>JANXHW010000001.1:294035349-295285349 GCA_026170595.1 Plestiodon gilberti rubricaudatus | reverse complement strand
GTAAAGGAGTTTTTACAGATCTGAGTAGACCCATGCAGGTGGTGGAGGCTTCCCCCCAGGCAAGGGAACAAATGTTTCCTTACCTTGAGGAACCTCAGGGGCCTGAAACTCCCCTGTGGGATACAGCGCATGAGTGTATCACCGTGTGAAGAATTAGGTAGGATTGGGCTGTTAGTGTGTTAGTATAGTCTGAATATACCAACCAAGCTCCTTCATGGATCATTGCCTTGTCATGGCGAAGGGGCTTGCGTAACTCAATGAAGCCATGAGCTATGCCGTGCAGGGACACCCAAGACGGACAGGTCGTAGCAGAGAGTTCTGACTAAAAGTGATCCACTGGAGAAGGAACATAAGAACATAAGAACATAAGAAGAGCCCTGCTGGATCAGGCCAAAAGCCCATCTAGTCCAGCTTCCTGTGTCACACAGTGGCCCCACCAGATGCCTCAGGGAGCACACAAGACAACAAGATACCTGTGTCCAGTCGCCACTCCCTTGCACCTGGCACAGAGAAAACCCACTTCTAAAACCAGGAGGTTGCTTATGGCTTGTAACCTGTGATGGTCTTTTCCTCCATGAATCTGTCCAAACCCCTTTTAAAGGCATCTAGGCCAGATGCCATCACCACATCCTGTGGCAAGGAGTTCCACAGATGAATTACACGCTGGGTAAAGAAATATTTTCTTTTGTCTGTTCTAACTCTCCCTCCACTCAATTTTAGTGCATGTCCCCTGGTTCTGGTGTTGTGCTAGAGGGAGAAGAATTTCCCTCTATCCACTCTCTCCATCCCATGCATAATTTTATAAGTCTCAATCATGTCCCCCCTCAGACGCCTTTTTTCTAGGCTGAAAAGCCCCAGACGCTGTAGCCTTTCCTCATAAGGGAGGTGCTCCAGCCCACAAATCATTCTGGTCGCTCTTTTCTGCACCTTTTCCAATTCAACTATATCCTTTTTGAGGTGTGGTGACCAGAACTGGACACAATACTCCAGATGTGGCCTTACCATCAGTTTGTACAAAGGCATAATGATATTGGCCGTTTTATTTTCAATCCCTTTTTTAATTATCCCGAGCATGGAATTGGCCTTCTTCACAGCCGCCGCACACTGGGTCGACACTTTCATCGACCTGTCCACCAGCACCCCAAGATCTCTCTCTTGATCCGTCACAGACAACTCAGAACCCATTAGCATATATGTGAAATTTTGGTTTCTTGCCCCAATGTGCATCACTTTGCACTTACTTACATTGAAGCGCATCTGCCATTTTGCTGCCCATTCTCCCAGTTTGGAGAGATCCTTCTGGAGCTCTTCACAATCCCTGTTGGTCTTCACCACCCGGAAAAGTTTAGTGTCATCTGCAAACTTGGCCACCTCACTGCCTATCCCCGACTCCAGGTCATTTATGAATAAGTTGAAAATTATGGAAATGGCAACCCACTCCAGTAACCTTGCCAAGAAAATCCCATGAACAGTACCAAAAGGCTAAAAGATATGACGCTGGAAGATGAGCCCCTCAGGTCGGAAGGTGTCCAATATGCTACTGAGGAAGAGCGGAGGACTATTCCAAGTAGACCCAGAAAGAATGAAGCGGTTGGGCCAAAGCCAATAGGACGTCCAGCTGTGGATGTGTCTGAGGTTGAAAGGAAAATCCAATGCTGCAAGGAGCAATACTGCTTAGGAACATGGAATGTGAGGTCTATGAATCAAGGCAAGCTGGATGTGGTCAAAAATGAGATGATAAGATTGAACATTGACATCTTGGGAATCAGCGAACTAAAATGGACGGGCATGGGCGAATTTAAGTCAGGTGACCATCATATCTACTACTGTGGGCATGAATCCCTTAGAAGAAATGGAGTAGCCCTCATAGTCAATAAAAGAGTGGGAAAGGCAGTACTGGGGTGCAACCTCAAAAACGACAGAATGATTTCAGTTCGAATCCAAGGCAAACCACTCAACATTACAGTAATCCAAGTGTATGCCCCAACCACTGATGCCAATGAAGATGAAGTTGATTGGTTCTATGAAGACCTACAACACCTTCTAGAACTAGCACCCCAAAAAGATGTCCTTTACATCATAGGAGACTGGAATGCTAAAGTAGGAAATCAAGAAATAAATGGAACAACAGGCAAGTTTGGCCTTGGAGCGCAAAATGAAGCAGGGCAAAGGCTATCTTGATGAGATTTCAATTATCCATCTAGGATTGAAGGTACGGAAACCCAATGACATTCATTCTTGCTTCTTTCCGAATCCCAGTTTAGGTAAAGTTGACCCCTGACAATTAAGTCTAGTTGTGTCCAACTCTAGGGTGTGGTGCTCATCCCCATTTCAAAGCCGAAGAGCCAGCGTTGTCCAAAGACACCTCCGTGGTCATGTGGCCGGCATGACTCTCCTTGCCGCAGCGCGTAGCATGCAGCTGGAACACCGAGCGCTGTTTACCTTCCTGCAAGCGGTACCTATTTATCTACTCACATTAACATGCTTTGGAACTACTAGGTTGGCAGGAGCTGGCCAAGCAATTTCGAACTGCTGACGTTTCGATCTACGGTTTAACCCACTGTGCCACCCAAGGCATTTACCAAGGCATTAATAGTGAACTGGGCTGCCTCAGTTCACTGGTGAGCCTTAAGTATTGGGGGGGGGGGCTTGTTCATCTGTGTTGTTCTTCTCCAGAGTTTCTCCAGAATTCCTTCTTTTCTCACTTGTCTCCTGTTGCAATAATTGTAGTACATCACAGTAATTCTTGAGTTGGGGGGGGGGGGGAGGATGGCCAGATGTCCTAGTTTGGTAGGGCTTTAAGATTTTTAGTTCAAGCCATTATACAAGCTTTTCAAGGTATTTTGCCCCTCCCCATTTCTTAATTGCTCAGTGCCAAGATATGAGTATTTCCATTCCAGGACATACATCACAATTATCATGAGCACCAATGAAAGGACTAAGTGACCTAGTTTGTAAGTCTCTGGTTTTGTTTAAAGCAGGATTTGTTTTCAGTCTTTGCGTTCCTGGTAAAGCAGGGAAAGACAGGAGACATGCAAGGCAAACTGATGTTCATGGTGCAGCAATCCTGCTAGATAATCCTAGGGCCGCAATGTTTGTTTATTTCTTTGATTTGCATTCCATTACATATTCAACCATCACATCCTCAGAGTGGCTTACAGCATTTTCAAATACAATTTTAACTACTTGCCCGTCCGTCCCCCCACAATATCCAATACTTTAGCCTTCACTATGGGATATGGTTCTGCTATACTCCTGACCTCCCCGAGATTTTACAACTACTGCCCTGCCATTTTGTAATTGATTAAAGAAAACCTGCACTAGGCTAGCGCCGGGGTCAGCACAATCAAGCAGCTGCCAAGGGCCCAAGACACTCAGGTGGGTCCATTGCTCATCCCTCCATGCCCAGAGTCTTTGCGCAGTGGTCGTGAATCAACTTTCTCTGCTCAGAGGGTCACTCCATTGTTGCCTCCCTTCACCCATCTCAAGGTAAGCCCAACCATGAACCCAGTGGCGTCGCGACGACGCGCGACACCCCTGAGCGGGGGCGCGCGTCACCCTTAAGGGGAGGCTCCGCCCCCGCGCGTGACGTCACGCGCAGGAGCAGAGCGCCCTCCCCGCTCCGTTTTCGGCTCATTTTGGAGCCAAACGGAGGCGAGGGAGGGCGGGCGGGCCCACCTGCACCGCAAAATTGTAAGTAAGGGGCATCGCGCGTCACCCCTATACGCGCGACCCCCCCGGCGGCCCGCCCCCCTGCTTCCCCCCGTCGACGCCAGTGCATGAACCTTAGGAAGTCCTAGGTAGGAGGGGCCCTGTGTGGGCAGTTTACTGAGAGTCCCTCCAAAACTGGAGCCTGCATTATTCCCATAATTGCTTGCCATCATAATTGTCATCATGCGTGAAGGCTGATGCCCCTGGAGCTGGAGAATTCTCTTAAGTAGAGAGGACCCAGGTTCTGTTTTCCTTGAGGTCTCTTCTGCCACGTGGATGATGTGCTGTCTACGCCCTTCCTCCTGGAGCTGTGGAACTCTTTTTATGTCTCACAAGCCAAAGCAGGGAGCAGGCAGGTGCTGGTCTCCTTCAGGTGTGTTCCATTGGTGGTATGGAATAGGAGTTGCCTGGATGACACACACACTACTTCCTCAAAGTCTTTTGCTACTCCCAATTAATCAGGCAGCAGATTTCTCAAAAAAGTACATTCCCAAACCATGGCTGGTAGGTGCTGTTGTAGAAGAAGCATTCCTCCTTCTGCCACAGACTGGAAGGGTCTCTTCTAGATGAAGCTTCCTGCAACTCATGCATGCATTATCTGAAAACAAACAAAAATGCCATTTTCTTCAGAACTATTGTTTTATTTTCCATCTGCTAAAACCAATGACTTAATTGGCAGCCCTAAGAATAAGGGTCTTGCTTGCTGGATCAGACCAAGGATCCCTCTGGCCCAGCATCCTGTTTCCCACCGTGGCCAACCTGATCTTTTTAGAAAGCCCACAAGCAGGAGATGAAGGCATTCGCTTCTCCCACCATTGCTCAGACACACACTGCCTCTGAACCTGGAAGGAGCTTGTAGCCATCAAGACTAGGAGCCATGGATAGGCTTGTCCGGTATGCATTTATTTAATCCAGTGTTTCTCAAACTGTGGGTCGGGACCCACTTGGTGGGTTGTGACCTGATTTCTGGTGGGTCCCAGGTGATGGAAAGATCAGATAAGTAATTGCCACAAGCCCTGAGGTTATTCAAAAATTAGATAGCTGCTAATTGCCCTTCAAAGAACTGAACTCCTGCATTTTGTAAGGTAGCCACTAATTACCCTGCAAATAGTGGAGCTCCTGCAGTTTGCAAGCTTGTGTAAATATAGGGAGATAAATGTTTGAGCATCTCGTAAAGCTAAATGGGTCCTGATAGAGTCTTGTTTTAAAAAGTGGGTCCCAGTGCTAAAATGTTTGAGAGCCACTGGTCTAATCCCCTCTAAATGGTCACTAGGCTAGTGGCCATCACCACATCTTGTGGCAGCAAATTCTACAAATTAATGATACACTCTGTGAAGGACTTCCTTTTGTCTGTCCTGACATGTCCTGCTAATTGGTCTTGTTGGATGATCCTGGGTTCTAGTGTTATGGGGGGGGGGGAGAAAAACCTCTCTCTATCCACAACCTGCATAATTTCAAAACATCTAAAACTAAAGAAAAAACTCATTTGGAAGGTGCAATAGCACTCAGATAATTTTGGTTGCCCCTTCCTGCAGTTTTTCCAGCTCTGCAATATTTTTTTTGAGATGTGATGACCAGAATTGTACACAGCAATGCCCAAGTACAGCCACATCACTGATTACATAAAGGCATTACAATACTGGCAGCTTTATTTTCAATTCCTTTCTTAATTATCCCCAGCATGAAATGTGTGTTTTTAACAGCTTCCAGACACTGAGTTGGTGTTTTCATAAAGCAATCCACCATTACTCCAAGATCTCTCTCCTGGTTAGTCACAGCCAGCTCAGACAGTGTATATGTGTAATTAGGATGTTTTGCTTTAATGCGCATTGCTTTACACTGACAGCGCAATTTAGCTAAAAAGTCCAGTGGCGGAGCAAGTGCCCTGCCGCCAGAAGCCGTCGCGAACGTGTCGTAAAGCACGTTTGTGACAACTTGCGAGTGAGGGCTGCCGGCATGAGGACGGTAGCCCTTACTCCGCCGCCGGATCACCCATGCGGCCGCCGGGGGTGGTAAGAGATCCCCTGGTGGTTGCATGGGCGGTCCGGGTGGCGAGGGAGGGGGGCCAATGGCCGAGCCGGCCCAGGAGGGGGCGGGGATGGCGTCCGCCATATTCCCGTCCCAGCTGGCGTAGCCCGTACATGGCCTCCTCTTATTTCTGCCAGCTAAATAGCTGGCAGAAATCCATGAAGGCCCATTGGGGCTTCCCCGTTTTACACCAGGGGAAGGGGAAGAATGTCCCCTTTCCCTGAGTAGACCTCTGGGCCACTCTGGAATGAGGATAGGATCTGGTGGGCAGGATTGTTCTGCCCCTTTGAACCACATGGCTGTCCTCTGATCCCATGACTGCTAACAGCACAATCTTATGCATGTCTACTCAGAAGTATGTCTCATTAAATTCAGTGGGGCTTAGTCATAAGAACATAAGAACATAAGAAGAGCCCTGCTGGATCAGGCCAAAAGCCCATCTAGTCCAGCTTCCTGTGTCACACAGTGGCCCCACCAGATGCCTCAGGGAGCACACGAGACAACAAGATACCTGTGTCCAGTCGCCACTCCCTTGCACCTGGCACAGAGAAAACCCACTTCTAAAAACCAGGAGGTTGCTTATGGCTTGTAACCTGTGATGGTCTTTTCCTCCATGAATTTGTCCAAACCCCTTTTAAAGGCATCTAGGCTAGGTGCCATCACCACATCCTGTGGCAAGGAGTTCCACAGATGAATCACACGCTGGGTAAAGAAATATTTTCTTTTGTCTGTTCTAACTCTCCCTCCACTCAATTTTAGTGCGTGTCCCCTGGTTCTGGTGTTGTGCGAGAGGGAGAAGAATTTCCCTCTATCCACTCTCTCCATCCCATGCATAATTTTATAAGTCTCAATCATGTCCCCCCTCAGGCGCCTTTTTTCTAGGCTAAAAAGCCCCAGACGCTGTAGCCTTTCCTCGTAAGGGAGGTGCTCCAGCCCACAAATCATTCTGGTCGCTCTTTTCTGCACCTTTTCCAATTCAACTATATCCTTTTTGAGGTATGGTGACCAGAACTGGACACAATACTCCAGATGTGGCCTTACCATCGATTTGTACAAAGGCATAATGATATTGGCCGTTTTATTCTCAATCCCCTTTTTAATGATCCCGAGCATGGAATTGGCCTTCTTCACAGCCGCCGCACACTGGGTCGACACTTTCATCGACCTGTCCACCAGCACCCCAAGATCTCTCTCTTCATCCGTCACAGACAACTCAGAACCCATTAGCGTATATGTGAAATTTTGGTTTCTTGCCCCAATGTGCATCACTTTGCACTTACTTACATTGAAGCGCATCTGCCATTTTGCTGCCCATTCTCCCAGTTTGGAGAGATCCTTCTGGAGCTCTTCACAATCCCTGCTGGTCTTTACCACCCGGAAAAGTTTAGTGTCATCCGCAAACTTGGCCACCTCACTGCCTATCCCCAACTCCAGGTCATTTATGAATAAGTTGAAAAGCACCGGTCCCAAGACCGATCCTTGGGGTACACCGCTTTTCACCTCTCGCCATTGTGAAAATTGCCCATTGACTCCCACTCGCTGTTTCCTGGTCTTCAACCAGTTCCTAATCCACAAGAGGACCTGCCCTCTTATTCCCTGACTGTGGAGTTTTCGCAGGAGCCTTTCATGAGGGACCGTGTCAAACGCCTTCTGAAAATCCAGATATATAATATCCACGGGTTCGCTCGCATCCACATGCCTGTTGACCTTTTCAAAAAATTCTAACAGGTTTGTGAGGCAAGACTTTCCCTTGCAGAAGCCATGCTGACTCTCCCTCAGCAGAGCTTGTTCTTCTATGTATTTTAAGATTTTATCCTTAATGAGACTTTCCACCATCTTCCCTGGAACAGATGTTAGGCTGACCGGCCTGTAGTTTCCCGGGTCCCCCCTCCTTCCTTTTTTAAAGATTGGCGTGACATTAGCTATCCTCCAATCCTCTGGCACAGTGGCCGTTTTAAGGGACAAGTTGCATATTTGGGTCAAGAGGTCAGCAACTTCATTCTTGAGTTCCTTCAGAACTCTTGGGTGGATGCCATCCGGGCCTGGTGATTTATTGATCTTTATTTTGTCAATTAAGTCTGAGACATCTTCTCTTTTAACCTCTATTTGACTTAATTCTTTAGTCAGGGGAGACCGTTCTGGCAGCGGTATTTGCCCGAGGTCTTCTGCCGTGAAGACAGATGCAAAGAACTCATTTAATTTCTCTGCAGTCTCCAAGTCCCCTTTTATCACCCCTTTCTCTCCCTCACCATCCAGCGGACCCACCGTTTCCCTGGCAGGTTTCCTGCTTCTAACATATTTGAAGAAGCTTTTATTATTCCCTTTTATGTTGCCTGCCATACGTTCCTCAAAGTCTTTCTTGGCCTCCCGTATCATCTTTTTACATTTCTTTTGCCACAGTTTGTGCTCCTGTTTATTTTCCTCATTAGGGCAAGACTTCCATTTACGGAAGGAAACTTCCTTGCCTTTTATAGCCTCCTTAACTGTGCTTGTTAGCCATGCCGGCATCCTCCTGGACTTGGTCGAGCCCTTCCTCCTTTGTGGGATACACTCCCGCTGGGCCTCTATGACTGTTGTTTTAAACAGCCTCCATGCACTCTGGAGCGATTGGACTCTTTTTACCTTCCCTTTCAGCTTTTTCTTAACTAGTCTTCTCATTTTGGGGAAGTCTGCCCTTCGGAAGTCAAGGGTTTTCGTGTCAGATTTGCTCGGCACTCTCCCTCCGACATGCATGGCGAAACAGATCGCAGCATGGTCACTGTTCCCCAACGGTTCGGTAACATTTACCTCCCTGACCAGATCTTGAGTGCCACACAATATCAAGTCCAGAGTCACCTGTCCTCTGGTCGGTTCCATGACAAGCTGCTCTAAGGCACAGTCATTCAACATATCCAGAAATCCAGTCTCTCTTTCATGACCTGAGCATGAATTGACCCAGTCGATGTGAGGATAATTGAAGTCCCCCATGACTACAACCCTGTCTCTCGTTGACACCTCCCTGATTTGCTTCCTTATTTCAAGATCCCCTTCAGGTTTTTGATCTGGAGGACGGTAGCATGCCCCTACTATTACATCACTCTTTGAGCCTGGTAATCTAACCCACAGTGATTCTACGGAGGAGTCAGAGCCCCCCTCCAGCTCTACTCTGGTGGATTCTACCCCCTCTTTGACATAGATGGCCACCCCACCTCCAACACGCCCCTCTCTGTCCCTCCTATAGAGTTTATATCCTGGAATTGCAGTATCCCACTGGTTCTCCGCATTCCACCAGGTTTCTGTTATACCTACTATGTCAATGTTTTCCCTAGCCACCAAACATTCCAGTTCTCCCATCTTTGCCCGAAGACTTCGGGCATTTGCATAAAAGCACTTATATACCTGGTCCCCCAAGAAGGGCTGCATGTTTGCCCCTTTATTCCTGCAGCCTTCTGTCTTGCTAGACTGGCTGTCATGTCCCATCACGCTACCACTCCCAATTCTTACTCTGTTATTACTTGACTGTTCCCCATCCTCTGCACCCTCATTCCCGAGGGATGAGGAGTCCCGAACCGGATGCCCCTCGGCTCCTGTCGGCTTTCCCCCAGGAGTCAGTTTAAAAGCTGCTCTGCCACCTTCTTAATGTTACGCGCCAGCAGTCTGGTTCCATTTTGGTTCAAGTGAAGCCCGTCCTTCTTGTACAGGCCCGGCTTGTCCCAAAACGTTCCCCAGTGCCTAACAAACTTAAACCCCTCCTCCTGACACCAGTGTCTCATCCACGCATTGAGACCCCTGAGCTCCGCCTGCCTAGCTGGCCCTGCGCGTGGAACAGGTAGCACTTCTGAGAACGCTACCTTTGGGGTCCTGGATTTGAGCTTCCTACCTAGCAACTTAAATTTGGCCTCCAGGACCGCCCGGCTACATTTCCCCACGTCGTTGGTGCCAACATGCACCACAACCGCTACCTCCTCCCCAGCACTCTCTACCAGCCTATCTAGACGAGAGGTGATGTCCGCAACCTTCGCACCAGGTAGGCAAGTCACCGTGCGGTCCTCACATCCGTCACAGACCCCCCTTTCTATGTTCCTGACTATAGAGTCACCCACAACAAGAAGCCCCCTCCCCAGAGGAGTATCCATAGTGCGACTGGATACGGGCCCATCACCTGAAGAAGGGGTCCCCACTGTGGGATTGTTTCCCTCTTTTCCAGAGCAATGTCCTCCAGCCCTGAGACTCCCTTTCCTGGCAGCTGAGGCGCTGGCCAACTGAGGGTAGGACGATGCCTCCACGTCCCTAGAAGTCTCACCCTGGTTCCTCTCTACCTGTCTCTGCTTCTCCAGGTCAGCAACCGTGGCTTCAAGGGAGCGAACCCGTTCCCTGAGAGCCTGGAGCTCTTTGCACCGAGCACACACCCATGACTTGTGCTTAAGAGGCAGATAGTCATACATGTGACACTCAGTGCAAAACACTGGATAGCCCCCACCCTTCTGCTGTCTGTCTGACTGCATAGCTTTTGAGTGTAAGTTATGGATTTATCAAAGTTTGGGTACCTTAATGTTGCTGGAGCTCTCCTCTCTTCAAGGGAAGTGCTGGGCCGTGTGTGGGGCCTGGCTTCCTCGCCCCGCTGCTGAACTCGCCCAGCTGCTTAACTCGCTGTGTCTTTTTTATCTTGCCACTTTGTCCCCGTGAGGCCACTCGCTGCTCGTGAAAGTCCCAAGTAAACATGTATGGGATTGCAGGGGGGCAGCCCAATCCAATGCAGGGCCTATGGGAGTGGATCTCAGGTTTTTTTGCCGTACGTCCTGTTTAAATGGAGACTTTCTAGGACGCAGGCTGCTTGTCTGCTTCATTGCTATAAGCAGCTTGCTGCTTATAGCATTTTTGTCAATTGAGAAGCCCCCTGACCTGGCACCTGGCGATATCAACTAAATGAAAATTAATGCATGTGGGAGGTCATGCGGGGCAACCGCGATCTGCGGATAAGTGAATCCACGGATAGTAGATCTGCAGATACGCCCCCCCTGTATATTGCTTTCTTTAAAATATTGATTTAAATGGAAAATTCCATCGACCCCTGTTATTTTAGTTTGTCAATTATGTGTTTATTTTTTCACTCTTCCCTTCAAGAAACTGGGGATAAATCCCAAAAAATAATTAATTTCTACATTATTCACTGTTGTAGGAGGACTCTTATGCACTGCCTGTTTAATATATATCTCTCTGTCTCTCTCCACACACACACACACACACACACACACACACACACACACACACACACACACACACACAGGGCCCCCCCCATATCTGCATTGCATTGGTTCCAGACCCGTCCGCGGATACGTGAAAACCATGAATAGGGACAAACGCCCCCTCCGTTGTTTTCTAAGGGCCCCTCTAAGGGCACACATGCCCCCCCCCGCGGGCAGGCGCAACCCCCCCAGGCACGTACTTTTAGTGCAGACAGCTTCGTTTCTTCTTTACAGGCAAGCTATGAGCAGCCTTGTGCTGCTTCTTGCAGGCCCCTCTAACGGGAGTAGGGGCTCTTCCTGTTAACCTTGAGAGCCTCTCTAGCCCTAGTCTTGTTGGAGGGGCCTGCAGGAAGCAGCACAAGGCTGCTCATAGCTTGCCTGTAAAGAAGAAACGAAGCTGTCTGCGCTAAAAGTAAGTGCCTGGAGGGGTCGCACCCACCCGCGGTGGGCGGAGGGGGGCCATCCGCTATCCACAAATAAGTGAATCTGCGGATAGCAGATCAGTGGATATGGCCCCCCTCTCTGTGTGTGTTTGTGTGTGTGTATTATCCTTCTGTATACCCTGTATATCACACATTCTATCTATATAAACTTTGATTTATTTCTCCTTTATATCATCTAGTTTTTCTTCTGAGAACTAGGATATACGAGCAAAGATGCCATGTGTAGAAAAAAGGAAGAAAATCCAGCTAGAATAAAAATAACATTCAATACTGTCCACAGTTTCCAAGCGTAAGGCACTGCAAGACAGACAAGAATTTCATTTAAAATCAGAGGCTAGAATACAATCCGACGTTTCGTTTCTAAACTAGAAACATTTTCCAGGAACAATCTGAGGATTGATAGATCTAATCACAGTTGGAGAAAAGCTGCTTCTTACATGGAGGGACAGAAACCTTTACAAGCCCAACCAAGATGAAAAACACAGCCTTCTTGTAGAGCAGCATATGACTCCACAGTGATTAAAGGGGAGTGTAGCGAAAAAACGTTTGAGTTGTGTCTGCTGGACCTGTAGGAGCAGGGTACCCAGAGCAACTTATTGGTGGAGGCGCCCAATCCCGAGGTGGCGTGGCCTACCGTATAATTCCTTGGGTGGTGGCAGCGAAAACGTTACTGGAAAAGAGGGAATCTGCCTCCTTTGTGGTTCGAGCCAGAGGGGGATTTTCCCTATTTTCGTTACAGGGAGATTGACTTACCCTGAACAACACCCACCCAAATAGACAGCAAGAATGTATCGCCTCTAGCCTCTATTCTTGCAGAATGGTCTTGCAAAAGACTGCACTGTGGACCAAGGTTACCTATCTTTGTTCTGTGAGGCTTGAGAATATTGCATTGCTGGGGTCATGGCAGCAAGTCTCCTTTGGCAGCAAAGGGGGCATGAAACAAGTCCTCGCATGCAGCAAGGGAGTAGCCTGGACATGAGCAAGGCAAGGGAGCTAGCTGAGCTGCCTTTCTTGGTAGTGCTCAGAGAGATGGAGAAAAGGCTGGAAAGGAAAGGGGGTGCTTCTTGCACAGTGGTCCTCAGATGGTGGTCGGAATGGGGGTGGCTTAGCACAGCACCATTTGGGTTAAACCGCTGAACCATAAGCTGTCGATCGAAAGGTTGGCAGTTCGATTCCCGCGACGGGGTGAGCGCTCGTTGCTCCTGCCAACCTAGCCGTTCCAAAGCATGTCAATGCGAGTAGATAAATAGGTACCGCTTGCGGGAAGGTAAACAGCGCTCCGTGTTCCAGCTGCATGCTACGCACTGCGGCAAGGAGAGTCATGCCAGCCACATGACCATGGAGGCGTCTTCGGACAACACTGGCTCTTCGGCTTTGAAATGGGGATGAGCACCACACCCTAGAGTTGGACACGACTGGACTTAATTGTCAGGGGATACCTTTACCTTTTTACACAGACCAATAGCAAAGTAGGAAGGAACCAGAAACAAAGAACATGAGGCTCTAAAGCTCAGGGTTTTTATATCCTTTCCCTTATAGAATTCTATGGGAGCTACAGAACCCCTGCTGGGTTCTGCCCCCAGCTGTGGTGCAATAGGTAGTTTGAGGTCCCTTGGCTCATTCCTAGATTGGGCTTAATCATGGGATTGGTGAGGACCATCAGAGGAGGTGTGAAGCCTTTCCTTTGTTTTACAAGAGTGGTTTTGCCCAATCTCAAGAACCTTTAGGAGGTGGCTATGGTCACAAGAGACCAAATATATCTGTGGAGAATTTGGAGCTGGAAGACTTTGTCTCAATTTTGGAGGCATGAGAACTCCATTTGAATTTAAGGAATAAACAAGTCTCCATTCAAATTTGGAGCATTGAACTCCATGGATAAATTAATAAGAAGGGGGTGGGTGGGTGGGTGAATACATGGTTCAATGAAACAGGTGGCTTTCCTGGCATCTGGATCAGTGTCCTCTTGCCACCTGTCCTACTGGTCTGGTCCTTCGCTTCTCAGGCAGGCGCCTAGCACAAATACGCGTGCTCAAATGCAGGTCTTCTGCACGCCTTGCATTAAAATGAAATAAACAGAAATAAAATATTGAACATGCAACAGCTCCCCCCAATCTCAAGCATTGCAAAATCAATATGGAACTATTGGAGGAAGTGGGGTCTGTACCAACCCCTTGTCCATACTGGGCAGCAAAGTACAAAAACCCGGAGGGGGCTGAGAGGCTGGGGGGGAGGGGGTTGTAGCAAGCCCTGGGGCTGCTCTCCTAGTGTGCATTCACTCACCATGTTGATCCTGTCCCCTGAAGAGAACGAATGGCCTCTTGGTTTCTTCCAACTCTACGATAGAAGAGCTGTGCCAACTGAATGTCACTCTGTAATTATCCCTGTGTCCTGTTATTATTGGTGTCCAATACAAACATTACCTTTCCTTATGAGTCAGTTGTTTTATGGAGCCTGTGGGTGGCCCCTCACTTTTGGCCAACAATTCATCCTGTTATCTCGGGGGGTGCACAGTCTGGCGGGTGGCTGCTCCCTTGGGTCCTGTCAGCACACAACTTTGTGCATCCTTCTTAGCGTGCCAAGAAACAGAGTGCAGACAGTTACCAGCGGAGCATCAGGAAGTGATGCCTGATGGGAGCAGCATTCACAAAGCCACCTCCGACAGCTGGCAAAGGCACAAAGTGCTGGGGCTCAAGATGGTTTTGGGGGCAGGGGGCTTTTCTTTTTGCGGCAAAAGGAAAACACACAAAATTTGACCTGAAGTCAGTTCTCTCCCCACCCCCCCACCCCCATTAGCTTTTAAGAGATGAGTAATTGCTTGTGGCGACATGTTTGCAACAACTGAGAGTAATGAAAGGACACAAATGCTTATTTCATTATTTGTTCATTTCATAATTTTAACAGCCTCCTAAATTGTCCAGCTAGACTTAAAATATAAAACGCAGCCCAACCTTGATGCTGCCAAATACCAACTAATTGAAAAAAAAAAGGCATTTCCAATTCCTGTTCAACAGAGGGAATTGATATAAAGCAGTGACCTCGATTCTTCTGCTGTGTCCTCAGATTCACCCCTTTTCTTGTCTGCCTGTTTCTTCTCTCCCTCCCCCCCCCATCCCAGCATCTTATCATGGCAGGTGGCTGTGGACAGAACTGCTTCGTAATTAGACGCAAGAACTACAGTACAATAGGTCTCTCTCCTGGTTTTATCTTCTGAAGCGAACGATTATTTCACAGCTTGTAATTAAGAGCTCTGCTCCATGGACCCCTGACCTGTCAAAACCTTGCATACAACCAAGTGGCCAGACAGCCTTTCAGACTCATTAGAGGTGATCTGCATCCCTCTTTTGAAGCTATGTGAGGATACAGTTCAGATTTAGCCTGGAGCCACCTGCCTAGTAATCCGGGGCTGTGCTCTCTGTTTGATCCTACACACTCTTACTTCAGGACACAAAGAAGGCCACACCATGGCTCACTGCATTAACATCCAGTGTTAAGAAAGAGCGTGCTCTGACGGGAGGTTTATAACCCCACAACACTCTGCGTGTCCCATTGTCATTGGAGGCAGATGGGCGCGAGAGAGATGTGTGGAGAACTAGGATGCAACTGGGGAGATACGCATTCAGTTCCTTGCAGCCCAATCCTATACTCGAGATACTCCAACATATGTCCAGGTATGCCAGCAAAATGATGACCCTGCCGATTGAGAAGTCCGCCCACCAAGAATGCACCACGGATGCTGGTGTGTCCCACTCTGCTGGTGGAACTCTGTTGGCGGAAAGGCCAAAACAGCGAGGAGACTGGGGCGCGTGGGAGGGGTGAGGAGGAGTCAATATACACCATAGTCTAGTGATGGCGAACCTATGACACGCATGTCACAGGTGACACGCGAGGTCATTTAGGTTGACACGCGGCGTTTCCTCCAGGCAGTGCTTTCCCGACACGCAGTGCTATTTTTAATCGACAAATGCAGCTCCTCTGGGATGGCCCATCCCCTTTTCCCATTTCTCCCATGCAGAAACCCTCCCATGTGACCCCCTGGCTGGCTCCTCCTCCATGAATTTGCCCGCACTTCAGCCGACAGGAGCCAAATGCTGCTGGGGAGACAATGGGGAAGGAAAAAAACACTGGAAAATCGCACCTCCTGCCACCTCCCTAGCCTGTCTGTTTTCCTACGATGGAGCATTGGATACAGCACAGCACACCAACCCCACTATAGAAGCCCCTGCCATCATCTGAGCTGATAAGATGCATGGCATGGGGCTATACCTCCCTGGTCTCTCAAAGAGGAACTTTGGTGATGGGAACTATGGTGAAAAAGCATTTTACACAAACGTCCTCTTGTCCCTCACAACATGCATGGCAATATATTTTGTTAACACGTGTCTTCTCAGAATTTGTATTGTAGATATTCAGCACCAGGAGGACTCCACACACAAACACTAGTCTAGTGGAACCTCTACCTCACCACCCCAACAGGGGAAGCAAGCACAATGCACCCCCTACAGCTAAGTAAGGGAGGAGAGGAGATCCCATGCCATGTCTCTATCCCGCCACCCCAATTCTGACCAGGGTTGTCAAATGTCTCTTTTGCTATGAACTGTGTTGCCCAACCATCCTTTCATTTTGCAACAGCTAAGAGCTGGAAGTGTCTGCTCTTTCTTGGGAAATGCCATGGACTGTAGCCATTGGTACTGCTGGCCAAATACTCATCTGAATCCCCTCCTTTTTTTTCAGGACTGCACCATTGCCTCATGGGCGGAACAGTTATTTGCCACAGAGTTCCACTACCGCCCCCTAGGAGAGGGAAAGGTAAGGTTCTGAGCCACAATATGCTCGCCCCCAACAGGGCACCATAGCATGAACTCCCCTGCAAAATCTCATTTGTCTGACAGAAACTTGTTTGGCTTCCCTTGAAAATTCTCAGATGTGTAACATTGGGAGGAGCCCTGAATTCGCTTCAGATTTCATTGTGTGTGAAATTTCGGTGCCAACTTTAGTCATATCAGTCATACATCAGCCTCAGCAGCAAAAAGAAAGAAAAGGAGCATCTAATTACCATCGCTCTGTTGCTACTATCAGATGGGAGCCTGTGACCTTGCACGTGTACCACTATTTATTATTACAAATTATTACAAATGTGGCCCAAATCTCTGTTCATGAAATGCTGCCTCCATGAAACGGCCTCCTCCGTCACCTCCAAGATGCATTTTCTGTTCCTTGAAATTCCTCCTCAGAACTCACCTTTTCTGCATGGCCTTTAGATTATCCTCATTCTCAGTTTGAACGAAGCTTTAACTATGTACAATGGCATTTGTCCCCATTCCTCCTCCCCCCTCCCTCTGTTGTTCCCCCACTGTCTGTAGTGATAGTTTCTAATTCAGAGATATTCCCTTGTTAGCTAACCATCTTAAGAAAATCCTTTTCTTAAGTATACTTTGTGGCCATGCTGTAAGGTCACATGGGGCTGTTAGCGCATAGGGAGCCTTGAGGCTGCTGTACACAGTAGTTGAGTCACTACTTACTAAAGTTGTGTTGTATGCCAGTTTTCACTGCTGCTGTGAATATTTATTATGGACCTCCAAACATTACACTATCTATTTTGGATTGTAAGCTCCTTGGGAGCAGAGATCTGTCTGTGTTGCCTATAATGATGGCGTGGTAGAAATAGATAAACAAACAAGCACCCCAAGCAGCTTAGGTAGGATTGGGCGGTTAGGCTGGTAGATCTTACCCAGTGTCACTCAATGCTGAGAAGGGATTTGAATTGAGGTCTGTCCCAGCCATTTAAAAAATGCAACAGCTCTCTTTTATTTTAGTGGAGACACTTCCAGCATGACGGTTGTCATGTATTGACAGGGCCAGCCCAAGGCCTCCTGACTGCCAAACACTATTGTTTTACAGTCCTCCTGTCTCCACTACTAGCTCCTGACCTAAACGGAAGGAGTACAAAGGGGAGTTAAAAACAATGGAAAGGTGTTATGCCCCAGTACTACAGACTTTGGGCCCAATCCTATCCAACTTTCCAGCACTGATGCAGCCATGCCAACGGGGTGTGTTAAAAACATCCAGTGGTGGTGGTGGTCATTGTCACGGAGGCCTCCTCAAGGTAAGAGGATGTTTGTTCCCTTACCTCGGGGCTGCATTGTGGCTGCATTGATGCTGGAATGTTGGATAGGATTGGGCCCTTCAAGGTTTTTTCCGATGTCAAGGAAATGATGAGACAGATGATGATGATGATGATGATGATGATGATGATGATGATGATGATGATGATGAACAGTATTTATATACCGCTTTTCAACAAAAAGTTCACAAAGCGGTTTACAGGCAAAATCGAATGATTAAATGGCTCCATTTATGATGAATGGCTCCGAATGATTAAATGGCTCCAAAGATTTACTTACAAAGAGGAGGCATTATAGGGTAATTTACATTTCCCACTGCACCCAATAAACTGGTACAGACATACAACTTGCCCGAATGATCTCCAGGTCCGAACAAGAAACAAAATTACATGCTTTATATACCTTAAAGGTGTTTACTACCAAAGCTCCAGCTGTGTTACATTATGACGCACCAATATGAATTAATTGGCATGAATGCAGGTGGGAACTACAACAATGAAGCGGTCTCAACATACAGACCTGGACACAGCTGGGCCATCTTACTGATAAGAATAAGGTTGATTACGTACTTTACAGGCCCAGGGTTACCTCCTCTACATTAGCATACACCGGAATGTGGGCTTATTACTAGTTCATAAACAAAAAGAATCAACAATCAAGCTGCGCACGGCTTTTGACCCATTTTATTTCTAGGGAGGCCTGTTTCTGCTTAAAGACACACAGCCAGGGAAAAGGACACCTCATGCCTGGAGCAATATAAAAGGAAATTAGAAATCCAGACAAATATAATTACTGCTTTTACATTCTATCCTATCATTCTTACTTTGTGGGTGTCAAGGCAGCTTACAATATCAGTTAGACATGCGTAGCACAATCCTGGGCCGCTCGCCGGATCCTGTGCACCTGCTGCCCAGCACGCATTTCCGCCAGCTAAATAGCTGGCGGAAGTAGAGGAGGCTGTGTAATGGCGTAGCCGGCCCGGCAGGGACAGAGATATGGTCAACACTATCCCAATCCCCCTCCTGGGCCAGCTAGGCCAATGGCCCCCCTCCCTCGCCTGGCCGGACCGCCCATGCGGGTGGCGACAGAGTGCTTACCTTCCACCGCCGTCGGCACCGGAGTGAGGCTGGCCTCCCTTACTTCCGAGACGTCACAAATGTGTTTTATGGCACGTTCGCGACGACTTCCGGTGTCTGTCACGGACCGGATTTCCAGGATTGCGCCCACAGTCAGTTAGGAACACAGACAGTACAAAAATACAATAAAAGCAAGCAGCAGCAAACTCAATGAAATTGTGAGAAGAGTCAAGCAATTTGGGTTCTGCTTGGTTAAATAGCCAGCTTTTCAGCCTCCAATGGAACGCAGACTAGGAAGGAGACAGTCGCACACTAGAGGGCAGAGAAATCAACCTCTTGGGGGGCTACCACTGAGAAGGCCTCCTCATGCATCACGAGCAACTGAAACTCACAGGCTAGTGGGTCATGCAAGAGAACCTCCCTTCCTCATCGTAACAGACAGGTAGATTCAAATGGAAGAAGGTGGTAGTCATCCAAGTATCTTGGCCCCAAGCCGCGTAGGGATTTGTGGCAATTTAAGGGCTAATCCCCTGCCCTGCAGGAGATAGGGGTAAACTGTTGGGGTAGAGTTTGTTCATTATTAAAGTATGTTCCTGATAGAAGGCTGTGCTTGCTTTGTGCTCTGTATTTCACATGTCAGGTTAAAGCCAGATTACATTAGGCTTTTTAAAGGTAACAATCAGCACCTTGAAACATACCTGGAAACAATAACCAGTGCATCTGAAACAACAATGACAACCAAGATCTGATCATTTGGGAAGAGGACTGGAAGAAAGAAAAGTCACTGAAAGTTGATGGCAGCAGCAGCAAGAGGTAGTGGTTACAGCAGCAGGAGTGCCTTCCCCACGTGCCATGAATGCAATTGCTCTTCCTGCAGCTACTAGGGCTGATACACACACTAGTAGCAGCCCTAGTTAAAAGCCTAGCAGGAGTATTTTGCACCAACTGGAGTTCCCAAATGGTTTGCATGGGCAGTCCCACAAAGAACACATTACCCTAGTCCAGGGGTTCTCAACCAGTGGTACTAGTACCACAAGTGATACTTCGACTGACTACTGGTGGTACTCGGACTGCTGGACCACCGGAACCCTGCTCTGACAAAGTGCTTTCAGTGGTGCGTTTTTGCTCCAGAGAGGCTACTACCTTTGGCTGAGCCTCTTGGGAATGCTGAAAAGGGCCCTCCTACCTGCCCAGAGCCTCCTACGTGCATTCAGAGGCGCAACTAGCCCTCCCGGTGCCCAGAGGAAGGGGCGGGGCCTAATTGACGTGACACGCCCAGCACAGCATTGAACACGCCCCCCGCCAGTTTCCTACCCATTTTGGAGCCGTTCGGGCTCCAGGGAGGGGCCCCCCCGAAAACGCGACAGTAAGTGCGACCCAACCCGCAACAGCATGTGCGCCCCTGCCCATGCCTGCGAGTGGAGCAGCTGCTCCATGCACTCCGCCCTGGTCCCGCTTCTGCCTGCATTTTCTGGCCTCTGAAAACCTGAAAACCCAGAAGTAACTGACGATGATGTCATTGCCAGTCACTTCCAGTGGTATGCAGCATGAGAGTGGTACCAGAGGTAGTACTCAGTCAGGAAGGGGTTGAGAACCCCTGCTGTAGTCCAACCGGGTAGTGAACAGAGCAAGGGTAATAAGTGTAGGTAAATCAGTTTGCTCCAGAAAGGCCACAGCAGGTAGCTAGAACTGATAAATGGTCCTCCTTGGATTAAGGGGAAGCCCATGACTACAAACCTCCTCTTTAAGGGGGAGTGTGACCCTATGAAGGACTGGCTGAACATCATCTCCCAGACTGGTGAAGACCCAACTACCAGCATCTCTGTCTGCTCTAAATTGAGTTTCAGCTTCTTCTCCCCCGTCCAGCCCCACACAGTAGCCAGACATCAGTTCAGGGTCTCCACTGCCTTCTAAGAGCAGATGAAAAATGAGATAGAGCTGGGTGTCATCATCAGCATGTTGATGACTCCAAAACTGTGGCCCAAATTTCCGGATGACTTCACTTAGTGGTTTCATAAGTAAATTCTGTGGCGGAGGACATGTGCTCCATTACTGAAGCCTTTACTGCTAGATGGGAGCATGATGAAGTTGGGCATTCCCTAGCACCCAGACAAACTCAGAGCAGCAGCGGACACATAGCCTATAAATCTCTTGATTTGTTGAGGCTATTGATTCATTCATTTGCCTGTCGTCATTGTCGTCCCCTTTTTTTCTATAGTGCCTGACTAAAGAAGCATGAAGAGCTTGTCAGAAATATCATTATTATGGCTCAATTTGCTATGGAAAATCGTGGGACGCTGAAGCAACTTGCAAGTATTTCTGACTGGAACACATGGCAATGGGTGTGAATGAATGAATGGATCAGGTTTTAAGCATCTAAGAGTTGGACTAGACATACAAATTCATCTACGAAACTCTTCCCTCATTGCCTTTCCCCCCACCCAAGGAAGCAGAGGGGAAAATGCACAGAGAAGGTGTGCTGAGTCCATTTTCTGCCTACCACTTCTCTATTCCAAATTGCTCCCCCATTCCACTTCCCCCAGAGTCCAAATGAGCATTTACAAGGAAAAATGTGTGCCCTGTGTATAAGTTAAAAAATTTATGCCCTAAAAAAAATTGACCCTGAAAACCTGGGCCGACTTACACATGGGGCTTCTAAGAACAGCTGCTAGGTGAAGCGGGGGAGGGGGACCAGGCTGAGAAGCAGGACGCACAGGGGTGGGTAAAAAAAAAATGGAGCCATTTTACCTTGTTCTGAAGCAGCACAGAACTCTTCTCCATGCAGGAAGAAAGAAAGGTGAAGGAGCTTATGGGAGTTGTAGGCTTTGTGAAGAGTACAGTACAGTACTTCCATAGCAGCAGCCCTCACAGCAGCAGGGCATAATGACCAGTTGAAATGGCCACTGTGGAGGCAGTTCTGGGAGGAGGAGCTCAATGGCAGTTGGTCCCAAACAGGTTGATGGAGAAAGCCTCACGTTCTCACCTTCATCAACCACTTCATCTACAGCGTTTGGGGCTCTTCAGTCTAGAAAAAAGGTGCCTGAGGGGGGACATGATTGAGACGTATAAAATTATGCATGGGATGTGGCGACAGGATACAGGTATCTTGTTGTCTCTTGTGCTCCCTGAGGCATCTGGTGGGGCCACTGTGTGATACAGGAAGCTGGACTAGATGGGCCTTTGGCCTGATCCAGCAGGGCTCTTCTTATGTGCTTATGTTCTTAACCTGTTTGGGACCAACTGCCATTGAGCTCCTCCTCCCAGAACTGCCTCCTCAGTGGCCATTTCACCTGGTCATTATGTAACTTTCATTTTGGTAGCAGAATTGTCTTGCTTTCCTCTACCTTCCCCATCCCGTTTCCCCGTTGAATCTATTTATTAGATTATAAACCTGAGGATAGAGTCTGTTTGGTTTGCTTCTAGAAGCCATTTTGTAGCAATAGAGTTTGCTGTGCATAGGAGGGAGGCTTTTAATAAGCAGATCATCCAAATGATCATGTCCAGCAAGCAGAAGCGGAAGTAGAGGGGAGTGCTTGCAGGCGGGGGCAGGGGCGCACTTACCGTCGTCGGAGGGGCGCACTTGTCGTCATGTTTTCAGCCCCCCTGCCCTCCCTGGAGCCCGAACGGCTCCAAAATGGGTAGGAAACTGGCGGGGTGTGTGTTTGGCGCCATGCTGGGCGCGTCACATCACCTAGGCCCCGCCCCTTCCTCCGGGCACCGGGGGGGGGCTACTTACGCCTCTGCCAGCAAGCCATTATTTATTTATTTATTTATTTTCATTTAAATAATTTTTACCCCGCTTTTCTCCCGATAAGGGCAATCAAGGTGGCTTACAATTAAAACATGTTAAAATACATAATACAATACAATACAATAAAAATAATTAAAACAGGTATTTAAAACAATTAAACAAACCCAGTGGGTCACCTTATGATTGCATTTATTAAAAAGCCAACCCACCATGTCAGCCATCGAATGCCAATCTGGACCCATTGTCTTTACGTCATCTGGATTGATGACATATTTTTGGAGGTTTCTAGAAAGAAAGCATTTGGGTTGTTTACCGGATCCCCGTAGATACAAAGTGCTATCCCTCTGAAGAATCAGTTCGGTTCACTCCCTTTTGGAAAACCAGAGTTGCCCGGGGGGGGGGGGAGAAATGGGCAGATCTTGAGGCATCCAACCCCCCTGGGAGTTTGTTTATGAACCAATCCAAGTAAGGGCTGAAATTCTGCCTCCTGGGAGCACAGCGGGCTGCTGAGATCACCATTATGGATTTATAATTTTTTACTTGGCCTGCCTCCCAGGTTTTTCTTCACTGTCCTCTCCCATCTGAATTTAAAAAAAGAACAAAGCTTGCAACCTTAGGGGAGCCACAGCAGGGATGGCATAGATAAGGATGGGAGGCAGAGTGCTAAGCAGTTCCCAAGGCACCTCTTTCACATGAACCCAGCTCTGGTCTGCAAAAACAAATCCATGCACAGCATAAAGCAGACTGTTTTGCCATCATTCTTAATTCGATTTGCTTTCATTCATGCTTACTCCAGTGTAACTGCTCCCACAGTCTTTTCAATGCTGCTTTCTGCTAGCATGTATAATGTGGTGAGCTTTGTACTCCTAGTAAAAGTGTGTTTATCATAGCCTTCAACTGCACCTATATGCTTTTTCACACACACACACACACACACACACACACACACACACACACACACACACAGAGAGAGAGAGAGAGAGAGAGAGAGAGAGAGAGAGAGAGAGAGAGAGAGAGAGAGGATGGAGATGCACTCAATACATTCCCACCTTATTGCACACCAACATGTGACTTACAGTTTATCCAGACAAGCAGGGGACAAAATAAGTAGGACACAAATGGTCATTAATAGTTTGCTGTTGTTCAGTCGTTAAGTCGTGTCCAACCCTTCATGATCCTATGAACCATATCCCGCCAGGCCTTCCTGTCCTCCACTATCTTCCTGAGTTCGAGTTTTCAAATTCCTCTTTTAATGAACAAGACAAAATACTTGCTATTGCTCTTTTTTGCTTCCAGAACATTTTTCCCTGAAACATATTTTTGAAACTGTATTCAGGCACACATTTCTGTCAAAAAATGTGGGCAAACTCACTATTCTGGGGAGGGTTTTCACAAATGCTGAACGAGGGGAGAATCGCTGGCACTCTAGGACATTCCAGGGTTGCAATCCAGGGCAGAAACTCACTCTGTTGTTCTGTGTTTGTCGCTGCATCCACTTTTTTTGTTGTTCTGTAATGGTGGAAACCATCTGCACTCTTCCTTCAACAGACACTGCACCCAGTAACATGTTCAATTTAGTGCCCAATCCTATTCCCCGCCAGTCCATAGCGTGTAGTGCCGCCGACAGAATGTGCTGCGTGCTATGGTGGGGTGGCGACCAGATGGCCTAGGAGAGATACAGTATGTAAAAATCATTTTAGTTACCTCTCTGTAGGCCCCCTGGCTGTCAATGGGTTGAAAACCAGAAGTAGGCTTCGGAACGCGATCTCCTTGGGGAGGCCTGCAGAGGTGGCAGCAGCCCCCCCCCCGGACCCTTTGGGGAGTTGGCAGGACAACCAGGTATGTTTTAAAAAGTGTTCTGGGGTCAGGGGCTGGTGTGATCCTGGAGCGCCTCCCCCGAGGTTGGAGCTGGCCACCCCCCTTAAAGGCCTTTCACAAACTTCCGGAAAAAGTGGTTGGTCATGACCCATCACTTCGAGAAGCCCTGATCTATACAAATCATGAACAGATGGTGATCTGACCCAGGAAGAATGAATGCTGTGCCATGCCCCAAACATTCAACACCATCGACCATGGTGTCCTTCTGGGACCGTTGACTGATTTGGGGATTGGAGGCACTGTTTTGCAGTGGTTCTGCTCCTTCCTGTAGATCGGACCCAGATTGTGAGGCTGGGGAATTTTCTGTTCGGCACCCTGGTCTCAGCATTCTGGTCGGCACCCAAGTGACCTGTGCAGGGCTCTATCTTAACCCCCATGCTGTTTAATATCTACATGAAACTGCTGGGAAAGGTAATCTGGGGATTTTGAGTTGGCTGTCACCAATATGCAGATGACACCCAGCTGTATCTCTCCTTTCCTCCATCCTTGAGGGTGGTGGTGGAGGTTCTGGAGCATTGCCTGGAGGTAGTTGGGAGTTGAATGGGGCGGGCGGGCTAATAAGTTGAAACTAAATCCAGACAAGACAGAGGCCGTCTTGGTTCGGAAAGCTTCAATGTAGGTGCTGGATCATCAACCTGCTCTGAATTGGGTTGCACTCCCTCTGCGGGAGCAGGTCCACAGTTTGGGTATCCTATTGGATGAACAGCTGCTTTTGGATTGGCAAGTGGTGGCTGTTTATTTATTTATTTATTTATTTACAGAATTTATATCCCCCCTTTCTCCCAGCAAGGGCACTCTAGGCGGCTTACAAAAAACATTAAAATACATATATACATTAAAATAATTAAAAACAAATAATTAAAACAATTAAAATGTTGCCAGGGGAACCTTTGCCCAGCTTTACCTGGTGCACCAGATGTGACTGTACCTGTGCCGTTCTGACCTGGCTACAGTCGTCCATGCCCTGGTGACATCATAGCTAGATTACTGCAATGAGCTCTACGTGGGGCTGCTCTTGAAGGTGCTCTGGAAACTGCAGCTGGTACAGAATGCGACCGCCCATGTGGTCGTGGGAGCTTGACGGTTTGACTCTGTTGGGCCGCTACTCCAACGGCTACATTGGCTGCCGGTTCATTTCTGGGCCCAATTCAAGGTGCTAGTTTTAACCTTTAAAGCTCTTAACAGTTTGGACCGGGATATCTGAAGGGCCACCTTCTCCCATATAGACTGATTCATCCCCTGAGATCTTCAGAGGGGGCCCTTCTTTGTGTGCCCCCCTTGACTGAAGCAAGGGGGGCAACAGTGAGAGGAAGAGCCTTCTTGGTGGTGGCTCGCTGAATGTGGAACTCCCTCCCAAGAAAATTATGATCAGCCCCCTCCTTGGACATGTTCTGACGGGACTTGAAAACTTTTTTTAAATTTCAAACAGTTTTGGGTGGTGGGTAGGATGGGTGGGGGACATTTCCGACAGTCGAGGATATTGGGGGGGGGCTTCTGGACTTTTAATCTGATGTCTTTATCTGACTTTTATCTGCTACTTGCCTGTTGGTTTCATATTTTAATCTGCTGCTTTTGGCCACTGTGATTTTAAGTATTTTTTTGTGTGTGTTTTATTATGTATGTTGTTTATTATGTATGTTGTTGTGTACTTGTGCTGTATGTATGCAGCACAAGTATACCTTGTCGTATACTGCCTTGAACGCCAGGCTTCTAGCCTGGGGAAATACAGTATTGAAATCTTCTAAATAAACAAATAATTTTTTAAAAAAACCATTATGTCCATTGCTTTGACTCCCCATCCGCGATTGTGGCACTGGTGCAGTAGCTCTCACAGGATCTCCTTTGCCAAGGCTTCCACAAGCCTTAGTAGTTCACAGCTGTGGCACACAAGATGCACGCAGGATTTTTGCTGCAGGTGGGGTGGGTGACAAGTTTAAACGTGGCACTTTATGGGCCGTGCCCTTGGACCCAGGCCCTGGAATAACTGTGCAATCCTATGCTGCCTTTTCACAGTCGTGAGGCACTTTAAATGACCAGTGCGCCAGAGGAGGTTTCCACCAAGCTGCATTCATAGGATTGGTCTGTTAGAAGTCTAAAGATAGAATCCTTTGTTCCACACTGCTGAGCTTCACCTCCCATAACCTCATGCGGGCTTTGAAAACTTTCTTCCTCCTCCCTTCATTACATGGTGCATTTGAGGCTAATGCGTTATAAATTGCTCATTTGTGTCTATTTATGCATTTGTTAAATAATGATGATGCAAGCTTTATGGGATCAACGCTAGAGAAGATTCCAAACCAATGCCATATTTATTTTATTTTGAAAGTATCTGTTTGTATGGACAGAAACCATTCAAGTTTCAAGTTTCTTTTGAAAAGGTTTTTTCTTCTTCTTCTGAAAATAATTGTTTTTGAAATGTGTTCAGCAGCAGCAAAAAAACCCAAAAACACAAATGCTATTAATTGGACAGTTGTTAATCAATTATAAAAAAATTAAGAACATTTCTTAATTTTTATTATAATTGATTATAGCAGTCCTATGGGACTTTGGGACTATATGGGACTTTGGCCTGATCCAGCAGAACTTTCTGCGGGATCAGGCTAAAGTCCCATATAGTCCAGCATTCTGATTCCCACAGTGGTTCACTAGTTGCCTCTGGGTTCTCCACAAGCAGGAGAGAAAAGCATACTCCTCTTCTTGTCCTGTTATCCTTCAATTGCTATTCAGGTGTATACTGCCACTGAACCTGAAGGTAGCAGCATTCTGTAGTGGTTTGGGAGTTGGACCTAGACCTGGAAGATCCAGGTACAAGTCCCTGCTTCCTGGGTGAACTTGGGCCAGTCACTATCTCTCAGCCTCACCTATCTCACAGCGTTGCTGAGAGGACAAAAGGAGGGGACAGTAGCGTCGCTGCAGGGGGGTGGAGCTCTACTTTCCGCCGAGGCTCCGACCCTCCGTTACACCGGAGCACAAAGCGGCCCCACCCCCTCGCCTTCAGAACCATTCAAGGCGGTGAAAGCAGCACTTTCACCGCCTTGAATGGTTCCGAAGGCGAGGGGGCAGGGCCGCTTTGTGCTCCAGTGTAATGGAGGGTCGGAGCCTCAGCGGAACTTAGAGCTCCGCCCCCTGCAGCGACGCCAGTGGGAGGGGAGGAACTATGTACACCACCCTGAGGAAGGGTGGTATAAAAAATGTGATAAAATGATGTGATATAGCCATCATGACTAGTAGCCATTGATAATTCCATAGACTAATTAAATTCGATAGACTAATTATGTGCTGTGTGAAGAATCCTATCTAAGGTTACTTTAGCAGAAGCAAGCTGCGAGCGAAGGAGTAAATCTTTGTGCCGTTTTGCTTGGCGTTTGTTAGGCTTTGCTTGCAAAAGAATTCCATGCTGTTTGGTGCAGCACATATGAAGAAATGGTAAATGCGGGGCATTTGAGGAAAGCAAAATACATTTAGAACACAAGACGTAAAAGGAGAGATAAAAGGTAACGATGTTGGTTGCAAGCTAGTGAGCCCTTTTTTAAGTGGATAAAGGATTGTACAGTACTGAGATTTTATCTTTGGAATGGATGGTTTTAGGACATTGTATTTTATTATGAGTTAATTGTTCATTGTTTCTCAAGGGCAGAAATCAAAAGCTCAGTGGTTGAGCTCATGTGTTACATGCAAGAGGCTCAATTCCTGGTATCTCCAGGTAGGGCTGGAAAAATTATCTGGTTTGAAACCCCAGAGAGCCACTCCCAATCAGTGTAAACAAAGCTGAACTAGATAGACCAATAGTTTCAATATAAAGCAACTCAGATGTTCAAGACCTTTGCACTTTCTTTGCACATGTTTTTCCAAACTGCCAAATAAAATGGGCCAGTGATTTCCTGTTTCACAGTGTACTTCTGCTAATGCAATCTGAAATGGACTTTTAATTATTTTATCAACTGTAATCAAATTAATAGCATTTGTTTTTCTTTTTGTACTTCTCTTGCCTCCAAGTTCGTGCCACAGTCAAATTGCTAGTCTTCAAGAAGCTGCATGAGTTCGAACATTTTCCTTGGTGGGGAAGGGCTGGAGCATCTTTGGTTTGGAGAAGAGATGATGGCTGCAGGGGAGAATGGGACATAAGGAGGTTTATGAAGTGATGCATGGCATGGAGAAAATGCATAAAGAGAGGTTTTCTCCCTTGTAACACTAGAACTCTGGGTCATCAATTGAAATTGATTGGTGACAGGTCAAGGAGGGCCTTGATTGGGCTTGTTGGGCTGTGGTCATGGTTTACTAGCTTAGATGGCTTTGAAAGGGGATTGGAGAAATTCATGTTGGAGGGGTCTATCAATGGCTTTAGTCATGAAGGCTAGATGGATGTCCTACTTGTTCTTGGTGTGTCCAGGTGGTCCAGGTGGATCCAGGTGTGTCCAGGTGGCCCAGTAGTCCTCCATCCATTGCTGGCCTATAATCTCTCCCAGAAGAGAAAGCAGAAGGAAAGAAGGGGGTCAGTCTGCATCTAATGGTTTGGTCTAAGTCTCAGACCTTGAGATTTGGGAGCTGCGATCTTGGATCTTGCGAGATTTCAGGAGATCCAACATGGTGGCTGTGAAGAAAGGTAGGGAGAGCTATGGGGGACAATTTAAATGTTTTTTCCAGCCTGCGGCGCAGCCGAGCAGGTCCTCCGCTCAGCTGCGCCGCAGGCCCCAAACAAGCACTTTTGGGGAAAAAAACCCATTTTTCTGCTGCCCGTTATCAGCTGCTGATCGCAGCAGCTGATAACAGGGAGCATCTCGCGTACCCCCAACCTGCGGTCCGCGTACCCCTGAGGGTACGCGTACTACAGGTTGAGAACCCCTGGTCTAAGAGTTTCTTTCCTGGGAAGGAAAGAGTTTAGCCTTCACCTGATTCCTCTCCTCCCAAGCAGGCAGTTTCCCTGGGCCATCCAGCCTTCATTCATCCAAGAGAATTTCTGCAGCCCTCACCTTCTCCCGCCGGCTTCATGACAGGCCTCCAACTCTTGGTATTCTGCACAGACAACCTTCCCACCTTCTGCCCACAGGGGGCCTGGATCAAGTGTCTCTATTGCCAAACAGAGGTGCCTGTGGGGTAGATGCCACCCAGTGTGGCGCTTATCTGGGGAGCTCAGCATTCCGGAAGTTTGGAGGTGATCTCATGATCTCATGATGTAATGACGTCGCCCCTGACCTTCCGGGCATTCACATTTATTGTATGCAAAAACCCGCTCGCCAGCAAGAGCATGAGGTGGCTGGACCCAGAGCGGGGCCGGGAACCACCAAGCAGAGGCTGGGGCAGTGTAGTGTCACCCCCCCAGGGTGACACCCAGTTCAGGTTGCACCGGTCACACCTCCTTGTAATGACCCTGTTGCCAAAGCAATGGAAATGCTGCTGGTGAATGCATTCTTGCACTGTTCAGGTGGTTCCTAGGTTTCTGGCTGCTCTCTAGGGTGCGTTTGCCAGATTCTCCAGCAAACCAGGACAACGGAGCCTCCATTTTCAGAAGCCGTAAGCCTGTCAGTGCCATCTGCTGTGGACCAAGAGGGGTATTTAAGCTAATGCTTCAGGTTCTGCTTGTGGGCTTCCTGGTTAGCTGCTGTGGGAAACAGAATGCTTGACCTGGTAGACTTTTGGCCTGATCCAGCAGGATTCTTTTTACATTCTTTAGGTTCCGCTAGGAAGTTCTTTCTCATAGCAAAGAATAGGTGCTGTGCAAGAATTCATGCAACTCCCATTCATTTCAGGGGAGCACATTTTATTAGGAAGTTATTTGAGCTGCACAAGTGCTTGACTGTTTATCTCGTGCACCTCTTATTCATCTCATCGGGGTCCTACAATCACTTCTCAGTGGACTATGCACAACACACACACACACACACACACACACACACACACACACACACACACACACACACACACACACACACACACACACACACGGGAAGAGACCAGCTAGTCTTGTAATAACACTGATGTGCCTGAACAAATGCAAGGTGGAGGCTGGAGCCAGCCATTTAATGTACCCTTTGAGGTTCCAGAAACATTGTAAACATGGGCTCTTCTGCAAACAGCAGAACATTAGATAAGCCTGCTCTCAAGTGTAGTGGACAACCTTGGCCAGTTACATTTTCACTCTTGTGGCTAGTGATATTTTGTAGAAATTGAGCTCGTTTTCAGCGGTTTAAGAAAGAAGCTTGCACAAATATGTCTGGGAACTCAACCTTTCATGAAAGCATTTGCACTGGGGCCTATCATTTTTCTCATCAGTGGTTGATACAGTTCTTAGGGGAAAAAATAGACAAGCACCACAAAAGCTTAAGGGAACTTTAAGCAAAAATTGTTTTCTTCAACCTCCCTGGGTTGCCTTGATACATAAGATTTTTTTTTTGCATGCGTCAGTACTACCCATGCTAACTTCTGCTGGTCCCACTCAGAGTAGAGCCCAGGAGAGTACAGGTGGGCCCCCATATCCGCTGGGGATATGTTCCAGGCCCCTCCGTGGATACTTGAAACCGTGGATAAGAGCGAACACCCCTTCCATGGTTTCCTGAGGGCCCCCCCACCCTGCCTCCCCTGCAGGCAGGCATGCTTGCCCCCCCCAGCTCTTATTTTTCTTTCAGCAAGCTTTGTTTCTTTCTTCCTTAAAACAAACAGAGAAGCAGCCTCCATTGCAGGCAAGTAGAACGAGACTAAGTCCTAGAGAGGCTCTGCAAGGTTTCTGTTAACTTTGCAGAGCCTCTCTAGTACTTAGTCTCGTTCTACTTGCCTGTAATAAGCAGCCTCTGCTTCTCCTTTCTTTAAGGAAGAAATGAAGCTTACTGGGGAAAAACGTAAAAGCCTGGGGGGGGGGTCCCCACAATCCGTGGATAACTGAAACCGTGGATAGCGAATCAGTGGATATGGGGGCCCACCTGTAGGTGGGTGGGAAGGACTGGTGCTAAGCTTTCAAATGTTACTGCAGTGGCAGGAAAGTCACATGGACGAGGCTCCTGCATTGCCACAGTAATGTATGAATGTGTTCCTTTTTCAGATATTTCCACATTTCTTCTCCACAGGTTCAAAACAATTTATATCAAAATAAAAATAGAGTTTAAAGAAACCAAATAAAAAACTAAAAACCAAAAGGTAATCAAAACATTAGCAAAACAGCCACAGAAAATTGTTATTTTGCTCAAAGAGCCAGTGTGTGCTGCAGTTGGTGTCGCAGTGTTGAACTAGGATTTGGGAGAATTACCAGTTTGCCCAAAACGATCCTGTTTATCTAGCTGTTTTTTTTAGGTAGACAGGTGGCAACAGTTAATCTCAGGCCATTTCCGGATGGATCATTGCTGGTGATCCTCAGGCCCCTGCTTCAAAAATCTCTGGTTTTTGGATGCAGCCAACACACAGCAATACTACCCGTAGCTTTGGCTCAAATCATCACTCACCAATGAAGCTGATTCCAAGACCTTGACTCAGTCACCATCTTTAGTCTATGAACCTCACAGTAGGAAGACAACCACGTGTCCTTCCCAGACCCAGACGAAGGGCTGGCTAAAAATGCACTCAAAGGTTCTCCAGCTGTTCAAAAAAAAAATGACAAATGGTTTGGGAGCTATGACTGAAAAAGTCTGGTCTCTACCTGTTGTGTGGATGACACAGACAAGAGGGCCTGCTGCCTGGATCAATAAATGGGCTCATCTGAAGAGAGACAATCCCAAGCATTGAATGCTACTTTCTGTCCTTTGGCAGAAATAATGGATGGTGTTACGAGGCTACCAGAGAAGTAGAGAATGAACCATAATTACTGAAACCGTAGAAATGAGACTGTGTTTCTCTAGGCATATTCAAATGATGGCCACATCCTACGAAAGCTAGTGATTAGCTAAGGTTTTCTGGCAGCTCCCACACCATAAAACTACCCAATACTTATATAAAAAAATTATATAGCCCAGTATATGCCGAACTATGTAATTGCTTAGTTACATGCCACAGGGTCGATTGTAACATGGTCTATGAGATGGAACGAGACCACAACAGCAGTCATTTCTTTAATGCAGAAGCCCAGATGTTTGTTTCTCTCAAATGTAGTTGCTAGACTACAAGGGGAAAGATGGATACAAGCAAGGAACACCGGGATGGCTCTAATTTCAAGGCGCAGAGGCACTTTTTCCAAATGACCAGTCCCCAATCCAGAAGTGAAGGGTGATTCAAGCAGCACTGGTCTCTCACCCATTCTGCAGAGCTGCCACAAACCAGTATGGGATGTGCAGACTGGGTGGCTGCCTTTCTTCAAAGAATGTGCAGCTGTCTTGGGGAAAAGGTGGCCTGCTGTCCTCTAGGACTGTTTTTGTACCCCCAGTAGTGGCCAAAAGAGATTATGACTGCAAGTTTAGGTGGCTTTAGAAGGAGAATAGACTGACAGCATTCACAGAGGCGAAGATTATGGCTATTCACAATAGCATCACTAAGGGTGTATGGGGTGCAGTAGCGGGCCTACACCCCCATGAGGGGCTGCTGCTACAACACCCCCATGGGAGGCCATACGCCCACCATGGGATGCCACCCGCCCCGCCCCTGGAGGGGGCTTGATGTCATCTTTGCACACCGCCGCTGCGCGGAAACACCCCCGGCACTTTTTAGCTCCTTTTTGGAGCCGAACAGCGCCCGGAAGGACAGGAGGGCCCAACTTGCAGCCAAGAAGGGCTGCACGAAGATGAACTGGTGGTGGAGGACACAACGGATTTGGCGCCAGGTACACCCCCACGACCCGCCATTTGGGGCCCACTGCCCCCACTGTAACAACACCTCTGATGGGGTGTGTGGACCACACCGGGTGACACCCTCAGGGGAGGTGACACCACTAGTGGCCAAAATTGTGGAAACCTTTTGGAAAATTTGTATTTATGAATAATACCATAAAGTTATATATCATTGTAGAGGTAATTTAATGCAGAATGTATTTGTATTCTATCAAACATTATGGCCAAATAACTGGAAAAAGAAAAGAAAACTGCCTTATGTAACAAAAAATAGATTTCCTTAACTTAAAACTGACCAATGAGACTGATTGTTCCTAGAGCCAATGAGGTATTGTTATGACACAGCATGGAACCAATAACTTGTTAGTATGAGTCAGCTCTCATTTCCATGTTTCAGAGCTCTTAAGCTGCAATCCTATCCACACTTACCTGGGAGTAGCCCCCATTGACTATAATGGGACTTGCTTCTGAGTTGACATGCATAGGATTGATCTCTTATTCATGTGGATGTCATCAGGTTAGCCACTGGTTTTTTTGTTTACTGATTTTTTGGGTGACCTGTGCTGTTACTGTATAGGCTTACCAGATCTCCAACCGGGACAGAGTGCTAGACCTTTAGGAGAAGGAATGTGGGCAGGTGTAGCTTGTTAAACCTTAGAGCACAATCCTAGGGGGAGGAGCTGTGAAAGGGGGCTATTTATTTCAAGGCCCTTGGGGCCTTCTTTAGGAAGGGACGTGGTTCAGTGGTAGAAGACATGCTCTGCATGAAGGCAGCTCCACATTCAATCCCCAGTACCCAGAGGCGTCACTCCGGTGGGGGCCGTACCGTATATTGCACCCCATCCTAGTCCCGTTTACAATCCCTGCTGCCTTCTCCGCACGGAATGGCTCTGACAGTGAGTGGGCGGGGCCGCCTCCTGCCAGCTTGTAAACGGGACTAGGACGGGGCGCAACTTATGATACGGCCCCCACCAGAGCGAGGCCTCTGCCAGTACCTCCAGGGCAGAGAAAAATTCCTATCTGAAACGCCAGAGTGACACGGCTGGCCTGTGTTGACAATACTGACCTGGATACACCAATGGTCTGGTTTAGTGGAAGGTAGTTTCCTGTGATGCACAGCACTGCCTCCGGTGCTTACATAACCCAGAATACTGTACTTGCTGACTGTGTTTCGCTTCTCAAATTGCTCAGTGGATGGATCAAAGTGAAAGGTGCTGTGTACCTTTAAGACTGAGGCAAGCTCCAAAGGCCCCAGGGTGTGAGGGCCATATAAGAAAACTGGACGAACAATTTCAGTTTTTCAGTGAACGCCAGCTTGGGAGGTTGGCCCTCTCTAATCTCCTGTAGAGCCTCTACAGCAGGGGTGGCCAACCTTTCAACATGAATGCTCCTGGCCCTTTGATGATTGTATAGGTGAGGGCATTTCAGCAGGTGCAGCTGCCAAGATTCTGTCTTCTACAAAACTCTTAAGAACGCAAAATGGTGGAAGGTTATCCACCCCTGCTCTACAGAACTAAACCCAAATGGGCTAAAAACTGGAGACAGTCCACAGATAAGTTGTATGAGAGCCCAAACAAAATGGTAAGAAAATTCAAAATTTGACAAAATGCAATTGTTGCATGCTGTGCTTTGAATTTGAAATTGTATGAATGTTTTTGTTTTACATCGACATTTGTAAGCCTCAACGTTGGCATATCTTGATCCCATTGATTGTGGCACCTTGTCATGCTTTCAGCTTTTTTTCAAATACTGTACTAAATACCTTTCCGTATCGCCTATAAAGTGTGACCGCAAGAGACACAAAGTTATCAGCAGAGCTTCATTTGGATCCAGATCTCACATTAGCCAAAGTTGTAGGCAGATAAGAAACCAGAAACAGCCACTACACTACAAATGCAGCCTAATCTAGAAGTTTGTGATCAATTTAAATAATAAACACATTAAAAAGTGAGCAGTCTGCATAATCATAACCATTAACTAGATAATTTCCAGCTAGACCTGAATTATATTGGTCAGACACCATCCACATGCAAGAACAGTTGTCCTAAATTGACACTGAAATCTGACCAACCTGTGTGTCCTCTGTTAGCTGGGAAAACGCTGTACTCTTGCCAATGGCTGAAGTTGCCAGGTGCCAAAAGACAAACCTGTCATAATCCTCTAATCCCATCTCGTAATATAGACTTGTGCATACTTCTCCTCATCTTGAAAGCAAATTGTAGCTCACTTAGAGAAAACATTTTCTTTGGGCTTAATTCTGGTGGTTTCACTTCATTCCAACCCTGGAAGTCAAGGCATTTGGATCTGGCGGGTGAGGGCCAAATATCACATTCTTTAACAGACTGAAACTTTGAGATAGCGATCTTCCAGGGGAGATGTGGGAAGGAGAAGCACAACATGTATTCCAGCCAAATTTAGGCACTTTAAGTCCCTTGATTTCAATGGGAGAGTTATGTGCTTAGTTCTCTTCAGCTGTAATCCATGCGATTTCAAAGCGCATAACTTTGGCTGGTTTGGGGCCACACTTCTTTTCACATTTCTTTTACTGTCAACAATTTTACAATCCTCTCCTGTATGAATTGAGATGTGATCAGGGCTTTAACGTAGAACTTGACTGCTTCAAAGCGACTCTATAACAACCCCATTGTCAGCTGAATCCTAACTAAATTCCCACGCAGCGATGTAGCGGCGCCGGCACAGGTTGTGCTGCATCCCGAGGGGAGGTCTCCTCGGGGCAAGGGGACAGCATGTGAAATGGGTGAACTCGGGCCTTCGCCAGAGATATCGCTGGTGCAAGTCTGCGTTGATTCGTGTCGGCAGATCAGGTCCGGGAAGGGGGATAGGATATAGCATGTGCCACTGATCCCACCCCTTCTGGGCCTGATCCGCCCAGCCCTGTCCCCATTTCCACCCTCCTCTGCCCCATTTAGCCCCCTCCTCCACCCTCCCCCTCCCCTTCCTGGAGACCTTCTGGTGGGGCCTCAAGACCTTTTTATTTAGGATGGCCTTCAATTGGTGACGTGATGGGCTGGCGTTTTTAATGAATTTCCATTTTAATCAATTTTAGGTAATCCATTGGGGGCTGTCTATTTTACTGTTTAAATATTTTATGTTTTTAAAGTTTTAATTTATATCTTGTATTGTTTTTAATGTTGTTAAGCCACCTTGAGTGACCTGAATGTGGGAGAAAGGCGAGGTACAAATTCTTTATATAAATAAATAAATTGGAGTTATGATCATTGTCGAGAATTTTGCTCATTTATTTCCTTTAAGCACAGAGCATACTCTACATTATCCAGGCTGTCGCACTTGAAAGCTCATTCCCCATATTCTGTCTGATATGTAAATATTTCAAATAAAAACACTTTGATTACTCAGTCATGAGACAAAGCGTTCAGTGTATACAACAAGTCCTCACTAGTTTAAGTCGTTTCGTTATAAGTCATTTCGTTTTAAAGTTTTTGAGGAAAAAAAAAGATTCCTGACCCGGGTCAGTGTCTGTGTGGAGTTTAAACGTTCTCTCCATGTCTGCGTGGATTTTCTCTGGCCCTGAAAGCTCACCTTGATTTCAATGTTTTATACTAGAAGTGTTTTGGGTCTTTATTTAGAAGTTTGGTGATGTTTTTTGTGACCAGAAATATGCCGTGAACTCTTGTTTACATACTGTATATCAAACAGCTTAAATAGTCCTTTCGTTTAAAGTTGCAGTTTCCAAGAACCTATCGACAACTTTTTTAAGTGAGGACTTGCTGTACTCAGAAACACTCTTGCCTTATTGTTATGTGTTCTGCAGGTAAGGTCGGGGACTGAAAGCAGGTTTTTGGAACTAAACACAGTCTTTCAGGTTTTGGTAATGTCCAGATTGGATTACTGTCAGTGGCGTCACTAGGGAGCGCGCTGCCCTAAAGCGAGGGTGTGCGCGCCGCCCTAATGACCCCAAATCTTACCCCCAGGCCCCGCTGCTGCCGGCTCCGAGACATCCTCCCCGGCCGGCTGTCCTGGGCCTTCTAACGAAGGCCCAATGCATCAATACGTGCAGTTTTAGCTTTTTCGCGCATGCACAGACCGTTTCTGAAGGCAAGGGCTGACCTTTTGCCCTCAGAAATGTTCTGCGCAGGTGCGAAAAACCTAATAAATGATGTCGCCGCATTGGGCCTCGTCAGAAGGCTGCAGACCTCCACCCAGGGCGGACGCTCCGAGGCCTTCTCCTGGAGCGGAGGTGACGCGTGCGCCACCCTTTGTGCGTGTCACCCCTCGGTGGTCCGCCCCCCCACCATGCTCCAGTGATGCGTATGACTGAGATATGTTCTGAAAATTTGGTAATTTCAGCTGGTGCAAAATGCTGCTATCTGACTCTTGCCTGGTGTGAAATGATCAGATCAGAACATCCTAGTGGTGATCTTCACGGGTTACCTATTTGTTTCCAGGCCCAACTGGCTCCTACCTGTAAAAACCCAAAATGATTGTGACCTGGGTACCTTAAGGACCGCTTCAGCATCTTCCTCCCTAGGCACTTTAGTCAACATCCGAGGCTCTGGTCCAAATCCCCCTGCTGATTGAGGTACAGGTGGAACACAGTCATCTCAAACATGGTGGGATGCCCTCTTGGGTTGGGCATTCCAGAGTTGGGCATTCCACCTCTGTAGGATGCCCTCTCTGGTGAGGCCACCGAGCCTCTGCTCTGTGTGTTTTCAGACACCAGCTAAACACTTGGTTGTTCAGCCTTTGATAATTGTTTAATTTTGCTCTGTGGCTGGCTACTGCACTGAAATCACTCTGTATTTTATGTGTTTGATCTGGCTCAGTTTGCCTCTGGTTGTCTTTGTTTTTATTGATTGTGATTTTACTTTATTATTGTCAGTGGCGTTCCCAGCCCTCCCGGCGCCTGGGGGGCGGGGTTGGAGCGCCCCCCCAAGTAGCCGGGCTCGGGGCTGAGCGCCCACTCCGCGTGTCCCCGGCCTCCGGAGGCTGTGCTCCGAAGGCTGGGGATAAGCCCTCCTTAAAGCGACCGCCCCGTTCGGCGGTCGAGAGCTTTATGAAGAAGCCGAATGCGTCGCTGGCTTTTATAGGGTTTGCGCATGCGCAAACCCCCAGCGACGCGTTCGGCTTCTTCATAAAGCTCTCGACCGCCGAACAAGGCGGTCGCTGTAAGGAGGGCTTATCCCCAGACTTCGGAGCGCAGCCTCCGGAGGCCGGGGACACGTGGAGTGGGCGCGCTGCTTCGGAGGGGCGCGCCAGCTGGGCTCTGGTGCCGCACCGCTCTGCGCAGCCCCGAGCCTGGCTGCCGCGCCGCTCGCCCACTCAGCGCCTGGGGGGGAGCACACCTGCTCCCCCCATATAAGAACGCCTCTGATTATTGTGCCATCTGAGCTCTGGTTTTAAAAAAAGGGCCAGGTAAGAAATTCTTAAAAAGGTAAAGGTGACCCCTGACAATTAAGTCCAGTCGTGTCCGACTCTAGGGTGTGGTGCTCATCCCCATTTCAAAGCCGAAGAGCCAGCGTTGTCCGAAGACGCCTCCGTGGTCATGTGGCCGGCATGACTCTCCTTGCTGCAGCGCGTAGCATGCGGCTGGAACACGGAGCGCTGTTTACCTTCCCGCAAGCGGTACCTATTTATCTACTCGCATTGACATGCTTTGGAACTGCTAGGTTGGCAGGAGCTGGCCAAGCAACGAGAGCTCAGTGTGTCGAGCACCATCTTACTAGGGTCCCATATCTCCAGCTATCAGGTCATGACATCATGGGTATGCTCCAACTGTTCCTAATTATGAGGAACAGCCCATATTTTCTGGTCTCTGGCAAATAGCTGTATTTATTTATTTTTACTTTTGAGGATGCTTTGTTAAAGTTTTAGTGTAGATACTAGAATTCTCAGAATCTAAGACCCAGTCTCAATGATACATTTGTCATGTGATTGTGTCGTTTGCATCCTATCTTTACGACGACGATGTAGCCAGCTCAGTGGGGCCATAGTATGGATCAGGGCCATGGCAGGGAAATGAAGAGTATTTAATCCTTTTCCTCTGTGCTGCTTCCCCACCAAAATTCTTCTTCTGAAGTGGCTAGTTAACCCTTATAGGGCTATTGTCTCACTGTAAGTGTTAAGAAGCCACTTTGGAGGTGTGGTTTTTGGTAGGAAACTGATGCAGAGGTAGAGGGGTAACTACCCCCAACTTCCATGCCAGGCCCCACTCTGAACTGTGGCCCCACGTGACTCTAGACAGTACTATCACATGACAATCAAATAGTGAAGACTGGAACTAAATCTCAGAGTGGAGAGTGTCTCAAGTGCACATGTGTGTACAGTGATGTGCGCATGCGCAATAACATCACTGACGGCCTAGTCAGAAGAGGCCGAGCCGCCGGCCAAAGAGGACGTGTCAAGACCCTCACCCGGCTCGTACCAGGCGGCCTCAGGGGGTGATGGGGCAGCCTCGGAGGTTGACATGGGGGGTGACGCAGCAGCCTTGGGGGGTGATGCAGTGGGGGTGACGCGGCCCTCGGCCAGTGGCGTTCCCAGCCCTCCCGGCGCCTGGGGGGCGGGGTTGGTGCGCCCCCCCAAGCAGCCAGACTCGGGGCTGAGTGCCCACTCGGCGCTTCCCCGGCCTCCGGAAGCTCCGCTCCGGAGACCGGTGAGAAGCCCTCCTCAAAGCGACCGCCTAGTTCGGCGGTCGAGGGCTTTCTGAGAGGACCAAACGCGTCGCGTTCGGCCCTCTCAGAAAGCCCTCGACCGCCGAACTAGGCGGTCGCTTTGAGGAGGGCTTCTCCCCGGTCTCCGGAGCGGAGCCTCCGGAGGCCGGGGAAGCGCCAAGTAGACGCGCTGCTTCAGAGGGGCGCGCCAGCCGGGCTCCGGTGCCGCGCCGCTCTGCGCAGCCCCGTGCCCGGCTACCCGCGCCCCCTCAGCGCCTGGGGTGGAGCACACCTGCTCCCCCCATATTAGAACGCCTCTGCCCTCGGTGCGTCACCCTCTCTGGCGGCCCCCCACCATGCCCTAGCGACGCCACTGCTTGGAAGATGGAGGTTCCAGCTAACTATCTGATTAAAATAGTCAGTGATATATCTATCCTCTATAACAGTGTTTCTCAAACTGTGGGTCGGGTCCTGCAGAGCCTCCAATAAAAACAGGGGTGATGGGAAAGATCAGATAAGTAATTGCTTCAAGCCCTGAGGCTATTCAAAAATCAGATAGCTGCTAATTACCCTTCAAAGAGCTGAGCTCCTGTAGTTTGCAGGATAGCTGTGAATTGCCCTGCAAACAGCTGAGCTCATGCAGTTTCTAAGCTTGTGTAAATATAGGAAGGTAAATGTTTGAGCTGTTGCTTTTTTCTTCTAAGTCTGTCAGTGACAAATAGTGGGGGCAGGTGAAGGCTGGCTCACATAACTTAGCCCCTCAAGTCTTGAGGCTATTCACTAGGTTAGGTCTGCCTCATTACGGGAAATGGATTGAATTTTTTTGCAAATAAAGAAATAAATAAAATATTATTTGTAAATAAATATATTATTTCTTTCTAGATCACTTTTTAGAAAAGTCTTGTAAAGCTAGGTGGGTCCCAACAGAGTGTCATTTAAAAAAGTGGGTTGTTGTTGTTCAGTCGTTAAGTCGTGTCCGACCCTTCGTGATCCCATGAACCATATCCCGCCAGGCCTTCCTGTCCTTCACTATCTTCCTGAGTTCGCTCATTGTCATGTTTGTTGCATCGGTGATGCTGTCTAACCATCTCATCCTTGGCCTTCCCCTTCTCCTTTTGCCTTCAATCTTTCCTAGCATCAGAGTCTTTTCCAGAGAGTCCTCTCTTCGCATTAGGTGGCCAAAATATTTGAGTTTCAGCCTTAGTACCTGTCCTTCCAGGGAACAGTCAGGGTTGATTTCATTTAGGATTGACTGATTTGATCTCCTAGCAGTCCAAGGGACTCTCAGGAGTCTTCTCCAGCACCACAGTTCAAAAGCATCTATTCTTCGGCGCTCAGCCTTCCTTATGGTCCAACTCTCGCAACCATACATTGCTACTGGGAACACCATCGCCCTGACTATGCGAACTTTTGTTGGCATGGTGATATCTCTGCTTTTTATTATGCTGTCTAAGTTTGCCATAGCTTTCCTTCCAAGGAGTAAGCGTCTTTTAATTTCATGGCTGCTGTCTCCGTCTGCAGTGATCTTGGAGCCCAGAAAAGTAAAATCTGTTACTGCTTCCATTTCTGCCCCTTCTATTTGCCAGGAATTGATGGGACCCGATGCCATGATCTTAGTTTTATTAATGTTGAGTTTCAAGCCAACTTTTGCACTCTCCTCTTTCACTCTCATCAAGAGGCTCTTTAGTTCTTCTTCACTTTCTGCCATTAGGGTGGTATCGTCTGCATATCTGAGGTTGTTGATATTTCTCCCGGCAATCTTGATTCCGGCTTGCGATTCATTCAGCCCTGCATTTCTCATAATGTACTCTGCATATAAGTTAAATAAGCAGGGTGACAATATACAGCCTTGCCGTACTCCCTTCCCAATTTTGAACCAATCAGTTGTTCCATGGCCGGTTCGAACTGTTGCTTCTTGACCCGCATACAGGTTTCTCAGGAGACAGGTAAGGTGGTCTGGTACCCCCATCTCTTTAAGAATTTGCCACAGTTTGTTGTGATCCACACAATCAAAGGCTTTTGCGTAGTCAATGAAGCAGAAGTAGGTGTTTTTTTGGAACTCTCGTGCTTTCTCCATGATCCACCGCATGTTGGCAATTTGATCTCTAGTTCCTCTGCCTCTTCGAAACCCAGCTTGTACGTCCGGTAGTTCTCGGTCCACGTACTGCTGAAGCCTAGCTTGTAGGATTTTGAGCATAACCTTGCTGGCATGTGAAATGAGTGCAATTGTACGGTAGTTTGAACACTCTTTGGCACTGCCCTTCTTTGGAATTGGAACGTAAACTGACCTTTTCCAATCCTTTGGCCACTGCTGAGTTTTCCAAATTTGTTGGCATATTGAGTGCAGCACTTTCACAGCATCATCATTTAGGATTTTAAGTAGCTCAGCTGGGATATTATCATCTCCACTAGCTTTGTTGTTAGTAATGCTACCTAAGGCCCACTTGACTTCACTCTCTAGGATGTCCGGCTCTGGGTCAGTGACCACACCAGCGTGGTCATCCGGAACATTCAGATCTTTCTTGTATAGTTCTTCTGTGTATTCTTGCCATCTCTTCTTAATCTCTTCTGCTTCTGTTAGGTCCTTGCCTTTTTTGTCCTTTATCATGCCCATCTTTGCACAAAACGTTCCCTTGATATCTCCAATTTTCTTGAACAGATCTCTAGTCCTCCCCATTCTGTTGTTTTCCTCAATTTCCTTGCATTGTTCATTTAAGAAGGCCTTCTTATCTCTCCTTGCTATTCTCTGGAACTCTGCATTCAGTTGTTTATATCTTTCCCTTTCACCCTTGCTTTTTGCATTCCTTCTTTCCACAGCTATTTGTAAAGCCTCATCTGACAGCCACTTTGCTTTCTTGCATTTCTTTTTCTTTGGGATGGTTTTCGTTGCTGCCTCCTGTACAATGTTACAAACTTCCGTCCATAGTTCTTCAGGCACTCTGTCTACCAGGTCTAATGCCCTAAATCTATTCTTCACCTCCACTGTATACTCATAAGGGATATCGTTTAGGTCATATCTGACTGGTCTAGTGGTGTTCCCTACATTCTTCAGTTTAAGCCTGAATTTTGCAATAAGAAGCTCATGATCTGAGCCACAGTCAGCTCCAGGTCTTGTTTTTACTGATTGTATAGAGCTTCTCCATCTTTGGCTGCAAAGCACATAATCTATCTGGTTTCGGTATTGACCATCTGGTGATGTCCATGTGTAGAGTCGCCTCTTGTGTTGTTGGAAAAGAGTGTTTGCTATGACCAGCGTGTTCTCTTGACAGAACTCCGTTAGCCTTTGCCCTGCTTCATTTTGCGCTCCAAGGCCAAACTTGCCTGTTGTTCCATTTATTTCTTGATTTCCTACTTTAGCATTCCAGTCTCCTATGATGTAAAGGACATCTTTTTTGGGTGCTAGTTCTAGAAGGTGTTGTAGGTCTTCATAGAACCGGTCAACTTCATCTTCTTTGGCATCAGTGGTTGGGGCATACACTTGGATTACTGTAATGTTGAATGGTTTGCCTTGGATTCGAACTGAAATCATTCTGTCGTTTTTGAGGTTGCACCCCAGTACTGCCTTTCCCACTCTTTTATTGACTATGAGGGCTACTCCATTTCTTCTAAGGGATTCATGCCCACAGTAGTAGATATGATGGTCACCTGACTTAAATTCGCCCATGCCCGTCCATTTTAGTTCGCTGATTCCCAAGATGTCAATGTTCAATCTTATCATCTCATTTTTGACCACATCCAGCTTGCCTTGATTCATAGACCTCACATTCCATGTTCCTAAGCAGTATTGCTCCTTGCAGCATTGGATTTTCCTTTCAACCTCAGACACATCCACAGCTGGACGTCCTTTCGGCTTTGGCCCAGCTGCTTCACTCTTTCTGGGTCTACTTGGAATAGTCCTCCGCTCTTCCTCAGTAGCATATTGGACACCTTCCGACCTGAGGGGCTCATCTTCCGGCGTCATATCTTTTAGCCTTTTGGTACTGTTCATGGGATTTTCTTGGCAAGGTTACTGGAGTGGGTTGCCATTTCCTTCTCCAGTGGATCACTTTTAGTCAGAACTCTCTGCTACGACCTGTCCGTCTTGGGTGTCCCTGCACGGCATAGCTCATGGCTTCTTTGAGTTACGCAAGCCCCTTCGCCACGACAAGGCAATGATCCATGAAGGGGAAAAAAAAAAAAAGTGGGTACCGGTGCTAAAACGTTTGGAAACCACTGCTCTGTAGAATAGGTCGTTCCATGATAGTGGAGAGTGTACAGACTTTCGGCAGTTTGTCTTACTGGAAAATCTCTTTCTCTCTTGCACTGGGCCTGCACACCCAAGTCCTGCAAACAGCATCTCTATTGTGCAAAAGCAAGAAAAAGAGCTGGGTTCTGTTTTGGAATACCTGGGAGAGTTTGGAAAGTGTCCAAGGACAGCAACACATATTAGGAGTTTTCTCCTTCTCCGTTTCACCAAACCCCAAGTCTATCGTACCACATGGGATATTGTTTCTCATCTGCAAATAGTGTCACAAAACAAGGGCTGGCTCCTATGAAACCCATGCGAGGAGGCTCAGGTTTTTCTAGCCGTTTAAACAATCCGTTAAGAAAATACACAACAGAATGAAAACATTCAGTAAATCATAGTTGTTGATGGTACAGAAACAAGCCAAGGCTAAGACAGGGCTGAAATCTGAAATGTTTCCTATGAAATTCTTTTATTTTATAAAAATAAGCCAAAAAAATTGAGGAGAATTCTTATAACAAACCATTGTTTTGAAAAGGTAATTTCCTGGGACACTGAAAACAAATACAGTGTAGGAAATCCTCCCCCCCCCCCGCCGTTTGGTTGTCTTCAAGTTGTTGAAAATATTTTTGCTGGCTGTCTCCCCCCCCCCCCTTTTAAAAAAATCTCCTTGTGATCTGGGTCTGTGCTTAGGGCCATTTGGACATGCTGCTTCCAACATTAGCCAGGAAATGCATGACCAGAAAAATAAATTGCAAACAAAGAAGTTTGGATTTAACACAGATTTAACACAGGTAAATCTCCTGTCCCTTTTCCTCCCATGCGCATGAACAGAGGGCGGGCTTCCTGCAGCCGGCACGTCACATGGAGGTAAGCCTCCATGCAGAGGCCGGCGCGGTGAGTGGAGCCCTATTTAGGCCCTCCAGCCCACTCCTGTGTCTGATTAGCTTGAAAGTCGGGCCTCCTGGAAACAGTTGGCAGTGACACAATGATGTCATCATGTCACTGCCACCTCCGGGAAGACACGCCTTGTGCCAGGCACCATTAGCCCTGCCGCCACTTGTCCTGGTGAGTGGGGGGGGGCCCACATGGCCTTGCATCAGGCCCCACGGCTCCTAAGGCCAGCCCTGTGCCAGTGGAGTGACCCATATAAGTCAGCTTCATATGGACCAGTATTAATATTGTTGGAGGAAGAATCTGTATCTCAGTGGTAGAGAAGGCCCCAGGTTCAAGTCCTGACATCTTCAGGTAGGGTAGGGAAAGCCCAAAACTCCACAGAGCTGCCTGAAACTCCACAGAGCTGCCGCCAATCAGTGGACACAGTACTGACATAGATGTGCAATGATCTGACTGTATCAGTATAGAGCGGCTTCAGATAACATGGAGTTTGCTGCCCAAACCATGTTGTTTAACATTCTTGAATGGCAAGTCTAGGCCCCTGTTGCCAATCTTGATAACATTTGACTTCTGTTATATGGCTGTTCTTTCAAGTGCAATTATTTTTCCCCAAGCCCCATCCTAGCCTTGCTAGCGGTTTCCTTCTGTGTCCTCTTTCAACTGAATAATGGACAGCAGCACGCTTAGCAAATGTTTTTCACATGTTATTGCCTAATTCTTTATTTTTCAAGTGGCTTCTAGAAGCAAATGTTCCCATACTTTTGTTCGTTCCTCTGTGGAGTCTTTAATGCAAACAGCAGATTCCTTTAAATCCAGAAAATACCATCACCATGAGGCTGGTGTTCTCTTTCGTACTTCTTGGCAATAAAAAATATGAACATGGGCAATTTGGATTGTTCCATAAAAGTGAATATGGGGGTGAGGCATCTTCCTTTGGAAGAAAGACTTTTGTTTGTTTAGCTTAAAAACATGACTGAGTGAGGAAATGGTTCAAGGTATTTTAAAATCTTGAACAGTGTGGAAAGAATGAATACAAACACAAGAATATAACTGATTCAAAGATACCGATGGGCTGTCGGCTTAGGATAGACTGAAGACTTGTTCACATATGGCATCACTGACTTATGGCCCACTCTGATCCCCCACTACTCTCTGTCATGCAGCCTCACTGACAGAGTTTGCGCTGCATGCAATGGTGGATGGGATGTGTGTGATCAGATGGCCAGCAAGAGGTTGGTTGCCAGTGGGTCCCCTTGCAACTATGCTAGCTATTTTGCTGGCATAAATCCAAAGAAAGGGGGCAGTTTGGGCTGGAAAAATGGGGATAGGATCCTAGTGCATGCTATTGCCACTGAGATCTACTCCCTCCAACCCTCGAACTGCCCATTGCCTTTACCTGCCCCCCAACTCCCCCCAACTGCCCACAATCTGCCCCTGTCACCACCTTACCTGCTCTGGCGTGAGCTGAATCTGTCGGTGGTGGGTGTGTGGAGCCGCTGCGGCCTTTACGGCAGCAGATCATGAGATCCATTGTCATAAAGGCCCCATAGGATTGGGCTGTTAAGATTGTCACAGGGATCATCAATGACTTTTAAAAGCATTCTGTAAATGCATTGAATATGACTACAGGTGGGCCCCCATATCCACTGATTCGCTATCCACGGTTTCAGTTATCCACGGATTGTGGGGACCCCCCCAGGCTTTTACTTTTTTCCCAGTAAGCTTTGTCTCTTCCTTAAAGAAACAGGATTACAGGCAAGTAGAACAAGACTAAGTACTAGAGAGGCTCTGCAAGGTTAACAGAAACCTTGCAGAGCCTCTCTAGGACTTAGTCTCGTTCTACTTGCCTGCAATGGAGGCTGCTTCTCTGTTTGTTTTAAGGAAGAAACAAAGCTTACTGAAAGAAAAATAAGAGCTGGGGGGCGTGCACATGCCTGCCCGCAGGGGAGGCAGGGTGGGGGCCCCTCAGGAAACCATGGAGGGGGTGTTCGCTCTTATCCACGGTTTCAAGTATCCACGGAGGGACCTGGAACATATCCCCAGCGGATATGGGGGCCCACCTGTATTTAGAATGAGAGCTAACAATGGAAGCAATGTGATGACATCATTGCCGAACATCCAGCCCCATCCAGCCCCCGAAAAGGTTGCCGACCCCTTCAATAAAAGGTATCATCGTCTTTGAAGAAAAGCGATATTGCATGAAATGCATCAGGCGCAAACTTATTTATTGGAATGTTTTATGATAAACTGGGCTATCGTTGCAAACTGTCCTGTCATGTTGTTTGGCCGCTTGTTGTGCCTTGTTGATGAAATGCTTTCACGATCTTTGACATAATCCCTGAAAAAAGCAAGTGCCTGCCTGCCGTACCACAGTTCTCCCTGCTTTTCCAAAACACCATCCAACTGTTTCTTGAATTAATGCACACAACTCACTTTTACTGCTGGCTGCATAATATTTGGCAGTTTGTCTGATATTCCAGCCTAACTCTGTATAAAGAAACTGCCTGAATTGTTTATAGGTTTGTCCTGTTGCCCAGAGTTTAGTTCACAATCTCTTATTTGCAAAGTCAATGCCGTTTAAAAGGAACATTGTTAAGCCATTGAGGTTCAAAGGTGCCATTTTCGTGTTTTCAGTTTGGCTTGGGTGCGCCGAGGAAATGAAGCATGATGAGAGATGGGGAATACTTTTTATGGACTTTTAAGGTCTGAGAGGAAGCATGTCTTTATTCTTGTTGATGTCTTAGCAGTGGATAGGATGATGATCTGCATCGGTCAGTATGCCCATGGTCAGCAATTTGTTTGGCCCGAAAGCCATTTCAAGAAAGGAGTGGAGAGATTTGAGCCAAGGTCTCATCCCCAAAATCACTGACTCCCAAATCCTCTTATGACAGTGCCATATGCATACATGCAGGTCTTACATGCATAAAGCTACCCTATGCTACATTCTAGTTGTGTACAGCAGTACAGTCTGTCTGTGCTCTATATTTTCTGTCTGTCTGTGCTCTTTATTTTCAAGGGTTCTGATCCCTGTACTGATTTTTAAAATGAATACATATAAGTCATGCAAACAACAATATATACACGTATACAGTATAACACATGGATAGCCCTAGTATGGCATTCCTAAACTCTACAGCTCCTGGCCATGATTTTCCCTATGGTAGGTCTCCATGTTTTCCCTCTCCTACTCCACAATCAATCACCTCTTCTCCTCATTCCTCCTCACTCCCTCTTGCATAATGGAGCCACTGGATCACCAGCGGTCCAGTATCCTCACTAGGTGTCCCAATATATCTTTTTTATTATTTGTCTAAAAGAGTTTTTATTTCTTATACAGTTCAGTTATAATACAATGTAAGACAGACAAAAGAATGCTTACACCATCCATCCATCGTCTTTGCTTAATGATGGCTTCGCTTGCTCCCTTCCCTGAACAATCACCCTGTGCCACCTTTATATATCCTCAATCAGTTAAACAGATTAGAAACACCAGCTGCCTTGGAAGGAGAAGGAGGAGGAGAATGGAGACACTAGCAAGGCAGAGTCGCAAACACCACCTCTACACACTGGTGCCTTTTAAAACTAGACTGTGACCCTTCCCTCCTTGTGCAGGAACACCAACTGTCCTGCAAAGAGGAGGAGGAAGAGGAGGAGAAGCCAGAAAGACATAACCCCCCTTTACTTCTGTATTGTACTAATATGTAGAAAAAAATAGTGTAAGGCTAGAATTCTATACACACTTCCCAGGAAGTAAGTCCCACTGACGATAATGGGACTTCCTTCTGAGTAGACATGCTTAGGATTGGGCTCTATCAGCCCAATCCTATACAGGATTGGGCTGCCAGCTGTACCTCTTTGCGACAGCAGAAGACTTCCGCTGTCTCAAAATGACTGTCGACAACAATGGCGTCACTAGACACGCGTCATCCCAGGGCAGGGGGGCGCACATCACCCCCTGCCCTAGGGTGACCCCCCCCAAACACCCCCCCAAGCGCAGCTATACTTGCCGCTGCCGGCGGCTCCTCTCTTCGTCCGGCTCGGCCGGCGCTCCAGGGCCTTCTGAGAAAGGCCCAATGGCTCAAAACGTGAAGATTTACGTTTTTCGCGCATGCGCAGTACATTTTCTGAGGGCAAAGGGCTGCCCATTTGCCCTCGGAAAAGTACTGCGCATGCGCGAAAAACGTAAAACTTCACGTTTTGAGCCATTGGGCCTTCAGAAGGCTCCCCGGCCTTGGAGCCTCCGGAGGGTGATGTGCGGGGGTGCGCATGTCACCCCTTTGCGCGCGTCATGCGCGCGTCACCCCCTGGCGGTCCGCCCCCCACCACGCTCCAACGATGCCCATGGTCGACAATGCGCAGAGCGCTCTATCGGTGGCCATTATGGAAGCACTGATGCAAGAGACTGCAGCCCACCCTATTCATGGCCGGACCTGTCTGCAGCTGCTGGAGCAGGTAAGGTTGTGGAAGGAGTGGGGAGAGGGCAAAATGGGGCAGGGAGAAACAGGGTGGGAGGCTGCAGGAGGGGGTGGATCTGGATGGCGACCCTATCCTCCCTTTTGGTAGCCTCCCCTCCCTTTTCTTCTCCTCAGACCTGCATTAGCTATAGAGCTGGCACAGGTCCGAGGAGACCCATTGCAGAGTAGAAGGTTTATGGAGGGGTAAGGGGATTTAACCCCCCTTTCCTCTCCAAAGTCTCTCAATTCGCCCCCCAAACCACACCAAAAGGAGGATGCTGTATCCAGCGGAGGAGGGAAGTCACCTTGGGCCCTTCCCAATGGGGTGGGGGAAAGTGGGATATAAATATTTTATGTATATATTTAAAGATTGGCCCCCCCATCAAACAGTGACTTACATGTTCTTAAATCCAGCAAACTCAATGTGCATAAGTGTGCTTAACTCTATACTAGTTTATGGCAACATAATTTATTTTTAATCTTTCATTAGGCATAGAATCTTTTGTTTATATTTATGTACGGCTTTATGTACAAACAGTATTACCAGGAGCTCTCCAGGTAATACTGAGATTAGACTTGCACTAAGTTTTCCTTGTGTAGGAAATTCGTTCATTAGCTGTACTTGCTGAGGCAATGAGTACATAGTGAGAGTGTCCTGTAATTTTTGTATCCTGCCTATGCTGTCTGTTCAACTTTGACTACCAGTTCAGCTGCACATAGATGTTGGTAGCTTAAAACGGTATTGAACATGGTTATATTATATACATCTCACTGGCAGGTCTTGAAAAACAGGCATGAAAGGAAGAAAAAGACAGGGGATCTCGAGGCTGGGTTGTGCTCTTAAGAAGGCGGGGCACAATAAACTGACAGTGCTTGATTATTTCACCCAGTCTTTTGGATCTTTGCAGTCTCGGCTCATTTTCATTTGAGCTGCTGTTAGCCCCAACACAATATTTTATTGCCATCCAACACCAACCGCTCTATTATTTATTTATTTATTTATTTAATAGATTTCTACCCCGCCTTTCTCCCAATAAGGGCAATCAAGGCGGCTTACAGTTAAGAACATGTTAAAATACATAATACAAAATAAAACATAATTAAAAACAAGTAATTAAAACAAATAAAACAGACAGTCCCAGTGGGTCACCTATAAAAGCCATTTGTTAAAAAAGCCATTTGTTAAAAAAGCCAGCCCGCCATGTCAGTCATCGAATGCCAACCTAAATAAAAACGTCTTGAGGCCCCGCCGAAAGGTCTCTAAGGAGGGAGCCGTTCTTAATTCCAGGGGGAGGGAATTCCATAATTGGGGCGCCACTGCTGAGAAGGCCCTATTCCGTGCCGCCATCCCCCTCACCTCCGTCAGTGGCGGCACGGTCAACAGGGCCCCCCCTGATGACCTCAGAGTACGGGTCGGATTATAAGGAAGGAGGCGGTCCCTCAAATACCCTGGACCCGAGCCGTCTAGCCACTACTCCATGTACATCTACAGCTTGGACCTAAATATTTTGGTCTTTCTTTCCCCCTTAATCTCATCTCTATTACGGTATTCCCTTACCTCTTTCAGCCAGAAGATTAGAGGGTTTTCTCTGGTAGGATTATTTTGTGTAAGAAAAAAAAATGACAATAAATGCCTTTTCTGCATTTAAGGGGCCCAAGATGGCAGCTTCTTCTCAAAAAACAGCCTTGATGGTCATCAACAATATAAGAAGAATCATCTAACTAATTTATAGCACAATCCTGAGGATTATGCCGGCGATGGAATGAGCGTTCCGTCGCTGGGAGATGTCGCGAATGTGCCGTAAAGCACGTTCGTGACAACTCGAGAGCAAGGGAGGCCGGTGCAGAGGCTGGCCTCCCTTGATCCATCCGTGCAGCCACCGGACCAGGTAATCCGGGATCTGGTGGGGGTGTTTCAGCGGGCAAGGGAGGGGGAGCATTGGCCTAGCCAGCACGGGAGGGGGCTGGGGATGGCCTTGGCCATATCCCAGTTCCCGCCGGGCTGGCTAAGCCGTTACACGGCCTCCTCCGACTTCCGTCAGCTAGTTAACTGGCAGAAATCTGAGGAGGCCGGTTGGGCCGGCCTGCAGTTACACCAGGGGAAGGGGATGAGTGTCCCCTTCCCCGAGTAGACCTCCGGCCCGGCGGCAAAATGGCCGCTGGTGCACAGGATCCAGCGGGTGGGTGGTCCTGGGCCAGCAGCCGGATCCTTATGGTGGATTGCGCTGCCCGAGTTTTATAACTTGCCTCCTTGTAGTATACTTGCTATACAAGATGGCGGCAGAGCACGTAGCAATTTTGGAGTTTGGGGAAATGTTTGAGTGACCAAATTAAAAATATATTTGCTTACTCATAAATTACAAGAAGTAGTGATGGCTGGACTCAGAACAGAAGCCATGTGGCATTTGAAAACAATTCCTTTTTATAAAAGCATTGCTGTAAGATTTATGTAGTGTTTCTTACTGAGAAGTCAGAGTCAGGCTAATGATGGGATAGCTTAAAATAATTGTAAGTAGGAATGGGGCCATGCTGAAAATTATTCAGCTGTTTGTTTTATTGTTTGTTCTCAAAACCTTAAATGCACTTTCAGAGAACAATAGTGACTATTCGCTTCGAGCTCTGCATGGGCCAATTTATGCAGTCCTCACTTAGTCCTTCCCTACTCTGGCAAAACTCCCTACTTGGAAAAGATGAGAGAGAGAGAGAGAGAGAGAGAGAGAGAGAGAGAGAGAGAGAGAGAGAGAGAGAGAGAGAGAGAGAGAGCAGAACAAAGAATGATGGATTTGGAGCTATATGTGTTAAATATTTGGTGTTCAAGTAAGATGGAAAACTACTGTGGGAAGGGGATGAAAAAAGCAAGAAGCAGAGATGCTGGCACTTTTGGTAACATGAAAGAAACAAGGGGCATTTGTGTCAGGTTGGCAGTGTAGACAGTTGTACTAGAACCTGAACCCTGGATGTGGTGGTTTCTCTAGATCATAACAAGAGCTGGATCAGTCCAGTGGTTCCCCCAGTCCAGCTTGCTGCTCCCGCAGTGACCACCGGAACGATTCCAGGGAGCCCTTCCAGGAAGCAACAGTCCTCCTCTGCTCTTGTTCCACAGCAGTTGGTGTTCCGTGACACACTGCCTCTGAACATGGAGGCTCCACTCTGAGCTGCTGAAAGCTTTGTCCCCAATCCCCCTTTAATTAAAGCCACCTAAGCTAGTGGTCATCACCACATACTGTACATTAATTATCTGTTGTGTGAAGAAGAGCATTCTTTTATTTGTCTTGAGGCAATTTCATGGGATAACTCTGGCTGTGCAATCCTGACGAATCTGCCGGCGCCGGAATGAGCGTTCCGGCACTGTGAGATGTCGCAAATGTGCCAGAAAGCATGTTTGCGGTGACTTGTGAGCAAGGAAGGCCAGCCCAGAGGTCTCTTGTTTCGGCACCGGAGCGCCCCGGCGGCCACCGGACCAGGTAGGTCAGGATCCAGCTGGTGGGGGTATGTGTTTTGCTGGGAAAGGGAGGGGGGGCCATTGGCTCAGCCAGCCTGGGAGGGGGCGGGGGATGGCTTCGGCCATATCCCAGACCCTGCCGGGCGGCTGGGCCAAGCGGGCCGAACCGCCCGGGCGTCATTTACACTTCGGGAAGTGAACGAGCGTCCCCTTCCTCAAGTAGACCTCCGCCCCGGCGGCAAACTCCGCTAGGAAAGAGAACCCAGCGGGCGGCCCTGGGCCGCCGTCCGGATCCTTACGTAGGATTGCGCTGTGAATCTTAGTACTGTATTATGAAAGAGGGAGAAAAACAATTTTATAAATCTTCTGAGATCTGGGGTATACGAGTGAAGATGCCATGTATACAAAAAGAAATCCAGCTAGAATAAAAATAATATCCAATACTGCCCGCAGTTTCCAAGTGCTCTGTCCTGTCCTGCAGTGCCTGTCCTGCATTCTTGCCTGTCCTGCAGTGCCAGAGCACTTGGAAACTGCGGGCAGTATTGGATATTATTTTTATTCTAGCTGGATTTCTTTTTGTATACATGGCATCTTCACTCGTATACCCCAGATCTCAGAAGATTATCGCAAGCCATGAAAGTCTTCAATCTAATTTTTTTCAATAAATCTTCATCATGCCCTACACCCTTAGGTGCCTTTTCTCTAAAGCGGCAGGACCCTGAAAGTGATGTCGCTGACACTACTGCACGTCACGGTAGCCCGTAGCAGTAGTGACTGCTTCTGGATGGCATGGTGGGTTACAACCCACCAGTTTGAGAACCACTGACGACTCACGTTGGAGCCTCTTCCTAATGAGGGAAGGCTTAAAAAGTTGAGAGTAGCAGAAAAAAAATGAGGGGATCTAATAGAGATCTGTAAGAGCATGGATGCAGGCAGAAATATTCTCTCAAAACATTAGGCTCTGGTGCTGGAAGAAAGAATAATTGGCAGTTCTTTCAGGACAAAGTACCTCTTTATGCAATTCCTAACTAGATTAAGGAGTTTGTTGTGACAGGATGTTGTGGTGACTGCTAATGCAAGTGGTTTTTATAAATGACACAGATTTATGGAGAATATGGCCATTAATGGCTATTAGCTACGAATGGAACATCCCTATTCAGAGGCAATATGCTGGGGACAGTGAATGCTTGCTGCCCAACTGGAGCATCCACCTGGCCAGTGCTGGAGACAATAGCTGGGATCAAAGCTACTTTAGACATGTCCCCTCTGTTTGAAAAGGGCTTTTGCCATGTGGTATGGAAAGCTGCTATTTGATGAACAGCACAAAGGCGTCCTTAATGCACAGAACGAGTGATGCCACTGAAACTCATGATTGGTCAGCTCATAATATAAATTTATGCTGTTCAGAATATTACAGCCCAATCTTACCCACACATATGCTGCCGGAATGAGCATTCTGGTGGTGTAAACAGCTTTACAGCTGTCACAAACACAACATTAAAAATAATTTTAATTAATTAATTAATTTAGTGAGTAAGTAAGTAATTGGGGGATGTCCCGGTTTAGAACTGGGAAAATCTGGTAAGCCTTATTATTATTAATATTAATAATAATTATCATGATCATCATCAGTATTTATATACCACTTTTCAACAAAACGTTCACAAAGCGGTTTACAGACAAAATCAAATGATTAAATGTCCCCAAAGGGCTCATGATCTAAAAAAAATGCAGAACACCACCAGCAAACAGCCACCAGAAAGACACGGTGCTGGGGTGAAAGGGGGGCAGTTACTCTCCCCCTGCTAAATATAAGAGGAGCACCAATTGAAAAAGTGCCTCTTGCCCAGTTAGCAGGAGTATACTGAGAAACCTTCAAGAAGTTTTTCAAGAATCCAACATGAGCACTTGAAAAACCCAAATGGGTGACATGTCCGCTTCCCAACTACCTCCCCCCCCCAACATTGTGAAGGGGGAGGGTTCACATTGTGGGGACTGTCAGTCAGCTAGAAATGTCACTTCTGATCATGACTTGTGTTGTTTTCTCTGCATCTTGAGTCTTGACTTGAATTGGGAGGCAAAAATAACTACCACCCCATGCTACCCAAGAGGAAATGATGGCCAAGGAATATGGGGTTTCTGTTTGGTTTTTTTTTAATCCCCTGCCTGCTAATTTAATACAGGAGGCAGAAAAAATTAAAAACCCCATGATCCCTGGCAGGAAATGGTGCTCCAGAGCATGTCCAGCCAGGAATATAATTTCAAATTAAGGACAGACCTAAAAGGACAGGGCAATATGCCTCTGTTGTTTGAACCATCCCTCCTGCTGGTTCCCCTTTGCAAAAGTAAGTGTCCCACCCCCACCGCCTCTTCCTCTTCCCAAGTAGAAACATTTACTTTGTAGAGGGGAAGGTTAACCAGCATGAGGGAGGTTCAAAAACAGAGGTTCAAAAAACAGAGACGTTTTAGGCCTGTCCTTACCTTAATTGCAAATTAATTATATCCCTGGACTGGACATGAACTGGAGCATGCACACACACACTGGGGACACACACATTGGGGACACACACATGAGAGAGAGAGAGAGAGAGAGAGAGAGAGAGAGAGAGAGAGAGAGAGAGAGAGAGAGAGAGCTTGCACCACAATTGGTTTTATAACTGAAATACCCCTCTAAGACTTTGAAGATGATCGGAATATAAAATATTTTCTGTTCTGATGTTTGATGTTTTCATGTGGCCCATGTAGTAAAAAGGAGACGACATTTTTTCATTTAGTATCATTAGAACCAGATGCCCCCAAAACTAGGCGCTTGGCTAAACCAAGGTGGGGGAAGCTCATAAACTTCAGCTGCTATGAAAACAGGGCTGCAATTTCTCTACCTGATGGGATGCCCAGTTTCATAATATGAAATAGTTTGGCCTTTCTCCTGATCTCTTGTTGCATGTTATGCAATGGGATTAATTATACGACTTGGTATCTTCTCTCTCTCCTTAATTTTGTATGGATATTGTTCTCCCGTTGGTTGAAAAGAATAATAAACTGCAATTATCTTTGGAGATTCCCCCCCCCCCCCCACAAACCTGTCAGGACAATGAATCTTCTTCTATTCTCTTACCCTGATGAGTGATATAAATAAACTTATTCTATCTCCTATAACAGGGGTGGCCAAACTTGCTTCATGTAAGAGCCACATGCGATAAACTTCAGATGTTTGAGAGCCGCAATATTTAAGAAGCATTTAAATTCTTAAATATATTTACTCACCATGAACATTAAATTTATGTTTTAATCCAGTGGGCTCTCAGTTTATACCTGGTAAATAATTATACAGCTTGAAAGTTTCTTATTTACCTATTATATGAATTGTGATGCAAAATGGAGCTCAGCCAACATATTTCTGAGAGCCGCACATTATATGTCAAAGAGCCACAGTTTGGCAATGCTCAAAGAGCTCAGGAGCCACAGTTTGGCAACCCCTGTCCTATAAGAATCAAGCCACAGTTAAATAGTCCAGTATAGATTTATAAGAAACTTAATAAACTTATAAATTCAAAAAGACAGCATATATAAGTACATATATATACACAGTATATATACTGTATAAGTATATATACAGTACACAACTTACCTGGGAGTAAGAGCTATTAAACTCAATGGGGCTGATTCTTAAGTTGACATGCATAGATTGTACTGCAAATTAACCTACTGGGTACTTTGCCATGAAAACTCTGGGACTGAAGAGGGTGGAGCTGTCAGGCAGTGTCAGACTATCATACTGTACATGGCTGAAGGATGGTGTTCAGCTTATCACGAACTGTGCAGGCTTGAGATCTATTTCTCTGAAAAGGCATTGATAGAAGTCTAGGTATGCATATCGAAAGGTTTAGCTGGCGCAGATCCGAGTAGCCCCATTGAGCGGGCTGGGGCTCAACATGGGGTAAAAGGACAAATGTCATCTTACTCCAGGGAGACCTCCAGCCTGCTCAATCCCAGCGCTGGATACAGCATAGGTCAGGTGGCCCCACTGCCCTTGCGTTGGATAGGGTTGGGCTGTTAAATGTTTGTTATTAAAAATATTATTTACAGCTCAATCCTGTGCATGTCTGCTCAAACGTTAGTCTCACTGTGTTTAAAAGGACTTACTCCCAGACACTGGCATCACTGCAGGGGGGGGGGGGCGGAGCTGTAAGTTCCTCCTTGATCGGAGCCTCCCGTTACAGAGGAACAAAGCGCCGCACCTTCCGAATCAGTCAAAGCAGTGAAAACAACGCGCAGGAGACTCCCTGCGCGTTGTTTTCACTGCTTTGAATAGGTCGGAAGGCGCGGGGGCGGGGCGCTTCGTTCGTCCGTGTAACGGGAGGCTCCGATCACGGAGGAACTTACAGCTCTGCCCCCCCTGCAGTGACGTCAGTGCTCCCAGAGAAGTGTTTATAGGATGGCAGCCTAAAAAAAACCTAACCTTTTTAATTTATTAAAATAATTAATGCAAATGCTACAACTTGTTTTACTTCTACTTGCATTGCTAAACTGATTCTGCAGACCCCTGATTGTTTTTATATTGTATGCTTTAAGTTTTTTTATATATTGCATTTTTTATATTATATGTTTATACTGTATTTTATGTATGTTATAAATATTTTGTAAGCCGCCTTGAGCTTGTTAAGGTTAAAGGTGGGGTAAAACCTAGCAGTTCGAAAGCAAGAAATTGCAAGTAGATTAATAGGTACTGCGTCAGCGGGACGGTAACAGCGTTCCATGCGCCTCGGTGTTGAGTCATGCCGGTCACATGACCATGGAAACGTCTTCGGACAGCACTGGCTCTTCAGCTTTGAAACGGAGATGAGCACCGCTCCCTAGAGTCGGACACGACTGGACTTAATTGTCAAGGGATACCTTTACCTTTACCTAAAACGTTTTTAAATATAAATCACAGTTTCAGCTTTGTCATTTTGTGGTTTCTGAGGCAAAAGTCCATGTTTTAAATCATAAGTCTCAGCCAACCCCCCTGCTGATGTCTAGGTCATTCACAATTTACTTTGGGTGGTGGTGGTGTCTAAATTCCATTCACCTCATCATATCAGAGACACTCAATTTCTCAGTACTGTAATTTCTTAGCAGCAGGATATTGTCCCACAGTGTGTGACATGTGAATGTCCATGGGGAAACGGCTGCAAAACAAAACAAAAAAATCATTAAAGTACTTAAACGTAATTCATTTAGTTCTTTTGACGTCAGTAGGACTAATAATCCAATCCTATCCGCCACCAATGTCCGTGATGCAGCCATGCTGATGGAGTGCATGTTGTATCCAATGGTTGGGGAGGGGCAACAGGAAGGTCAGCCAGAGGCATTTTTTACTTACCTCTGGGTAGGCCGTTTGGCCACGTATGGTTCTCCGTGGATCCACACCAGCTATGTAGCAGGTGTACGTCCAAGGAGAGAAAGGGGGCAGGGCAGCCTGGGAAAGAAGGGATAGGATCCTGGTGCAAGGCACTGCTGCTGTGATCCACCCCTCCCTCTCCTTCCCTGTCCCCTGCCCTCCCCCTCGCCCAAATGCCGCTGAACCTCCCTGCCCATGACACGCCCCTATCGTCGAATTACCCGGGTCGGTGCAGCCCGGCCTCTATAGTGGTGGGCATGTGGAGCTGTTGGCTCTTCACATCTCTTTACATTAAATTAAATTAATTATTTTACTGCGCTATTTTCTGACCTTTAAAAAGTACTTTAATGGGTTTTCTTACTTTTTAAAGCTGTCTGCTGCCACTTCTTGCTGCCTCCTCCTCCTCCAGTTTTCTGCTGCTCCCCATATCCCGCTGCCGCTTGCCATCCAGCCCGCTACGTCTTGGGGCTGGCCGGGATTGAAATGCTGCCCATGGCCCACCTTGTCTGAAATGCCATGTGCCTGTGTGGCTGGAAGCTTTGGGCGAAACTTCCAGCCGCACAGGCACACGGCGCTTCTGGAAGCCTCAGACTCGCCCAGTTTCCGGCCTGGTGCCACGGAATGGTCCCTGGCAAACCCAAGAGTCCTGGTGCCGCAACCAGGCCTCAACGTGACGATCGCGCAGGTGCACGGCGCAGCTGGAAGCCTCAGGTTCGCCTGGTTCCTGGCCGGGAATCGAGCGAGTCCTAGGCTTCCAGCCACGCCATGCACCTGCACAGCTGGAAGCTTCGGGCGAACTTCAAGCACTCACCGTGAAGCTTCCATTGCACCCGGGATACCGGGACAGTTCTGGAAAATCTGGGATGTCTGGTAAGCCTAGTTTTAATTGTAAAAATCAATGCATATTGCTTTGAGCCACCTTGGAAACCCTCCTGGGGGCAAAACGGCATACTATTTTTTTTAAAGGCAAAATATGAACTGGGCGCGCTGCTTTTCCAGGCCTGGGCAGTGGTTTACACATGGACACAGCTAAGGTTTCTATTGTAATCTCCTCCTCTAGGGTGTCTCGGTGACTTTGGTATAGCTGACTTTGACCTTTTGGTATGGCCACATCTGTTAATCCTGGATTTGAACTGCAACAAACCACTAGTGGCAAGTGTAACATGGAATGAGAATGTTCCATTCTAGCTGGATGGTAGCCATGGTGACCATTTCGGCCTCACAGGCGTAAAGGCATAAAGGCCACCCAGGATGGCAAAGTTGATCACTGAACAGCATCCTAGAGCCTCCTTTGGCATCAGATATGATGAGACCCCAGACACTGGCTTTCCACAGAAAGTGGAGGTTGTCTCAAGTGATTATAGAAGCCTCCTCAGCCCTGGTTTATAGTAAGAGGTTTTGTTCCGGGGGAGAGGCTATATGAAGACCACGGCTTTGCTTGTTCTGAAAGAGCCTGTCAGCCTGGAGGAAGGAAGGTTTCTTTTGGAAGCTGTTCAGCACTGTAGGTGGGGAGGAGCCTTGGAAGATTCTTCTGAAGGTCCACAAATGTGGCTGTTTAGCGTTCTTTGCCTGTGTTCTTTGCAGTTCCCATAATCAGCAAACCGCAAACGGGCAGCCAACGATTGGCAGATTTGGAGAGTGTTTGTGTGCTTGCGTCTGGCCCGATTTGCGATTTGTAGATGAAAAACGGCTTTATTCCTCTAATCCTCCATCCATTGGCATGCAGCCCATGAAAAATGAGGGTAGGGCACTTCTATTTATTGCTTCGTTTCCTCCCTTTAACCTCTAACCTTGAGGTTTAAGAGTGGGGTGGGGGAAGATCCCCAAATTTAAAAAGGGAGAAATGTAAGTCTCCATAAAGAAAGGCATCTAGGAGCATCCAGAACTGAAATATGCCAACACAGCTGCAGATCACTTGACTGGCCACAGGACTGATGAAAAAATGTGTTTTTAATAATTGCTCATTTCACATGATTCCCTTAATTAAAGGGGAATGGCACAGCAGATAGATTTCCAAGATAAAACAAATGACAAGTTGTGCTCACATTATACAAACAAACAAACAAACAAACAAACAAACAAACAAACAAACAAAAAACCAAACAAACAAACCCATGTTCCAAAATGAGGTAAGTGTTCAGTTGCCCTCTAATACAGTGTATACACGTTGGAGGACCCAGAATGTTTTCAGAGACTGCTACTGTCTCTTGCAATCTGAAGTTACATAAGAAAATAAGAGGAACCCTGCTGGATCAGGCCAAAAGCCCATCTAGTCCAGCTTCCTGTATCACACAGTGGCCCCACCAGATGCCTCAGGGAGCACACAGCCAACAAGATAACCTGTTTCCTGCTGCCACTCCCCTGCACCTGGCACAGAGAAAACCTACTTCTAAAGCCAGCAGGTTGCTTATGGCTTGTAACCTGTGATGGTCTTTTCCTCCATGAATCTATCCAAACCCCTTTTAAAGGCATCTAGGCCAGGTGCCATCACCACATCCTGTGGCAAGGAGTTCCACAGATGAATTACACGCTGAGTAAAGACATATTTTCTTTTATCCGTTCTAACTTTCCCTCCACTCAATTTTAGTGCATGTCCCCTGGTTCTGGTGTTGTGCGAGAGGAAGAAGAATTTCCCTCTATCCACTCTCTCCATCCCATGCATAATTTTATATGTCTCAATCATGTCCCCCCTCAGACGCCTTTTTTCTAGACTGAAAAGCCCCAAACGCTGTAGCCTTTCCTCATAAGGGAGGTGCTCCAGCCCACGAATCATTCTGGTCGCTCTTTTCTGCACTTTTTCCAATTCAACTATATCCTTTTTGAGGTGTGGTGACCAGAACTGGACACAATACTCCATATGTGGCCTTACCACCGATTTGTTCAAAGGCATAATGATATTGGCTGTTTTATTTTCAATCCCTTTTTAAATGATCCCGAGCATGGAATTGGCCTTCTTCACAGCCGCCGCACACTGGGTCGACACTTTCATCGACCTGTCCACCAGCACCCCAAGATCTCTCTCTTGATCCGTCACAGACAACTCAGAACCCATTAGTGAATATGTGAAATTTTGGTTTCTTGCCCCAATGTGCATCACTTTGCACTTACTTACATTGAAGCGCATCTGCCATTTTGCTGCCCATTCTCCCAGTTTGGAGAGATCCTTCTGAAGCTATATAGTCAATATAGTCAATATAGTTGCATGTTGCAATATAGTCAGAGAGGCTTTTAGACTGAGGGCGAAATCCTGTGTAAGGATCTGGACAGCGGCCCAGGGCCACCCGCCGGATCCTATCCCCGCTCTGGGCCGCTCTGCTGTGCCCGGTGGTCTACTCAGGGAAGGGGACGTTTGTAAACCGGGGCAGGTCCAATCGGCCTCCTCGGATATCTGCCAGCTAAATAGCTGGAAAATGTAGGAGGAGGCCGTGTAACGGCTGAGCTGGCCCAGGGGGGACGCAGAGGCTTTTCCACGGTAGGGGCCGCACCGTAAGTCGCGCCCCATCCTAGTACCATGTTTACCAACTGGAACGAGGAGGCCCCGCCTCCTCGCCGGCAGATCCATTCCGCGTTGCGAAGGTGACGAGCAGGGAGTCTCCTGCCCGTTCGCCTTCGCAGCGCAGAATGGCTGCGACGGCGAGGGGGCGGGGCCTTCTCGTTCCGGTTGGTAAACACGGTACTAGGACGGGGCGCGACTTACAGTGTGGCCCCTACAGTGGAAATGCTTCTGGGGGGACGGGGATATGGTGGACACCATCCCCGACCCCTCCCAGGCTGGCTCGGCCAATGGCCCTCCTTCCTCGCCACCTGGACCGCCCATGTGGCTACCGGCGGAGACCTACCTTCTGCCGCCGGCCGCATGGACATCCCGGCGCTGGAGTGAGGGCAGCCGGCCTTGCGCCAGTCTCCCTTACACATGAGTACTCCCTTACTCACAAGACTTATGGCACGTTTGCGACGGCTTCCGGCGCCGGAGCGCTTGCTCTGGCGCCGAAAACTTCGACAGGATCTCACTGTAAGAGACTTTTAGTCAAGTTTGAAAATCTAAGACCTGCTATGATAGCTGAGCCCTTTTCAGCCAGCATCTTGTTTAGAATTAGTGGGTGGTATCCTTAGTTTAGTTAGTCATGATTACGGAAGTGACTTTCATAGTCATGACTGACTAAACGAAGTGCATAACCCTGTATGTTTTCAAATATCCATGAAATCTGTGCAGTATTTTCTACTATATTGTCAAACTAGTCATCTTGAAATTATCTACATTTTTCTATGACACTAATGGCATCTTAGGGCTTTTATAAACTATACTTTCTGCCTGAAGTCCTCCATGCTGTCTTGGAGAAGTGGCTAGAACTGCTGAAATGCTTACTTGCTCATTTCCCCTGTGTCAAACAGCCACACCAAATATACTTCAGAGGTTTATAGTTCATGCCTTTTTAGCATCTAGGATAGTCTACTTTCATGTGTTCTTTTATGGTTATCCTGACACAGCCATCAGTAATAATGGACCCCAATGTGCATATGAAGAATTCTGAGTATTCTTACAAGCAATAGGAATTTGAACACCTTATCTCTTCCCCTGCATACCCACAGAGTAACTGAAAAATAGAGTCAGTAGTTAGAACAGAAAGTAGTTGCATAAAGCAGTCACTCCAGAACCTGACCCTATTTAGCTCTGCTGGCCCATGTAAATACTCTCTGACAGGGGTACCAGACTAGTCCAGCACAAGCCACTGATGGGCACAGAACCAACCAAAATGCTACTACTGATACATAGAGATGTTCTAGTCCCAGAATTGGTATGAAAGAGAGAGATGCAGTCAAAAGAGACAAGCTGGCTATTACAGTTGTTCAGCTGGAGACCTACATGGACCACTATGACTTACGGCGCAATCCTCACTAAGTATAGAGTGGCGGAGCACACACACCGCTGCTCTAAGCCATCGCAAACATGCCATAAAGCATGTTTGTGATGACTCGGGTGTAAGTGGTGCCCACTCAAACCCTTGGTGGACTGAACCTGCGCCAGACAATGCAGGTAGGGTCTCCGCCACTTGGTGCAAGGGTGGGGCCGACCGGGCTGGCAGGCGAGAGGGACCATTGGCTAACCCGGGCTGGGAGGGACCATTGACCAGCCCGGGTGCTCCACCGATACCCTATGCCTGTTCCCAGTCCAGTTTGGCCTTACACAGCCTCCCCGAATGTACACCAGGTCTGGACCTGGCGTACATTCAAGGAGGCCCATAGGGCCCCGGCCAGCTTACACCCAAGGAAGGGGATGAACGTCCCCTTCTCCCGAGGTGCTCCTGGGCTGGCCCAGGGCAGCCTGGGAATGGCATAGGATACAGCGGCCGGCCCTTTAGTCCAGTCGTGCATGTTTAGGCAGGATTGCGCTGTCCCCTCCCTGACCACACCAGACAGTCCTTCTCTAGAGCTGGAAGGTCTTGGCCTAAAGAACCCAAAGACCAAATCTACATAGGTTTGCCCTTGACAGTGGTTAGGTGGCCATAGTTAGTACAGGAGGCAGCATTCCATCTCTTCAGTGCTTCACCCACCCATGTCTCACACTGGGCTTTCAGTCTGCTGGTCTCTTTCCTGATTCTGCCTTCCTACCAGCCTTGAGCTCTGGTGGGTCATAAATACATACAGCGGTGGGGAGCATTGCACAAAAGTGAGAAAATTCTTCATGTGTTTACATTCTTTGCTGAAAAAGAAACTCTTCCTTCTTAAACTTATTTCCCTTTATTTGTTTTCTTTTCTGATACTAAGGCCATGGTCTTAAATTAGGGCGAGCCAGCTGTAACACATCCGCCCAGCTTTTCAAATAGTTCATAATTAAACACACAACAAATGAAAGTCTTAATTTGAACATGGAAATGAATTACATGTTTTTAAAAAATGGACATTCCAAACTGTACAATCATTAGCAGACAATGCTGCTCCTTCATCCTGTTTGCGTGTTCATAATCACCACGCAAACGGATTTAGGGTGGATGCCACCCTTTGTGAATTAATTCCACATCAACTTCGGAGTCGCCATCCCATTCAGACCCACTTTTCTATTGTGTGCTGATGTTCTGTACATGCAAATAAGTGCAAATTAGGCCCCCACAGATGTCTAAGAGCAGCGGGAGTGACCATTTGTTTGATGTGTGATGCACGCTGCACTGGCTCTCCGTCATTTGTCTAGAAGTTAAATTTTCTGCTCCGGACATCCTGGGGAAACAACAAACAACATAGCTCATCCCCAAAACATCTGCTGAATTCTTTTTTGTAAAATTGAAGACAAAGATATTGCAAAATGTGTTTTCAATCCCCTGCTAATAAAGTAAGTTTATGTACAAGAAAAGGAAACTTTTTTTTTGTCCTATAACAGAATTTCAAAAAGAGAGAATTCCTGTTTGCGGCTCATGTAAAAGAAGGCATTCATTTTAAATATTCAATATTAGTCAAGTGATACTGTCACCTGAGGACAAATGTACTATTTGGGGCAACAAGATCCTCATTTGGATTCTAGTAGTTCATAAACGTTTTGGATATGCGTTAATTTCAACTACAACAATTTTGCTCACCAAAGTCCCATCTGAGAATTTGATGTTAGATATGTATTGGGTAGTCTTAAAGTCTTAAAAAGTTAGCAGAATGCTGGGAGATGTGGCGGCCCTTGCCCTCCCAAGTGAAGTGGGACCACACAGTAAAAATAAAAGTAGTTTATTAAAAGTCTTGAAAAATATCAGAACGGTGGAGTGAAGAAGATAAAAACAAGACACTGAATAACTAAAGGAGAAATGGAGGGGCAAAGGTCAACAAGGATATTAAAATGCGCTGATGATGACTGATATTAGGGTGCCACTGCCACAAATGGTGGGAAGCGTGGCACATGTGGCAGCAGCTTCTGGAGGCTCTGCCGCTGCTGATAAGTTTGGGGGCAGGGGCATATCATAGAGGGGGAGTTTTGGGGCAGGCAGTTGGATGGCAAGGGGCTGGGAGGGCAAGGAAGGGGGTGGATCTGAACGGTACCAGCGTGCACCAGAATCCTATTGCCTCTTTTACAACCCGCCACCTGTCCAGGTCAAAATGCCACAAGACCAGCTTGGGTCATGCTCGCCTGGCATGCACACAGCACCATGCACATGTGCATATAAAACAAGTACCATGATGTCACTGCTCTGCATCCCAGTTTTTGGTTTTCCAGACGTGGTCACCCTAACTCGAATGAAACCTAAATGTGTTTTGTATGCGTGAGCCTTTACTTTAAGCTCATCAATCATTTGAGGAAATTCAGCTAACTGACCACAGAGGACCAAATACCTGCCTTTGATTCTTACAAAGACCTCGTATTTATTTCTGTGGCAGGCCAGGGCATGTGGTCAGACATGCTTAGTGAAGCAATACCAATGTTTGTTTTCTCATCTTGTTTTTCACTTTATTTCAGAATCTGATTGGGGATTTAATGTTCTGAGCTGAAAAATTAAAGTAATGTAATATTCCACTTGCCTCAATAGCATCCTCAACCTCTGAAGCAATCTCATTGCGGCCTGCAGCATTAAGTTTGAGATACTGGTTTAGCATTATGTTTTTGATTTAGTGGAAGAATGTCCGTTATAATCTGGTGTAAAACCTAGTCATGCCTTTCCAGTTGTAGTTTAGTGTGCTAAATAAAGACCTGAAGTAATTACAAGCATCACAGGGAAAAACAACATTAAAGGGACAGTGTGGGTGTTCATAGAAATTGCTTCCTTCCTTTGTTTGTTTCTTACAATGCTTCTACATGGAAGTGTTATAACCTTGGTTCCATTTAAAAGAAAATGCCCAAAGTGGCACATTTCAGCAATACGCTAATGGGTTCTGAGTTGTCTGTGACAGATCAAGAGAGAGATCTTGGGGTGCTGGTGGACATGTCGATGAAAGTCTCGACCCAGTGTGCGGCAGCTGTGAAGAAGGCCAATTCCATGCTCGGGATCATTAAAAAAGGGATTGAGAATAAAACAGCCAATATCATTATGCCTTTGTACAAATCGATGGTAAGGCCACATCTGGAGTATTGTGTCCAGTTCTGGTCACCACACCTCAAAAAGGATATAGTTGAATTGGAAAAGGTGCAGAAAAGAGCGACCACAATGATTTCCTCCCTTATGAGGAAAGGCTACAGTGTCTGGGGCTTTTCAGCCTAGAAAAAAGGCGCATGAGGGGGGACATGATTGAGACTTATAAAATTATGCATGGGATGGAGAGAGTGGATAGAGGGAAATTCTTCTCCCTCTCGCACAACACCAGAACCAGGGGACATGCACTAAAATTGAGTGGAGGGAGAGTTAGAACAGACAAAAGAAAATATTTCTTTACCCAGAGTGTAATTCATCTGTGGAACTCCTTGCCACAGGATGTGGTGATGGCACCTGGCCTAGATGCCTTTAAAAGGGGTTTGGACAGATTCATGGAGGAAAAGACCATCACAGGTTACAAGCCATAAGCAACCTCCTGGTTTTGGAAGTGGGTTTTCTCTGTGCCAGGTGCAGGGGAGTGTCAACGGGAAAAAGGTTATCTTGTTGGCTGTGTGCTCCCTGAGGCATCTGGTGGGGCCACTGTGTGATACAGGAAGCTGGACTAGATGGGCTTTTGGCCTGATCCAGCAGGGCTCTTCTTATGTTCTTAATTGATGTACATACCGTATATCAAATAATTAATGGTGCTTTTAGTCCTTTCCATTCTGGCTTCTGCTGTCCATGGCAGTCCAAAACTGTCCTGTCTAACATTTCAACTTGGATCCTTCATCATCATCATCATCATCATCATCATCATCATCATCATCATCATCATCATCATCATCATCATCTCAATACGTCCAAGATGAGGGAAGTTCCACAGCTCACTAATGTGCTTTGGCAAACAGTTCTGAAATCATTGGATTAGGATGTCGCACCTCCAAAATTAGAGATTGCATGAGGTTATCAGAGATGTCTCTAACAGAAAAAATTCACATATGCAGATTGGCCATTCCCAACATGTGTGGTAGAAAAACACTGAATTGGATTATCCATGGATCAGCGGTGTTGTTGGGGGGCGTGGGGGTGGGGTGGGCCACAACGGGTGACACCAAAGTGACACTGTTGCCATGGATAGAGCTAGGCTTGGCTTGCAGCAATTGTCATGATCATGGTAGTACTTTTTCCAGCTATCTCAGTCACAATTATCACTGCTGGCCACTATTGGCTGTACTAGAAGCCAGTCTTCACACAGATTTTTCTCATAGTGCAAAACATGTCTTCAGCTTATGTGTATGAGCTGGCCTTTGGATTCTCTGATGCTATTGTACATTTAGTGTATACAGTAATCCTTTATTTCTTTGGCTGTGAAGCTTTTGGGATGCAATATCCTTATGTTTCATGTTTTTCTCCTGAGGTTTCCACCATTTTAGTGAAGACCCACAACTAGTATTGGAGGAGGAAACCTATATTACAGCCCAATCCTGTGTAACTCTTGCACCGGTGTAACAGTAGATCCACCGGTGTAAGTTCACTTATGCCAGTGTAGCTTGCCGTACGCTGACGGACGCAGGATGGACACTGGCGTAACCTCCCTCGGACGCCACGCATGCACAGTTCGGATGGAGAACGGATATCGCTGCAATTCTTCCAGTGCAAGGGGCATTCTGGGGGTGTTCAGACACCCCTGGAATGCCCCCCCCGTGCTGGTGGAGTTGCACTGACGTCTGTCCTGCATCCAAACTTCGCATGTGTGGCGTCCAAGGAGGGTTACACTTACTCTGGTGGATCTACTGTTACACCGATGTAAGAGTTACACAGGATTGGGCTGTATATCAAGGAGAACAGAAAATGCTTTTAGTAGGTCATGTGTTGACTCAGGTGAGTGACATGCTTATCGGGCCGGGAGAGATGAGGTGTATGTTTTGAGAGCAAATGTGGGCTAATTCTGTGAAAATAACTGTCATCAGTAAAAAGCCTCATAAAATAGCATTGCATCAGCACTGAACGCTATTGCCAAGAACGGTAGAATTTGGGCTGCATTCTGAATGCTTAGATAATTCTTACCCTTTCTCCCCTCGCATTTTTTGTTATGATAAATATTTTAGTTTGTTTCCAAAACTTTGTCTGTCCTTATGCGCAACCACAGACTGAATCTTACTGCATGCCAGAAAAGGGGTTTGGCTCTAGACTATTGCATTACTTTTGCCAAATGGCCTAAGAGCATACTCAGTGCAATTTATATAGCTGCTTTTCAGAAAGAAACCCTTAAAGAAATCAGAATGTCTAACACAGTGCAAAGGATCTTTTAAGGTGTAGTAAGATGCCTATTTGTGGCTATACCTCAGAATGAAAGAGTCAAAGAGAATAAACGCCGGGATAGGAAACTTTTGATTTTCTCAGAAACCTTACTCTTAGTTTGGCATTCAAAGATGAAAAAAGAGGAATGGAGGTCACACAAAATCACAAGAAAAAGAAACATGAAAATACTGGTACATGTGTATCTCAATCAAAATGATTATGAACCTACTGTTATAAATACTAGTTATCCATTTCTCTGTTAGGGAGATTGTTGTTGTTGTTCAGTCGTTAAGTCATGTCCGACCCTTCGTGATTGTCATGGGGAGGTCTACCCCCTCTAGCTTCGATGCTGGCACAAACCAAGGCCACGCCACCTTAGCACGAGGAGGTTTGTTCCCCAATCGGTTGTTTGTCCACTCCTGACCAAGGAGAAGAGGGCACCCCTGAGCCACAGGGGGAGTTAAGGCAACTACCCCTGTCCAAGGGAATAGTTCAGGTAGAATCTGCCACCAGCACTGGGTGCCTCCTAACCCTTCCAGTCCCAGGCTACTGGGAAGGGGTGCAGAGTGAACCGTTGGTCCCTGGTCTGACTGACCAAGCCAGCCAGGGATACAACGTGCAACACAGGTAGTACGTGACTAAGCACCAAGGCTTCAGGACTTAGTCTCCAGGGTTCCAAAGAAACACTCTCAGGTAAAATAGACAGGTGTTTATTTAGTTTTAGGCTACGCAAAACCAAGCATAGTGATACAGGTAAAAGGTACAAGCAACTAGGTTGCTGCAAAAGGCATAACTTCCAAATACTAAAATACAGCACTAAAATAACAAAGAACTAACTCCTCAGCTAACACATTGTCCCTAAACACTCACCACAGATGAGAAGAGAGAATAGCCATCCCAACAGGATGGTGCAGGGCTGACTTGCCCAAGGCCCGGGCTGAAGTCAAGCCATAGGAAAAACAGTAGATAGGGAGAACTGTCTCCAACAAAGACCAGTTAGAGAATGAATAGAAGACCCCAAAATGGACGCCAGATAGTAGGTTAAGTAGACTTTTTGGGGGTAAGGTGATTGACAGGGGGGAGCAGACCAATCAAAGGGTAACACGTAAGGGAAAGTTCTCGAAGATGAGCTCACTCCTCGCTCCCCCTCCCAGCTCTGAAAAGCATGTGATGTCCAGCGCAGGTGTGGGAAGTTAATTGGGAGAAGTTGTGGTATCAGTGTTCCCATGCAGTTAAGGAATAAACAGGGTAGCTCAAAGCACGGCTCCCAAGGCCTCTGGCCATGTGCCAATCACTGGGCTACAGAAACAGGCAGGCAGAAAAACCAAGACAGGAAATCCAAAATGGAGACAGACCAAAGATTTAGACAGACCCTCATTACAGTGATCCCATGAACCATATCCCGCCAGACCTTCCTGTCCTCCACTATCTTCCTGAGTTCGTTCATTTTCATGTTCGTTGCATCGGTGATGCTGTCTAACCATCTCATCCTTTGCCTTCAACCTTTCCCAGCATCAGAGTCTTCTCCAGAGAGTCCTCTCTTCACATTAGGTGGCCAAAATATTTTGAGTTTCAGCCTCAGTACCTGTCCTTCCAGGGAACAGTCAGGGTTGATTTCATTTAGGATTGACTGATTTGATCTCCTAGCAGTCCAAGGGAATCTCAGGAGTCTTCTCCAGCACTACAGTTCAAAAGCATCTATTACTGGTTTACTATTACTAGCATGGTTTACATCTATTACTAGCATCTATTACTGGAGATTACTGGTTTATAATAAAGGAAGTCAGGACAGGAGATGCTCTGTAATGGGGGAGTTCATGGTTGAGAGGTCTATGTAGATCTGTATGAATACACCGAGTATGAAAGGCCAGTGAAACTAGAGAGAGATGATGCCCTCCAAACTAAAGGGAGGGGCTTGGGGTGTGTGAAAGGAAAAAGCAGGTTTTGCAGCTGAATGGGGAAGTTGAGAGAGAGGGAGAGAGCTGAGAGCTAGAAGTACAGAGTCTCTCTGGGACTCTGATGTGATCTGTCGCTAAGTCGTAGGCATGCACACGATGCTTGCCAGCACTCGCTGCTCAACTTGTATATTTGTAAATAAACCAAATACTGCAAAAACACCATCAGTCAATGGAAATCAGATGTGGGCAACGCTGCCCCTAGAACTTCTTACGGCCTGGAAAATCATAAAGCGCAATTATACACAACGTATCCATGTGGTGAACAAAAATAATTTACAGCCCAATCCTATCCTCCCCACCCCCACTGGTGCAGCCGCACCGAAAAGGCAAATTCTGTATCCAGCAGGGGGGTGGAGCAGAAAGCTTTGGAAGGGAAAAGGGATTTAAATCCCCTTTCCCCTCCATAAACCTCCCACCCTCCAATGGGTCTGTTTAGACCTGCATCAGCTAAAAATTGCTGGCTCAAGTCTGAGGAGAGAAAGGAGGTGGGGAGATTGCTGTCGGAGGGGATAGGATCCAGCACACACCATCACTGCTGGATCCACCCCTCCCGCAGCCTCCCCGTCCCTGTTTTCCCCTCCCTGCCCAATTTCAATTCCTTATTCATTCATTCATTCATTCATTCATTCATTCAAGGGTATTATCATAAAGGAACATGGCAGCAGCTTCTGGGGCACTGGCAGCCACTAGACTAGGGGTCATAGCTCAATGGTACAGTGCATTCAGAAGACCCTAGGTTCAACCTCTGATATCTCAGAAAGTATTGTGCCAACGATGGATGAGTTAGAAGTTCTGTCTGTGGCAGTCAATTGGCAATAGTTCATTCACACATGCAAGTCATCCCTTCAAAGCTGTAGTTGACAAGTGATCCACATGATTGTGTAAACCAGCCCTAAGAGATTGTGACAAGGCAGTTACGGAATGTCACAGATAGTTGTTTGTAAATCGGTTGTGCCAATAAAGCAACGACACGGGAACAAAACAAACTTTCCACAGCATATCAGAAATGCTTGTTGGGTTGCACTGTCCCTACCATTCTGGCCACTCTTTGAGATTGGTTTCCATTACAATGTGCTTTCTAAGCATATGATTATACATACCACATTGATAGATTTGGGGCAGACTGGGATGCAGCTTAGCAAAAATGGTGATTATTTATCATAAATCCTTAGTAACGACAGGAGCTTGCTTAGAGACAAAACATGACACCGTACTGCCTTCTCCAGTTTGCATTTGCTCCACAAGGAGAATTTGCTTCCAGATTCATCTATTTTATTTAGAGGTTTGGATCCCCACTGGTGTGCTCTGTCTACCTCAATATTTCCAGTGCGAAGTGCAAAGAAAGTAAGCCCTGTGTAATGTTCCATTTCTGTCTATCCGTCAGCCACAGTTGTGTAATGACTCCATTTGGACATGTCTTACTAGCCACACTGCTATGTACCAAATACGTTTGTTTAACCAAGAACAAAAAATAATATTCTGATAACTATAAACAACATATCTCTGACATGACAAATGTTTTCATAAAGTTGGTTTCATTTTCACTGGTCACTAGTCCTTCTTCAGAAAGCACTTTCCCCCTCCATCTCGTCGTTTGGAGGGCGGAGACGAGACATGGGCAGTGCCGTAATGTTTGGGTTTTGATTCGGTTGTTTGATATCCCTTCCAGACTTCTTACAAAATGTCCATCCCGAAAGTGCTGTTATTCCCCCCCCCAACACCTTTTATTTGGTGCTGCTTCGTGATGAGGCCTCTATGACACTCCATTAAATGAGGTGAGACATCCCAAAGTCATTAGTCTGGGCACGGAATGAATAAAACAGAAATCCTCACTGACCAAATAAACTCCCTCGAAAGTTAGGAAGCAATTTCCTTTCCTGACACTTTGTAATCTGTACTCATGAGTTTCTGTGGTTATACAGGACACATTTTTGCAAATGAGCTTTTTAAAAAGCCATGAAATTACAATTATTCACGAATAATCATTCTTTCTGCGAATTTTGTGCACTTGTTTTACCAAGCCAATGGCTGGAGTTCATGTGAGGTAACAATGTTTCTTCCCCTTCCCAGCATTCAGCTTGGGCTTCAGCTACCATGTAAGTATGTCTACTCCATTGCGTTACCAAAATAGCAACCTTCTTAATCCTTGACTGCCTGGAACAAAGGTTTAATTCAGTATGCAGGGTCAAAATAGGAGCTTATGAATCTGCTGGCAACAAAAGTGTTGTTATTTTTGTTAGAAAATTGTGAAATAGGAATTTGCTGATATATGTTAGATTAAAGACTTCATTGTGCTCCATTTAATCGGATTGTAACTCGGGACTTTCCAACGCTAGCCCGAAGACTACAGAATATCCTCCCATATAAAATCCTCCAGAAATTCAAGAATAAGCGAAGGCTTTGAGGTTTGCCCACACTGCATCATGCTGCAGATCAAACTGATGTTGGGTTGGCTTAAAGTGCGTATACTACATTGGTAGTGCATGACTGTTTTTTTCATTGCCACCACATTAGAAGCAAATTCTTCTGTATCTCAAACAACAAGACTGTTGCTGACAACTAGCATCCTAAGAGGATGCAGATGGGACAGCCATCTGATGAGAGTACATATCCATGGATGAGAGTACATATTCCTTTTTACACATTCCTGTCCAGGGGGCAGTAGCGTCGTCAGGGGGGACCTTGGTGCCCAGGGCCCCAGGGTGCGGACCCCTGAAGGGGCGGAGTCACGGGCTCAGGAGGGAGCAAACTCACCATTTTGTGCACTTTCCTGACATCTCGCTGGCTCTTTGCAGGTGGAACAGCCGCATTTCGGCCCTCCCGCCCACCCTTGGCTCCGAACGGCTCCAAAAGCAGGTAAAACTGGCGGGGGGGGGGGGTGTTTGGAGGCTGGGTGTGACATCACACCACTGCATCACATGGGGAGCGTCGTTGCGGGCAGCCCACCCGTGGGGGCATAGCGACACCACAGGTGATTCGAAAGTTCTTCATAGCTCTGAAAGTGCAAGAATAGTTTGATCTTCTGGATCAAGATCTGAACAAATGGTTTCACAATGTTAGAAAAAAGAAAAGTTGGCTGTAACGAGTAGCTATTGGCTAGTGCCCATAACATTACCAGAATCCGCCACCACTGAACCCTGGAGCAGTTTTGCAACTGAATCTAAATGTTCATGGTTTTGGGGGGCAAGGTGAAGGATGAGCATATATATTTATTTTGTAAGGTGAATAATTGGGCTACAATCCTATACACACTTTCCAAGGACTAAACCCCACTTAACACAATGGGACTTACTTCTAAGTAGACATGCATAGGCTTGCATTGTTATTGCAGTACACTTTTGAATAACTGTTGCTGGGGATGAACCACAATACTGTTGCTTTCTTGTCTTGCAACTTGCAATACTGTTGCTTTCTTGTCTTGCAACTGTGTCACTTTTGAAAACAAAACCGTGGATAAGATGTTCCTTTGATTTGACCCAACATGGCACATATGTTTTCATATGAATGTCCTTGCATATGATGCAAGTAAGGATATCATATCTTGTTCAGAGTGCAAATAATAAAATGATACTGAGCTGAAATTGCTGTGAGGCTTCTTACCTCATTTATTTGGAATCCTGATTCCCAGTATTGTATTCTGTATTATTAACTATTTAAAAATCTTGACTTTCCTCCCAGAAGCTTAAGGCAACATACATGGTCAATCCCCATTTTTATCCTCACAACAACAGGTAGGTTCAACTAAGAGCTAGTAACTGGCCCAGTGAGTTCGGATTTGAACCCAAATCTCTCTGATCAAAGTCTAACATGTATGTGTAAGAGATGTCGCTAGTTAAGCTTAGGCTTTTTCATCTTTCAGGGGAAAGCTATCTTCTCTACAGCTATGACAGTGGTGAACTGACTGACAGCCCATTCCAACACAACTCCTCCGCAAGTCTGGCATAAGAGTGGCCTAAGTTCAGCATAAGTTCGACATAAGTTATGTCTGAGTTATGTCAGAGTTATGCCTGAGTTAGGCAGGCTGCAGTTTCTGTGGCCCAGCACCACCCCAGGATCCAGGCAACACTTACCTCCCAGGCAGGCAGGCTCTCCAGGCTCCGTGTCTGGCTCGGGCATGTGCAGGCCTCTGTCTGCATGTGTCAGCGTCCATCCATGGCAGCTGCCGAAGGGTCTGTCGCAGCCCGGTCGCAAAGGGGCTGACCGCAGGCATGGGGGTTGTGCCAGTCATGTGGTGGGCGCAGGGCAGGTGACAGGTGAGCGAGGTGCCTGAGCCAGCCGCCACAGGTCACCCTGTGCAGTAGCCGCCTGCTGCAGGGGAGAGTGGCCGTCCCCTCCCTCCTGCAGAAGGCGATGCCACCCCCAAGCCACGTTGAGGCCGCACGTGGGAGTCATGGGGGGGTGAGCAGGGGAGAGAAGGGAAGGAGGGGTGGGAAAGTCACACACAAGGGGGGGTCTCATAAGGTCTGGAACCGCCTCTGACATGACTCGCCCGTGCGCTGCCTGAAGCCCAGGGCCTCCAGGGCCGGGGCAATGCCCACAAAGAAGGCAGCCCGGCGTGCGTTCTGCTCTGTGCCCCGGCCAAGACCGAGAGATGCCTCGGGCTTGTCTGCCGCGAGCGTGAAGGGCTCACGCAGCTCATCACACCCCCAGATGGGGCGACGACGGCGCCTCGCGGCAGGCGCTCTGGCAGGGTGGGGGGTGGCCAGCAGCCATCATCAGGGAGTGGGAGGGGAGGCAGACACACAGGCAGACACACAGGCAGGCAGACAGGGGGTGCTGGGGAGGGGCACGGGTGGGTCAGAGACAGACAGACAGACAGACAACAGGGCTGGTGGGAGACAGATTCCGAGAGAGGGGTCTGCAGAGACCGATAGGGACACAGGGGGCGCTCCGCAGATGAAGGTGATGCATAAACAGGCACCTCTTATGCAGACGAACCTTCGACGGAAGCGCCTGCATTACGGGCGGACCTTCGACAGAAGCGCCTGCATTACGGGCGGACCTTCGACGGAAGCACCGGCATTACGGGCGGACGCCCTGGCTGTCACTGTTTGCCTGCCTGAGAGGCCCCCCAACTCCCCCCTCCCCTCTGTGCCATGGGGGTCTGGCAGCCCCCCTGCTGTGTTCTCCCAGGGAAGGCCGAGGCAGTCCCTGGATAGGACTCATGTAGGGGCTTCAGTGCTGGGGGCTGTCTTTGTGTGTGGGGCAATGCTTGTGTAAACACTCGGCACATATGTTTCACTGGAGCTCTGCCCGAGGGGCGTCTTTATTGTTCTGGAACGTTAGCAGAGATGGCCAGGCGAGGCTGCCAGGGGGAGTCACAACAGCCAATCTGAAAGCAGCAGCACACCTGCCCCATGGACCTGGAGATGCAGGCTCTTCCCCTGTGGAACCACAGCCTGCTCCATAGAAAGGGGAGGGGCAGCAAGTATGACAGCCAGGGAGGTGGAGCAGCAGCTGAGGAGGGTTGCAGGGCTGGCTCCCTGACCTCTGGCAGCATGGAGGCAGACGACAGTGGGGCAACCAGACTGCAGGCCCAGGGGTACTCCCAGGAAGGTAGGTGGTAGTGGACGTTCCTGGGGAGACAAAAAACAAGGGGGAGTTACATGTCAGCTGGTTGAAGACAAGCCAGTGTGTCTGTTGCAAAAGCATGCAGGGAGAGAAATAAAACACAGCTGATAGGTGTGACACACATAGCATGGTCTGAGCTGCTTACCTGGGTGTAAGGAGAGCATGATCCTGTAAGGGGAAAGGGTCAAAGAGAGAGACAACAACACAACTTGGGGGTCACAACTATGGCAAACCTAGCACTACTGACCTGTCAGTAGACCCTGTGGAGACAAGGGGGGGAACAGCTGGTGTCTACATAAGGCTAACAGTTCCACACTTGTGGCAGTGTCTGCTCTCATGACTACAGGCAGCAATCAGACACAACAGTGGTACAGAGGCATGTATCCTATATATCATAGCAGGCTAAGCAGGCAGTTACCAGACAACACATTGGTAAAGAGGCATATCATAGCAGGCTAAGCAGGCAGTTATCAGACAACACATTGGTAAAGAGGCATATCATAGCAGGCTAAGCAGGCAGTTATCAGGCAACACATTGGTAAAGAGGCATATCATAGCAGGCAGTTATCAGGCAACACATTGGTAAAGAGGCATATCATAGCAGGCTAAGCAGGCAGTTATCAGGCAACACATTGGTAAAGAGGCATTTCAGAGAAGGCAATGCAGGCAGACATGAGAGGGCACATTGGTAGAGAGGCATTTCAGAGAAGGCAATGCAGGCAGACATAAGAGGGCACATTGGTAAAGAGGCATGTCTCATATATTTCTATATGCAAACAGGCAGAAGTCAGACCACATGTCAGCACAAACCCTGCTCTTACCTGCACTTACCTGCTGGTGTTGTTGCCTGTGTGTGTGTGTGTGGGGGAGAGAGGCTGGGAGAAAGACATGGGTTAGCAAATGGTAGCATGGAGACAGCTGCCCAGGCTCAGCTGTAAACAGTTTGGCCACAGCCAGAACAGCCCTCTCTGCCCTTGAGGGGGGCAGAGAGGAGAGAGGAGAAGAGAAGAGAGAAGTGGGGTGTTTGTGAATTTTGCCCTCCACCGACAAAGTCCCACTTTGTGGCTGTGGGGGACAGAACCCCACGCCACGTGCTCAGAGAGAGAGAGAGAGAGAGAGAGAGAGAGACTGGAGGTCTGGGGCTGGGCTTTTGTGGGAAAGAGGCTGGGTGGGGCTGGGTGCTGATAGGCTCCCTATCTTAGGCATAACTCTGTCGGTTTCCAGACCTTGCTGACACAACTCCGACATAACTCTGACATAACTCAGGAGTAGGGTTAGAACTTTTCAGGAGAGGCCTGGAGTGGGTAAGGTAAAATGGTTCCTATGGGTCTCCTCAAATTTATGTCCACCCCTTTGGTCGACATAAAATTTGTGTCAGGATTTGTGTTGGAGGGGGCGTGTCTGTGCTTGCCAGGGTCTGGAATCTGACGTTAATTGGTTTCCGCCCCCGTTACGCCCACGGTCCTCCCCTGGTCCGCCCACTTTTATGTCGACTTTAGGTCCGACTTATGTCGGCGTCGGTGGTGCGCATGCATGTCGGTTCTTCGTCCGTCGGTCGTAAATTCGACATAACTTCGACATAACTTCGCCGTAAATGGTCGCATTCCAGACATAACTTCGACATAAGCGACTTATGCTGAGTTTATGTCTGACTTGTGCTGCTTAGCCCTTGCGTTGGAACGGGCTGTAAGACATTTGAAATTCAAAAAGGTACGCGGCAAGGATGTCCATTATCACCATTGCTGTTTATATTGGTGTTAGAAGTTTTGAGTAGAAATATTAGACAAGATGAAAGAATACATGGTGTGAAGATCAAGAAAGAAACATTCAAGTTAAGAGCCTTTGTAGATGACTTGGTATTAATGTTGGAAAATCTGTTAAAAGATATAGAGTTGTTGATGAGTAAATTAAAAGAATTTGGATCTCTTGCAGGGTTTAAAGTTAGTAAACAGAAGACAAAAATAGTGACTAAAATAAACATGATGACTCAAGATCAACTGAAATTGATGAATAAAACAGGATTTAAGGTGGGAAAAAGTTAAATATTTGGGAATTGTTTTGACGAGTATGAATTGTACGTTATTTCAAAATAATTTCATGGAATGAAATTAAGAAAGATCTGTTAAGATGGGAAAGATTGAAATTGTCTTTACTAGGAAGAATATCAGTGATTAAGATGAATGTATTACCAAAAATGATGTTCCTATTTCAAATGATACCAGTGATTATATCTGATGCACCAGAATGGCAGGAAGACATTTCCAAATTTATCTGGCAGGGGAAGAAACCAAGAGTGAAATATCAGATTCTACAAGATGCAAAGGAGAGAGGAGGATTAGGACTACCGGATTTGAAAGTATGCTGTTTTGTATGGTTGAAAGAGTGGATGTATTTACAAAATAGAAGATTATTGGAGTTAGAAGGCTCTGACTTGAGATTTGTTTGGCATGGGTATATGTGATATGACAAAGTGAAAGCAAATTTAGAATTTAAAAATCATTACGTTAGACATGCATTATGGAGAATTTGGAACAGATATAAACAGAAGGCCTAATGGTGGAAGGTTGGTCACCCCTGAGCTAAGAGGTGGTCAAGAAATAAAACAACTGGCCTTAATTATTTGGCACTTTCACAGCACAGTCCTCTGCATGTCTACTCAGAAGTAACTCCAGTTGAATTCAGTAGAACTTAGTCCCAGGTAAATGTGCATAGGATTGCAGCCTCAGTGACTTATGGTCCAATCCTATCTGGGCCTTCCACTGACAGAACTCATGTTCCATTGATGGAAGGCCCAGGCCACTGGTGCTGCAACTGCAGCGATGGCGCATGGAACAGGACTGCCAGCATGAATGGCTGGCAACTGTGCATGTGCCACCGGAGCTCCCAGACACCACTGGTGCTTGTAAGTTGGCGACGGAGGTGGGCCATGAGCAGGAAGGGAGAGGCTTGGAGTGGGGATCAGGGCCAGAGCGGGGCGTGTCAGGGGAGGGCAGAAGACGGATATCAGCGACAATGGCAGCACCAATATCTAGTGCCCCCTTCCCGGCTGGCATGTCAAGCACTAATGAATTAGTTCATTTTTGTGAGGGAAACCTTGGATAAAGGAGTGCAGCTCTCCATTTTGAATTACAAAACAGTGCTATATTTTGCTTGGGTTCTCACTAAACTAACACCAAACAGATTTTAAAACTTTTCATTGAAAATTAGACACCTCATTCTAGTCATTAAAATTTACCTTTAAATTTTTATTTACTAATTGCTTATATTATCTTATAAGCTCAGGTTCTTTTTTCCTCAGGTTCAAGTCATTGTCATTTCTTCATCATGACTTGAGTTATGGTAGTCATCTTCCTTACATATGTAAAGTTTAACATTTTAAAACCTCTTGCTGAAAGGAATTGTACCTGACATTGTCTTTGTGGTATTGTTATTAGCATGTTGAAAGAGCAGTAAATGACAGTGCCAGCCTAGATATGTTGTCTCAGAAGTAAGTCAATGGCACTTACTCCCAGGTACAGTAACTGTGTATAGGTAGGCTTACCAGATCACCGACCGGCACGAGACTCCGTCCCGGTCGGCGATCTGGTAAGCCTATGTATAGGGCTGCAGCCTAAGACTAAAATCCTATATACACTTTCCTGGGAGTAAGGTAACACTACCATGTATAAGTAGTGTTCGTAGACCCACTCAATATAATGGGATCTACTTCTGAGTAGACACGTCTAGGTTTGTGCTGTAAGTTACATTTGAAATGACTCCTCTTGGTCTGATTTTTGACTGATAGTCCAATGCTATCCGCCCCCCCCCAATTTAGCAACGCCAAAATGGCTACTGCTGCATCCTGTGGGGGGCAGTTGCAGAGATCTCCTCTGAGTAACGAAACATTCATTCGTGGAGGGGTCTACTTGGTGCGGAGGAGTTGCACTAGCAAAATCGCTGGCACAGATCCGCATGGACCCGTACCATGGGATCAGGTCCAGGAAGGGGGCTAGGATTCTGTGGCCACCTTCCTTTGCCCCCATCACTGCCCTGTTCTGCCTCCCCCACCGCAATCACTGCCTTGTTCCGCCTTTCCCGCCCCATCCCACCTCCACCACCCTGTCCCACCTCCCCCATTGGCCTACATTCATTGGCAGGCCAGCAACGATCCACTGGCATGGACAGGAAGGCTCTGGCCTCTCCAGTGGGACACCTGCAGTGCGAGACTTTGCGTGCTGCCGGAGTGTTTTTTAATACTGACATAACTTAGCCTGCACTGGCGGAACATGCGTTCCGTCAGTATATAGCCCCAATAGGATTGATTGGGTTGTCAGAGTATGCTGGGAGAACGGACTGACTGGGTGTTTAACAGCCCAGTCCAGCCCAAGGCCTCAGCGGCACAATTCAGGCACAATTGCAGCCTAAGTGCTTTAGGCCCGAGTTGTGCCTGAATTGTGCCGCAGAGGCCGAATTTGTGCTGCAATTGTGACTGAATTGGGTTCCGGCACAATTCAGGCACAACTGCACAATTCAGGCACAATTGCGGCCTAAAAGTGGGCGTGTTGGGGGCGTGTCGGGGGAGTGATGGGGGCGGTTACAAATTTGTTCCGGTTCCAGATGCTGGAGAGCCCCTGACATGCCCCCTCGATCCCAACTCAGGCACAAAATTTGGGTCAACAAAAAGGGTGGACCCAAATGTGAGGAGACCCATAGGAGCCATTTTACCTTACCCACACCAGCCCTCTCCTGAAAAGTACTAACACCCTGGGCCCGAGTTGTGCCTGAGTTAGGACGGAACAGTTGTGGCCTAACTCTGGAACCGGACCAAAAAGTTACCCTATCAGCACCCAGCCCCACCCAGCCTCTTTCCCACAAAAGCCCAGCCCCAGCCCTCCACTCACTCTCTCTCTCTCTCTCTCTCTCTCTCTGAGCACGTGGTGTGGGGTTCTGTCCCCCAGCAGCCACAAAGTGGGACTTTGAAAACTTTTCTAACACCCCACTTCTCTCTTCTCCTCTCTCCTCTCTGCCCCCCTCTAGGGCAGAGAGGGCTGTTCTGCCTGTGGCCAAACTGTTTACTGCTGTGCCTGGGCAGCTGTCTCCATGCAAGTGTTTGCTAACCCATATCTTTCTCCCAGCCCCTCTCCCCCCCCCACAGGCAACAACACCAGCAGGTAAGTGCAGGTAAGAGCAGGGTTCGTGCTGACATGTGGTCTGACTTCTGCCTCTTTGCATAGAGAAATATAGGTAGGATACATGCCTCTATACCAATGTCTTGTCTCATAGCTGCCTGCATAGCCTGCCATGATATGCCTCTTTACCAATGTCTTGTCTCATAGCTGCCTGCAATGATATGCCTCTGTACCAATGTCTTGTCTCATAGCTGCCTGCATAGCCTGCAATGATATGCCTCGTTACCAATGTCTTGTCTCATGTCTGCCTGCCATGATATGCCTCTTTACCAATGTCTTGTCTCCTAGCTGCCTGCATAGCCTGCCATGATATGCCTCTGTACCAATGTCTTGTCTCATGTCTGCCTGCAATGCCTGCCATGATATGCCTCTTTACCAATGTCTTGTCTCATAGCTGCCTGTATTAATGTGAGCACACAATGCCATGAGTGTGGAACTGTAACCCATATGGAGACACCAGCTGTTCTCCCCCTCTTTTCTCCACAGGGTCTACTGACAGGTCAGTATTGCTAGGATTGCCATGGTTGTGACCCCCAAGTTGTGTTGTTGTCTCTCTCTTTGACCCCTTTCCCTTACAGGATCATGCTCACCTTACACCCAGGGAAGGAGCGCAGACCATGCTATGTGTCTCACACCACTCAGCTGTGTTTGATTTCTCTCCCTTCAGGCCTTTGCAACTGGCACACTGGCATTCCTTCAATGGCAATTGCTACCACACACCAGCTGCCATGGAACACCCCGTGTTGTTTGTCCCCCCAGGAATGTCCACCACCACCTACCTTCTGGGGAGCACCCCTGGGCCCGCAGTCTGGTTGCCCCATGGTCGTCTGCCTCGCTGCTGTCAGAGGTCTGGGAGCCTGCCCTGCAACCCTCCTCAGCTGCTGCTGCTGCTGCTCCACCTCCCTGGCTGCCTACTTGCTGTCCCTCCCCTTTGTATGGAGCAGGCTGTGGTTCCACAGGGGAAGAGCCTGCGTCTCCAGGTCCATGGGGCACGCCTGCTGCTGCTGCTGCTGCTGCTATGTTCTGAGTGGCTGCTGTGCCTACCCCTGGCAGCCTCGCCTAGCCATCTCTGCCAATGTTCCAGAACAAATAAAGATGCCCCTTGGGCAAAGGCCCCTTGAACACCATGACCCCAATGTTAAACAAGCACTGCCCCACACACACAGAGACAGCGCCCAGCACACAAGGCCCTGCATGAATCCCAGCCAGGGCCTGCCACAGCCAGCCCAGGGAGAACACAGCAGGGGGGCTGCCAGACCCTCCGGGCTCAGAGGGGAGGGGGGAGTTGGGGGGCCTCTCAGGCAGGCAACCACTGACAGGCGACATGGCGCACGTCCGCCACGTCCGTGAAGAGCCCTTTCAGCAACCGGGGCTCTCACCCACCCCTCGGTCCGCCCGTCAACGGCGTCCGTTTCCGCCCGTCAACGGCGTCCGTTTCCGCCCTCGGTCCGTCTGCATGAGAGGCGGCTGTTCCTGCATTGCCTCCATCTGCGAAGTGACCCGTGTCCCTATTGGTCTCTGCAGACCCCTCTCCCTGTATCCCTCTCCCACCAGCCTTGTTATCTGTCTGTTTCTGACCCACTCGTGCCCCTCCCCAGCAGCCCCTGTCTGTGTGCCTGCCTCCCCTCCCACTCCCTGATGATGGACGCTGGCACCCCCCACCCCGCCAGAGCGCCTGCTGCAAGGCGCCAACGTTGCCCCATCTGGGGGTGTGATGAGCTGTGTGAGCCCTTCCCGCTTGCAGCAGACAAGCCCAAGGCATCTCTCGGTCTTGGCCGGGGCACGGAGCAGAAGGCATGCCGGGATGCCTTCTTTGTGGGCATAGCCACGGCCCTGGAGGCCCAGGGCTTCAGGCAGCGCACGGGCATGTCCTGGCAGAGGCGGTTCCAGACTTCATGAGACCCCCCTTGTGTGTGACGTTCCCACCCCCTCCCCCCATTACTCCCACGTGCAGCCTCAACGTGGCTTGGGGGTGGCATCGCCTTCTGCAGGAGGGAGGGCAGTGGCACTCCCCCCTGCGGCAGGTGGCTAATGCCCAGGGTGCCCTGGGGCAGCTGGCACTGGCACAACCTCTGCCCTTCCGCTGACTGTCACATGCCCAGTGCCTGCAGGCCCACCTGTGGCTGCCCATCTGCTGCGAACGCTGCAGCAGCTGTGATAGATACACACAGACGAGCTGAGGAGGGGGCTCTTCACTTCCACAAGACTGACAGCTCCCCACAGGTGCCTGCCTGCCTCTGTGGTAAGTTTTGCCTCGATCCTGGCCCACTGCTCTTGCCTCCTGCCTAACTCAGGCACAGTTGCAGCCTAACTCGGTCCTATTTTGGGCCCCAATTGTGCCCCAATTGGGCCTCAACTGTGCCTGAGTTGGGCTGAGTTGGGCTGGACTGAGCCCTTAGACACATATGAACCTAGAAAATGAGAACCCTATAAGACCCAGACCACCCATGCAGTGCAGGAAACAGGAAGTTTTGTTAACTTATACATGGTAGTGTTACCCTGTTTTACCTCTGGCCACTTTCATTTAAGTGCACATTTTTGACACAAACCTAGCCATGAATAACATGAATATGGAAAAGAGTAGAAAACTATGTTTGAAATTTTCGAACGAAAACTATTATAACCGGCAACAATGTTCATAGTAAGAGGTAACACGGGTAACCCGGTCATGTTAAAAAGTAGCGCTCCAGCCGATAGTAACAATAATGAACCTACCCGGTATGGACTTGAACGCCCAGAAATCCGGATAGAAAGAAATTTGCTAAAATCAAAATCTGGAACTCAAGGACCCAACGTTTCATGTCTTTATCCAGACATATCCTCAGGGGTATTTTCCAAAGTTCATTGGTTGATGTTAGCGAATGCGTCCTACTTCGTCCTTTTTATTTTTTATTTTTTCAAAAAAGCGCGGGAACTCTCCCTTGACAGCGCAACTGCTTGCAGAGCGATTTGCCCAAAAGCAAGTGATCCTGCAATTACTAAGTAGGGCTAGCCTCTGAGATGTTTGAAATAATCCACACTAAATAAAGTGGGATGTACTTCTAAGTAAATATGTTTAATGTTGGGCTATGACAGTGAATGACAGTAATAAGATTTTTATTTTATTGCAGGGATTAATATTAAATATTAATTTTGTTAATAATATTTTATTGTTCTTTTAGTGGTTCATTACTAATGGTTGTTATTGTTATTTGTTTGGCTTTTAATACTTGTGTAAGCTGCTTTATTATTTAGGAATGGAAAATGGAGTATAAATATAGTAAACATAATAAATATTAAACAATTAGAGGATTATGAAAGTTTTAATCCTTTGGTCTTCAACTAATGGGTTATGACTAGGCTTACCATATTGCCGACCGGAACGCTCCATTTTGCCCATATGGGGCGGGGCGGGGGGAAGGGAGCCAGAGCGACGCTCTGGCTCCCTTCCCCCCGCCCCGCCCCTTAAGGGCAAAACGGAGCGTCCCGGTCGGCGATATGGTAAGCCTAGTTATGACTCACAAGGGGAAAATGGCTGGGCATAAGGTGGGTTGTACCAGGAGCCCCACAACCTTTTTATTTGTTTGTTTGCCATATTATGGGATGCATTTCAGCCAACTGGCATCCAGAGTGACTTATTCCATTAAAAATATAAACTGTCATAAATGAGAACATTAAATAGGACAAAAACATACAATTATAGAAAAGGTAGAGATAAAAGCAGCAATTAACTTATTCATTTTCTTTTTTTAAAAAATCCACATCAGAAAGATGGGAAGAAAAATGGAGAAAGAGTGAAGGTATTTTACAGCATGCTACTGCTTCTCTGCTTGTTTTTCATCCTCCGCTGATAAAAAAACATCAACTTTTCATCTGAGAAGACCATTAATGCCTTGAGACAATTCTGCTTTTATGTTTTGCAACGTTTTTATTTCTTAATACTGTAAACCACCTTGGGTGTCTCAACAAAGGCAGGAGTTGGTATACAAATACAATACAATACATACAGTTTAAGATGGCATGACTCTGCCCCCTCCCATCCTGGGAAGAATAATTCAGTGCATCATCTACTAAGAATTATGTGTTAGAGAGCTCTAGTCTCTCCTTGAACTACAATTCCCAGGTTCCCTAGTGAGAAGGAATGAATGTTAAACCAGTATATTTGCAGCATAGATATGACCAGAGATAGAGACTGAAGGAGGAAAAACAGAGAGACAGAGAGATGGAGAGACAGACAGGCAGGCAGAGACAGACAGAGACAGACAGAGACAGAGAGGGAGAAAGGGGGACATATACATAAAAACAATTAACAGCCCAATCCAATGGGCTGTTTAGATAGTCCAATCTAACACACACACCCTGCCGATGTAGTGCCACTGGAGTGTGCACTGCATCCTGCAGAGGGGGGGGGGAGTCCCGGAGGTCTCCTCTGGGTAAGGGAACTTGCCTTCCTTCTCTGGGGTAAGCCTCTGCTTCTCAAATTGGTCTGCTCAGACCTGTGCCAATGATTCTGGTGCAAATCCGAGTGGACCCGGGAAGTTGGACAGACTGGGAAGGGGGATAGGATATCAGCAGTGCCGCTGCTGCTGATACTATCCCCTTCCCCGATACCGCTTCTTGACAGACCATTCTCTGCTCCGGTCTCTCCCTTCCTTGCCCTGTTCTGCCCTCCCCGCACCCTCTGCCCACCCCCTGTGTCTACCGGCAGTGGGGCTTTTCCTGGGTCTGCCTGTGCATGGTGGCGGCCATTTGCCACTTGTGGCAAAAGTGGCCCAGCTGCGTTGAACAGCAAGTTGCGCTTTGCAACAGCCATAAAGTATGTTGGGCTGCTGGAGTGCGTGATCTGGTGGCACACTGACCCAATAGGATTGGGCCCTAATAGTGACAGTGGTTGGTGTAAAGGTTGGTGGATCCTGGTTCTCAAATGGTTGAAGGTTATTCTTTAGTTTACCTGTTGCCCAAAAGGAACAATGGCTCGGATCCTAACTTTGTGCTCTGTGAATGCAAGTTGCTTGACATACATAGAGGGCTTTCCCGGTGTGCAACTCTTCCTCTGTGAATGAAAGGAGTTTCTGCTCACCGAGCAGAAGGTTAGACTCTGTGACCCATTGCCCAGTCCTTGCTTATTAATCCTGACAATTCTGTTTATGGCCTGGACTCAGCTTTCCCCTTCTATTTAATTTAAAAGCATAATTAACAGGGAACACAGCACTTCTAAAAGTCACACAACTGATTCCTAAGATCTGCAAAGTATACATGATGTTGAAATGCACCATCATCTTTCTAGTTTTTTTTCTTTTTAAAAAATAGCAGCCATGTGAACCCTAATATACCCCCATGTTTTTAATATGGCATGGGGAGGGTTGACATTCCAATTTGGATTGGGCCCCAAGGCTTTTGTTTGCCTCAGAAAGAAAGCTGTTATTTGTGCCCATAGCAGCCTCCCTTCCAGGACAAATATGAGATTTGGGGCCACAATGCAGACTGGAACCACAATGCAGTAGATAGTGTTTACCCCCCCCCCCCATGTCATGCTTTTGATCCAGATCACCCTACCTACACATGGCTACTGCTTTTTTCACATTAAAACTATAAAAATGAAAAATCGACACATTTAACATCAAATCTGTCTTGACCCTGACTTGAGGGATGGGGAGATTTCGTCTTTTCATCTAGAAGTTTCTCAAGGCTAAATGCTTGACTGGAACACATGTTTAAGTGTTGAAAGGCAATGCTGAGCTGACGTTTGTCCAACTGTGTGTCGAATTAACTGGCCTAATAACGTATGTGTACCCAGAAACACGTGCTTTCTGTAAATCAATTAAAGAATGTGCTAGAAGACCTTGGGAATCACATTCTGTTCCCAGTTAACGCCATCTAAACTCAATTTGCTTTGGGTTGACATGGGTGTAAGTTAAGAACAGAATTTGGCCCCGAGAGAAGGAGTTCATGGTATGTGTGGATGTGTATTGGGCAATGAAATGCTGGAAGCGACTGGCAAAAGAAATCATTCCTATTCGGCTGACATTTCCTGCTGACGCCTTTCATCTGTGCTGGTGGCAACAGGATACAGAACAACAATGGTTATGCCCTGATTCTAACAATCAAAACAAAGAGGAGACACATAACGCAGAGGCTCAGCAGCACAACACACAAACAAGCCTACAGCAGCGTTTCCCCAACTTTTTGGAATTAAAGCTAGGGCAGCACCCATCACACTTTCATGCCCAAAGGGGTAAGAGTAGGAAGAACAGTGACCTATCCCCCAGGGTGCCCAACACCCCTTGTGCTTCTGTACAGCTGAGTCACTGTTCTGGGTGTGGTTTTGATTGGAAAGAGGTGAGGGCAGAGCAGGAGCACAACAGGAGGACAGATCACTTTGCTGTGTCTCACTGTATTAGGAGTGATGGAATGCCCTAATTCATGGGGCAGAATGACCTTCTTCCGGCAGAAGCTAACTGGAAGGAGGCAAGGACAGAGCAACAGATCATACAGATGCGGTGCCCAAGAGGATCTGCCACCTGATATGGTGCAGATCCACCCCCACCAACACACACCTCACCATCACCACACACCCAGTTGATAAGCACCCTCAGTTTTGGCCCCTTCATTTCTTGAGCGCGTGCCCCACAGCCATTGTTGTCACTGCCCTATCCTTCTCCTCCCTGCCCACCTAACTGTATAAAGAAGCTTCCGGGCCGGCAAGGAGAGAGGAGGACAGCAATCCCAGAGTGCCCCCTGCTGCTGTCGCCTCCTCCTCCTCCTCACCTGTACCTCTGCTGCCTCCTGCTTGTTCCTGCCTGGTATGTTCAAACAAACAGGCTGGGCAGCGGTCCTGGGAGCAGAGTCCTCTTATTTATTTTATTTATTTATTTAAGAAATGTATACCCCGCCTTTTCCTATGCCGAGCCAAATGCCCAAGGCGGCTTACAAGAAGTTAAAATACATAATTTAAAAACAATACATAAGGTAAATTAAAAAAACATTTTTTTAACTGGGGGTGACAATGTAGAGCAGAAAAACAGCAAGGCAGAACATACTGAGGCACTGGGGGCAGACAACAACCCATCACCCAAACGCAAGACGAAACAGAAATGTTTTGAGCCCCCGCTGAAAAGTCATGAGGGAGGGGGTAGCTCTCAAGTCCCCTGGCAAGGAGTTCCACAATTGTGGCGCCACAGCAGAGAAGGCTCGCCCACGAGCTGCCATTCCCCTAACTTGAGACAGAGGTGGCACTCGCAGGAGAGCCCCCTCAGATGACCGAAGAGAGCGGGCCGGAATGTATGGGAGAAGGCGGTCCCTCAGATATCCTGGACCCAAACCGTGGAGAGCTTTAAAGGTCATTACCAGCACCTTGAATTGGGCTCAGAAACGAATGGGCATCCAATGCAGCTGCTGAAGCAGCGGTTCAACAGATTCAAACCGCCTAGCTCCAGTGATCACCCGGACCACCGCATTCAGCACTAATTGCAGCTTCCGAACCGTCTTCAAGGGCAGCCCCACGTAGAATTATTTCAGCAATTTTATTTTTCATGGCACACTAACAATCAGCAGCGTCACTGCAGGGGGAGCGGAGCTCCAAGTTCCGTCGGGCTCTGACCCTCCGTTACATGACGGGAGAAAGCGGCCCCGCCCCCTCGCCTTTGGAGCCATTCCGGCTGACGAAAGCACTTGCTTTCGTCGGCCGGAATGACTCCAAAGGCAAGGGGGTGGGGCCGCTTTCTCCCGTCGTGTAACGGAGGCTCAGAGCCCGGCGGAACTTGGAGCTCCGCCCCCCCTGCAGTGACGCCAGTGCTAACAGTTCTTCTGTAATACACACAATTTGGCAACTTAATGTATCGAGATTGCCACAGTCAGGGGTGGCTTATTTATAAGGTCACCTGAGGTGGCTGCTATGACCAGCAGGAGGAGGCAGCAAGTTGGCAGGTTATGCCCCACCCGCTACACCCACCCACCTCCTCCCCCAGCTCGCCACCTGCCTGGCCACTGTCCCATTGCCTTCTTGTGCGCTCCCCTTGGAGAGTAAGTAAGAGAAAGATGGGAGTGCGTCTTACCTTCTTATCCTCCAACAGCACTGCCAACGATCATGGCGGCAGAGCTGGAGGAGGAAGCAGCCACTGCTGTCACTTCCCCTTTCCTGCTGCTTCTTCTAAATTGACCAATTGGGAAGGATGCCTGGGGTGGAGAGGTTCTTTCTCCCAGGATCCTCCCTAGTCGGCAAGTCTAGAAGAGGGGGTGGCAGCGGGCAGCAGAATCTGGCACCACTTCAAATGCCCGATCTACTTGGGTCAGACCCACCTGGCCACATTACAACTGAGGGGTGCAGGTGAATCCCAGTAGTGCTACTAGAGCATTTTTCCTTGAGCACTAATTGACTGGGGAAAAGGGAATGCAGGACATGGGGGAGGGGTGTTAACTGGAGTATCCCAGAGCTGCCAAGAGGATGCCTGTTCAGGATTTGGAAGCTGATAAAATAACTACTTTTCAAAAATTCGGAGAAAACGATGATATTGAGACAGAAGAAGTGGGTACGTACAACATGGAAATGATGTCTACATTGTACCAGCTTCATCTCTTTTCAGTACTACTGTCTGCCTCCAGCCTCTCTCTTTCAACGTATTTCCTCACATGCCCAAAGGCACTCTACTTATTTTTCTATAACAAAGCGACCTTGAAGCACTACTGTAATATTACACTAAAAACACATGTTCACAGACTCTGGGGGTGATGTTTGTTCTGTTGTCACTTCAAAGCTGTCTAAAGGTCTAAATCAAAATAAATTGTATGCTCAAATCCCACCCCCAACAGGCCTAAAGTTCAGCCACAGAGTCTTCTTGCAAGTGTCAAACTTATCGTTTGTCTGCCAAAATACAGAGAGTACAGATCCTTTGCTGGTATGAGTTTTTGCATCTCTCTTTAAGCCCATTGACTAACACAGTTCATAAATATTAGCCTTGGCAGTTTGCTAATTTCTCTGTCGCCGTCCACTTTTGAAGTAGAAATTAAATGGAGTGATGCTTTTTGAAGGATGCAAAAACTGAGTCTGGGCAAGGCTTTGGAACATTATATATCTTAGATTAATACCAACTGCTATAATCGAGGACACCCATCTGTGTTTTTTAAAAGCCTCCAGCTTTTCAAGCATCATCCATCCTAACGAGAAGATGTGGGCAGTGTCTTTTCCCGGAGACTGGCGGCAACTGTGGCTCCAGTCTTCCCAGTTTCGTGCAAGGCCAGCATGTCCTCACTCCTTCGAGAGACCATCACATCACGTCATGACAGGATAATCCCATGCTCGCCCTTGAACTGCAGTGGCTGCAGACCAGTAAACTATGCCAGTTTAATGGTTGGAGAATCAGCTGCAATTTCCCGTAACAGGAACGTATTGATCTGTCACTCAGAACAGGAAAGCAATGATAGAAAACCACACAGACGGCAACCACCACACACACAGACAGATTTAATAGTAATTTACGCTCACCAGGGAAACCTGGGAATTGTAGTTTCTGAAGACAGGCTAGGGATCACTCCAGGCCACATTGGCTCCAGGTTATTTTGAGGGGGCCTTGGCAAGATATGATACAGTGCCCCTATACTAGGTGTCATAGTATTGAAGGGCTAGAGGGGGCCTAGCCCTTCCGGCGCTTGAATTCAGCCTCCATCCCGAGAGTGAAAACACTGGCAGTGACAGATGTACTGGCACACACATTTGTGTGCCCCCTGCCAACTCCTCTGAACTGACTGGACCCCCCTCCCCACATCAGCAGCCATTTCACCTTCCCTCATGGATGGGCTGGCTCAGGCTGCCAGTCAAAAAAGAGACAAGGCTGGGTGAGATGTTCTGACTCAGTAAAAGGCAGCTTCATGTATGGTCAGTCATGGTTAGTTTTCCCATTCATAGCTCTCAAGAAAATCTCTTATTTGTGTCCAGACAAGAATATGGGGTTTTGGGGACTGCAACTGTGTGCTCTCTCTGGTTGCTGAAAGCCCAGTGATTGCACCATTTCCTGAAAATAGCCAAGGAGAAACCAAATAATCCCTATTTCCAGGAGCCACAATATAAATGTAAGAAGTCACCTCTGTATGATGGTAAGATGAAGTCATTAACAGCAGGAGGGTTACAGTCACCATAAAGACATTGCACTTCTCTATTTCCCAGAATGCCAAGGTAGTTCACTCTTTCATCAATTGTATTTACTACACTGTAATGCCTGTCAGTCTTCAAGAGTCACAGTTGACTTTGTCAGGAATATTTCTAATAAAACACATCTCTTCAGATCGTTTATCTGCTTTAAAAATTGGGTGTTCTGCCTGGATGCCATAAAGTTGAAATTATTATTATTACGGTATTACCGTATTGTCCCGAGTATAAGACGCACCTGATTATAAGACGCACCCTTAAAGTTTGGTGCTATTAAAAAAATTAATTAAATCACTGGCATTAAATTGCAACAGCCTGATTATAAGACGCACCCCTAGTTTAAAAACTTAAATTAGGAGAAAAAAGTGAGTCTTATACTCAGACCAATACGCTATATCATTTAGTGTTAATGCTGATGCCCCTTTGATATGTGCATCCAAAGTTTTGTTATTTTGTGTGATAAATTTATGTCTGTTTTATTTTTATATTATTATTTGTTTTGATTAATTATCTTGGAAAACTTCTGACATACTGCTAATGTATTGTTGATATTTTGTTGCTGATACATTCTTTTTATATCACCTTAAATACTTTTAATATATTTTTCTATCTATTTTTATGCCACTCTGGCGATACAGTACTGTACTCTATTATGGAAAAGTAACATGCAAATAAAGCAATGAATGGATGCATGAATTTATTTGAAAATAAAAACAAAAATTAAGCAGCAAGCAATTTAACAATTAGTGCAGGCTTTAATCACTAGATGAATCATCTAAAACATTAGTCGATAAATCAGAAGAGGTAATTTCAATTGGTGAGACAGAGAGTTCAAGGAACACTTGTTTCTGCTTTGTGGTTAAGTTGATTCTGATGTGTTGCTATCCAATAGGGAATGGATTACATTAAATATTGTTTTTCTTTCTGACAATTTGTGGTAGATTTTGTTCATCAAGTTGTAAATTATACAATATTTCCTTCAATACTGCCAAAATGCACTTAAAATGAGATTTTGGTATTAAAGAATTTTATTTAAAGGCAATAAAATGACTATTCAGCTAAGAATTCTTTTGTTGGTTGACAGTCTTGTCTTGAGTCTGAGCAGGGTCAGCCCTTACATGCTGTTGCATCTGTGGCCCACTCCATCCCTTCAAACTGTCATTTGCTACCAGGTCACCCTGGTGGCCATTTGGGGTCTATTTACCAGTGAGGTGTTGGCTCTGAGGCTCGAGTCTGAGTCTTGAGTCTCTAGTCAATTTTTAAAAATCTTGTTTTTACCTTTGGGCACCTTTGCATGCCAAACCGCTGCGTTTTCTTGCTTTTACAAAGCAAAATCGCACTCCAGGTGGCAGTGGCACTTCCTGTTTGTGCGACTCCCTCACGTCCCCCAGACTTGCACTAGAATGCACTGCGCAAGACATTCTGGGGCAACCTTAGGGGAAGGGAGGGAGGAATCGCGCAACCAGGAAGTGCCTCCTGGAGTGCGATTTTGTTTTGTAAAAGCAAGAAAATGCAGCGGTTTGGTGTGTGAAGGTGTCCAAAGGTAAAAACAAGATTTAAAAAAAACTTTTAAAAACTCCCTATTGTCCCCTGGTGACTCGAATTGCGACTTGGCCAAAAAGGGGCCAAGTAGTGAGTCGAATCCGAGTCAGTCAATCGTGGGACCCAAGTCAAGTCCAAGTCGAGTCACAGGAGTGACTTAAGTCCGACTTGAGAACGAGTCCCGCGACTCAAGTCCCCCACTCTGCTATTTACATGAGGCCTGCCACAATTTTAAGGTCCAAGAGTAGCAGCAACCAAAACACCTGGACTGGAATGAGGACTATTGTCCTCTCATCCCCCCCCCAATCCTTTGTATTGCTGGTACCCATCATCATGAGGAAGAAGAGATAGCAGATGGGAGCCATTCTTATAACTGCAACCAAAGAAGAAGCTTCACCCTTTCCAACTGTCATCTGCTTCTAAGTTATCCTGGGGGTTATTTTCATGCGGTCTATTTAAATCAGGCCTGCTGCAACTTTAAGAACCAAAAGCAGCTGCCAGAAGACTTGGTTATTTATTTTGTTTAACTGTATAATATGAGCCACTTCAAGAGGCCTTGTTCTGTAAGGTGGTATACAAATAACAGAATATAAAATAAACAGTATTGTGCAATATGGTTTAAGGTGTCTCTCCAGAATGCTTGAATAATTGTCTCAAAAATATGAAATGATCTGCTGATGTTTCCTCCAAGCACTTCCAGGAGACATTCTGTACCTTTGTGTAAATCTTGTAAAGTCTATGAGACATCATTGATATGCAATGCAATTTATGAGGCCCATAGAACTTTCCTAGTCTTTGATTCTTCACTAATGTAGAATTATCTTTTCCAAGCCAGTAGGAGCTTCAGTTCTCTTTAAATTTGCGTCTGTTACAGTTTGCAGAGGAGATGATGAATCATATGACCTGTACAAAAGATACTGAAATTGGACTTATTTATGAGAAGGAACTTGAAGATCTATATCTGGGCTGGCCAGATCATCTTGATGCAGGTGGGAGGATCTGAGGAGCAATTACTTCAAGCAGGAGCTAACAATAGTCTGTAATCTTGACATCCAACATTTAGAAAGCATGATACATAGCCATTCTGGCTGCCTCTCCATCAGAGATGCGACAAGGAGGCCAGGACCACAGATACAAATCTTGGGGAATGCAAAATGTTAACTTTAGAAATCCCAACAGGATATTAAAGGCGGGGGCTGGATGAAAGGATGTGAGGAGGGCTTAATCGGAGCCATTGCTTACCAGCCCCAGGATGTGTTTTTAGTGCTAGACTAAAAACTCATGAACTCATGAAGCAATCAGGCAAGATGGGGAGGGCTTCTGAGACGACTTGTCTTTGTCTCACCAACAAGTAACTACAATATTAAGAGGACGAACTTGAAGCCTGATATGGGTGCTGACCAGGGCCAGTTCAAGGCCTCATAAGAACATAAAGAAGAGCCTTTCTGGATCAGGCCAAAGGCCCATCTAGTCCAGCTTCCTGTATCTCACAGTGGCCCCACCAGAGGCGTCGCTGGAGCGCGGCGGGAAGGGTGGACCGCCTGGGGGCGACGCGCGCAATGGGTGATGCGCGGTCGCGCGTGTGCACCCGCGCGTCGCGCGCAGGCGGTCCGCCCTTCCCGCTGCACTCCAGCGACGCCTCAAAGGAGGCCTCGGAGCATCCGCCCTCGGCGGAGCTCCAAGGCCTTCTGAGGGAAGCCCGATGCACGACGTCATATTTAGAAGGTTTAGCGCATGCGCAGACCATTTGAGGGCAAATTTGCCCTCAGAAATGTACTGCGCATGCGCGAACCTTATAAATATGATGTCACGCATCAGGCCTCCCTCAGAAGGCCTTAGAGCTCCGCCGAGGGTGGACGCTCCGAGGCCTCCTCCTGCCCAAGACAGCCGGCTGGAGAGGATGTCTCCAGAGCCGGCAGCAGCGGAGGTTCCGCTGCTGCCGGCTCTGGAGACATCCTCGCTGGCCGGCTGTTGGGCGGCACGAGGGTCATTAGGGCGGCACGCATGCCCTCGCACAGGGCAGCGCGTGCCCTAGTGATGCCGCTGGGCCCCACTAGATGCCTCCGAGAGCAACAGATAACCTGTTTCCTGTTGTCACTCCCCTGCACCTGGCACAGAGAAAACCTACTTCCAAAGCCAGGAGGTTGCTTATGGCTTGTAAGCTGTGATGGTCTTTTCCTCCATGAATCTGTCCAAACCCCTTTTAAAGGCATCTAGGCCAGGTGCCATCACCACATCCTGTGGCAAGGAGTTTCACAGATGAATTACATGTTGGGTGAAGAAAGTCTCCTAGTGTTTGAGGTGGTGTGCCAAATACTGATCCCTCTTACTTGGTGATGTGCCAACCTCCTCTCACTCCCTAGATTGGAAAAGTAAAAGGGAGATGGAGTGGAAGAGGAATTGTGGAGGAGAGGAATGTGGTGGGCTGGACCTTTCTTAGACCTCAAGAGAGGATGCTGCTGCTGCTGTGCCTCTGCCCACTTCTTCCAACTTCTTCCACCTTCTTGCTTGGTACCTTCTTCCGCCATTGGCTTACAGCAGTGCTACTCAAAGTGGTGTTCCACAAACTGGTGCTGGTGCATCATGCAGGAGCCATTGGCTACCGGGCTGCAGCAAATTTCCAGGAAAGAAAGAAACAATAGTCAACTATGGCACAGATTGGTTACAGTCACTGGCACATTAAAAAATAATAAAAATTGCCCATCTGCCACATCAGATAGTTTGAGAAGCACTGGCTTACAGGACTCTAGTTTTCCCCACAAGAGCAATCCCTGCTACATGGCAACATTTAAACTGGTGGCTCTTTTACATTAACAAGGTGACAGCAACTGTCCCTATTCAGCCAGCATAACCTTCCTCTTGTCTGTTGTTGCTGGTATCTCCCTTGTATTTCTTAATAGATTGTAAGCCCTTTGAAATGACCAGGGTGGTGGATCAGGTCACTCCTGAGCTGTATCTGCCTTGATTTAGAGCCAAAGCAGCTCCCTGCTTTTCTAAAGTACTGTGGGCAATGAAGTGGCTTGCACTGGCATCACTGGTGCATGGCGGGGGAGGCAGAGTGCCCGGGGTGACGTGCCAGGGAGGGTGGAAAAGGCATCCCTGGGCTGCAACGTAGCAATACAAATCCTAGAAAATAAGTGTTCGGTGGTACGCAGAAGGACAGACAGATGTGTTCTCTCCAGAGGAAGAATCTGCTTCTTGCTTCACATTCGTTAGTGCTAGCCAGCAGTCCTGGATCCATGTGGAGTGGCCAACTTCTCAACTGCTCACTTTAGCTGTGGCTTTAACAGCAGTTTGATGCGCAGACATGAGAAAGTCTTCATGCATATTCCACAGTGTGAATCGCTTTCCCTGCTTGATTTCTGCAAACCAAGCTGCTGTTAAAGGTACAAAAGTACACATAGTAGGTTGGTTTTTTCTTTCAGTTGGGATTCCGAGATCCACAACATGAAACATCCCAGTCCATGCTGATCTGAATTTTTTCCAAATAGATACCAACACCTTAACGCGTAGCATCACAATGAAGGCCCAGATTCTCAATTTCCACTCTCCTCCATGCCTGCTTAAAAGAATGTGTACAAAACATGTACAAAAGGAATGAAATATACTGTCTTGCTTGTCTTTGAAACTACAAGATAGTATCTATGAAAGTACTGAAGGAACGTCTTTGAAATGTCTGGAATTCTGCTGAAAAAAAGAATTTTTTTCTTAAGAGACGGGTTCCAGTTGGGGGTAAAAAACCCAGGAGGGCAAATACTGTACAGCCATCTGCTTTGACCCTCTGTACAAATACACAACCATTTTCAATTACAGTTTAAACTTAACTTTACGGGCAGCCCTATCCTGTTGTAAAGATCCACTGGGTGGCCGAGGCCGCCTGCCAGATCCTGAGCTTCGCTGGCGGAAGTTGGAGGAAGCTGTGTAACGGCTCAGCTGATCGGCGGGAGTCAGGATTTGGCCAAAGCCTTTTGCTCCCGAATCGCCCCCCCCTCCGCTGGATACTTACCTGGGTCTGGTGGTGGGCGGGAGACGGTCCGGGCAGCAGAGCAGGCTCTCGAGTCATCGCGAAAGTGCTTTCCTGGGAATAGTAGTTTGATGAGTGTGATGAGAAATCCTACTATCCCTGCAGTGCTCACAGAACTACAGATCCCAGGGTTCTCTGGTGAAATGGGATATTTCTTACAAGCTGGAGTATAAAATAAAAATACAAGTTAGTCTGGGATGTCGACATGCCCCTGTGACGATTGAAGGAATGAGTAAAGGGAGAACGTAGATGTCAACCACACTTGGGTAAATAGTTTGGAGAGGGCCAGGGAATTGGGTTTTGGAAAACACTTTAGTAAACTATTCCTTAGGAACATCCTGTAGCTTTTTCTTGCCCAAGCCCTTGGCATACAGACTACTGCTGTCAAGTCACTTGTGGAATCTGGGGAAGAACAAACTACTCGGTGTTCCTAGGGAGGCCTGAAGGAGCCTCACCTTGCTACATGCACAACAGCAGCCCAGTCCAGCGTTAGCCTCCTGTTGGTGTGTGTGTGTGTGTGTGTGTGTGTGTGTGTGTGTGTGTGTGTGCGCTCTATACAGGTTGAACTAATAGGAATGCATCTTTTGTGTCTCCCACTAGTGTTGCCAGGCCTGTGGCAAATTTCTCTCCGGTAGAAAAAATGTTGGTAGGTGCATTCATTCTTGCTTTCATCTTTGCCTGACAAGCAGCATCTGCCAAAATTGTCCTCTTTTACATAGGTACCGTATATAGGAGTGAATATTTTTGCTGCATCTAGTTCACCTGATCTTCCATACTGTATGGCAACACTATAAGTACAGTAGGTTCATATCTTCATCAAGAACATACAAAGAGTCCTGTTGGATCAGGCCAAGGCCCAACTAATCCAGCTTGTTGTCGTATCTCACAATGGCCCACCAGATGCCTCAGGGAGCACTCAAGAAAATAAGAAAACAGCCAGTGTCCTGACACCATTCCCTTGCACCTGGCATTCAGGGACAGACTTTCTCTAAAATCTAGAGGTTGCATATAGTCATCATCATGGCTTGTAACCTGTGATGGACTTTTCCTCCATAAATCTGTCCAATCCCCTTTGAACGGCATCTAGGCCTTCAGGTGCCATCACCACATCCTGTGGCAAAGAGTTCCACAGCTTAATTATGTGCTGGGGTAAAGAAATATTCGCTTTTGTCTGTTCTAACTCTCCCACCACACAATTTTAGTGGATGTCCCCCTGGTTCTGTGAAATTAACTTCCCTCAATCCACTCTTTTCATCCCATGCATAATTTTATGTCTCACAGCACAATCCTGTGCAATGTTTGACCAGTGGAACTATTATTCCGCTGGCACCAGGCGTTGCAAACGTGCCATAAGGCACATTTTTAACACCCAGAGAGTAAGTGGTGCTGGCACTGAAGCTAGCACCACTTGCTCTCTGCAGGACTGAGCATGCTTTTGCATTTATATAATGGTCCTTTATAAAGGACCATTATATAATTGCAAAAGCATGCCCAGTCTCGCAAAGAGCAAGTGGTGCTAGCCTCAGTGCCAGCACCACTTACTCTCTGGGTCACCATTATAATATAATATTATATAATATATAATAATATATATTATATATAATATAATAATATTGGCCGTTTTATTCTCAATCCCTTTTTTAATGATCCCGAGCATAGAATTGGCCTTCTTCACAGCCGCCGCACACTGGGTCGACACTTTCATCGACCTGTCCACCAGTACCCCAAGATCTAATTCCTGATCCGTCACAGACAGCTCAGAACCCATTCGCGAATACAGGTTGAGTATCCCTTATCTGGACTGCTTGGGACGGGAAATTGTCTGGATTTCGGATTCATCTGGATTTTGGAATATTTGCATAAATACTGTATAATGCCATTTTTTTTTATTTTTTTTAGAAGTGGGTTTTCTCTGTGCCAGGTGCAAGGGAGTGGCGACTGGACACAGGTATCTTGTTGTTTCGTGTGCTCCCTGAGGCATCTGGTGGGGCCACTGTGTGACACAGGAAGCTGGACTAGATGGGCTTTTGGCCTGATCCAGCAGGGCTCTTCTTATGTTCTTATGTTCTTATCTTGGGAATGAGGCCCAAGTCTAAAACACAACATTTATGTCTCATATACACATTATACACATAGACTGAAAGTGATTTTATACATTATTTTTGAATAATTTTCTGCCTCAACATGTCTCACTATGCCAGCCTGGTGCTGGAAAAAGTGTTTTTAAGTCATAGCTCCCAAAATGTCTGGATTTCGGAATAGTCTGGATTTCGGATGTCCGGATAAGGGGTAATCAACCTGTACCTGAAATTTTTCTTGCCCAAATGTGCATCATTTTACACTTCTGTTGAAGCACTTGCATCCTGAGGAAAGGTGGTACAGAAACCTTCAACATAAATGATAAATAAATAAAATCTGCCATTTTGCCACGCCACCCATTCTCCCAGTTGAGAGTGAGATCCTCCTGGAGCTCTCTTCACAATTGCTTCTGGACTTCACACCACCCAGAAACGTTTAGTGTCATCTGCAAACTTGGCAACCTTGCTGCTTATCTCCAATTCCAGGTCATTTATGAACAAATTCAAAAGTGCCAGTCCCAAGACCGATCCATGGGGCACACCACTTTTCACCTCTCTCCATTGTGAAAATTGCCCATTGACACCCACTCTCTGTTTCTTGGTTTTCATCCAGTTCCTAATCCATAAGAGGGCCTGCCCTCTTATTCCTTGACTGGAGTTTTCTCAGGAGCCTTTGGTGAGGGACTGTGTCAAATTGCAAGCACACTGGGGTTATTTTTCTTTGTAAAAACTTTGTATTTGTATTTGTATTTACAAAGGACTGAATCTGGATTATGGCTACCATCAAGGGGCCCCTGTTACAGTCCAGTCTAGATTGCCTCCCCCCCCCCCCATGGGTGTTATATGACAAGTCAAAAAATAGTTCCACTTATAATCATAGAGTTGGAAGGGACCCAGAAGGTCGTCTAGTCCAACTCCCTGCCTGTAGCAGGAAATCCTCCTACCTAGAGCATCTCCAGAGTTTGCCTGTCAAGCCTCTGCTTGGAGATCTCCAATAAGGGAGAATCCACCACCTCCCTCGGCAATCTGTTCCACTGCCAAACTGCCCTTACCGTCAAGAATAAATTCCTGATAAACAACCAGAATCTCCTCTCCTGCAGTTTGTACCCACTTGTGCATGCTCTACCTGCTTCCTAGCACTTGATCCTTTTTAAGCTTCAGTCATGGTGGGGCAGTCAGAGGTGTCGCCATGTGCCCCCCCCCAGTGAAGTCACCACCAGAAGTGACATCACCACCGCTGCTGCTAAACATCCCTCAGAGGCGCAGGGTGGGCAAGAGGGCCAAAGCAATTGCCGTCTCCGCCGCTGCCGCCCACTCTTCCCGCCACCAGAATAGCGTGATTGACGCCCCTGCCACCGGCTTTGTGGCCCACTTGCGTGCCGCCTGGGGCCCCCTCCCCCCTCCACTTCTGGGGGCAGTTTGAATGAATCTCTCTCATGCACGCGATTAAGGAAAGTGGCCTGGATGAGTAAGGGAGGTGGGGCTTCAGGAATGCAGTGGTGGTGAGGGAGCAAAGCTTGCCAGCAAGTTATTGCTCTCCTCTCCTCTCCCCCCACCCATCATATGGACCTGTGCATATGATCTATAATGCCTGATTGAACCAGGGAAACTGGAAGGTGGCAGTGCCAGTGGCAGCGGGGGCTCTGGATTTGAGTCTTTGTGAGTGAGTAGATCATTCGCAAAAGGCTCAAGCTTTCGTGAACAGTCTGGAGTGCTGGTGAGCATTCACTTGGAATGCACACAGCGGCTTGGACTCCATTTCGAACCATATCTGAGCATGTATTCTCCATTACAACCTCAAGTGCCCATTTTGATGCTATCTTCGCAGTCTGGGAGCTGCTTCAGTCCAGTTTACCGCTCAGATAATTTGAAACGCCTTGGTCTACATGGAAGAACTTGGTCCAGTTTTTTCAGGAAAGGGGTTGCTGGTGCAGGCATGAGCCACATCATGCATGGACTCTTCCCATGTCTGGAGCTTCTGATGGTATCCAAGCAGTGTGAGAAGCAGCAGCAAAGCTCATGTCTAAACATAAGAACTGATTGATCTGCAGATTATGCAAAATGAAGTGGCAAAGTTCTGGATTGCAGGCAGAAGGCAGGGGTATATTTTGAACACTTCCCCATGTTAAAAACATCCCTGTATGTAGTCAACTAGCACATCAGGGAGAGAGTTATGCTAAAATTCTCTCTCTGTGGTACTTGTTTACTACATGCAGGGAACTCTTTTTATATGGGACTCCCATATGCAAATCTGAAGTGTTCCAGCCTGGAATCTGCCATGTAAGTCAACTACCACATTAAGTATGATTTTAGGTTCTCGTGGCCAGCAATGATTCTTGAGTAGTTAAGGTTTACGCGGCAGTGGTTCCCAAACTGGGAGGTTCCCAGGGGAGCCACAGAAACCAGTCAGGGGAGCCACAAAGTGCCATAGAATCTTTTTTTTTGCACGAAAGCTTTCATGGCCAGCAATCAATTTCACAGATTTAATTGTTACGGGCATCTCAGCCATGTAAAAAACAGACTTGAATAAAAATCAAATAAAATCTACTTGCATCTCCTGTTTCTTTTCAGTTGCAACAAGACAGATAAAATTCCATTAAAATCCAAAGTCCCAGGTTCTAAGTCCAACGTTTCATTTCCTAATTCCTGGAAACGTTGTCTAGGAAAAGCAATCAAAAAGATTGAAGATGGTGTTCCCTGAGGTTCATATTAGTTGCTTTTTATCCTCAAAGGAAAGAGCGGGAATGAAACGGCTCGAGCCCGGCTTGAGCCGTTTCATTCCGGCTCTTTGAGGATAAAAAGCAACTAATACGAACCTCAGGGAACACCATCTTCAATCTTTTTGATTGCTTTTCCTAGACAATGTTTCCAGGAATTAGGAAATGAAACGTTGGACTTAGAACCTGGGACTTTGGATTTTAATGGAATTTTATCTGTCTTGTTGCAACTGAAAAGAAACAGGAGATGCAAGTAGATTTTATTTGATTTTTATTCAAGTCTGTTTTTTACATGGCTGAGATGCCCGTAACAATTAAATCTGTGAAATTGCCATAGAATCCTTGTGGAAAACAGTGCAATGCCAATTGGCAGGCATCAACCTAATGTAATGGGGAGTGCCAATGGTCACCAATGGTCAAGGGAGCCACAGGTCAAAAAAGTTTCGGAAACACTGGTTTATGGGATTAAAAGCCATGGAAGTGAAAAGCAAGTTAAAAACACAGTAAAAAACACACATAAAACACATTAAAAACAGCATTAAAAACTTCAAAATAAGAGCAACGTTTCGAACCAGATTCCACTGGTCTTTTTCACGCTCACCACTCAGTGGTATGAGGCAGATCTTAGCAACCACATTATTCACAAAATATACATTTGTTCTTCATTCTGCTCAGGAAGTGCTGTTTGGGAGGGATTCCGAGCTCTTGTTTTCTGTGTTTAGGATCCTGTTCAGTCAGATAGCCACAGCACTCCCTTTTCTAGCCAATTCTGCCCCCTTGTGGGTTTGAGCACAGCCTGAAGACAAGGGTTGCCTGTGCACCAGGATAGGGGAAAGGAAAAGATGAATGAAAGAAGCTAACTTGCTAGGAAGCTTCCCCTCCTGACTCCAGTGACTGTTCTCAAAGCAAGCATCTGGCATTGTGGGAAATAGCGAGATACAAGATAGAAGGTGCGCAAATAAGCTTGATGCTTACATGTACTGTATGCAAGTCTGCCCAGATTTTCAGGACATGTGGAGTATTTACACTACTCAGCAGAAACAGAGCTGTGCTTTGACACTCATCCAAATGCTTCATTTCCCTCCACTCGCTAGAGATCAGACTGACAGCTGGCTTTCCCTGTGCTTTGACCATATGACTTGCTGGATTTTGTTGTTCTTAAAAAAGGTGTAGATTGCAGGGTGTGTGCATCAAACCTCCTGCCTGCTGCGGTGCAAGGGATTCCCATCAGTCAGGAGGTGGGCCGTTAATTGGTAGGTTTTCTAGAAGCCCAGAACAGTCTCATGGTGTTCTGAAAACGGGGAGGGCAACTCCCCTCCCCCATTTTATCGCTGTCAGCCAGAGTGTCATGTTACGTATAGAGGATTACGCTATAAGTACAGTATGCTGGTCTGTAGGAGCCTTGGCACTTACGCAGAAAAAGCAAGCTGGAATAACTTTGTGCATTACGTACTCTGATTGACTAAGGATTTTTTTGTCTGTCCTCGTTTAACCTTCCCTGTTGTGGTCGTGAGTTTCCCTCCCTCCCTCTGCCCCCCCCCCATATAAAGTTCAGCTGCATGGCATGAAACAAATATAAAGGCTGCAGACCATGTGATAATGGTAAATCTTTCAGACTCGTAGTATTTTTTTTAATTCAGCCTTATGAGAGCTAAGCATTTACAACTGGAGCACAAGGAAATGATCATGTGTAGGAAGTTGAAACATAAAGCTACATTGATTGAAATGCCTTAGGTTATTTCTCTGATATGCCAGAAATTTTACTAATGAGGGTCTGCTACTTTGGTGAGAGAAGCAGCCATGATAAAGCTAAAATGAATTTGCTCCTCAAAAATCTTCCTCTCCTTTGGGGATGGTGATGTCAACATTCTCTAGAGTCTAGACGGTCCCCAAATGCTGCCCTCTGTTGTAAATAGTTACATGTGAGAGGGTCATTTCAGTGACTGCCCCGGGTTCTGGAATAGTCTCCTCTAGGAAGATGTCCATTTGCTTCTTTCTTACTGACCCCACCTGTATATTATATTATGATGTACCTGCCCAGCGGCGTAGCCACACACAGCGGCAGACGGTGATACCCCCAGACGCTGTTCCGGGCCACCGGAATGCCACTGAAAAGGACATCCAAGGCTCAGGGCGGGTGGGTGGGCCAAACTGCTCGCCTGTTTCTTCAGTTTCACCGCCGAACACCTGCCTGCCCGCTTCTCCTGCTGCCGCCGTTGATGCGGCACGGTTGTCTCCCCCCTGCTTGCTGCCCAGAGGCATACCGCCTCCCCAACCCAGGCATTCCGACACCACTGTACCTGTCTCTGCTCCTCCCACTCGCTGGATTGGAAAAGGAAGAGGGAGACCAAGTACAAAAGGAAGTGTGGAGGAGAGGAGAGTGGTAGACTAGAGCATCCATCTCATGGATGGACCAGCCCTGCTTCTGATGGAGCGTAAAGGCTCTTGTATTTCAAAAAGCCTTTGGTGATAAGGAAATGTAATTGCCTATTATTTTACTGCTGATACACGTTTTGTGTCACTGCTTCTATTTCCTGGATGTTATTGCTGGAATTTAATGACTTTGGTTCTTGCTTCTGGGGTGTTATTTGGTGGCATTTTTTATATTTTATTATTTTGATTGTAAAGACTACATCATGTCAGGAGCTGTATGCTGAAGGTTTTTTTAGTCATTATGCTGCTATGCAGAGCTGTTAAATGTTATTTTAAATGTGTGGGTTGCTTTTTTAACTTTTTGAATTAAGTATTCCTCTGGTTGCTTTTAATTTTGTTTTCAACGGGCATTTTATATAGAAAGGTGGGATAAAGATATTTTAAAACAAATAAACAAATAATCCACCATGCATCAGTTATTAGTAATGTCAAATAAAAGGCCATTGTCAGGCAAATATCAATTATGTTGAAAAATATGTGTTAGATAGGATATGAATGGGTGCTAAATATAGATGTGAAATATTCAGATAATAGGGGACAGGAGCTTCAACAAGGGTAAATGTAAAGTTGTGAATTTGGGTAGGACAAATCTGAAGCTCATATACAAATGGTGTTGCTTTCCTGAGGAGTAGTACATGTGAAAAAGATCTAGGTGTTTCAATGTGGAGGACAAGCTAAACATGAGCCAGCAGGGCGATGTTGCGGCAAAGAAGGCGAATGTGATTCAACAGTAGTATAGTATGACTCCACCTGGAATATTGTGCAGTTCTGGGCACCACTGTTTAAGAGAGAGATTGACAAATTGGAGTGGGTCCACTGAGGACCATGCCCTATGAAGACAGGTTGAAGGAGTTGGGCTTTGTTTGGAGAAGAGACACTTAAGAGGGGACATGGTAAACATTTATAAATATCAGAGGGGTTGTCATGTGGAGAATGGAGCAGATTTGTTTTCAGTTGCTCCAGAGGGTAGAATCAGGACAAATGGTTTTAAATTACAACAAGGGAGATATCTATTCAACGTTAAAGAAGAAGGTACTGATGATCTGTTTGTCAGTAGACCAGTCTGCCTCAGAAGGCATCATTGGAGGTCTTCAAGCAGAGGCTGGATAGCCATCTAGTATTGGGGATGTTATAGTTGTGGACTGTTTGCCATGGTCCACCATGTGGACCATGTTCCAGCCATGGTCCACAGCCGCCTTGGGCATTTGCCTTCGGCATAGGATAAGGCGGGATATAATTTTTTTTAATAAATAAAATAAATGGTAGGGGTTGGATCTTGTAGGTCCAACTCTATGATTCTATGATAACAACAGTCAACAAAGAGAATCTTGAGAAGAGCAAATTTGGGGCAGCAAATTTAGTTTAAAAAAAGGTAGAGATTTTTATGGGTTAAAAGATCATGTAAATTTTGTTATAATATTAAACAAGTGTAATATTATAAAAAATGTTGCATGATCTTTTAACCCATAAAAATCTCTACCTTTTTTTTACAATATGTCTGATTATGAAAATATCCATGCTAAATTTAGTTTAAGTTCTACCTGTCGACTCAAGTACATTCTTATTTTTCATGGGCTTCAACTTTGCTTTTAAATGCTTGTACACTTTTATCTGGCATGATCTTACCACAAACATGAATCATACATTACTGCTGCAAAATGTAGCTTGACCCCAGGGAGACATAAAAACAACTCACTTTTGCACTGGTTTTCTGGCTAATAAAATGTTCAGCCAAAGAATGCCACCATGTACTGTACAGTACTTTGCAGGAGATGTCTGAGGAAATAAAATTAATATGGAATTAATCTTTTCCTTTATCACCCTTTAGAGGTTTATCATGCCACATATATAAGATCATACCATTGTACTCTGTAAGCCAAATTAGACTGTATGTGGGAGACATGTGAACAGTCTCATAATTTGTGTTTTCACTGAAAAGCAGTTGTGGGAGGCTGCTTGTTTCTGAGGAAGAATGGTGGGAGGAGGGGCTGCTTAAGCCCTTCCCATCCATCTGTTGTTTTTGTCTGCTCAAAATTGCCCCCACTCCCACCCCGGGCCCCACAGGACAAAGATACTATATGTTTTCTGTATGATTGTACAGGTACATGTTTTCCCTTGTGGGAGGCAGCAGCAGAAGTATGCCTGTTGTTTTGAGTGAAAAATGGCCAGAAGGGGTTAAGCTGTCCCTCCCCCACTGCTCTAAGTTCAGGCTCTAAATTATATTTTTCAGGCTACCCCCTCCCCGACTAGACTGTTCGTGTGCCTTCTGCACATTTTCTAGTTCAGCCAATGTTAATGAATATGGAGGAAACATTATGTTACTATACTGATGGTCACAGATTAGAATCCCCATTTCACTATTAAATAGAGTGGAAAAATCGGCTCTTTTGACATTCCAGTGACAGCAAGGGTGTGTTCAATGCCATTTATTCAATCAATGGTTATACCCTGCTTTTCAATCTGAAAGATCCTCCAGGTGACTTAGAGTAGATTGCACAATAGAATACAAAGCTCTGGTGGTGGGATTGGTAAGAGGAGTGCTGAAGATACATGATGTTAAAGCTGGCCCCAGGAATCTGTCTTTTTGCTGCCATTAATACTGTTCTCTTGAGCCTGTGGTAAACCCAGGGGAAACAGCCTTGCTCCTTCCCTCAGGAAGTCTCCTGCCAGGTGGCACCAGGTATAATTGCCTAGCTTTTTAGGGGTAATTAATGTGCTGGTAAGCTGGTTTCAAATGATTAATGTGTTGATTTCACTGTGCCAAGGGGAAGGCCAGTCTGGCCTCAATATCTGGCTTGTTTCCTCTCCATTATGCCTAAAAGAATTCTGCTTTAACTGCAGGGGTGTAGTAACGTGGCCCCCTACTGGGGGCCACGTGCCGCGTTGATGCCCCCGGCGGAAGCCCTGCCCCCACCACGTGACATCACCCGGAAGCCACGCCCCCAGAGTGACATCACGCGGCCTGTAATTGGCAAAAACAGCTTCAGGGGGCGAGCGGGAGGGCGGGGAGTACTGTCCCCGCTCTCCGGAGACCTTTGCAAGGCCCAGAACAAGCCGCACAAACCCGAAAATGGCTGGAAAAAGTGGCGATTTTTTTTTAAAACGGCGCAAAAACGCGCCACCACCACACCTGCCCAGGGTCTGTCCCCCGCCTCCCCCATTCCTACAACTCTGTTAACTGTCATTTGATATGGGACTGTAGTAGTGAGAGGAAGATCATTCTGGCATGTGCCACCACTGGTCAGAGGAAACAACGGCTTCTGGGTAATTTTCATTTTTGTAAATTTAGTCAGCTATAACTAGACACCTTGAAAATAATTTGAGTGAAAGGCAAGGTATACATCTTATGAATAAAATAAAAATCTAAAGTGCTTGGCAACTTCAGAGTGCCAGTGAGATAGGTTGTTTGTTAACAGTCTCATTGGTCAAAGCAAGGGCAACACAAGTCTGAGAGAATGCAAATCGCCCAAGGGATTCATTAGTGAGCTGAGATTGTATCAGGGTCCTTCAGGATTTTGTTTATGTCATATTTTTTATTCAAAGAAAGGATTATACAATATGTTTTCATCACTGTTTTCTTTTCATGGAAAGCCATGTGTTCTTTGGAGTGCCTCTCCTGTCAACTAGTACAAAAGTTCATGTTTTTGCTGTCAAAATGCCAATGAAAAGTTGCAGCTTAAACTGCTTTTTGATACCAAATCAAAGGCACTGTGAACAACTGGACAATCCATTTCCTAGAATTCTCCTGTGGAAAAAATTAAAGGGATGTTTCCAGCTATCTTTATGATGGAGCAAATTTCCTGAGAATTTAGTGTAAGGGACAGGGCCGGCCCATCCGTGAGGTAAAATGAAGAGGTTGCCTCTGGCAGAAGATTGGTGGGGGGCACCCATCTCTGTGCAACTACTTGCCTGTACTGCTCCTCCTCTTCCTTCTACTCCCTGAATTACAGCGCAATCCTGCCTAAGTATCCAGCTGAGATCCGATCGGCCCGGAGGTTCATCCCCTTCCCCTGGTGAAACGCAGGGAGTCCCCAATGGGCCTCCTCGAATTTCCGCCAGCCGTGTAAAGGCTGCGCTGGCCTGGGAAAGGGATGGGGATATGTCAGCCTCCATCCCCGCCCCCCCGGGCCGGATCGGCCAACGGCCGGCCTCCCTCACTGTCTGGATTGCCCCCGCGCCCGCCAGTGGATAACTTACCTTCTCCGACAGCCGCAGGGATGATCCAGTGGCGGAATGAGGGCAGCCGGCCTCCACGCTGGCCGCCCTTACTCTAGAGTCGTCACAAATGTGCTTTACGGCACATTTGCAACGGCTTCGAATGGCGGAGTGCTCGCCCCGCCATTTGTTATTTAGTAAGGATTGCTCTCTTAGAAAAGGAAGAGGGGGACAGAGGGGAAGAGGAAATGCTGAAGGGAGGCAAGTGCTGAGATAGAACATTGGAGAGTGGGAAGAGGTGGGCACATCATCGGGTAAAGGGAGCAGCATTTAGCATGGCACCTCAGGCATCAGGAGATCTTTAGACTGGCCCTGGCAAGGGCATATGCGAGATAGTATGGCATTTTACCTAGAACAAACATTTGGAGGGAGAGATGGGTTGAAAATAAAAGGAAAATTGCAGTTCCGTGCTGGGCAGCCCAATCCTACTAACTATCTGGCCAGTGGACCAGGCTACCCACCAGATTCTATCTCCATTTCCTGGGGTCTATTCACAGCCCATTCCAACCCAAGTGCTAAGCAGCCCAAGTCAGACCTAAAGTCAGCCTAAGTCGTTTAGGTCGAAGTTAGGTCTGGAACGCAACCATTTAGGGTGAAGTTAGGTCAAAGTTAGGTCAAAGTTACGACCGACTGACTAAGAACAGCCCATTCCAACCCAAGGGCTAAGCAGCACAAGTCAGACCTAAAGTTGACCTAAAAGTGGGCGGAACATGGGCGGGCCGTGGGTGGAACGGGGGCGGCAACCAATTAACGTTGGATTCCAGACCCTGGCAAGCACAGACACGCCCCCTCCAACACAAATGCTGACACAAAATTTAGGTCGACCAAAAAGGTGGACCCAAATTCGAGGAGACCCATAGGAGCCATTTTACCTTACCCAAGCCAGCCCTCTCCTGAAAATTTCTAACACCCTACTCCTGAGTTAGGTCAGAGTTAGGACGGAGTTGGGCCTGCTAGGTCTGGAAACCGACAGAGTTATGCCTAAGATAGGGAGCCTATCAGCACCCAGCCCCACCCAGCCTCATTCCCACAAAAGTTCAGCCCCAGACCTCCACTCACTCTCTCTCTCTCTCTGAGCACGTGGCGTGGGGTTCTGTCCCCCACAGCCACAAAGTGGGACTTTGTCGGTGGAGGGCAAAATTCACAAACACCCCACTTCTCTCTTCTCCTCTCTGCCTCCCTCTAGGGCAGAGAGGGCTGTTCTAGCTGTGGCCAACCTGTTTACAGCTGTGCCTGGGCAGCTGCCTCCATGCAAGTGTTTGCTAACCCATGTCTTTCTCCCAGCCCCTCTTCCCCCCCCCCACAGGCAACAACACCAGCAGGTAAGAGCAGGTAAGAGCAGGGTTTGTGCTGACATGTGGTCTGACTGCTGCCTCTTTGCATTTAGAAATATAGGAAGGATACATGCCTCTTTACCAATGTGTTGTCTCATAGCTGTCTGCATAGCCTGCCATGATATGCCTCTCTACCAATTTCTTGTCTCATAGCTGCCTGCATAGCCTGCCATGACATGCCTCTCTACCAATGTGTTGTCTCATAGCTGCCTGCTTTGCCTGCTATGATATATAGGATACATGCCTCTTTACCACTGTTGTGTATGATTGCTGCCTGTAGTCATGTGAGCAGATAATGCCACAAGTGTGGAACTGTTAGCCTTATGTAGACACCAGCTGTTCCCCCCCCCCTTTTCTCCACAGGGTCTACTGACAGGTCAGTATTGCTAGGTTTGCCATGGTTGTGACCCCCAAGTTGTGTTGTTGTCTCTCTCTTTGACCCTTTTCCCTTACAGGATCATGCTCTCCTTACACCCAGGTAAGCAGCTCAGACCATGCTATGTGTGTCACACCTATCAGCTGTGTTTGATTTCTCTCCCTGCAGGCTTTTGCAACCGACACACTGGCTTGTCGTCAATGGTGACTGGTTCCACATACCAGCTGACATGTAACTCCCCCTTGTTTTTTTGTCTCCCCAGGAATGTCCACTACCACCTACCTTCCTAGGAGCACCCCTGGGCCTGCAGTCTGGTTGCCCCACGGTCCTCTGCCTCGATGCTGCCAGAGGTCAGGGAGCCAGCCCTGCAACCCTCCTCAGCTGCCGGTGTTGCTGCTGCTCCACAACCCTGGCTGTCATACTTGCTGCCCCTCCCCTTTCTATGGAGCAGGCTGTGGTTCCACAGGGGAAGAGCCTGCATCTCCAGGTCCATGGGGCAGGGCTGCTGCTGTTGCTGCTGCTTTCAGATTGGCTGCTGTGACTACCCCTGGCAGCCTCGCCTGACCATCTCTGCTAACGTTACAGAACAATAAAGATGCCCCTCGGGCAGAGCCCCAGTGAAACATATGTGCCCATTGTTTACACAAGCATTGCCCCCCACACACAGACAGCCCCAGCACTGAAGCCCCTACATGAGTCCCATCCAGGGACTGCCACGGCCTTCCCTGGGAGAACCCACCAGGGGCGCTGCCAGACCCCCATGGCACAGAGGGGAGGGGGGAGTCTGGGGGGCCTCTCAGGCAGGCAAACAGTGACAGCCAGGGCGTCTGCCCGTAATGCAGGCGCCTCCGTCGAAGGTCCGCCCGTTATGCAGGCGCCTCTGTCGAAGTTCCGCCCGTAATGCAGCCACTTCCGCCCAAAGTCTAAGAGGCGCCTGTTTATGCATCACCTTCATCTGCGGAGCGCCCCCTGTGTCCCTATCGGTCTCTGCAGACCCCTCTCTTGCAATCTGTCTCCCACCAGCCTTGTTGTCTGTCTGTCTGTCTCTGACCCACCCATGCCCCTCCCCAGCACCCCCTGTCTGCCTGCCTGTGTGTCTGCCTCCCCTCCCACTCCCTGATGATGGCTGCTGGCCACCCCCCACCCTGCCAGAGCGCCTGCCGCGAGGCGCCGTCGTCGCCCCATCTGGGGGTGTGATGAGCTGTGTGAGCCCTTCACGCTCGCAGCAGACAAGCCCAAGGCATCTCTCGGTCTTGGCCGGGGCACAGAGCAGCAGGCACGCCGGGATGCCTTCTTTGTGGGCATTGCCCTGGGCTTGGAGGCCCAGGGCTTCAGGCAGCGCACAGGCGAGTCATGTCAGAGGCAGTTCCAGTCCTCATGAGACCCCCCTTGTGTGTGACGTTCCCACCCCCTCCCCTTCCCTCCCCCGCTCACCCCCCAGTGCAGCCTCAACGTGGCTTGGCGGTGGCATCGCCTTCTGCAGGAGGGAGGGGACGGCCACTCTCCCCTGCAGCAGGTGGCTGATGCACAGGGTGCCCTGTGGCGGCTGGGCTCAGGCACCTCGCTCACCTGTCACCTGCCCTGCGCCCACCACATGACTGGCGCAACCCCCATGCCTGCGGTCAGCCCCTTTGCAACCGGGCTGCGACAGACCCTGCGGCAGCTGCCATGGATGGACGCTGACACATGCAGACAGAGGCCTGCACATGCCTGAGCTAGACATGGAGCCTGGAGAAGAGCCTGCCTGCCTGGGAGGTAAGTGTTGCCTGGATCCTGGGGTGGTGCTGGGCCACAGAAACTGCAGCCTGCCTAACTCAGGCATAACTCTGACCTACCTCAGGCATAACTTCTGCCTAACTTAGGCTGCACTTAGGCCACACTTATGCCTGACTTGGAGAGGAGTTGGGTTGGAATGGGCTGTCAGTCACCTTGGGGGAAGGGGACAGTTTCAAGCCTAAGGATCAAAAATACCTATGCAAAGATCTAAGGTGTAGTTGGTGTGTACGCAGAATTTGGCCTTTTGGAGCTTGACCTCCCAAGTGAGACGTGTCAACTATTCACCAACATGAAGTATCAGATGTTTAAAATAAATATCACAATTAGCAAGGAGAATTTCAAATTTACATTGCATAATGTTTCATATTTAGTATGATATATAATCTAAAACATGAAACTTTATCCCCCCAGAACACATGTTCTGTATTTATGAGGTCCCAGGTTCTCTCTCCCTCTCCCCCTCTCCCTCTCTCTCTCTCTCTCTCTCTCTCTCTCTCTCTCTCTCTCACACACACACACACACACACACACACAGGGAGAGAGAGAGAGAGAGAGAGAGAGAGAGAGAGAGAGAGGAATAAGACATTTTTCACATTTAAAATTGTTTTAGTACTTTTTTATTTAATGAGTAATTACCTAATTAATTAATCCAATTAATTAGCAGTTAATTAGCAGGGGTTACTTCAGAAAATTGGACCGTGATGGGGGTGCCCGGTTCTCCAAAGGTTGAGAACCCCTGCCCTAGAGAGCTGCTTAAGTGAGACAATCACAGTTAACAATACAGGGGTAGAGCTGTTATAAGGTAACTTCATGTGATTTTAACCTTGGAAAATAAAAAAGGAAATACAGATGCAATATGGAGTTAAGAATTTTGCTTGAAAGATACCTTAAGAGATAGTAACATAATTTTCTCTTCCAGACTTTGTTCCAGGAGTTCAAAATAAAACAAAAAAGCAAGGGGGGGGAGGGGAGAATGACTTACATCCCATTTTCTTTTTTACTAGTAGTTTTAAAAAATCTGTTTTAAATACTACTTAAGAGTTATTGTCTTGGCAACAGAACACAATAAACGGGAGAAGCACACAGTGTACAGTATTTTGTGGCTGTTCATGGCCTAGCAGATGCATGTCACAAAGCTTCTTTTTTTTTCCTCTAAAGGGGGAGATGTGTAAAATTGCACCTATTACACTTTTGTCCTCATATTTTGCACTGGGTTCAAAGGGAGAGCAGATGGTCTAGGTTTTCCAATATAATCATGACTAGTGATTTGACATTTTCTTTTTTAACTTGCATGGACCAGAGTTAAGTTTTGCACTGAGTAATTAAAGTTTTTGCTATACAACATCTGAAGGAAACACCTGGATTAGACTGGCTACACAATGATGGTTGTACGAATTCACAAGGCATATAACAGAAAATTATATAAACATTACATAATTTTGGGTAGGGGCTGATGAGGGCTCATACAGACTGATTTCTGCTGCCCCCCTCCCAGGATGTCTGGGGGGGGCACATGACAGAAAAGGGCTTTTCACTTAGCACGCAGATTGTGGAATGGCCTCCCCTTTATCATTCATCTTGAAAAGAACACTGAAAACAGAGTGGCCTCAACCCATTCATATATTCTAAAGTCTCTAATTATCTTACTACTACTTACTACTTCCACCACTACTTTAAAACTGTCATTTGATATTTTATTTTATTTTAATATGTGTTTTCATGGTCTTCAATCAGACTTATAAGCCACCTTGAGTACATGTTAGAGCAAAAAAAAAAAAAAAAAAAAAAGGAAGGGGGGGGGTCAGAATTATGTGCATCAAAAACAAATACATAAAAGACTGGAAAACCTAGGGGGGGGGGAGAGAGACAAAATATTCACTGTGCAAAATATTCTGTAACTGATATATTTCCTTTAAAGTATTTGTTTGCTTATTTACTTATATCCCGCTTTTCTCCCAAATGGGCACTCGAAGCGGCTTACAACAATCTATATAAAACAGTATAATTAAAAACATGACTTATAATAAACGTATTTTATATATAATACAAACATTTCAAATGCCTGTCTCACCTCTTTTTCTTCCTTGGTGGCTGCTTTGTCTTGGCACTTTTTTTTTTCTTTTCCTTTACCCCCCCCCCCCCATCCCAGCCTCATTTGCCCACACTTCCTTTTGATCTGATCGGCTGGCATAACCCTGTGGTTCTGCTTGCACATGCTGCTCTTTACATGTGCCAGGGCATCATCGCATCAGATCTAGCAGCATGATATCATCATCAACAGAATCACGTCGGGTGCACAGCTCAACAGAACTATGCAATGGTGTCTGCAAATGAGGTCAAGAGTAGTGAGGAAAAGACAAAGTCGAATAGCACCCAAGGCGAATGTCAACAAAACGACATCTACAGCAAACGTTAAAAATGGGACGCGTTGTTGATGTTTGTGAAAACCAATACGAAATTAAGAAGCCATTTTGTTGTGGAGGGAGAAAGACAAGGAGGGGGAGAGAAACTGCTACAGAATCCAAATCCAAGCAAAATGAAGACCATCAGACAGATACATTTGTAGACTGTCACAATGTGCCCAAATCTCCGAGTTGCAAATTTCCTGACAGTTTAAACCACATTAATCTCTGTTGGTAGTACAGTAGGGCCTGTACTACAAGCAACTGATCTTTCTTACGGTGGGGGCGGTAGTGTAAGTTGCGCCCCATCCTAGTCCCCATTTACAAGCCAGCACGAGGTGGCCCCACCCCTCACCGTCGGAGCCATTCCATGCGGAGAAGGGAACAGGCAGGAGATTTCTGGCTCACCAGAAATCGGGTTGTGACCCACGAAGTGGGTCCCGGCCCACAGTTTGAGAAACATTGCACCAACTGTGTACAAAATGTGGATTATATTTTCTTTTTAAGGGGTTAGGTATCTTGATGCATGTTAATGACTCAGGAATTGTGAATACAGATTTATGGGACTTTAAAAAAAAAAACCACCTATGTCAAGGACGGACATGGAGAAATTACTTCTCTCCGTCTGCAATCCGGACAGCCTCTGTGACACATTGCTGTGGCATGGCAACAGTGTAACACATTGAAGGGAAATGTTTCTGAGAAGAACAGATACTTCAGTCATTTTAACCAGGACTGGAGTTTCCAGTGCAATAAAAACTCTCATCGCCTTTACATAAAGTCATAATAGGGAAAGAATGAATCACAGACTGCAAAAAATAAAAGACATCAAAACTACACAAAGACAATCCAAACCAGTCCCAGGACAAACATCACTCAGGACAACATTAAAGAAGTGTCCACAAGTCATATTAGCAATTGTTCTCATTCTTTGTTGCAAAATCCTTGGTCGCCTAAGGATTTCCCATTGCCTTAAACAAGAATAACCTTGCTCATTGATAGGTAAAGGTAAAGGTGACCCCTGACAATTAAGTCCAGTCGTGTCCGACTCTAGGGTGTGGTGCTCATCCTCATTTCAAAGCCGAAGAGCCAGCATTGTCCGAAGACGCCTCCGTGGTCATGTGGCCGGCATGACTCTCCTTGCCGCAGCGCATAGCATGCAGCTGGAACACGGAGCGCTGTTTACCTTCCCGCAAGCGGTACCTATTTATCTACTCACATTAACATGCTTTGGAACTGCTAGGTTGGCAGGAGCTGGCCAAGCAACGAGAGCTCACCCATCGTGGATTCGAACTGTTGACCTTTCGATCGACAGCTCATGGTTCAGCAGTTTAACCCACTGCAAATCATGGCAGTGTGAATATGCAGGGTCATTACTAATATGGCAGTTAATTGTAACTACTGATAGACTTTGCCCTAGCAGAGATGTACTTCAGTGCAATCTCAAATCTACAGGCAGCTTCTCCTTACCATTTCCTAGTTCTTACTACTCATGCAGCACAATCCTATCCAACTTAAACCACCAGTGCAGTGAGAACAGGAGGCCCCAGAATGAAAAGGGGATTCAAATCCCCTTTGAATCCCCCTTGGAGAGGATTTGAATCTCCTTTCCGTTCTGGGGCCTCCCGTTCTCACTGCACCGCTGGTTACACCGGTGGTGTAAGTTGGATAGGATTGCGCTGATGGTCATGCAGAGGTCATGTTTATTGCGCTGATGGTCATGCAAAGGTGATGGGCTTTTGAGGAGACCAGTCACCACAAGACGTTTTCTTCTTTCCTTAAAACCAACAAACAATACAGATATTTGAATATACTTTTTTCGGACACCCTATCTGGTAAGACTTTGAAATTCTCTAGTTATGGTCATATGACAAAAAAAGACAAGAGCCCTTTGCTTCCCACTGTGGTATTTGCAAACTCATAGAATTGTTAAAAAAGATTTATAGGTAAACTGATTAATTGGGGTCAACTCTGCACTGTGGCGAATCTGAATTCCTTCTGCCTTGGGGGAATTGTTTGTTATTTTGCAGTTAAAATAAGAGCCATTTGGAACACATTGTCTCTCTCCAATAGGGGTAGACAAATATTTGGAGAGGGCAAATGCCAATTTTCCTCAGCTTAAATTTTTGTCCAAATTTCACTTGCAGAAGTCTTGGGGAAATGTTGCACTTTTGTACTTTGTACTATGTATTAAGGTGTTTTGTGCTAAGGCAGACCATTGGGTCTTCTAGCTCACTGTTGTCTATTCTGTGATGATCGGAGGCAGTCCTGTCCTGGATTTTGGACAGGGGTCTTTTCCCAGCCTTACCTGGAGATGCCAGGAATGGAACTCTCCCCTCCCTCACTGATGAGCCTATCTGCTTATTTCTTGACTGTTGAAGTTTTGCTTTTTGAGAATAACAGGCCTCATTCTATCATTACAGCTTTGGCAGGTCAAGTGCTTTTTAGGTGCATCTGCAGCCAGAAACATCTCACACACACCTGAGTACCACATCTGAATGATATAACCACACAAATGGGATGAATTGTGTGGTACATCGAAGGGAAGAACAACTCTACATGAACAGTATTGCTCAACTGCCATGGAGCCAAACATTGGCTTTCAAGTATATCGAAGTGAACATGTTGAACAGAAACCGACTAGTTTGAAACAAAGCATGTCTGTGCCCACTACTGGTATTCTTTGTACTTTTATTTCCAGCTTTTTTCATAAAGAATATATTGTTTTCTCACAGTTTTGTGTTTTCTTCCAGCTGCCATTCCTGTTTGTTCTCCATTCCAGGTTTTATTTTTTGGCTCCAGAGAGAAATCATATTAAAAACTTTTAAATAAATAAATAAAACCAATCTCAGTCCATTTCCTTCCAAACATTTCCAGCTCCCCTGACTTCCTTCTCCACTTGGTCCAGGTCAACTGTGTCCTGTCAAAGGGCCATTGCTGGACCCAGGGTTGTGGTGTTTGTGCTTTACACACGCTTAAAGTCGGAGGGAACTTTGTGTACGGGGCTTTTTGTAACTGCTGCTCTCTTCCCCGATCACATTTTCTTGCTTCTGTTCATTCAGTCATAAATATCTCGTTCCGGAGTTTCAGTACTGTATTTCCACAATTCCGTTGTTATTTCAAAGAAGTGTTTATTTCTGAAATCCTCACTGCTGATTAAGAATTTTAAATATGTTTTCCTCTAAGAACGGCAGGATGTTTGTGGTTTCTGTTTATTCGCTGCTTGTCCCTCATTTCTGAACTTGTGTTTTGCCGAAGGTTTCACACAGGAGGGCTGAAAGAGTAACATTCCTTCCATGTTCCAGCAAACTCACTCAGACTGACTGCAATTTTGGTCCATTTCCCCTAGGGCGTACACACGCTATCTACATATGTAAACAAAGTATTATGTCTTGGTAAGAACATAAGAGCCCTGCTGGATCAGACCCTGAGTTTGTCTAGGGCACTATTCTGATTCCAGCAGTGCCCTTCCAGGTATCTTGAAAGCTGACAAAGATGGCATGAAGACAAATGTTTTCCCTTGTTATGTATTCCCAGCAGCAGCTACTCAGAGGTGTATCACCTCTCAACATAGAGGTTTCATTTAGTTACTGTGGCTATGTGCCAAAAATAAAAATCAGAACTATTAAAACCTATATAAGCACATAGTTTTGGTAGCCCTTGGAGTTAAAATTTTTTATTAAACTAGACTCATGCATTTTTCTAACCCTACTTTTAAATCCTAAGGGTTATCTACATACGAATTTTCTACTTTACGAATTTTCTACTTACTTACGAATTTTAACTGTGATGGTCTTCCCTCCAAATAATCCATATCCTCCAACAGCCTCATAGTACATGTCCATTAAAAAATCATTTTCCCTATTTTTTTTTGGGGGGTGCCTTGTGAACATTTTGTTAGTGTGACTATAAGCCTATTAAGTATAGAATGGGACTTGAAAGGGAGGCTATGACTGAAATATCTAATAGTAGGGGTGGGATGGGGTGCCTTTTGACTCAAATGCATATACATGTAAAATTACACTCAGGAACCTTATGGTGCCCATAGAGCGTACAGTGTGGGGAGTCTGATTTTGGACTGTTGATAACAGATTGGAGGACAATTTTGATTTTTCAGCAAAACTCTTAGAACATGTTCATGTTTTTTAAAACTGTGCAGTGCAGGTTATTTGAACTAGTACTCATTTGTTTTCTATAGCACTTAAGTCTATTCCAGACCTTGAGGGGTGCCATTTAAGCATTTTTACCCAAGGGTGTATATACGCATCTGGAGTTAATGGCGTACACCTGTGGGCTGGGAGGAAATGGGATTTATTCAAGGAGGACAGCCCTACTCCCACTCTGCTTGCCAACATATGTAAATATTCCTCAGGAGCACTCTGGTGGTTATTATGAGTTATAAAAAGTACTTGCATTGAATGCTTTTCAAGCTAAGCTTTGCAGGGACAGACATAGGCTGCAATCCTATGTACATTTACTTGGGAAGAAGCCCCATTGAACATAATAGACTTACTTCTGAGTAAATATGCATAGTAGGCGTGAGCTGTTTGTCATGGTAATTTATATTCTTCTGTCAAACTACAAGCCCTCCATTCTCTTCTCTCCACAAGCGGTTTTCTGCCTTTTCCCCCCTTCTTGGCCCAGGCATATATAATTGATCAGTGGGAAGCTGGGAGTGTTTCACAAGGAAAGATATTGATGTGGGAGGTTTGTCGGTTGACTCAAGGTGAGAGAGGCAATGACTGTGCTGCAATAATAATAAAAGAAGGTCTGTGCAAATGTTGGTGTAAGGTACCGGTAATAAGGAAAAGATCATACACATTTTACAGAGTTTATTTTCAGAAGTTCACCTGAGTTCTCAAGTCCTCCTACCTCCTCACAGGGCTGTCACTCTGATGCCAATCATGTTCTGTTCATCATTGCCAGTAAGCAAAGAATTATGGCCTTGAAGTGCAATCCCACTTAATTATGCAGAGGAAATTGTACCTCTTGAGTAGAGAATATGAAAGGGTTTTCTTAAAACCACCACCACCAAAGAGATATTCATTCATCTTGGGTGATGGGGTGTTTAAAAGGCAGATACAGTATCTATCTATCTATCTATCTATCTATCTATCTATCTATCTATCTATCTATCTATCTATCTATCTATCTATATCTATATCTATATCTATATCTATATCTATATCTATCTATCTATCTATCTATCTATATATATATATATATATATATATATATATATATATATATATATATATATATATAGGAGAAAGGAGGGTTAGGAGATAGTTTCAATGTTGCTGTAGAATGTTGCTGTAGAAGCCTGTGTGAGTGGTTGAGCCTATAGTCTTCTTAGACCCAGACTGTCTATTAGAAATTAAGAAACAGTCCCCAGGTAAGCTGTGCTTTTTGTGCGTGGTCCCCCCCCCAATTTACATACATAATTTTAGGATTGAATTAATGTACATGGAATTTTCCAGTGAGTAGTAAGCAAAAAATAGTGCAGTTCTTAGGAGGTATCTAGAGTGAGTTACTGTTCTGGTGCATGATCTCTTCTAATTAAAGTATTCAAATTGACCTGATTTTTTTTTAAATGTGAGGATAGATTTGAACTTATTAATTATCAAAAATAGTTGGAATGACCAACTGAAAGAGTATGAGACAGGCAAATAATCATATGTCTTTGAATTGTACCCTTGGAGAATTTGAGAGTTTTATTTATAAAATATTGAATACTTTAAGTACTGTATTCAGCTGGTAAAAAAGATGAATGTGTGATTGAAAACAACTGACCCCAAGTGTAAAACTATTTAAAAAGGGCATTAGGTTAACTGATAAATAGTGAGAAATGTATCATTTTAAAATGGAACTCTATTTGTTGGTCTTCTTGCTGTTTGTTTTTTTCTCTCCGTCTTAAGTGTTTGTTGTTTCAAGACTGCCAGAGCATTACTCTCTCACCAGAAAGATTATAAATTGACATTTTAAAAGGAGACTGGAGGATCTAAAGTTACAAAGAAAAAAAATAAACCAAACCAGTTTCAGCAAGACTCCTGACATTTGGCAAAATTTGTTTTGAAATGAAGCAAATCTTCAAGCCGAACATAAATGGATTGTTTGGAATTGAAACAGTGCTGTTAGCTGACTCAGATATACAGTCTTGCAAGCAGATGAAAATAGGGTTGCCTCGTTAAATTGATTGATCAAGGCACCTTTTCAGCGGATCAGATTTTAAATGAGTTAATCAAAGTGATCAATCATGCTAGAGATTTTAATTTTTTATTTTTAATGCAAGTACTGTACTTATAAAAACTGCAGATCAAAGAAAGCACCATCTTAGAAGAGACATTCCCTCCTGTGTGTATGAGAAGGGGAATCCCTCTTCTAAGACAATGCCTGTGATAACACAAGCATGAATCTAAAAACAAAAATTTGCACAATCAAATTAATGTTGAGGCAATCATTAAGTTGACTACTTAGCTAACAGCACAATCCTATGCATGTCTACTCAAAAGTAAGTCCCATTGTGTTCAATTGGTCTTACTCCCAGGAAAGTGTGCATAGGATTGCAGCCTAAAATACATATAACTAGTCAGCTAAAACTCATATGATTGATCAACTAATTGGATGTCAGCCCTACTTAAAATATTACATATATTCAATATTTAATAAGTATTATACATAACATGTCATCTGTTATATCTATTATATTACATACGTAATATAATTTTACATGTCAAGTAAGGACAACAGGGATATGTTGGAAGCAGAAGCGCTTGTATTTTCTGCTTTCAGATGTTAGTAGGTGATGTTTTGCACTCTTACTTTGCCAAAAGGCAAGGAAGGGTCAGTTTCTAACAGGGCCAGTTCCCTTTTGACAATAGAGTCCTGGGGATTTATGAAATCGTAGGTTTCATTAGAGGAAAAATATTTAGTTCATTAGAGGAAAAGTACACACATGCCTTAGTGGAAAAGTCCAGTGCTTAACCCCAGGTTGGTGGAAAACACAAACAAGCACAGTTTATCTGAGGAGTGTGTGCCCCATAACATGATGATGCAGGCCCCCCAACTATTCCAACAGGCTACTTCTGCAAAAACTTGCTATTTGATACCTTGTACTTGGTCCTCATAATAAAGGCATTACCCTGCTTTGGAGTGGAACAAACCCCCCCCCCCAAAAAAAAACCAGTCCACTATGCAAAGCAGCAAAGCAAATTTGGTTAATTGCAAAATCACCAATTTCAATTCACTATACTGGACTTTGGTAATGGTGGAGAATCTGAAGAATTCCAGAGCCAAGCATAGGTGTAATGTTTCCAGAATTTTGAATGGTTTGCTTCCGAACTTGGAAGCAAGGAGTTGTGGGTAAAAAAAAATGAGAGAGAAGGTCATTTTAGTGTCGGAGGCACATTAGGGTCAGGCCAACCAAGCCTGTTTGATGTTTACATCTATAACTCAGAGTAAGTGTTAGGATCTGTGAACATGAGTAGGAGATGCTCTGATTTACCACTGGGGGAAAAAATGTTTAATCTGTAACAATGTTTCAGGAATACATACTTATTGGGAGTGGTGGGTATTGTGCAATGCGATTGGACTGATTTAAGAAGAAGGAAACCAGTGAGCTGTATTTTTTGTGCCAGGTGAATCTTGAATATCTGGAACAAAAACCTAAAATCTAAACTGAAATTCATGCTGCCATCTGGCGTTTCAAAGATGAAAAGGCTAAAGAGATCTCTAAGTTGTTCAGTGTGAGATGTTCCATTAACATTTCTGCTACATACTTGGCTGTGAAAATGGAAAAAAATACATTTGTTGTAATGTAAGAGAGATGTTTCAGGAGAGGGGGAAAGGGGATGAGGTAATGCATTATTTTTAAGGAACCCAGCGATGTAAGGATTGTTGCTTATGCTTGGTCTTATGAGTTGTTGCTGGTTATGCAACCATGGATGGAGAAGGGGGGCAGAAGGGATTCACTGTGCCTTTTGAGTCAACAGGTCTAGTGGACCCCTTATTGTCACTACTGTACCATGAAGTGAGTGGAAACCTATCTTGTCCCCTTAGGAAGAAAAATCACTTGCTTTCAAAATGAGGAAAAAAACAAATAGAAGACCCTCCAAAAAATGAGGAGCTAGCAGTACTGAGCATTCTCATTCCATTTGTATCTTTCTCCAGTGCTGGAAATATGGAGAGAAAGGTAGTGGGCCTGTAATAGAATCCATTTGTATCACATGTAGTCTTCTGAAAACAGTAACTGAGGGGACCAGCGCAAGCCGTAAGGCTGCCAGGGCCCCTCTGCTCACCTTTGTAATCAGGGTTGCCAACTCGGACTGAAGCTATTTCTGGAAACTTTTTTCAATGTGGTATAATGTTGAGAATTGCTGGAGGCCCTGTTTGAATCTCCAGGATTGCCTTCAGTAGTCACCTGGAGATTGATGCTGATTTCTGGAGACTCCAAGCCAGTCCTGGCGCATTGGCAACCCTACGTGTAGTTCTAGCGGTGTCCTTCCCACACATTCTGACTGGTGTCTAGGTGGGTAACGGCAATGGCAAGATGGCTCTCGTTGGGTTGCTTTAGACACTATTTGCCAACTTCTCCATTCTCCCAACTGAGCTGGGTATGTATAGGGAGTCTATCTTGGGAGACAAAAGAGTGCTTTCCCTCCCAGCAGCACTAAGCTTATGAGCTAACTTTTATCCTGTCCAGAGACACAAGCAGTAGGTGGCACACCTATCCTGGGTTTTTTTTAGGCATACCAAAGGTGTCGCTCCGGTACGGGCGGGGCCGTAAGTATTGCTCCGTCCCAGTCCCTTTACCGAGCGAGAAGGAGGTGGCCCCGCCCCCTCACTGTCGGAGCCATTCCCCTGCAGAGAAAGCAGCAGGCAGGGTCTCTTGCCTGCTGATTTCTCCGCACGGGAATGGCTCCGACAGTGAGGGGGCGGGGCCGCCTCCTGCTCGCTCGGTAAAGGGACTAGGATGGAGCGATACTTACGGCCCCGCCCCTACCGGAGCGACGCCTCTGACATACTGTGCCCTGCCCCACGTAGTGGAATGGTGTTCTAAATATTTAGCTACAGGAAGAAATCCTCTTTTTCTAAGGCAGCAGGTAGAATCCTTAAGAATCATGATTTCCATTGTGGAGAAGGTTGCAGCCCATACTTTAAATGTAACCACTGTCTGTTAAAACTGATCTCAAGAAGTTTCTATGCCTTTGACAAGAATAGAGGGAAACATCCGGTGGGTGTGGCCTTCCTTGCCAAAATGATGAGGTCGTAATAAAGCTCCCATGATGCTTGTCCCTGCCTCCTGATATTCTCTAACTTCCTCCCTGCTGCCATATGAATCTGCCTGTTCATTGAAATGACATTGAGAGGCTTTGCAATGGGTTGTTCTCCTTTCAAATGTTAGGTGGGTGGCAAAGCAGCAGCAGGGCTTTTTCACCAGTAGTAGTTGGTTGCAGAACACCTTCTTCCCACAGTGGCATCTGCCTAGTTCAGTGTTTTCCAAACTTCTTCGACCTGCGGCTCCCTTGACAATTGGTGACCATTGGCCGCGGCTCCCCATTACAATAAGTGGATGCCTGCCAATTGGCATTGCACTGTTTTCTGAGCGGATTCCGTGGCACTCTGCGGCTCCCCTGGCTGATTTCCACGGCTCCCCTGGGAGCCACGCCGCCCAGTTTGGGAACCACTGGCCTACAGGTCTAGTTCATTCCTTGTCCTTCAATCACCACATGAAGACATTTTTATTGGCTTGAGCTTTTAGTCACTGCTTTGCTGACTACTGTACTGCTGTTTTGATTGTTTATAGTGATTTTCTTGTAAGGAATTAATTTTATTGATGTGGTAGTTCAGTGGTTGTATTTTCAAAAACTAAAAGGCAGGGCATAATGTGTTGAATAACAAACTGAATGCTGATATTTAATTTGCCATGACTATGACAATCTTTAGCTTAGGATCTTTAGCTATGACAATCTTTAGCTTAACTTAGCAGCTATTGGCTGATGGGTTCTACGCCGCCCTAATGACCCCCGTGCCGCCCGACAGCCGGCCGGCGAGGATGTCTCCGGAGCCGGCCGGCTGTCTTGGACAGGAGGAGGCCTCAGAGCGTCCGCCCTCGGCGGAGCTCCAAGGCCTTCTGAGGGAGGCCCGATCTGTGACGTCATATTTATAAGGTTTTGCACATGCGCAGTACATTTCTGAGGGCAAATTTGCCCTCAAACGTTCTGCGCATGCACTAAAACTTGTAAATATGACATCGCGCATCGGGGTTCCCTCAGAAGGCCTTGGAGCTCCGCCGAGGGCAGACGCTCTGAGGCCTCCTCCGAGGCGTCGCTGGTGCGCTGCGGGAAGGGAGGACCGCCTGCGCACGACGCGCGGGTGCACGCGCGCGACCGCGCGTCACCCATTGTGCGCGTCGCCCCCAGGCGGTCCGACCTTCCCGCCGCGCTGCAGCGACGCCTCTGGTTCTACCTACTTTCCCCTGTCTTAAATTCCCAGCTACTGTATCTCCCACCGTCCAGATATTTGGAGAGAGTCTGAAGGAAGGGAGAAATCTAGACCAGGGGTTCTCAACCTGTGGTATAGGTACCCCTAGGGGTACACGGACATCTTGCTGGGGGTACGCCAAGCCCTGCCCCTTATCTGCCCCATCAGCAGCCAATTAAGTGTTAATAAACATGGATTTTAAATTTTAATTATTTTTGGAGCCCTTCTGTGTCTCTGATTTTGTTTTTGGGGTTATTTTTGTACTTTGGAAAATATACTTTGGTGGGGTGGGGGAGGGAGGAGTTGATTTGGGGAAGTGTGACTTGGAGAAAAAAAGAGACCCTTGCATATCTCTCTCTCTCTCTCTCTCTCTCTCTCTCTCTCTCTCTCTCTCTCTCTCTTTCACTCACTCACACACACACACACACACACACACACACACACACACACACGAGTTAAGTAAGACATTTTTCACATTTAAAATTGTTTTAGTACTTTTTATTTAACAATTAATTACCTAATTAATTAACTGATTAATCCAATTAATTAGCAGTTAGGTAGCAGGGGGTACTTCAGAAAATTAGACCGTGATAGGGGGTACCTGGGCCTCCATAGGTTGACAACCCCTGGTCTAGACATCAACAGCAGTAGGGTAGCCTGGCAAACAGAACCACAACCATGAGAACAGGGACCCTCTGCCATAGTCTCTGAGCTCAAATCTACCCATTCAGGAAAATCACACGATATGGCTGGAACACTGCCACTTCAGCAAACCAGTGATGGAGTCCTAATGCTTCCTTTCTTTGAAAATGCCTGTAGATAGAAAGCTGATTGAACCCCCTTCCCTGATATGCTAGCTTCCCAAAGGCGGAAAGTGAACTGCCACCTGGTTTCTAAAGCTGCCCAGTCTTGTAAGGATTGTGCCACATGTAACTACTATGAGTGGAGTAGTCCTTGGTCTTCCTTCCCAGCAGTTGTCTTTGAATGGTTTCTTCTTAGCAGGACATCACAACAGAAGCCAAACACATTGGGCTGCACCCTGCCAGTAAGATGGTCTTACTCTTGCGTGTGCACATCAATTTCTCACCTCACCTCCTTCTGGTAGTATAAACAGCAAAGGGGGAAAGAGAACTGGGGAGAATTGTGGCTAGATTTAACTATGCTGACTCACTGTATATTGTTCATTTAATGTAGGCCAGTTTCTGTTTCTGTCACACATTGATAGCTATGCAGACGGGGTCCATCACATTGTTTCATGGATGAAAACAGGGAGGCACATGCAGCATACCTGTTCTCGGTAGCAATGGTCAGGGTGGTGTCTGCAGCTCGAACAGCAGTGGTGAAGGAAGAGTATCAATTCATTGTGCATTTACCTTTTCTTGGCATCCCTGGGGCAGCATCCACCTGTGTGCACTTGCTGGGGGGAGGAGGAGGCCCGGTATGCCATTAGGATCCCACACAACCTGATGCCAGCCATGTCAAAAATCACTGGATAAACCCATGTGCGGGCTTGGAAGGCGCACTGTAGCAACATGCCTTATGGCACATTTGCAACCATCTGCACCGGCAGAGTGTGTGCAGAGGCACAATAAGATTGTACCAAAGACACCCTGTCGATCACATAATAGAAACAATTACATTCCATTAAAATTCCAGTCCACCACAGCAGCCATCAAAAGCCATCCTGGACAGAAAGGTCTTATGCCCCCCCCCGCCAAAAGGTCTCCCAAAAGGGAGCAGCTTTTATGTGACAGTAGCTTCAGCCATCACCACCCCTTCAACTTCTCCAGAGCAGGGCACCCCCCCCCCCAACTTGCCACTTCCCCTAGTCCACCACCTGAATTGGCTGCTTCACCCTACTTCATGTAGCTCCTCCCTGAAACTGCAGCCCCTTCCCATCCACTCCGCAATTGCTCATCTTCCATTGAGTTAAAAATAGATCAGAAAAACTTCATTATCCTATCGTACATATTAACAGATCAATCTCAGCCTCCTAGTACCTTCATGGTCATGTGCTGACATGCATGTACACTGTTTGTTTATTTGTTCAAATATTCACAGCTAACCATTCCATTGCTTCCGAATTGTGGTGCTGGAGAAGACTCCTGAGTCCCTTGGACTGCTAGGAGATAAAATCAGTCAATCCTAAATGAAATCAACCCTGACTGTTCCCTGGAAGGACAGGTACTGAGGCTGAAGCTCAAATACTTTGACCACCTAATGCGAAGAGAGGACTCTCTGGAGAAGACTCTGATGCTGGAAAAGATTGAAGGCAAAAGGAGAAGGGGAAGGCAGAGGATGAGATGGGTAGATAGTATCACTGATGCAATGAACATGAATTTGAGGAATCTCTGGGAGGCAGTGGAGGACAGGAAGGCCTGGCGGGATATGGTTCATGGGGTCACGAAGGGTCGGACACGACTTAACGACTGAACAACAACAAAACCATTCCAAGCCGTTTAAGGGGTCGCCAAGGCAGCTTCTAATCTTCACAAAATAATAAAATCCAATTTAAAACAACCAATAACAAACCAAGCAACAGTCAGTAGCAAAACACAAATCAAGGAAAGGCCGAACAAACAAGTTTGCTCATTTAAAAGCAAGAAGCAAAGGGCCGGTTGAATGTCATGGGGGAGGGAGTTCCACAGTCGGTGGGCTGCAACAGGAAAGGACATAAAGGTTCTAGTCACAAAATGCATCCCCAACATGAGTTGGGGAAGTCTGGTATTTAACTGCTAGAGATGAAATGGGGTGGAATAAGGGCTTTGTTTTGAAGAATGCAATTCTAGTAACTTAGTGTAACCACATTTTAACAAGATACTGTACCTTCCAAAGGCAAGAACTGGGACAACATGGGGCTAGTTGGAGCATATGCCGTTGCCTCGTGGTCCAGACTTCTTCTGAAGGAGCCTGTTAGCTTTCCATTTACTGTGTGTTCACCATCTGGAGTTTATGACTGTAAGTATCAGGGAGTTAATTGTTTTCAAATGAATGCTTAAGTTTAGGAACATAAGAGGGCAAATGATCTCTATACAGACATTTAACCACAAACTGACCTGATTACACACTTCTTATGCAGCAGCCTCCAGTGGTTTCTTGGCTTCAGTAAAACTTGAAACCAGAAACACTGGATCGTTTTTATTTACTGGTACCCAGTTACCAAGATAATAAATAATGGCAGTCAGATTTATATTAGGCTGTACTTCAAAATGTACACAGGCAGCCAAGGCTCCAGCATCTTGAGAAGAGGGGGGAAAACACCTCCAAATGACTCGCAGTTTCTGCTTTGGGAAGAAAATTATTTTTGCACACTGCATCTTGCTCCGTAGGGATCTATTGCAAGGTAAAATGAAAAGGAATCGGTACTTTCCATGGAAAAAGGGAAAGTGCTCACGGAGGAGGGATAGCCAGAATCTGAAATGGTGCTGAGATGAAAACCAGGATGGAAAATTTGCAAAGAAGATGGTTGAAGAAGTGGGCTCCCATAATTCATTTCGCTTTCTGATTTCATTTTGGCAGTTTGTGCAAACTGGAATTTTGTCGTCCAAATTTTGTACCCTGTTTTTAAATCCTCAAATGCTAGACACATGTTGCATTCTTCAAATGTTGCATAACTAAAACTGGTGCGCTGCTCAAATGTGGGGGTGGGGAAAGAGCCCATAGCTCAGCTGTAGACCACATGCGTAAAGTAAGACTCTTGATTTAACCTTCGGCATCCCCAGTGAAAAGCATCTCAGGTGGCTCGTCTGGGAAAGAGAGGTTTGAGGCCATGAGGAGTTACTGCAAGTTAGAGCAGACGATAATAGGCAACAGGGCCAGTCCAAAAGAAAATGACACCTGAAGCATCACAGAAATGTTGCCATTTCCCAATGCTGCTGCTGCTGCTCCTGTCCCCACTGCCTCCTCCTTGGAGAGGAGAAGAGGAGACAATGACAAGCCTCCTCCTGATCCTTCCTCTTCCTGATCAGAATGGGAACAGCATCACTTTTGCCCCTACCTCCTCTTTCCTCTCCTGTTCAGTGGCACTGGAGACAGACCCCAGCTTACCGGTTTCCTTTTCCTCATTTTCCCATCCCTATGGTTTGAATCAGAGCAGCACAGTGGGGACGGAACATGGACACTGAGAGAAGGAGGGAAAGTACATAAGAACATAAGAACATAAGAAGAGCCCTGCTGGATCAGGCCAAAAGCCCATCTAGTCCAGCTTCCTGTGTCACACAGTGGCCCCACCAGATGCCTCAGGGAGCACAAGACAACAAGATAACCTGTTTCCCGTTGACACTCCCTTGCACCTGGCACAGAGAAAACCCACTTCTAAAAACCAGGAGGTTGCTTATGGCTTGTAACCTGTGATGGTCTTTTCCTCCATGAATCTGTCCAAACCCATTTTTTTGGACAGTAGGTGAGCGTTTGGAAAGTAGGTGAGTGTTTGTCCTGGCTTCCTTGTTTCACCCTGTTCTGCTGCTCTGTTTCAAAATATAGAGCTGCAGAGCAAAGTCTAAGTCTCTAGGAGGAAGAGGTAAGGGGGCAAATGGGGCCTAGGTGAGGAGGTCATGGAAGTGCCTGATGGTTATAAGGTTCTGTCTTGTTGCCAACACTGTTGTCATACAAATGCCAGGCAAACCATGCTACCAATACACATGCAAACACATACAGTCTTGGATCTGTGTTTTGCCTGACCCAGAATTAAAATAAATTGGGGGAATTTATAGCAAGAGAGGACAGAATGCAGGGAATGGCTGGGGGGAGGCTGGGGGGCTGATGACTGGAACCAGTGCACAGAGGTTTAAGTGGTTGTCGGTGAGAGAATACTTGTAAATAGTTCTGTTTGGACAGGCAAGGGTTAAAGTGAAGGAGAGAAAGAGAGTGAGAGTCAGACTGCCAGCTGGGCTGAATTCCCTCCACCAGAGACAACCCAAGAGGAAAGAAGAGGAGGATTAGCAGGTGGTTTAAAACAGGCACTGAGGGATGGAGGGTTTTAGCTGGGATGGGGAGCCCTTATGGGATTGTTAAGGGATGAGTTAGACTGAGGGAGAGAGGAGAAGAGATCCTTTGTCTGCAGGGTAAACTGGGGTAGGATGTCCTTCTGTGAAGCGAGGGCCAGGCTGCAATGGCTTCGGATTCTGGGGGAAAAGGAAAAACACAGCCAAAAAGGTCACCCTTGGTGTGCAGGGAAAGTAGCTCCTTAGGAGGTGAGGGTGGCTATCTAGGCAAGAGACTCTCCACGAGGGAAAAACCTCACAAAACGGACAGAGTGGAAGTCTCGATTGGAGGGAGAGACTACCAAAACAGATAGTAGCATGGATGCCATCAGTTAGGGGGGAAAGCCAAAATTCTGCTCCCAGAGTAAGAATTTGGACATCTCCTGCCCGCTGCCTTCTCTGCATGGAATGACTCCAATGGTGAGGGGGCGGGGCCACCTTGTTCCGGCTTGTAAACGGGACTATGGTGGGGCGCAACTTGCGGTACTGCCCCTACCGTAGTGACATCTCTGTTGGACAAAGAATACAAAGACATTCCTGAGTGAATACTGGTATCTGGAACATCTTCTGGATGTGCAGCCAGGAGTTTCCTGGGCTTGATTAAGGTGTGTCCTTTTTGAGGTGTGGTGACCAGAACTGGACACAATACTCCAGATGTGGCCTTACCATCGATTTGTACAAAGGCATAATGATATTGGCCGTTTTATTCTCAATCCCCTTTTTAATGATCCCGAGCATGGAATTGGCCTTCTTCACAGCCACCGCACACTGGGTCGACACTTTCATCGACCTGTCCACCAGTACCCCAAGATCTCTCTCCTGATCCATCACAGATAACTCAGAACCCATTAGCGTATATGTGAAATTTTGGTTTCTTGCCCCAATGTGCATCACTCTGCACTTATTTACATTGAAGCACATCTGCCATTTTGCTGCCCATTCTCCCAGTTTGGAGAGATCCTTCTGGAGCTCTTCACAATTCCTGCTGGTCTTCACCACCCGGAAAAGTTTAGTGTCATCCGCAAACTTGGCCACCTTGCTGCTTATCCCCAACTCCAGGTCATTTACGAACAAGTTGAAAAGCACCGGTCCCAAGACCGATCCATGGGGCACACCGCTTTTCACCTCTCGCCATTGTGAAAACTGCCCATTGATTCCCACTCTCTGTTTCCTGGTCTTCAACCAGTTCCTAATCCATAGGAGAACCTGCCCTCTTATTCCTTGACTGTGGAGTTTTCTCAGGAGCCTTTCATGAGGGACCGTGTCAAACGCCTTCTGAAAATCCAGATATATAATATCCTGGCTGACGCTTAGAAATGTTAGCCAAGGAACCCAAATGGAGGAAAGACTGTGCACTTTTTGGAAGGCGAGGTCATTGGCAACAGCTTGCACCCATTCACCACCAGGTGTGCCTCGTCTCACCTCATGGCTGGTCTGGCCCTGATAGGCAAAAGCGATCAAAGAACTGGGTCAAAAAAAGCCTGGATTCCAATGTTTAGAATCCTCAATGTTTGGAATTCTCAAAAGAAGCAACAAGAGTCAATGTATTATCTACAGAGAGAGCTTGAAACTTACTTTTAAAAAAGCAAACAAACAAAACCTTGAATGTAAAAACAAAGTATTGTCCTTACACTTCTTATTGCCAAAAACCTCCATACGGTATTAATGTTAAGGTATGAATGCTGTGATAGAGAAAGGAATGTGTGCACCATCCATGGAAGTGTTGTAATTTTCCGGAGAATTTCAACGGGATAATTCAGGGGCTCCTCCAACGGGATGCATCCAACAGGATCATCCATCTCCTCTGGCGTTGACAAAGCAGTTTGGAGATTTTTATGAGAGTTCTTTAAAGGAAAACTGGAGGACAATTGTTTGGTTGTACCAACAGCAATTTTGTTTAAGTGGCTTTTGGTTGCACCAACTCTTAAACAGAGACAATTCATTATGTTAATAATAATAATAATAATAATAATAATAATAATAATAATAATAATAATAATAATAATAATACTTTGTGTTCAAATAGCCTTTTCAAGGTCTCCGAAATGCTTCACTTGCATTACCATTGTAATAGGTTCTACTAGCAGTGTTGCTCAAGGTTGTCATTACCATAAATTGGTCTAGCTTCTGAATCAAGCGTCATTTTTTTTTTCTGGATTGGAATGTCAATGAGTTTCTGCGCATGTGCTGCTGGCATTCAGTAGATCAGGCACCCAAAGCCAGCTACTTTGTAGATGCCTGTGCAAAACATATTTCATGTTAAACCCCTTACCCTCAAAGATAATCTCACTGATTGCTGTGAAACTACACAGCCAACTTCTTGGGTGCATGTACAGAAGTTCTTTAAAGTTAGCACCTTTCACAATTGTCCGGAATTATATGACAGCCTTTTGTTAGGTAATGTTTCTTTTTGTTTATTTAAAAAAATTATACCCCGCTTTATCCCATGCCAAAGCAAATGCCCAAGGCGGATTACAAAGATCAAAGAATAAGAAGTTCACATGGATATTTGGGACAATGATGGATAGATGAGAGTGGGCTGTTGCCTCAATGCCCTGCTTGTCGGCTTCCTGGTTGCATTAGTGAGACAAAAGAAGCTGGACTAGATAGACCTCTGAGCTCATCCAGCAAGGCTCTTCTTACGTTCAAACTGCCAATGTCAGGCATTCACAGATGTCTTTAAAAAGGGTTTGGACAGATTCGTGAAGGAAAAGACCATCACAGGTTACAAGCCATAAGCAACCTCCTGGCTTTAGAAGTAGGTTTTCTCTGTGCCAGGTGCAAGGGAATGACAACAGGAAACAGGTTATCTTGTTGGCTGTGTGCTCTCGGAGGCATCTGTTGGGGCCACTGTGAGATACAGGAAGCTGGACTAGATGGACCTTTGACCTGATCCAGGCAGAGGCGTAGTAACGCCTGGGGCCCTGATGTACAGGGCCCCAGGCGCCGAGCTTCCGGGGGGCGCTCTCCTCGGACTAGAAGCTGGAGCGCTGCGCCCGCCCGCAGCCATAACGGGCGGGTGGCGCTCCAGCTTTTGAATTAGAGGAGAGCATCCTCATCGTCTTGGCAACGCGCACAGCGCGTGCCTGCAGCCACAGGGTCTGGGCGCGCGCTGCGCGTTGCCTAGACGACGATGCTGTTGCTCACCTCGGACTCGAAAGCTGGAGCGCCGCCCGCGGCGCTCCAGCTTTCAAGTCCGAGGTGAACAACAGTGTCGTCTAGGCAACGCTCTTGCTGCTCTTGAGGAAGTTTCAGGAAGAAAAGGGACCAATTAGAACTCAGCCGGCCGGCCCTTAACCAATGGGCAACCGAGAACTGGCCGGCTGTCCAGTGACCCTGCTGCCAGGCGAGGAATGAGGATATGCCCTGCCCGGCCCGCTTCTCCGCCAGCCAATCGCCAGCGCTGAGGATTGTGGCGAGCACTGTTTTCCTGGACGCCTCGCGCGCTGGCCCCAGCAGAGATATCCCCGGGCTTGTTTGGTGCAAGGGCGGGGCTCGGACTCTGCCTGCCAGGTGCGCACGAGGGCCAAGTCCTTGTTACATAAGCAGAGTGGCGAGCACAGGCAGCGCCTGGCATTGGCGTCTGTAGGAAGGCGGGCCGACCGGCTGTGAGGGCGGGCGCATGTCCCAACCCAGCGTTCGTGGTGACAGAAGAAGCCACACGTGCGCGGACAGGCTGGCTTGGCTAGCTGCTCTGCCGGACTAGTATGGCACAAAGGGAGCCTCCGGCGACAGCAGAAGCAACGGGTGTCCCAAAGAGCTGCGAGACTGCTCGTCCCTGACTGGAGGAGGAAGAGGAGCAGCTGCTTGGCGTCTCAGAGCGGCATAAGCCACCGGCGCCAGAGCAGCCTGAGGATGGCAGCAGAAGGCGGCAGCGCAGACTGGATGGGCTCCCTCGCGCGGCGTTTTCGAGTGGCGTTTGACGTCACGTGACGTCACATGTCACGTGACGTCGGGAGGCGCTTGGCCAGCCCCCGCCCTCCTAGCCCCAGGCAGCAGGAGGGCTGAAGACGCCACTGGATCCAGGCTCTTCTTATGTTCTTACGTTCACTGCGAGTTAATCAACAGACAAAATGAACCTCTGGAAATCCAACATTTGGGTTCTGGCAACTCACATTTTGGAAAATCCAAGGGCATGATCCAACCCCAATTAATCACTTTAAAGTACTGTTGATTTCAGTGGAAGAGACTAGTCAACCAACCCTATTTGGTGTGGATTTGTTGGACTCCAACATGGTACAGCTTTCCCTATGGTATTTTAACTACTGATTTATGTTGGAAGAAGTGGCTAGGATGAGTTGAGCTCTGACATTTTTCTAAGTTCAAAATGGCACAGGCTGTTTTTTTGCTGGTTTGCTGCTCTGCCTCTGAGGCAGCAACAACACCACCACCACAAGACACTGAAATACTTTTAGGAGAGAAATAACGTAAAAGAGGTGGGAATATTTTACAACTTAAAAAAACCCTCTTTTATACAAGTCAGTTACCATAGAGACTTAGAAGAACTCACAAGTCCTTTAAGGACACACTGACTGGCATATAATAATTATGCTTCTTTAACTGCTGTAGTGTTTTCACCTTCTCTGTGCATGTTTAGTATTCTTATTAGTATTGTTCAGAACAAAGCCTGCAGAACATTTTCCCCATAACGTGTCCCCCCCCTAATTTAACATCTAGCCTCCCACATTTTTTATTTGTTGTAGACATCTGATCATTTCATTTGAAACTCGTGCAGCTCCTTACCAAACCTGCAAGCTCCAGGCAAGACACAGCCAATGTTTAGCACATTTAGATCTCATTGATTTCAACAGGAGAGAAATTAATGGAATGCAAATGCGGCATGGCTGGATCATGTCCCATGGTTGAAATGTGGGAGCTGGAGATGTTGCATGAGTGGCTGGAACGGAGATGCGAGCAAAGGGCATCTTGCAAGTTGCAGCACATGTCCAACTGCTGGGATATGTTGGGCAGTCTCTCGAAATCAGGGAACAGAAGCAGGTGGAATCAAAATGACCCAAGCAGCACATGAACCTGTCCTCTTTTCCCTAGGTCTTTGCATTGAAGGCATCCTCTATCCACCAAACTGGAAAACTCCTTTTAAACTCAGGGGCGTTTAAAAAGTGGCTTATGGGCCAGGATATGGGACTCTGATTCACAGCACAATCCTACCCAGTACCTCCACTGGTGCAACCAGTGAAGGAGGGAAGAACGGGAGTCTTTGGAGGGGAAAGAGGATTTAAATCCCCTTTGAATCCCCCTTTAGAGGAGATTTGGATCCCCTTTCCGTTCCAGGGCCTCCAGTTCTCGCTGCACCACTGGCTGCACCCGGTGGAGGAGCAGGATAGGATTGCGCTGTCAGTGTGGTGTAGCTGCTTAGCATGTTGGACCCAGGTTCAAATCTCCACCCAGAGTGACCCAGGTTCAAATCTCCACTCAGCTATGGAGCTCAGCCACCAACTCTCCACCTACCCTATCTGACATGATTATTCTCAGGATAAAAAAAGCAGTGGTAAAGAACCCTCTGTGTCACCCTGAGCACCTTGGATGAATAACAAGATAAGAATATGATAGCTAGATGCAACAGGAATTATTATGAAGAGTGATCCAGCCAAAATTAAGTACAGGTGGGCCCCCATATCTACTGATTCGCTATCCACGGTTTCAGTTATCCACAGATCGTGGGGACCCACCCAGGCTTTTACTTTTTTCCCAGTAAGCTTCATTTCTTCCTTAAAGAAACAGGAGAAGCAGCCTCTGGCTGCTTATTACAGGCAAGTAGAATGAGACTAAGTACTAGAGAGGCTCTGCAAGGTTAACAGAAACCTTGCAGAGCCTCTCTAGGACTTAGTCTCGTTCTACTTGCCTGTAATGGAGGCTGCTTCTCTGTTTGTTTTAAGGAAGAAACAAAGCTTGCTGAAAGAAAAACAAGAGCTGGGGGGCAAGCATGCCTGCCTGCAGGGGAGGCAGGGTGGAGGGCCCCTCAGAAAACCATGGAGAGGGTGTTCGCTCTTATCCACGGTTTCAAGTATCCACGGAGGGGCCTGGAACATATCCCCAGCGGATATGGGGGCCCACCTGTACTTTTTATCCCTTTTATTTTAACAGCAGACTCAAGCACATGCTCAACTCTCTCCAGCTGGAATGGAATCTAAAAGTACTTAAGTGTGCTCATAAGTATCACGGCATTGTTCATATCATGCCCTTTCCTGTCGGGGTGGCACAAGGGCCCTCTCGGAATAGAAACATTCCACTTCCTTCCTCAAGAGGGCCTCGTGAAAAAGGAAGTGGAATGTGTCAGTTCCTTGAATGCCCTCATGAAGAAGGAAGGAGGGTGGGGCGGCACCAAAGAGGGAGTCCCGTCAGGGCTTGCTTAACCAGCACTTCAGTAAGCAGCACACTCTTTTAACTGGCATCTCCTCTTGCCTGAGGCGGTGGGCAAAGCTCTGGTTAACCAAGTACTGGATAACATGGCTTCTATGGTACTTAATTTTGGCTGGAACGTGTCTTCTGACTTTTTCTGCCCTCCATATGGATGGAGTAGTTGTTCATTTAAAAACATTATATGGAAATGTATTCCAATCAGCATGCCAAAAAGGAATGTTATCTCTTTATTAATGAAAACAATAATCACTCTTGAAAAGCAGTTGGGATTTAGACACTGGAGACGTTATTGGCAGTTCTTTATATTCGTAGGAAAATGAAGCCAGAAATATAGTATAAAATACAACAGCATCATGACAGACAATGAATGTGCTTTTTTTTTTTTTTTTGCTTGGTCGTCAGCCAGAAACTTGCAATGCTGTTCCAGTGGTCAAAACACAGCAAACAGTTGATGTGCCAAACCACAGAAAATGACTGAGGATGCATAAGAACTGCAGGCAATTACGCTGCGCAGCCCAGCAGCCTATTTACCGAACTGTACAGTTTACACATGCTATTTATTATACTGATATTAGCAGGGATGTAACCATCCTTCTTTCCATAGTACTTTTTGTGAGAACATGGAATTGACTGGTGGCCACCACTGAAATATGTTTGTACTGTATAATGTTTTGGTAGACATCGTGACTGTAAGAATAACTGTTTTCAATGAACAGCTATGGAAAGTCAATCTCTTCCAGATGTAGGTCTTGATGGTGGCCTCTTGCGATTGGCTCAGGAGTCCATGGGGCCACCATACAGCTAATGGCCAAACCATGTTCATATAGAGATGCTGTTGATGTGATGCATACGACTGCTGTAACTTGCACTATGGTTGTGCTTTTAAACGGAGATGAGAAATGAAGAGGGAATATCCAAGACTAGGGTTCAGTTTGTAGGTAGAATCCTGCTTCGGGTTCTCTCCCGGGTGGGCTGAGGGTCTTCTCCCAGCGGTGTCACTGTGTGCGCGTCACCCTGGGGCAGGGATGGCGCGTGTCGCCCCCCCGCCATCGCGCGTCACCTACCTCCGTCCGGGCGTCTTCGGCCTTGCCTCGGCTCGTTGTGCGCATGCGTAGATTTTTCGCGTACGCGCACATTGTCGCTGAGGGCAAGACCTTCCCAGTTGCCCTCAGTTGCGGGTCCGCCATTTTGGTGCATGCACAGACCGCCGCTGAGGGTATGAGGCTGCCCGGTTGCCCTCAGCGGCGGTCTGCACATGCGCAAACATGGCGGACCCGCAGCTGAAGGCAACCGGGCAGGCTCTTGCCCTCAGTGGCGGTCTGCGCATGCGTGGAAAATCCACGCATGCGAACAACAAACCTCGTCAGAAGGCCCCAGACAGCCGGACGGGACGGACGCTCCGAGGCCTTTTCCCGGCCTCGGAGCTCCATAGGGTGACGTGCGTCACCCTTCTGTGCGCGTCACCCTATGGTGGTCCGCCCCCCCGCCCCACTACGTGGACGCCATTGCCTCCAGGTCCTATCTCCTGTGAGGAGTACGATGTATCTGCTGGGTCAAGATGCTGGATCTTGACTGCAGGCATCAGGACCCCATCATCGTTTGAGGATGGAGCTGTAGTTCAGGGATGCTTTGCATGCAGAAGGTCCCAGGTTCAGTCCTTGATATCTTTCCCAGCCCTACCTGGATGGTCCAAGTAGGGCTGGGAAGATCCTTTTCTAAATCCCTGGAAAGCTGCTGCCAATCAGCAAGGCACTACGGAGCTAGAGGGATCAGTGGTATGACTAAATATAAGGCAGCTGAGACCCAGGTCCTAGCATATTTATTACTGGGAACTGATGAGCACAGACGGATTTTTGTTTTAATTATCTAATGATTTATATCCCATCTTTGGGCCACCAAAAGGGTTCCCAGTGGGGCTCTCTGAATGGATGCTTCTGTTTTGCAGTGGAAGGTTAGACTTGATGTTCTGTTGATTTCCTTCCAAATGTATGATTCTGCCGTGAGATATGAACCATGATGTGCCCCAATGTCACAGATGATTGAGAAATCCAAGTCTAGATCCATTTACCTGGGCTGCAAATTCTCTTTGGACAGGGAAAAGGCGTTATGAATTCAGTTCAGGAAAGGTCCCAAGCTAGCCCAGAAAGATCAACTGTGAGGAAGATTCCTGAGAAAAGGGTTTGGTGCAGTCCCTCTGTTTACTCTGTGCAAGCGGTTCCCCAGCCCATATGATGGTTGGTAAGGCAACCAGGATAGAGCTATTAATAGCCCACTTTGCTCAGCTCCTTTGGAGTTAATGGTATTGGTGCCTGGGACTTGGACAAATAAAATAGCGAAACGTTTTTGCATATTTTCATAAAATTGTGTACACCTGTTGGAGAAAATACTTCATTTTCAGCAAGGACATTTTCTTTTCCAGCTGAAAATGAACACACTGATGCAAAATTTTAAAAATTACAAAAATTTGACTCTGTTGCAGTTTCAGTCTCCCATCCTTCTGTTATGAGAATTGAGTGAGTGGCCAATGGACTGATGGCTAAGCCCGAGTTCCTCCCCGAACCTGCATTGTAACACATTCCATCCTAATCTAAGCTCTTGCACCTTAGTAGCATATGGTCAGTGTCACAATTGAATGATTTTGATTTCCAACATTCCCAGCATGGACACGTACTGCTATAGCTGCCCCCCCCCAAACAGTGGTAAGGTGTCCCTCCCCTTGACATTTTATAAACACTTTCACCAACCTTCTGTCCTGTTTTGTCCCCTTCCCTTCAGATCTCTTCAGCATCCTTCAGTATGGCTGAAACAGCTGCGAAGAGAATTTTGGGGTCAGCCCTTTTCCAAAGAAAGAAATGATGGACAGTAATAGTCTGCAGTTTTGCAGATTGGTAGTCATGTAGGAGAACAAGGGGAAGATCACGTAATGCAAGAGTTTCAGGTTGTAAAGAAAGAGAATAGTCCATCAAGTCCGCATTTCTTTTAAAGATATTTCTTATAGCTGGACTGAACACCTTCCTGTTGAAATATGTCATGGATTTGGCCTATATAAAACAGTATTAATTGCTGTGCTCAGGGGATGAAAGTATCAGACGTCTTAATTGTGCCCTGAATGTTTAGGACACAAACAAAAGCTCTCATTGTGAACCTGCCAATTAAGGCACCAGCCAATCGGGAAAGGAGATGAGCCTGTTGCTTTCCTTGGGTTAGTTGAGGTCACATCTACCGCTAATGCACAGGTTCTTAAAGAACCTTGGCGTCTGGCCACATGAAAATCCCAGCCAACACTCAGCTTTCTATTAACAGTTTTGTAATGGTCCCACACGGAGAACAATGTTTACAGAGAAATGTTAGCAATCTGTCTATACTGTTGGAGGGACGTAAGAGGCTCTCTGAGACGGTCTCACAAAGAACTTGGAGAAGAGATAGTGCTGAAGGACTCTATGGGGATGATTCCTTCCAAAGCAAAACGTTTCTCCTTACAGCCCATGGAAAAGTCCATGAGAAATGAAAGTCCATGCACCTTTTTCAGGAAGGTCCATCAGCAGGAGTTAAGTGTCCTGCCCAGTTCATGAACAGTTCAGTTATCTCAAGCCAGTGTGCAAAATGAGGGGGCCTCAAGGAGGGTCTTATCGTTAAACGAGGAGGGGGCTGTTCATGACCAAGTTCAATCATGATAGATGATCATTATCTATTTTGATGATGATGGATGATTATAATATAGTAATGATATAATCATAGGAATCGAATCTAGTAACATTTTGTTTTTGTTACGGTTCTTTTAGCTATTTTAAACACACAGCAAAGAGAGAGAGAGAGAGAGAGAGAGAGAGAGAGAGAGAGAGAGAGAGAGAGTTAAATAAGACATTTTTCACATTTAAAATTGTTTTAGTATTTTTTTATTTAATGATTAATTACCTAATTAGGTAAGGAGGGGTAAGGACAAAAGGAGGGGAGGAAATATGTACACCACTCTGAGCTCCTTGGAGGAAGGGTGGTATAAAAAAATGTGAAAATAAAAATAAAAATAAATAAATAAATAAATAAATAATTGATTACTCCAATTAATTAGCAGTTAATTAGCAGGGGGTACTTCAGAAATTTGGACCGTGATAGGGGGTACCCGGGCCTCCAAAGGTTGAGAACCCCTGGTCTACTCTATCAGTTATTGTTGAATGTTGTCGTGCCACTTGTCTGATGCAGCTACATTCTGTCAGCTGCTGCAGAATCTTTGGATGTCCGCTGCTGAACAATAAATGTGTAACAGCCAGAGAATATTTGCCATCAGAGTCCACAAAGGAGAATTTTAAGGACAATTTCTTTTCTTTTTTAGCAAATGCATTTTGGCTCTACTGTGGAGACAAGCTTATTGTCCATATTATCCCTCATATTATCCCTTTATCCCTCAGAGGCCTGTGATTTGCAGCAAGCAGAGCCCCCCGTACTACTCTTCTCGACCGAGTTGGCCTCACGGCCTGGCATTCCCAACCTGATATTTCAAAAGAGGAGAGGCGCAAATGTCTTTGGCAGTGTCTGATGGCATCGTTGCTAAGTGCCAGATGTCAGAATGTGACCATTGAGAAGGGTGTGTCAGTCATCTGGACTCCATTAGATGCGCCGTAGGGGATATGTGACCTTTGGAAGGGCATAATGGAGAGACGAAGGGAAGGAAGAATTTGGCACTTCGTTGTGTTTTCAACGTTACTTTGTGGATTCTAAATTAACCTGAGTCTGAAAGGCCCAAATAGACAGCTTGTCTCTTCTTGGTGCTTCACTTCTGGAACAAAGAGGTTGCAAGTCAAAATGACAATTGAATGTTCTTGGATCCAGGTCTGGTCCTTCTCCTTCGCTTTTGTGCCATGGTGATGCGATTCCTGGCTGGTGAAGGAGGCGGCGTCTGCTGGCTTCTGCTGTCCTGTCTTCTTGGAACGGCTGGCTGGCTGGCTGGCTTGGCGCGCCACCACAAAGTAATGGATGGCCGCAGCAGGACGCAAATGCCAGCTTGAGGTGTTTTGAGATGTCATGTGCTGCGGCCATTGCTGAGAGTCCTAAAAGAATGCATTTGGATTAATATACTCAAGTGCCATTTGCCTGCCAAACCTCTGAGGTTATTGCAGTATAACTGGGGTTCTGTGCTAATTAGCGATGTGTAGGCCAGTCTGACCTGCTTCAGTGTGAATTATAGTTTTAGAAGCCACAGCATTTGTGCCCTACCCCCCTAACCAAAGCTCCCTATCTCCAGGCCAGGGACTGTTAACTGTAACATGTTTTCTGTGTGGGTCAGGAGACGGCAACTTGGGCTTTTGGAAGAGAGTGGATTAGCTTCTGAGTTTCAGCTTTTCTAGATGGCCTTGACAGGAGTCGGTGACTGGGTTTCAGATGTAACACAAATCAAGGTTTGTTTTAATGTCTGACCCTGAGCTGCCCCAGTGGTTTGACAAACCAGGATCTGAAACTGTGGATTGAAGGTGGTTTGCAAGCTACAGATTTTGGGAACTGTGATTTGCTCATATGCCTGAATTAGTGATGGCCGACATTGCCATCAAAATGCCAGCTTCTGCGCCTTCCATTTTTCATCCAATTGGTGCTGTTACGTTTGCTTGTTGCATTTATATCCTCTCCTTCCTCCAAGCAGCTCAGGGCAGTGCAGTAAGTCTCATTGAATTCATTGGATTTACTCCCGGGTAAGGGTGTATACTAGGATTGTAGCCTAAGAGATCTTAAAGTCATCACCCACAGATGAGATGGTGAGATGGCCCTGATTGCAGACATGGTTTGGGGGTGGGGGTGGGGAGAAGATGGCAGAGAATTTATATTGACTACTCCCAATAATTCTTTGAAGGTGTTTTGGAGGAAGAGGGTCAAGCACCATTGTGTGGCTTCACTGGCGTCACTGTAGCGTGGCGGGCGGGGCGGGCCGCCGGGGGGTGACGCGCGCCAAGGGGTGACGCGCGTCACCCTCCGGAGGCCGGATGCTCCGAGGCCAGGGAGCGTCCGGCCCGGCCGGTGCTCCAGGGCCTTCTGAAAAGACGAGGCCCTGGAGCGCTTGCGTTAAAACGCGAAAATTGACGATTTTCGCGCATGCGCAAACCCTTTTCTGAGGGCAAGGGCCTGCCCTCTTGCCCTCAGGAGGGACTGCGCATGCGCGAAAATCTTCAAAGTTCGTGTTTTAACGCAAGCGCATTGGGCCTCTTCTTTTCAGAAGGCCCAATGCGCTTGCGTTAAAATGCGAAAATTGACGATTTTCGCGCATGCGCAAACCCTCCTGAGGGCAAGAGGGCAGGCCCTTGCCCTCAGAAAAGGGTTTGCGCATGCGCGAAAATCGTCAATTTTCGCGTTTTAACACAAGCGCTCCAGGGCCTCTTCTTTTCAGAAGGCCCTGGAGCGCTTCCCAGCCGGCTCCCGGAGCGCCGGAAAAGGTAAGTCTATGTAGGGGGGGGTGAGTCGGGGGGTGAGTTCGGGGGGGGGGGTGACGCGCGTCCCCCGCTCTGGGGAGACGCGCGTCACAGTGACGCCACTGTGTGGCTTGCAGCAGGGAGAGAAATTACAGTCCATGCACCACCTTGTGGCTAACAGGCAGAATTGCAGACAATTGGATCAGGCTTGTTGGAAAAGCTAAATCAAAAAAAATTCTTTGAATCCACAGACCATTGATAAACTACATCAGGGGTTCTCAACCCCTTCCTGGCTGAGTACCACCTCTGGCGCCACTCTCCTGCTGCGTACCATCATAAGTGACTGGCAACTCATCACCAGTTACTTCCTGGTTTTTAGGTTTTTGGAGGTCAGAAAACGCAGGTAGGAGGCTCTGGGCAGGTATGAGGGCCCTTCTCTGCATTCCCGAGAGGAGCAAAAGCACACTGCTGAAAGCGCCGTGTCGGAGCAGGATTCTGGCAGCCCAAGTACCAGCAGCAGTCAGCCGAAGTACCACTGGTGGTACTAGTACCACTGGTTGAGAACCCCTGAATTACACTGCTGTGTCACAGAATAACAGAACCCCACTCTTGGGGTTGAAACTTCCACATCCTTGACATAGACTAGGACCCCCCTGTACAGTTTCTTGATTTTAAATGACTCTGTATCAGAACGCTTCCCATTCTTGCCATGGGTGGATTCCCTTACGGCACGTTTGCGACTATTCCGGGCAGCGGACACTACGCCCGCCGCCCGTAATTTACGTAGGATTGCGCCCTTAGTCATGTTTCTTGTTTGTTCCATTTTTGTATTCTACATGGGTCTAGAGTCAATGGGAGTGAATTTACCTGCAGTATATTTTGTACAAGGGCTCTAATACTTGTATAGTAATCATGAGTTGCTTAACTGGTGAGTAATGCTGCAACAGTCATTCCCAATATTTTGCAAGAAATCAATTTCATGAAATCAAATGCGTTGCCACTAGTAATTTGTCAGTGGTTTTCATTTCAGGCCAAACACGTAATTGTAAAAAGATGGGTTAACGCGAGTTGGAACTTAGTTTGGGTTATGTTGTGCTTTTGCAGTGTCCTGAAAACCGTACGGGTCCCATTCCCTGTATTCCCTTTCGTTTATTGTCAAAGCTCAGAAACGAATGACATTTCCTTTATTTTATGGCAGCCTATAAGTTCTGTTGACTCAACACCAGGGAACACAGCACTACACTGACTGACATTATGGGGCTTTCCATGTTCTTTGGAAAGGAAAAAAAATGTTTTCTATTTAAAACCCAAAACCATTTAGATCCTGCCCAGGTCCTCTGATGGAATCCATCAACTCGTGTTTTATAGAATGCTCATACACTACAGTTCCAACATGAGAACTCTGGAGTTCATTTACACGTCTTGTTTATTTGCTGTAATGTTAGTTTTCATTTTTCTTTTTAACATTTTATTCATCAGAATTGTGCAACTTTTGAAGCAAATAGGTAGCAGTCAATATTCCTTTTTCATTACAGATTTGATGGCCCAATCATTTAGATCATGCCCAGGTCCTCTGATGGAATCCATCGACTCTTGTCTTATAAAATGCTCATATACTACAGTTCCAACATGAGAACCCCTGAACTACACTGCTGTGTCACAGAATAACAGAACCCCACTCTTGGGGTTCTCCCCCCCCCACTGGTGAAAAAAGGTGCATGCTGTATCCAACGGGGGGGGGGGATTGGGAAGTTTTGGAGGGGAAAGGGAATTTAAATCCCCTTATCCCTCCGTAAGCCATCCACTCCACAATGGGTCTCCTCGGTCCTGTGCCAGCTCTTTAACTAGTGTAAGTAAGTCTGAGGAGAGAAAGGGGGTGGGGACGCTGCCGAAAAGGAGGATAGGATCTGGTGAGCACCATTGCCACTGGATCCACCCACTTCTGCAACCTCGTCACTCCGTTTCACTCCATTCCCGCTGCTTCCTTACCTGCTCCAGCAGATCCAGGTAGATCCACCAATGTCAAAATGGCCACTGACAGAACTTTGTGTGCTCCGTCAGCAGCCATTTTATGACAGCGGAACAAGGGGAGTGCAGTGGGGGTGACACCAGGTGACACCAGGAGCCCTGCTCGTCTCATGCTCAAGGGCTGGACGGTGAAGGGCCCTCCTGACATCTCCGTTTCCCTTTGCTCTCCCCCCATTTTCCTTCCTTTATAAGCCCTCCCTAAAGCGCTTATTATTAGTTGCACCCCTGCAAGGAGGGAAAGAAGGGATTTTTTTAAAGTATCTCTGAGCATTCTGCACACATTATGATGCCAACTGATTGACAGCTCAGCATCACCAGCAGAATGGGGAGAACAGTTTTGGGGTGGCTGGGAAATGTAGCCTTCTTCCCCACAAGGGCGATACAGCTGCTATGGGAAAGTGGACTACAAGATCCAGAGGTCATGGATTGCTTCCTCTCGATAGGTGGCATCCACTTGATAACTGTGTCACCTGGAAGACAGTGGTGAGTGGGAGGTGATGAAAAGAGCCCTTCTTGCCTTCTCTAGCATCACTAGTGACACCAAAATGACTTTGTAAAGCTCGCTGCTGAGCAGAGGCTCTGGCGGTGAGCTTTTCGTGCAAAAAAAAATGTGAAAGCTCGGCAAACTTCCAGGTTGCCAAGCTCCGCACTGGGTGACACTAACCCTAGTAATGCCACTGCCTGCAAGCCTCTGCATTGAGAACTGCCTTAATTTTGAATCTGTGAACCAGCTTCCGATTAGCCATTACTGTTTGTTGTCAGGCTATGACTGACTGCCCCTAGCTAGAACGCCTGACCTTGCTGAGGTGAAGAATTGCCAGCAGTAGAAAAACCTTCTTGTGGAACAAAGCTCGACTGTCTTTTCTCCTAATCTCCAGCTTCTTAATTCACTCCATCCAACCTGGTCCAGTCCCAGTCCCTTGCCTCCATCCTGTTTAACCCTGAGGTTGCCATCCTGTAGACTTAGAGCTAAAGCTCAGACCAAATGTGCAAATCAGCATTTGCCACGGAACAACTGCACATTTGGCTGTGAAAAACCCATGCAGGTTTCCTTATCTGTGAGTTTCCCCCCACAGAATAAGTCAAGTACTACCCTTTTCACTTTTTATTCTGTGAGCTCTGAATCTTTCACATGGGTGATAGGAAAACTCACGTGGTTGTCAGTGTCCGTGAGTTTTGCGTCCCTGGAGGAGGTGAGATGGCATCCTAGACCGTCTTCCAGTGGAGCCCTCCTTCGCCAGTGCTGATCCTTGCCTTGTTTTCGGCTTTAAAGGGCAGCTACAAGCTGACTTAGCTTGAATTTTGACTGAATAGAATTGACCCATGATGGAAGAAACTGGTGTTCCAGCTGTTCCAGCTACTCCTGGCAGCAGCGAGAGGGTTCCTTGCTCTCCGAGGAATCCTTCGTGGGGTGAGCAGGAGAACCTTCATAGACTCTTGGCAGCAAGAGGTGGTCCATGTGTTTCTCGCCAAAAATGACCAGAATGTGGAGTAGTTCCTTATATTTTGGAGAAGCTCAAGGACATGGGCGACCAGAGGAACCCATTTGCCAGCACCTCCTCTGCATTTCTTGCATTGCAAAACCTCTTCTTGTCTATGATGAACATGGTAAACACACTGATTTATTTCAGAAGGATTGTTAACAAGTAACATGGCAGTAAACTGTTTCAAAATTAAAGCCTTGCTTGTTTCAAAAATCCCATCTCTTTATTAGAGCCAGGGATTAATTCAGCCCCTCACTGCTGAAGTAGCTGCAGAGACTAGTGTTTCTTCTGATCTTTTGGGCAGAAATGGCCTGACTCCAGCTTCACTGCCCAGTCTATCAACCCACCAGCTCCCTTCCCTGATTCTGTTCAGGTAGGTTGTTCGGAGTGACCTGCAAGCAGTTGGCTTGGGAAGAACCCTGCTTTCTGGGTCAAAGAACAAAACATGGGAAATGAACTTCCCTATTAAACATGGAACGGCCAACCCTGTAATATGCCTGAGCCTGGCACCTCTCTTTGTGAGATGGATGGATTCGCCAAACTTAAGGCAGGCAATAGTAATAATTTTCCACCCACTGATAACTGGGAAGAACATTACACATCTGGGTCTTAACAATTTGCCCAATGAGATATTTTAAATCACTTTATTTATGTAAATATCTGGACTGGAACATCTTGAGGCATAGCTTTTCCTTAGAAACATGTATTTTTTCTCTGAATTAAAAATCCGCATATCGCCAGGTAAACTCCGTCGTTTATGAAACTTTTTATTAAATAAACAAGATGTTAAAACAAACTGTACGTTTCACCCCAAACATCTGGGGCATCATCAGAAGTTAAACAGCCATTCTGATGATGCCCCAGATGTTTGGGGTGAAACGTAAAGTTTGTTTTAACATCTTGTTTATTTAAAAAAAAGTTTCATAAATGACGGAGTTTACCTGGCGATATGCGGATTTTTAATTCAGAGATTTGGTCACGTCGTGATAACCTACGAACGTATGTATTTTTTTTAACAAGCTCAAACATGTGGAATGTGCAGTTTTTTTTCCCCAGGTTTCCCCCCTTTGCCCATGTTTCCCATTCACCACTGAAAAATGGCCTCAGTCTTGTTGAGGTCCCCAAAACTGGAAATATGGAGAAGGGAATGGGGTGTGCTTGCCTGGGCTCCATTCAGCTGCAATGAATTGGGTGTTAGCCTCACGCCTGTTGATTGTCGTTCTGTGTTGCCTGTTGGCTCCCTTCCCTGGTTCCTACTGGAGTAGTCTTGGGTGACTGCAGTCAACTGGCAGGTACCTCCAATCAATTTATGAAAAAAAAAACATCCTGCTAGCAACAAGGAGGAGAACCAAATTTGAAGTTGAAGATTCATTGGCCGAATTTGCGGGACTGATGTGAGTTTAGCCAACTGGAAGTGCAGCTGAATGTGTGTTGTGGCCAGAACGAAATAAGTGACACTTTAACAGATCCCTGCTCCCTTAACCCTGACCCACAAACGTCCTTCCATGGAAAAAGGTTTTAGTTCTGATGAAAGATGTATGGTTTGTACGTCTGTTCATTTTGGATGCGGTCCTTTGGGAAATTCTCCTACCAATCATGCTCTTATGAAGATCCCATTTCTTTTAATGGGGTTAGCACAGGAGAGCTTCCTGTTGGCCTGTGTCTTTCATGTTTGCATATAGTTTGCCTTTGATGCTTTCTAAGCCTCTGGGCATGTTTTACCGTAATACATGGAAACATTGACGTACCCAATTAAGGGGGGGGTGGTCATAAACATATTCATGCTTAAATACATATTAAAACAGAGACACGTAAGTCCCAATGAAAAGGCAATTACAGTGCTTTGGAAAGGTGTTGCACAAGACCCCAGGGAAAGGTGCTTCCAGTGTTGCATATCCACTTCAGTAGCAACTTCCCAAGCATTCCCACACGGAGACACGATCACACGTTTGTTGATGGCTCGTTGTCACCTGATGCTGTATGAATGTTGTATTCAGGATCGAGGTAGATGGGACGTTTCCTGTATGCTTAGCAGTTGCATGTCTCAATTTTTCTAAACAGAAAAATTTCGATTTTTTTTAATTTTTAGAACTAAAAAATTCTAGGGGGGGGGGGGAGTCGTCAGGATCTCCAGCGCAGGGAGGTAGAAAGCTTTTAACTTGTTCCCCTTCCTATGTTTCCAATCTGAATCAGGACACCCCACAACTGGAATTTGCCTTGGAAAAGAAGAGAAGCTCCTTTCCTCTGTCCCCCAGGGGCTGCAGTTTCTGGAAAACAAAATGACTGGCCGCCGGTGTGACTAGCCAGGTGTGTGTGTGTGAAGGAAGGAGGCAGGAGCAGTGTGAGTCTCACACCGTTGTTGGTATTATGCATTTTATTTTACGTTTTTAAGCCACATAGGGTGCTTCCTCCTTAGGAGGGAAAAGGCAGGATAGAAATAGGTAAAGTAATAGAAATAGGTAAAGGATAGAAATGTGTAAAGGTGACCCCTGACAATTAAGTCCAGTCGTGTCTGACTCTAGGGTGTGGTGCTCATCCCCATTTCAAAGCCGAAGAGCCAGCGTTGTCCAAAGACGCCTCCGTGGTCATGTGGCTGGCATGACTCTCCTTGCCGCAGCGCGTAGCATGCGGCTGGAACACGGAGCGCTGTTTACCTTCCCGCAAGCGGTACCTATTTATCTACTCGCATTAACATGCTTTGGAACTGCTAGGTTGGCAGGAGCTGGCCAAGCAACGAGAGCTCACCCCGTCGCGGATTCGAACTGCCAACCTTTCGATCGACAGCTCGTGGTTCAGTGGTTTAACCCACTGCGCCACCTGCTGGCCGGGATAGAAATTGTTTAAAATAAATGAATAGACCTTTTTTCTCAGAGCTGACAACAGTACAGCAGTTTCTGCTGCTGAAGAGGTTTGCCTCTTTAGCAGTACAAGAAGCTGCAGGAGACATCTCTGGTTGCGTGGGTTATTTTCCTTGTACGTGGACGTAGCTTCATTGCATCTTGGGCTGCGGCTTTTACCTTCTTTCCCCATGACCTTGACCTTGCTTGCGAGTGCTTTCACCTTTGATCTAGGCTGGCTTTTGGCTTGCAATGACCGCCAGCATTATCCTGCATATGCAGATTTAAGGCTGGAGAATCACTTAGAAAGGGCTAGTTTTCATGCTTTGAAAATATGAAATGGAAAATTAGACATCTTGGGTTTAATCAGGTATCCGGAGTTCATGACCCTTCCTCCTTACTATAATTTGCTGAGGTTAAGGGGCATGTGTGTTGCGAGGAGGGGGGCGGTGTTCAGAGAGCCTTGAAATAATGATGTGAGATCTAGCAGACACTGCAGGATTCATACTGTACTTGATATGGTGACTAATGGGTTGCTGACTTGCAGCAGAGGCACAGCTGTGAAGCTGATGGAATCATTTCAATAAAACATCAACTTCGCAAGGAAAATTGGCTGCAGGAAGATAACAGATGGAGGATGAAAAATAGGCATGTAAGATAACCCCAGAAGTCTTCGCCTTTGCTTCAGAGGATATTTTTTCAAGGCCAAAAAAAGATGCCTAATGCAGAGTATCATTGCCACCACCAATGTCGGCTCTTAACAGAGATTTATCTTGATGGCAAAAAGTTGCCTGCCCCAGATACAATATTTGAAGTGTCACAAAGTTCATATTTTACAGTTCTAGAACCCCTTCCCCACACCTACCCACCAAAACACAGCCTCCAATGGTGAGGTGTTTTTCTGCCAACGAATCTTCTGCACACTGATTATTTAGACACTATTTAATATACAGCATGTTGGGCTTGCAAAAAAGCATAAGTCACTTATTCCATTGAGTCATCATTTATCATAGCATCCAAATTAGGACACAGGGCTGTCAGTCACACTGAGATCTGTTAGAGCCAGTTCATGCATTACCATGGTATTGTGGCTGATTAAGAAACATTGATTTTGAGTGAGTGGGGTGCCATTTTTTAGCACCCCACTGGAATAAGCAAATATACACACCACTAAAATACACATCACACAGGCAAATATACATACTAGTCCCATGAGTTTCCCATGACATATGATTATTTCCCTTCCTGGCCTGGGGGAGTAGCTGTAGACTTCACGGGCTTGCTGTCGTCCAGCAACTGGCCTCTGTACTGAAAGATGCCTCCTAGACCAGGGGTTCTCAACCTGTGGTCCGCGTACCCCCAAGGGTACACGGACTGCAGGTTGGGGGTACGCGAGATGCTCCCCGTTATCAGCTGCTGTGATCAGCAGCTGATAACAGGCAGCGGAAAATGGGTTTCCCCCCCCCTAAAAGTGCTTTTCTCGGCATGTGGCACAGCCAAAAAAGACCTGGAAGACCCTCTTGGCTGCGCCGCAGGCCAAAAAGACATTTAAATTGTCCCCCGTAGCTCTCCCTACCTTTCTTCACAGCCGCCGCCATGTTGGATCGCGGCTCTCAAATCTCCGAATCGGCAGGGCTGTAGTCTTTCCCTCCGGCTTATGGTGCAAGTCGGAGGACTCGCTCGACCGTGCTGCAGGCTGAAAAACACTTTTGGAAGTACGCGCGTTATGTAGGACTTGGGGGGCCGAGGGTACGCCAACCTCTGGGGTCCTGCCTAGGGGGTATGTGAACCCCAAAGGTTGAGAACCCCTGTCCTAGACTAATGGACTTACCACAGATGGGAGGGGAAGCTTACAAATGAGCCTTATAAACTCCTGTAAGGTGGCAGCAAATCTGCTCCCAGGAGTTACGGGGAAGGGGCAATGACAGTCAGGTCAGATTGTCATGGCTTGCTTCTGTCTTCCCTTGAGGAACCAGAGAGTGCTTGGGGATCCAGGCTGTGTGTCCAACTTCTTCTCCATCACCACACAGGCAGGCCCACATGTATCTTTGGATGTTGCATCTATGTTAGGGAATCAGGATGAAGCACAAAACTCTTGCCACTTCCAGTGTAACTTCTGAGGGTGTATCTGTACCACAACAGCCCTTGTGGTGTAGTGGTTAGAGTGTGATAAATACTGAAAACTTATATTAGTTTTATTCCACTTTCATGTCTGTCATGGCTTCCACCAAAGAAACTTGTAGCCTCCCTCTTCACAGAACTACTGCAGGTTCCAGGGGTTTTGGGAGAGAGCGAATGGCTATTAAACTGATTTAAGTCTGTCATGTAGATTTGCCCTGAGTAATGAACATATGCCTTCTACTGAGAAAGCCCATTGGTCCATCCAGCCCAGTACCGTCTGCACTGATTGGCTGTGGCTTTCTAGTTTCTGATGAGAGACTTTCTCAGCCCTACCTGGGATTGTTAGGGATTGGACCTGCAACCTTCTTCATGCAAGCAGGTATTCTACTCCTCAGCTACAACCCCTCCCCATAACCAGTTGGACCAACTTATTCTTTCTGTGGTTTTCCTTGCCTTCAGATCTTTTGAAGTGCATGAAATATCTTTTATTTTTCCTTAAAGTAGCCTCTATTCTCTAACAAACTTCTCCAAGTTTTCAAAATCTTGTAATGTAAATCAGAAAATAAATCCCTGTAACTCTTGCAGCCATCGGGTGCTGTAGAGGTTACCCTGAGTTGATGAAACAGTTTAAGCCGCTCACTGGCGTCGCTGCAGGGGGGGGCGGAGCTCTAAGTTCCACCGCGGTCTAACCCTCCGTTACACCAGTGCACGATGCGGCCCAGCCCCCTCGCCTTCAGAACCATTCAAGGCGGTACAGCATTGCTTTCACTGCCTTGAATGGTTCCGAAGGCGAGGGGGCGGGGCCGCTTCGTGCACTGGTGTAACGGAGGGTCAGACCATGGCGGAACTTAGAGTTCCGCCCCCCCCTGCAGCGACGCCAGTGAAGCCGCTTCAGCGTAAATGAAGAATTGCACTACTACAAGGGAAACAGAGCTAAGGGAAGGCGGTAGGTAGGTGTCCCATGGGGCAAAACTTAAACTTTAACATCCCCTGCCTGTTAAGATAATAACACTTAGCATTTATGTAGCACTTTAGCTGAAGTAGGTGGACCTTCATCTGAACCGAAATGGCTGTTCTTCTGTTCTAGGATGGCTGGAGCCTCGGGGCCTTTCTTTTTATAAATTAAGCTCTGGAAGAAGGTTGGAAGCATTCTCTTCTTTGAACATAAGAGCCCTGATGAATCGGACCGAAGATTCATCTTGTCCAGCATGCTATTTCCAGCGGTGCTTCTGCAGGAGTCCTCTTCTGCTGCCCTTTAAGCAATTGGTAAATAAAATCAATATGTCAACTCACAGCAGCTCCGAGGAGTCTCTTTCCAAACCCTGCTACCTAGGGTCCTGTCAACAGGAGATACCTGGGCTTGACCCTCAGAGCTTCCAAAGGCAAAGAGTATGTTCTGTTGCTAAACTATGGCCTCTCCCCGAATACCTGATATCACAACAGGGTCTTCAAGTGGCTGGGGCCTCTGCTTAGTAGATTACTTGGCCCAATGGTCATTGTAGTCTTAAATAATGCCAAACAGCGCATTCCTGACTAAGGATCCGGCCGGCGGCCTAGGGCCACCCACCGATCCTGAGCCCCAGCTGCTGTTCTGCCGCTGGGCCGGAGGTCTATTCAGGGAAGGGGACGCTCGTCCCCTACCCTGGGTGTAAACCGGGGCCGGCCCTATCAGCCTCCTAAATAGCTGGTGGAAGTAGAGGAGGTCGTGTAACGGTTCGCTGGCCTGGCGGGGACGGGAATATGGCCGACGCCATCCCCCTCCCCCTCCCAGGCTGGCTAGGCCAATGGCCCCCCTCCTTCCCAGGCCGGACTGCCCACATGGTCGGCGGAGGAGGACTTGCCAGCCGCATGCTCGTCCGGGTGCCAGAGTGAGGGAGGCCGGCCTTGCGCCGGCCTCCTTTTCTCCAGAGTCGTCGCGAATGTGCTTTACAGCACATTTGCGACGGCTTCTGGTGTTGGAACGCTCATTCCATCATCGGGGGCTTGCGGTGGATTGCGCCGTAAGTGAGACAGAAAATAATTCACTACATTTCTATAAACCAGTGTTTCCCAAACTTTTTCGACCTGCGGCTCCCTTGACCATTGGCGACCTTTAGCGGTTCCCTATTACATTATAGTGATGCCTGCCAATTGGCACTGCACTGTTTTCCGAGAGGATTCCATGGCACTCCACAGCTCCCCTGGCTGGTTTCTGTGGCTCCCTTGGGAGCCGCACCTCCCAGTTTGGGAACCACTGTAAACAATATGCGTAAATGCCATGCATATCTCCTATGTGTGTCTAAAATAATAATAGAAGAAGACTTCCTTATGTTAGACTGAGAATTCTTCCCACATCTGTAGTAAATTGTCCTGCGGAGTAATCAGGGGATGAAATTGGATGGGCATTTTGGTAACAGCACTTGAATCGGAAGATGAAGTTGAGAAGATGCATCATAAAAATGAGAGATGAATGCATCTCAAGACGACCATGGAATGGATAATAGAGCTTGAGCAATTTCTTGTGTATTTCTGCAGAGCAAAGTCCATAAAAACTGGATTCCATTATCTTGTTCTTTGTTCTTCCCACTTTTCTGCCACCCTTCCTTGGCATGCTAACGTGGTAGGATCCCCAAGTGCATACCAAATCATTAGAAAGAAGAATGGGAACAATTAATATGATTGGAGAGCCTGAAAATGTTCCATTCAGGGACTGGCAGAGATCTAATTTATGACAAGTAGATTGCAACACGATTTCAGTTTTATACCTCCATTAATTCTGCCGTTCGTTTTGGCACAGGTAATGAGAGTAATATCTGCTACATTAATAAATGTGTCTGGTTTTTTCCCCCAGGGATTGAGCATGGATTATGTGTGGCCCTTTTAACAGAAAAAATAAATAGTCTCCGGTTCAGTTAGGTAGTCTGTTCTTGTTTAGTGCCTCAGCTATTGCTTGTTAATGCTGCACGACTGTTTGTTATGTGTGGTAACGAATTGTGTCACTCCAGATGTTAAGATTGGCTGAAACTACTTACCTTGTTTTCTGTTCCTTTTTCATAAGTGTTGAAAACTGGTGCTTGGCCCTTTACATTTAGAAAATGTAGGTGAAGGAGCACCTGGTATCACACGTGCTCGGTGTTATGATAATCTCTTGAGTTTCTCTTTTGCACACATCGCTGGTGGAACTGCATTTTTTTTCCCTGAGAGACAACCTAAAGAGAATGTGGGATATTCTCTTTGACGAGAGCTATTTTGAAATCCTGACCAGCTTGGCTTAGATAAGATAAGAGTTAGAAAATAACACTACAGTAATTTTGCATTTTTGAGTTGGCACTTAGCGTCAAATGCCTTGTTAATTGTTGCAGAATTTGTTTACCTTTTTTTCATCATCATCTTCTTTCTTGGCCTTTTTATCCTAAGGATGTGCATGAACGGTGTTTCTGTAACTGAAAATTTGGAAGCGGTTTCTGGAGACAATATCCTCCCATGTAGTGACTTGCAAAGTAGCCTATATCATCTGTACTGGTACCAAGGAAAGAGGACTGATCCAAGCACTGAGATATTAGTATTGCAAAAAAAAGCTGAATTTTGTGCTGTTGAATGTTTTTAAGAGCACAATCCTGTGCAAATATAGGCCGATGGAGCGAGTGCTCTGCCAGTCTAAGGAGTCACAAAAGTGCCGTAAAGCAATTTTGCGGCTCCTCTAGTGTAAGCGGCACCAGCGTGGAGCCCAGCACTGCTCACACCGCTGCCAGACGGATTCCATGCCGCCAAATGCAAGTGAGTGCTGTGGCGGGAGGGTGGGCAGCAGTGGCGAGGGAGGGGCCACTGGCCTGGGAGGGGGCAGGAATATCGACACTGGGTTGCGATACCCAGTGCCCCTTCCTAGACTGGGCTGGACTTATACGGCCTCCCCAGACGCGCCAGTTAAAGATCTGGCACACATCTGAGGAGGTCAATTGGGGCCTCCTGGCCATGCTGGTGTGGCTCGCATCCTAACTAGGATGCAGCGGCTGATCCTTTAGGCCATTGGCCGCCTTTTAGATAGGATCTAAATGTATGGTCCAAAGAGTTCCTATAATTATTTATATCAATCCAAAGAGCGCCTATAATTGTTATTTATATCAATCTTCATATGGATCTTTTGTGCCTGAGTCTACATTTCTATTACAGCCCAGTCCAGCCCAAGGCCTCAGCGGCACAATTCAGGCACAATTGCAGCCTAAGTGCTTTGGGCCCGAGTTGTGCCTGAATTGTGCCGCAGAGGCCGAATTTGTGCTGCAATTGTGACTGAATTGGGTTCCGGCACAATTCAGGCACAACTGCACAATTCAGGCACAATAGCGGCCTAAAAGTGGGCGTGTCGGGGGTGTGTCGGGGGAGTGACGGGGGCGGTTACAAATTTTTTCCGGTTCCAGACGCTGGAGAGCCCCTGACACGCCCCCTCGAGCACAACTCAGGCACAAAATTTGGGTCAACAAAAAGGGTGGACCCAAATGTGAGGAGACCCATAGGAGCCATTTTACCTTACCCACACCAGCCCTCTCCTGAAAAGTACTAACACCCTGGTCCTGAGTTGTGCCTGAGTTAGGACGGAACAGTTGTGGCCTAACTCTGGAACCGGACCAAATAGTTACCCTATCAGCACCCAGCCCCACCCAGCCCCTTTCCCACAAAAGCCCAGCCCCAGCCCTCCACTCACTCTCTCTCTCTCTCTCTGAGCATGTGGCGTGGGGTTCTATCCCCCAGCAGCCACAAAGTGGGACTTTGAAAACTTTTCTAACACCCCACTTCTCTCTTCTCCTCTCTGCCCCCCTCTAGGGCAGAGAGGGCTGTTCTGCCTGTAGCCAAACTGTTTACTGCTGTGCCTGGGCAGCTGTCTCCATGCAAGTGTTTGCTAACCCATGTCTTTCTCCCAGCCTCTCTCCCCCCCCCCCCCCACAGGCAACAACACCAGGAGGTAAGTGCAGGTAAGAGCAGGGTTCGTGCTGACATGTGGTCTGACTTCTGCATCTTTGCATAGAGAAATATAGGTAGGATACATGCGGCCGTTCCTGCATTGCCTCCATCTGCGAAGTGACCCCTGTGTCCCTATTGGTCTCTGCAGACCCCTCTCCCTGTATCCCTCTCCCACCAGCCTTGTTGTCTGTCTGAGCATGCCTTCTGCTCCGTGCCCCGGCCAAGACCGAGAGATGCCTTGGGCTTGTGTGCTGCGAGCGGGAAGGGCTCACGCAGCTCATCACACCCCCAAATGGGGCAACGTCGGCGCCTCGCGGCAGGCGCTCTGGCGGGGTGGGGGGTGCCAGCATCCGTCATCAGGGAGTGGGAGGGGAGGCAGGCACACAGGCAGGCGGACAGGGGGTGCTGGGGAGGGACACGGGTGGGTCAGAAACAGACAGACAACAAGGCTGGTGACACCAGTGGGTTTGGGCCCTACCTCAGTGAAAGTTAAATACAGTTTTGCAGAGACCTAACAATTATACTTATACCAGTTAGCAGGCATATACCCCTGCTACCCAGACCCCACCCCTCCCACCCCAAATCCTGGAGAGCTCTTGCCAGTCAGTATAGCCAACACTGAGGAGTCTCCTGCGCGTTGTTTTCACTGCTTTGAATGGGTCGGAAGGTGCGGGGCGGGGCGCTTCGTTCTTCCGTGTAACGGAGGCTCCGATCACGAAGAACTTACAGCTCCGCCCCTCCTGTAGTGACGTCAGTGCCCAAACCTATCCAACTTTTCAAGGCCGGTGCAGCCACAATGCAACCATGAGGTAAGGGAACAAACTTTCTCTTAACTTGAGGAGGCCTCTGTGTCTGCACCCCCATTGCAGGATGCAGCATGTGCCCCATTGGCACAGCTGCATCAGTGCTGGAAAGTTGGATAGGATAGAGCCCGTAGTCTCATTAGAAAGCCACCTACAAACCTTCAGATTATTATTATTATTATTATTATTATTATTATTATTATTATTATTATTATTATTATTAATAATAATAATAATAATAATAATAATAATAATAATAATAATAAGGGCACAATCCTGACTAGGATCCGGCTGGTGGCCCATGGTCTAGCTGGGGCCAGGTCCTATCGGCCTCCTCGGATTTCCATCAGCTATTTTGCTGGCGGAAGTAGAGGAGACCATGTAAAAGGCCCAGGCGCCCGGTGGGGGTCAGCATACGGCTGAAGGCCATCCCCCTCCTGGGCCGCCTGGGCCAATGGCCACTCTCCCCCATCCTGTGAACTGCCCCCCCCCGCCCACTGGATCCTTACCTGTCGGGTCCGACGGCAGCCAGGGAGCTCCATCGTCGGAGCAGGAGAGGCTGGCCGCTCTGCCGGCCTTCCCTGCTTGAAAGTAGTTGCAAACGTGCTTTACAGCACGTTTGCGACTACTCCTGGTGCTGGAACGCTCGTTCCGGCACCGGAGTTTTCGGCAGGATTGGGCTGCCCCGTTATTTATTTTCAACAAAAAGCTTTTCAACAAAAAGTTCACAAAGCAGTTTACAGACAAAATCAAATGATTAAATGGCTCCCTGTCCCAAAAAGGCTCACAATCTAAAAAAGATGCAGAACACCACCAGCAAACAGCCACCAGAAAGACACTATTATATGGGGGATATATTCAGCATTATATCTTAAGTGATAACATTTCCTTTCTGGTGAGCCAACTCTTCCAATTAAAAATGACTCTGGTGGAAACTCTGTCACTTTTATCACAGGAAAAAATGAGGGATGATGATAATAAACTTTGCATCTTTACTGCCAAAAAAACACACAGTTGTTTATTCCAGTGAGTCTATTTAAAGAGTTATGTTGAAAATTAAGCAACAATCTGGAATCCTCTTATTCTGGCCTCGAAGGGGCTTCTTCCAAGGCTTTTGGAGACTTTTGTGGGTATCAGGGTGGGTTACCTGCAAGCATCACAAAGCAATCTGTGGATCTATAATTCTTGCTTGTCTAAATTACACACTGGGAAACTTGGGGTGCAGGACAGGGCAGTGTCTAAAAGAAAAACTGTATGAATATCAAGACATTGATCTTGGCTTGCAGCAGTAGTGTAACTTTCTCCATTGGTGCCCGGTTCAGGGGGGAATTGGGGCCCCTATAAGTAAATATCGCCGCGGCCTGTAGGCCGCGGCGCGCTCCAGGAGGGGGTGCCGCGCTCCGGGAGGGGAGGGCGACCCGGCGGGTCCCTGCACCGGGCACCCCCCCAGCGCGGACCCGGCTGGCTTACCTCCATTCCTGTTCAGTTGTTCAACTTGAAAGCGCCGGCCACGCTGGCAGCGCGGCAGCAGGCACATCGGAAATGATGTGAGTGTGCCCCCTCCTTCAATTCCCCGCCGCTCTCGGATGGACTCCTTTTCCCCGCGCAGCAGAAGGAAGACAAGTAAAGTTCCTCAAGAGTGAGTGATCAGTGAGTGTGTGTGTGCCCTGCCGTGTGCCTGCCCCCTCCTTCGATTCCCCGCCCCCTCCTTCTATTCCCCGCCCCCTCCTTCCATTTCCCCGCCTCGAGTCAGACTCGAGTCTCTCGGACTCGAGTCGGACTTGAGTCTCCGAGTCCAACTCGAGTCAGACTCGAGTCTCTCGAGTCGGACTCGAGTCCGGCGCCAGCGCCGCGGCTTTGCCGCGGCGCCTCCACAGGGGTGGGCGCCTGGTTCGACTGAACCACACGAACCACCCTTGTTACGCTACTGGCTTGCAGTACTGAAACCAATGGCAAGCGTCACATGCTTTGCATTTGATTCATCTTCCAGTCTACATTCTACAGTTCCTTTCACAGTTTAAGTCACAAATAGCCTCTTAATTGTTCCTTAATCAAACACTGCTCCATTGGGCAGAGGGAGGCTTGAAGTATTAGGGCCCCTCATTTTTCCCCCTCTTCTTTTATTATGAAATAGCACTAAAATGGAGGAAATCTCATACACTAACAGCCCAGTCCAGCCCAAGGCCTCTGCGGCACAATTCAGGCACAATTGCAGCCCAAGCGCTTTAGGCCCGAGTTGTGCCTGAATTGTGCTGGAGAGGCCGAATTTGTGCTGCAGTTGTGACTGAATTGGGTTCCGGCACAATTCAGGCACAACTGCACAATTCAGGCACAATTGCGGCCTAAAAGTGGGCGTGTCGGGGGCTTGTCGGGGGCGTGACGTGGGCGGTTACAAATTTGTTCCAGTTCCAGACGCTGGAGAGCCCCTGACACGCCCCCTCGAGCCCAACTCAGGCACCAACTCAGCCAACACTGAGCTTAATGGACCAATGGTATGACTCAAGATAAGGCAGCTGCCCATGTCCCAATGTGGCCCCGATGGACACGTGGTCACGTCAGGAACAGCAAGAACTGACAAACATGGGTTGTTGCACATTATCATCACTCTGGTGTTAACAATATGTAAATTCCACATCAAGCAATTTGCCAAGGTGGCATGTTAGGTCATCCAATCCCTCTCCTGCATTTTCAGTATACATAATAAGTCAATTGTAATGTGACAAGAACAAACATGAAATAGTCACTCAGTTCTAGCAAAAACCTCTAAGTTGCATTACAGCAGATGTTAAATGTTATGCAAAATTTACCATGGGATGAAGAATACTCTGGTGTTACCAATAGATTGCTTTTCTGACACTCTGCCATGTATGTAAGAAATATAGTTTACATGACTAGCAGCTCCATTTTCAGGTTTTGGAACCTGCTAAAGAGACAGAAGAAAACACGTTATACATGCACACAGATACGCACACACACAATCCCTCCTCCCCCAAACCCCCATTGTCTGGAAAGTTTATAATATTTTTTTTCCAGGCATTTGACTGAGACATCAATATTCTTTTCTTTGGAGGAAGATCTGGAAGTGGGAATGTTTACTTGTTATTCCTCTCCTAATCCACTTAATAATGAATGGGAGAAAACAAAATACCTCTCGCCCTCACGGCGATGTTTTCTCGACTGTTCCCAGACAGATGCACCTTTGTGAGTATTTCTTTTCATAGGCTGTGCAGCTTTGCCAGGGTCAGATGTGCTGAAAGTGGTTTGTGTTGATCTTGGACCTCCTTGTGCAAGTCTGGAGGACCCGTTTACCAGAAATATTTGGGCATGCTGACCTGATTGTTCACATGTAATATTGTAGCTACATCAGAGACACACTGTATTTTCTGCCTGACTCACTTTGCAGCAAGTCAAATGATACATAATGCATTAGAAACAAGAAGGGTTTCATTTTTGAAGATATGAAGCTGCCTCCGGTTGAATCAGATCATTGGTACGTCTAACCCAGTCTTGTCTCCTTTGGCTGGGAATGGATTTCCCAAGGTTTTGCAAAGAGGTTTTTCACGCTCCTCATATCCTTGAACTGGAGAGCTGGGAATTCAACCTGTAACCTTGCTTAACGCACCCTGCCAGTCCCATCACAAGTAGTGATTTGTGTTGCAAAAGCAGAAGAATGAGGTCTCTCTAGTGCAGTGTTTCCCAAACTTTTTCGACCTGCGGCTCCCTTGGCCATTGGCGACCATTGGCTGCGGCTCCCCATGACATGATGTAGATGCCTGCCAATTGGCATTGCACTGTATTCCGAGAGGATTCCGTGGCACTCTGCGGCTCCCTTGGCTGGTTTCCGTAGCTCCCCTGGGAGCCACGCTTCCCAATTTGGGAACTGCTGCTCTAATGGAAGGCCACTTTTCAAAAAACATGATGTCAAACTCAGTTGTGCACTAGTTTCCATGGCTCCTATTGACAAAAAGGGCCTGAAGGCTGTTGTGCAAAACGGTGAAATAGCAGAGTTGTTTCACCAGAGTGTGCATGCAGTGGTACCCTATGGGTGTGTGTGTGTGTGTGTGTGTGTGTGTGTGTGTGTGTGTGTGAGAGAGAGAGAGAGAGAGAGAGAGAGATCACAGTGGCTTAGACACTTTGCCTTTCCTTTCCAGGGTCCTGTGGTGGCTCTCTGTGGAGGATCACGGTTCAGCTCCATATGGCACTGCCGCAGTCCTGCAAAGTGAGAGATGTTCAAATGAGTGTTTGGGCAGCATGTGCAATGGTTGGGGTCCCATCTGTTCCCTGAAGGAGTGGGCACTCCCTGCTCTTGACCTGGGGTGGGCCACTGTGTTTGTGGCAGGGACCTCTTGGGCAATGCTGGGGTGTATGCTGGGGGATGTGAGATGGGGCTCCAGCCTCGGTGCATTGATGCATGCATCTCTCCCACCCACCCCCTTTGCTCACCTGTATGGAGTGCTTGCTTCCCCTGCTGGGGTGGTGACATAGAGGTTCCAGTTGGCTGTTTGTCTGTGGAGTCCTCCTGGGGTAGAATACCTGCAATAAGAATTCTGAGGCAACGAGAGTGAACACCATATGTTGCTGTACATGTGAAGAACGTGAGGTTGTTTCTGCAAAGTGCTCCCTTTGTGCGCCAAGTGCCCTTTCCCTTGGTTCCCATCACCAAAGTTCCCCTTTGGGAGGCCAGGGTGATTTAGCCCCACACTTTGTGATCTGAGATTAGATATAGTCTCCCTCGCAGGGGCTTATATACTGGAGTTGATGTGCTGTGATTGGCTGCCAAATGTGGTCTATATCCCATACTCCGTTGTGGGGAATAGGTGGGTCAGGGGGATGACAGAACTCTTCTGCTATTTTTTTGCTTCCCCATTGCTTCCTATGGGGTTACTCCTACTTACACCAACTCTGTCATTGGCATAGCATTTTTCTGTCATTGGGGGCATGCCTGTTGTCTGAAGGGCACTTAGGATTTGACATCTGTTGACTCCTCCTTGTCTTATTTATTTATTTATTTATTGAATTTCTACCCCGCCTTTCTCCCACAAGGGCAACCAAGGCGGCTTACAATAAAACATTAAAATACATATATACATTTAAAAAGAATTAAAACAGTTAAAACAATTAAAACAAACAACCCCAGTGGGTCATCCACATTTACATGTTAAAAAGCCATCTGTTAAAAAGCCAGCTGTTTAAAAGCCAGCCCGCCATGTCAGACATCGAAAGCTGATCTAAATAAAAATGTCTTAAGGCCCCGCCGAAAGGTCTCTAAGGAGGGAGCCGTTCTCAATTCCAGGGGGAGGGAATTCCACAGTTGGGGCGCCACTGCCGAGAAGGCCCTGTTCCGCGCCGCCATCCCCCTCACCTCTGTCAGTGGCGGCACGGTTAACAGGGCCCCCCCGATGACCTCAGAGTACGGGTCGGATTATAAGGAAGGAGGCGGTCCCTCAAATACCCTGGACCCGAGCCGTTAAGGGCTTTAAAAGTCAAAACTAGCACTTTGAATTGTGCCCGGAAACGAACCGGCAGCCAGTGTAGCCGCTGAAGCAACGGTCCGACTGAGTCGAACCGACAGGCCCCAGCAACCACCCGGGCTGTCTTGTCCATGTCCTACCCCAATCTCCTCCCTAGTTTGGTCTCTCTGCTGGCTCGGTTGTGCTTCCAGTCTGTGTCCAGATTATGATGGAGCAGCGCTTTTCCAGTGTTGCGCCAGGGTTCATAGCATGCCCGTCAGCGGGGGGGGGGGGGCTTCTGTGCCAGCAGGGCTGTCATTGCGCTGGCATACGTGGTGTAATGCCAGCATATCCAATGGATAGGATTGGACCTTGAATCACTCTTATATCAAGTGGCAGAACAGCTTTGTTAACTCACATCTAGAATGCAATTTGAGGTCATTCACTGTTCCTTTGACCCAGGGGAAAATCAAAAAGGTTAGAGGAAGTAATATGTTGAAAGGTTGCTCAGGGAGTTTGAGGCAACCGACTAGGCTGTTTTCAAAACATCTGCTATTAAAGGTCATGCCTCCTGAGAAATGATCAATTAGTGTCATTGGACTTTAAACCATTGATTTCTTATAAGGTGAACTGGATACAAAATGCAGGGAAAGAGTCTGTATTAGCTCTTCCAAAAATAACAAATTTCATTGAGATGTTTATATTCCCTTGCATAATGTCTACCCAATGGAAATGGGCCTATACTGGACAAAATAGATGTGATGACAGTGGCTCACTTCTTTAACCCAAGTCTGCCCCAATCAAGAATAAAGTGTGTTTTGAGGAGGGATGTGTGTCTAATTTTAACGCGAAAAACTGTATTCAAATCTTTTGAAAACAGTGGATGGCAGATGTGCCAAAAATTAGTCTAAATGCACACACTGTTCTGTTGCTATTCCTTGAGCTTTTTCAAATTGCTTGACCTTTTCATTAGATACAGGCTTGTTAGGACACTAGGAAAACATGGCTGAAAACAAGTGTGAAACCCATAATTGCCCTGGCTGGGACTTATTTAGCCTTGGCAGTGTTTTCACTTACTGTACATGCACTAAGAGTCTGCCAGTCTATCTCCCCTTCTGCAGAACCAAAATAGTGCTCAAGGAAGGAATTCTGCATAAAGAGAACTTCTTAAGATAACATGGATTGTCTCATTCTTCTCATTTGAAAAGAGGAGGAAAGATCACATGATATGTACACCTGGGTGTGAAGACCTCCAATGCTTCTTCCTGCCAGAAGCATTGTCGGGGTAGGGGCGGGGGGGCATGGCCCCCAAGGAGGCGGGGGAGTGTACTTGCCTCCGGGATGCATCCCATAGTCTTGGGGCCGGTTGGTCCATTTTGGTGCTGGGCCCCCCTGCCACCCGCCCTGGAGCCATTTGGCTCTGAAACGGCTGCTATTTTGGCTCCAGGGGGTGTGGCTTGCGGCGTCACATGGGGGCATCGCGTTGGCACACCCCCCACGTGGGGGCATAGCCTCATCTCTGACTCCTGCACCACATGGAGACAGGCAGGTGAGTGCCTGAAGTGGGGCAGAGTTACACAATATTCGACTGTATACTATTCTGTGACTTGCATGTAATATTTTTGGACTTATCTGTTTTTAACTTTATTTCTGGGCTTTGGACAAAATGCGACATATGCTCAGTTTGCCATGTCTTTCTGTTTCATTTGTTCTTTCACATCTTCTTTTTTCTAGGTCAGGTTACCAGTGTGCACAAGTGCACGTGTGCATTAGTGATATACAGTGCAGAAAGGAATCTTGGGGTTCACACATGGCATATGTGCACACTGGGAACTTGTACAGGGAAAAAAAAAAGAATGAACAGGAGGAATCAAACACTGCTGCAAGCTGCATGTGCACCAGTTCCTGACCTTGTTTTAGACATTTTCCATCTTGAACCAGAAGGAAGGCAAAAGTGGAACTCGGGGTCAAATCAATCCATGGAACAACATCAGAATGGAACCTGAGAACCCTGCTTATACCTACTCTAAGCACATGGGCATTGTTAAAAATAATTAGAATAAATAACAGAATAGAATAGACCAGTGGTGGCCAACCTGTGGCACGCCATGTGCCACATTTTATGTAGATAATCTTAAGCGTGCCACTTAAATTAAATAAATAAATAAATATTTCTAAACTAATAAATATTTAAAGCACTGTGACAGTGCAAGAGGAATGAGGTGCAGTGGGGTACAGAGACCTCCTCTAGTGCCACAGGCTTGGAAAGGTGTGCTGGGGTTGAGAAAGAGAGAGGGATTTCAGTGCTTGACTTGGGCAGAAACAGTGGTGCGTGCCACTTCAAAAGGCTCGGCGTGCCACTAAGTGGCACCCGTGCCGCTGGTTGGCCACCTATGGAATAGACAATAAAGATCAAAGATGAAAATGGAAGACACAGGATACTTGCATGTGCGTGCACACATACACAACACTTCTAACGTAATTTCGATTTGTAACCTATCAATCGAGCTCTGGGAAGCATACAAGGTTCTCTTCTCTCTCACACTATCCTGACAACAGTCCTGTGAGGCAAAGCAAGAATGACTGGTCTGAACTCACTCTGTGAGCTTCATGATGGAGTGAAGATTTGACCCTTGTTTTCTGTGGTCCTAGCCCAGCTCTCTAACCTGTACACCATGATTCTGATTCTGAAAAGTGCTACAGAGATTTCACCAACCATTGTCTGTATTACAGACATTGCCCTTTTTAAGTGCATCCCATCTCATGAATTCTGTTTTTTTCAGACTCTTTATCCTCTCCTGCTTTTTAACCTCTCTTTGTGCCCCTTCCTTCTGTGCAATTCACTCACGCAGTCTCCTGCTCCACTGTATTCAATGGGGTTTATGAACCAAGAAATCATGCATAGGATAGCAGCTTTTACCATATAATGGAGCTGCTGTGCTCCAGAATCATGTAAGCTTCCTGGCTTGGCATTATGCTAAAGGAAAAATTGGGCATTGCCAGACTTGTCATTACCTTTTCAGAAGCATCGCCTAGCGGATGTCCCAGCTGAAAAACTGGAGAAATAGAGTGAGGGAGAAGCCAGAACGACAACCTGAGTCAACCCATCTAGATGTCTGTATTTCTCTACTTTTTTTTTTTTGCTTCTGTCTCAGATTACAGTTGCTTTTCCCCCTGACAAAAACATGGTTCCAATACTATTAGCAGGGATGTGGATCAAGTCTCTGACTCCAAGTCTCAAGTCAAGTCCCAAGTCTCTGGGTCCAAGTCTCAAGTCTCAAGTCACAAGTCTTTGCCCCCCAGTCCCGAGTCTTTGGTTGCGAGTCCCTATCTATTTAATGGAGAAAACAGGTTTAAATCTGAATAAAATCTGACTTGTTGTAAAAGGCTCCAAATCTCGAGTCAAGTCTTTCGAGTCTTTTACAATCATCGAGTCAAGTCCGAGTTGAGTCATTGACATGGAAAGGCTATAGCGTCTGGGGCTTTTCAGCCTAGAAAAAAGGCGCCTGAGGGGGGACATGATTGAGACTTATAAAATTATGCATGGGATGGAGAGAGTGGATAGAGGGAAATTCTTCTCCCTCTCGCACAACACCAGAACCAGGGGACATGCACTAAAATTGAGTGGAGGGAGAGTTAGAACAGACAAAAGAAAATATTTCTTTACCCAGCGTGTAATTCATCTGTGGAACTCCTTGCCACAGGATGTGGTGATGGCATCTGGCCTAGATGCCTTTAAAAGGGGTTTGGACAGATTCATGGAGGAAAAGACCATCACAGGTTACAAGCCATAAGCAACCTCCTGGTTTTAGAAGTGGGTTTTTTCTGTGCCAGGTGCAAGGGAGTGGCGACTGGACACAGGTATCTTGTTGTCTTGTGTGCTCCCTGAGGCATCTGGTGGGGCCACTGTGTGACACAGGAAGCTGGACTAGATGGGCTTTTGGCCTGATCCAGCAGGGCTCTTCTTATGTTCTTATGTTCTTATGTTCTTATGACTCGAGTCATCACTATTAGCAAACCTCCTCAATGAAACTTGTGAGTTTGCTTTGTCTTACACCCAGAACTACACATATAGTTTTGAAAATAATGTCAGAGTGACTCACACAACCGGTGGTGTTTTTTGTTTTGGTTTATTTAATATGGTAGCTATGCAGTGAAGCCAGTAGGAGTTGAATTTAAGGCATAGAAACCTGTCTTGCAAATTGGCCAACACGAGTTCAGATCGTGATTCACCATCTCTTGACTCAATGTCTGGGACATCTTCCAAAAGAGTAGCTGTGTGACTCTGTCGCAGCGAAGATGACAGAGCGAACTGTGGCAAATTTATTTATTTAAACGTCTTGACATGCTGCCCTTCTGTTCAAACACTCCTAGGGTAGCTGACATGACCATAGCAGTGGCACCTAGAAAAGTGTGAATGAGCTTTTGTAGGCAAAAGTGTTACCAGAGTCGATGTTGTTGCATCATATCTGATGAAATTGTAAACCCATTCTCCTGAGCTGTCTGAAAACCTTTGCAAGGCTGGCTGTGGTCATTAGATCAGCATTCCATTACAACGGAGTTTCTGGTGGCTTCAATATGTAAGCACCTCATTAAAGTATGTGACTTGCTACCAGTAGAATTTACTGCCAAGCAGGGCTGAGCAAAAATAACTTACCTCATTTCATTCGTCCTTTCGTAAATGTGAAGAACTGCATCCTGATTTGGGCAATGTTGATACACATTGCAAGTATAATGATGTTGTTTCAATACTGTTTTTCTCAGCATCGTTTTCCTTCTTTCTCTTTGCCTCCACTACCCTTCGCCTCACTAGTCCTTACTGCCATTTAACCCAACTGGCTGTGAGAATCCATGGCATTTTGTCAATGTCACACTTGATGTAATAACATAATGGAAACCTATGAACAGAATTGCATGAACTGTCACAGCCACTCAGATTGAGGGGCAGGTAAGGCCGAGGACGGCGAGGGCAAAGGAGAAAGATAATGGTGCTAAGAATAGGCAGCACCCAGTGGTGCAAAATAATGTTTACAATTCACAGTGTGAATGGTCTGTGGGGTAAGGTAGCAGACATTTTTGTGGCTGAAAGAGGATAAAAATGTATCAATATGGCAGTCTATGTTGTATAGATTGTATATAGATCTTTACCTGGGTTGGTGTCATGGAATGGAATGCTCAGTTATTCACCGTTTTCAGTCCAGTTTCTGCGTAGGGAAGGGTCATTGTCAGTTTGGCTAGAAAGAAAACCTCAGACAGAGGTACAGTGAGGACTGAGAAGGGGTTCTGGGATGTAGGGAAGGTAACTGACACTGAAGCCAGAGGTAAATACTTTGGAGAACAGATGCGGAGTTGGGAATGGATTGATAAAGAGGAAACGTGTGGGTCTGTTTTTAGGGGCAGCACAGCAGTTGCCCCTGGCCCATGAGGAAGGAGGAAGACATGGGAAATAGCAGCAGGATGCCTTTCCTCTTTCCTTCCTAACAGAAAAGAAAGAAGGAGAGATTTGAAAAGAGAAACAAACTGGCAGTGATGTGTTTTACGTTTTTGCCTCTGAGTCTCGAGTCAAGTCTCAAGTCTTTGGCTCTAAGTCATAAGTCTAAGGGCTCAGTCCAGCCCAACTCAGCCCAACTCAGGCACAGTTGAGGCCCAATTGTGGCCCAATTGTGGCCCAAAATAGGACCGAGTTAGGCTGCAACTGTGCCTGAGTTAGGCAGGAGGCAAGAGCAGTGGGCCAGGATCGAGGCAAAACTTACCACAGAGGCAGGCAGGCACCTGTGGGGAGCTGTCAGTCTTGTGGAAGTGAAGAGCCCCCTCCTCAGCTCGTCTGTGTGTATCTATCACAGCTGCTGCAGCGTTCGCAGCAGATGGGCAGCCACAGGTGGGCCTGCAGGCACTGGGCGTGCGACAGTCAGCGGAAGGGCAGAGGTTGTGCCAGTGCCAGCTGCCCCAGGGCACCCTGGGCATTAGCCACCTGCCGCAGGGGGGAGTGCCACTGCCCTCCCTCCTGCAGAAGGCGATGCCACCCCCAAGCCACGTTGAGGCTGCACGTGGGAGTCATGGGGAGGAGGGGGGAACGTCACACACAAGGGGGGTCTCATGAAGTCTGGAACCGCCTCTGCCAGGACATGCCCGTGCGCTGCCTGAAGCCCTGGGCCTCCAGGGCCGTGGCTATGCCCACAAAGAAGGCATCCCGGCATGCCTTCTGCTCCGTGCCCCGGCCAAGACCGAGAGATGCCTTGGGCTTGTCTGCTGCAAGCGGGAAGGGCTCACGCAGCTCATCACACCCCCAGATGGGGCAACGTTGGCGCCTTGTGGCAGGCGCTCCAGCGGGGTTGGGGATGCCAGCGTCCATCATCAGGGAGTGGGAGGGGAGGCAGGCACACAGACAGGGGGTGCTGGGGAGGGGCACGGGTGGGTCAGAAACAGACAGACAACAAGGCTGGTGGGAGAGGGATATAGCGAGAGGGGTCTGCAGACACCAATAGGGACACAGGGGTCACTTCGCAGATGGAGGCAATGCAGGAACGGCCGCCTCTCATGCAGACGGACCGAGGGCGGTAACAGACACCGTTGACGTGCGGACCGAGGGTGGGTGAGAGCCCCAGTTGCTGAAAGGGCTCTTCACGGACGTGGCGGACGTGCGCCATGTCGCCTGGCAGTGGTTGCCTGCCTGAGAGGCCCCCCAACTCCCCCCTCCCCTCTGAGCCCAGAGGGTCTGGCAGCCCCTCTGCTGTGTTCTCCCTGGGCTGGCTGTGGCAGGCCCTGGCTGGGATTCATGCAGGGCCTTGTGTGCTGGGCGCTGTCTGTGTGTGTGTGGGGGGCAGTGCTTGTGTAACATTGGGGTCATGTTGTTCAAGGGGCCTTTGCCCAAGGGGCATCTTTATTGTTCTGGAACATTGGCAGAGATGGCTAGGCGAGGCTGCCAGGGGTAGGCACAGCAGCCACTCAGAACATAGCAGCAGCAGCAGCAGCAGGCGTGCCCCATGGACCTGGAGACGCAGGCTCTTCCCCTGTGGAACCACAGCCTGCTCCATAGAAAGGGGAGGGACAGCAAGTAGGCAGCCAGGGAGGTGGAGCAGCAGCAGCAGCAGCTGAGGAGGGTTGGAGGGCAGGCTCCCAGACCTCTGACAGCATCGAGGCAGACGACCATGGGGCAACCAGACTGCGGGCCCAGGGGTGCTCCCCAGAAGGTAGGTGGTGGTGGACATTCCTGGGGGGACGAACAACACCGGGTGTTCCATGGCAGCTGGTGTGTGGTAGCAATCGCCATTGAAGGAATGCCAGTGTGCCGGTTGCAAAGGCCTGCAGGGAGAGAAATCAAACACAGCTGAGTGGTGTGAGACACATAGCATGGTCTGCGCTCCTTTCCTGGGTGTAAGGGGAGCATGATCCTGTAAGGGAAAGGGGTCAAAGAGAGAGACAACAACACAACTTGGGGGTCACAACCATGGCAATCCTTGCAATACTGACCTGTCAGTAGACCCTGTGGAGAAAAGAGGGGGAGAACAGCTGGTGTCTACATATGGGTTACAGTTCCACACTCATGGCATTGTGTGCTCACATTAATACAGGCAGCTATGAGACAAGACATTGGTAAAGAGGCATATCATGGCAGGCATTGCAGGCAGACATGAGACAAGACATTGGTACAGAGGCATATCATGGCAGGCTATGCAGGCAGCTATGAGACAAGACATTGGTACAGAGGCATATCATTGCAGGCTATGCAGGCAGCTATGAGACAAGACATTGATAAAGAGGCATATCATGGCAGGCTATGCAGGCAGCTATGAGACAAGACATTGGTATAGAGGCATGTATCCTACCTATATTTCTCTATGCAAAGATGCAGAAGTCAGACCACATGTCAGCACGAACCCTGCTCTTACCTGCACTTACCTGCTGGTGTTGTTGCCTGTGAGGGGGGGAGAGGGGCTGGGAGAAAGACATGGGTTAGCAAACACTTGCATGGAGACAGCTGCCCAGGCACAGCAGTAAACAGTTTGGCCACAGGCAGAACAGCCCTCTCTGCCCTAGAGGGGGGCAGAGAGGAGAGGAGAAGAGAAGAGAGAAGTGGGGTGTTAGAAAAGTTTTCAAAGTCCCACTTTGTGGCTGCTGGGGGACAGAACCCCACGCCACGTGCTCAGAGAGAGAGAGAGAGAGAGAGAGAGAGAGAGTGGAGGGCTGGGGCTGGGCTTTTGTGGGAAAGAGGCTGGGTGGGGCTGGGTGCTGATAGGGTAACTTTTTGGTCCGGTTCCAGAGTTAGGCCACAACTGTTCCGTCCTAACTCAGGCACAACTCGGGCCCAGGGTGTTAGTACTTTTCAGGAGAGGGCTGGTGTGGGTAAGGTAAAATGGCTCTTATGGGTCTCCTCACATTTGGGTCCACCCTTTTTGTTGACCCAAATTTTGTGCCTGAGTTGGGCTCGAGGGGGCGTGTCAGGGGCTCTCCAGCGTCTGGAACCGGAACAAATTTGTAACCGCCCCCGACACACCCCCGACACACCCCCAACACGCCCACTTTTAGGCCGCAATTGTGCCTGAATTGTGCAGTTGTGCCTGAATTGTGTCGGAACCCAATTCAGTCACAATTGCAGCACAAATTCAGCCTCTGCGGCACAATTCAGGCACAGCTCGGGCCTAAAGCACTTAGGCTGCAATTGTGCCTGAATTGTGCCGCTGAGGCCTTGGGCTGGACTGGGCTGTGAGTCTCGAGTTTCTAATCAATCTTGTTTTTAGCTTTGGGCTCCTTTGTGCGCGAAACTGCCAGAGGCGTTCCTATGGTGGGGGCGGTACCATAAGTTGTGTTCAGTCCTAGTCTCCGTTTACAAGCTGGCATGAGGCGGCTCTGCCCCCTCGCCGTCGGAGCCATTCCATGCAGAGAAGGCAATGAGCAGGCACGGAATGGCTCCAACAGCGAGGGGGCGGGGCTGCCTTGTGCCAGCTTGTAAACGGGGACTAGGACAGGTCGCAACTTACAGTACTGCCCCCGCCGTAGGAACGCCTCTGGAAACTGCTGTGTTTTCTTGCTTTTACAAAGCGAAATCGCATTCCAGGAGGCACTTCCTACTTGCGCAACTCCCTCCCTTCCCCTAGATTTGCGCTAGAATGCATTGTGCAAGGCATTCTGGAGTGACCTTAGGGGAAAGGAGGGATGAATCACTAGTGGCCATCACCACATCTTGTGGCAACAAATTCCTTTGACTATGTACTGTGAGAAGAACTACCTTCTTTGGACCATCGTAAATCTCCCACCAATACATTTCATTGAATGTCCCCCCCCCCGGTCCTAGTATTGTGACAGAGGAAGAAAAACTTCTCTCTCTCTCTCTCTCTCTCTCTCTCTCTCTCTCTCTCTCTCTCTCTCTCTCTCTCCCTCTCCCTCTCTCTCCATCCTCTCTACAGCATGCATAGTTTGACCCCTGTCCTCCCTTAGTCATCTTTTTTTTTCAAAATGGAAAAGCCCCAAGTATTGCAGCCTTTTCTCATAAGGAAGGCGCTCCAGCCCTCTGATAATTTTGGTTGCCTTCGTCTGCACCTTTCCCAGCTCTGCAATATCCTTCTTAAGCAGGTGTGGCGATCAGAACTCTATGCAGTATTCCAAATATGGCTGCATTATTGACACATGTAGGGCAATATAATGTAACTAGTCTTTCTTTTCTATACTTTTCCTAGTGATCTTTAGCAGAGCATTTGTCTTCTTCACTGCTGCTGCACATTGGGCCAGTGTTTTCATTGATTTAATCACCATGACCCAAAGGTCGCTTTCCATCAACTAATCAGCCCCCATCAGCGTATATGTGAAAAAGGGATTTTTTGCCCCAATGTATGTCACTTTACAGTTATTTGCATGGAACTGCATTTGCCGTTTAGTTGCTCATTCACTCAGTTTGGAGAGGTCATTTTAGAGCACTTTACAACCTGATTTGGTTTTTCTCACCCCAAATAGTTTGGTGTCACCTGCACACCTGGCCACCTTGCTGTTTAACCCCAACTACCCTACTAACCTCCCTCTGAAATTTGCCCATCTGCTTCCTGTTCTTTATATTCAGCTACCAATCCATAAAAACACCTGTTCTCTTATTCCGTGACTGCTAAGTTTACTCAAAAGCCTTTGGTGAGGGACTTTTTCAAAAGCTTTTTGATCGCCTCTCTTCATGTGCCTGCAAGTCCGACTTACCTTTGCAGAAGCCAAACTGATTCTCCTTCGTGTACAGGAGCAGGGTTTATGGGATTTTCAGCTATGTTAATATTTGAAATTGAAGAAATAAAGAGATATGTACCAAAACTTGCCTGGAGAAATTCCTTTTTACTCGTATTCCCAATGTTGTGGTTAAACGCTTTCAAGGATTATCCGGAACAGTCAAGCACAAACAATTCTTTAATCTTCCACTTTACGTTTCTTCCCGTCTTGGGACCTTGTCAAAAGCAAAAATAGAACCAGCTTGTTGCCCATAGAAATATTAACATGGCTGAAAATCCCATGAACCCTGCTCCTGTACACGAAACTAGCCATGAAAACCTGCATGCCTCTTTGATTCTCCTTCAGCAAGGCTCATTCTTTGACATACTTAATTTTATCTTAATTATGTTTCCACCAGTTGACCCAGAACAGACATTAAGCTGACTGGCCTGTAATTCTCAGATCCCCCTCCACCTTATATCCATTTTTAAATATCAATGTCACATTGGCCACCTTTTAATCCTCTGACATGGAGACTGACTTAAAGGACAAGTCATATATTTTTTGTTAGATCAGCTGTTTCATATTTGAACTGCTTAAGAATTCTTGGGTGGGTGGCATCTGGATCCAGTGATTGGGTACTTTTTAACTAGAACTTCATCCTTGTCACTCTTGTTTGACTAGTTTCTTCAGACTGTCTCCCTGAGAAGGTCAGTTCAGACACAGTTAACTGCCGTAGGTCTTTGATGGTGATGACAGATGAAATTTTTTTTTGTTCAGCTTCTCCAAAATCTTCATATCCCCATTAAGCTTCCTGTTTACTCCCATGTTATCTAACAGTCCAACCACCTCCCTGGCAGATTTCCTGCTTTTGATGCATTTAAATCAGTTTTTATTGTTTGCTTTGATGTTTTTCTGTCACGCACTCCTCATATTCTGTTTTGGATCCTTTCTCGTCAGCTTAGGTTTATTTTTGCCAGAGTTTGTTTTCCTTTTTGTTCGCATTTGGGCAAGACGTCCACTTTGGGAAGGAAGCCTTCTTGCCTTTTATAACTTCCTTGACTCCACTCGTGAATCATGCTGGCCTCCTCCTTCACCTAGTGGTGCTTTCCCTACTTAGCGGTCTTCAGTCTAGTTGCTCTTCTGTTATTGTGGTTTCAAATAAGCTCTGTGCACTTTGAAGTGACTTAACCCTCTTGACTTTCTCTTTCAGTCCCCTCATTTTTTTTAGAAGTCCCTTCTTTTGAAGTCAAATGTGTTTGTCTTGGACTTCCTTGGAAACTTTCCAGTTATACATATGTTGAACTTGATAGTACCATGCACAGTCACTGTGTTCCCTTTCAGTTCAGCAACACTTAAATCTCACACTGGTCACCACCTAGAATTAAGTCCTGGGTCACCTCGTGTCTGATTGGTTCCAAGGCCAGCTGTTCTAGGGCACAGTCAGTTAGTATATCTAGAAATCTTCTTTGGCATAGCCTGAACATGAATTTAGCCAGTCCGTATTAGAGTAATTGAAGTCACCCATTGCTACAACATTCTCCTTTGGATACCTCCCTGATTTTTTCCCTCCAAGTCAAGCTCACCCTCAACATTTTTATCAGGAGGGCATTATCATGTATGTATCAGTATCAACTTACTATCTGGGCCTTGTATTTCCACCCACAGTGATTAAGAACATAAGAACATAAGAAGAGCCCTGCTGGATCAGGCCAAAGGCCCATCTAGTCCAACTTCCTGTATCACACAGTGGCCCCACCAGATGCCTCAGGGAGCACAAGACAACAAGATAACCCGTTTCCCGTTGTCACTCCCTTGCACCTGGCACAGAGAAAACCCACTTCTAAAAGCAGGAGGTTGCTTATGGCTTGTAACCTGTGATGGTCTTTTCCTCCATGAATCTGTCCAAACCCCTTTTAAAGGCATCTAGGCCAGGTGCCATCACCACATCCTGTGGCAAGGAGTTCCACAGATGAGGTGGACGAGTCTTGGTCCCCCTACGTTATCTAGTTTGTTGGATTCTATACTCTCTTTAACATAGAGAGCTGCACACCTAATGCTCCCTTGCCTGTTCTTTCTATACAGTTTGTAACTTGGAATCATTGTATCCCACAGGTTCTTTCCATTCCATCAGGTTTCTGTTATGCTCACTATGTTCTCCTTTGCAATTAAGCACTCTTGGCTCAGAGGCTTCTGACATTTGCATATGTACACCTATACATTCATCTGTGGAACTCCTTGCCACAGGAGGTGGTGATGGCACCTGACCTAGATGCCTTTAAAAGGGGTTTGGATAGATTCATGGAGGAAAAGACCATCACAGGTTACAAGCCATAAGCAACCTCCTGGCTTTAGAAGTGGGTTTTCTCTGTGCCAGGTGCAGGGGAGTGACAACAGGAAACGGGTTATCTTGTTGGCTGTGTGCTCTCGGAGGCATCTGGTGGGGCCACTGTGAGATACAGAAAGCTGGACTAGATGGGCCTTTGGCCTGATGCAGCAGGGCTCTTCTGATGTTCTTATACTTGTTCACTCTTCCTGTGAAACCCCTCAGCTCCTCCTATTTAGCTGGCCCTGCGTGTCAGGTTCTGGTCTTCAACATCATACCTAACAACCTAAGTTTGGCTTCCAAGACCACCCAACTAGATTTCCCCAATGTCGTTGGTGTCGACAGGGCACCATGACTGTTGCCCTCCTCCTCAGCACTGTCTATCAGCCTATCTAGACAATATGTGATGTCAGCAACTGTTGCACCCAGCAGGCAACTCACCTGCCAGAAATCCATCTCTATACCTAATGATCAAATCACCCATCACGAGGATCTCCCCACCCTCAAAAGGTCATGGGCCACCCTTGAAATGTCATGGTCGAATTCTGGCTAAAAGAGTGGTAGCAGCTTTCCAGGACCTCCAAGAGAAGTATTTCTCAGAGCTGCTCCCTAGTAGGAATTGAACCATAGGCTTGTGTTCCACTGAGCTATTCTCCTTCCTCGAAATAGGGCCACTTCAACAAGTTATAATACTGAAATGAATAAACCTTCTGAGTAAACACTGATACATCAGGCTGTAATGTCGGATACCAATGCCTTAATACTGGCATTTACATTTGGCCATGAATTGTTTCCCCATCTTGGGTAATCTATTTGGCTTGGCCTTGGCCATCACGTCTTTCACGTGGTTTGACATTTTGGGTTACGTAACCCAGAGATCCTTTTCATAAATTGAAAACCAACAGGAATAAATCAGAAGAGAAGTAAATGCAGAGCACAGAAGTGGGATTACTTTGGGAATCATAATTAATGTTTGTCTCCAGCCTCGCTTCATGGCAATAACATGAACCATTCATCATCTCTTTTGGTTTCATTTCCAATATTGCATATTATTAATGTTTTGAAAAGTAAACCATTTCATCTGTCACCCACTCTGTTTTTATATATATTTTCCACAGCCTTCCATGTAGCTCTAAGAACTGGTGAATTTGGCAAACGAGCATGTACAATGCTCTCAATTATTAAATGTTATCCTATACCATTGTTCCAGGGACTGAAAGATTGTGCCTCTGAACATAAATTTTGCTAAACAGTAGTTTCCAACCTACAATAAAACATAAGCACTGGAAGGTCTAATTTTAAATGTCAATGGACCAGTAAAAAAAAAAAAAACCTCCCAAAATGTGCACAGTCAATTGGTGAGATTATTTATATTTTTCACATTTTTATACCGCCTTGCCTTCAAGGAGCTCAGGGTGGTGTACATAGTTTCTTCCTTTGTTTTGTCCTCCCTGTGAGGTAGGTTAGGCTGGGAGATAGTGACTGGCCCCCATAGTCACCCAAGAAGCTCCTTGGCTGAGTGTGGATTTGAATCTGGATCTTCCAGGTCAAAGTCCAACTCCAGTTGCTTCAGAAGCATGAGAACGCCTGCAGTGACTCTTTCAATAACTCCAAAAGTTCAAGGTCACATGAGAGGAGCCTGCTGCAACATGAGTATTTCACCTGGGACAGGGCTGGTGGATTCCTTCCATGTGACCTGGGACTTCTGGCCTACTGGCTTGGGAAGGAAACTCACTGCAGTGGGTCCCATGCCACTGAGATAATATCAAAAGGGCCCCAGGACGCCTTGACACTGTCTCCGTCAATAGGAAGGCTCTCTTGTGTGTCCCACCACCTTTCGATGGGTGACACACCTTCTCAGGCTTTATCAGTAGTGGTCCCCACAATGTGGATTTCCCTGTCTGTCTCCATCCCTGTTATTGTTTTTCAATCAGAGGCTAAAGACTTGTCCGTCCTCACAGGCATTTTCTGTATTTTTACTATCAATTATGCTTAGGCTTACCAGATCTCTAACCGGGACAGAGTGCTAGACTTTTAGGAGAAGGAATGTGGGCAGGTGTGTAGCTTGTTAAACCTTAGCGCACAATCCTAGGCATGTCTACTCAGAAGCAAACCCTATTGTGTTCAGTGGGGCTTGCTTCTGAGTAGACATGCCTAGGATTGTGCTCTAAGGTTTAACAAGCTACATCTGCCCACAGGGCCATTCAGAGGAATTTTCAGGGGGTACAAAGTTTCTTTTGGGCCCCTTCCCTACATATGAATTTGGCTCCTGGGCCCCCCTTTTTTGCTCCAGGGCCCCCTTTTTGACCCAGTTTTTGCCCTGGGCCCGGGTACAAATTACCCCCTTAACCCCCCTCTCAGAGGCCTTGCCTGCCCACATTCCTTCTCCTAAAGGGCTACACTCTGTCCCGGGAAGAAATCTGGTAAGCCTAGTTATGCTTTCCGTTTTGCTGCCCATGTATGCCCATGGCTTTAATTGCTGTAGTTTGTTTTTTTAATTATGCTTTGTATTAACTTGTTTTTATCCTATTACAAGCTGCCTTGTGTCCATAAAGGGAGAAAGATGGTATAGAACAGGCATTCTCAACCTGTGGTACGGGTACCCCTAGGGGTACGCGGACCTCTTCCTGGGGGTACGCCAAGCCCTGCCCCTTAGCTGCCTCATCAGCAGCTAATTAAGTGCTAATTAACATGAATTTTAAATTGTAATTATTTTTGGAGCCCTTCTGTTTCTCTGATTTTGGTTTTGGGCTTATTTTTGTACTTTGGAAAATATACTTTGGTGGGGTGGGGGAAGGGAGGAGCTGATTTTGGGAAGTGTGACTTGGAGAAAAAAAAAGAGATCCTTGCATTCTGTCTCTCTCTCACACTCTCACATTCACAGAGTTAAATAAGACATTTTTTCACATTTAAAATTGTTTTAGTACTTTTTATTTAATGATTAATTACCTAATTAATTAACTGATTAATGCAATTTATTAGCAGTTACTTAGCAGGGGGTACTTCAGAAAATTGAACCATGATAGGGGGTACCCGGGCCTCCAAAAATTGTGCAGTGATGGAAGGTCCCCCCCCCCAGATTATGTAGAGGCAGGACGGTGCATTCACACATACTGCTCTTCATATGATGGAGGGGTCATTCAGGTGTATCATCAGAACTGGCCCATTGCACATGCTGAAGGGTCACATTCATAGGTGGACACCAAGATAGTTGCCAGAATCTTTCCCCTCCAGCTTCGTATGTGGCAATACATATTGGTCACAATCCCAACACAGCCTACCTCTGTTGTTGGTACCATTGCAACTACTTCTCTCTATCAACACTTAACATTTACTAAATGCCTTACAGATGGGGCCCAATCCTATCCAACTTTCCAGCGCTGATGCAGCCATGTGTATGCTTGTTAAATAAAGGGCATGCGCTGCATCCTGTTGTGGAGGTGGCAGTCACAGAGGCCTCTTCAAGATAAGGGAACATTTGTTCCCTTAATTCGGGGCTTCATTGTGGCTGCATCCATGCTGGAGAGTTGGATAGGATTGGGCCCTTAAGACAACCCTGTCCACAATCTCAACATATGGGGAGAAGTTCAGTTCTTCTAGTGAATTGCATCAGTGTAAGTAAAAAGTCATCCTGTTGATCTTCAGATAGTATTTATGATCATATTACTGCTAGAAATTAATTCCTTGCTGGAAAATATGAGTGCACTATCAAACTGGATACATCCTACTTCTACATTTTGTTAAGTGTTAGACAGAAAATTGCACAATAACAAAGAAGGGATGATAGTTACATTAGGCAGATGTCTCACCAAAATTTGGAAAGATTTCACTATGGAAAATCTGACTGACTTGGAAGATATTGCATGAAGGTATTGGACATTTGGCTACCCTCTCATTATTTATACTGAATAAAGGAGCTGGAATAGAAAACAATTAATTCTTTTCTTAGTAACATTTTTATTGTTCCAATTTTTGTTGCATCTCATCACATTAGATATGTAAACTCTGAAAATGCACTTAGTCTTATTTATGTGATGGAGTCTTCGTTTTGGCAAATGCTGGATTTACATGAAGATATTTTTGTATTGTTCATTTGTGACCCTAAAAATAAATATCAGATGCTCTCCATGGACATTGTTTAACTAAACTCAAGTCACAACCTGACCTAACGGAGCTTGCTTGCTTCTTAGGTTAGAGCAGCTAAAGTGGTCATCCACTACTTACTCAAACATAATCAAAAACACATGGGTTGGTGACTCCCAACCCCACCCCACCCATGGCACTCCTGGAAAATGAGAACTACAAGTCACACTTTCAATTAGTGGATAGGCTTCGCTAATGCACAGTACAGTACTGTAATTCGTCATATTTGGGGCTGAAAAAGAATTGCCAAAATGGTGAGAGACCTTTTCCTTTCAATGTAGCCCAAAGCACGACTGTCTTCTTGAGTTATATGGACATACAGTTGTTCTATGTCGATTCTGTTAAACATTGAATACTGAACTCGGGCTCCATTCAGTTGTTACAGGTTTATATAGAGCTCCCTGTTAGGGTTTCCTGTATTTACAGGTTTATATAGAGATCCCTGTTAGGGTTTCCAAGCCTGCAACAGGGTTTCCCCTAGAGAAGTGAGATGGTGGAGTTTAGAGTCTTGGTTGAACTTCAGGGGATAGTACACAATTCATTCACTGTGCTTGAATACCCCGCAGTCCACAAGCCACCTTTCTGTACTTGTGTCATGCTGAGGTCTGTTTTGTGCAGGTTGATGTGTGTAAGTCTGGTGTAGGTTAGGGAGGCCTTGAACAAAAGTTTAGATTAGAAGACTATTGATCCATTCCAAGTATAGGGACTGTGAGTCTTCATTGACTGGACCAACATTCTTTGCATACTTGGTGTAATGTGAATCCAACCTTCCTCCAAAGTATAACCCCCTGCTCTTGTTTCCAATATTTCGTGCACATTTCTGCATATGGTTTAACTTGCCAGTATGAATTTGGAATTTTCAAACATGCAAATAGGAAGAAAGGCAATTAGACAATTGGCACTGGCGTCGCTCAAGGTGGGGCGGAAAGCTAAGTTCTGCAGCTTTCCGCCCCACTGTTACTCTCCGGTACGAGGCGCCCCGCCCCCTCGTCATAGGAGCCCGTCAGCAGAGAGAAAGCAATGTGCAGGGACTCTCCTGAGCGTTGCTTTCTCTCCGCTGATGGGCTTCTATGACGAGGGGGTGGGGCGCCTCGTTCCGGTGAGTAATGGTGGGGCAGAAAGCTGCAGAACTTAGCTTTCCGCCCCACCTCGAGCGACACCAGTGACAATTGGTCTATTGACTTCTAATATGACAACAGCCCCAGAGTAGGGCTAGGCTATGGATAGCAATAGGAGAAAGGAGATGGAAGCCAGGATGTTGTAGTGGTTTGGAGTTGAACTTAGACCTGGAAGATCCAGGTTAAAATGCCCGCTCAGCCATGAAGCTTCCTGGGTGACCTTGGACCAGTCACTGTCTCTCAGCCTCACCTACCTCACCTGTTGGGAGGACAAAAGGAGGGGAGGAACAATGTTCACTACCCTGAGCTCCTTGGAGGAAGGGCGGTATAAAATGTGAATAAATACATTTCAAATTCTCTAGTCCAGCGTTTCTCAAAGTTCTCCCCGTGAAAACTTTGAGTGTTTGAGGGGATGGAGCCAGCGGCGGCAGCGATCCAGGGGATCGCCTCCACTGAAACCACTCCTGAAACAGCCATTGCGGCACTTACCAGGGCTTGGTGGAGTTTTGGGGAGGCCTGCGCGACCCTCTGCAGGCCTCCCCGATCTTCAGATCGCTGCAAAACAGCAATCTTTGGGTGCTTCCAGTTTTTGCAAAAACCGGAAGCGCCCAAAGTTTGCTATTTTGCAGCGATACAAAGATTGGGGAGGCCTGCAGAGGGTCATGCAGGCCTCCCCAAAGCTCACCCAAACCCCAGTAAGTGCCGCAATGGTGGTTTAGGGCAATTTGGTGGTGGTGGCGAACCCTTAAGGGGGCAGGGGACAGCTTAGGTTCTCAATGGTGGGTCGTGACCCACAGTTTGAGAAACGCTGCTCTAGTCCATGTGCTTAAGACTGCAATCCTATGCACACATACTTGAGAGTAATCCCCACTGAGCTCAATAGGATTTTCTTCTGAGTAAATGTGCGCAGACTAGACTGCACATTTTATTAAAAATAACATTGCTTGGTTAATTTGTATGACTGGGGGAAAGATTAGAGGGTTATTTTTTTCCATACTAGCTTGTTAAAGCTAGTGTTAACTTTAAGAGTTTACCTCAAGTATAAAAGGCAAAAGAAATATTGGAATGAAAAAGTGTAGAAAAGAAACTGAGTACAGTATATGGAAATTTAGCAAGTGAAATTCAGTGTATTCCTTCTTCCAAAAACATGCTCCGAGTCGGATGGAACTCGTTTACAATTTACAAGGCATACAGATTTGCAGCACAATCCTGTGTAACTCTTGCACTGGTGTAATAGTAGATCCACCAGTGTAAGTGCACTTATGCCAGTGTAACTTGCCGTGCACCAACTGATGCAGGACAGAGACCGGCGTAACCCCCTTCAGACACCTCACATGCGCAGTTTGGATGCGGAACAGATACCGGCGCAACTCTGCCGGCTCAGGGGGCATCCGAAAGCCCCCGGAATGCCCCCTGCGCTGGCGGAGTTGCAGCGGGACACAGGACGGAGACTGGCATAACCCCCCTCAAACGCCGCGCATGTGCAGTTCAGACACAGGACGGACACCACTGCAACTCCGCCAGCGCAGGGGGCATTCCAGGGGCTTTTGGATGCCCCCTGAGCCGGCAGAGTTGCACTGGTGTCTGCCCTGCATCCGAACTGCGCATGTGCGGCGTCCGAGGGGGTTTACGCCGGTCTGCGTCCGTTGACGTATGGCAAGTTACACTGGCATAAGTGCACTTACACCGGTGAATCTATTGTTACACCGGTGCAAGAGTTACATAGGATTGTGTTGTAAATTAGGAGCCTTGATTTACTGTTTACGTGCTTTTTGGACCCCGAGTGAATTTGTAATATCCTTAACTCTTTTCTTAAACCATCATTTTTGTTGGTCTTAGTGTATGTTAATTATGTTTGGTTATTATACTGTTATCTCACTATAATAATAATGGTTTTAGAATTATTTTGAATTGGTCTCCTATCCTGCCCCAAACACCTGAGATTTAGGCTATTGACATTTATACGATTTGTTCAAAATCCTACCTTTTCAGCATATCTGTTTTGGGTAGTTGGCGATAGTCTCTTATGCTTCTTCCTCCCTTCTCCTCCTAACCAGCTGGGATAAAAGAAATTACTGGATGACTATGATTAAATAATTATTGATGTTGTATGCAGGTTCTCATGGCTTGTGAAGCAGAAGGAACCGTCAGTTCTGCTGTTAATTAAACAATTAAGCTTCCCGCGCTTTGTAGCGTGTTCCTGTTTAAATCTAGCCCTTTCTCTCCAATGGGTATCGGAACGTTTACTGGCTACGGCCAGGATTGCTTGAGAAAACCCCTGGAGCGGGGAGAAACATCGCAAGTGGACCGTGGATTTTATTTTTTCTTTGTCTAACGGATAATCCTATGCGCCCCCTTTTTCTTCAGTACGCTGGAGTCCTTGCGTTAAAGGAATATCTGCAGGCATTTGGTAACAATAAAATTTTATTTGTCTCTTCAACAAAAACCTCTGACATGGCTTCTTCACCCATACCTCCGATCTCTCTACAATTTTTGATGTCGCCATTTCTGAATATGGAATTAATGAGTATCCAATTAGTCAAATGTAAATTAATGCTTCAATTAGGATCAGGTGCAGCCAAGCATGTATGTACACAGTGCTAGAAAAAATAAATTTCACACAGAAGCTCCATTAATAGAGTTTTAGGCCATAGGTTTTTTTGAAAGTCTGATTGCACTGAACTGACGTTCTGTAGCTCTCTTTCTCAAATGACTATTTATTATTAGAAGGATCACACAGCAAGGAAAAGTATACCCAAAACTCACATTTAAATCACCACCGAGTTATCCGGACATTCAATGTGTTATCAGCTCCGACTGATATCAGACCACGGTGTGTGCTTAAAAAGGAAAGTTTATTTTCTGTGGTCATGTTTTGCTTTTCAGTTTATGTTGCTTACCTCATCCCTCTCCAGAGGTCCACCTCTTGGGTTCATCCTGATTCCAGGGAAGCAGAGGGTTTCTTCGAAATTCAGAGTTGTCTTTTGGATCAGATTTCTTTGATGTGTGGAAGACATAATGACTCAATTGCATTTCCTGGTTGTAAATGATGCATTGCACCAGATAGCCTCCTTGATAAGGTCTCACTACATTTCTGTTTCCATCAAACTATATAGTCCAAAAAGTGCAGGGCTTAAAGTCCAATCCTAACTAACACTCCCACCAATGCAGCCACGTCAACAGAACATGTGCTACATCTATGGTGGCAGGGCAGTCATGGAGGTCTCCCCATGGTAAGAGAACTTTATTCTCTTACCCTGGGGCAAGCCTCTGCTGCCTGAATGGGTCTCCTTGGGTCTGCACCAGCCATCTTGCTGGTACAGAACCAAGGAGCATAAGGGAGAGGTAAGAGGAGAGGGAATGGGGAAAGGGTCCCTGGCGCATGCTGGTGCCCAATGCTTTTCACAGTCTTGTTGCTCAATCCTACCTGTGCTACCAATGGTGGCTGCTCTAATGCGGAATGAGTGAAGCTTGAGTTCTGTTGGCGCTCACCTCAGCTGTACCATGCCTTATTCAGTATGGTCTAAATTGGAAACTGCATTAGCAGAGATCCATCCTGGTGCTGGAAAGGGCAACTCCCTGCTGTGCCCCTCCACTGCGAAAACTACTCTGTAGTGCCACCCAGTACAGAGCCCATGAGAGGGGTGCAAAGGGGGTAAATTGTACCCAGGCTCATTTTACTATTGGATTATTTTTCCCTCACCCAAACTCTTTTTCCCTTCACTCTCCACTAAACTTTCAGACTCACCTCTCTTCTGCAGCGGCAATCCATCCCGCATGCTGGAGGACCAGCGCAAGCCTCTCTGCTGGTGCCGCTTACTGGTTGGGTGATGCAAACGTGCCTTATGGTACATTTGCGGCACCCTAGACCAGTCGCTCCGCCAGTCTGTTGTTAGACAGGATTGCACTGTTAGGGTCATACTAAATGTTTGGGGCAATCATATGTGTGTTACATACGTGATTTCTCCAGGCCTACACACATACTGTATATTAAGTGGAGGGTATATGTCTACTTCTTATACCAAAAGGAATGTATGCAGGAGGAGAGGAAAGCCTACTCCACCGCCTTACATACTGCTGCTTTAAGGCAGTTTTTACTTATCCAGCCTAATACCAGAGGTAAGCTGGGAAGGGAGAAAACGGCTTAAAGAAGCCAATGTAGCCTCAGTGCCTTGTTTGGCCCGTGATGGAGATCAAAAGTTAAGTTGCATGAAGGAAATTCCTTTTGATTTTTTCTCTCCGTTACCTTCAGGCGCAGTGGAGGCACCTTGACTTAGGCAAATAAAAGCTCGTTCTTGTGTAGGTCGCGATTGCCACCAGAATGTCAAAATTCACCACCAGTGACCACTTCACAACACCAAACAAACCGCAGTTACTTCCTGTTTGGCATGTTGTGGAATGCGCAGCTACTGTTTTGCCAAGCGATGCCAAAGGGCATTTTTCATACTGTCAGGTCCTACGTAGAGCACCAGCATTCAGCTTGTGCTTGCTTTGCCTGTTCTTTCCATGTGTGCTACACATCCCAGCCTCACACAGCTACACGCCTGCTGTGTCGCCTGTGGTTGAACTGTCTCCTCCCTCTCAAAAACCCCAACGGCCTTCAGAGTATGTCATCTGAGTGGAGAGTGGGAAGATATTTGGGAAAGGAAGATTTTTTGGAGCAGGCTTGAACCTTCACAGAAGACATATTTTTATGTTACCCTTATATAACCTGCCCCCTGTTTCTTCAAGTGTAAAATCCAAAAAAACTCCTACAAGAACATGGCCAGCTGAGTAAATAGAAAAACTGTAGAACTTGTGGATATTGCTCATTGAGGTCCGAGCTATTTTGAACCATGTGCCCACATAGCAATGCATTTAGAGAGACGGAGTGATATTAAGACACATCACACATGGAAAGAGTTGGTAAAAGGCTGGAATGATGCTGGGAATGCATTTCTGGTAAACAGTGTGTTGGAATTGAATGTGTAGGGAGAGGAGCCGTAAGGTAAAATCAGGACAACAGTTTCTGTAGAATCAGAGGGAGTTTTTAAAAAAAAAAAAAAAAAGAGAGGAAGGACTCTCATCATGAAATGTAAAGTTGTTGAAAGTTTAGTGGAGAGTGAAGGGAAAAAGAGTTTGGGTGAGAGAAAAATAATCCAGTAGTAAAATGAGTGTGTGTGTGTGTGTGTGTGTGTGTGTGTGTGTGTGTGTGTGTGTGTGTGTGTGTGTGTGTACAGAGAGAGAGAGAGAGAGCACTGCTCCAGACGAGAACCACTGCCAAGCAGAACCGCATCAGCGTGTGGCCATTTTCTTACACTGACACTAAAAACATCTGTTGAGGTACAGTGTTTATACTGCCTGCCAAATAAATATTTTTTAATCTTAAAGCATATGCTGGAAATGAGAAATTTGGACAAAAACAAAACGAAGAAAGAGGGGTGGGTGGCCAATAAATTAGGACCACGGCTGCATGGCAGGGGGAGGGGCTATGGGAGGGAATGTTTTTCACAGTGCTGCTCATATTTAGGTCATTTCAGGGTTGCTTGCAGTGGAAGAAGGAAGGAAGGCCTAGAGAGGCCACATATTTGTCTTCAAGGAGCTGGAATGGAGACTTTATGGGTTACCACTGTCATTGTTATGGCTTCCCAAAGTGGGGTCCTGGGAATGCTGGTTTGGTGACAGTGCTTATCATCTCCCGTTAATAGTCTCTAGCCCGCCTCACAGAACTACAATTCCCAACTTTCCTTGGGGGAGGGAGTAGCTATTAAACTGCAGCAGGATGTTGCATCAACTGCCTGTCACCACGGGCATAACAAGGGTGGAGCGAAGGCAAGTAGTTCTGCAAGACTCCGTTACACTGGAGTCAGCGGCCCCTCCCCCTTGCTGTTGGAGCCATTCTGGCAGCAAAGGCAACACGCAGGACACTCCCCTGTTGCTGCTGGAATGGCTCCAACAGCAAGGGGGAGGGGCCACTGACTCCAGTGTAACGGAGTCTTGCAGAACTACTTGCCTTCGCTCCACCCTTGTTTCACCACTGCCTGTCACAGCCTTTGATCTGCTTCGTTCTGTTGGCTCAGCCAGGTAGTTAATAGTCTGATGAACCACCAGTTGGGAAAGTAGTTAAGTCCTTAATTTGGGGGTCCTTAGGAGCATTTCCTATCATTGATAGCCTTATCAAGGGCAGTACAAGGAAGCATTTGTGCTGACTTTGGAATGTATGACATGGAGGGCTCAGGGGTCTGATAAATAGAGATACAGATTCAGTGATCTACATATGCAGAAGCTGTAATTTGCACCTGGATCCAGGGTGTCCCAGTAAGGTGGCCGCTTTGTGTGGTGGGCTGGGGGAGGTCGTGAGCTGACAGGATGCCATGCACTCTGCACCTGTCTGCCTCTTTCCCCAGCCCCCCACCCACCTGCTGCTCAGAGCAAGTGAGAGGAGTCTCAGAGCAGCATTACCAGCAACTCAGCTGTTCCTCCAGTGCTGTGGTTGCTCCAAGCAAGCAAGCAATCGTGGGACTGGAGGAAAAAGCAGGAGGCTGCTACAATGGCTTCCCAAGGAGTGATTGAACTAGGACGGCTCCTTTGCCACCTTCTCTGCTTGGCTGCGTCTTCAGAACCTTCCAAGCAGGGCATGCTGGGAGTGGGAGAGGAAGTCCTCAACCGGAAGTTCGGTTGGCTAACAGAGGAAGTCCTCTTCCACTGGCTGCATGCCTCAACCCACCTATTTTGAATAAGCAACTGTATGGGGAAGGAGGCGGCGGCGGCGGCTGTGGAGTAACTGTAAGGGAAAAGGAGTGGTCTGGGGTTGCTCCATCACCACCTCCTTGCCTTCAAAACAGGCCAGGTGGGCAAGCGGTGGCAGGTTGGAGCATGTGCACACTCTGTGTGTGTGAGTGAGTGTGTGTGTGTGTGTGTGTGTGTGTGTGTGTGTGTGTGTGTGTGTGTGTGTGTGTGTGTGTGTGTGTAAGTTCAGTCTCCACTGTCTGTTTCTGACACCTCCCAGGCCGCCTAGGCCAGCAATTGTGCCCGCATCAGATCATACATATAAGCCATAGGTCAGGGCACAGAGCATCTCCAGTGCACAGTTAAGCACTTTTAAATCCCAGTAACTTCAGTCGGAGAGTTAAACATATGCATATGCTTGATTTTCTTCCATTCAGATCAATGGGGCATATAGTGCTTCCCTTTGCCTGCATAATCAAATCAATTTCCACATGACACAAATAATGTTGTCTGCATTTGGAAGGACAGAGTATGACTACTGTATTGTAAGTCTTTGGTTTAGGGTGAATATTAACCCCATAAGTGAAGCAGTAAAGTACGGCTGTCACATTTTTCTTAATCCTGAATCTGACAGCCCTCTCAAATTTATAGATTTTCCATGCTAATTAAGTGGGGGGGGGGACTAAAGTACTGTAATTGGGAATTAAGAATTGATGGGTGACCACTTAAGAAAGTCACTGTGGTCCAGTGGTTTGTGTGGGTGGATATTTGACATGGGCAATTTCATTTTGAGCTTTGCCCCTTAGAAGAGGGAAATCTTGCAGCACTTTGTGGTTTTAAACCAACAGAAACAAATTTCTTGACCACCCCCCAAATCATATGGTTTCTCAAAATATTTTATAGTTTTCAAGTTTCCAAAGTATTTTTGTTAATATAAACCATCATTCCTCATAGAAAATCAATGTATAAAAGAAATTGTTTTTTCCTCCAAACTCAAATATGCCTCCCTTATGGTGCCTCTTTCTTCCTGTAATCTTACTGGCTTTCCCCCCAACTTTCATGGGACATCTCCAACCTTAGGAGTAAATTGTAGGGAGGGTTCAAGACTTCAACTGTGGGTGGAGCTCAAAATTCCTCCATTTTGAGATGGTTCCAGCTCCCTTCAAACTGGGATCAACTCAAAATGGAGTGTGCAGGCTGATCATGCCGCTACCCAGCCAAGCCACCCCTGCCAAAAGACTCATTATCTTGAAGGGTGGTGGTAACAAGCAGTGCAGAAGACTGACCTTCACACAGTACAGGCCCTGCAAAGCCTCATCTGAACTGCCAGTGATATAAAGAGCTTCATTTGCTGCTGCAGATCATGAGCCTTGTAGTTAAAAAGTTACAAGCTTCATGATCCCTAGCATGAAGTAGCGCACCCTGCTTTACAGTTAAGACTGTGACACACCAAACACGTTGGCATACGCACTGGCGTCGCTGGAGGTGGGGCGGAAAGCTAAGTTCTGCAGCTTTCCGCCCCACAGTTACTCTCCTGCACGAGGCGCCCCGCCCCCTCGTCGTAGGAGCCCGTCAGCGGAGAGAAAGCAACACACAGGGACTCTCCTGCATGTTGCTTTCTCTCCGCTGATGAGCTCCTATGACGAGGGGGTGGGGCGCCTTGTACCGGAGAGTAACGGTGGGGCGGAAAGCTGCAGAACTTAGCTTTCCGCCCCACCTCCAGTGACGCCAGTGGGCATGCGTTGCGTCCAGCGGTGTCTGCGTGCAGCTGAAAAATGCCGGTGTATCTTGTCTCTGGCTAGAACACACAGAAACGCCGGAGTGCCACGTTCCGGTGTGTGCTAAGTCGACCCAGTCTCAACTTTTGCCACGTTCAGCCAATAGGAGGCTGAGTTCCGTGCTATGAGGGCGGAACGTGGAGCGGTGTGCTGGCCAATCAGAATCGAGTCTGAAAAGGCTCGATTCCAGTTGGCTAACAGGGAGCTCTGGGGGGGGGGGTCGGGGCTCCCTCTCCTCTCTGGCATCCTTCAGTGTAAACAAGTTGCATCTTGGTGTGGCGCGGCACGTCGGCTGTTCTTGCGCCGCAGCTGGACGCAATGCATGCCAACACGTTTGGTGTGTCAGAGCCTTTAAAGAGAGGCTGGTGTGAAAGTGAGCCCTGCCCACTCTCTGTTACTCCGTCCCCCAAGGTAAGGTTTTTGCTGCTTGAGGGAAGCAGACCAGCAGAGAAGAAGGGAGCTATACTAACCAACTGGGTTTCCAACTGTTTCTGTCAAATGCTTGAAAACCCCTTGAGGTTTTTTTGAATATTTGACAGGAATGCTTGAAAACCCCAGTTGGTTTTTGGGGGGCGAGTCAGTGGGGGGACTCCCACAACTCTGTAAACGAATGCAGAATTTCAGCATAAGTTATCTGTAAAATTGTGGGTTTTAAAACTTCAGTTTGCTGTGTACGTTTTCTTTTCTTAACTTCTTGTAGACTGGGCCAGTATTCTGTGGGCTGAAACCCCATGTATGTGGCTTCGAAGATGCGATGTCTGGTCCACCACTGATTACATTATAAAATACATGCACTAAAACGACATGAGGGGCTCCGTGCCAAGATATCCTAGATTGTCTTGGCTTTGCTGGTTTGATTCCTAACCACTACAGAAGCAATATGTTCTAGTGGTCTAACACAGGACTGAATGCCAGGAACGCCCAGTTTCTAACTTGGGCCTACTCGCTGTGTGGCCTTATGCAAATAACTTTAGTCTTTATGCCTCAAGTTGCCTCTTGGGAATGTATTCAACGTGCACAGCGATTAAGTCTAATTGTGAGGATTGTTCAAACCAGAAGTAAATAGTCTATCATTAAGGAAAATGTCTCCATGATGATTTAAACATTTTTAATGCGACATTTGAAGCACAGCACATTACAAATCCCTTTATGTAATTCGGACACCCAACTAAATCTAGGGGAACAAGAACTTCCTACAAGTCGCACCATGATCCAAAGGAACTGAAAACCACAGAAAGGTGCACTTTTGCCTTTTCTCTAAGTAAAAAAGGTAAAGGTATCCCCTGACAATTAAGTCCAGTCGTGTCCGACTCTAGGGTGTGGTGTTCATCTCCATTTCAAAGCCGAAGAGCCAGCGTTGTCCAAAGACGCCTCCGTGGTCATGTGGCCAGCATGACTCTCCTTGCCGCAGCGCGTAGCATGCAGCTGGAACACGGAGCGCTGTTTACCTTCCCGCAAGCGGTACCTATTTATCTACTCGCATTGACATGCTTTAGAACTGCTAGGTTGGCAGGAGCTGGCCAAGCAACGAGCGCTCACCCCGTCGCGGGAATCGAACTGCCGACCTTTCGATCGACAGCTTATGGTTCAGCGGTTTAACCCGCTGCGCCACATTCCTCCCTAAAAGACACCAGAGTGAGGACAGGAAACTTTCCTTTTGAGGGCCATCCTCCCTCCCACTGATTTGACTTTAAGTCCATCCCTTCAAAGTGAGGGCAGATATAGAAGTAATATTTCCTGCCTGCAGAGGAAGAGGAACAGAAAGATTTTTTTTTTTTTAAGGACCAATTCAGCAAGGATGGGAACGATCTCGGATTGCCGCCGTTTCTGCCATGTTTAAAATAGAATTACTTACCCGGGCGCCGGCATGTTGGCTCGCGAAATCTCGCAAGAGCCAAGATGTCGGCGCCCAAATCCCGTGAGGGCCAACATGCTGGCACCCGGGTAAGTAACTCTATTTTAAACAAGGCGGCGGCAAGCGAGCGGGTGAGTAGGCCGTTCGCCCGCTGTCTCACTGGCTCGGAGCTGCCAGTGCAGCTGCCTGGGACCGGGCAGTCTCTGGATTGCTCGCTGTCTCACTAGCTCGGAGCCGGTGAGACAGCGAGCGATCTCTGGAGACAGACTGCCCGGGGCCGGCTTGCGCGGGCCCGTACAGTCTCCGGATTGCTCGCTCGCAGGCAGTCTCTCTCCGGATCAGCAGCGCGACGAAGATGCAGCAGCAGCACAGATCTCAGCAGCACGACGAAGACAGTACTGCCAGATCAGCACTGCCGACGATGGTGGGGTAAGTAAATTTAATTAATTATTTAACTTAAATAAATAAATAAAAATTGTGGGCGCGCTTTGCGCAGCAATAGGGGGTGCTTCGTGTCCCCTTTGTTTTGGAACATTAAATTTGTAGGCTAAATTTGTAGGCTAGGTTTGTAGGCTAAATAAATAAATAAAAATTAAAAATTGCGGCCGCGCTTCGCGTGGCAATAGGGAGCGCTTTGCGCCCCCTATATTTTACAATAAATAAATAAATAGAAATTGTGGATGTGCTTGTATTTTTCTATGTATTTTAAATTAATTACCGTATTGGTCTGAGTATAAGACTCACTTTTTTCTCCTAATTTAAGTTTTTAAACTAGGGGTGTGTCTTATAATCAGGCTGTTGCAATTTAATGCCAGTGATTTAATTAATTTTTTTTAATAGCACCAAACTTTAAGGGTGCGTCTTATAATCAGGTGCGTCTTATACTCGGGATAATACGGTATTTAATTAATTTTTCGATTATTTAATTGGTGGGGGGGTCCAGGTTGAAGGTCAGGAAAATATGGCAAGCCTACCCATAGACAATCGAGCTCCTGGTGGCTGTTGGAACCCCCCCCCCAATTGGACGCAGTGTGTGCTCCATCAGAGAGGCTGCATTGGCACTAATGTCGGGGGAGTGATGATTGCTCCATCGGTCTAAGTTGTCTGATGAGTAAGTGACACTGCCGGAGAGGCTTGTGCCGGTTCTCCAGTGCCGCAGAATGGTGGAGCACCACAGCGGAGAGGTAAGTCCCTGCCGGACAATGGAGGGGCATGGGGAAGGTGTTCTGGAGGTGAGGATTGGTCAGCCAAGATGGGGGAGGAATTGTCATCAGTGCGCTCCGCCAAATCCTATCCCCCTTCCCAGGCCTGGCTGACATTACACAGCCAGCTCAAATGTGCACCAGCAAAATAGCTGGTGCACATTCAAGTAGACCCATTGGGATGGCTGGGGCTGTACTCGGGGTAAGAGGATGAATGTCTCTTTACCCAGAGGAGGCCTCTGGCTGCACTGACACAGGCCGCATCCTGCGCAGGATGTAGTGGGTGCCTTATTTGCGCCGCCGTATCCTGCTAGACAGGATTGGGCTGTTAGACGTCATCTCTTCATGACTACCACCACCACCATCTTCTCAAATTGCTACCATTTAAAACATATTGTGCATGTAGGTATAGTATACTTGGACCAGAATAAAAAAGTAGTGGTTCAGAATTGGTGGGAGACCCTTCAGGACTTTCATAACTGCCTTTGGATTCACTATTATTCTTCCAGGATTAACCAAATCCTTGCTGCATTGTGACTGTGAAGAAAATACAAACATTTATTTAACCTTAAGACTACAAAGTCCATGCTGCAGTCACTAAGCAAACATTTAACATGTACTAAAACATCCAGGGTTGGCCATTTGAATAGACAGCTGCTGATTACTAATCTTTTGCTAGGTCAAGCAAATATCTGAAGCCCGGATGGATTTTCAGCAGACGTCCATGGCTCTAGTCCATCAAAATGAATGTCTCGGTGGAATTCCTGCTGGAGGTTTTGCACGTCCTCAGAGTGACACAAAGTAAATATTGACCATGTATAGTAAATGAAGGCCAGCGGGTGTCGCAACGTGTTAAACCGCTGAACCATAAGCTGTCGATCGAAAGGTCGGCAGTTCGATTCCCGCGATGGGGTGAGCGCTCGTTGCTTGGCCAGCTCCTGCCAACCTAGCAGTTCCAAAGCATGTTAATGCGAGTAGATAAATAGGTACCTTGCGGGAAGGTAAACAGCGCTCCGTGTTCCAGCTGCATGCTACGTGCTGCGGCAAGGAGAGTCATGCCGGCCACATGACCACGGAGGCGTCTTCGGACAACGCTGGCTCTTCGGCTTTGAAATGGAGGTGAGCACCACACCCTAGAGTCGGACACGACTGTACTTAATTGTCAGGGGATACCTTTACCTTTATAGTAAATGAGCAAATGATTCCATGATCTTTCGTTGCTATTATATTTGCATATCATGTGAATTCATCCTGTAGTACAAAATGCAATGTTCATATGACTACAGTATGGAATGTTTGCATACTGCTGGTGAATGCCAAAGAGCATAAACATCTGTTTAAAATATTAAGAAGCATCAAAGGACCATTTGACTATTCAACACAAGGAACTGCAGACATTCAGAGGAAAAAGTTAATTTTAACTGCATATTGGGATACACATAAAGTCTTGTAACGGACAGTATGGCAAAATAGACATTTCCCCCCCCTCTGGTAAATTGTTATATTCCTAATAATATACAAAATATAAAGCTGTAAATTTTGTTCAACCCAGAACTTCAAAGAAGTAAGAGTTGGTCTAAAAATATACCTTAAAAATAGCTGAATTGTTTCTATAACTGTATAGACACACAACATGACAAAGTATAAATGTTTATATGACAATGTCCATTTGTAAACACAAGAAAAACTGTCATGAAAGACAAAATATGAAACATTGATTTTTTTCACCTAACCCTCCCTGTGTTTCTTCCACTTGGGCTAGCAAGATAAGAATTAATGCCGAAGAAGAAAATAGCTAGAGTTTTACCATGCGTACGTTTTGCAAACGTGTGTTTGTGAAATGTGCACAAATCCTAGTGTACAATTTGCATTTATTCTGATACTTGTGTATTCACATTTGAATCAGCAAACATATTTATTTATTTTATTTATTTTTGACATTTTTATACCGCCCTTCCTCCAAGGAGCTCAGAGTGGTGTACATATTTCCTCCCCTCCTTTTGTCCTCACAACAACCCTGTGAGGTAGGTGGGGCTGAGAGATAGCGACTGGCCCAAGGTCACCCAGGAAGATTCATGGCTGAGCGGGGATATGAACCTGGATCTTCCAGGTATAGGTCCGACTCCCAAACCACTACAGCACCCTGATCCAGCTCAGTCTCGCTGCTGCAGTTCCTCATGACGGATTCTGCGTAGAAAATCAGTGATGTGTTGATCACTGGATGAATCCCACCCAGTTTCCTTCTCCTATGCAGATGACTCACACTGTGACCATTAATATTACTGGGGCGCTGCACACCTAGCCTGGCTGCTATGTCTACAGATAGCTGGAACAGGGCCTGGGACATCCGTTAGTACTGTAAAATTCTGGAATAGTTTTCCTGAAACAATAATAGGAGCAAAGAAAGTGTGTGGGTTTAGTACGCAGCTAGATGGGCAGCAAAATGGCAGATGCGCTTCAATGTAAGTAAGTGCAAAGTGATGCACGTTGGGGCAAGAAACCAAAATTTCACATATACGCTAATGGGTTCTGAGTTGTCTGTGACGGATCAAGAGAGAGATCTTGGGGTGCTGGTGGACAGGTCGATGAAAGTGTCGACCCAGTGTGCGGCGGCTGTGAAGAAGGCCAATTCCATGCTCGGGATCATTAAAAAGGGGATTGAAAATAAAACGGCCAATATCATTATGCCTTTGTACAAATCGATGGTAAGGCCACATCTGGAGTATTGTGTCCAGTTCTGGTCACCATACCTCAAAAAGGATATAGTTGAATTGGAAAAGGTGCAGAAAAGAGCGACCAGAATGATTTGTGGGCTGGAGCACCTCCCTTACGAGGAAAGGCTACAGCGTCTGGGGCTTTTCAGCCTAGAAAAAAGGCGCCTGAGGGGGGACATGATTGAGACTTATAAAATTATGCATGGGATGGAGAGAGTGGATAGAGGGAAATTCTTCTCCCTCTCGCACAACACCAGAACCAGGGGACACGCACTAAAATTGAGTGGAGGGAGAGTTAGAACAGACAAAAGAAAATATTTCTTTACCCAGTGTGTGATTCATCTGTGGAACTCCTTGCCACAGGATGTGGTGATGGCACCTGGCCTAGATGCCTTTAAAAGGGGTTTGGACAAATTCATGGAGGAAAAGACCATCACAGGTTACAAGCCATAAGCAACCTCCTGGTTTTTTTTTTTTTAGAAGTGGGTTTTCTCTGTGCCAGGTGCAAGGGAGTGGCGACTGGACACAGGTATCTTGTTGTCTCGTGTGCTCCCTGAGGCATCTGGTGGGGCCACTGTGTGACACAGGAAGCTGGACTAGATGGGCTTTTGGCCTGATCCAGCAGGGCTCTTCTTATGTTCTTATGTTCTTATTAGATACAGTTATGAGTAATATTTTGTGATATCTGTTCTGATCAAGGGTGGCATATACTTGAGGTGAAGTGATGCGGGTTGCAAAATCATCAGGTTTGCAGGGAAGGCAAGAAGGCAGTGGATTTGGAGTGCCCTTCACCCTGAGTCTGCCGCTACCACGGTCTCCACCCCCCCCCCCGTTGTGGATAGAACCCCACACTGATCTGCTTTCTACCCGCTAAAAGCAAACAGAAAGGGAATCACCTGCCTCCTTACCTTGCTCCAGGCACAGTTGCTTCAAACACAGAAGTGCAGGACATCCTTTTGATTTACAGTACAGGACTTCCTGTTTGATTTACAGCACCTTCTGTCCCTCTGAATCAAACCCAAGTCCTGCACTTTTGCACCTGAAGAAACTGCACGACTAGGAATGCAGTGAATGGCTGTCTTGTTTTTTTTTGAGGGGGTGTGTGGAATTGCGCAGAGGTGGCAGACCTGAGGTGGCACTGGGTGGTGTACTGGGTTGCTGATTCCATTGGCTGATTCCAATGATGCTTCACCTGTGGCCTACTAGGATCAGGAATGGTTTTTTTATACACCATGTGTTATAAACCTGCTTTCCATCAGGATTGACTCCCCAAAGAGCTCACAATTAAAATTCCCCCAAAGTTGCAATCTATTAGAGTCCAGGCCAGGTTCCAGTCTCTTTTCTCAGAGGGAGGGAGCAGAAGGAGCAATGGATGAACTCGCAGGCTGGCTGATGGCCAAGCAGCCAACCAAGAGAAGCAGCAATTCTACAGGTCAAAACATCCATAAAATAATTCAACATAAATCAGCCAACACTAAAGACAAAAGGCAAAGCAACATATAAGGGCAAGAAAGAAAACAATTGTACATTTTCAAAGGCCAAACATATAAAAACATATAAAAACATTTTCCAGCCCAATTCTAGTGTGCCTTTATGCCGCTGGAACTAGTGATGCTGGATTCCAGCAGCATAAGAAGCTTTATTATGGTGGTCACAAATGTGACCCACCATCAGGAGCACCTGGGTCATCACCGGCTAGCGGTGGCGGCCTGCCAGCAGATCCATTGCATCCCCCAGTACCAGTAAGTCAGCAGGGGGAGGTGGGAGGGAGGCGGGAGATTGGTGGAATAGGGCAGGGAGGAGGAATGGGGATGAGACAGAGCAGAACGGGTGAAATGAGGACTGGAAGGCCGCCGATATTCTATCCCCCTTCTGGGCCTCAATCCACCTTTCCGGGTCCACTCGAACTTGCACCAGCGATATTCCTGGCACAGGTCCGAGTAGACCCATTCCGACGCTGGAGGCTTACCCATGGGTAAGGAAACAAATGTTCCCTTACCCAGAGGAGACCTCCGAGACTGCCCCCCCACGCCGCAGGATGAAGTGTACACTTCAGCGGTGCAGCTGCCTTGGCGGGGTGGAAAGGATAGAATTGGAGCCTTTGGTCATTTTTGGAAAATTATCAGGGATAATAATGGATAATTTTGGATAATTATCAGGGAAGGGGCTACCCGGATCTCTCTTCCTTTCAATTGGGGCTGTTACGGAGAAGGTCTTACTCCTAGCTGATGGTAGTTTATCCTCTTCACAGGATGGAATTTGGAGCAAGGTCTCATCAAGAGATCTTAAGATTCTCAACTGTCTCTTCTGGCCAACAAGGCAGCTGCTGCAATTCACTTTTTAAAAGCTCAGACAATATTCTTAGAACTATCACACAATAAACAGGAAAAATAGTGACTCTAGGGTTGTCAATTTGCCAAAAACACCCTATTGCCACTGCTTTTTCCTTTTTTTGAGGTGAACAGACAGCAAAGGTTAATCTGTAGGCTTACCAGATCTCCAACCGGGCCAGAGTGCTAGACCTTTAGGAGAAGGAATGTGGGCAGGTGTAGCTTGTTAAACCTTAGAGCACAATCCTCCTAGGCATGTCTACTTAGAAGCAAGCCCCACTGAACACAAGGGGGCTTGCTTCTGAGTAGACATGCCTAGGATTGGGTTGCCATTGGGCTGCCATTGGGTCCAACCCCTACCCACTGGGATCTGGTACCAAATTATTTTTCAATTCCAGTTTTATTTTTTATCCTTAGTTTTTTCAAGGTGATGTCTTGTGAAATCACCAGACCCCGCTTCAGAAATATCTGACGGGGCACTAAAACCAGATGTTTTTGTTTCTCAACAATTAGTAAAATACAGAAGAAACCAAATAAGCAACAATAAAAGCAAATCACAGACTGCTCATTATCTAAGCCAAAGCCACAGATCACCAATTAAACAACATAATGATAAAACTCTGAAAGATTGCAAGTCTCATCACTTGATTTATTTGGTACTTTCAGATCTTTCTTTCAGATGAGCTGCCAGGGAAAGAGCATAGTTAAAACCTGAGCTTTATTTAATTTTGTTTTATGGCCCTTGATTCTAACTTTCAAGAAATGGGAGAAACAAAGGAAGACAGCTGAGCAAACCTACCTGGCTGCTAGAAAACAGCAAGTGGTTACAGCTGCTAAAGGCCAATCCATAGGATTAAGGGTTGATAGAGGCCTGAATTAACTACAATGGTAACTACATTATAGACTTACCATTCGTCCCGGAAAAACCGGGACCGTCCCGGAAATGGCCCTCCATTCCTGGAAAAGTCCCAGAACGGTTTTCCAGGATGAATGGGAAGCTCCGACGCCGACGCCATTTTGAAATTTGAAGAACTTACCTGGGCGCCGCCATCTTGACTCGCGAGATCCAAGATTTAGGCACCAACATCTTGGATCTCGTGAGATTTCGCAAGTCAAGATGCCGGCGCCGGGTAAGTTATTCAAATTTCAAAATGGCACTGGTGAGCGGCACGGCACGGAGCCAGCTAGGGAGCGGGCGAACGACTGCCTGCCCGTGCCACGTGACCCTCCTGGATTTCGCGAGTCAAGATGACGGCACCCAGGTCAAGATGGTGTTGTGGCGCCAGAGGCACCGATCCGGCTGAGCACGGCCCTGCTCGTCCTGATCAGTGCCTCCGGCGGCGCGCTCGCCGGTGCCTCCGGGGCTGCGGTCGCCAGGATCGGTGCCTCCAGCACTGCGCTCGGCTGGCCGCTCGTCAGGAGCGCGACCGCCGCTCTCGCTCGTCGAAGAGGAGCAGCAGCACGAAGGAGAGGAGCAGCAGCACGATGGTGATGGGATTCAGAAGGTAAGTCAATTCAATTTATTATTTTACTAGGAAAAATAAATAAATTAAAAATTGCGGCCGCACTTCCCCCCTTTAGTATTTTAATTAATTATTTATTTCTTTGGTGGTTTAAGTTGTGGGTGCGCTTCACACGGCAAACGGGGTGCTTCACGCCCCAATGATAAAAAGTGAATTTATTTTACTTACTTACTTACAGCCCAGTCCAGCCTAAGGCCTCAGCAGCACAATTCAGGCACAACTGCAGCCTAAGCGCCTTAGGCTCGAGTTGTGCCTGAATTGTGCCGCAGAGGCCGAATTTGTGCTGCAATTGTGACTGAGATAGGACGGGTTAAGGAAAGTTGACCAATTCAGTCCTAAGTTCGGCATAAGAGCTATTCCGTCCTAAGTTTGGCCTAAAAGTGGGCGTGTTGGGGGCGTGTCGGGGGAGTGACGGGGGCGGTTACGAAATTTGTTCCGGTTCCAGACACTGGCGACCCCCTGACACGCCCCCTCGAGCACAACTCAGGCACAAAATTTGGGTCAACAAAAAGGGTGAGGAGACCCATAGGAGCCATTTTACCTTACCCACACCAGCCCTCTCCTGAAAAGTTCTAACACCCTGGTCCCGAGTTGTGCCTGAGTTAGGACGGAACAGTTGTGGCCTAACTCTGGACACGGACCCAAATACCTACCCTATCAGCACCCAGCCCCACCCAGCCTCTTTCCCACAAAAGCCCAGCCCCAGCCCTCCACTCTCTCTCTCTCTGAGCACATGGCGTGGGGTCCTGTCCCCCAGCAGCCACAAAGTGGGACTTTGAAAAATTTCAAACACCCCACTTCTCTCTTCCCTTCTCCTCTCTCCTCTCTGCCCCCCTCTAGGGCAGAGAGGGCTGTGCCGCCTGTGGCCAAACTGTTTACTGCTGTGCCTGGGCAGCTGTCTCCATGCAAGTGTTTGGTAACCCATGTCTTTCTCCAAGCCCCTCTCCCCCCCCACAGGCAACAACACCAGCAGGTAAGTGCAGGTAAGAGCAGGGTTCGTGCTGACATGTGGTCTGACTTCTGCCTCTTTGCATATAGAAATATAGGTAGGATACATGCCTCTTTACCAATGTCTTGTCTCATAGCTGCCTGCAATGCCTGCCATGATATGCCTCTTTACCAATGTCTTGTCTCATAGCTGCCTGCAATGCCTGCCATGATATGCCTCTTTACCAATGTCGTGTCTCATAGCTGCCTGCAATGCCTGCCATGATATGCCTCTTTACCAATGTTGTGTCTCATAGCTGCCTGCAATGCCTGCCATGATATGCCTCTTTACCAATGTTGTGTCTCATAGCTGCCTGCAATGCCTGCCATGATATGCCTCTTTACCAATGTTGTGTCTGATTGCTGCCTGTAGTAATGTGAGCACACAATGCCACAAGTGTGGAACTGTTAGCCTTATGTAGACACCAGCTGTCGTCCCCCCCCCCTTTTCTCCACAGGGTCTACTCACAGGTCAGTATTGGTAGGTTTGCCATGGTTGTGACCCACACGTTGTGTTGTTGTCTTCTCTCTCTTTGACCCTTTTCCCTTACAGGATCATGTTCTCCTGACACCCAGGGAAGGAGCGCAGACCATGCTATGTGTCTCACACCTCTCAGCTGTGTTTAATTTCTCTCCCTGCAGGCCTTTGCAACCGGCACACTGGCATTTCTTCAATGGCAATTGCTACCTCACAGCAGCTGCTATGGAACACCCCCGTGTTTTTTGCCTCCCCAGGAACGTCCACTACCACCTACCTTCCTGGGAGCACCCCTGGGCCTGCAATCTGGTTGCCCCATGGTCGTCTGCCTCGATGCTGCCAGAGGTCCTGGAGCCTGCCCTGCAACCCTCCTCAGCTGCCGGCGCTGCTGCTGCTCCACCTCCCTGGCTGCCTACTTGCTGTCCCTCCCCTTTCCATGGTGCAGGCTGTGGTTCCACAGGGGAAGGGCCTGCATCCCCTGGTCCATGGGGCATGCCTGCTGCTGCTGCTGCTGCTGCTGCTGCTGATGTGGTCCGAGTGGCCGCTGTGACTACCCCAGGCAGCCTCGCCTGGCCATCTCTGCCACTGTTCCAGAAAAATAAAGATGCCCCTGGAAACACATGTCCCCAATGTTACACAAGCACTGCCCCCCACACACAGAGACAGTCCCCAGCACACAAGCCCCTGCATGAATCCCAGCCAGGGCCTGCCACAGCCAGCCCAGGGAGAACACAGCAGGGGGGCTGCCAGACCCTCAGGGCTCAGAGGGGAGTGGGGAGTTGGGGGGCCTCTCAGGCAGGCAAACACTGACAGGCAACATGGCGCACGTCCGCCACGTCCGTGAAGAGCCCTTTCGACAACCGGGGCTCTCACCCGCCCTCGGTCCGCCCGTCAACGGCGTCCGTTTCCGCCCGTCACTGGTGTCCGTTCTGCCCAAGGTCCGTCTGCATAAGAGGCGCCCATTCCTGCATTGCCTCCATCTGCGAAGTGACCCCTATGTCCCTATTGGTCTCTGCAGACCCCTCTCCCTGTATCCCTCTCCCACCAGCCTTGTTGTCTGTCTGTTTCTGACCCACCCGTGCCCCTCCCCAGCACCCACTGTCTGCCTGTCTGTCTGCCTCCCCTCCCACTCCCTGATGATGGAAGCTGGCCACCCCCCACCCCGCCAGAGCGCCTGCCGCGACGTGCTGACGTTGCCCCATCTGGGGGTGTGATGAGCTGCGTGAGCCCTTCCCACTCGCAGCAGACAAGCCCAAGGCATCTCTCGGTCTTGGCCAGGGCACGGAGCAGAAGGCATGCCGGGATACATTCTTTGTGGGCATTGCCACGGCCCTGGAGGCCCAGGGCTTCAGGCAGCGCACGGGCATGTCATGGCAGAGGCGATTCCAGACTTCATGAAACCCCCCTTGTGCGTGCCGTTCCCACCCCCTCCTTCCCTTCTCTCCCCTGCTCACCCCCCCATGACTCCCACGTGCAGCCTCAGCGTGGCTTGGGGGTGGCATCACCTTCTGCAGGAGGGAGGGCAGCAGGTGGAACAACTGCAGCAGGAACAACTGCAGCAGGTGGCTAATGCCCAGGGTGCCCTGGGGCAGCTGGCACTGGCACAACCTCTGCCCTTCAGCTGACTGTCGCACGCCCAGTGCCTGCAGGCCCGCCTGTGGCTGCCCATCTGCTGCGCACGCTGCAGCAGCTGTGGTAGGTACACACAGACGAGCTCAGGAGGGGGCTCTTTGCTTCCACAAGACTGACCCCTCCCCACAGGCGATCCTGGCCCACTGCTCTTGCCTCCTGCCTAACTCAGGCACAGTTGCAGCCTAACTCAGCCCTATTTTGGGCCTCAACTGTGGCTCAACTGTGCCTCAATTGTGCCTGTGTTGGGCTGGACTGAGGCCTTACTTACTTACTTACTTACTTACATTTTTATTGCATTTTATTGTTGTGAGCCGCTTTAAGTCCCCCTTATGGGAGGAGAAAGCGGGATAGAAATCAAATTAATAATAATAATAATAATTACTTACTTACTTACTTAATTAATTAATTTGGGGGGGGTGTCCCTGTTGAATACTGGGGAAATCTGATAAGCCTAATTATAGATTAGAGGTCTATCCAATAAGGACTGCTGGAATGTTATATAGTTATCCAATCAAGAGGAGAAAGGAAGAGAAGTTATGATATCATGTGGGGAAAACTGTGCTCTCTGGATAAATAGGTCATTGTCTGGTTTAAAAGTGATGCTGAGTATGTAAATGGAACTTATCCCTGTAGGGTTCCATGCAGTTCATGTTGCATTTTAGAAAGGATCAGCGCCTAGTCATGCAGTATTTGTGGCAACAGGCATCCAAAGCACAGATACCCAGTGTGCTCGCATTACACACAAAGGCACTGATGGCCTAATTTAAATATGAATCTGGCAGTGTGTAATCATCCTGCACATGGAAATTGATTTTATGTGCCCTGTTGAGCAACTTGTTGTACAAGTGTACATTGTAAACATGGTCCTGATGAATTCTGACAAGTTGCCTCCAGTATTGGGATTTCACCTGCTTTGTTATGTTCCTGTTCAGTGCCTACACTATTATGTAGGAAGAGTCTGGCTTAGTTGGGAGAGCTGCTGCCTTGCAAAGCCCGAAGACCGGTGAACTTGATATGTTCAAGACACGCCGCCGACAAAAAGCTGTGAAAGCCTCCAGGAGGAGAAATAAGAGCTTCCAGCTGCGTCGGTTGAGTGTGGGAGGCGCCAGCCAGCAGAATTGTCAGACTGTAAAAAGGATACCACCTGGAAACTAGCCGTTCATGAAAGATTGGACATTTATATATTGTAAAACCCTCAAGGGGTGTTAGGACAGCCTGCCCATGTACACCGCCTTGGATTAAAGTCGGAGGAGAAATCCAATGACCAAGAAAGGCAGTATATAAATACTGTATATTATTATTATTATTATTATTATTATTATTATTATTATTATTATTATTATTATTATTATGGATTAGAATAAGGCACATCACACTTTAGTCCTGAGTGGAACAACACCTGCCCCTGTGTCGGGGAAAGGGGAAGAGTTTGAGTCCCAGGGGAAGGCTGCTTACCAAAGGGGGTAGCGCCTAGTGGTTAGCATGCAGACACACACTTCTTCCTGCTCCCTGTTTCCTTTTACTGAACCAGCAGCTGAATGGAGGAGAGCCATAGTAGTTTTTAACCATTGCCACCATTCCAGGCTCAGGCAACTGGCAGAGAATGAATTTCCTGTGTGTTGGTGAATATATTACACCTTGCTGGGATGATGTCATCAAGGAGTGGAACCTACCTGTCTTTTTCATCCCACCCTTTGGACCTAGACAGACAGGTTTGCTAACCAATGGGCAAGGTATCTCTGTAATGAAGCAGAATCGCTGTCCCAAACAAGAAGGTGGACCCTGAATCCACATCCAGTGCATGGCTGGGGGATAACAGAAGAGGCTTCATTAGGGGGACGGGGGCCCTGGGTGGCCGCGGCGACACACGGCCGGGGGGGGTGCAGTTGCTGCCGGATTCGGTGGTGGCGTGGCAAAAATGCACTCCCCCCAGCGGTTTTCTGGCCCTGCGCAGCTGCGGGATTTGCCCTCCTGGGCTGTTTTCGGCCTAAAATTGGTTGAAAAACCACCATGGGTGCATTTCCACCGAATTGCTGCTGAAACGGGCGGGGCTTGTGACATCACTCTGGGCCGGTCTTGTGACATCACAGGGGTGTCACGCTAATGCCCCCCAGTGGGTGTAGCAACACCACTGGATAATGGAGTTTCCAAACAAAGAGCAAGAATGCTGCAAGAGGATTTTCCAGCAACTCTGAACCTGCACAAGAACTGTGCTGAACTCCTGGGGAATTAAGTGTCCAAAAATACAAAAAAAAAAATAATAGGCAAAAAAATAATAATAAAGGAAGAACAGGGCATTCATCACACCCTGATATTGGTGTGCCCACTGGTCACACCGCTGACATATGTTTAGCCTTCATGAGCAAGGGGACATACCTACGTACTCCACACTAGTAGGAACCCAGGCATGGCCTGTGAACAACATCAGGGCGGGGCAGGAGCCATCAGGCAAGCCATGCTTTTCCTGGACATTATGAACACTTTGTCAGAAAAAATATGTTTGTTAAGATTTGGGAGCTGGGCGGGGGCCTGTTTAGGACTGCAGGTTTTTTTTACTGGGAACTGCCAGAGAGGTGAGAGTTGTGGCGTTTCTCTTCACCTCCCCAGAGCATTCTACCAACTCTAACTGAATAGGTGGAGGTTTCCAAACATTCATTAGGATTACTTGGTGTGCCCACAAGAGACATTCCTCCTTTCCTTTTTGAGATTTTTTTTTTCAAGTTCCCTTCCTAGTCCTACCATTCTTAACTCCCACCCTTACCTTGGGGATTAATAGCGTACAGATGATATTTGGCTCCCCATTTTGCCTTCCCCTTGTTGTAACGGATGATGTGACACTGGGTTTTTGGATCGCTGTGCATTTTACTATTGTTTTCTTCATTGGCTGATCCAAGATATGTGTTTCGGTGTCTCTCATCTTGGACACCCACTGCTGATGGTTTTATATACATTGTTGGAGTAGGGTGGAGGTTTTGGGATGTGTTTTTGAAATAGTATGATTTGTTCATTTGTACTCTTAGTTTTTATTCTGGTGTCAGACAAACAAGGAACTGAGTTATTCTGCCTTGTTAATTTCTCTGGAAAACATAACATTGTGACATCTACAATAAAATGTCTTTTAATAGCACATACAGATGCTACAGAGCTGATATATTCTGAAAAGCATTTCCAGTACAGATTGGAAAACATTATTTTCAGTATATATTTAACTTTCCTTTTTTTTTTTAGTATATTTATATTTTATTGATATAATAACATAAAAACAATACATAATTCATAAAATTATAGCAAGCACAAAGCGTCACATCCTACTAGCATACTATTCACTATTTTCTATATATAATTTCCAACTTAGCCAAAATAACACCCACAATCTATTCATTAAATCCACATATCATCACATCGTTCCTCTCTCTCTCTCTTAAAAAATCTATAAATGGTTTCCAATTATTCACGAAAAGGTTAACTGACTTTTCCTTAATTAAAATTGTAAGTTTGTCCATTTCGGCATAATCCAAAACTTTCAGCCACCAATCTTCCAACGAAGGTATCTCCGAATTCTTCCAATATTGTGCATATAAAATTCTTGCCGCAGCTATCATATACAAAAACAAAGTTTGAAATTTTTCGCCTACATGATCATCCCACATACCCAACAAAAAAGTTTCCGGTTTCATTTGAATCTTAATCTTTAAAATCAACTCAATCTGTTTATGAATCTGAGTCCAGTCTTGATGTTTGTTGACAAAAATTCTTCTCCCAAATTTTTCTGAATCAAAAATTTTGTATCTCCCTTTTTTATATGGGTTTCTGGAAGGCAAATCACATCTTGATTAAGTTTTTTCAAATAATGGAATACTCTTTTTCTTTTTTGCGGAGCATTAGCTCCATTGATATTCCATGATAAAAATTTGTAATCCATCTTTACTGTTCACTGCTTGCCACTGCACCATCCATCCCATCATCATCATCTTCTTCTTCTCTTCCATCCTTGAATCTTTCCAGGAATTCTTTTGCTTTCTGAATTGTATCCAATCTGTAGGTTTTTCCCTGAAGTTTAAAAATCACACCTTCTAATTTTCCCCACCTAAAAACAATCTTCTGTTTCTTCAGCACTTCGACCAGGAAAGCGTAAGTTTTCCTTTTCTGCAAAATTCTCAGCGGAATCTCCTTTAGCACAATAATGTGCACTCCTTCTACCTTGAGTCTCGATTTAGCATGTTGCTGTAGAACTTTATCTCTTGTTTGTTGCCTCACAAAATGCACCAAGATATCTCTTGGCACTTTCTTAACTGCTGCATATCTTGTATTAATTCTATATGCCTTATCCAACTCCAGATCAATTTCGTCTCGATCTATTTGTAGGAATTTTGACAGAATTTGTAACATTCTGTCTCTTATATCTTCTGCTTGCTGTTCTGGAATTGCACGAAACCGTAAGAAACTCTGTTTTCTCTCTTGTTCAACCAACGCCAGCATATCCTGAATCTTACAGCTCTCTATTTCAAGATTTTTCACTTTTTCATCTTGTATTTTCATTGTATTTTGAAAGTATATATTTAACTTTCCAACTGAATCAGGAAAACAGAGACATCCTCTGTCCATTGGGTGATTTATAACCCCAAATATTTTTTTTTTATACAAGTGGGGTAGGAAAATAACCCCCAAGTCAAAACTGGGGACTTTGGCTAAGGACTGAGAAGCTAAGGACTGAGAAGATCTGTGTATGGAAACTAGAGGTAGAATAAAATTTCATGCGTTTCTTGTACAAAGTAGGCAGACTCCCCACATGTGCACACAAATGAGATAACGCAACAAAGGTACAACATTTTAAAGCTACTATGTACTATTACTTACTATGGAGAGACAGCTTGTTAATTTTGAAGCAAACATCAAAAACTCACCTTTTTAGCACTATTCTCATGCCTACAGCTCCCTGCTGTGAAATAACAATATTTGGCCCCATAGGACTGCTGAGCAATCCTGCCTGAAGAAGCCTTTTTTTTCCCCCTGGGGCAATGGTTCTTTTAGAGTTGCACTATGCCAGTGTTCTCAAAGTTCTCCCTGTGAGTAGAGAAAAACTTTGAGTGCTTGCAGGGGTGGGGCAATGGTGGCGGCAGTGATCCAGGGATCACACCACTGCCGGGGACAAAAGGGGTATTTTTAGACTTACTGAGGGTCGGGCTGTCCTCCTGAGGGTGCAGGGGGGCCTGCGCTCCCCCCAGCAGGCCTCCCCAAGCCTGCTTGGAGGTGGAAGCGAGGTGAATAATGCCCACTTCCGGGTTTCGGGGCAACCAGAAAGTAAACTGGAAGTGGGCTCAGTCATTCTGCTTTTGGAGGGAACTGTGGAATGCATGATGCTGGAGATAGTATATAGACCTTTGGACTTATCTTCATATGTCTTTCTATAGCTTGTCTGTAGTTAGTTCGAGAACTAACAAGTTTGTATATCACACTTTCTGCTGAAAAGTCTAAAAATAAAAAATATGGGTTGGTGCCATGAAATTGGAAGGGTGGAAATTGTGTATCCTCAGACTGGGAGGGCCAAGATTGTAACACTGTTCTTTGTGAAACGGAAACATTGGTAGCATATAACTGTGGAATGTTCTCAGAACTACAACAACATGCACACATGCTGCATGTGCTGCTTGCTTGATTTGTGGTATGGGCTGAACGTTTTTCAAGAATAGTAAAAGATTTAAAACGTTGCTTGGAGTTGTCGAAGTGGGTTGATTGATGTTGGATTCCCTGTTTTAATGCGAGTAGGTGTGTGGCTAGGATTCCACTGGGCAGTATTTTGGCTTGTGGGGTATTCTTCTGAAGGGAAAATAGAGTGTCTTTTTTGCTGTGTGTGTGGCCATCCTGAAATGCTTGAGAAATGTCAAGTTTTAATTCCTGTAAAGCTGAATCTAGATTATTTCTTTTTTTTCCCCTTGCGTGGATAAATTTCTTTCTGGTTCTTAGTTATTATCTTATGGTTCTTAGTTATTATCAGATAGCTACTAATTGCCCTTCAAAGGGCTGAGCTCCTGCAGCTTGCAAGATAGCTGCTAATTACCCTACAAACAGCTGAGCTCCTGCAGTTTGTAAGGAACTGAGCTCCTGCAGTTTGAAAGCTTGTATAAACATAGGGAGATAAAATGTTTGAACGTCTTGTAAAGCTAGGTGGGTCCCAATAGAATGTCATTTTAAAAAGTGGGTCTGGGTGCTAAAAGGTTTGAGAACCACTGGTTTACAGTGTTTATTTTGTTTGTGTAGGATTTGTTTCTGACTGTAGCTGCTGGTAGCGTTTAAAGCTGCAGGATGCCCTGTGTAAATAGCTGTCAGGATAATGGCCACCAGGAAGAACCTGGAAGCAGATGATCATTGTAGGGAGCAGAGCTTCTCTTTCATTGGGCCGCAGATCACGTAAGCGCTGCTGTCTCTTACTGTGTTGCACATACCCTGTTTCCCCTAAAATAAGACCTTCCCCGAAAGTAAGACCTACTGTCATTTTTGCATTATTTTTGATGGCACTCATAAATATAAGACCTCCCTGAAAGTAAGACCTAGCTAGGATCATCAGCCAGATAGACGCGACCCCCCCCTCCAGCACTTACTTTGACCGATTTAAGCTTCATTCTTTCCTGAGGGTGCAAGGCTCTGGAAGATGCACTTGAGTCCTCCACCATAGAGACGACATGCTAGAGAGACTCTGCAAGATTGCAGCCTCCTTGCAGACCTTGCTGGCCTCTCTAGCACGTCATCTCTATGGTAGAGGACTCAAGTGCAGGCCTTGAGGAGATTTGCACCCTCGGGAAAGAATGAAGCTTTAATCGTTCAAAGTAAGTGCCGGGGGGGGGCGCCACAGGTTGGGAAAATAAGACCTCCCTGAAAATAAGACCTACTGCATTTTTTGGAGCCAAAATTAATATAAGACACTGTCTTATTTTCAGGGAAACAGGGTATGTGTGGAAGTAGCCTGAATATATTATGAATCAAATGAGTAGGTGTCATTTATTTATTTATTTATTTATTTATTTATTTATTTATTTATTTATTTAAAGAATTTATATCCCGCCTTTCTCCCAGCATGGGCACTCAAGGCGGCTTACAACATTAAAATAAACATGTACATAAAATAAGTAAAAACAAATAATTAAAACAATTAAAATAAACAACCCCAGTGGGTCACCTGTATTTACATTTGTTAAAAGCCATTTGTTAAAAAGCCACCATGTCAGACATCGAAAGCTAACCTAAATAAAAACGTCTTAAGGCCCCGCCGAAAGGTCTCTAAAGAGGGAGCCGTTCTTAATTCCAAGGGGAGGGAATTCCATAATTGGGGCGCCACAGCCGAGAAGGCCCTATTCCGCGCTGCCATCCTCCTCACCTCCGTCAACGGCGGCACGGTTAACAGGGCCCCCCCCTGATGACCTCAGAGTACGGGTCGGATTATAAGGAAGGAGGCGGTCCCTCAAATGATGTGATATGACTTGTTCTATATTTGATGTTTTAACTTGTTTCTTTCTTTGATATGGTACTTTTTATTTTTTTTTCTTTTACCTCTTACTATCTTAGAGTGTACGCCTTGGGCAGGCTTTTATATGCTTCTATATGTGTTTGAATTCTTCAACCTTGTACAGCGCTGTGTATAGTGACAGCGCTTTAGAAATAAACTTTAATAATAATTAATAATAATCAAATACCCTGGACCCAAGCCGTATAGGGCTTTAAAAGTCAAAAATAGCACTTTGAAACGAACAGGCAGCCAGTGTAGCCGCCGAAGCAGCGATCCGACTGAGTCGAACCGACAGGCCCCGGCAACCACCCGGGTCGCCGCATTCTGCACTAGTTGCAGTTTCCGAACAGTCTTCAAAGGCAGCCCCACGTAGAGCACCATTCCACACAGTAGTCTAGTATCTAGTAGTCTAGTAGTCTGTGTCATTCCACACAGTAGTCTAGTATGTCCTCTTACAATGGATGTCAACAGGTGCCTTGAAATCCGTGTTGAAGAACGTCTTCAACATTATTCAGCTTCAAAATGATTGTTGAAGAAATTTACACAATTCTAGGAACACAAAATAAGCCTGCAGTCTAGAAATGAGAGGACATCACAGTGAATACCACTGTAAAATACCACTGGCCAAAAGACGTGTCTCCAAGCTGTCTTTCAACTCCAGAATAAATAAATAAAATATTTCAGAGAGAAGAGTTCTGTATGTCTTGGCTGTGCTGCTGGACTTTGTGTGTAAAAACCAATTCATGACTCTAACTTCCACTAGGTAAAGACACTTACACAAGAAACTCATTTAAAGTGGTCAAATTCAAACAAACATTTTCTGCGAAAATTCGGTGAGGTGGAATTTGCCAGAAGTTTTTTCCAGGAATTATTAACCTCCAAAGACTGCAAACACTTTTTCCCTCGTTTTGATCATCTCTCGCCAAAACCTCTCTCCAAAATCCATAAAACAAAAACTTTAGAGAACCTGTCTGAAAATGACTTTGCTTTAAAAATACATACGCCACACAGCTATGCAGCACAAAGCCAGAAATGGACGGAGGAGTGGGAGGGAGGGAGGAACAGAGGAGTAGCCAGGTGAATTAGCATCATGTCCACCATCCTGGCGTCAGGATCATTGGTTGCAGCGGTAGAGTGCTACACCCAGACGAGTCCAATTTGTACAAGTACAACATTATTCCCAAGCCACACCTGCATAGAAAGAACAGAATGACAGAAATAGAATAGCAGAGTGGAGCCTCCTAATGTAGAGAAGATGATGAAACATTATCTCATAAACATAAGATGAGCCTTGCTGGATCAGTCCAAAGGTCCATTTGGTCCATCATCCTGTTTCCAGCATCCAGCATGGCCAAGACATGAAGTCCAGTGATAACCCAAACTCGTGTTCATCACTGACTAAACCATCCCTGAGAGTACTTGGTTCATTCCTTTTAAAGAGACAGAATCTTTCACAACGATCCCATTTCCTTAGACAGAGGTCTAAAGCACAACAGCTCTACCAACAGCTCTAAATGCTCTGTGTTTTTCAGATTTTAGACTGTATTAATGTTTTTAAGAGTTTTTATATTATATATTTACTGTTTTTTATAATTTCTATGTATTAATCATGTATTTTTATGATTTCTATTTATAGTTGTAAGCCGCTTTAGGTCCCCCCTATGGGGGGGGGGAGGAAAGTGGGATATAAATCCAATAAATAATATGTTGCTTGTATAAAAAAGGAGAGTCATGCCCTCCAGCGCATGACGAGGAATGATAGGTTTATATAATAAAGGAATACATGTTACATCGGTCAGTAATGTGAAATGGGCACAAGAAATGGTCATCTTGGTTGGGGGTAAAACCTTGCACAGGCCCTGGGGCAGGAGTACTTTGGCCAGATAGACTGACCGCGCAATCCTATCCAACCACTGGTGTAACCAGTGGTGCAGCGAGAATGGGGGGTCCCAGAACGGAAAGGGGATTGAAAGGGGATTTGAATCCCCTTTCTGTTCTGGAGCTTCCCGTTCTCGCTGCACCATAGGTTACACCGGTGGTGTAAGTTGGATAGGATTGCGCTGTGATGGCTAGAAATGGATCGCCAAAGGTAGAGAAGCAAAATAGGCCTTGGACTAATCAGCAGGAATCACGGGAAGGCTGGGTGGAAAAGAAGGAGGCTGGAAGGGGAAGGATGCAGGGAATAGAAGTCTAAAGAAGCAAAAGAGTGGGGAGGGGCTGAATTTTACAAAATGATTTTAAGTAACACACCATTAATGTAGGTCCAATACACTTTGAGTATATTTCAATTTGGTTACCAGTTTCTAATTCTTAAGACTTTTGTCATAAAATGTAGGAAATTACCAACAATTGCATTTATCAATTCATCGAGTATTTTTATGATTTGTATTTATAGTTGTAAGCCGCTTTAGGTCCCCCCTAAGAGCAGAAATCTTTGGTGAGGAGATATGCATAAAAATACCGTTAAAATTGGAAGAGGTAATTATATAAAATGAAAGGTAATGTAAAATTTCCCTGACATTTTTGCTTTTCTTTTTCCTTCCTGAAGACCGTACATATTTATTTTATGTGACACAGCACATGACTTTTTGGATGACTCAGCATTTTTTCCTTTCGGGAATACGCCTTCAGCAAGATTCAATTAGTGGATTCATGTTGTAAGATTTTTTTTCTCCTGTCTTAATTAAACATGTTTTTATCATTTTGTAACCATATGTGTTTGCTTTGTACAATACATGTTGTACAATACATGTTGTAAAGTACAAATGAGAAAATCAAAACAAGAAATGACTTCGATGACAATGGTTTATAATGAGGGAAGAGGGCAAACAAAATTGAAGTAACTTTCTGGGAGATATTTTATCTGTTTCAAAACCTCTTTTGGGGAAACTGTGAAGACAACATTTTATAGAATGCCTGTATTGAGGAAAAGAACTTTTGCCTATCATATGGAGGAGACCGGCTTAGCATTAAGTAATATGTCTATCAGAAGTAGTCTAGTCTGAAGTATCAGAAGAATATTATCTAGAGCAGCGATTTTCAACCAGTGTGCCACAGCACATTGGTCTGCCATGGGAGTTAGGGGGAGGTCATTTTTTTTTTTGTAGGGGATGTGAGCCCTCCACCAGCAGTGCAGTGTGTCTTGTCAATTGTCAAAAAAACTGATGGTGTGCCTTGACAATTTTAGCGCCTTGTAGATGTGCCATGAGATGAAAAAGGTTGAAAATAATAATAATACAGTAATAATACAGTATTTATATACCGCCTTTCTCGGTCATTGGATTTCTCCTCTGACACAGTCAGGCTTTCTAAACCCCAAGGTTTTTTTTACAATACAATATGTCCTAATCTTTCATAGGACGCTTCTTTCCAGGTGTTTTCTTTTACTGTCTGGCCTCTCTCTGGCATTCACCTCACATGTGTTGACTGACAGGCAACTCCCCCTCACAGAGTGCTGGCTGCAGCTTGTCAGCGGCGACAGCTCTTCGACTGCACACGATTATTCTGGGAGTCCCCCAAACTGCCGACCTTGATCTTCAGGCATACAAGACTGCAACTGTACCGACTGAGCTAAACATCCTGATTGCTGATATAAGACGCTGACATTTCTCAGGGTATTTCTGCTTATTCCCTTTGAGACTGTGCATTTTTTTCAAATTGTACATCTTGTGCCTTCTTCCTCAGGTGCGAATCTTTCTCCAGGGACCCCAAGCTGCAGTAGAGAACTAGAGTACAATGCCTCAGGCTGCAATCCTGCAGGAGCTCAGCTGTTTGCAGGGTAATTAGCAGCTATCTTGCATATTGCAGGAGCTCAGCTCTTTGAAGGGCAATTAACAGCTACTGTATCTGATTTTTGAATAGCCTCAGGGCTTGTGGCAATTACTTATCTGATCTTTCCATCACCTGGGACCCACCAGAAATCAGGTCGCGACCCACCAAGTGGGTCCCGACCCACAATTTGAGAAACACTGCTATACACACTTTCCTGGGAGTAAGCTCCATTGAACATTATGAGGCTTATTTCTGAGTAGATATGCATAGTCTTGTATGTCCAGATATCAGGGGTATCTACTCTCTCATCGATCTGCCCGCCTACTAACTGAGATATTCTTTGGCAGCTCTCTTATGGCCGTCACCACCATCTGAGGTGTGTACTGACTAAGATCATAGGAAGCTGCCGTCTACTGGATCAGGGCAGCGGTGGTAGCACCCAATGCACCATTGGGGCAGCTAGGGGGTGCCCATTGGGACCCTGCACAGGGTTTTGTCCCAGGGCCCCCACCAACCTGGTGCTGTCACTGTGTTGCACCCTGTTTGCACCATAGAGACAACATGCTAGAGAGACTCTGCAAGATTGCAGCCTCCTTGCAGACCTTGCTGGCCTCTCTAGCACGTCGTCTCTATGGTAGAGGACTCAAGTGCAGGCCTTGAGGAGATTTGCACCCTCGGGAAAGAATGAAGCTTTAATCTGTCAAAGTAAGTGCCGGGGGGGGGGGCGCCACAGGTTGGGAAAATAAGACCTCCCTGAATTATGGAATTATGGAATTATCTCCCTAGAGAGGCTACCAGGACAGTGGCGATTCTGGGGGGGGGCGCCGACGCGATGCCCCCACGTGTCCCGGGCGTGACGTCAGCCTCACGCGTGTGCCCGGCGCGGCTCCAAACATCCCCCCCCACTGTTTTACTTACTATTTTGGAGCTGAACTCCAGGGCAGGCGGGAGGGCCCAACACCAAGGCAAGCCAGGCAGAGGAGACGCATCCCAAAGGCAAGTATGCCCTTCCGCCGCCACGTCCGACCCCTGCCCTGGGGCCCACGCCCCCCCACACCCCAACCCTGATGACGCTTCTGTACCAGGAACCTCTCATACTCCAGTGGTGGCTCATCAACATACAGAAATGGCAGAAATGTTCTTCTCCAAGTTCAGGGAATGCCAATTAAAGGAACTCCACTTGTAGCCGTGTGGTAGATCTTGGAAAGTGTACAGGGCTGGCAGACATAAAACAGTTTAGTTGGGAATTATCCTATGGACTTTATATCTATATGTTAATGTACTCATATAATCCAAAAATAAACCTCAATTCCTGGAGAAGTGGGAATATCATCTGTACTGTGCTCTTCACAATCCAACTTTCTTTGTGAATAAAAACCATCTAAGTCACCTTCTAGACCTTAACAAAATCATTGTTCCAGAGATGAATTAATGGGTCTTTTCATTTCGGGGCGACAAGTATTTTTGCCACAGTATAAAAAAAGGTGGAGGGATTCAGTTGGCGCTGTGGATGTCAGCCATGTTGTCCTTGACCTAGTCAATGTCCTATGCGTAGTACGAAACGTTGGTCTCTTGTTTGTTATCTAGGTGTATTTTAAACAATTTTTACTCATTGTTGCTAATTTTAATATCTTTTTTAGTACAGTGAATTTTGGTATTGTTGTTTTTAATGCAAGTTTTAGACTTTTTGATAAATACATGGCTTTTTTTTTACCTATAAATCCTTTGTCCTGGAAAATGTCTTCATGGGTCTAATTCCGAAGTGATGTTGTTTGTTGTCCCCTTGGACAAGTCTTTAGTTCTTCAATAGAAGGGAGGTGGTAGCACAGTTTGGGTGATGTCAGTAAGTTATCCCCGGATTCTACTAGCTTGCTCAAGACCACCCAGTAAGTTCATGGCTGACCTGAGAAGTTGAATCAGGAACATGCAGTTTGTAGGTCATGCTTTTAACCACTAAGCTATATAGTTCTCAATGTATTTGATGACTCAGAAGAATTAGCAAGTGGAATTAAGAAAAAGGAAAAAGAAGCTACATCTAAGGTTTTGAATGGACTTGGCTCAAGAAGTGTCTCCATGATTCATGTCTTTGTTTAAGAAAGAGGCAGTTGTTAAAACAATATTTATAGTAAGCTATAAGCATTCCCTTCAAGTGGTTATTTAAATAACATTAATAACATTCAAATAGTGCACTATTAAGCCCCAAAACACATTAAAGTAATTTATTTATAGATCTTGACTAGAACCAGAGTCTAGGTTTGCTACATATCAAAATTCCTTACATTTACCTTTTGACTATCCTTTTCTGAAAAGGAAAACTCAAAGATTTTGCGCTATGGGTCTTGCTATGTTTGTACTTGTTTGTAGAATGTCCCACAGTATATCCAAAAGGGCATTTTCAGGATACCAATATCCATCTGTTCACCGATATGGGGTCTATTGCTATCCATTCCATAGACTACAAAACAAAATCCGAATGTACTACTGGATTATCTTAATGCCCCCACAAAGTCACTTTCTCAGGGCCGATTAAGGATTCTGGAAACAAACAATGTTAGGGAGGCTCACATTCATGTCCACTGATAGGAATAGCTTGCATTTTAAGTCTTTGCTTCATTTATTTATTTGAAAAATGTATACCTCACCTTTCCACCCTTGCAGGAACTCAAGACCATGTACACAAATAGATAAATGAGATAAAATACAATAGAAACAGTCAAAGAAGCAGCAAAAAATGCATTCTGATTTTGTTTTGTAGTCTGTGGAATGGATAGCAATAAAGGACCCCATATCGGTGAACAGACTGATGTTGATACAATAAAAAGCAGCCATAAAATAAGACAAAAAGTCCTGATGAAAATCAGGACAGAACCAAAAAGCCTGAAGACCCCCTAAAGGCCAGGAAGTAGGGGACTCTTCAGTTCCAGAGGGAGAGGATTCCATAGTCCTCACCCTGGTGCCACTGTTAATACTCCCCCACACCTTGTCTAAAGATAGGATTAATTTGTGTGCATTTGTGAAACTAGCAAAAGCATTTACCTCTGTGGATTCATTTGCTGCCATTCATGTGAGAATGCCATTTTGGCTGCATTTTGGTGGTTTTTATATTGCCAACATTTCTCCCTTCTATGACTCCACTGTCCCTTCTTTGGAAGTCCCACCTTTAAGCCTGACCTTGGGAAAATAGAAACGTTGGATCCTAAAAACAAATTAGGGTGTGGGGGACAGACAAATTTCTGGTCTGATATGTGGCAATTTTCCAAGGGAAGATAGTTAAATAGTTGGAGGGGGAAGACTTTTAAATATGGTGGAAATGAGGAAGAAAATAGCAATGATGACAGGAATTACGGCAACTCGAGACTTCCCATGGGCTTCAGAATGGCTCAGAAAATAAGCTGAACCACTTCCCCCAAATTTGAAAGAGCTCAGCATAATTCCTAAGACAATTTGACTTCAGAAAGAAGTTGTCATGCCCCCAAACTCCTCTCATCTACGCACCAGTTCCCAAGTCCCCTCTATTCCATCCCACTTCCCGAACAGCCCAATCCTATCCTTTCCCCCGCCCGCCATATTATGCAGCTGTGCCAAAACAGGCTGTGCTGCATGCTGGGGTGGGGGGGACGACGACAACAACAACTGGGAGGCCTAGGAGAGGCAAACTATTTTCCCTTACCCCTCCGTAAGCCCTTTGATCACTAATGGATCTCCTCAGACCAAGTCCAAGGAGACAAAGGGGGCGTGTCAGGAGGCTCCAGAGGGGGACAGCATCCTGGCGCAAGTCGCTTGTGCCAGGAAGATAACCCCTTCTCTCCTCTAATCCACCCCATTCTGCCCACCCTGCCAACTTACCAAAGTTGGCAGGGCCTCTCTTAGCTGCTTAGTTAAGACACAAGATGCTCCTTGGCATGGGAGATATAGTCCCATGAAGCACCCTCCATCATCTGTGCTTTGGTGTTCCTGTCAAGGGTTTATGTTTGCCTGATGCTTGCTTTTGAAAATATAGACGGCCCTTGTGCTCTCTTCTCCTACGTCGAAACAGCAGCAGCAGCAGCAGCAGTTGCTGTCTCGAAAACCCGTCAAGGTTCTGCTCATAGAATACATTTTACAACACAACCAAAGGTTGATATTAATAAATCTGTCCGTCCTCTTGCCAGTCATCCACTCCCTCTCAGTTTGACTGCACATCCTTAAAGGATGAAATCCATCTCCGCTGACATCTGGAACGTAGCAAACAAAAGGCTGCTGGCTTGGAAGAGGCACAGGGACATGCTCTTCAGCCTGCCAAAAGTCACTTAGCAACATAACATGTGTACAAAAGGCAGCCTTGCTTCATCCATCAACAACAACAATTAAAACAACAACAACATACTAACAATGTCATGAAATCATGGCCAGCATTGCAGCTCGACGCACTGGGACTTTATCAGGCAGGCAGCCAGGCCACACCTTCTATAGACTGAAAAAGTGGAAACAAAAATATATCTTTTGGGTTGGTTTCATATGAAAACATATACACTTTTTTTTCTCTCCCCTGGATGAAATCTTCCAAAGTCGCAATGACTCACCACAAAGAGAGTGAGCCTTAAACGTCTCTGTCTCTGGAATCACTTACATGGCAGGTTCTTCCCCATGTCAGTCTTTTAAACAAAGATTGGAAGTCTCTCAAAATACAAGCTGAATCTCTAACCCAATTTTCCAAGGCTGGATACAGAGCACATGGGGTAGTTGTTAAGGCCCAGGGTTGTCCCGAAGGATCGCCTGGATTTTAACTGCATGCATAAAAGAGTCAGTGCTTCAGGACAGAGTAGCTGAGATAAAACTCTTCACACAGCTTCAGTTCAATTTCCGCACAGAAAGAACTTTAGGGCTCCCAATGTATGTTTGAGCCCAAGTCAAAATGCTGGTTGTCCATGAGGCCGACTGAGACGGTAGCCTCAGGCAGCAGATTGGCAAGGAGTGCCCTCCACCATCAAGAAGTGTGAAGGAGAGGAGACTGGTGGGTGAGAGTGCCTCCGGTGCTCTAACTCACGACTCTCCTCCACACTTTCTCGTCACTCCGTTCCAATCTAGGGAGTGACGGAGCAGAGACTGGCACATCACCAGGGAAGGGGAGGGCAGCATTTGGCACATCTTGGACCAGGATACTAAAAAGACGATCTCCTCCCGTAGATATCTTCTCTAGCTCTTCTCCTACTCCACACCCTGCCATTTTAATGGCCCAATCCTATGGACCCGCTGTACTAGCAGCAGAACGTGCATTCTGGCAGTGCAGCATGCTTTATGGCAGTCGCAAAGTATAACCTGCCATTCCGTGCAGCCGGGGTGCTGCCTCAAGTGGCTAGCGGCTGTGGCAGCATGCCAGCGGACTCCAGAAGAGCCCGGGCACCAGTAAGTTGGTGCGTGGCTGAAAGGAATGGGGTGGGGATGGAGAGGAATGGGAGAACAGGGCTGGGAGGGGGCATGTCAAGGATGGGAAGGGGGTGGTATTGGTGGCAGCAGCTCTGCCAATATCCTGTCCCTCTTCCCAGCCTTAATCCCTCCTTTCCGGGTATACTCAGACTTGTGCCAGCAAAATGACTGGCGCTGGTCTGAGTAGACCCATCAAAGTAATGGAGAGTTATCCCTAGGCAAGGGAACAAATGTTCCCTTCCCTGGAGGAGACCTCCAGGACTGCTTCCCCCTGAAGGATGCAGCACATGTTCCAGTGGGGTGGCTACATTGGCGCGGGGGTTTAGATCGGATTGGGCTGTTAGAGGTGTAGCTGGTGAATACGTAGAAGAGGGCCTTCTCTGTCTCGGTATCCAGATTATGGAACTCTTTGGCCCAGGAGGTTCATCTGAATCCCTCTCTATTACTCTTTAGACTCGAGCAGCCCAATCCAGACTAAGTCCCCCGTAAGTCCCTTACGACATGTTCGCGTCTCCTCGAGAGCCAGGAAGGCCGTCTCTGGCGCCGGGAGGACCCCGTTGTCGCCGGACCCAGATAATTTTGGATCCAGCGGGTGGGGGGGCCATTGGCCCCGGCGTCCCGGGAGGGGGGGCGGATGACGGCTTTCGGCTGTATCCTGACCCCCGCCGGGTGCCAGAGCCTTTACACGGCCTCCTCTACTTCCACCAGCAAAATAGCTGGCGGAAATCCGAGGAGGCCGATAGGTCCTAGCCCCAGTTACACTCGGGGAAAGAGACAAGCATCTCCTTCCCCGAGTAGACCTCCCGCCCGGCAGCCACTCTAGCTGCCAGTGCACAGGATCCAGTGGGCGGCCATAGGCCGCCGGCCGGATCTTAGTTAGGATTGCGCTGTAAAATAGTGTTCTATCTTTCTCATGCCTATGCCTGACTGTTTCTTGAATATTTGTTGCCCTTTTGCTCTTCTATAGAGTGTTTTATCTGCTGCTTCTGGATTTATAGTTTAAAAAACTGTACTGCTTCAAGATTTTGTTGTACTGAGCTGCCTTGAGCATTCCAGGATGGGTCAGGAAAATGGGGTAAATAATATTTTCAATAAGTAAATAAGCACTGTTTTTCACAATGTTTAGTCCCCTGCTGTTAGTTTAAGGATTTTAGGGAAAAAAATGTATTGCATTGGACAGATTATATTTATGATGCTTGATTTAAATTTAATCAATATTGCTGGTTCAGGATTATTTTTCTAAATATAACTCAAAATCCAATTTTAGAAGTTTAAACCTATCAAATTTGAATTCTGGAATTGTGCCAAATGGTGCATTTCAAGCGTTTCAGCTGTAAGTTGGATGCCTTATTATCCAATGTGGTTGAAAAGATGATTCCCACCAAATGCTAAGCTTGAGCTATTGAAGTTCGCGATTGCAGAAAGGGAGCTATGCTAGCCTGTTAGAGCAAACACGCAAAAAGAATCATGTGGCACTTTAAATATTAACAGATTCATGGTGGCATTAGGTTTCATGGACTAGAGCCTACTGTATCAAATCATAAAGGATTAGAAAAAATGACGACAACTAAGAGGGTCAAGAAAGAAGCCATACAACGCTCCAACGTATACAAGACAAGAAAAATGACCATTCACAACAGCAACAATTGTGGATAATAACACAATTTTCATCATTTGCTATGCTAATTGAACACCTGTAGGAAAGAAAACCCTTGTCTTGATTGATGGTTATAACAGAATCAAATTTGCTGGTAAATTTTATTTTGTCAGTTTTAGGATGGAGTCTCCAGTAAAGTTCTTTCACTGAGAGCACAATCCAATGGAGTTTTTGGGCAGTGGAACAAGCGTTCCACCACCCGAAGCTGTTGCAAACATGCCATAAAGCACGTTTGCGATGACTCAGAACGCCCCCACGGCTGCCGGAGGCAGGTAAGAGTTCCCCCAACGGGGGTGCTCCAGGCGGTGAGGGAGGGGGGCCATTGGCCAAGCCGACCCGGGGGGGGGATGGCATCCGCCATATTCCCGTCTCCCGCTGGGCTGGCTGAGCCGTTACACTGCCTCCTCTTACTTCCACCAGCTAAATAGCTGGCGGAAATCCGAGAAAGCCCATTGGGGCCTTCCAGCTCTACACCAGGGGAAGGGGATGAATGTCCCCTTTCCCTGAGTAGACCTCCGGGCCACTCCAGAATGGCCCGGAGCCCTTCGGATAGTTAGTTAAGATTGCACTGTGAAGAAGGGTGATGTTCAAATTTCAGTATTTTCCATGTTGATGATAAATAAGGCTCAGATTAGGACTGGTCCAAGACCTCCTGGGGCCTGAGGAGGCATGCCCAATCATGTGCCCCCCTTTACCTGGTGATGTGCATGCCTCTCTCCACTAGCGTTGCTGCAGGGGGGCGGAGCTCTAAGTTCCGCCGCCGTCCGACCCTCCGTTACACAGGTGCATGAAGAGGCCCTGCCCCCTCGCCTTCGGAACCATTCAAGGCGGTGAAAGCAATGCGCAGCGCATTGCTTTCACTGCCTTGAATGGCTCCAAAGGCGAGGGGGCGTCGGATCGCGGTGGAACGTAGAGCTCCGCCCCCCCTGCAGCGACGCCAGTGCCTCTCTCCTCTCATTTGCTGGAGTAGAAAACGAAGAGGGGAACAAAGCAGAAGAAGAAGATTGGTACAGATATGCTCCAGCTCCCCTCTGCTCCACACTTGCCCTCCTGTTCTTTGCCCTGCTCGGGGGGTTGGAAGGAGGAGCAGCAGCAGTGGAGGTGAGTGGGCGTGTACAGGTGGGCGTGCCCTGCCAATCCGCTGCCTGAGGCAACTACCTTAGTTGGCACCAAGAATGAGCCAGCCCCACGTTAGAAGACGATTTGATTGTTTCTGTATAAGGAAGAGGTTGTTTCTGTTTCCACCATAAGGAAAGTACATCTTTTCAAGTCAGCTTTAGGCAGCTTTAGACAGCTTTAGGCAAAGAAGATTATTTGGGGGGAATATTTTTACAAAGTGTTAAATTACTCTGTTTAAACATTGCACTGCTGGCTTGATTCACATTACTTCCACTGACATGTTGGTCATAACTAATAGAGATGTATAACAACCCAAATATGTGCTGCATAGAACCCTCTGGGGCAATTTATGCTTCTCATATGTTAAACATTTAAACGTTTATTATAACTTTTCTTAGTGCTCAGAATCCAAAAGATCAGAGAAAGAAACCCAACAGGCAACGTGTACAGTAAACATTTGGACAGCAAAAAATTTCTGTTCGCCACCAAATCCTGGAACAATTACCATAATTCCATGTTCCATAATAGAATCCCATGTCCTCTGTTCAGGCAGAAATAACAAGTAGCTAGTGATTTAGACAACTGATAACAGAAAGATTAATATAGGTCATCTTCAATGTAAGTCCGGGTTCCGTTCTAGAGGCTTGTCTGGAAACTGGAATTGACAGTGCTGAAGCACAAAACCCAATGGACTGAACCTGCGTGAAAGTGCTGACACAGCTGTCCGTAAGTCGGGACGCCCAAAACCCGGGGACTACGTCTAGTGATTTTGCTTCATTATGATTAGCAGGCCTTGGCTCACCAGAAGTCAGTCTAGAGACAGACACAACCTGAAGGTAATTTACTAACAATCTTTCACCTCCAAACCGCCAGCAGAACACTGCTACAGTAACTAAGGGCTACTTTAGTCATAACATTTTTTAATGTATATGCCACCATATTAGAGCGTTAAGTGTACACCCAATAATGTGACATGATGTGAATGCGGAAAACATGCGTTTCTAAAACATAGCTATCACACTCACCAGGGAGTCAGAATCTGCACCTGAATTTGACACTGTGTAATGTGTGAGTGATGCAAAAAGTATGAACTGGGACATTCCCAGTTCAAGTCTCAACTCCTATGAACCTCCTAGGCTATACACGGTCTCTCAAGCTCCATCTCCCCAAATGGGGTCACTAATGCTGACCTACCTTTCAAGCATTTCAGGTCCGAGGAGACCCACTGTGGACAGAGGCGTTGTAAGGGGGGCCTTGGTGCCCAGGGCCCCAAGTGGTGCCCAGGGCCCCAGGCGTGGACCCCTGAAGGGGTGGAATTGTGGGCTCAGGAGGGCGAAAACGTACCTTCTTCGCAGCCGGGACGGCCGCGTTTCGGCCCACCTGCCCGCATATTCGATCGGCTACAAAATGAAGTGAAAATAGAGGAGGGGGGTGTTCGGAGGCGAGGCGTGACGTCACGCACCTGCCCACATGTGGGCGGCAACGCAGGGGCAGGGCGGCGGCCCCCCCACGTGGAGGCGTAGCAACGCCATTGACTGTGGAGTGAGAGGCTTATGGAGAGGTAAGGGGATTTTAATCTCCTTTCCCCTCCGAAACCTCCTGATCCACCACCCCTTTGCTGGATACAGCGTGCTCCTTTTCGATGCGACTGCACCAGTGTGTGTGTGTGTGTGGGGGGGAGGATAGGATTGGGCCCTAAGTGGTGGTAGTGCTGTAACACAGAGCTTAGTTTGCCTTTCAGTGTGACATCTATTGTGTTGTAAACAAGGCAGAAATTGCCATTACAGGGCACTAGAACGGAATCTCATGACATGTGTGAAGATGTTATGCCTGCTAACGCCTATGATTAGCTATTTCTTTGTTCTCTACCCAGAGCAATATTTTCCAAAGCCTTTAAAGTTTGTTCTACTTAATGGAGGCTTTCCATCCTTTGTGTCAGTTTTACATCATTTTGGTCAATCTGTTGCTAATTGTAATTATTTGCTCTTTTTTTCTATTTGTCCAGTGCCCTCTGGGAGATTGTCACAGGAAGAATAAAGCAGACCAGCACAACATGCGAACCACTAAGCTGCCTCCAGCCCCATGTACTCATAATGCAGTGGCTAATGTGTTGGATTTAGACTGGGGAGATCTGGGTTCACATCACCACCACATTTACTGACTGGTCACAATCTCTCCCCTTCATGTACCTCATTGGTCTGAATAAATATACCGCATTGTCCCGAGTATAAGATGCACCTGATTATAAGACACACCCTTAAAGTTTGGTGCTATTAAAAAAAATTAATTAAATCACTGGCATTAAATTGCAACAGCCTGATTATAAGACGCACCCCTAGTTTAAAAACTTAAATTAGGAGAAAAAAGTGAGTCTTATACTCAGACCAATACGGTATAATTGGACAAACAGATAAAAAATGTTTTTAATAGTCTGCCTACAACATAGGGAAAGGATGGGATTCTATGATGGATCCACTACATCCCCCAATAGTACTCAGAATACTTGCCATTTTTGGTTAAGATTTATGAGTCTGTCACCTCTATCCACCGTGACCCCAAGATCCCTGTCTTGGTTCATCGCCAATAGCTCAGACACAACAGTGTGTTTTTGAAGTTGGGGATTTTTGGCCCGAATGTTCATCACTTGACACTTAGAGACACTGAACCACATTTGCCATTGGTTGCCCATTCACTGAGTTTACAGTGCAGTCATATCCAGGTCTATTCAAAAGTAAGTGTTCTTGAATTCAGTAGGACTTACTCCCAGGTGTATGTGTATAGGATTGCAGCCTATTCCTATACACACATACCTGTGAGTAAACCCCACTGAATTCAATAACACTTCTGAATAGACCTGGATAAGATTGTGCCTTTGGAGAGCAGATTTACAATCTGCTTTGGTTTTTACCATCCTGAATAATTTGGTGTCATCTATACACTTTGCTAGATGACACCAAATTATTCAGGATGGTAAAAACCAAAGCAGATTGTAAATCTGGTTAAACCGCTGAACCATGAGCTGTCGATCGAAAGGTCGGCAGTTCGAATCCGCGACGGGGTGAGCTCTCATTGCTTGGCCAGCTCCTGCCAACCTAGCAGTTCCAAAGCATGTTAATGCGAGTAGATAAATAGGTACCGCTTGCGGGAAGGTAAACAGCGCTCCGTGTTCCAGCTGCATGTTACGCGCTGCGGCAAGGAGATTCATGCCGGCTACATGACCACAGAGGCGTCTTCGGACAAAGCTGGCTCTTTAGCTTTGAAATGGGGATGAGCACCACACCCTAGAGTCGGACACGACTGGACTTAATTGTCAGGGGTCAGCTTTACCTTTACTTATACACTTTGCTACCTTGCTGCTTACCCCTGATTCCAAATAATTTATGAACAAGTTTCAAAGCACCAGTCCAAATACAGATCCTTGGGGGATCCTGCTTCTTGCTTCCCTCCACTGTGAAAATTGCCCGTTTATTCCTACTCTCTGCTTCCTGGTCTTTAACCAGTTACAAGTCCGTAAGTGGGCCTGCCCTCTTACCAAGCAGTCCTATGCATGTCTACTCAGAAAGAAGTCCCACTGAGTTCAAGGGGACATACTCCCAGGTAAATGTGTACAGGATTGCAGTCCTGTTCAATGAGTGCTACGTTTACTTTGGCTTTGGCGAGGGTCTTTGTCAAACAGCTTTTTGAAAATCCAAGTATACGTTGTCAGTTGAATTGCTTCTTTACACTTGCCTGTTGAAACCTCTCAAAGAACTCTCTAAATGTCATGTATGGGCTCATGAAAGTAGGAGCAATTCCCAATAAACTCACAGGAACTCGATGATCATGGAAAGTTTCATGGTACTGAACTCAGAGTCCAACAGGAAATAAATGGCAAAGTAGGATAGAACTGAAAGAAAAAAATGCATCACAGAGCTGGACCCAGGTATGTGTCAGTAGAAGGGCAAAGACAGAGCAAAGCAGAACTTACCCACAGCTGGAAGCCCCAGACTTGGAGGTCGCTCAGTACATGGTCTCCATTTCATTCCGACTCTCTGGAACTGATTTCCCTCCTCACCCCCAGTGGTGTCCTATAATGGGGGGATCTGGTGCGCTGCACCCCAGGCGCCGAGTGGGTTCAATGCTTCCGGCGGGCGTGGCAGCCGGGCTCGGGGCTGCACAGCGCAGCACCGGAGACTGGCTGCTGTGCCACCCGGAAGCAGCGCGCCCACTCGGCGCGTCACCGGCTTCCGGAGGCTCCGCTCTGAGGCCGGGACAAGGCCTCAGAGCGACTGCCCAGTTTGGCAGTCCAGGGCCTTCTGAGACAGCCCAACGCATCGACGTGGCTTTTATTCATTTTTTTGCGCATGCGCAGAACCTTTCTGAGGGCAAACGGGCAGCCCATTTGCCCTCAGAAAGGTTCTGCGCATGCGCGAAAAACGACTAAAAGCCGCGTCGACGTGTTGGGCCTTCTCAGAAAGCCCCATACCGCCGAAGTGGGCGGTTGCTCTGAGGCCTTGTCCCGGCCTCGGAGCAGAGCCTCCGGAAGACGGTGACGCGCCGAGTGGGTGCGCTGCTTCCGGGGGGCGTGGCAGCCGGGCTAGATGCTGCGATGGGGGCGCTCGGCCAACCCACGCACCCCCAGGCACCAGGAGGGCTCGCAACGCCACTGCTCACCCCTCACTTCTTTGTTTTGCTCTCAGCCTAACAGCCCAATCCTGTGTAGGCTGCGGTGGCTGACCTAAAGCGCCGACCGCCGCATCCTATCGAGCTCCACCCGGGGCAGCCCGGGAACAACTCGGGAGAAGGGGACAATCGTCCCCTTCCCAGGGTGTAAGCGGCGGGAGGCCCTATGGGCCTCCTTGAATGTATGCAAGCTCCAGAGCTCGCATACATTCACGCCGGCCATGTCGGTGTACCTGGGGCCTGGAGGGAGCTCAGGATACCGGGGATCTCAGCCCCTGGTATCCCCGCCCCCTCCAGGCCCAGCCTCCCTCACCATCCAGTCCGCCCTCCCCCCTCCCCTGCCCCGACCAGCATAGAACATACCCGGTCCGGCGGGCGCAGGGCCGGGGAGATGGTGGAGCATGCAGCGCAGGCCACAGCGGTGGTGCTGCTTGCTCTACGGGTGCCGCGCAAGTGCTTTACGGCACTTGCGTGATACCCTGCCCCTTCTTCTACACAGGATTGTGCCATACATCTCAGGTGTTATTTCATTTCTTCCTAAAATGCTTCACTGAGAAAACATATGCAACATTTGGAACGTTTTGACAGATTTGCACATCAGTTAACTGACTGACTGCTGGCTTATTGCATATGACTCTGGTCCCCTATATCTCACTCTTCTTTGCCTATAACTCTTCCTCTACCCCCTACCCCTTATCCTTCTCTGTTATTTATTACGTAGGTACTCTGCAAAGACGGGTCCTTGTGGGTTTGGCAGAAACACTGAGTAAGGAAATGGTACTTGGTGGTTTCCTTGTCTTCTGCAGCGGGAAATTATCTTTGCCAACCCATTACCTCAAGAGCCCAATTCTAGAGCACAGTTTCAAGAACAATGCTGCGGTGAAGCCCTCGCCTGCAGTGCATGTTCTTCAACATTTCTCGAAGCTCTGGTGTTTGGGGACCTGTTCTCTGCTCTATGGAATGCCTCTGTTCTGAAATTCAGGAATTTCCTTTCAACTAAGAGATGTCTGGCAGTCTTGTCTACCACCCACATGACATGCCTTGCCATTGTGGAGAGTCCGGCCAACACGCTTCTTGGTTTTTCATCCTGGATGCGATTTTGTGGGCTACGAAGCTTGCTGTTCTACATGTTATATTTTAAGGCTGCAATCCTAGTTCCCTCCCATTTCCTGTTTTGGCTGTACATATAAAGCAGCCTTATACTGGGGTCAGGCTGTTGGTCTATCTAGCCCAGAACTCTGCTCCAGTTGGCAGCAGTTCGATAAGGTCATCAGCCAAGGTGTTCCCCAGTCAGTCTGCTACCTGAGATCCTTTTAACTGGTATGGCAGGGGGTGAACCAGGGACGTTCAGCCTGGAAAGTATCTGCTGTCCCACTGAGCGACATTCCTGTCTTTGCTCAACGGCTTGCTCAATTATGCTAGAAAATATGGATTTTTCAACTCGAATTTTTAAACATCTGTAAAAACAATATATTTTGAAACACCAACAGAAACATACTGGCCTGTATACACAACGGTGCACACAGAGACCCCCACACAAGAGGTTTGCTACTCCCTTCTGCTTTCTAACTCCTGAGTGTGAGAGGGCTTTGTGTCCCTCTAACCGTCACGAACAAGGGAGAAAGTTCACCAGGTTTGGTTCATCCTGTCTTACAGGGCTGGCTAATCCATTAGACTGACTGAGAACCCAAGCCTATATTCACCGGCCGTTGTCGTTGCTCCTCTTCCACTGGCACTGACCACCATAAAGCAGGCAGTGCCACTCATAAAAGGTGCCAATCAGCACGCTGCCAGGAACGTCAGCATCAGCGGATCTCCAGCCACCCGCCGGATCAGGTAAGATGGCAGGGGAGGCGAGAGGGATTGGCAGGAGGTTGGAACTGCAGTGGGGGAGGGCAAAACAAGGCACAATGGGGAGGGTGGAATGAGGTGGTTATGGCAGTTATGGGGGCAAGGGATAAGTGGATTTGGTCTGGAAAGGGAGTGGGTTTGGCGGCAGCCACCGAATCCTAACTCCCTTCCTGGACCTGATCCTGCAGCATGGGTCCACATGGACCTGTGCCAGCTATTTACCTAGCACAGGTCTGAGTAGACTCCCCACACTGTGGAAGCTTACTCCCAGTCAAAGGAGCAACTGTTCCCTTGCCAAGGGGAGACCTCTGCAACTGCCCCCCTTAGGATGCAGTGGTAGCCATTTTGGCACTGCTGCATGGGCGGGGGGGGGGGAAAGGATAGGATTGGGCTGTGAGGCAGTTGTCTCAGGAAGAAGGTTGGTGGGGAGGTACCCACATGTCTCCACTCCCTGGATTAGAAAAGGAAGAGTAGACTATAGCAGAGGAGGAAGTGTGAAGGAGAGGTGGGCTAAAGTGTTGGAGATGCCCTAGTCTGTCACTGTTCTCTCCTCCACACTTCCTCATCCACTCTATCTCCCTCTTCCTTTTCTAATCTAGGGAGTGCGAAGAGCAGAGGCTGGCACAACACCAGATAAGCAAGGAGCACATGCCAACGTTGGTGCTGGGAGGTCTTGCACCAGCCCTGCTGCCTTATTGGTATTGTTACGGTGGAAAAGCTAGATCCAGGAGACTATGTTCCTTATACGCCATACAGTAGTGTAACAAGGGTGGTGCGAAGGCAAGTAGTTGTGCAAGACTCCGTTAACGGAGTCTTGCACAACTACTTGCCTTCGCACCACCCTTGTTACACCACTGACTCCACACCTCTTGCCATCTGCAGCAGTAGCCCAGCAGCATTCAACAGTGACCAGACTTTTGCACTGCCGTAAACGAACATGTGCTGCCAGAACATTTTCCTAAGGAACTGGTACTTATTTTATAAAGTTAACTTAATGTTTCATGGAGATTTTCATGACCGGATATAATTACCACAGTTTTGGGAAGTATGGGTTCTGCAGCCATGTAGACACAAATGAAGCAATAAAAATCTTTAAACTGTAGTTGTGTGATGGATTTCTTTAATGCCAGTTGCTGGGAGGTGCAGCATCACCGATGCAACAAACATGAAAATGATCCAGGAGACTATGTTCCTTATACGCCATACAGTAGTCTTGTCTGTGGTTGTGACAGTTTACATCTTCGTGTCAGTGGCAACTGGCATTAAAGAAATCCATCACACAACTACAGTTTAAAGATTTTTATTTCTTCATTTGTGTCGACATGGCTGCAGAACCCATACTTCCCAAAACTGTGGTAAGTTAACTTAATGTTTACATTGACACTATATTAAATCTGTTCATGATTCATTCTCAAACCAGAGAGAAAGTATAATGTCAAATACTGACCTTCTACTCCCACAGACCTTTTTTCAAACACAAAATATAACCAAATGAAAGAAAAAAAAAAACTAGGACCACCAGTCTTCTTTTGTGATTATTACAGCATGAAATGACTTGTGTCTCCTCCGAACAAGAAGTCGTTTTGTATTTGTTCATTTTAGCTTCCCTTCCAAGATGAAGAATGTAAACAAAATAACAAATCATTTGTTGACAGGCCATAAAAAGATGTGATCATCCAGTCAAGAGTACAGTGGTTCAACGTGAAATATTTGGAATTAACAGAACTTGATGGATCTTTGATTGCAGTAATATTCCCTTTGAAATAGTGCCTTTGATTTCCATCAAGTTGCTTTTTAAGATCTAGACAGCATTAAAAGAGATGTTAGATCCAAGTCTACTATGAACTGCAGTATATCCACACACCCCAAATTGGTGGTTCCTTGCTGATGCAGGAGCTCTAACTGGTGTGTGTGTGTGTGTGTGTGTGTGTGTGTGTGTTTATGCGTGTGTGTTTGCCTGCTACTAGACTTTTGAGAATTCAAAATATTCTAATATAGCCACGAACCTAAAGATTGTTTTGTGTTGCATAGATTACTGATTGCTTTCATTGTCATGCCACGTCATGTGTAGTCTAATTCATACAATTATAACGAAGAAGGTCTGTTCTGTTTGCATCACTTGTGGTGAGCATTTAGTGCATGACTGATTTGAACATTCTATACCAGTGGTTGTCAAACTTTTACAGGCCACCTAATGCGAAGAGAGGACTCTCTGGAGAAGACTCTGATGCTGGGAAAGATTGAAGGCAAAAGGAGAAGGGGAAGGCAAAGGATGAGATGGTTAGACAGCATCACCGATGTAATGAACATGAAAATGAGCGAACTCAGGAAGATAGTGGAGGACAGGAAGGCCTGGCAGGATATGGTTCATGGGATCACGAAGGGTCGGACACAACTTAACGACTGAACAACAACAACAAGGGAACCCATAAATAGTTGTGGACTTGGTGACGGCACTTCTGGGCTCCTGCCGCCACGGTGGAAATCTTTTTAACTGGTATGGCACTGGCCCTCCAGGGGTTGTGGGGTTCCCATGTCCCCCTCTACAGCCCCCCCCCCCGCACCTCAGAAGAGCGCCCAATCGCGCTTGGAAGTTACTTCCAGTTTTCACCTGAGGTGTCTGGTGGGCCACTGTGAGATACAGAAAGCTGGGCTAGATGGGCTCTTGACCTGATCAGTATCAAGGAGTATCAGTATCCAGGAGGACTCTTCTTATGTTCTTATGTTCTTCTTGTTCACTGGGTAATATGAGAAGCCCCAGACCACAAGGTCCATGCTTGGCTCTTGGCCCCTAGTCCATGCTTGGCTCTTCTCTCTTGGAAAAAAAAGAAACCACTGTTGTGGGAAGGAAACACAGGCTTCAGTCCAGCCTAACACAGGCACAATTGAGGCACAGTTGAGGCACAGTTGAGGCCCAAAATAGGGCTGAGTTAGGCTGCAACTGTGCCTGAGTTAGGCAGGAGGCAAGAGCAGTGGGCCAGGATCGAGGCAACACTTACCACAGAGGCAGGCAGGCCCCTGTGGGGAGGTGTCCGTCTTGTGGAAGCGAAGAGCCCCCTCCTGAGCTCGTCTGTGTGTACCTATCACAGCTGCTGCAGCGTTCGCAGCAGATGGGCAGCCACAGGTGGGCCTGCAGGCACTGGGCGTGCAACAGGCAGCGGAAGGGCAGAGGTTGTGCCAGTGCCAGCTGCCCCAGGGCACCTGCTGCAGGGGGGTGTGCCACTGCCCTCCCTCCTGCAGAAGGCGATGCCACCCCCAAGCCACGGTGAGGCTGCACGTGGGAGTCATGGGGGGGTGAGCGGGGGAGAGAAGCAGGCGCGTTGCGACGAGCGGGGGCGCGCGTCGCCCTTAAGGGGAGACTCCGCCCCTGCGCGTGACGTCACGCGCAGGAGCAGAGCGCCCTCCCCGCTCCGTTTTCGGCTCATTTTGGAGCCAAACGGACACAGGGAGAGGGGTCTGCAGAGACCAATAGGGACATAGGGGTCACTTCGCAGATGGAGGCAATGCAGGAACGGGCGCCTCTTATGCAGACGGACCTTGGGCAGAACGGACACCGGTGACGGGCGGAAACGGACGCCGGTGACGGGCGGACCGAGGGCGGAAACGGACGCCGGTGACGGGCGGACCGAGGGAGGGTGAGAGCCCCGGTTGCCGAAAGGGCTCTTCACGGACGTGGCGGACGTGCGCCATGTCGCCTGTCAGTGTTTGCCTGCCTGAGAGGCCCCCCAACTCCCCACTCCCCTCTGAGCCCTGAGGGTCTGGCAGCCCCCCTGCTGTGTTCTCCCTGGGCTGGCTGTGGCAGGCCCTGGCTGGGATTCATGCAGGGGCTTGTGTGCTGGGGACTGTCTCTGTTCATGGGGGGGGGCAGTGCTTGTGTAACATTGGGGACATGTGTTTCCAGGGGCATCTTTATTGTTCTGGAACAGTGGCAGAGATGGCCAGGCGAGCCTGCCTGGGGTAGTCACAGCGGCCACTCGGACCACATCAGCAGCATCAGGCGTGCCCCATGGACCTGGAGATGCGGGCTCTTCCCCTGTGGAACCACGGCCTGCTCCATAGAAAGGGGAGGGACAGCAAGTAGGCAGCCAGGGCGGTGGAGCAGCAGCAGCAGCTGAGGGAGGTTGCAGGGCAGGCTCCCAGACCGCTCTGGCACCATCGAGGCAGATGACCGTGGGGCTACCAGACTGCAGGCCCAGGGGTGCTCCCCGGACGGTAGGTGGTAGTGGGCATTCCTGGGGGGACGAACAACTTGGGGGTGTTCCATGGCAGCTGGTGTGTGGTAGCAATCGCCATTGAAGAACTGCCAGTGTGCCGGTTGCAAAGGCCTGCAGGGAGAGTAATCACACACAGCTGAGTGGTGTGAGACACATAGCCTGGTCTGCGCTCCTTCCCTGGGTGTAAGGTGAGCATGATCCTGTAAGGGAAAGGGGTCAAAGAGAGAGACAACAACACAACGTGGGGGTCACAACCATGGCAATCCTAGCAATACTGACCTGTCAGTAGACCCTGTGGAGAAAAGGGGGGGGGACAGCTGGTGTCTACATATGGGTTACAGTTCCACACTCATGGCATTGTGTGCTCACATTCATACAGGCAGCTATGAGACAAGACATTGGTTAAGAGGCATATCATGGCAGGCATTGCAGGCAGCTATGAGACAACACATTGGTAAAGGGACATATCATGGCAGGCATTGCAGGCAGCTATGAGACAACACATTGGTAAAGAGGCATATCATGGCAGGCATTGCAGGCAGCTATGAGACAACACATTGGTAAAGAGGCATATCATGGCAGGCATTGCAGGCAGCTATGAGACAACACATTGGTAAAGGGACATATCATGGCAGGCATTGCAGGCAGGTATGAGACAACACATTGGTAAAGAGGCATGTATCCTACCTATATTTCTCTATGCAAAGAGGCAGCAGTCAGACCACATGTCAGCTCCAACCCTGCACTTACCTGCACTTACCTGCTGGTGTTGTTGCCTGTGAGGGGGGGAGAGGGGCTGGGAGAAAGACATGGGTTAGCAAACACTTGCATGGAGACAGCTGCCCAGGCACAGGAGTAAACAGTTTGGCCACAGGCAGAACAGCCCTCTCTGCCCTAGAGGGGGGCAGAGAGGAGAGGAGAAGAGAGAAGTGGGGTGTTAGAAAAGTTTTCAAAGTCCCACTTTGTGGCTGCTGGGGGACAGAACCCCACGCCATGTGCTCAGAGAGAGAGAGAGAGAGAGAGAGAGAGAGTGGAGGGCTGGGGCTGGGCTTTTGTGGGAAAGAGGCTGGGTGGGGCTGGGTGCTGATAGGGTAACTATTTGGTCCGGTTCCAGAGTTAGGCCACAACTGTTCCGTCCTAACTCAGGCACAACTCGGGACCAGGGTGTTAGAACTTTTCAGGAGAGGGCTGGTGTGGGTAAGGTAAAATGGCTCCTATGGGTCTCCTCACATTTGGGTCCACCCTTTTTGTTGGCCCAAATTTTGGGCCTGAGTTGGGCTCGAGGGGGCGTGTCAGGGGGTCGCCAGTGTCTTGAACCGGACCAAATTTCGTAACCGCCCCCGTGATGCCCACGGAACGCCCACTTTTAGGCCGCAGTTGTTCCGCAACTGTACTGCGCCCGTCCTGCGCATGCGCACGGCGTCCATCGTAGATTCATCCTACGTCCGGCACAATTGCAGCACAATTCAGGCACAATTCAGGCACAACTCGGGCCTAAAGCACTTGGGCTGCAATTGTGCCTGAATTGTACCGCAGTTGCCTTGGGCTGGACTGGGCACACAGTGTGCCAACAGGGCCTTCCCAACTCAGATTCTTAAACCATACATGACATCATCTCTCTTTTGGAACTTGTGAATCTGATTAATGTAGCATGTCGAGCAACACATAGCAGTTGTTAATATAAATTACAAATGGAGTACCGCAACAAAAATGTTGCAATAAGCACATCTTCCTTGAAGTAAATTCCACTGGATTCTATAGGTCTTCTTTCAAAGTAAATAAGTCCTGGATCATACTGTTAAGCTGTTTTGTTTCTGTTTTGTGAACAACGAGCAGAATCAACAGGCCAAATGTACCTGCCCGCCAGGTGGGCTCTATGGTAATCCCTTAGTCAAAATAGACTAACAGCATTGGCAAAGATGGCAGATAAACCTAGCCAACTACTGTCATTCCATCTGCACTAGGAAGATTCTCTTCTTTGAAGTAGTTCCTGTTTCTGCTCACATGAGGAACTGCCATCTGAAAAGACCCCTAGTCATAGAAGCCTGGAGTGCCATGACAATTTTCCTAGGCATATGGCGATGCCTTCACTACTGGAGTTATTTAGACAAATATTTGATGAGGTTGTTGGCTGTGTTATCAGTTCTTTAGGGCAGGAGAACTGACTGAGGGACCCCTTGAGGCCTCTTCCTAACCTTGGATGGATGCTCTAAGGGAGCATCAGGGGAGAGATCTGTAGCACTTTGTTGGGGCTACCTTTGGATAAAAGTCCTGCCTCTGGCAGAGGGACAGACTTTATGACCCATGACGAGAGGTTCTTTCCAGCTGTATATTTCTATGATGGCTATCAGTGAAATGTAAGAAAGTGAAAAGACAGTAGAAGGCTTGATGGAACATCTCCAAATTTTTGTTTATGGGCTTCTCTTGGATGAAGAGAAGAAAGATGGCCAGAGCTTTGCAGAAATGGAAGAAATGGTGATGCTTTCTAAGTTCATAGTCTCAAATGCCAACTATATATTTTAAAGTGCTTATTATTATATTATTATTATTATTATTATTATTATTATTATTATTATTATTTATTGTTTGACATTGATGTTAATAACATTTCAGTAGGCTCTCAAGACCCTCACATTTAGTAGACAAATCAAGCTGACTTACTTGGTAAGTTTCTCAAACTCACACAGCTCTGATTCTTACAGAGATTTATTGCATTTTATTCCCTCCCTTTGAAAGAACCTTACATGAACTAAATAAAATGAGAAACACATGGGCTAAAAGCAAGAGGATCTTGCCAGATACCCTTCTATATCCAAAGCAGCGAACTTGTAGTCAGTTTGTCCTTTCATGTGTTGTTTTTTCTGGCTCCATGACCCAAGAATGATTTTTACTACGTGCAGTAGTATAACAACATATTATGCAATTCTGTTTTTCATGGAGAACACTGTGTAATCCATGAGGTTTACAGCACCAGTTTTTCTCTATGGCAAGCAGACACAATGGAGCGTGTGGCAGGGGGGTCCCAGTGTGTGTCGAAGTGCTGAAAACCAATCTTTACCTTATGTTTTGGAAAGTTATTTGGTGAGGCTGTACATGGGACTGAATTTCAGCCTAGGCTCACTAAGGCTCAGTGTACTGAATCCTAGGAGCATTTCACATATTACATAAGGGCAAAGCCAGGTGTATATTTAACTGGGATTTGCAAACGGTATAGTGGTTAGAGTGGCAGATTCCATCTAGGGAGTTCTGAGTTCAAATGCTCATTCAGCCATGAAGCTCAACTAGGTGACTGTTTGTTTACTCAAAAGTAAGTTCCATTGTGTTCAGTGGGGCTTACTCCCAGGAAAGTGTGTACAGGATTGCAGCCTGTGGGCCTGTCACTATCAATTAGCATGACCTTACCTTCTTAGGGGGGGAGGGGAGAACCATTGGATTCAAGGTGGACTATAAATAAAATAAACTCCCTTGATGAGTTCATGTGTATGTCTCATTCACATTGTGAGGTGTACTCTCCAAATATCTTAAAAAATGTAATGTCCTCTCTTTGCATTTTTGAGGAAGGGAATTTGCAAGTGGCATTTTGCACTTATGCTGCTGCTTCTGTAGTTTGACTGCACTTTTAATGAAGTGTGTGTGTGTGTGTGTGTGTGTGTGTGTGTGTGTGTGTGTGTGTGTGTGTGTGTTGGGTTTTATGGATATTGTTTACTTTGTTCAGGAGAGGCTGCCTCCCCCCACTTTAAATAAGTGAAATAATTGAAGAGTTGGCACATTATTGGGCTTGCACTCTGAGTGCTTTTCTCTGACAAAACAAAGATTGGGCTTCCTGGTCAGAAGGTGCGACTTCCAAGCAGATTTGTGACCCAGAAATGAAGCATGATCTGTACAACAAATGCACAGGGAGGCTGCCTGTGATAAGACAGCAGCCTTCAGAACAGCTCCATGTTTGCAGGTGTAAACCAGCACATATTTGTGAACACAGAAGTTGCCTTATGAGGAGTCAATTCACTGGTTCATCTAGCCCATGAGTATTGCATATACTCCAACTATCCCTATTTACCGGGGGTGGGCAGGGATGTGGATCAAGTCTCTGACTCACTGGCGTTGCTAGAGGTGGGACGGAACAGTAAGTCTTGCACAGCGGTAACCGCTCCGTTTCACGGTGGCCCTGTCCACTTGTCATCGGAACCAGTCGAGCGGCGAAGGCAACACACAGGGAGTCTCCTGTGCGTTGCCTTCGCCGATCGGACTGGTTCCGACGGCGAGTGGGCAGGGCCACCATGGAACGAAGCGGTTACCGCTGTGCAAGACTTGCCGTTCTGCCCCACCTCTAGCGATGCCAGTGCTCTGACTCCAAGTCTTGAGTCAAGTCCCAAGTCTCTGGGTCCAAGTCTCAAGTCAAGTCCCAAGTCTTTGCCCCCAAATCCCAAGTCTTTGGTTGCGAGTTGTGAGTCCCTACCTATTTAATGGGGAGAATGGGTTTAAAACTGAATAAAATTGGACTTGTCGTAAAAGGCTCCAAGTCTCGAGTTGAGTCTTTTGAGTCTTTTACAATTGCCAAGTCAAGTCCGAGTCAAGTCATTGACACGACTTGAGTCCAACTCAAGTCTGAGTCAATAGACTCAAGTCTACATCACTGGGGGTGGGTCTCACTGCTTTATTTTCCTATCCCTGGAAAATCACTATCCCTGTTCTGTTCCTATTTTGCCTTTTTTGAGGCAAAGCTTGTCAACATTTTGCTAATGCAAGTTGCTAGTTGTCATTCTTCAGAGTTCACACACACACCCCCCCGCTTCATTTGCAGCTGTCACATCTCTGAGCGGGAAATAGATGCACTGTGAGCCCAACCCTATGCATGTTTACTCAGAAGTACGTTCCAGTATAGTCAATGGGGGTTACTCCCAGGTAAGTGTGGTAGGATTGCAGCCTGTGTCTGTAGTGCACATGAACATAAATGCATGCACATGAACACTATGGAGTGCACAGACCTTCTTCAAACTTGGCGGAGGTTGATTTTGATACTGGTGATGCAGTAATATGATGAAGATGAAGAGGATGAAGATACAGTAATAATGTTCTCTACTGTAGATGTAACTCAAAGAACACACACACTCTTGGGTTCAGAGGAGGGTAACCAACTACAAGATGAATGAGCACAGCATATAGCAGGCAGAGAAGAACTTTCAACAATGAGTAGGGGGGTAAGGAGGCAACAATCTCAGGCAAACAGCTTTCCCAGCACTATTCACTGAACTGGAGAATCTTGCATCTTTGTGGGTCAAGTATGCGCTCTAGGTATAATGCCATGCTTAATGATCTTCCTGGACAGATGCATAAAAGACAACCCAGCATGCTTCAGGCAGCAGGCAAACGTAGCTTGTACAGCATTAGGTCATACTCTCATATGGAATTCACAAGGGGAAATCAGCGAAAATGTTGATTTATGTAGCAGGAAGTGTGGTTTCTCATGCATTTGTTCTTTGGTCATGGTTCATTCATAACGGCACACATTTGTATGAATTCACTATTGGCAGGCATTCTGCTTTATGGAGATTTATCGGCGACACGGCACACTAGAACTTCCAAGCTAGGAACTGTATTTCTATGAACTGATTGATCAAGTTATCTCCTTTTTGGGGGTGTTGTCTCTTCTGGGGCCACATTCTATACGTATGTGTTCATTCAACTCTCTGTAAAACATGCTGTGCGTAGAACACGTCCCACTCATATGATCTCTGCACTACAAAACTGGAGCCACAGATCGCATGTAAGGATAGGCACACCTCCATGCACATCTGAACACACAGCATGTTCTCTACATAGGTGGTGAGAGGGAGAAGGCATGCATGTGTCTGAGACTTGTGTCTCATACCCAACCACATGCAAAGTCTTTTACACAGGCCCATGTGTAACTCGCAGAGTGACTGCCCTGAATGACATTTGAATGGCATATATAAGAGAGCTATGTACAAGTCAGTTCTTGTTATCTGCTAGGGCGATTGAACAACAAACAAAGGGTGGGGTTCTTGGAAAACCTAGTGGATACTAAATTAGTGGATACCAAATCATTGAGCCTATGGGGAAAATGGGGTTAGGTTCTAGGGGGTCCTCTTCGCCAAACTCTATATGAACTTTGTGAACCTGAATCTTACCTTAAAGTCTATGGGCTGGGTGATAGCGGGAGCAGAATCCAGTATACCACATTGGCTCTTTGTTATGGATCAATTCCTAACTCTAGCAAATTAATTATCATTCCTTCCTAACAACATTATGCAAATATAAAGGTATTGTAACTGGAATCCACAAAAAAAAGCTAAGTACACACCCGTGAAAACAATGGCCCCAATGGAACAGCAGATAGCAAGAGCAGACCGCGGATACTGAGAGGAGGTGGCAATTCTGCCCCTCACAGATAAGTGAATTCGCAGATCATGAATTTGCATATACTGTAACGAGAACTGACTGTAGGTTCAACTCTCTGCACTAAATATTTGGTAAGAGGACTATCTGGCAGATGCTGTAGCAGGATTACCATGCAAAAAGTATGAATTGCTGGTGAGTCTCTATGCTGCTAGAGGCACCTCCACAGTCCACCTATATGATTAGGATAGAAGACTTCTGTTTATGCAGATATCTTGGTGTGTTATTCCAAAGACTTTCACATCAACACAACTAGTAAAACAAGCTGTATTGCATTCTTCCAACTTTTACGTAGATTCAGGGAAAGAATTATTGACACAGCTGAGCGATTAATTTGTAACAGATTATTACTGAATGTTGTATATTTACAATTCTTTGTGAGTCTGGAGTACTGAACATGTCTAATGCACATAGGTATTGCTCTTGTTACTTAACTGGAACTTTAATCAGTTTCCTACCGTGTTTTCCTGAAAATAAGCCCTAGCATGATTTTTCGGGTTAGGTCTTAATATAAGCCCTACCCCAAAAATAAGCCTTAGTTAGGATCGTCGGCCGCCGCCGCTCATTATTTCTGCCTCCTGTCCCGCGGGACGAACGTCCTTTTCCCCTGAGGAGTGTTTCAGTTGCACCAGCACCGGCCTGATCCTGCATAAGATTCTGCACGCAGTGGCGTCGCTCTAGGTGGGGCGGAACGCTAAGTTCCGCCCCACCTAGAGCGACACCAATGTTTGCCCTCTGTGGCGGTCCTAGACAGGACTGGGCTTCCCGTCTCTTACAGAGCAATCTCTTCTATGTCTACTCAGAAGTAAGACCCATTGTGTTCAGTGGGGCTTCCTCCCAGGAAAGTGTACATAGGATTTCAGTTTCAGTCACTATGCAACCCCAGCTTTGAAATACATCACCTCTGAAATACGACCAATATGATAGTTTATCAACTCATTTAACCCCCTACCATTTGCTTCTCTATCTAGTTTGTTCTGATGAAAACCCTTTATTTACTTATCTGCTGAAGAGAGCTATAAGGAGAGTGGCCTCTGGCAATTTTACAATAGCACAACAAAATTTGGGATAGGGTTGGATCCTAAACTTTGGCAGAGCACAACAAGAGGTTTTCCTGCAACAGAAAGGGTCCTTGCAAGAATGCAAAGTGGATGGAATATGGAGTTCAGTAAGTGGATGGAGTTTCTGGCAACGGAGCTGCACTCAGCTGGATACAACTGATTGTCCCAATGGAAAAACTCACTAACCAGGTCATAATACAGTGTTGTCTGGCCTACAGAAATCAGACAAATTCCTGGAAAATGGCTTTCGTGACTAGAGTGGTAGAGACATTGTCAGCAACGTCCTGACTCCAATAATATACTAATATTTCTATATATTAAATGGAATGTCATGGCATTCTAATTCTTATAGAATTAAGAAAAGAGTCCACAGTATTATTTACTACACATTTCAAGCAACATTTATCTATTTACTGTTGCTGGATCCTAACAGTGTATTTGTAATATTAACCACTGCAGCAATACTTTTTCTGTGAAACATGGGCCCAGTTCAGACAATCCAATAGACCAGTGGTTCCCAAACAATAGACCAGTGGTTCCCAAATTTTTGGTGGGTTGTGAGCAGCCCGCCACCCGTGCATCAACGTCTGGTTCGCCGAGATTTTGCATTATTTTTATAGGAACAGTCAGCCACCTGAGCCTCAGCCTCTGTTCTCTCCGTGAGAATACAATGTGATGAGGTCTGGAGCGCCCCAAAACTGCCAAGCACAGGCTCAGTCAGCTGGTTATTCGCATTAAAAAAATGCAAAAAGCTAAGCAACCCCGATGTTTGGGCAGTGATGTGATGACGTCGTCACATCACCACCAAAACTTCAGGGTTGCAGAGCTCCGTGCCAAAAGTGGGTTGTGGAGCTAAAACGATTGGGAACCACTGCAATAGTCTATTCGATAAAGGAATACTGACCTGATACATGTTCTCCTCCCTTCTCCTCTTCCCTCCTCAGCTCAGGTGCAGAGGTGTGATGGAAGGATCCAGTTTTGTTAAAGCACATTTCTTACATCATCCTAACCCGAGCTGTGGTTCAACTGTATCCCATGAAGATCAAATCCTAGTTTCATGTTTTGATTTGTAAGCCATGGTTAAACCACAGCTTCCTGTTGTGGACGGCATGTGGAGCTGTGATTTAACAAGGATGATGGTGATTTATCCTGCCTTTCCATTTCAGACGAAAATGCTCAAGGCAGCTAACAGCATGAGATAAAAAGAAAAGCATTAAAAGAAACAATATGCATTACATAAAGCCAGTACGAACAAAAACTATTTTAAAAAAACCCAACAGAAACAGCAGCACGAAAAGTAGATTACTTCATATGCAAGGTGAGGACGAAAAGAGAGAAGGAGGAGGCAGCACACAGGTTAAGGACTCCTTCAGCACACACAAATGACCAACAAGCCAGTTTGTTGGATTATTGGAACTGGGCTGTTGCAAACACTGAATGTGTCAAGCTGGAATGTGGTGGGATCTGGTGGGTGGAGACTAGCAGGACCTGATGGTTCCAGGCTCCATTTAATACTGGCCAGTTTTGTTGATCAGACCAGGAACATGTTGGCTGATTGGAAACATCATCAGTGTTACTTCTGAGCTATATTCTGCAACAGGGAGGGGCTGGAGGAGGGATTTTCTCTCCCACAAGTATGGCGGGGAACGTGACAGCCTTTACATTGGGAAGGATCACAGCGCAATCCTGTGTAACCTTGCAGTGGTGTAACAGTAGGTGCACCGTGTAACAGCAGATGCACCAATGTAAGTGTACTTACACCGGTACATCTGCTGTTACACCGGTGCATCTACTGTTACACCAGTGCAGGTTTACACAGGATTGCGCTGTCAGTCACTCAAGTCACTCATCAACAGAACCAATGCAAAACAGCAGTCGGGATGGTGAGGGTCACAGGCCGGACATTTGTCTCTGCACATGCAGACTGAATGCCCTGGATGAATCTGGGCAGTGGAGACCATATAGCTCTCTCTGTACAGCAAATTTCATTACAGTGGTTTAAATTAACTCGCACTTCTACATTTCTGAACATTTTTGCTGTCACTACACTGGGTGTTCAGCTTTGCTTGCCTGAAATTTCAACACCACCAAACAGTGTTTTAATGCCAGGAACATTCCTTCTTTTTCTTTTCTTTTTTTGGGAGGCAAAATATTTCTTGCACTGTGACTCATCCATTGGCTTAATGATGTGCCACTGGATAGCTTTGTAATTATATATACCACCAGCAATAACCAATTCTTCAGGCGGGGGGGAAGGGGCTGGATCCTCCCTGGCCATGCTGCTTGAGCGGGATGAAGAACTACCCAGCTTTTATGCTGTCATGGGTTCTTCCAAGCAGGTTGGCAGGCAGGCTCCATCCCCTGGGCAAAAAGACCTGGCAGGTACCCAGGCGCGTCGCTAGACTGTGGCGGGGGGTGGCGGGCCGCCGCGGGGTGACGCGCGCGTCAAGGGTGACGTGCACCACCCCGCTCTGCGTGTCACCCTCCGAGGCCTGGAGAAGGCCTGAGAAGGCCTGGAGAAGGCCTCGGAGAGCGTCCACCCCAGCCGGCGGTCCGGGGCCTTCTGACCAGGTCCACTGCGCCAAAGTGTCATTTATTAGCTTTTTCACTCATGCGCACAACGTTTCTGAGTGCAAGAGGGCCCTCTTACCCTCAAAAATGTTGTGCGCATGCGCGAAAAGCGAATAAATGATGCTTTGGCGCAATGGAGCCTGTCAGAAGGCCCTGGACCGCCGGCTGGGGTGGACGCTCTCCGAGGCATTCTCCAGGCCTCGGAGGGTGACAGGGGGATTACGGGGGGGGTTACGCACGCGCACCTGCACATGGGTGACGCGCGCATAGTGACGCTTCTGCAGGCACCCGTCCCAGTGCAAAATGGGAAGACACTGTATGCAAGAGGCCTCTGGGGCGTCCTCACATTTGCTGCTAAGAAAGGCAGATGGCAGTTTAGAGATAGCACAATGCCTTGTTTGTACAAGATGAGAGAATGTCCCAAGGCTTCCTCTGCAAGGTGCCCTTTCGCAAGGTGCTGGGTGAGGCCCTTGCCAGGTTGGAAATGGCATTGTAAAAACCCATGCACTGCTTCTAACCAGTTGAGGTGAGAAAGTCACAAGGAATTGTACCAGGAGGATGCAGACGATCAGTTGGCTCCCCTTCTATCTTACACTGGACTAAGAACAGTTTTCTATTCCTGCCCTTTCAGAACTACCGAAATGCCTGCAGTGAATTGTCAGAAGGAACAATGACTATAGGCTACTTTTTCTTTTCAGAGCTTCTTTGCCCTTCCGTACTTCCTGACAAAGCTTTTAGATAACAGGCAGAAATTCAATAGGCTCAGCCCTTCCAATCACTAGATGAGGTGCCATGGAAAGCTGCACCTGCTGAATCTCTGTCATTCAGAAAGGCAGTAAAGGCACAAAAGGCAGAGAAAGACAACAACATGGAAGCCTTAGGGTGGAAAGTTCTCTGTAAGCAGTAACGGCTATGAAATAACTTTCTAACAGCAGTTCTCCTATTTTCGGAACTCAGGCTCTATTTGCGGACTTTGTGCTAGTTGTTTCCCAGTTGGCAATTGCAATGAGAAGTCTGGGGTTGGGAGTTATGCAAAAATAAAATGAAAAGAAACCCTGAGGGCTGGATGCTTTCTAATGATGTCAGGCGTGTATCTGAAGGCAACAGGGTCACACTGGCACAGCCTCACAGTTGTGTCCACAAACCTTCCTTGCTCATAAAAAGTGTAGCAGCCCATCTGACCATACATGCCATTTGGGGCAGAGCGGCAACCTGAAAGAAAGACAAATGAGCAAACCTCCCCATTCAGATTATAGGAGTTTTCTGCTTTTTTGCCTATGATTCTTATTTTCCATAAGCAACCAGGAAATTAGCCTTATTCATCATCATCATCATCATCATCATCATCATAATTTTCAAGCTTGCAGGAACTGTAGCATGATGAAGGACCCCCAGTACGGTATGGTGAAAAAACATAACTTTTCTGGTTCAATCTCCAGTTTCTGGTTCAATCTCCAGTTTAAACTTAGGATCGTAGGTAACATCATGGTTGAGAAAGGCTGATCCTAGAGACTGAAGAGAGCTGCTACCCATCAGAGCAGCCAGTGCGAAGCTGGATGGAATAATGATCTGATCTGCGATAAACAGGCTTCGTATATGAGGCTTCCTTGAGTCTCTTTGGAATCCCAGTGGTATACAGTACAGTACTTTGTTAGCATGCTTATTAAGTTTTTGATTCGGTGTTTCTCTTTGCAGAGCAGTTCTGTTCCTTTAAGTCCCATTACTATCACTCTGTCTATTTCTTAAGTCCCCCTGGCTGTGCCCTTAGGGGAATGTAACCAGAGCAGCCCCCCCCCCCGCCCTCCCCCCAAGAATATGGAGTCTTCTGGGTACTCACTGAACTCCAGAGACTGGCAGATGTGATTTAAAAAAAAAAAGGCAAGCAAAGGAGACCAAAACCTTCCCCAAATGCTTTGCGTCTAGGGTAGCAAAAGGGTGAAAGAGAGAGTCTGGATTCCTCGAGAGACGTCATTGTGGCTTGGGACCTCCTGCAATGGACAGGAAAGGGGTTTTAGTTTCATTTTTTCACTATTATATCAAGATTTAGAGCTGTGGTTTAGTTATGACTTACTGTGTGAAAGATAGACAGGTGGGGGCAGAAATGAGAGTCCGAGAGATACAAAGAAAGGACAACAATGGGAAGAAGATTTGAAACAGAGAGCAGAATAAAAAGGGAGCGATAAGCAAGGCTGCCCATTCAATAGCGAAGAGTGGAAACCCAGACCTGAAACCTAACACTGTAATCCGGGTCATGCAGACTTTGAAATAAGCCCCATTGAGTCCAGTGGGACTTTTCTCGCAGTCTCCCTCTAGTTTATCCATCCTAGTCCTGAAACAGTTTCACAAAACCAGAAGTGCAGCCAAAACATTACTTGCCAAAGACCAAGCCAGGATCATTTGGCTGAAAAGTTTATTTATTTATGGGATTTATACGACCCTGCCTTTCAACAAGTGCCTTTCATTATTTTATAGTTAACAGGTTGTTAACAGAATTAATTTATTAATTCGGCATTACTTATGACAATAGCAAATATCATCCATGAAAAAGACAGATGGGTGCTGTGTGTGGGGCACCACCATGACCCCCAGAACCGTGGGATTTTCCCCAGCCTCTTACTTGAAACAGTTATTTCAGCTGGCGGCCTCATGGATGGATGGGTGGTGATCCCGCATGTTGGTTCTTTGAGGCAAATCCCTGGATCCTGGATATTGAAATATGTGCAGAAAATAAAGAAGACAGACAATGTTAAATCCTTACCAATCAGAAATTACTGCCAGAGACGAAGGGATGTTCATTTGCATAAAACAGTTTATGTTGGCTGATTGCTTTTCTCCCCTTCTTAATACGTTGCTGAAGGGAAATACCATTTCAGGAAGTTGAACGGAAACTTTTAAATGACGGAAAGGCCTGTTAAGGACATGCAATTAAATTCCTCGTATAAAAATCTTTACTACATCTGTATTAGATTTTTATGTGTTTCCCCCTATATCACAGCCCAAAAATACAGGATCAACTGGAATCAAATATATAAGTCACATACTTTTTGCACGATGACAGTGGAATGCCCTGGCATCCAGCTGTGGTGACTAAAGAAAAATGAAAAGTACTTCGTTTAATGTATATGCCATATAGTGATGCAATAATTAAACTCCTCAAGATAGTTCAACACTAATCTAAACAGTGCTGCCCTCTGGTGGTCAATTGGACAAATTATCTTATTTTTTCCCAAAATCTGTGTGGGTGTGATGTATATATATATATATATATATATATATATATATATATATATATATATATATATATATATATATATATATATATATATATATATATATATATATGTTCGTTTGTTTTAAGTAGATGGTCCATATTTGTATACCTCGCTATTAGCTGAAAGCAGAAGAACTTGTATGGGAGAGTACTTTTTTAAGAATAACAAATGGAGTGTCACAAAAATTATTATTGCTTCATTATATAACGTCTTTTTTAAAAAAATCTCCCCTCCTCCAAAGAACTTGGGACTGCATACAATATGCATACAACCAGAATTTCACACAGTATTCCAGATGTGGCCTTAGCACTGATTTTTACAATGGTATAATGATATTGGCCGTTTTCTTCTCAATCCCTTTTTTAATGATCCCAAGCATGGAATTGATCTTCTTCACAGCCACCACCCACTGGGTCGACGCTTTCATCGACCTGTCCACCACCACCCCAAGATCTCTCTCTTGATCCTGGCTTCTCATCACAAATCACAGTAAGGAAATAAGGAAGAGTTGTTTCTGAAGCACAGTGTCTCCTGGGGCTTTTGAGAGAGCCATAGATTAAGGCCAGATGGGGGCCCTCATGTCCATCTCGCCTACTTTACTACCCAGTAACACAGTCCATCTCACCCAGCAGTTTCTGCATCAACCCCAGATGTCCTGGCTAAACTACAGCATGTGCATTAGGAAGGCATCCAGCCTTTCTTTCACAGGCTTCATAAGACCAAAAAAGGAGGGGAGGGGAGCCCTGTAGTGACCACATTGCCTGTGGGTTGCAGATGGCCTGCAAATGCCTTCTGATCCTTACTTTCAACTCACTCTAAAGGCCTCCTTGGATTTTCAAAACCTTGACCTCTCATACATTTCCCTCTAACCTTTCTTTTCAGTTGATTAGCACTCCATATTCAGAGACTTTCGGACTTTCCAAATTGTTTATCTTGATTCTACATGGAAACCTACCACAGAAATCTGGTCCAGAAATGACCACTTTCTATCTCCACCATAGTGGAGCGTGATTTCTAAAAATGAGAGGTACCAAGGCTCAAGTCCTTTCCCCTTATATAAAAACCCACCCTCCCAATCCTTCATATATGTCCTTGGTGTCCAAGTCTCGTTGTGCAGGCGTGCCCCAGTAACACCTTCTGGGATATGGAAGGACTGGAAGGAACCACTGCAAAACAGTGCAAACCCACCCACCCCCAGTTCGCCCAAACATCCCAGAAGAACACCATGGTTGATGGTGTTGAGTTCAACTGAGAGGTCCAGCAGACTAACCGGGACACACTCGCTCTATCAAGTCCCCAGCATACATTATCCACCAGTGTGACCAGAGCAGGTTCAGTCCCAAAGCATGGCCTGAAGCCAGACTGAAAAGGATCCAGATAATCCGTTTCATCCAGAACTCACTAGAACTGAGACGTCACCACCTGCTCAGTCACCTTGCCCAGAAACAGGAGGTTGGACATCAGCCTATAATTCCCTAACACAGTGGGATCTAGGGAGGGTTTCTTCTGAAGAGGGTCTATCCCAGCCTGTTTTAAAGTCACTGGCAACAACTTCTCCATCGGAGATGCATTAACAACCCTCCCTGTCCTTTTCTTGAGCTCTGTGTGTTGAGATCAGTACCAGTGAATTACCTACATAAATTCTAAGCTTCAGAACATAAGAAGAGCCTTGCTGGATCAGGCCAAGGGCCTATCTAGTCCACTGTATCACACAGTGGCCCACCAGACAAGGCAATAAGATACCTGTGTCCTGTTGCCACTCTCTTGCACCTGGCATTCAGAGATAGACTACATCTAAAACCTGGAGGTTGCATATAGTTAGGCTTACCAGTGTCCCGGAATCGAGGCATGCTTTGGCCTAGAGCGGACCCGAGCCGCTCCCAAGTGTGCACTGCGGCTGCCCAATGCAGAAGCATCGTTGACCGGAAGCCCTGGAAGCCGGAACTGCATTGGGCAGCCACTGTGCACACTTGGGAGCGGCTCAGATTCACTCTAGGCCAAAGCATGCCTTGATTCCAGGACGCTGGTAATCCTAGATATCCTCATGTCTTGCAAACTGTGGTGAAAGTTTCCTCTATAAACATGTCCGATCCCCCTTTAAAGGCTTCTAGGCCAGGTGCCGTGCCATCACCACATCCTGTGGCAAGGAGTTCCACAGAATATAATACCCTGCAACTAGTATACAGCAGGAAGCAGGCAGGGCTAGAACTATTTCCATAATGTGCTAGATTTTGATATTAGAAAATATGCAAACATGGTACTTTCTGCCTTCGGCCTCGAGTGTCCCATTTCAGGATCCTACTGCTTTCTTCATCTGCATGTGTAGTCTAGGCCCAAGCCCTAAGTAAGTGTATATAGACTGTGAGATCCTGTGAGCAGGAACGTCTCTCTAGTTCAGCTCCACACATATTTCATCCATAATTTTATACCGATTATTTATTTATTTATTTATTCACATTTTTATACCACCCTTCCTCCAAGGAGCTCAGAGTGGTGTACATATTCTTTTTGTCCTCACAACAACACTGTGAGGTAGGTGGGGCTGAGAGATAGTGACTGGCCCAAGGTCACCCAGGAAGCTTCATGGCTGAGCGGGGATTTGAACCTGGATCTTCCAGGTCTAAGTCCAACTCCCAAACCACTACACCATCCTGGCTCACATTATACTGTGTGGAAGAGTAATACATGCAAAGGAAATGCCAGATATAGCTTTTGGGCTGTCTGCTAAGGTAACACTGTCAGTGACAGAAGATCACTGTTGTCTTTTTCAAAATCAACCTATCATGAACTCTACCCAGAAGTCGTCTCCTGTTACAACCATGCGATCCCATCTTCTGCTCTATTCCTGGGACTCAGTTTAATGTTCTCAGATGCTGGCTGCTACCTGTAAATACAATATCCTTTTTTCTCCCTTAAGCATACATGTGTGTAGTGTGTCGACATTTTAGAGATGTTCTTGATTATGTCACAGAACCTTTTAAGGGTGATGTGGGATAATCTCCCCCCCCCCCGGATTATGTGTTCTTTGAATTTTTGAAACATTTCAATAGGCAGGATTAATCCAGAGAAAGTTTGCTAATGTTTGCTAAGGGGGGGGGAGAGAGACTGATAGCAATCTCATATTTAGAACTATCAGGGTAGGATATTCAGAATGCAGGACGTTCCACTGCAACAAACTCCAAAGGCAGGTGTTTCCTAACAGAGTCTCTGTTCTATTTCAAGCCCCATTCAGTATTCCTAGAAATAAAATTCGACATTGCTTAGAGGCAGTGCTTGAGAAAATGCAGAATATTGAACTATCCCAAGGCCCATAACTTATGTAATGCATTCCTTTTTTTCTGATTGAAGAGGTAAAGAAGGTACTGGAAAAACCAACAACGACATTCGCTTAAAAATATTAGGCATGATTCAGCAAAGGTGGGCATTTCGACTTGATTTCAATGGGAGGCATGTAAGCACTTGGTTACGTACTGTAGGTGTTTTGTATGCCATGGAGGCAGAAAAAACGAGGCTGCAATTCTCTCTGCAAGTTGGGGTGTCCATAAGTTAGGGACTACCTGTGCTCAACTCAAGGTCCATTGCCTACCCGTTGCTTTCACCGTATGGAATGGCTCCGACGGCGAGGGGGTGGGGCCTCCTCATTCCTGGTTGCAAACGGAGACTAGGACGGGGCACAACGTATAGTACCGCCCCTACTGTAGAAACGCCTCTGTTACCAGCTCTAAAGGAATGTGAACCAAAGGAAAGAAGTTTGGAGTATTTTGTTCTCCCCCGGGGTATCTGATAGATGAAATCACAAACCAGGTGCCCACAAACATTAAAGAATTTTGCAAATATCCGAACTGAGCTGATGAAGAAAGAGCCGCCGAGAAGAAAACAACTACAGAATTTGCAGAGTTTTTCACAGATGTTTGAATTGGAGGAGAGGAGTTGGAAAGTTAAATGCTGAAAATATAGCTCTCCCCCTCTATACATTTCTAAAGCAGCTCAGGAGGAAAAATTGCTGAAGTAGCAATTTAGGTGCCAGCTCAAAGCAGAAACAGGTGGTGTCTTGATGAAAATATATGTGTTTTTTTTAAAAGAAACGTTTGCAGGTGCATCACATATGGTCATGCAAAGGTTTCTGTTGCGTAGCTCTTTCATTATAAGAGAGAAGAATTTAGAGTGCCATTATGCACTGGTTCCTTAAAGGTAAAGGTGACCCCTGACAATTAAGTCCAGTCGTGTCCGACTCTAGGGTGTGGTGCTCATCCCCATTTCAAAGCCGAAGAGCCAGCGTTGTCTGAAGACACCTCCGTGGTCATGTGGCCGGCATGACTCTCCTTGCCGCAGCGCGTAGCATGCAGCTGGAACACGGAGCGCTGTTTACCTTCCCGCAAGCGGTACCTATTTATCTACTCGCATTAACATGCTTTGGAACTGCTAGGTTGGCAGGAGCTGGCCAAGCAACGAGAGCTCACCCCGTCGCGGATTCTTGTTTTATAAGGGCTTCCAGAGATCCGGGTTAATTCAATACTGTCAGGACCAGTTGGGAATGTCCTGGTGTGGATCCACTGCACAGTGGGACGGGCCATTCTAGGCTATAGAACACACGGGACAAGAATATCCTCTTCACATTCCAGCAATATGGCTCCACTTCAAGACAGCCCACCATTTACCTTGTGTGACCTGACCCAGCTATTGATGCTTCCAGGAAAGGTTTTGGTCTTTTGCATGGACAACATGGTAGTTTAGGCCTTCCCTGTCTAGTGTGTTGCCTCTTTGCATGCTATCTCCAGTCTCCTTGTTCCTCAGATTGCTCTGTTGTACCCTGCTCCCTTTGTTGTGTGCTCTTTCACACTGACCCCAGCAAGTGACAGATTTGATGTTGGGCAATGCTTGAAGTGTGTGTGTGTGGGGGGGGGGGGTTAGGGTAGGATGCCACCCCAGTCTTTTTCATGCAGACCTAAAACCATCCCACTTCTTTTCAGCAGACATCATCGAGTCTGGTCTACTCCAAAGCAAAACCATACCTCCATTCCTGATAGCCCTGCTATGCTCCCTCCAGGGTCAGAGTCAGAATGCCTCTGAATGCCAATTGCTGGGAAGCAATAGAAGGAGTGGGCTGCTTGCCTTCATACTGTGCATGTGGGCTTCTGGTTGGCCACTATGGGGCACATCATGGACCTTTGATCTGATCCAGCAGGCTGTTTGCATGTTCTTTTTCTCCTCCCACTAGTCTTTGAACTTCCTCTTGGTGAGTGACAAATTGAATCACAGGTCAATTGCTACCTACAAAAGCTTGCTAGCAATAGCAGCCCTTGATCCTGCAGGTACTTGAGCTTGGCCTAGCCTTGGCTGGCTTGGCCCAGTGTTGACCAATAATACTGTGCTTCTCAGCCATTAGTAAAGCAACCAAAAAAAATTGCAGTGATGTAGACTTGAGTCTACTGATTTGAGTCAGACTCAAGTCGCGTCAATGACTTGACTCGGCGATTATAAAAGACTCAACTCGAGACTTGGAGCCTTTTACGACAAGTCCAATTTTATTCAGATTTAAACCCATTTCCCCCATTAAATTAATAGGGACTCGCAACTCGCAACCAAAGACTTGGGACTTGACATGAGACTTGGACCCAGAGACGTGCGACTTGACTTGAGACTTGGAGTCAGAGACTTGATCCACATCCCTGAAAATTAGCAACATACCATTGCTAAGAACTATGCACTTGCTTTGTATAGACATTTGCAACACCTGCTGCACACAACCAAATATTATGCAACTTTTCATGGATAGGTGGCAGTGAGGAATGCTCATAAGATAGGCACTAGGTCACTTGGAGGTTTCAGCATACCCAAGAGTAAAATAATTAGATAAATGAGAAGGCTGCGAAGCATGGGCTGATGCTCAGAAACTCGTATATACTCAGGCCCAATCCATGCTAAAATTATCCACTCCCTCCTTGCACAGACACACACCATAAACTTTGGCTGCCCCCAGCTGTGGTTTCCACAGCTTCTCCTGTTTGAAAGCATGGCTGGCCATCACTCTGTCATTCCCTGTTCATGTTTTCCATCTGTGTATATGTGTGTGGTTAAGACATATACAGAGTCACACTTGCTCAAGAGACTGTTGTTTCCAGCTGCATTTTGCTTCAATTTCTCCAGGATCCTCTATCAAACATGACTGGGGAGGGAGGGGAGGTGGAGGAGTGGCCACAGAAAATTTTGTAAATTAAAGCATGCCTTGCGAATGCTGCTGCACCAGAGCAAGCTTCGGGTCATCCTCCCCTCATTTGCCTGCAAATGAAAGAGTAGCTCAAGTAAGCAAAACACAAGACATTGGCTAGAGAGAAGCCATTCAGGAAATGCTCTTCATGAACAGCATGGTGTGGTTTAATGAAGCACATTCACACTCATAAAGGTTACAGAAGAAGTCCATCCAGTTTTATCGGCTTGGGCCAGACTGGAGGCACAGTTGATGTGGAGTCCAGAACGGGGGGGGGGGGGGGGCACCAACTAAGATTTTATGGGAACTTACAAAACGTGTGCTTATAGGAATCTGCCTTCTGCTGAGTCAGACCACAGGTTCATCAAGCATAGTATTGTTCATACTGCGTGTGGGGTCTTCCCCACACCTTCTTGGAGATGCCAGGGATTGAACCTGGGACCATCTGCATGGAAAATACATGCTCTATCACTGAGCCACAAAGCCTCTGAGCCTGTGCTTAGCTCTCCATCCAATGTTCTTCCAGAGATTGCATGAGCGTGGCCTCTATCTTGTTTAAAGAAAAGCCTCATACAGAGACATGGAATGTTACCATGTGGGGTTTCCATTGAGTTCTGAGCCTGTGGACCTAATGTAGAAAACACTCAGTAGGTTATAACCAAGCAACATAGATACATGGTGGGCAGGCGGGGGGGGGGGACATGGGACAGCAGGTTGGTCCTCCATCAGAGACAGGTTGTTCAGAGTGAACCTAGGTTGCAATCTGATACATACGTTTGTGGGTGTAAGCTCCACTGAACGCAATGAGATTTACATCTGGGTAGACAAGCATAGGGTTGCACTGCTAGACTGGGAAAAGAGTACTGTATGTTGCTGTTGGAACGTTTGCAGCCACTACAGCATAATGGAGTTGCAAAACTGCAGTTGCTTTTTCATTCCTGTCTCTGCAAACTCTGAGGACTACAAATGTGTGCCTATTTTTGTAAACAGACCTAATGTTCCCAAAATGTCCCCTCTAGGAAGTTTATTTGCTATTTATTTATTTATTTATTTATTTATTTGCTATGAACATCATGATTTTTTAAAAAAGAAAACATTCACAAGGTGACACAGATTTATATATATTAAAAAAAACTTGTAAATATTTCATTCCACACTCCATTCCAAACTTCATTTTTTTTTGGGGGGGGGGGAGAGATGGTGACAATATATGTAATGTATTAAATAATCATAGGCAATCAATACGAAGAGAAAATCTTGGAAGAGCTAAAATTACTTCCTGTTTTGAAAAAGATGCACATAGTTCAACCAGCATCTCTCCTGCTCTTTTCCCACCCACTCCCATTACAAATAAATGTTTAAAAATTTTAGACCTGGAGAGAGGTTTTAAAGGATTTGCTTTGATTAAAATGCCTTATTTAGACGGCTCAAAATAGAATGCTTTGTCGACAGAAATAGCTGGGTTTGCGCGAGGTCAATACCTGTTGAATAAAGAAAAGCCTGTTGGAGTTATTTGCCAAAAACCCTTCTTGTGCCTTTGTTTCTAAGAAATGCAAATGCTTCAGAAAGCTAATCCTCCGAACCCTTGTGTTTCAGGGGGCCATAGAGTCTAAGATTCCGTTGCAAGAAAGTGCCAGATAATGGAAAGAGGTCCTTTTTAAAAAGTAAGCACTTTTCCTTTGTGTGTGTTTATTTTTAGACATGTTACTTGTGATGAGTTGAACAATTCTTTCCAGAATGGTCCCTCTTCAGTTCAAGAGTGGATAATTAGCTGGAGTCAGAAATAATCTCTCAGTTTGTGTTTTATACTAATGGCTCAAGTGGTTGAACAGCCTTGGGAAGGGAACAACTTGCTCATCTAAAACAAACCTGGCAACTTTCCCTATGTTTTTGTTCCGTTGGAAAGCACTGTGTAGCTACCCAGGTCAGGCAACAAGGACTGAACACATGATGCCAGTTGCCATCCTTAGAGCTTAACAGTAGAGTCCATAGGTGATCCGTTCCCTTCAAGCTAGAGGTCATGTTCTCTAATGGAGAATTTCCCGGGTAGTCTTCTGCTGGAAGTGCAATTCCACCATGAAGAATTTGCATTGTCTTCATCTGCTGCCGTTCCACCTACCGCAGCTAAGGAAGAGAGACCCTGATAGGACTGACTGCCATTTGGCTTTTCCTTTCCCATAACTGCCTCATAGCCATGCATTTGCCATCTTTCCTTATTCCCTACCAGTCTCTTTTCCCATTGTTATCGCGCCTGTTGGATTGCAAGTCATCACTTTAAACTGTGAACGACTTTCAGGACCTTAGCAGAATGGCAGCATTTAACATGTTGTACTTAAATGAGCAAACTCAGGAAGATAGTGGAGGACAGGAAGGCCTGGTGGGATATGGTTCATGGGATCACGAAGGGTCGGACACGACTTAACGACTGAACAACAACAACTTAAACATAAAAGAGAAATGCAATCAAGTCATTACGACAGGTATGTTGAGGGTGACAGAAGCACTGCCAGGATCAGTGGTTTTCTGTGCTCCAGGAAACACAAGGAATCCTCAGACAATTATCAGCTGCTCCTCAATGAGAAAATAAGTAATGATGGGTAAGATTCCCTAACTGAGAACAGCTTTCCTTAAACACAGCTTTCCAGCCACTACCATTCTTCCTGTGAAATACTCAGAGGCTGAAGAGTGTTGTAGTATGCTCTAGTTGTAACATGGCTCACACAGAATGATTGTGAGACGCAACATATACCAACTGAATGTGTACCCCAGGTCACTTCCCAGTATTCTGTTCAATTGTGATAGTCTTGCAGTACCTGACCTGGGACCCTAAGACGCCTGATGCTGACCTGTCCAGTCATTCTTCTGCAGCTTCGGACTCTCCTCAAGGCCTTGTGGGATTAGTGACCAGATATGTAGACTTGAGTCTATTGATTCAAACTCGAATCGGACTCAAGTCGCGTCAATGACTTGACTCGGATTTGACTCGGCAATTGTAAAAGACTCGACTCGAGACTTGGAGCCTTTTACGACAAGTCGAATTTTATTCAAGTTTAAACCCATTTCCCCCATTAAATTAGGGACTCCCAACTCCCAACCAAAGACTCGGAACTTGGGGGCAAAGACTTGGGATTTGACTAGAGACTTGGAATCAGAGACTTGATCCACATCCCTGTTAGTGACACTCCCTACTTGGTTCTCAACACATGAGTTGGGCTGGGAAAGCCCGGCCCATCCATTAGGTCAACTGAAGTGGTCATCTCAGGCAGCAGACTGGCAGGGAGCACCCACTTCTGCCCACCCACTCACCTCCACTGAGTTTTCCAACCCAACAGGGGGGTGGCTCTCCCTGGGTTGGAAAAGGGAGAGGGGGACAAAATGGAAGCTTGGAGGAGGGGAGAGCAGTGGGCTGGAGTGTTGGAGGAGCAGAGGCTGGCAAATCACCAGGTAAGGAGGGCAGCACTCTGGGTTTACTCTACATCAGGGGTTCTCAACCTTTGGAGACCCGGGTACCTCCTATCATGGTCCAATTTTCTGAAGTACCCCCTGCTAATTAACTTCCAATTAATTGGATTAATCAATTAATTAATTAGGTAATTAATCATTAAATTAAAAGTACTAAAACAATTTTAAATGTGAAAAAATGTCTTATTTCACTGTGTGTGTGTGTGTGTGTGTGTGAGTGAGAGAGAGAGAGAGAGAGAGAGAGAGAGAGAGAGAGAGAGAGAGAGAGAGAGAGAGAGATGCATCTCTTTTTTTTCTCCAAGTCACACTTCCCAAAATCAGCTCCTCCCTCCCCCACCCCACCAAAGTACATTTTCCAAGTACAAAAATAAGCCCAAAACCAAAATCAGAGACACAGAAGGGCTACGAAAATAATTAAAATTTATTGGAGGAATTCAGGTACCTTTGCTGGAAGATTGGTGGTTGAAAGTTTTGGATTATGCTGAAATGGATAAACTTACAATTTTAATTAAGGAAAAGTCAGTTAACCTTTTTTGTGAATAAATGGAAACCATTTATTGATTTTGAGAGAGAGAGAGAGAGAGAGAGAGAGAGAGAGAGAGAGAGAGAGGAACGATGTAATGATATGCGGATTTAATGAATAGAATGTGGGTGGTATTTTGACTTAGTTGGATATTATATGTAGAAAATAGTGAATAGTATGCTAGTAGGATGTGTTGCTTTTTACTTGCTATAACTTTACAAAATATGTATTGTTTTTATGTCTTAATAAAATATAAACATATGCCCAAAAAAGAAAATAATTAAAATTTAAAATCCATGTTAATTAACACTTAATTAGCTGCTGATGGGGCAGATAAGGGGCAGGGCTTGGTGTACCCCCAGCAAGAGGTCCGCGTACCCCTAGGGGTACCCGTGCCACAGGTTGAGAACCCCTGCTTTACACTAACTTGGTGTGCCGCTAGAACTTAGGACAGGAGTGAAGTATAGGCAACACAGCACTTCCATCGAAACCAGATTTATGCAGCACAAGACACTTTGGTAGCAATCTTCCTCTCATATAGGTCAGCAATGCAACTCAGCAGTGATGCAGCTCAGTGACATTGGCTCAGTGGTTTAGCTTTGTGATTCAGCTCCAACTCCAGCTTCCCACACTGAACAGCTGAGAGCTTGCCCTTACACACACTGGAGGGCTGCTTGGCTCACTCTGCTTTCAGTTGACCTTGGAGAAGAGAATTTCAAGCCAAACTCCATCCTGGACTTTCATTTAACTTAAATGGTTTTTGGAGGGAAACTTGAAGTTTGAATTCTAACCACACCAACAGAAAAGGAAGCCTTGTGATGTGGAAGCTCCGTCCAGTTGGGATGGAGGGTAGCAGATGCTGGAGGGCTCCCTCCCATCTACCGCATGGGACCTCTCTTTGTGTTAAATTATGTACAGAGTGCCTTTTTGCCCTGAGGATCATTGGGCTTGACTGAGGAGGGACTATAGCATGATACAGCACATGCAAAAGGCCCCAGGTTTAATCCCTGGCAACTCCAGCTTGGGCTGAGAAAAGACTCCTCTCTGAAACTCAAGAGAGCTGCTGCGGGTTCTGAACTATGGACCAGTCGTCTGATTCAGTAGAAGGCAACTTGCTATGTTCCTATAATTCCCAGCAGTAAATTACATTCTTTGCATCATTTGCAGCTAACAAGAGGCTCTTTGGACCCTCTTCTGTGTTGAGGGAACTCTCTGCAACCAGCTACCCTTCTCTAAGGTAAGGCTTTGGGGGTGGGGTGGGGAAAGGGGAGGAGTAGCAGGGAGGGCAAGAATAAACCGAGGTTGGAATGCCAGCCCCAAGTTGGCAACAGACTTTTGGGAACTGTGCCCACCTCAGCTTGGGAGTCTTCTATTTGAGCAGGGGGGTGGCTCATATGTCAATGTTCTCAATTTATTGGGGGGGGTTGATAAGGAAGATTAAACAATGTCCCTACTTGCACCCATAAAACTTCACCATGTCTACAAGCACTGAAGATGGCGGTAGGCAAGGCCTTCACACGGGGTCAACGAAAGGACATCGGCTCTTTTTTCATTTTCCTGTGAGCCTTCGGCCACTCTCTTAATGACTGAAGAGGATCCTTCCAGATCTGGGCGGTAAGTACTAAGAGCAATAAATAGCTCTTATTGAGATTTGGACTAGGGAAGCTGTGTGAGCCGCTATTTTTTGTTGGGCTGCAATCAATGAAGCTAATGAAAAAACTCTTCCAAATCAACAGAAGGTCAGGAGGTGAGCCAACTCAATGTGCACTCTGCAGCTGAAAGGAAAATGCCAGGACCAAACCATGTTGACAAAGCCAATAGGAGCTGCAGCTTTCAGGAACTTTTCTGAACCTCTTGAAGCAGGTTTAAAGGAACAGAGGATTTTTTCAAAGCAGAAAACTCTCTCCATTCCATTAGAAGTGCAGTTTAATGGCATGTTTCTCCTGGTGGAATAGAATTGGCACTTATTTGAGGAACCTCTCAGAAATACACTCACTATTTCTTCTGATTGCTGAGGACTGATATTTTGTTGGAGATAAAAGGGGCCCCAGGGTCACATAAACCTTCACCTCCTGATTTATGAATACATGTATCTAAAATGCTTTCTTATCTTAGGGCTCAGAGCTTGGTACAGCAATCGAAAAAATAAAATAACTCATCAAATCCTTATGAAATCATAAACATTTTTTTTGAAAACTCTCACAGAGCAAACCATTCCTGAAAGGTGACATCAAACTTTCATCTCTGCCCAGGTGGGCATGTATAAAACTAAAACAGCCAAGTATTCATTTGTCTGAAATGAAATATAGAAGGAGGTGGCCAAGAGGGTCTTCCTGGGCAGGGAGTTCCACACCATCAGCATGATCACTAAAAAGGTCCTTTTCTGGTCCTTGCGCACCTCACCTCCCTGAAATTTTGAAATGTGAAACAGCGCCCTCTGCAGCTGAACTGAACTGAGTAGAGTTGCATCACAAGCGCCCTCTAGCGTGGATAAATTATTTCCCGATGAACAGCTGTGAGCTGTAAGGCGGAAGTTAGCCTGCGGAGCTACTTTTTTCAAACTTTTAATGCAAGTAAACATCCGTAAAAATCCAATTAAACCTTAATTAATTGCTGATGGGGAAGATAAGGGGCAGGCCTTCGCGTACCCCCAGCAAGTGGTCCGCATACCCCTAGGGGTACGCGTACCACAGGTTGAGAACTACTGATGTAGAGGATGTTCCTTGAGGTACGCAGGATCTGGGCACCATAAATTGGGCATAATAGCTTATTGACAGACAGTGCAGAGGAGCAAGAAAGAGAGTGATTTTTTTTCCTGTGACCTATCCCTACTAAATGGTGGGCTACACCATTCTGCACCAGCTTCAGCTTCTGAAACGTCTTCTAGGGAACTGTCTATGTAAACAGTGCTGCAATACTCCGAATGGGAGGTTAGCAAACCATGAATGACGGAAGGAAGATCTGCATCTGAGAAAAAGGGACATAGCTGACATATCAGACATAGCTGATGAAAATAATACTCATTGGATCAAGAATGATTCTCCATGAAGATATCTGACAGTCCAGTCCTAACTAGGACTAGGCTGCCCTTTATGACAGCAGAACATAGTTCTGCAATTGCAAACATTCAGAAGGCAGTGCGTGCAGCGTGCCACCGGTGGCCATTTTGGGTCCACAGCCACAAATGGCAGCATTGTCAGAGGCCGCCTGCTGCTGCTAGCTACCTCCAGCAGTGAAGGTAACCAGGGGCAGGGAGCAATGGGCAGAACGGGGTGGGGAGGGTGAGGGACAAGGGAGTTTCTAGGCTGGGGATGTGGGTGGGCAGATAGGAGGTGGAATGGGAGATAGAGGGGGTGGCGCTTGGCAGCAGTGGCATGCGCCAGATCCTAACCCCATTCCCTGTCCCCTTCCCTCTCCTCAGACTTGCGCCAGTAAAATAGCTGACATAGATCCCAGGACTCCCATTGGGCAGTGGAGTTCCCTTACCTCAAGGAGGTCTATGAACTGCTCCATTGGTGCAGCTGCACTGGCAGCGTTGAGGGAATTTAGTTGGATTGGGACCAATGTGAGAACAATAGAAGGATTAGAACTAGACAATCCCTAACAAACATTAATATGCTTTAAGCGTTGGACATATTATAGCATAGTCGGTAGTACCTGATTTTGGACAAACGCTTGGACTTGAGATGTTACATTATCCTTCTAATTCTTCCTCATGTGGATCAGCACCAGTCAAAGATGGACAGCACTATATCAATCTTGCAACAGTTGTGTTGAGGAAAGGAAGTATGTTCATGATTTCAATATAAGTCTGCAAACATGAAGTCTAGAAATACAGTACTGTTGTGTTAAAGGTAGTTCCCCCCCCCCCACAGACCTTGGTGAGCCAAGATACATTAGCTCAGTACTTGTAGTTGTTCCGTAGACTGCTGATTGAAAACATTGATTGAAATATGTGATTGCTAATCTTCCCCAGAGGCAGGAAATGTCATATAATTTCAATTGTTTCATATAAATTCAAAATATAAATTGTGTCATATAAATTCAAGTGTTTCAATGAGGCACTGAGTAAGGGTCAATGAGCATGTTAGACACTGAAGCGGCCCTAATTGGGCAGTACTGGCCCGCCCAACATGTTATATTTATTGTTTTACATGGGTTCTGCACTCACTGAAACCAGCTTTTGAAAACCTTCTGAAAATTCAGTGCCGTTATTTACGAACCTGCCTTATACTGAGCCAGTCTTATACCTTGAATAGCCCAGGGGTATACATTCCCCAAAAGTCAAGCACTGTGTGAAACAGCACTATTGGAGATACTGTTGATCAAATAGGCAGAAAATTGGTTGCTGATTGGCCCAGAATGCACTTCTCCTATTGGTTAGAATGGTTGTCCATCACGCTGGGACGAAGAATACTGTAATGAATCAGCACTAAAGAAAATAGCATTATCCAAGGTATGCCTTTACAGAAATTCTGTAGAGTTTCAAATGGGAGCCTTTCCCAGGCCTACCTGGAGATGCCAGCATTTGAGCCACTGAGCTACACAGCGCAATCGTACCCAGCTCCCTTCACTGGTGCAGCAGCAGTGGCGGGCGAACAGGAGGCTTTGGAAGGGAAAAAAAATACCCTTTCCCTTCCAAAGCCTCCCGTTCTGCCCTCCCCCACTGCTGCACCAGTGGAGGCAGTGGTGTCACTGGAGGTGGGGCGGAACTCTAAGTTCCGCACCACACTGACCTCCGTTACTCACCAGCACGAGGTGGCCCAGCCCCCATGCCTTTAGAGCCATTCAGTGGGGCAAAGGCAACGCACAGGAACTTAGCGTTTCGCCCCACCTCCAGCGACGCCAGTGGCTGTATCCTGAGCACAATTGGCGGGGTTGGAGGCCTCCTTGGGTTAAGGGAACTTTCGTTCCACTGCTGCATTGTAGTGAGGAGAAATCCCCCCTCATATATTTTTATATCATCCGCCCTGACCCCCTGAACCTATTGCTTTTTACCCCATCCAAATCGGTCCAGGAATTGCAAAGATACAGCCCTTTTTGTCAAACCGCACTTTAAAAATTCGGCTTTTCTCCGCTTTTCCCTGCGTTTGACAGCGGACACGCGCCTCTGGGGGGCAGAAGTTCGCTGGCACGCGTCCGCCACGCGCCCAGGGAAAGCGGCAGCAGCAACAGTTCACTCTACGCCTGTATAATCCTATTAAAACCCTCGTAAACTCACTGAACCGGCAAATCCTATTTCACGCTTCACCGAGTTCTGGGCGTTCAGCCAACTCCGGGAGACCGGCGTGTGTTGTTCATTACAGAACCAGGGAAGCCCTTCTTACCTCATTTAACCCCTGCATCTGACAGCTCTCTCTCTCTTAAAGCGGTAGCGTTTTATTTCAGCGAAAGTAGGTTTTCCCTGACATTTGTGGCTGTTTCAGGGGTCCCATGGGAGGTTATGTGTCCGGAACCTTACTAAGGTCGACGGGGCTTCTTCTAGGAGGGGGACCCACGCAGAATGGTCCCGATTCTGACACTTGGCCAGGGTCTGCCCAGGCTTGGTGAGCCAGCTCCTGGGAGCAGTACAATGGATTTGCAGCCGGTGAAACCCTCCGTTCGAGTCGGAGGATCCTCCTTGGGCAATCGAGAAGACTCCGGGAATGACGGGGGTTCAAGTCCCTCTACCCACCTTCGGCGAGATGACAAGAGGTTGAACGTAGGAGCCCCGGGGGGGGGCTCCTCCTGCCATAGATCCGTACTGCAGGGAGTGGGGAGAAGCCATTTTACAAACACATAACCTATGCAAACCACCATTGCTCCCATTCTGTGTTGCTCTCAGATGGCTTCCTCTACCTGGGAAGCTAGCTGGGGGGAAGGGGACCCATGGAAACTCCTGATCAGGCAGGAAGGCTTGGATCGCCCCATTTCCTGATCTCAAAAAACGTAACATTTGTTCTCCAACAGCTCTCATGCCCCTCTTCCTGCTGCCTATCAACCACATGTATGCCTCCCATTACCATTTCCTTGAGCCCAGCCTGTCTCTCCGTGCATGCTCTGATTCCATCTCCCCACCCATTGTCCCCCAGCTGCCTGGTCTATCATGCAAATTCCCTGGAACTCTTCACTCTGCTCCTTCCCAGGCTGGCTACAATTCAAATGCTAATCTAATCACTTGCCCTGCTCTTCCTGACTAACAGCATGGACTCAGACTTCCCCAATTGTATACCTGGTGCCAGGGAAGACAGGGACCTATTGTATTAGCACTTTTGCCTATCAATTTGGAAATTCAGTCTTTTGTGTCAACAAGCAACACAAAAGACCCCATTCATCCGATTCCGGAACACCTCACTCACCCAGGATGGGGGCCTAATCCCATTACCCCAGCCTCCCAGCACCCTTGCCCCTCTTCCCATTGGCTACCAGTTCTCATTCCCATTGGCCCCAGTTAACACAAAGCACAACACTTCTCATTGGTTCTTTTAATAAAGTTTGTCTTTTATTGGTTAACTATTTCACATCTGCTGCTGCTGTTCTCATTGGTACAAAGTTTCAATCCTCCATCTGATTGGCTGTATCGAAGTGCAACTTTTGGATCCTTCCTCCTGTTGGTCCCTCTTTATTATGTATTTCCCCAAGACAATGACTTCCATGATTCTGTATGTAAATAATGAAATGTATAAAAGCTTCTGTATTAATCATATATGTTACACTTTCTGTCTTATGATTGTGTCCTCGCTAGCTGAGTAAAAGATCTTTCTTTACAACGTTGGTTTTTGAGCTCTTTTGGCGCCTCTGCACCTAGCAGACTTTTTCTTCCCTTTTATTTCTCTTTTTACTTTTGGGTACCCGCTCCTACCTCTGGGTCAGGTGCCTGCTCACCGAATCTCCCGAGCTGAAATCACTGGCACCCCTGGGTGCTCACCACACACCAGTGGAGGAGCTGGGTAGGGTTGCGCTGACAGTTCTTCCCATAAAATGCACACTGTCCTGACCATATAAAGCTGCCGCCTTCCAGTGAGTCAGACCATTGGTCCCTGGAGGTCAGTATTCTCTGCACTGGCTGGCAGCAGCTCTCCAGGGTTTCGGGAACGGGCCTTTCCCAGTTCTACCTGGAGATATTACCATGGATTAAAATGGAGACCTTCAACATGCAGAGCAGGTACTCTGCAGCACTACAGACCCGTCTCCATTTAAAAGGGCAAGTGTCAAGATTTGTCTGACAAGCACATGCAGTGTCCAGTGCTGAAACATGAAGGGGAAGGCATATCTACAACGTGGGCATGGTTTTCTTTCTGCCATGAGAACTAAGAACATAAGAAGAGCCCTGCTGGATTAGGCCAAAGGCCCATCTAGTCCAGCTTCCTGTATCTCACAGTGGCCCCACCAGATACCTCCAAGAGCACACAGCCAACAAGATAACCTGTTTCCTGTTGTCACTCCCTTGCACCTGGCACAGAGAAAACCTACTTCTAAAGCCAGGAGGTTGCTTATGGCTTATAACCTGTGATGGTCTTTTCCTCCATGAATCTATCCAAACCCCTTTTTTAAAGGCATCTAGGTCAGGTGCCATCACCACATCCTGTGGCAAGGAGTTCCACAGATGAATTACATGCTGGGTAAAGAAATATTTTCTTTTGTCCATTCTAACCCTCCCTCCACTCAATTTTAGTGCATGTCCCCTGGTGTGAAAACAGCACTCAATCCCCACAGGCAAATAAACTGTGGGAGAAAAAAAACCATAGTATTTGGTTACATGAGCCCTTCACTAGTATGTCTAAGACTTCCTATGCACAATCCTATGCACATTTCCTATGCACAATCCTATGCACACTTTCCTGGGAGTAAGCCCCTTTGAACACAGTGGAACTTACTTCTGAGTAGACATGCATAGGATTGTGCTGTAAGTGTTTCTGAACAAGACTCCAAGTTTAGTTGCTCAGCTAACTTTTTCAACCATTTGTCACATGGGCTGTTGCTCTCACCTTTCATTCCTTCTTCTCTCTCCAGCTCACTGGCATCACTACAGGGGGGGTGGAGCTGTAAGTTCTGCTGAAATTGGAGCCTCCCTTACATGGAGCAATGAAGCAGCCCCACCCCCTCACCTTAGGAGCCTTTAAGGGAAGAGAAAGCAATGCGCAGGAGACTCCCTGCACGTTGCTTTCGCTTCCCTGAAAGGCTCCGAAGGTGAGGGGGTGGGGCTGCTCCGTTGCTCCGTGTAAGGGAGACTCCAATTTCAGCAGAACTTACAGCTCCGCCCCCCCTATAGTGACGCCAGTGCTCCAGCTTTAATGCACTGGAGGCAAAGTTCCATAGCAGATTGCTAACTTTTGGACAGCACCCATTTGGATACAAAATCCAAAGAGTGCACTGCATTTGAGGGGTGCATAGAGAATGGAGAGGGTATCACTGAATGCATCCTGCGGCATCATTACAAGCAGTGGCGTACTCAGCCCTCCCAGCGCCTGGGGGGGCGGGGGTTGGAGCGCCCCATCGCTCCGCGCCCCCCCCAAGCAGCCGGGCTCGGGGCTGAGTAGCGTGCCACCGGACCGGAGCCCCCGGAAGCAGCGTGCCCACCCGTTTGCCCTCAGAAAGGTTCTGCGCATGCGCGAAAGGGAGTTAAAGGCGCTTCGACGTGCAGAACCTTCTCAGAAGGCCCTGACCACCGAGCTGAGCGGTCGCTCGGAGTAGCGCTTCTCCTGGCTTCGGAGTGGAGCCTCCTGAAGCCGGTGACGCTTCCGAGGGGCGCGCCAGCTGGGCTCTGGTGCCGCGCCGTGCTGCGCAGCCCCGAGCCCGGCTGCCGTGCCCCCCGGAAGCTCGGTGCCTGGGGTGGAGCACACCAGCTCCCCCCATGTTAGGACGCCACTGATTACAAGTATATACTCAAAACATTTATGGCCCTAATTCTGATCACAAGAACATAAGAACATAAGAAGAGCCCTGCTGGATCAGGCCAAAGGCCCATCTAGTCCAGCTTCCTGTATCACACAGTGGCCCCACCAGATGTCTCAGGGATCACAAGATAACAAGATACTTGTATCCTGTCGCCACTCCCTTGTACCTGGCACAAAGAAAACCTACTCCTACAACCAGGAGGTTGCTTATCCCCATCATGGCTTGTAAATTGTGATCACAACTTGCATTGAATTTCAGGGGGGCATACTGCTAAAAGAGCATGCAGTGCCTTCTGAGTGACACTAATGGAAGTATCTTCAGACTCCTGAACTAGCAGTGTCCAATCCCAATGAATTGCCGTGCAAGAAATCATCATATCCTTATGCATTCCCTTATTTATAAATATGTTCGCTAAGAATGCACAGGCGAAACACTGGGCTAGGAAACCTTGCTAAGAAACCATCACAAAACAAAATCCATAAACAAGTCAAAGGAGATAGATGGGAGGCTGAACAATTCTGGGGATTAGGTAATTAGGGTTCACATGGGTCATAACTTAAGACAGGTCCCAGAAATAAAATAAAAAATGTTCATACATAGTCCCTCCCCTGAACCTTGCATTCTCTGCATATATGACTTCAACAAGAAGATTGCTGATCTGTGATAATGGACGGATAACATGACAAATGCATAATGGAGCTCAGCCTATCCTATGAATATTTGTGGAAAGAGAGCCACTTCTATGGAAAAACGATTACAGTGACCTTCCTGTCCATTTCTCCATCATTCTCAGCTATGTAAGTGTTTGCTATGACTACAGCAGTGTCTAGTAAAAATCCATTAAAATACCAAACTCCATCACAGGGGACAGAGAAATTGTGTAGCTCCGGTGGGTTTTGAAACAGAAGAAAGTGTTGCAAGCCACTCCAAATTTCCAATGCATGTCAAAAATTCTCAGAGGCAGCACAAAACAAAGTATCAAGGAACAAGAGCTTAAATCGTCTATTTTTTTTTTAATAAGAGGGGGAGGAGGAAAAAATGTTGACTGTTCAACTGCCATTGGGGGGATGAGAAAACAGTTCTGTTTTCTTATTCATGTTCACTATAATATTAAATACTGTGAGGCCTGAGCTGATACATATTTGAGATGCATCAGACTCATTATGTTCAATGAGGCTTATACCCAAGTAACAACAAATCCTATGCATGCTTACTCAGAAGTAAGTCTCGTTGTGTTCAATGGGATCTACTCTCAGGAAAGTGTGCATAGGATTGCAGCCTAAGAGTACAATCCTATGCACACTTTCCATAGGGTAGGACAGTGATTGGAGAGGGGGAGGAGGGAATGCATCACACAGTAGATAGACAGTACAAATAATGGTTGACGTTTCATTTCCTGGACTTGATATGGGTTTTCTATTCATCGGTAAGGGTAGTCTTTGTAACGGTGGAGGATAAGAAAGCATTTAAAAAAATAAAAAAAACAAGTGACATCTCACCAGACACGTCAAAGTGGAGAGCGTCTTGAGAACTGGGGACGTGTTGTTGTGATACAAAAGTTCTATCATTTTCAAAACACTCCCAAAACAAGGAACTCTGGGCATGAGAAGCTCTAGCTGTGTTTTGTTGCAGAAGATATGAAGAGGTCCAAGTTCTGTGTTTTGCAATGGGGGGAGAGGGGAAGGAAAAGGGAAAGTTGACAGATGCCAGATGGCACAGAGAGAATTTAAAAACTCTCAAAGCACATTTGCAAGCTTTCTAAATTTATGACAGGAGAGATGCAATCTGCAGAAAAGTTGGACCTTTGATCATGGTACCTGGCTTCACTTACTGAAATAAAGCAGTGGGGAGCACTGGGGATTATTTATGGGCATTCTCGACATGGATTTGACCCTGGAATGTAGATTGCAGGTGGTTGCTTGCAAGAGACACTGCAAAGAACCTAAATTCCTCCCTTCAACAGCTGCTTTCTGCAGAAATTCCCAGTCTTACCAGTGGCAGCAGGGACATCTTGGTTTAAATAGACATCTGGCAGCTACTCTTCCTGGCAGCTTGGTGTCTTTGAAGACTGTGTCTGTTGCACCTGCCTATCTGTGACATCAACAGGATGTCTACTCCACAGAACCAATATTTTACTGTCTGACACAGGTAGGTATCAAGTTGTTGCCATCTTCGTCAGTTTTAAACCAGATCATAGCACATCTGTTCACACTCACTGGTAAATAGAATGGGGATCAATAGAATTGGAGGAGCTTGTGTTCCAAAGAATCATGTCAGAACCACTTGAAATCAGCAAAGGAGAGAGGTGTTCCACACCTTTGGCTCTTCTAGAACAGGGGTTCTCAACCTGTGGTACGAGTACCCCTAGGGGTACATGGACCAATGGCAGGGGGTACGTCAGAGCCTACCCCTTATCAGCATCAATTAGTAGTAAAATACTTAATTAGAACTTAAAGGCAACCCCCCTGTCTGTCTGTCTGTCTGTCTGTCTGTCTGTCTGTCTGTCTCTCTCTCTCTCTCTCTCTCTCACACACACACACACACACACACACACAGAGTTAAGTAAGACATTTTTTCACATTTAAAATTGTTTTAGTACTTTTCATTTGATGATTAATTAGCTAATTAATTAATTGATTAATCTAATTAATCAGCAATTAATTAGCAGGGGGTACTTCAGAAAATTGGACCGTGATAGGGGGTACCCAGGCCTCCAAAGGTTGAGAACCCTTGTTCTAGAATATTCCAGGTTTATATCTAGAAGACACCATTGGAAGGGGTCATGATCAGCATCATCATAGGTTAATACATGAAATAAATACACACATTGTTGGCATAGAGATGTGGATGGTTGGAGAGAGATCCTTGCAATTTGGTGATGGTAGGGTAGTGTCAGCTACCCACATGTGAATTCTGGCGAAGGGGTGTCGTTGTCCCCCAACCCAGTGGAAATGTGGCAAGTTTTGGAATAGAGTGTACAATCAACAAGAATAAATACACTATCTGTTCAGAGAGACAGCCGTTGGACTCTGTCAGCAACAAACTGCCCAGAGTGAAGGAATGTGGCAGATTTTTAGAGCTATGTAGCAGGGCTTTGTATGGAATCGGCTCTGTGCAATCACAGAATTCCCAAAATCAGCAGGATTCTGGTCTTTGCTCTCAGCATCCCAGTTTGACGTTCCTGCAGATAATTCCCTCTCTGAACAGCAATGCTGGGGACGGTGCAGTCTGTAAGGAATTGGTGCCAGATCTGCAGGATCTTTGCTTGGATCTGGAAGTCCTTGACACCTACATGGGATGATACCAGGGATGTGGATCAAGTCTCTGACTCCAAGTCTCGAGTCAAGTCCCAAGTCTCTGGGTCCAAGTCTCAAGTCAAGTCCCAAGTCTTTGCCCCCAAGTCCCGAGTCTTTGATTGCGAGTCCCTATCTATTTAATGGGGTAAACAGGTTTAAACCTGAATAAAATTAGACTTGTCATAAAAGGCTCCAAGTCAAGTCTTTTACAATACAGGCCAAGTCAAATCCGAGTCAAGTCATGGATGTGACTGGAGTCCAACTCGAGTCCGAGTCAATAGACTCAAGTCTACATCACTGGAACATACCGTCTCCTTGAAAGAGCAGGTTCTCAACTTGAGGGTGCTCTTGTGTTTACATTGCTGTTAGACTTTCAGGTGGTGGCAATGACCAGGAATGCCTTTGTGATACCTGTGCTTCCTGTGGTCCAGATGCCACTAGTGGCCCAGGCCATCTGTCCACTGCTGGGCCTTTCTTTTTACCAGCTTGGGAGTGGAGAGGGGGAGGAATTGAGCCAGCTTCCATCCTTAATTCGGCCTCAGAATCTTCCACGTCCTTTCAGGGAGGAGACGGGGGTCAGCTTTCACCCATATGTTCCCCCTTCCAGCAGGTTCTTCCTTGGGTTGTCCAGACCTCCTTATTCCAGGCATTTTTCTGGAGCCTCCCCTTCCTGAGCTATACCCTAGCCCAGACCTACTTGAAATCAGCCAGTCACTCAAGAAATGAGTCAGCACAATCACACATGCTTTTATTTTACTCTCACGTGGATGTAGGGTACAGAAGCAGGCAGGTCTACTTTGGTTTGGCAAGTGTTGGATGATTCCTGAGAAGTCAACTACTGCAAAAGCCATTGGAACTTTGAACATTTTTAGTAGAGTTCAGTCCTCTAGAAGCAATCTCAGCAAACACACTGTGAGCTGGCAGCATTTCCGGCTGTAAGCCATTCCCTTTGTGCTAGCTGCTGTCGTATGAATGCCTGAAAACGCCAAAATACCTATGGTTCCTTCTCGTGAGCATGTCAATAGCGATGGCAATTATAATGATACGGGAGTGTGGAAAATAACCGCATGCCATAAGTGTTTGCACATCCACAGAAACCAGGTTGTACCACACCATGCAGTTCTAGTTCCTACCAGGTCTACCTGAATCATTTTGACACCAAACACTTTTATAAGCGTGGCGAAAAAGATATGAAGAGACTAAGCCCATTCTAAGCATATTGTGTATTCTAGGTCTGCAGGTCTTTGGAGTGGGTTTGCTTTAGCAATTCACCTTTCTCTACCTGTGTCAGGTCCTGACCAAGCTCTGAGATCAGAGGTCATCCAGCCACAGGCTGGAGAATGTGGCAAACTAGCACCCGCTTTCATCCCATGCCTGCGCCCACCTGCTCCCTGCCCTGGCCTGCTGCCTGTGTCCACTGTCTCATAAGAACATAAGAACATAAGAAGAGCCCTGCTGGATCAGGCCAAAAGCCCATCTAGTCCAGCTTCCTGTGTCACACAGTGGCCCCACCAGATGCCTCAGGGAGCACACGAGACAACAAGATACCTGTGTCCAGTCGCCACTCCCTTGCACCTGGCACAGAGAAAACCCACTTCTAAAAACCAGGAGGTTGCTTATGGCTTGTAACCTGTGATGGTCTTTTCCTCCATGAATTTGTCCAAACCCCTTTTAAAGGCATCTAGGCCAGGTGCCATCACCACATCCTGTGGCAAGGAGTTCCACAGATGAATCACACGCTGGGTAAAGAAATATTTTCTTTTGTCTGTTCTAACTCTCCCTCCACTCAATTTTAGTGTGTGTCCCCTGGTTCTGGTGTTGTGCGAGAGGGAAAAGAATTTCCCTCTATCCACTCTCTCCATCCCATGCATAATTTTATAAGTCTCAATCATGTCCCCCCTCAGGCGCCTTTTTTCTAGGCTGAAAAGCCCCAGACGCTGTAGCCTTTCCTCGTAAGGGAGGTGCTCCAGCCCACGAATCATTCTGGTCGCTCTTTTCTGCACCTTTTCCAATTCAACTATATCCTTTTTGAGGTATGGTGACCAGAACTGGACACAATACTCCAGATGTGGCCTTACCATCGATTTGTACAAAGGCATAATGATATTGGCCGTTTTATTCTCAATCCCCTTTTTAATGATCCCGAGCATGGAATTGGCCTTCTTCACAGCCGCCGCACACTGGGTCGACACTTTCATCGACCTGTCCACCAGGACCCCAAGATCTCTCTCTTCATCCGTCACAGACAACTCAGAACCCATCAGCGTATATGTGAAATTTTGGTTTCTTGCCCCAATGTGCATCACTTTGCACTTACTTACATTGAAGCGCATCTGCCATTTTGCTGCCCATTCTCCCAGTTTGGAGAGATCCTTCTGGAGCTCTTCACAATCCCTGCTGGTCTTTACCACCCGGAAAAGTTTAGTGTCATCCGCAAACTTGGCCACCTCACTGCCTATCCCCAACTCCAGGTCATTTATGAATAAGTTGAAAAGCACCGGTCCCAAGACCGATCCTTGGGGCACACCGCTTTTCACCTCTCGCCATTGTGAAAATTGCCCATTGACTCCCACTCGCTGTTTCCTGGTCTTCAACCAGTTCCTAATCCACAAGAGGACCTGCCCTCTTATTCCCTGACTGTGGAGTTTTCGCAGGAGCCTTTCATGAGGGACCGTGTCAAACGCCTTCTGAAAATCCAGATATATAATATCCACGGGTTCGCTCGCATCCACATGCCTGTTGACCTTTTCAAAAAATTCTAACAGGTTTGTGAGGCAAGACTTCCCCTTGCAGAAGCCATGCTGACTCTCCCTCAGCAGAGCTTGTTCTTCTATGTATTTTAAGATTTTATCCTTAATGAGACTTTCCACCATCTTCCCTGGAACAGATGTTAGGCTGACCGGCCTGTAGTTTCCCGGGTCCCCCCTCCTTCCTTTTTTAAAGATTGGTGTGACATTAGCTATCCTCCAATCCTCTGGCACATTGGCCGTTTTAAGGGACAAGTTGCATATTTGGGTCAAGAGGTCAGCAACTTCATTCTTGAGTTCCTTCAGAACTCTTGGGTGGATGCCATCCGGGCCTGGTGATTTATTGATCTTTATTTTGTCAATTAAGTCTGAGACATCTTCTCTTTTAACCTCTATTTGACTTAATTCTTTAGTCAGGGGAGACCGTTCCGGCAGTGGTATTTGCCCGAGGTCTTCTGCCGTGAAGACAGATGCAAAGAACTCATTTAATTTCTCTGCAGTCTCCAAGTCCCCTTTTATCACCCCTTTCTCTCCCTCACCATCCAGCGGACCCACCGTTTCCCTGGCAGGTTTCCTGCTTCTAACATATTTGAAGAAGCTTTTATTATTCCCTTTTATGTTGCCTGCCATACGTTCCTCAAAGTCTTGCTTGGCCTCCCGTATCATCTTTTTACATTTCTTTTGCCACAGTTTGTGCTCCTGTTTATTTTCCTCATTAGGGCAAGACTTCCATTTACGGAAGGAAGCTTCCTTGCCTTTTATAGCCTCCTTAACTGTGCTTGTTAGCCATGTGGGCATCCTCCTGGACTTGGTCGAGCCCTTCCTCCTTTGTGGGATACACTCCCGCTGGGCCTCTATGACTGTTGTTTTAAACAGCCTCCATGCACTCTGGAGCGATTGGACTCTTTTTACCTTCCCTTTCAGCTTTTTCTTAACTAGTCTTCTCATTTTGGGGAAGTCTGCCCTTCGGAAGTCAAGGGTTTTCGTGTCAGATTTGCTCGGCACTCTCCCTCCGACATGCATGGCGAAACGGATCGCAGCATGGTCACTGTTCCCCAACGGTTCGGTAACATTTACCTCCCTGACCAGATCTTGAGTGCCACACAATATCAAGTCCAGAGTCACCTGTCCTCTGGTCGGTTCCGTGACAAGCTGCTCTAAGGCACAGTCATTTAACATATCTAGAAATCCAGTCTCTCTTTCATGACCTGAGCATGAATTGACCCAGTCGATGTGAGGATAATTGAAGTCCCCCATGACTACAACCCTGTCTCTCGTTGACACCTCCCTGATTTGCTTCCTCATTTCAAGATCCCCTTCAGGTTTTTGATCTGGAGGACGGTAGCATGCCCCTACTATTACATCACTCTTTGAGCCTGGTAATCTAACCCACAGTGATTCTACGGAGGAGTCAGAGCCCCCCTCCAGCTCTACTCTGGTGGATTTTACCCCCTCTTTGACATAGATGGCCACCCCACCTCCAACACGCCCCTCTCTGTCCCTCCTATAGAGTTTATATCCTGGAATTGCAGTATCCCACTGGTTCTCCGCATTCCACCAGGTTTCTGTTATACCTACTATGTCAATGTTTTCCCTAGCCACCAAACATTCCAGTTCTCCCATCTTTGCCCGTAGACTTCGGGCATTTGCATAAAAGCACTTATATACCTGGTCCCCCAAGAAGGGCTGCATGTTTGCCCCCTTATTCCTGCAGCCTTCTGTCTTGCTAGACTGGCTGTCATGTCCCATCACGCTACCACTCCCAATTCTTACTCTGTTATTACTTGACTGTTCCCCATCCTCTGCACCCTCATTCCCGAGGGATGAGGAGTCCCGAACCGGATGCCCCTCGGCTCCTGTCGGCTTTCCCCCAGGAGTCAGTTTAAAAGCTGCTCTGCCACCTTCTTAATGTTACGCGCCAGCAGTCTGGTTCCGTTTTGGTTCAAGTGAAGCCCGTCCCTCTTGTACAGGCCTGGCTTGTCCCAAAACGTTCCCCAGTGCCTAACAAACTTAAACCCCTCCTCCTGACACCAGTGTCTCATCCACGCATTGAGACCCCTGAGCTCCGCCTGCCTAGCTGGCCCTGCGCGTGGAACAGGTAGCACTTCTGAGAACACTACCTTTGGGGTCCTGGATTTGAGCTTCCTACCTAGCAACCTAAATTTGGCCTCCAGGACCGCCCGGCTACATTTCCCCACGTCGTTGGTGCCAACATGCACCACAACCGCTACCTCCTCCCCAGCACTCTCTACCAGCCTATCTAGACGAGAGGTGATGTCCGCAACCTTTGCACCAGGTAGGCAAGTCACCGTGCGGTCCTCACATCCGTCACAGACCCCCCTTTCTATGTTCCTGACTATAGAGTCACCCACTACAAGAAGCCCCCTTCCCCAGAGGAGTATCCATAGTGCGACTGGATACGGGCCCATCACCTGAAGAAGGGGTCCCCACTGGGGGATTGTTTCCCTCTTTTCCAGAGCAATGTCCTCCAGCCCTGAGACTCCCTTTCCTGGCAGCTGAGGCGCTGGCCAACTGAGGGTAGGACGATGCCTCCACGTCTCTAGAAGTCTCACCCTGGTACCTCTCTACCTGTCTCTGCTTCTCCAGGTCAGCAACCGTGGCTTCAAGGGAGCGAACCCGTTCCCTGAGAGCCTGGAGCTCTTTGCACCGAGCACACACCCATGACTTCTGCCCAAGAGGCAGATAGTCATACATGTGACACTCAGTGCAAAACACTGGATAGCCCCCACCCTTCTGCTGGCTGTCTGACTGCATAGCTTTTGAGTGTAAGTTATGGATTTATCAAAGTTTGGGTACCTTAATGTTGCTGGAGCTCTCCTCTATTCAAGGGACGTGCCGGGCAGTGTGTGGGGCCTGGCTTCCTCGCCCCGCTGCTGAACTCGCCCAGCTGCTTAACTCGCTGTGTCTTTTTTTTTATCTTGCCACTTTGTCCCCGTGAGGCCACTCGCTGCTCGTGAAAGGGCTCACTCGCAAGCCAGCCCCAGATTTAAACTGTTGTGTAGCTCCTCCCCCTGCCTACCTGAAAGTTTGAAAAGACTGGCCTCTAAGGGGGGCAGGGCCTGATGTGGTTTACTGGCAGGAAATTCCTGTTGCTATTGTTCCTGCTGCTGCCTCAATTTACATCTGACCTACTCAGCTGGCAGGAATGTGTGTTGCTATGGTTTCTGAGTCACCCTAATTTACCATGTGGCCTTCTATACCATGCGGTCTGTATGTTTTAAACTGTATGTTTTAAATTCTGCTTAAGTTTAACTCTGCTTAAGGTGTAGTTTAGCTTGCTTTCTCCCCTTCTTTTAGCCTCCTCTTGTTTTGTTTTAGGCTCCTACTCTAAAGTAGACTCAGGTCTCTGCCCTGGGCTTTTTACTCTCGAGTAAACACTGGTTTTACTCAGAGTAGACCTGTTTAGATTTGGACTGCAATTCTTTTTAGAATCAGCTGTAGAATCTACTCAGAGTAGACCTGTTTAGATTTGGACTGCAATTTTCTTTAGAACCAGCTCCCAGGCTTGTCCAGTTTCTGCCCCTGTCTTTTAGATAGGTGCTTGTTTGTGTTTTGAATCTATTTAATTTCCCACCTAGCTTCTGTGCCTGTGTCCTAGCTACTGGACCTTACAATCCCCCTCCTCGGGTTATATTTAGTTCTACTTAGCTAGGCGTAGTTCCTAGCTAGGCTTAGTTCTATCTTAGGTTTAAGGTAGCTTTAGCCAAGTCCTTAACAGTTAATGGTAAATTAAAGTTAGGCAAAGCTGCACAACTGAGAGAGTTCACTTACCTTCTCCTTGCTTACCTTCTCCTCGCCCAGCTGCTTAACTCGCTGTGTCTTTTTTTTATCTTGCCACTTTGTCCCCGTGAGCCACTTTGTCCCCGTGAGGCCACTCGCTGCTCGTGAAAGGGCTCACTCGCAAGCCAGCCCCAGATTTAAACTGTTGTGTAGCTCCTCCCCCTGCCTACCTGAAAGTTTGAAAAGACTCATCTTCTTCTTGCTTGTTCTCTTGGAGGATGGGGAGGATCTTACCTCTTTCCCCAAACAGCCAGTCCTTTGAAATGACTGGAAGTGGAGAGGTTCCACTCCCAGGAACTTCCCCACCACCATGTTAAAAGCAGTAGTACTGGACGAAGATGAGAATGGGTGGGTGCTAACTCGTGCTGCGGTGTGGGATACAGATGCAGTGGGGTGTTGATGTTTGCCCTGATGCTGATGTAAGGGGTGCTGGTGCATGCGCTCACATGCACATTTGTGCTGGTAGGAAAGGGCAGAATTTGACAGGGATAGGCGGCAGGATTTGGTGTTGCCTTGGGCACCCAGTCATCTGAGACAGGCTGCTGCTGGGTGAGCCAAGGATCAAAGGGTGTGCCCAAGACCCAAGGGAGCCAAGGATGGTGTGCTCAAGACCAGATCAGGTCAGATACCAGATCAGGTAGATGGAGATCAAAGTCTCCAGAGGCAGAAGGTATGGTCAAGAATGGATCAGGTCCAGATTAACGATGTGGGGCCCGGCGGGGCAGGATTACTATTCAGGGGGATACGTTTCTTAGGCTGAAGAACCAAGCCTGGAACAACAGTTAAATAGAACTGTCAAGATGTTTATTGATTCCTCAGGTCAACTGAACAGCTGCAGTACCAGTTCCGGCCAATAGGACAGTGTAGCAGAGATCAGACCCATAACGCCCTCTACCTGGGAGCAAAGGTAATGAGATGAGCCCTGCTGACAATGTCCCTGGTTTGATACTACCTGATGCCTTACAGTGTGTTGCAGAGGAGAAGCCTTCTATTTCTGACAAGGTGTGCTGCGTCATTTGGAAGGTTGCTTTGTTTGTCACAAAGAGATGTTCGCTCAGTTCAAAGTATCAACTATACATTTACCAAGTCTATGCTTTCCCATGTTCTCCTACGACAGCATGGAGGAAAAGATCATCACAGGTTACAAGCCATAAGCAACCTCCTGGCTTTAAAAGTAGGTTTTCTCTGTGTCAGGTGCAAGGGAGTGACAACAGGAAACAGGTTATCTTGTTGGCTGTGTGCTCCCTGAGGCATCTGGTGGGGTCACTGTGAGATACAGGAAGCTGGACTAGATGGGCCTTTGGCCTGATCCAGCAAAGCTCTTCTTATGTTCTTATGATGGTCATTTTCTGTCCAAAAAGAAATAGTGAGTAACCCTTCCTAGAACAAGACACCTTACCAGAAAATTACAGTCAGCAGAACATTGACATTGTCAAACAGTCTGACAAAGAAGAAAATGTATTTGATTGGCAAGAGTGTATAGGGGACAACTGACACACAAACGCTGCAGGCTGTTTTGAAAACCATGAGTAAAATAAGTGCTATGGAACTCTGTTGACTTATGGGGCATTTTTTAAATTGTTATTATTGTTAATAGTGGTTGCAGAGGGAAAGCATGTTGCCATGGATTTTTAAACCAAAATAAAATACATATCTTTTTTTTATCCTTGCACTGCGATATTCAAGTCATTATAAGCATAGATCATTTTTATTGTAATACCTTTCCTGTTGAATATGCTTAACTTCATCCATGAGATGAAGACAGTCCTGTCCAATGAACGCCTGAGCCAAGGCACTGTTCTGTATCATTCGAAAATGAGTTGGAGAACAGCCAAACCCATGAGATTGAACATGAAGTGAAATGGGAGAAAGTTCAGATAAACGTTGTTTCAAAACCTTGCCTCTAAATCCAGGGGTTGCGATGATGGGTATTGTCTCCCCCACCCCCAACAGGGGCAGATGTGTGTGCAAAATGGTGCTGGGTGTGTTTTCTGGGGCTGAGAAGTCAGATCCAAAAATCAGGATTATGCGCATGAATGGTCCCAATCCAATAATATAGTATGCATATTTTTAAAAAAAATCCTGAAGCAGTTCCAAACTTTATTAAAATTACATTTTCATATTTAAAAATATCCGTTTAAAATACAATGGCCTAATGATTGCTATGCAGGCCACGGGATGGTGCAGTGGGTTAAACCACTGAACCATGAGCTGCCGATCAAAAGGTTGGCAGTTCGAATTCGCCCGACGGTTCAAATCGTCGCCCAGCCCAGCTCCTGCCAACTTAGCAGTTCGAAAGCATGTCAATGCGAATAGATAAATGGGTACCGCTTGCAGGAAGGTGACCAGCACATGCTTCACACTGTGGCAAGGAGAGTTATGCCAGCCCCATGACCACGGAAGTGTCTTTGGACAGCACTGAGCACTGCACCCTAGAGTCGGACACGACTGGACTTAACTGTCAAGGGATACCTTTACCTTTACTTTAATGATTGCTATAAAGTAGAAAACATCAAAGACAACTATATTAAATACAATCAAAAGCTGCTCTTGACATTCTAAACAGCATGGATCCAGGATGCCTGAATGACTACCTCCCCCTTTACGAAACTCCTGATCATTAAAGTCTTCTTTGGAGGCTCTGCATTGGGTATCTTCTCAATTTAAGGTACAGCAGGGTGTCACTCATAATTAGGACTTGGGAGGATCTTCCTATGGATGATAGCATTCCAACTGTTCATTTGCAGAAATCCAAAAGAAGTGCACATAGAAAAAAGTTCCCACAAGGTATCTTCTCCACCACTTGAAAAACCTCTCCTGAGGTTTGGTAGGGCCCCAGGAACCATGTAGGTAGGACATGGGGGCTGTTACCCCCCCCCCATTTTCTGTTATAAAAAAAGAACATGTTCTGCTTCCACAGGAGGGTCATAAAGAGTTTCATGTTCAAATACTGCCATCCTGTGGACATTGGAAGTATGAATAAATGACACAAGAAAAAGCCCGTTTTTCCTAACAATGATACAATTATTGTCACATGCTCCTCATTTCCCTGAGTGATGAGAAGTACCGAGGGAGTGCCATTCCAGGTTTTGGCTTCCTATGGAGGAGGGATCACTGGGGGCTTTTGCTGTCTTGGTAATACTTGGTTTATTTACAAGTGTACAAGCTGAATGTCAGCAATCAGTATGAACACTTGCCAGCAACAACTCCCCTACCTCCTATCAGATCCCCAGGGAGACAAAAAAAAAACCCCAAAGTATCTTCAGTCTATCAGCTTAATTTTTCTCTCTCATTCACAGCGTAATCCTCCGGGTAGATCAGGCAGTAGAACGAGCGTTCCGCCACCCAAAGCCATTGCGAACATGCCGTGAAGCACGTTCGTGATGACTCGGGAGTAAGGGTGCCCTCAAACCGGTACCGGATTGCCCCTGTGGCTGCCAGAGGAGGTAAGTCCAGCTCCGGCGGCCGCAGGGGCGGTCCGGGCAGTGAGGGAGGGGCCATTTGCTGAGCCGGCCCAGGAGGGGGCGGGGATGGCGTCTGCCATATCCCCGTCCCCCACCGGGTCGGGTCGGCCGTTAAACGGCCTCCTCTTACTTCTGCCAGCTATTTAGCTGGTGGAAATGCGAGGAGTCCCATCGGGCTGGCCCCGGTTTACACCCAGGGAAGGGGATGAACATTCTCTTCCCCGAGTAGACCTCCGGGCCACTGCAGGGCAGCCAGGAATGGGGATAGGATCCAGTGGGCGGCCCTGGGCTGCCCACCAGATCCTTACGCAGGATTGCGCTGCCAGTCTGTCCCACCCAGAAGCTCCAAAACTGGAGCTCCTCATTCACAGACATGTGCCTTCCATCAGCTGGGGGGGGGGCAATCTGGTGACATTTCCATGCTCTAGAGCTACCTTAGTGTATGTCCCAACCATTTAACTCTCATCAAGGAGAGTTAAATCATGGGGCACCCAATGTGGCTTACAATTGGCACAAATAACACAAAAACATAAATAACTGTAGGACACTAAAGAAGCATCTCAATAACAGCAGATTGAAAGGAGCATAAAAACACAGTCCACTAGCAGAGGAAGCCAGTCATTGAGATAATCAGAATGCAGAAATGTGAAGCACAATCCACCAGCAATAAAATCAATTGTCAAAAACCACAAAAGGTTTCGAAATGCCAGACATTCAAAAATGTAACAGGGTTGCTTGTTCCAGGATGGAGAACCCACCAGCTGTTCACTATGAAGCCACAGAACACACCACACATTCCTATGGAGAATGATTTCTGTCCCAGCCATAATGTCTGGAACGACTTCCTGTGTGGATCACCACCATCACATTCTGAGTCCTCCTTGCCAGCAACCACCAGGAATGTGGACCAGTGATCATTCAGTATGGGGAAGCCGTATTTGGCAGCATCCCTACGACGAGCATGAAATGTACTCTGGCCCTTAGACACGTTGCGGATGCTTAGAAAGTCTACGGTTTCCACAGTGAAACTGGCTGATGAAAACTTACCGGTACTTGAATCATGACTCCAATAAGATCAGGAAATTGGTATAACTATTCCTGCGACTATGTGGAAAAACCTGTTAGATGATACCTCACCATCCGTATCAGAGTGTAGGCTGCCAGATACCTTTTACTAATCTAGTCCATATGATTTGACACTGTAAATTCAAATGTCCCCTTTGGACAGAAGCAGCTGACTATATTAATAATTATTTTAATGGGCAGGAAGGACACTCTGGCTTCTACAACAGAGGCCACTGAGAAGTTGCACCTCCTCTTTCCCAGGAGGAAGAAAACCATGGCAAAGGGAATTGGCCGGCCTGTCCCCAGTCATTGGCCAGAGAAGAGGCAACTGCATGGGGAGAGGAGGGGGAGGAAGGCAGAAAGGGGCAGGAGGGGGCAGCATTGGCAGCACAGCACTTGCATAACCTATCCCTCTTCCCTCTCCCTTTCCCTTCTCTCCTCGGTTCTGTAGCTGGTGCAAGTCTGAGAAGAAGAAAGTGGTGGGGGTGCTTGGAAAAGAGGGGATAGGATCTGGCATGCGCCATTGCCACAGGATCCACCCCCTCCTGTTTCGCCTCCCCCTCCCTGCCCTGTTTTGCCCCTCCCAGCCCCCTCCCCGTCTTCCCCCCTCAGCCTTACCAGCTCCCGCATTCTTACCTTGTTGGCTAAAGGTCATCAGCGCAAACTAAAAACAAACAAACATGGAGAGGCTATACCCATCTTTTTTAGAATGAGAATTGAAGGAGCGGGCATAGGAACTTTTTTTTCCTTTTCCTCAAGGGTGTAAATTATGGCCAGAGCCCCAAATACTCATGATGCCCAGAGGAAAAAGAAACCCTAGAAGAATCAATGCTGTTGATTTTGTCATTCCGTGTCTTTGGAACAAAGTACCTGAAATGACAGAGATCTATGATTGTATCTGCTGTCTAAATGTTTGCAAAATGTAGTCCTTGGGGAGGGGAAATCAGATTGGGACCAGAGTGCAGGAGGAGGGGGCGTTTAATCCGTTCTCCCTGCATCATTTCCCTGATTAAAATTGCCCACAAAGCTGACATTTGCCCGATTAGGGAAAAGTGCACCCCTATAGTTTCCCTTTACGTAATAAGACAAATAGCAGCAGGGGAGTGATTATTAGGAAAATAGTAATGGTTAATCCCACACACCAGCTCCACAGTCCTGATCCCTTCAACTCCCCCCCCCCAAATGTTTTTGTACAAAAAAATAAAGGGATTGTGGATCATCTAGTTGGCCCTTAAGTTACACACACTCACACAGTTCATAGTTATTTTTCTGCTGTCATATAGTTCTAACATCTTTACGGTGTTGGACTCTGAACTGGGGTTATGAAAGGGATTTGAAACTCAACTGTTCAAGTTTAGTAGAGGCATCTTATCCTAAAACAAAACAATTGTTCCCTCCTCTGTGTCTATTACAGCTAAGCGCTCATCATAGATCACAGGTTTGAGAAGAGTTAGCTCTGCTCATCTGTTGTGACAAAAACTCCTAGGAAAGGAGCTAGCTTGTCAAATGCACACTGGTGCATGTCGTGCCTCTTGCCCTCTTGGCCCAAGCATATGCCACAATAAATTTGTTCATCTTTAAGGTGCTCTAGGGTCTTAATAGATCACAGAGCAATTTGCAGGCACTTAACGTTCCTACTAAAATCAATGGGAATTCAATGCATTTAAACTTTAACTGAACTGGGCTATAAATTAACAGCCATTAAAACAGCTCTTAAAAGATACCAAGTGCAACCTCTATGATTGGGCTGATTTAAGGCGCATTGTAGTGTGACTGATGAATTCTGAGATCAACATTGGCTGATTTTCACGCACAAGTATGTAAAACATACAGAGCCCGCTTTGATTTTCTCTTTGGGGAAAAAGAAAGCAGGGTTTAAAATAAGGTGTGTGAGGCAAGACAGTGAAAGACATTTCAACTTAAATGAACACCACACAGTCCTATTTTTATACCTGAACTGCTCCCCACAACAAAAGATGGATATTTTGAGTGTAGTTATGTATCTTTTTCTGCTGCTTCTTAGATCATGCAACAACAACTTCCATGTTGGAAGATGACACATTTATGGTCAGAAGATGTGGAAAACATAAGCCCTGCAGAGCTATGAGCTTTTTTTTTTTCTGGAGTCAAAGTATTACAGACTCTAGAACCAAAGGAACATATGGCTTCAGAACTCATGGTAGCGCATGCCTTACTTTTCCCCACAATCCTAATTACACTGGTCAGACACTTGGCCCACCTTCTGCCATCAGTAGCTTGCACTGGTTTGGCTAAAGCTATGAGCCTTCAAATTGCATTGGTACTAGAAAATAGTAGCAGTGACCCTATGGCAGAGAGCCATTGCTCAGCGGTAGAGGACATGCTTTGCATGAAGAAGGTTCCAGTTTTGGCCTCTGGCATCTACAATTAAAAGATATTAGGTAGTCCTTGCCTGAGACTGAAGAGCAGCTACAAAGGGATGTGCAAAGCTTCATTCAAGGCTAATCAATAGCCAATAGCTCCTCTACTTATTCCGTCCTTGCCTCTATCTACCACTGACATGTCCCTTGCGACAATGAAGTCTTAGCTGTTGCCGTTGTCCCCACATTTGCACTGAAGTTGGGTTGGGTTCCTAAAATGAAGTGAAATGATGAGTTGTCTCATCACACTAATGCTGAGACTTCTATCCTTCTATTCTTGATCCTATGAGCCACAATCCCAGCACAGAGGCTCACAGAACGGTGCTTGTTGTCATGCCACCCTAAGAGAAATATTAATACGGGATTAGTAACACTGAGCTGCTTACACTCCAGGGGGTTCCACTCAGTACCGTCAGTTCTACTAAAAAGCTAATTGGATAGATTGTGGGGCTGGGAGCTTCCCGTTATTATCGATGGGGAAAAGCTCAAGCATTTACCAGGCTGGCACCTCAATTTGTTTGGAGCAACTGCATGCCCCTTCCCTCTTTCTCGCAGCTATATGACACAGGCATACCATACAGAGGCCTGGACGTGCAGAAAGCTGGTCCATGTGCTTTCCCTACCCTCCCACACTTATCCAGGGGAAGACTCATGCGTCAGGCCATTGTGCATTCAGAGCTTCATGTGAAGTGCCTATCACATTATATTGCATTTCTTCAAAAGCATTTACACCCCACTTTTCTATCTGCACAGCAGCCAAAGCAGCTTATAAAAAGTCAAATACATATGAAAACAACCAAACACCAATAAAAAAATAACAAAAACAGCAGCAGAGAAAACCAAAATTACATCCAGAAGAACAGGATTTGACTAACCAAGGAGGATGGTGGTCTCAAACGGAGTCCCTCTACTGTTTAGCCCAACAGAAAGTTCTCCAAAATTAAACAGTTTTTACAGAGTGCCAGAAGAGAGGTCAAGAGAATACTCTGGCTGAAGGCGAGAGTTGCATATCTCTGGATGTTTGAAGATACTTTTGACTGAGTCAGAGTTGATCTAGACCAGTGGTAATTCCTGTGGCTAGCAGTGGCTCTCCAGAGCTTCAGAAAAGGACCCTTTCCCATCACTTCTTACCTGATCCTTTTAGCTGTAAGCTAAGGATGCACCTGTGCGAGGCCAAGCATGTGCTCTGCAACTGAACTATGGTCTCTCCCCCAGAAGCGTAACAAGGGTGGAGCGAAGGCAAGTAGTTCTGCAAGACTCCGTTACACTGGAGTCAGCGGCCCCTCCCCCTTGCTGCTGGAGCCATTCTGGCAGCAAAGGCAACATGCAGGACACTCCCCTGTTGCTGCTGGAATGGCTCCAACAGTAAGGGGGAGGGGCCGCTGACTCCAGTGTAACAGAGTCTTGCAGAACTACTTGCCTCCGCTCCACCCTTGTTTCACCTCTGCTCTCCCCAAAGCGAGTACTTGAGTGGCCTGAATAGACCAGAAAAGGTCCCAGTTCACAACCCACCCAACTAGTCGCAAGAGATGGGAAGATAAAGAGATGTTCCTCAGCTTAAGACCTCAGAGAGGACATAGGTGTGCACTGGAGGAGGGTAAACCTTAAGATACACTTGACTAACCTCAGGCCATATGTGTATAGCTGAGAGGGTAGGGTTGGCTAGTGAAGCAGTTTTCTAGTTGGAACAGCCACTGGTAGCTGCTTGAAAATTAAGGGGAAGGGGAATTCCATCCCTTAGTTTCAGGTAATTTGGCGGCAGAGTTAGGGATCCTGCAGCCAGCTACACAATTTCTGACTGGAGAATCACACTAAGGAGGTACAGGTTGCAGAGGTGATTCTCCAGAAAAACAGTGTAGGGCCTTAAGCTGCTACATACTCCGGCCTGCTCCCACCCCCTGAATTCCCCTCCGCCCCTCAATCGCCATGCAGTGCCTGGCAGCAGTTTTGCCTAGTGAACCATCTCATCAGCTGCCATTGGTTCAGGGGAGGGGAGTGCCCTTGCTCTTCACCCATCTGAACTGGAGCATCAGCCTGGTAATGTCTGAAGCAGACCAATGTCAAGGGCTGGGTGAGTGTCAGTAAAGCATAAGAAACATTCCAGAGAGCAGAGAAGTCCATATAAGCCCTTAATTACTGTTTATTAAAAAGAAGCATTGGTGCTTTAGAAGTCAAACAATTGCCAAACATGCTACAATGTACAATGACAACAGTTCTCGTATTTCACAAAGATTCACTCACCATTTTTTTTAGTTTTTTAAAACGTATAGATTCATTGGTTTCAATATGACTTTAATATTTTTTTAAAAAATATTGGAAATGAAGTTATCCGGGTCACACAAATAGAATATAATTGTTGTTTCTCAATTGGTCCCAAAGCCGGCAAGTATTTTCACGAGCAACAATTAAAAGCCCATATAACCTGTATGAAAAAAGTAATGCCAATCTGATTTGCTGTTTTGGCTAAATAAAGGTTTCTAGTTTATTAGACTAGATGGTTGTATAGTTCTTATTGTCATTAGTCAGTTTGATCTTCTCGGGGAAGATGATGTTAACCGAAAGATTCTCTCCATTACTGGCCTTCAGAAAATATTCCCTTTCCTTGCGTACCAGATGGCTGTATCTGGCGTTGGCCAACCACATTTCAAATTTGGAGAAAAACACAATCCCAGTGGTACCCAGAACAACAAGACATGTTAGTAGGCCTAGAACCATGAAGCAAACCATCTGCCTCTTACTAAGCAATGGCTGCCTGTTTTCGATGGTCTCTTTTATGGTCAAGACTTTCTGGTTTCGTGGGTGAACAGGTTCGTGGTGAATTTTCGGGTGTGGGTGGTAACTCAACCTGTGTTTAGCCTCGGTGCTCACACTTGCGTTTTTACTGGAAGAAGCACAGGTGACCCCCACAAAACGTGGTTTGCAAGCGCATTCAAAGCCTCCTCCAGGGTATTCGTGACACGTCCCGCCATTTTCACAGGGGCTGCTAGCACAGACTGCTAGGCGGCGGCTGCACAGAGCCCCTCCATACCCAGCAGGGCAACGGCAGCTGAAGCCCCCACCGTTGTCCGTGCACGTTCCTCCATTTTCACATGGATTTGACTCACAGTCATCGATATCTATTTCACAAAAATTTCCAGTAAACCCAGGAAGGCACAGACAGGAGGCGTGAGGTGCAAAGCCATCATCGTCCACGCAGGTGCCTCCATTCTGGCAGGGAGAACTGCAGTTCAAAATAACAGGGGACAAAATTCTACAAAAACTCTGGAATTATTAGTTGGCTTTCCTGCTCTATCCTGAGCCCTCAGTGTGGTTCATAGCTATCCCCATCTCATTTTATCCACGTGCCAACCCTGGGAGGGCAAGATGGGAATGTAAGAACATGCCATTCACTTTCCACCTACTCACAACATCAAGGAGGGAGACAGACAGAAAGCGAGCGACTACCAGAGCTAGACTTGTGTGAATTACTTAGCTCTCAGCCAGTGTTCATTACCTGTAAAGTAGGAACATTGCCTTTTCCTCCCAGCCCACAGGTGTACACATTTAACTCCAGATGCATATATACACCCTTGGGTAAAAATGCCTTACTAGCTCTTTGGGAAGCTCTGTTGCCCAGTTTTAGAATTTGTCTCAGAATCCCAGATCTTCTGGAACTTAGATGTAGATTTGTACTTGCATACGTGCATCAGTCCCAGTACATGACTCACAGGATGTCGTATGTAATTGGCCCCGAGTCACCATTTTGAGTCCAGCTCTGTCCACAAGTCTTTATTTTGTACCTCACTTTGGTTGCTGAGTCTCAAGGTTATAGCAAACCACAAAGCAGATCCTGCAAGCCTGCGCTGTCCATATCTGATTCAAATCACTGCAAGTGCCACTCTTTGTTTATTCATCTCAGCAAGGAAGGAGAAACTAGGTTGAGTCACACATTATGCTGCAGGCATGTATGCTCTGGGTACAACATATTAAATGGGTTGTTGATCTGTACATTCGGACAGTTATTACATTATGTTGGACATACATATAGCACGCACAATTCGTACCCTACATTTGTGGGGACAAGTCCCCAGGTTCACTTTTAAAAAGAATGCTTGTCAGTCATGCACCCAAAATCATGGGCAGGGGGTAATTTGTACCTGGGTCCAGGGCAAAAAATGGGTCGAAAAGGGGGCCCTGGAGCAAAAAAAGGGGGGCCCTGGAGCCAAATTCATATGTAGGGAAGGGGCCCAAAAGAAACTTTGTACCCCCTGATAAAAATCCTCTGAATGGCCCTGATCATGGGCATGTACCTAGACACTTCTCTATGCTCCTGTAAACATGTGGGAAGAAACCTACTACTGAGGTTTAGAAATCTGTTTTAATTACCATTGTTATGTGATCCTGCCTGGAGGGTGCTTCCGCCTTCCCTACAACTCTTAACCTTGTAACCTTAAAATTGGATAGCAAGCTTCAGAGCAGCCTAATGCTTAAGGAGTGCCAAACTAATGGAACACAAGTGCAGAGTCTATCCTAAGCTATCTGGTGAGACAGGGACGATCTTTTATCCAAGGTTTTTTCTCTCGACTCTGAAGTGAGACAGGTTGGAAGACAGGAGCATGGGGAGTTTGGGTGGGTTCAGTTCTCCTCAACCACTTGCCCCTTTTGTTGCAAAAACTAGATCCACTCCCCGCTTTAGATGACACGTGAATTAAGAAACATAGCTGCCCACATCATGTCTAGTTTGGCTCTATGTTAATACATGCAGATGTAAGCCTCATAAAAGACAGCAATGATAAACAGGCATTACTCACACACATCCATGATCCGTTCTTACCCGTTAACTATACAGGGCCCCTTTTTCACATGGCAGTTTTTTCCTGTATATCCTGGAGTGCACAAACAAATGTATCCACCATCTCCAGTTTCGATGCAAGTGGTTGAATTATTTGTACAAGGTTTTGAAGAGCACGGATGAATATCTGTGTTACACATTTGGGAAAAAATAATAAATACTTATGATCACATGACTTCCCCCTTTAATTATGCATATTATTCATTTCTGAAAGTGTATGTAGAACATATATGTAGAAGTGTATAGGGGCCGCGGTGGCTTAGTGGTTAAGACACTGAACTGCAGACTGGAAGGTCGGTTGGACAGCAGTTCGAAACCCGAGTGCTGCGTGACGGAGTGAGCTCCCGTCTCCTGTCCCAGCTCCTGCCAACCTAACAGTTCGAAAGCAAGACATTGCAAGTAGATAAATAGGTACTGCTGTGGCACAAAGGTAACAGCATTTCGTTAGTCATGCCAGCCACATGACCACGGAAGGATCTTCGGACAGCGCTGGCTCTTAGAAACAGAGATGAGCACCGCACCCTAGAGTCAGACACAACTGGCTTTCGAGCAGGGAATACCTTTACCTATGTAGAACATATGAGGCTGACTTATACTGGGTCAAACAATTGGTCCATCTAGCCTAGCACCGGCAGCTCTGACGGGCCGCTGTTCTCCAGGGTCTCAAACCCAAGTCTTTCCAACACTCCTACCTAAGATCTTACAATTGGAGATACCAAGGACTGAACCTGGAACATTACACATGCAAAGCATGTTTCACCAAGCTATGGGGCCTTCCATCCTTAGCAAGGGTTAGGGTGGGAGGGTGATCCAAAACACCTTTTCTACTCTACTGCAAGGGCCAAGTCACAATACATATACTCTTATCACATTTTTCTTACAACAAGTTTGCAAAGAACGTTTGCAAAGAATGTTAGGGAGAAAGAAGGTTATTTGCCAAGGGCTACCAGTGTGCTTCATCATAGATGAGCAAAAGCAGAACATCCATTTTGTCACATATTCATTGTAGTCAGTGCATAAGTTCCTTCTGTGGCATGGTTGCCATTTTCCAATGGCTAGATTCCACACCACAGAAGTTAATGCCTTACAGCACAGACCTTGTGTTCAATGGAGTTTACTTCCAGATAAGTGCGTTTAGGACTGCAGCCTGAATTTAGTAATCAGGTGGGATTTAAAATATTTGAAAAGCCAGAAGCTCTCATTATGATTCTTCTACATAATGTTTTTTTGTTTACTGGTGGTGGTTTATTGCTTTCTGTTTTTATATTGACATTGTCTGGATTAACAATTTTTAATTTTTTTTGTTGTGTTGCATTGAGGTTGTAAGCTGCTCTGGTTCTTTTTAGCAAGGACAGTGGCAGGATATAAATCTTTTAAAACAAACAAACAAACAAATGAGTCGTTTGACCCAAAGAAGAACTTCAGGTTATCTAATTTTCTGATCATGGGAATGGTGGAAAGCTATCTTCATTGCAGAGAAAGGGGCACTAATAAAACTGTTGCATATCTTTAACACCAGATGGCGCTGTAATTGTCCAGTCTTAAGCCTCTGCATCTTCTTTTTCACTGAAAAAGGAAACAGTTTGCAAACCTGTGTCACAAAGGCTGCCAATCCATCCTTCTTCACAAAGACACTGCCATGGTCTGGAACAGGTTCCATGCAAACAACCGGGGAACGGAATGCACTGATCACAAAGAGACCCTTGCCAGCCTGGTTGACACCTAAAAGAGACACGAGTCAAGATACAAGCCAGGCTAAAAACTCTTTTGCAAATCTACTTTGGAAAGGGCAATACATGAGCTTCCAAAAGATAATACTACTTGATCTGACTGAAGGCCATTACCAAATACTGAAACAAACAAAAGAAACCTGAAAAAGAAATAAAACTGGGAAAAAGATGTTTCTATGGAATTTGCAAATTATCATGCCTTATGTCTGAAGCCTAGTGCAAATCTCGAGTTTGGTTCGTAGAGGTATCCAGGACTCTTCCAACTTTCCTTAAAATAGCATGCATTTCTGTCTACACATAAACTTTTATTAGTGTTTTCATTAGATTATATTAATCTGTTTGGTAAGTCTCAACTCAGTTATTGCGCTCACTAAGGGCGCAATCCAATCCTACTTACGCTGCTGTTGTAACCAGCAGCGCAGCAAAAACGGGAGGCCCCAGAAAGGAAAGAGGATTCAAATCCCCTCCAAAATGGGAATTCAAAGGGGATTTGAATCCCCTTTCCATTCTGGGGCCTCCCGTTTTCGCTGCACCGCTGGTTACAACGGCGGCCTAAGTAAGATTGGATTGCGTGCTAAGCATTATTGTTTTATTGTGTTGGGCCAGCATTTATTTTATATTTTGTAGAGATCTGTTATCTTATGTTTTTTTTACTATTTCATACTAAAAGTGCACTACAAAATGGAATCACATTTCCAGACAAATTATTTTGATGCTCTTGTTTGTTAAAACCTAAATCAAAACCTGCAGTATGCGTAATTACAATGGCACGTGTGTGTCTCTGACAGCAACATTTTTGGTTAATTTACCTGCATTCACTTGAAACTTCACAAAATCCATTTACTGGATGACAACCCGGTTTGCAATTAGCTCCTAAAATAACAAGATTTACAACAAAATGTTTAAAAATCATTATAAAAAAAGATTCTTATTACATTTTTGAATCAAAAAATGGCTTCAGGATAGTGATTCAAACATCTCATTAGCTTCCTGGCGCTTTATGGAAACATATGCATTATTAGTACATATACATAATTTATACTTCAGTCTAAAAACTGAAAACAAAATACAACAGAAACTTCTGATTTATGAACATCATCCTGTCGAGGTGCAGTATTTGTAACACTGATATTTATTTCAAGTTAGCTAATTTGTGCCATCTCTCATTTCTCATTGGTGGGCTTAATTATATTTTTGTATTTGAAATACATTTACTTGGAAATAAGTGTTATGGAATTCCAAAGAACTTACTCTGAAAGAATTGAGTGTATTGGGGATCAAAGTGTGAGGTGAAAAAATGAAAAGCACTTAGACAAAAAAAAAAAAGGTTGGTTTCTGAATATTCAACCGTGTAAATAGTGAATTCCTCCTGTAATAATGTTTCATCAGGGCAAGCTCATTTGGTTAAACTGCTGAGAAAATCAAAGGTTAACTGAAATGCACTATGATGCTGGTTTTGTGGACTATCAACCCAATCCTATGCATGTCTCCTCAGAAGCAAGCCACATTATAGTGAATGGGGCTTACTCCTGGATAAGTGTGCATAAGCATTGCAGCCTATGACTTCTACGTACAAATGTAAACTAAATAAAAATGTTGTGGAGTCCAATCCCCAGCATATTTACTCAAAAGCAAGCCCTAAGGGCTTATTTCCATGAGGGTATGCATAGAAGAATTGTCATGGAGCTTACTTCTGAACAGAGCAAAATGTCATACATGATCTTGGCAATATCAGATGGTCTGATTTTGAAATTCTGCATAAATGTGGACTGTCCACAAGATACATTATTTATTTTTAGGGCAAGGCTTCCTCCAAGCTAATTTAATTTGACGATTCTCTTGATAACTGACCTGGACTTCAGGAATAAAATTATATGGTGCAGGAATAAAATTATATGGTGCTACAAGTTACTAACAAAACCAAGTTTTATATTATTCTTTGTGTGCTTACAGATTTTGCCCATCAAAAATGAGAACGCTGAAAATACAATCTTATACAATACAAGATGTGGAGATAATATCCCAGCTGAGCTACTTAAAATCCTAAATGATGATGCTGTGAAAGTGCTGCACTCAATATGCCAACAAATTTGGAAAACTCAGCAGTGGCCAAAGGATTGGAAAAGGTCAGTTTACGTTCCAATTCCAAAGAAGGGCAGTGCCAAAGAGTGCTCAAACTATCGCACAATTGCACTCATTTCACATGCTAGCAAGGTTATGCTCAAAATCCTACAAGCTAGGCTTCAGCAGTACGTGGACCGAGAACTACCGGACGTACAAGCTGGGTTTCGAAGAGGCAGAGGAACTAGAGATCAAATTGCCAACATGCGCTGGATCATGGAGAAAGCACGAGAGTTCCAAAAAAACACCTACTTCTGCTTTATTGACTACGCAAAAGCCTTTGATTGTGTGGATCACAACAAACTGTGGCAAATTCTTAAAGAGATGGGGGTACCAGACCACCTTACCTGTCTCCTGAGAAACCTGTATGCGGGTCAAGAAGCAACAGTTCGGACCGGCCATGGAACAACTGATTGGTTCAAAATTGGGAAGGGAGTACGGCAAGGCTGTATATTGTCACCCTGCCTATTTAACTTATATGCAGAGTACATTATGAGAAATGCAGGGCTGAATGAATCGCAAGCCGGAATCAAGATTGCCGGGAGAAATATCAACAACCTCAGATATGCAGACGATACCACCCTAATGGCAGAAAGTGAAGAAGAACTAAAGAGCCTCTTGATGAGGGTGAAAGAGGAGAGTGCAAAAGTTGGCTTGAAACTCAACATTAATAAAACTAAGATCATGGCATCTGGGCCCATCAATTCCTGGCAAATAGAAGGGGCAGAAATGGAAGCAGTAACAGATTTTACTTTTCTGGGCTCCAAGATCACTGCAGACGGAGACAGCAGCCATGAAATTAAAAGACGCTTACTCCTTGGAAGGAAAGCTATGGCAAACTTAGACAGCATAATAAAAAGCAGAGATATCACCATGCCAACAAAAGTTCGCATAGTCAGGGCGATGGTGTTCCCAGTAGCAATGTATGGTTGCGAGAGTTGGACCATAAGGAAGGCTGAGCGCCGAAGAATAGATGCTTTTGAACTGTGGTGCTGGAGAAGACTCCTGAGAGTCCCTTGGACTGCTAGGAGATCAAATCAGTCAATCCTAAATGAAATCAACCCTGACTGTTCCCTGGAAGGACAGATACTAAGGCTGAAACTCAAATATTTTGGCCACCTAATGCGAAGAGAGGACTCTCTGGAGAAGACTCTGATGCTGGGAAAAATTGAAGGCAAAAGGAGAAGGGGAAGGCCAAGGATGAGATGGTTAGACAGCATCACCGATGCAACGAACATGAAAATGAGCGAACTCAGGAAAATAGTGGAGGACAGGAAGGCCTGGCGGGATATGGTTCATGGGATCACGAAGGGTCGGACACGACTTAACGACTGAACAACAACAACAATACAATACAATCATTTTTGTATTGTATTAAAAATACAATGCAATCATTTTTAACAGTGCAACCCAATGTATGTCTACGAAGAGGTAATCCCCACTGAGTTTAATAGAACTTACTCCTGGGTAAGTGTGTGATTGCAGCCTAAGTTTCATTGATTTCAGCTGTGAAGTTGAATGTCCTGAACTGTCTCTTGGAACAGCTGCAAGGTGCTCCATCACTCACAACCTTCAAAACTACTATTGTGTTTAAAAACGTTAGTGAAGCTAGCGCAGGGAGAAAGTTTCCAAAGTTTTTACAATGGTTACTTGTTGGGCATTTGCAAGTTATTGACAAATTAAATGTATAACCCCAAACAATAATATGTAATGAAAGAGATGGTCTTTTTCATTAGAAAATGAAGGTCCCCTTTACTCTCTCTCTCTCTCTCCCTCCATACATACAACGCTGCTAGCAATGACTGTAGATGCTCTGGTGACGCGGTGTGAACATACCAGAGAATGCATAACATATGCCACTCACTCACTTGCACACACACTCACGTACACAACTCTCACTGAATGGGAACAAACCCAAATTCAAAAACCGGTTTCAGAGGCACAGGAAAGTGAAAGCAAAGTGTAAAGGGTCGCATAGGAGCCCCCGTAGTTTGAGATCCTACGGGTATTTCCAGAGGGCTTGCGAGGAGTAAAAATACTCAAGCTTGCCCCTGGCTTCAGCGATACCGAGAGAGATGCTGCAAAATGCACGGAGAGCAGCAATCGGGGCAGCTGCAATCGAAGCGCATCGTCAGGATCTTACCTTGGCTAAGAGGGAGACCGATAAGCGGCCAGAAGGAGAAGCAGATGAAGGTGGCCGCCTGGAAGTCCATCCCCGCCACACGCCTGGAGAACGGGGTCACCATGCAGCCCCACTTCACATGCCCGGCGGCGGCGGGGAAGGAAAGGAGCGCCTTGGCAGCAGGCTCCGCGCAGGACGGCTGCTGCCCATCAGCCTCCTGTCCTGTGTCCTCCTGTTTCTGCCGCGCTCGCTGCTCGTCGTTCTCCAGGAAGGAAAAGGGGGAGGGGGCTCAGCACTTCTTCCGCAGCAGCAGGAGGGCGGATACGGCTTTCTGCAAAGAAGGGACACTCTCAAATAATCCCCTCCTAACCTTGGACGACCCTCCTACATTCTGATGGAGGAGGGAATGGAGGGATTCTCATGTTCACGTCAGCTTGCCGCAAATACAACCTGTACGTGTGAGAAAGGGGGGAGGACATGGGGAAGTTGCAGAGAAATCGAGGTAATACGAGGTGGGGTGTGTGCTTTCCTTCGTTTTGCTGGTGACATACATCTGCATACACCTTCCATCCATCCCAGATCCCCACTTGTTGCTTTCAAGCTCACCCTCCCCATTCCGTTGGGGGATAAGGTGGGGAATAAGGCTCGGGGTAGAAAGAGTTAACTTTGTGTGATCTCCGTCCGGATAGACCAGAGGTGGCCAACCTTTCAACATGAATGCTAGCCCTTTAAATGGTTGTCTAGGTGAGGGCATTTCAGCAGGTGCAGCTGCTTTAGCAGCACCATCAGTACTTGCAGCTGCCAAGATTCTGTCTTCTACACAACTCTTAAGAATGCAGAGGCCCAAATAAGAACATAACATAAGAACATAAGAAGAGCCCTGCTGGATCAGGCCAAAAGCCCATCTAGTCCAGCTTCCTGTGTCACACAGTGGCCCCACCAGATGCCTCAGGGAGCACACGAGACAACAAGATACCTGTGTCCAGTCGCCACTCCCTTGCACCTGGCACAGAGAAAACCCACTTCTAGAAAAACCAGGAGGTTGCTTATGGCTTGTAACCTGTGATGGTCTTTTCCTCCATGAATTTGTCCAAACCCCTTTTAAAGGCATCTAGACCAGGTGCCATCACCACATCCTGTGGCAAGGAGTTCCACAGATGAATCACACGCTGGGTAAAGAAATATTTTCTTTTGTCTGTTCTAACTCTCCCTCCACTCAATTTTAGTGCGTGTCCCCTGGTTCTGGTGTTGTGCGAGAGGGAGAAGAATTTCCCTCTATCCACTCTCTCCATCCCATGCATAATTTTATAAGTCTCAATCATGTCCCCCCTCAGGCGCCTTTTTTCTAGGCTGAAAAGCCCCAGACGCTGTAGCCTTTCCTCGTAAGGGAGGTGCTCCAGCCCACAAATCATTCTGGTCGCTCTTTTCTGCACCTTTTCCAATTCAACTATATCCTTTTTGAGGTATGGTGACCAGAACTGGAAGAAATGGTGGAAGGTTGGCCACCCCTGGGATAGACGGTGCCCGATTGCCTCTTTACACAGTCGCAAGGGTAGCAGGAGCAAAAGGGCGCGTCCGCTTGCCCCGGCCAGGAGATGGCAGCAGTGAGCAGCGCGTCGGGAGAGCAGGAGGCGATCCTTGCCCTCCTCTTCACAATGCCAAGGCGGGGGGGGGGGGGAAGAGCTGCTCCATACTTGTTGCACTTGCACTGCACTCCGCTACTATCGCAGCCTCACAGCGCTTGCGCAAGCTGCCTGGCAGGCACGCAGACGCAGCAGGGACACTGGGAGAGGCCCGCCACGCACCACCCTATACAGTACAAATTACAAATTAGGAAGGGGTGGGGGTGGGGTCAATCAATCAGGCATCTTGCCCCAGGCCCAATCCCTGCTCTCAGAGGTAGCCTTGTGGTCCTTATTAGAAGCAATCCCCAGTCACAGGCTGATAAGACCAGTATGATGCAAAAATACAGTATGATGCAGTATGATGAATGGCCAGCTTGATTTGGATATTCCAGAGTTGTTCCTCAGGCTGAATGGCAAAGCGAAGAAAAAGGAGGGGCCCACTGGGCTTGATGGAAGAGCGCCAAAGTCTACCATTTATAAGAATCTTAAGATGGGGGGGGGGGGAAGGAAAAGTCAGCACCTATACCATGCCATTTATAATACTCACGCTTGACCACGTCGTGGTCGCCTGTAACCTCACATCAGGGCTTAAGACCTGAAGAAGAGCCTTGGTGGATTAGTTCTCCCTCTCGCACAACACCAGAACCAGGGGACATGCACGTAAATTGAGTGGAGGGAGAGTTAGAACGGACAAAAGAAAATATTTCTTCACCCAGCATGTAATTCATCTGTGGAACTCCTTGCCACAGGATGTGGTAATGGCACCTGACCTAGATGCCTTTAAAAGGGGTTTGGACAGATTCATGGAGGAAAAGACCATCACAGGTTACAAGCCATAAGCAACCTCCTGGCTTTAGAAGTAGGTTTTCTTTGTGCCAGATGCAAGGGAGTGACAACAGGAAACAGGTTATCTTGTTGGCTGTGTGCTCTCGGAGGCATCTGGTGGGGCCACTGTGTGATATAGGAAGCTGGACTAGATGGGCCTTTGGCCTGATCCAGCAGGGCTCTTCTTATGTTCTTCTGTTATGTACATGAGACATCCCTCTAGAGCTGCATTTTTCAAAGTGTGCTCCTAGGAGTTGTGGGGTGCCCTGAGACCCCTTCAGGTGCCCCACGAACACACCATAAGTGGCCGCCATCTACCCCCTGCCATTCAATGTGGCATTATTATTGTTTATTAAGATTTTTAAAATGTAAGCCACCATAAGGGTCTTTTGGGGGGCGAAAAGGGGCCTAGAAACAGTAACATTGAAGAATGAATAAGCCTCAAGCTTTTCTCTGCAAAATTGGAGTAATGCTATTGGCCTACCTTGCAGGGTTGTTGTAAGGATTACTGAGGCAATACAACATATGAGATGTGTTTTTAAAGTTATCTTTATTCTTGCGTGGTCCTCAAAATAGTAACACAACCGCACATTCTATCGCTGGTGCTGTGTTCCCCCACCATTGCTTTTGTGACTATGGAACAAACTGAGGTTGGGATGACCCAGTTGTTTGGTTACTATGACAATGTGTTGCCAAGAGGGGAGTAAATGAGGGTTGGAGCAGCCTTGCTGACTTGGCTGTCATGCACTGGGCATATCTTAAATAACACAACAATTGAAACATTGCCATTGTAGCTACAGCTAAGCTGTCACTTCCCACAGAAATGTAGGTGTCTGACACCATTCCTCCCAACCCTGCTACAAAAAAAAAATGGCTTAGATTTGTTTGAGCAGGGATTGATGTGATTTCAGAAGATGATACAAATTTATTCTTCTGTTGAGCACAACACCACAGGCAAATGATGTAGCAAATGCCAAAAAAAGAGAAAGAACCCAACCTCCCCCCCAAAAAAAAACCCTAGACATAACAGCTTTCTCTGCTCATTATAAGAAAAAGAGAAATAATTTTCCAGCAGCAATGACAGTAGCAACAGATAAAAGCTATAGAATAGATCCAAGTTTGAAAAACCCATGAATATAACTTTGCTTATGACTCAAGCAGTAAATCTCAAACTTGGCTCATCCAAAGTTGCACCCCAGTATTTTGGTATCTGCAACATTTTTCCTGCCACCCCAAATTCAAGGCCACCAGTTCTTCAATGGAGAAGTCACGTCTTTGAGTGACAAGGGCTCTCCGAATGCCAGTGCCAGGTTCAAAGATTCATCCCCCTTCCTCTCTGGTTCTCCCCTGTTTCTCCCCTTGAAGCAATCCACTTTCAGTTATTCTAGATAATTAAATGACCCTTAATTAAACGGCATCATATCTGAGCAGCCTTGAGTATTTTAAAATAGAAGCATTGGAATAGCTCTCTGCTTGCTGTCTTTGCAACAGGAAAAAAGAGAGATTAATTATGCTGTTTTGTTTATCTTATTCTATGTGTGAAAGTTAGTTGGCTCTTGTGTGTGTGTGTGTGTGTGTGTGTGTGTGTGTGTGTGTGTGTGTGTGTGTGTGAATAAATAACTGAGTTCAAATAAATTGGAGTGGGCATCCTTGTGCGGTACAGGCCAATTAGGTAGATTATTGTTTCCAAACCAAACACATTTCCATTCATGGGGATATAACCTTCAGTGGGAATAGGTATTTCATACGTACTGGAAACAGAGGTTGTGTTCTTTCCTCCACTTTCAGGGACATCCCCCCCCCCACTCCATAAGTAGATAAAAGAAATTGCCCCTTCCTCCTCCAACTTTGAGATTCTTCCAGCAGCCTGACTTCATTTCCTAGCTATTGTTCTTGTTAGAAAAGTCTTCCTGATATTTAACCTAAGTCTTTCCTTTTCAGCCTAAATTCATTTCCTCCTGGCCACAGAGAACAATCAGTTGCTAATAGCGTAGCTTCATGTGAAAGCAGGAGTCCTGTGTTCAGATCTCTAGCTCTGTGTGTGTGTGTGTGTGTGTGTGTGTGTGTGTGTGTGTAAGTTTCATTGCCGTCTTTAATGGTTGATCTTCATCTTGCTTTATGTCTGTTTTGAAACTCCTCCAGTGTCAGAATCCCCATGTGAACAGAAACTCTAATGTAAAACCTCTGCCTCAAAAACTGGATAGCCAATCAGTTTACTTTTCAAGTTTCATATATTAAAATCCAAATTCTAAAATGAAGAATTCAAAATTGGACACAGATGCACAGATGTTTACATGGAAATTCAACACATGAGATCTTCCACATATGGGCACCCTGATATACACATCAGCATGCGCTTCCATGCTTGATGTTCCTGTCATTAATGACCATTTTTTGATATACTGTCACGCAATGTCAGCTATACATTCAGTATCACAAGTATATGTTAGTACAGTTGGATCTTTTTATCCACGTTTTTTCAACCAACGGATTTGGCTCAACACTGGTGGCAAAACTGTGGAAGAGGGAGTCAGATTACCTCTTTTTTTCAGTGTTGTTGGGGGACCTGCCAGCCGCTTCCCGCCTCCTGCATGTGTCCAAACCACTGAAAAAAAAAAAAAAAAAGCGCAACCGGGGATTTATTGGAGAGCCTGCCAGCCGCTTCCCGTGTGTTTAAACTGGTGGAAAAAGAAAAAAATGCAACTGGGAGTCTCTGGCGCCATCTACAGGTTTCTTCCGGTAGCGGTTTTTCTTTTTTTTAGTCAGTTTAAACAAATGCAGGAGGAGGGAAGCGCCAAAGACACTAGACAAAAGATAATGTGTCACAGCTCCCCAACCCCGGTTCTCCTATAACACTGTTTTTTTTGTATCCACTGGGGTACAGCATCTGTATTAGTCAACTGTATTAGTCAAAAGTGCTGCATCCTACATACACGATCAGTGGAATTAGTTCTTCTCTAACACTGTGCCTGCATAATCTCTGAATCGTACCTGCGGCACATGCTGGAACACTGGGTTTCTCCAGCTGTTCTCTGTTCTGCTTTGCTTTAAAGGTATTAACTCATTCATGGATCATGCCTGATTGCATCAAACCTCCTGTTGCCTTGCTGATAGTCTTTCTCATCTCCTCATCTTGTTGCAGGTGGTGGTAAAGGGAAGAAAAACTATTTTCAGATTCAAAGGTGAATTAATTATGTGGTAAAGAGCAGCTTATCTACTGATTCCTCCTACTGATACATTACTTCCTGATGGTTAATGTATGTTAACTTCTCTTTTTATAGCAAAATACCTTGTCTTTAGGCCCTGAGACATTCACATATCTGATGGACTTGGAGCATTTTAACATTTTACTTCCCTTTGAAAGTCTTCTTCTTATACCCCCTGCACAGTTTCAACACGCTGAATGGACATATGAAATTAATGGCCCAGTCCTATTGTGATATGATGGTCTGCCATCATATAGCATGGGCTGCCTTTGCACAAACCACTCTGATGGCAGATGGCTCACTGCCGACAGTGTGGTAGTCGGTGACCCCATGCTAGCAGTAGCAGGCAGCAGACTGGCCATTGGAGCCGGTAAGGTGGAGGCAGGGGTGGATCAGGGCAGGGTTTGGGCTAAGCCAGGGGCAGATTGGGGGCGGATCTCAGTGGCAGCAGCGTCCATGTCTCCAGAGGTCCCATCCTGGGCCCAATATGTCCCCTTCAGCCTAACAGAATCACACCAGCAGAGGGGCTTCCACCAAGACTGGGCTGCCTTTGCACTGGTGTATATTGTGGTATGCCAGTGTTTTCGGAGCATTATAGGATTACGCCATTAGTGTGTTTGGCCATCTGCAGAGAAGGAACCTCAGCAACAAACTCTGCATTTGGTAGGACCATTCTACATACCTTCTCTCATTTTTAAGAGTTCCTGGCACTCTGCTACAATAACATAACTGTATATGTTCAAATGGTTATACCTTGTATGTTTTCACCCCAAACCTTAATAATATTTGTATTTAAAAATAATAAAGGATAGAAATGGCATTCACGAACCAAAATGCTTGCCTTGGGGGTATGATATTATTAAAGAAGTTATATGTCCTGTCTATTCAAAAATAAAGGTCAACGCTCAGTGTGCTAGAGATTGTTTATTAGCAAAGATTACATGTCTTAATTAAAGATTTCCAGTCCAGTGGATAATGTCTTTGTACTTTAGAAAATAGCATGCTGGCCTTGTACTGATAATCTAATTTTTTTTAACCCTGATTGATCTTTCCCATTGTTCCTGTAGTCACACAATCTCAGGGAGAGAAAAAATGTCTAGTGAGCAAACGTCTACTAATATTAAACAAAATTATGAGTTGATCCTATAATACCGACAGGCTAAAAGCTAATAAGTGATTCTTTCAATAAATAATTTGTATTGAAAGGAAGTTTGGAAAAGAAAGAAGAGAATACTTTCAAATTTATTAATTCATTCAGATTTGGATTGTATTTGCATAATGGCCCCAAGATAGAAACAAACTCAAATGCATTTAAAAACTACCAATTTCTGACATATGTTTCACACTTTTTTTTAATGCATCAACCAAGCTGTAAAGGGCTATTTTGTGATGCACATCATCAAGGCATTAGTAATGCGGAAAAAAAGTCTTCACACAGAGTATTAGGGCTCAGTCCAGCCTAACTCAGGCACAGTTGAGGCCCAATTGTGGCCCAATTGTGGCCCAAACTAGGACCGAGTTAGGCTGCAACTGTGCCTGAGTTAGGCTGGAGGCAACAGCATTGGGCCAGGATCGCGGCAAAACTTACCGCAGAGGCAGGCAGGCTCCTGTGGGGAGCTGTCAGTCTTGTGGAAGCGAAGAGCCCCCTCCTCAGCCCGTCTGCGTGCACCTACCACAGCTGCTGCAGTGGTCGCAGCAGATGGGCAGCCACAGGCGGGCCTGCAGGCACTGCGCGTTTGACAGTCAGCTGAAGGGCAGAGGTTGTGCCAGTGCCAGCTGCCCCAGGGCACCCTGGGCATCAGCCACCTGCCGCAGGGGGGAGTGCGACTGCCCTCCCTCCTGCAGACTGCGATGCCACCCCCAAGCCACGGTGAGGCTGCACGTGGGAGTCATGGGGGGGTGAGCGGGGGAGAGAAGGGAAGGAGGGGGTGGGAACGGCACGCACAAGGGGGGGGTCTCATGAGGTCTGGAACCGCCTCCGCCAGGACATGCCCGTGCGCTGCCTGAAGCCCTGGGCCTCAAGGGCCGTGGCAATGCCCACAAAGAAGGCATCCCAGCATGCCTTCTGCTCCGTGCCCCGGCCAAGACCGAGAGATGCCGTGGGCTTGTCTGCTGCGAGCGGGAAGGGCTCACGCAGCTCATCACACCCCCAGATGGGGCAACGTCGGCACCTTGCGGCAGGCGCTCTGGCGGCATGGGGGGTGCCAGCGTCCATCATCAGGGAGTGGGAGGGGAGGCAGGCACACTGACAGGGGGTGCTGGGGAGGGGCACGGGTGGGTCAGAAACAGACAGACAACACGGCTGGTGGGAGAGGGATACAGGGAGAGGGGTCTGCAGAGACCGATAGGGGCACAGGGGGCACTTCGCAGATGGAGGCAATGCAGGAACGGGCGCCTCTCATGCAGACGGACCGAGGGCGGACACGGACGGCGTTGATGGGCGGAAACGGACGCCGGTGACGGGCGGACAGAGGGCGGAAACGGACGCCGGTGACGGGCGGACACGGACGCCGGTGATGGGCGGACCGAGGGTGGGTGAGAGCCCCGGTTGCTGAAAGGGCTCTTCACGGACGTGGCGGACGTGCGCCACAGTGCCCGTCAGTGTTTGCCTGCCTGACAGGCCCCCCAACTCCCCCCTCCCCTCTGGTCCCAGAGGGTCCGGCAGCCCCCCTGCTGTGTTCTCCCAGGGATGGCTGTGGCGGACCCTGGCTGGGATTCATGCAGAGGCTTGTGTGCTGGGGGCCTGCCTGTTTGGGTGTGTGGGGCAGTGCTTGTGCAACATTGGGGACATGTGTTTCCAGGGGCATCTTTATTGTTCTGGAACAGTGGCAGAGATGGCCGGGCGTGGCTGCCAGGGGTAGGCACAGCAGCCTCTAGGACCACAGCAGCAGCATCAGGCGAGCCCCATGGACCTGGAGATGCGGGCTCTTCCCCTGTGGAACCACGGCCTGCTCCATAGAAAGGGGAGGGACAGCAAGTAGGCAGCCAGGGCGGTGGGGCAGCAGCAGCAGCTGAGGTGGGTTGCAGGGCAGGCTCCCAGACCTCTCTGGCAGCATCAAGGCAGGTGACCGTGGGGCAACCAGACTGCAGGCCCAGGGGTGCTCCCCGGACGGTTTGTGGTAGTGGGCATTCCTGGGGGGACAAACAACATGGGGGTGTTCCATGGCAGCTGCTGCGTGGTAGCAATCGCCATTGAAGAGGAGCCAGTGTGCCAGTTGCAAAGGTCTGCAGGGAGAGAAATCAAACACAGCTGAGTGGTGTGAGACACATAGCCTGGTCTGCGCTCCTTCCCTGGGTGTACGGTGAGCATGATCCTGTAAGGGAAAGGGGTCAAAGAGAGAGACAACAACACAACTTGGGGGTCACAACCATGGCAATCCTAGCAATACTGACCTGTCGGTAGACCCTGTGAAGAAAAGAGGGGGGGGAACAGCTGGTGTCTACATATGGGTTACAGTTCCACACTCATGGCATTGTGTGCTCACATTAATACAGGCAGCTATGAGACAAGACATTGGTATAGAGGCATATCATGGCAGGCTATGCAGGCAGCTATGAGACAAGACATTGGTATAGAGGCATATCATGGCATGCTATGCAGGCAGCTATGAGACAAGACATTGGTATAGAGGCATATCATGGCAGGCTATGCAGGCAGCTATGAGACAAGACATTGGTATAGAGGCATGTATCCTACCTATATTTCTCTATGCAAAGAGGCAGACGTCAGACCACATGTCAGCACAAACCCTGCACTTACCTGCTGGTGTTGTTGCCTGTATGGGGGGGGGGGAGAGGGGCTGGGAGAAAGACATGGGTTAGCAAACACTTGCATGGAGACAGCTGCCCAGGCACAGCAGTAAACAGTTTGGCCACAGGCAGAACAGCCCTCTCTGCCCTAGAGGGGGGCAGAGAGGAGAGAGGAGAAGAGAGAAGTGGGGTGTTAGAAAAGTTTTCAAAGTCCCACTTTGTGGCTGCTGGGGGACAGAACCCCACGCCACGTGCTCAGAGAGAGAGAGAGAGAGTGGAGGGCTGGGGCTGGGCTTTTGTGGGAAAGAGGCTGGGTGGGGCTGGGTGCTGATAGGGTAACTATTTGGGTCCATGTCCAGAGTTAGGCCACACCTGTTCGGTCCTAACTCAGGCCCAACTCGGGCCCAGGGTGTTAGAACTTTTCAGGAGAGGGCTGGTGTGGGTAAGGTAAAATGGCTCCTATGGGTCTCCTCACATTTGGGTCCACCCTTTTTGCTGGCCCAAATTTTGGGCCTGAGTTGGGCTCGAGGGGGCGTGTCAGTGGCTCTCCAGTGTCTGGAACCGGACCAAAATTCGTAACCGCCCCCGTCACACCCCCGACACGCCCCCAACACACCCACTTGTAGGCTGCAATTGTGCCTGAATTGTGCAATTGTGCCTGAATTGTACCGCAGTTGCCTTGGGCTGGACCGGGCTGTTAGTCTCTGTGGTGTAAATTGTTACACGGAGACAGTTCTACCAGTGGATTCAATACTGGGGTGACATATGAGGATGTGACGCAAGGCAAAGACAAAGAGGTAGGGGCCTTCAGGAAAAAACAACTCTTTACTCTTTTCATTGTCATTATTAGACCTGTCATTTGTTTGTTCAATCATTGAAATCCCATCTGTTTTGTAACTCATGCATTGCAATTGCATTCATTTCCTTTCATTAAAGGGGGTGGGCTTGTAATGTGGCCAGGGTGACCAGATACAGTACAATGGAGGACAGAGTGCCTATACCTTTAACCATTGTATAGAAGGGGAAAATTTGGGAGGTGTAGCTCATCATGGAAGGGTGCAAAAAGCTGCACCTGCCAAAATTCCCTCTTCTATACTCTGTCCTCCATTGTATCTAAGAACATAAGAAGAGCCTTGCCAAAGGCCCATTTAGTCCAGCTTCCTGTGTCACACAGTGGCCCCACCAGATGCCTCAGGGAGCACACGAGACAACAAGATACCTGTGTCCAGTCGCCACTCCCTTGCACCTGGCACAGAGAAAACCTACTTCTAAAGCCAGGAGGTTGTTTATGGCTTGTAACCTGTGATGGTCTTTTCCTCCATAAATCTATCCAATCCCCTTTTAATGGCATCTAGGCCAGGTGCCATCACCACATCCTGTGGCAAGGAGTTCCACATCTGGTCATCCTGAGTGTGGCAGCATGGTAGTGTTTTCTCTTTTTTAAAATTTAAGATATACAAACAAGTGGGGCCAGCAACAGAACTTTCCCAGCAGCCAACACCCCCCCCCCCTATGCCAGTGGTAGCTGCCATTTTCCCCCAGGAGTGCCGATGCAACATCTGGGCCATTGTGGGGGGAAAAGGGCGGCCAGCAGGAAAGGAGGTCTTCCACAGTGGTGCCACCTGTTCAAAGTATAACAACAGTTTTCAAATGAAAAAAGCTTTCCGCGGCTGCCACAGTAAGCTCCCTCATCACAAAAATTCATTTGTTACTGTAGGCATTGCCAGCCCACGTGGGTTGCATCAACAGCAGTTTGCGAAGGGTCCAAGGAGGTGGCAGATTCAGGGTGCCCTTCACCCCGAGTCTGCCGCTGATGCTGCCTCCCTCCAACCTGCCACCAATGCAAGTCACAATGATCTGCTTCCTCCTCACTTGAGCGAGAAGCAGACCGTTCCTCTCCTTAGCATGCTTCTTGCGTGCTGCATTGAAACCAGGAAGTGCAGGACTTCTGGTTTAATTTACTAGGACAGTGTGAACGCTGACAGCATTGTGTGTGTGTGTGTGTGTGTGTGTGTGTGTGTGTGCAAAAGTGGCAGACCCAAGACGGCATCAGGCAGCATTTGGGGTCGTGCTGCCCCTGGCACCATAGATACTAAATAGTGAATGCAGGTGGTTGAGTTCTATCAGGCTGTAGGCAAAACAGGGCCACCCTGTTAGTAAGACAAGTCAGTGGCTTCTGTATACTTAACTTGGGGAACTCCCAAGGCACGCAGAAGCAGATACACAGGTGTCCCCCACTTAACAACGGGGATACGTTCTGGAAAACCCGTTGTATAGTGAAACCGTCATTAAACGAGTCCTCAGCACCATCTAGTGGCTGATTGTGGTATAACGTGTAAAACCAATACAGTACAGTGTAATGCAATGTAACACAGTGGAGTTGTAATAGGGAATGAATGGCAAACACAGAGTACATTATGAGTGTAACACAAAGCACAATAAGATTTCTACCTGTCAGTGGAGGTAGAAACACACACACAATCACAGAGAGTTAAAGACAACATTTTTGTGTGCATTTAAAATACAGCATTGTAGCTTTAATTCTTTGTTTACACTTTGGGAATTTCCGTCATATATGCGGATCATCATTAAGCGATCCGTCATTGAGGGGGACACACCTGTATCTGATAGTTAAAAGAAAGACAAAAAGAACCAACCAAACCATAGCAGGTTGCTGCAGCCTGAGTGGGCTCAGTGGCTCCCAGGAGCCATCAGCTGGGAAAAAGAACAGCAGAATGTGGGGAGGGGGCATAGTGGGGGGGGAGGGAATTGGCCTTCTTGAACCAATGGGCTATGAGAATTGGAGCGATGCCACATTTTGTAGCAGGTCCTGCTAGTTCATTTCAGCATGAACCAAATATGCCTAATTCAGACTTTGTTGTTCTTTGTTCGTTCTCGAATCCACACCCCCTACAAAGAGTCTTGCAATGCAGTCCTCCTTTCTCATGTTTGTGCAAATTCTGTAGTTGTCTTTCCGTGAGGAAGTCTTCCCAGTTGCTTCTGAGATGGAAGTGTCACCCGTACTACTAGTGACTTTTCAATATCCCTTTAGTACAACAAATCTGAGAAAGAGCTAACAGATGGGTAAATTGTTTGTGGGCTCCACAACTCCACCCTTGCCATGGGGTGCCACCCTCTGATGAGGGAGATTAGAGCGGTTGCACTTTCTTCCCCAGTTTGAACTGGGGAGGGGGTGTGGGGGGGTCATTGCACAGACCTTGTCTATGATGATCAGTTGGGGAACCCCCATGTATGACCTGCCCAGCTATGTGATGGTGGCATTCAGAAACACGCCACAGCTGCATGAAATACATAGCACTATGGGAATGCAATTCTCCTGTGGTCCCAGGCCAATGTTTTGAAGCAGACTTTCTTTCTATGGACAAATGAGACAAAAAAGGAAGGTTGGAGAAGAAGGGCCAGCCCAGAGAAGGCAGTTGGATTAAACTTGCTTTCCATTTCAGATGGTGGGAAATCAAAGCAGCAGGGTTTCTTTCCCCCTCTAATTTCTCATCTCTGTGCAGCATCTTTCTCATGTGAAGAATACTCCCTTTCTGCATAGGGAATGATGGGTTCATTTGCATGCAAAAATAAGTGATAATGAATTAGCTGCTTAAGTCCCAGCTTCTCCTGCTATTGTGAAGATGACAGAGGGGCTCATTTACATTTCAGCTACCCTCTGGATAGAGACTGTGGTGCTATTTGGATGTTCTCTGTCTTTCATTGTTAACTCTCTAATGACCTGAACCTTCAATTTGTGGTACCAGTTTTTAAGAACTTATAAATAATTCCACTTTTCATATTTATAAACGAAAGAATATTTATATACCGCTTTTCCACAAAAAAGTTCACAAAGTGAACAGACTAAATCAAATAATTAAATGGCTTCCTTCGCCCCATAGGAGTTAAGGCTGATCTACACGACAGCATCGCGGAGCGTTTTTGTAATCCGGCGGAGCCGCCGGACCTCCGCCCCACTGCCGTGTACTCCAAGTCGAGTGCTCTATTTTTTAGGGGGCGTACGGCAGAGCTTGGAGGTGGTTCGCGGAGCTGCTGCAGCCTACCAATCACAGAGGGGGGGGGAAGAGTTTAACCAATCACAACTGCGCTTTCTTAGGAAGGCGGGACAACATGAGGGGTAACAGGCTTGAAGACGCTCCCCCTGCTTCCAGCGCGGAGGCGCCAGGCAGAGGCGACGCGACGCTGTCGTGTAGATCAGCCTTCAGAATCTCAAAGGATGCAGAAGAAACACTAGCAAACAGCCACTAGAAAAGACACTGTGCTGGGGTGAAGAGGGACAGTTACTCTTCCCCTGCTAAGTGTGAGAAGAGCACCACTTGAAAAACTGCCTCTTTGCAGAGGGGACTCCCTGCCTGTTGCCTTCTCCACACGGAATGGCTCCGACAGCAAGGGGGCGGGGCCGCCTCGTAAACGGGGACTAGGACGAGGCGCAACTTACAGTACTGCCCCCACCGTAGGAACGCCTCTGCCTCTTTGCCCAGTTAGCAGGGTAGTATGGGATATGCAGAGAGTGCAGCGGCACTGCGGCACCCTGGATGTGGGGTGTGGCATACAAAATGCCTCCCCTGTGACGTCACCACCAGAAGTGACACCGCCACCAAGGGCTTCCCAGACACAGGGTGGGCGGGCCCAACTTTCGCACTGCTACCCGCCCACTTTTCTCACTGCCGCCCATACAGCCAAGTTGTCCTCCCCAGGTCGCTTTGTCGCTCCCCCCACGTGCCGCCCAGAGGCCCTGTTCCCCCCCCCCCCGGGGATGCTACTGGCAGAGTGCATCTTACACCCATATGAGTTTTTGCCCAGGACTTTTCAGATAGTTTTGTAAGAACAAAGGACTGAAGTGTCTCCGATAGTTTCTGCTGTTTCCACAACAGAACTGAAACAGTCCTCAGGAGGAGAAGTGAAGCAGGATCTGCCCCATCCAAAGACAACAGTCGACCCGTAATATATTCTACAACAATGGTTCTTTTCCCCTTTCCGAGAGAGAGCGAAGGCATCAGCTGTTCATCTCGGAGGCTGATATAAACGCTGTTCATAATATAGCGCCTGGAATCCTTATCACCACTGCTGCCAGCAGAACCCTGGGCCTCTAACCCTGCCACGGCCATAAGGGTTCCTGGCGCTTCCAGTGCCACTACTGCTGCCACCAGTGACGCCCGAGCCGTGGCCTCTGACAGCATCCCTGCTCGCCCACCAGGGTAAAGGAGCAGCACAAGCGGTGTGGTGGAGCCAAGAGGCCATGCAAGGAACCCTTGTCCCTCACAAGGTGTTTGAGGCCAGCTTCCCTGTTACTAACAGAGTCACCTTATGTGGGGGTGAGAGAGGAGAAAGGCCCCCCCAGGCAGCACAGGCTACTGCCTGACTAGGTGCTGAGGCTTGCCTCATAGCCTCCTTTCTGTCTGTCTTTAAGACCAGCTTTACTCAGGAGGTTCGCCTGGCCTTGGCTCTCTTGCTCCACAGCCTCTGCAACACAACACACTCAAGCCTTGCAGAAACGGAGGGGTAACCTTGGTCCCTAGGCACAGTCTCGCCAAAGACCGCCCGACCCCCCTCTATCTGTCCTTGTCTCTTGTTTAGTCAAACTGACAGCACACGTCTTGTTTGTGGCTCACTTTCAGCGTGTGTGTGTGTGTGTGTGTGTGTGTGTGTGTGTGTGTGTGTGTGTGTGTGTGTGTGTGTGAGAGAGAGAGAGAGAGAGAGAGAGAGAGAATTCGTCTCTTTTTTAACTCTGCTAGAGGAGGCCTGAGATCAGCCTCAGGCCTCCATGGAATAAGTCCCTGTGACCAAACCCCTCCCCCCCCAAGGACTCCAAGATAGGGCTTCTCAATTTGGTTCCCTTTGGAGACTTGGGACATCAGTGACGAGCATTTGTTTGGTGGGAGAGACTAACTACAGGGTTGCGCAGGCCTCCCCGAAGCACCCCCCAAGCCCCAGTAAGGACAAACACGGCGGTTTCAGGGGTGTTTTCGGAGGCGGCAGCAGCAGCGATTCCCGGGATCACTGCCGCAGCTTGCCCCGCCCCCGCACACCTCTGAGTGAGCATTGAGAAATGCTGCTCTAAAGACTTCCTCTTTCTGCTCTCGTCCTTCTCTTTCCCTGCCTAACAACAACTTACACATAGTTGCTCCGTTGTGTGTGAATGGTTAGAAATAGTTTCCCCAGATTGAATGAGCAAGTTTAGCCATGTTGATACTTTTTTCAAAAAAATCACTAGAATAATCCTTTTATACACCTTTCACCCACACCTCCCTCTTCCTTTCCTTGCCGAATCATATAGCTTTGTGGCCATTGGCCGCTGCACAGGATCCCTGCACACAAGATATTTCCCCCCATGTGTGCATGTTGTTACATGTGTTTTTTAAAAAAAGCACTGCTGGTAATATCCCTCCCCTGGTACACTCATTCTATGTACATTTGTCATACAAACAGTGCTCTTAGCTCCCAAAGCCTGAGTGCTGCATATTGCATCCATCAGATGCTTAGCTGTTCCAGTTGTTTTTAAATGTATGCTTATTAATGCACCATCTCCCCTTGAATCGCCCTTTGTAACTTCTGTCTGTAATTTGACACTGTTTAGAGACAGGAAGTTGGAACTCTGTTGAAGAACAGGGGCCCAGCAGTAATGTAAGCCTCCTATCATCTCTTGTTGCTTTCATAGAATACAGTTCAAACATTTTTGTCAAAATGGGGTGAATGCAGCACATTATAATTATCCTTGTCTTAGCAGCATTAAACATATGCATAAGTAGAAGATAATTACACCCGCCTGCTAAGGTTCTCAGTTGCCGCAGTTTGTCTGATGGGAGGGCTACTGCACTGTCATCTTGAACGTTTTTGTAATCCATCTCTCTCGAGTGGGAGATGAACACCAGCAATTCTTTAAACGCTTCCCCATTTGAAACCTGGTTGTCATCCCATCCCCCATATTGAACGATGGCTCCCACGTCCACAAAGCAATCTGCCCATGAAAAGCACCTTGGAGTGAATTCACAGTGACAGCGTCTTGCAATATTTAATTGGCATCGTAAGTGGGAGTAATGACTGAGGTTTTTTTTTCTGCTTCAGTTGAACAAGCACCGTCTTCAAAGGAGACATTTCCCCACAAAGCTCCATTTTTAATGGATGATATTTCCCCAAAGGAGAAGGTTTCAGGAGGAACTTAAGGCCCAGTTAGACATGATGTGGGAGTGAGAAACAAGTGAGGCTCCCTTATACGGACGAAGTTAGACCATTAGTCCACCTGGGCTCAGTATGGTCTACTCTACATGGACTAACAACGGTTCTTCAGGATGTCAGACAGGAATCTTTCCCAGGCCTATTTGAAGATGCCTGAGACGTTCAGGATGCTGAGCATATGCTTGGCCACTGAGTTATAGCCCATCCTGAGCAATTCCCGCCATGTTTAGTTCCGCCATGTTTTTCCTTGTCCACTATACCAGAGGTTCCCAACCTTTGTCGCAAAGTGTATCACCTGTTATGGTCAATTTTTTTCAAGTACCGCCTGCATCAATCAATCAATCAATCAATCAATTGAAATGGATTTGTAAGTCAGGGCTACTTGCTATTAGGTTTACTTATGTGCTACTAAAGAGCCCTGCCAGCTCTCTCTCTCTCTCTCTCACACACACACACACACACACTGCAGCCCTGCTACCCTTCCAACACAGAGAGAGAGAGAGGTTTTTCTTACCTTTTGGCTGCCAAACCATTTTCAAGGCCTTCGAGATCGAAATCATGCTGCGTCAGGCACTTCTTGGTTGCTCAATTTCCCCCCCTCCCTTCCCCAGGCTGCCCCAGTGCATTCTGGGGCAACCTTGGGGAAGGGAGGGGGGAAATTGAGTAACCAGGAAGTGCCTGAAGCGGCGTGATTTCGATTTATACAGCCCTGAAAATGGAGTCGTTTTGCTTTTTAAAGGTAAATTAAAACAGCGATGATGGGGCTTTTTTTTTTTCCTTTTTAAAGACTTTTTATTTCAGTGACTGTCTCTTTAACTGTGTCTTTAAGCCTCCTGGCAGGCAACTTATCTGTTGTTCAATAGGTTTATCTGATAAGACTAATTAGCCTCTCACTAACATCTAAGTGAGGGATTAGCTCTGCAAGCTATTCACAGTCACAACATACACTCTGGATCATCTTGCTGCTGCTTCTGCCCGGCTGCCTGTGAAGATCAGAAGTTCAGAAAGGCAGATAACGACCAGCCTACCATGTACCACCAGAGGTCGCTCAAAGTACCACCGGTGGTACGCATACCACAGGTTGGGAAACTCTGAGCTAAAGCATAGATTTACAAGTTGACCACAGCTATCTGGTTGATCCTTGACTAGGCCACTGGGGAGCTAATAGAAATCTAAAGTAATCATTTGAGAGAGCAAAGAAAGTACCATTTGGGGACTCCAGTCCTCAAAGCAGATTTGCTGCCATTGTATAAAGTGCAAGAGGCAGGCTTCACCTTCACTGCTTGCAGTTGTTTGAATGGAAGTTTATAAATAGTAGCTGTCTGAGAATTCACACTTGTTTTTTCCCCTTTACCCTGAGCTAGGTGGGTTAGGCTGAGGTTTTTCTGTGCTTTGTGGTTCTTCTCTGAACAGTGCCAGTTCAATGCAGAATTAAAGGCAGCTGCTTTCTGAAGCAGCCACCAAGAAGCTACTTTGAAATGAGAACTCAGTGTACTAGTGCTACCCACTTCCATCTTATTGAAGTGTCTTTCAGTCTTAAACCAGTGACTAAGAGCTAAGCTGTACGTTAAGTGCTCCATTGATCCTGGTGTGCTTAGATTTGTTTCCCAAATAGCAGCTGCAGGAGAGGTGATGTTGATTGGAAGCACACCAGGGAGGCAAAGGGTTAAGACCCCTTTCTCCCCCATGCCATGGCCCCAATTCTGATCCCTCCTCCTGCACTTGCGATTTAGGAAACAAAACACAAGCATGCAAGGGCGAATGACGGGGATGCCTAGTTTGATCCTAAATCTACTGTAAATTTGATCCTAATATGTTGGGCAATCTCAGAAGTTCTGATCAGCAAATCAGTTCCGATTCACTGATGAAGCCAGCATGGCAAGCTACTCAGTGGTTCTCCCACCTCCCACAAGATTTCCTGATCTCTTGGGGGTGTGGCATGGTTTGGCTAAGTGAGGCTCCATAGCCAGGACAATAGGCATAGTAGGCAACCTTGATGTTTGCATGTTACGTGACAGGACATCTTTCGTCCCTCCGTTTGGGGGCTTCTCTCTAACCTCCAACACATTTGTGGGTAGGGTGGCTGTGGTCAGATGGTTGACAAGCAGGACAGGATTATGTTAATTAGCAGGGGTACTTCAAAAAAATTGCCCATCATAGGGAATACCCCAACCTCCAAAAGTTGAGAACCCCTGATCTAAGGTAAACCAGCAGAAACCATACAGCAGCAGTTAAAATATATTTGCCCGAGTATAAGACTCACTTTTATCCCCTAAGGCAAGTCTTTAAAGTAGGGGGTGCGCCCTACAATCAAAGCCTAGCCTTTCTGCCTAGTGTTTTATGCAAAGTGCTTTCAAACCAAGCCTCTCCGAGTCTCTTTTCAAAGGTAAAACGGGGCTTTTTTTCTCTCTCTTTTTTTTAACTGCAAAGCACTGTGTTTTCAAGCCTTTCCTTGCAGTTCTTAATCACTTGCTAAATGGCTGAATACCATGAGAGATCATTATCTCTCAGCAGCCTCTGGAAGCATTTGAAAAAATTAACCCTTAAGTTTCAACCCCAGGACTCTTTTTGATATTTAAAGATATTTATTGATCTTGCAGTTTAAAAGTTGAGAGTACAGTTTGAAAGTTGAGAGCAAGAGCTCCTGCATAGGCTTACCATATCCAAAGGGGGACAGAGTGCCTACCTTTAGGCTGCAATCCTATGCACAATTTCCTGGGAGTAAGCCCCATTGAATGCAATGGGACTTACTTCTGAGTAGATATGCATAGGATTGTGCTGTTCATTGAAATTTGGGCAGGTGCAGCTCATCATCATGGAAGGGTGCAATAAGCTACACCTGCCCAAATTCCAAAGGTTAAAAGATAGGCACTCTGTCCCCCTTTGGATCTGGGAAGGCTACTAATACTACAGTGCCCAGATTCAATAAGGGACAGGGTGCCTATGCCTTCAACTGTACTAAAGCTGTACTGTTCTACTAATGTGTATATTTAAGTTAAAAAAAGTTAAAAATGTATTCTTTAAAAAATAGCACCAAACTTTAAGGGTGTGACTTATAATCAGGAGCATCCTATACTCGGGAAAATATGGTAATTCAATCAAAGAGCTCAAACTTGAAATGAAATAAATGTGTCTTTACTACCGATCTAAAGATCAACAAGGATAGGGACAGGAAGTTACAGCAGGGAGGAACAGAAGGTCAATATTGGAAGGCTGCTTTTGATGGCAGCCCCTTATGCCTGGAAATTCTTTTCAGAACACCTCTTCAGTGCCCCCTCTCCAAAGCCCTCCCTAATACCCACCTTTTCCATGATGCCTTTGACATGACTCCCATCTTCATCCCCAAACCATCTTCACCTCCAAACCTTACAATCCTATTGGGCCACTGGCATCGTTCAAGGTGGGGTGGAACGGTAAGTTCCACACTGTGCTAACCTCCGTTTACTCCTCGGCAGGAGGCGGCCCTGCCCCCTTGCCGTCGTAGCCATTCAGTGCGGCAAAAGCAATGGGCAGTAGACTCCCTGCACATTGCCTTCGCCGCACTGAATGGCTCCGACGGCGAGGGGGCGGGGCCGCCTCGTGCTGAGGAGTCAACGGAGGTTAACATAGTGCAGAACTTACCGTTCCACCCCACCTCGAGCGATGCCAGTGTATTGGGCTGCTCCGCTAGTGGAACAAATGTTCCGCCAGCACTGACTGCCTGATGACAGTCATAAAAAACACTCCAGCAGCGCAAACGTAGGTGACGGGGCTGGGTGGATCGGGTCTGGGAAGGGGGGCAGTTTGGCAGCCATCGTATCCTAATGCCCTTCCTGTGCCTGATTTTGTTGGTGCAGGTTTGAGTAGACCCCCCACACTACAGAGGGGTCTTACACTACAGAGAGGCACTACAAATGTTCCTTTACCCAGAGGAGACCTTCTCAATGGCCTCGCTGGAGTGGTAGCCATTTTGGCGCCACTGCATAGGTGGTGGTGGTGGTGGGGGAGAGAATAGGATTAGGCTCCAAGATTATGTAATTGAAATAATTGTATATTCTTCCCTGTTTACCCCTGATTCCATCGCCCTGCCCTTTCTCTGTTGTCTTCCCTGTGAATTTTGCATAGAGAGGAACAGGATCCTGTCCTCTTATAGTAACTCAGAATCCAATGTAATCTCCTTCATGTGCATTTAATGCATAATAATATTAATTTAATAAATATGAGTAATGCCTACCCTGAATCATACTTTGTAAAAGGGTCAGTTTAGCCATTCGAATTTGACCACAGTTAATGTGAAGAAGCAAATCACGCTGTCAGTCAAAATGTGAAGCAGCTACTTTGGTAGCTACACCAAGCAAAACACAGAACTCAAAACCAAATGACAGTGAAGAGCGAGTGATTATTTTTAACAGCTTAATCTCATTTTGTGTTTTGGAGCAGTAATGTAAGTGCCAATATTCGTCATCTCGTTCTAAGAGGTATTATTTAGCCGAAAAACATTTTTGCTTGCAAAAATAGAACGTGTCATTCATTTTCTAGCTATGATTCATGAATGACTTAAGCCAACCATTTAATCCAGTTTCATCCCTTTAAGGTGATCAAGATTTTTACAGAAGCATAATCTACTTCAGTGAGTTTAGAATGGGCTGGTGTTACATTCTCTTTGAAATGAACAGGACCAGAGGATGCTGGGAACCCAGCACCCCTGCTCCTCCTGGTCGTTGCAAAAAAGGCAGAGCAGAGCAGGGAGGCTGCACGGCACGCTACTCTCTGAGTAAGTAAACTGAAGAGAAGGGGGCAGGGTCCAAATCGCCTGTCCGTGCCTGCTTGGTGCTTTGTATGCACCACGTAGGTAGGTGATAACAAGGGGTAATCAGCTGCTGCTGTGATTCTCGTCTGACTTGCTCCGAAGAGGCTTGGAGCGCCCAGTGGCCTGGCAACTTGGAGAGGGTGGCGTACAGGTAGGCTGGGGGCCACCCATCCATTTGCCGCCCCTCCAAGGGTGCCACTCATACAACCATTTCAGGTTACCTCAAAGCAAGGCCAACCCTGCTCACAGCAACCAACAACAAGGTTAGGCTGAGCAAAGCCGCATACATGCAGACAAGTGGCCCGGGAGGAAAATGGAGGCGGAGGCGGCATTCCGCAATGGCACCATACCTCCCGAGATGCCGGGACCAGAGCCCGAAATCCGGGAGGGTCCCGGCCATTCCGGGACGTATGGTAAGTCTAGGCTGAGGGCCACCATATGAGATTCAGAGTCTGAAACCGTTAGCTCTTCAAGTTATAGACTTGAGACTAAAGATTTGAGACTAAGGTCATTACTGGGTCCTCTTGCAGATCCTGGGAATAACCCTCTTCCCATGGGAATCTGTTCTGCTTTCTTGGATCTTCAGCAATGGCCCTGCTCTAGAATGATTCTCCTGCCCTGGGAGATAAAGTGGAACAGGTAGGTTCATTTCTGTTACCATACCCAGGAAGCTTTGGAATTCTCTTCCACAGATTGTTCACCTGGCCCCCTCATTCTTGGTTTTCTGCTGCGCTATTAAACTTTTCTCTTCTGGAGGAACTTTATAGGTTAGTCCTCCTTTTATTACGATCCTGTTGCTTTACGTTGTGATTTTTCTCAGCTTGTGAACTCCATTGTGGTTATGATTATTTTCAGAGTATCTATTCAGTGTATATGTATTGCGACAGTACACCACCACCACCCAAGATAAACACACATGACTCAGGTATGGGAGAAATTGAGGACCCTGTTTATTCAACTTTATACGTAGCTGTATAAACACACAACACTAGAACTCACACGACACCTCTCACACAACACTAGAACTAGGGGACATCCACTAAAATTGAGTGGAGGGAGTATTAAAACAGACAAAAGAAAATAATTTTTTATCCAATGTGTAATTAATCTGTGGAACTCCTTGCCACAGGATGTGGTGATGGCACCTGGCCTAGATGCCTTTAAAAGGGGATTGGGCAGATTGATGGAGGAAATGTCCATCACAGGTTACAAGCCATGATGGGGATAAGTAACCTCCTGGTTTTAGTAATAGGCTATCTCCTAATGCCAGATGCAAGGGAGTGGCAACAGGATACAGGTTATCTTGTTGTCTTGTGTGCTCTCAGAGGCATCTGGTGGGGCCACTGTGAGATACAGGAAGTTGGACTAGATGGGCCTTTGGCCTGATCCAGCAGGGCTCTTCTTATGTTTTTCTGTGTATGGGACTGCAGCGGGTTCAACCGAGCTGTGTGGGCACCTAAACTGGAGGAGGCTGTGAAAGCCTGATTCCCTCCTTCGTGCGTAACTGTCCTGACTCCGAATCCAAGTTCGCCCAAAGGGTCTCAGCTTCTTTCCAGTCAACCCCTGCACCGATAATGGCGTCGGGCCTCCTCATGGCCCTTTACAAAAGGGACTGACTGACCCTCTGCTCGCAGCCAATCCTGCGAGCAGAGAGCCCACATGTGTGCTGAGGGGGAGTGTCGCAAGCTGGCCCCACCCGCGTATACACTCAAGCAGAGCGTTATTTCTGTACTCTTCTCAGCTTTTTCAGGTGTTCAGTATAAACAGAAAAGTGGGACATAAATGTGTTTAAAATAAATAAAAGTCAGCCTCCTCTCATACCAGATAGCAGCTGCCATTTCTGTTATAGTGGTTTTTACCCCCTGCCACAGAACTGTTGTTGAACATGCACTTAAATGGCAATAGGAAGCCTGCAACAGGCTATTTTAGCAGTTAAGAGATTGCCTCCACAATTTTGCACAGCCCTATGATTGCCCTCTCTTGTCACGAAGGCTTTGGGGAGTCTCAGGAAGGAAATAGAACTAGTTATCTATGTGGATTTCTTGCTAGGCATGGCTGGTTCAGCTACCCAAGTAGATAACTGGTTCACTCTGACTGGTTATTAAACCACACATGTCAGCCAGCAGTGCCCTCTCAGTTCACTAGGTACCTTAGAAGGAAAACTAGTGTGTGTAAGGCTGTCAGCACAAGCCAATAGAGGACATTGGAGGAGAATATTGAAACAGGTAGCATAGAAAAAATGAAATCTGCCCTCCCTTTCACACACAAAGATATGAATACAAATGATGACCCAACAGGGCTAATGATAGCATTTGAGACATGTAGCTCTTCCTGCAGTGCAACACCTAAGGCCCTGCAGGTTGAAGTTGCCTCCAGCAAAAGTATTTTGCATGAAAATACCAGCAATGTAAATTCCTCCCAGGATTACAAAATGAAAACAGATCACAACATATGGTGGCTCAGGAATATGAATGAAATATCATATGTCACAGTGGTTGATTTTCCACCCTTTGATCCATATGTTAAAAAAGAACGTTAGCTCATACCTTCAAAAAGCAATTTACTACTACTTTACTACTACTACTACAATTTACTACTACTGTAGCAGTAGTAGTAGCAGTAGTAGCAGTAGCAGTAGTATTTCATTTATTTAATGGATTTTTACCCCACCTTTCTCCCGGTGAGGGCCCTCAAGGTGGCGTGCAACCATCTAAAAACATAATAAAACAGTAAAACAATAACAGTAATTAAAAAGCCCCAATGGATCATAATCAGATAAATGCCAGTCAAATTTTGTCCAATCCTAACCAGCCCAATCCTAATGAACTTTCCAGTGCCGATGCAGCTGCAATGCAGCCCCACGTTCCCTTACCTTGAGGAGGTTTCCGTGACTGCCGCCTCCTCACTACATAGCGGTGTCGCTGCAGGAGAGGTGGAGCTCTAAGTTCCACCGCGGTCCGACCCTCCGTTACATGGGTGCACGAAGCGGCCCCGCCCCCTCGCCTTCGGAACCATTCAAGTCGGTGAAAGCAACGCACAGGAGACTCCGCCGCTTCGTGCACCTAAGCCAGGAGAGGTGGAGCTCTAAGTTCCGCCGCGGGGCCGCTTCGTGCACCCGTGTAACGGAGGGTTGGACCGCGGCGGAACTTAGAGCTCCGCCCCCCTGCAGCAACACTAGTGCCACTACAAAATGCAACGCGCCCCGTTGGTACAGCTGCATCTGTGCTGGAAAGTTGACTAGGATTGGGCTGACAGTCACCCTCAGCATTCACCCTCAAATGTCAAGGCAACTAAAAAAAAAGTCAACCCTAACTTTGAAAACAAACATTTAAAAACAGAAACAGGGCAACCAACAGAAGGCAATCCACACGGGTTATTATCATTATTAGGAGAATGGAGGAGGCTAGATTTTGGGAAGTTTGACTTGGAGAAAAAAAAAAGAGATCCTTGCATGTGTGTGTCTCTCTCTCCCACACACACACACACACACACACACACACACACACACACACACACACACACACACAGTTAAGACATTTTTTCACATTTAAAATTGTTTTAGTACTTTTTATTTAACAATTAATTACCTAATTAATTTATCCAATTAATTAGCAGTTAATTAGCAGGGGGTACTTCAGAAAATTGGACCGTGATAGGGGGTACCCGGGCCTCCAAAGGTTGAGAACCCCTGGGCTAGGAAACACTCCCACATGTACCTTCTTTCTTCCCCTTTAACATTTCCTGAACTCTTATATCAGCTACGTGGACTACAAATTAAGTTCTAGTTTAGAAGAGCCAGTAAACATTCCCAAGACATTAACGTACAGGAGGTGATAAAACAGCAAATACTGACAAGTAGGGCAAATGGGAACTGTGAAAAGGCAGTCAGATACAAACCCGAGGAAAGAAAGACCCTAAAGTATTCGAACGCCCTTTTCTCGGTGCCTCTTCTGTATAGATTTACCATCTCTTCTCTGATAAACGTGCACCAATGGTTTTTGTTAATATCCTAAACGGCTCCCTCTTTAGAGACCTTTCGGCGGAGCCTTAAGACGTTTTTATTCAGGTTAGCATTCGATGTCTGACATGGTGGGCTGGCTTTTTAACAAATGGCTTTTAAAAAATGTAAATATTTTATTTATTTATTTAAAGAATTTATATAGGTGACCCACTGGGGTTGTTGGTTTTAATCGTTTTAATTATTTGTTTTTAATTATTTTAATGTATATATGTATTTTAATGTTTTTTATTGTAAGCCGCCTTGAGTGCCCTTGCTGGGAGAAAGGCGGGGTATAAATTCTTTAAATAAATAAATAAATAAATAAATAAATAAATAAATAAACACTGTCTCAAGAGTGGCAGCCCAATCATTTGAGAACACTCTAGCTACGTTTTGAGAAAATAGCTTCACCGTACTCCTCATCATCTTTTTTTTAACACACCAAGCACTTCTGGGGGAGAATGCAAGGAGAGCCCTGCTGGGTCAGACCAGACATCCCTCCAGCCTCTTCCTTCACACACACTGCCCAGCCACCGGCCTCCTGGAAGCCCACAAGCAGGGCAGGAAGGCAGCACCCTTCCCCTGTGGTTCCCCAGCAGCTGGTGTGGGTCAGTGGCCTCTGAGCCTGGAGGCTCCACATCATTGCCATTGATAGACTTCTCATCCTGCATGGATATGTGCCATCCCCGGCCTCATGTCTCTTCTCTTCTCTCCCAAGCACTGGAGCAAATTGGTGTGTGTGTGTGGGGGGGTGGGCATTGTAGGAGCATTAAAATGGTGTGAGAGCTACAACCGAGTCTCTGTGTTTTCACTACTGTGCTTCCATTCATTCCATTCACAGCTTCCATACTGTGCTTCACTTCCATTCATCCTACAAATCTCCACATCATCTTGCTGCCACTGCCTGGTAAATTCAGATGGGGAGAGCTCCAGTGTGTGGGTGGGTGGGTGGTGGTGCTGGAGGACTTTGCGTAAGGCCCCCTCCTCAAACCTGGAGCCAGCCAGAACCCCAGAACCCCAAGTTCTAGAATTATGAGAGAGTTGGGGAAAAAACTTCTCTCTATCCCTTCCCCCCCCCATACCGAAACGTTCCTGGTCATGACATACTGTTATGCACGATATCATTCTGGTAGAAAAGATTGTAACTCCAATAATTTGATTTCTGTTTGGTTTAGGAGAGCTCTGTTTGTTTTTCAAGATGTATTTCATTTTACTGCACCACGTTTTTCAGCAAATGATGAAATGCAGCAAGAATGTTATAATGTGCCATTCCTGGGAGTTGCTCTAAATGGCTCCGATAACCTTACTGGCATTTCGTCCCTTATTCTACAAAGAAATTTAACATGCAAAATAAACACACACACACACACACACACACACACACACACACACACACACAGTTGGTCGATTGGCATATGCTCGGTTGGTTAATTATCCACGTAGGACTATGTGTGTCTGATAAAGAGGAAAACACAAATGAGTGTGTTGACATGAATTGCAAACAGAAGAAAGTATTTGCAGGTATCCTTCCATCCATGGCCTTGAGCTTTTCTTCACTGTAATTCAAAAGGCATGGAGACATAAATCACCGGCTTTAATAATGAAAAATAAAGACAGCCATGCTATTGTCTGATTGTGCGAACGAAAATCGCTGTCCAGGATGGCTACTAGTGAGCAAAATGGTGTGGTTTTATTTATTTCCCTCTTTTGTACGTTTAGATCTGCCTTTCCAGTTCTAAGAACACCGCTGTGTTATGAGTCACGCAGTTCTGTTCCGTAAAGCAGAGAAATGGCTTGGCGCAACGTGGGCACTGGTAGGGGACTGTGGGCAGTTGTTTTGCCAAGTCTCTGGAATGTGAGTCACACGTCTTTGCCATGACGGCTGCCAAATCCAGGGCTGTGATGAGAGCCGAACAGCAGCGGTTTGGGGTTTGGGTGATGAACTGGCTTTAGCAATTTGCTGGACTCACAACCCTTTGGAACCAGCATTGTCTGTTTCTTGAAACACAATTCATAATATCAATAAATACCGTATTGGTCTGAGTATAAGACTCACTTTTTTCTCCTAATTTAAGTTTTTAAACTAGGGGTGCGTCTTATAATCAGGCTGTTGCAATTTAATGCCAGTGATTTAATTTAATTTTTTTAATAGCACCAAACTTTAAGGGTGCGTCTTATAATCAGGTGCGTCTTATACTCGGGACAATACGGTACAACCCAGACATAAAATAACAGAATAAAACAAATTAAACTAGACAGCGCAGCAAAGCAGTTATGAAAGCATTTCAACATCAAGTCCCAAAGCTCTCTGAAATAGAACAGTCTTCACTGGCCCAAAAGCAAATCAATGAGGCCTCACAGCCTCCCCCGGGGGGGAGGGGGTTGTCAAAATCTTGGTGCCGTCGCAAAAAAGGCCCTGCCTCTTGTGCCCACCTCTCACACTTCCAGTGGTAAGGGAACATGAGACAACATCAGTCTCAGCATGTGGGCAGGTTCATATGGGAAGAGAGATGTAAGAAAGGGAAAAATAAAGTTGGATGTATATTATTATTTGAGCAGCGCAATGCTGCAATTCACTCTCCCTTCATTTCCAGTTTACTATATGAGATGAAGCAGAAAATGTGTTTGTTCTCCTGGTGCCCCAAATGTGCATCAGCTGTCTGTTGTCCAAGGCATAGCTAGATTAATCACCAAATTACATTGGCTACACAGTCTACAGAGCTACAGGCTGGTGGAGCCAGTGCTATAATGCAATTATATGGTCACCTGTTCCCAGCTGTGGGGCAATTTAAATGTTTGTGATCTATCCAAGATCAGAAGCATAATTACTATGCTTTCTGAAAGGTGGCAGTGAAAAAGATCAGCCTCTGTGTGAGCCTGCTTGACTTTCCCTTTGTGTTTGTTTTCGTACTAGCAGAGAAGGTAACTGAAGCCAAGGAATGGGGTTTCAGCATTGTCGTAGCCATAGAATGATAGTTTGTTTATGCATATTTATTCAGAGCCAGGTGGTGGCTGTGGCCTGGGGTGCTTTGACTGGTGCGCCAGCTGTGGCTGTACTTGAGTCGACCGGACCTACCCACGGTGGTCCATGCCTTAGTGCAGTGGTTCTCAAACATTTTAGCACTGGGACCCAAATGACACTGTATCAGGACCCACCTAGCTTTACGAAACTTAAAAAGGTGATCTAGGAATAAATATATTTATTTATTTATTTACAAGTAAAGCGCTCAGCTGCTTTCCATGGTAATTAGCAGCTATCTTGCATATTGCAGGAGCTCCGCTCTTTGAAGGGCAATTAGTAGCTATCTGATTTTTGAATAGTTTCAGGGCTTGTGGCAATTACTTATCTGATCTTTCCATCATCTGGGACCCACCAGAAATCAGGTCGCGACCCACAGTTTGTGAAACACTGCCTTAGTGACATCATGATTGGATTACTGTAACACGCTCTACAAGGGGCTGCCCTTGAAGTTGCAACTAGTGCAGAATGCGGTTACCAGAGTCCATGCGGTTACCAGAGCTCAGCGGTTTGATTCTCAGTGGTAGCTCAGCAGTAGTTCCGGCAGCTACACTGGCTACCCATTTGATTCTGGGCTCAATTCAAGGTGCTGGTATTGAGCTTTAAAGCCCTTCATGGTTTGGGACCAACTTATCTGAGGGTCCGCCGTTTCCCATACATTCTGACCAACAATCTTAGGTCATCCGAGGGGGCTCTCCTACAAGTGCCACCTCTGACTCAAGTTAGGGGGATGGTAACGTGAGGGCGAGTCTTCTCTGTAGTGGCTCCACAATTATGGAACGTCCTTCCAGGGGATCTATCCCCTTCCCTTTCAGCTTTTCAGTGAGGGCTCAAAACATTTTTATTTTATCAAGCATTTGGGTGACGGTTTTGGTGGTTGGCCTCCTGTGCCTGTATATGGTGTATTGTTTGCCATATTATTGCCTTTCCATGGACGCTGTTTTTAATCCTGGTTGTATTGCTTGTTGGTTTGAATTGCTGACCCCAATTGTTTTTATATATTATATGTTTTTTATTGTATGCTTTTACTGTTTTATGTTTGTTTTTATGAAAAGCTTTGTAGGCCACCTTAGGCATTTGCCTCGGCAAGGGAAAGGCAAGGTATACTTTTTAAAAAATAAGTAAGAACAAATAATCACAGTTAGGTAGCCTCTCAGCAAATTTGGGCTGTCCAGGCCCAATTGTGGTACGTTTTGCTCCATGATCTCAGCACAGGACCTCTGTTCCAGAAGTGCATGGGAACATGGGTACTCTGAAAGGACCACAGATATAACCAGATGTACAAATGGTCCAGGCCAGTGGGTGGCACAGTGGGTTAAACCGCTGAACCATGAGCTGTCGATTGAAAGGTCGGCAGTTCGAATCCGCGACGGGGTGAGCTCTCGTTGCTTGGCCAGCTCCTGACAACCTAGCAGTTCCAAAGCATGTTAATGCAAGTAGATAAATAGGTACCGCTTGCGGGAAGGTAAACAGCGCTCCGTGTTCCAGCCGCATGCTACGCGCTGCGGCAAGGAGAGTCATGCCAGCCACATGACCACGGAGGCGTCTTCAGACAACGCTGGCTCTTCGGCTTTGAAATGGGGATGAGCACCGTACCCTAGAGTCGGACACGACTGGAATTCATTGTCAGGTGTCACCTTTACCTTTACCTTTACAAATGGTCCTGGGCCAGACCAAGACCTCCTGATGCCTGAGATGGTACACCAAATGCTGTCCCCCTTACCCGGTGATGTGCCAGCCTCTGCTCCTCCCACTCTCCCGTGTTCTAGTTCAACACTCTCCTCCCCTCCACATTTCCTCTTCGCGTAGGTCTCCGCCCCAATCCAGGGAGTGGAAGGAGAAGCAGGAGGAGTGGAGGCAAGCAGATCATGAACCTCCAAATGGCTTCACAATATGACATTCATTGGCAACTAGTGATGCCTACAACTCACACAGTAGGGAAAAGAAAGGGGACCATAAAGAAACCAGTAAGTTCCACCCTCCTACTCTTACCAGTTTAAGCAATATCATGACCACCCTTTCTGTAGCCTTCTAAAAACAGTATCTACAGGAATCAGCACCTCGACTGCCCATAATTCAAGCACTGGTGCATGCCAGAATAACGTCTGGGATGCAGTTATATGATCATTCATAGTTTTTACCACCTGCAAAGCCTGGTGGAACTAGCTTAGAGCCTCTCTTTGCTATCTTCTGACCCTGGGGTACAGACCACTTCCAAATCCTAAACAGGGTATAATATTAAACATTTTCTGTTACCTATAATTGTACTAATTCTTCCAGCTGCACTTTTACTAAAACCTAACTATCCATTTAATAGCCTCATTTCACACTGAATGCTGTTTATCTTACTCAGCCTCACACGACAGCAATATCTTAACTTGCATTTCTCCATCGTTCACGCATTTGGTTTGGAAGAGAAAAGGAACTATGTGTTCCTTAACGATACGATATGAATTGTTTGGAGATTTGTTTATTAATATATATTTTTTTATTTTAGAGAGGAGTTGCACATAATCACCCAGGAAAGTGGTCTTTAAATTAACAGGCTTAGCAGCAGTTCAAGCAGAAGTAGTTATCTGTTGCCTACAGATATGTGAAACTGGCAGAGCCAAAGCCCACCCTTACACAAGCAACCCATAAAATCCCCATATAACATGGACACAACTACAAAATCCAAAGCACAGCCCTGCTTTTGGGCTTATGATTTGTAACCAGCCAAATTCGTTTTGAAACCCTGCGAGTTGTGTTCTTAGCGTCAGTTGTTACAGCAGCAGTTTTTTGTAAACTTCACACACAATCTCTTGTCATAATTCTTTAAAACAGCAATTTGGACTTATATCTCTAGTTGCTATAAGCTCATGCCATCTATTGAGAAGATGGCAACAGACACCATGCTGCTGTTGTATTTTAGCCTGTGATATGCCTTTGGGTTTTTTTTTCCCTTCGATTTGTTCAGACACTGAACCTAATGTGCAATATTCTTAGTATGTGTCTTCCATACAACTGAAGGGCAGGTTATAGATCCAGGTAGAAAGTATTTTATTATCTGTGTCTTTCCACTTCTGATCAAATGTTACATAGGGGATAGCACTGTAATACCTATTTATTGAATTTTTGCAGCCAGTATAATGCCAACTCTAGGGTGCATGGAAATCAATGGGAAGCCTGTCATTGACTTCAAAGGAATAGGTGCAGATACAAAGAGTCCAAACCAAAGCAATTAAATTAAACAGCATGAGATTATGTGTCAGGAAAAATGAAGTCATAAATCAAAGTATGACACAGCTGTGAAAGAGGAAGGTGTTCAGGAAATCTGTAGCTAAAAGCCAGTATAAATCAACACTTTGGCATTGCACATTGAGATGTGCAGCGATTTCATTGCCCGCCTGTCAAGACGTTCTGCAATGAGCATGAATGCTTTTCTTTTTCACTTCATAAAGCTTCTTGTCTTAGACCCAAAAACTCCCCCATAATTCCATATATTCTTAATTTAAATCATTTGCTACACAATTAAACTTAATGGGCTCATTTTGGAGTGGCAATCAGTTGTCACAGCCAGGAGGATATAAACATTTGAGAGACACAGTTTCTTGCATATGCTGGATTGTAGTAAAAAAAAAAAAGTGTGCGCATGATTATAGGACCATAGAGAAAAGCAGTTAGAATGGAAGAAGGCAACCATATATTGATTTATTAGTAAAAATATTACATTTTTTTAGGCTTTAAAAAGACGTGTAGAATTCTAGCAGACATAAAAAAATTCCTCATTGAGTGAAAAGAGTTGTGCCATCAATATTTTGAACAAGAATGTTAATACATTCCATTTTGGAGTGTGTGGTGATTGTGGGGAGAGGAAAGCCCTTCTTTCCCAATGCCCCGACCCAAGTCGGTAGACTTTGTTCCACCATAAAGACAAAGCCAAGCAAAGAGAAACAACTGCTGGAAGTCTCCCTCCCAGTTATTTAGCTAATCCTGACAATTATAACATTGTAGCATGTAAGTGAGGAGTGAGGAGGAGAAAGAGGACAAGGAGGAGTAAGAAGGGCGAGGGCAAGGTTCTGATTGAATTCAATCAACTTCCAGGGCGGGTGCGAGGGCCAGAAAAACACACCTGGGGGCATTGCACCCCCCCCCAGCCTCGCTATGCCTCTGCCATCTAGCCTCCACTTTACTAGCATTCGGACAAGTGGTTAAAATCAGGTTCTTGCATTGTGCGTTTGGTTAAGACTCCCTTCATTGTTTAACACTGATTATTTATTTATCTGGCAATTTATACTCTGCCTGTCTGCCCTCAACATTGTACATCACTTAAAAAAATATAGCTACAATAATAAAATCATCAAAAAATTGCAATAAAAAAGGCTATAAAAGCAATCCAAAGCAATAACTAAAAAAAAAAAACACCACCACCAAAATAACCAACTGTACTGAGAGAACTGAACTGAAGGCCAGGGGAAAAGCAAAACATATGGAAGCATTAATGTAACTGAAAAGCCTGTTTAAACAAATAAAAAAGTCTTCATCAGTTGGCAAAACACCACCACCAAGAGGGCCAAGTGGGCCCCCAAAGGCTGGGGAACGAAAAGGCCCTGTTACGTGTCAGTATGTATATTAACTTACGTTTTTGAATTGCTTGACTATTTTGTTTGATTCTATGTCGTACAGCGCTTTGGAAGCTTTGGGTGGAAAAGCAATGTATACATATAAATAAAACTAAACCACTGTCTCCAGGACGTTGAAGTCCAAGTGGAGCCCAGTTCTGTTTGAGTCATCCTGCGAGTGGGCGTGTCGAGACAACTATGCTAACAGGAGCCTTCTGTCTTTCCCATTAAAGCTTGGAAGATGCTTGATGAAAGGGAGACTTGATTAATTTATACTCTGAACATTTTTTTTTCTCTCAACTTCAGCACATTTAATTGGACTGAACACAAATATACAGAGAGGCCAAGGCAAGGCATGACGTGCCAAGCATTTCCTCAGTAAATCACAGCCAGTGGAGAATTCTTTGCTTTCATCTGGAACTTGAAATCCTTTCCATTAGCTGCATGAGTAATTTTTCGATACAGCCGCCTGCTGGTTGGTGGACAGCCACTTAGCGAATCAGCCTCACTCTGCCAATCAAAGTGCAGAAGTTCAGTTGTTTCAGGCTCCATTTTCCCTGTCAGCTTTTCATCATATATGCCTCCCACAGAAACATTCTCTCTCCTTGACCCCTGGAAGGCTAACAGCTTGCCTGCTTAAATTCCTCCGAAATGGTTGAAACAAACCAACTGGAGCAGTTTGCAGCATGGTCCTTTGCAGCGGCGGTAATCTCTTGTCCCACACAAAGTAATGGGAAGAGCAGTAACAAAACACTCTTTTTCTGTTCAAGGCTGATGAGAAGGCCTCTTAGGTCTTGGGACCACAACTAGCGTACCAGCAGATGCTGGTAAAAAAAACAACAACACCCAGTACTGGTCAGCAATAGTTCTGGTGGCTTCTCACATATTTCTGTAAGTGGCACGTGGGGGGGGGGGGGAATTTCCAGTCACAACTTGATACTGCAACTGTGGCCTCATTAGGAGGGGAGGTTCCCGTCAGCCCTCGTATGTTTTGCAATAACATTTGGGGCCTGGGGAAGGCTTTAGTGTCCCCATACAATTGCAGATCAGGTTAATCTTGAAGTAATACCTTTGCAGCCTGCACAGTCTATTGTCTCTGCAATCTATCTCTTGTCGCAGTTCTTTTTTTAAAAAGCCTTTCTGTACAAAAATAGTCCAACATCAATTCAGACCCATTACAGCTGGAAGCGCCGATTCCATTTGTGGAAGAGACCTTCTTATGTCTCAATTAGCTTTTTTCTTCACAATTGTAACTTCAGGCAACTGCGCTCGTAAGGCTGTCAGGAAAAATTCACAGGCTGGCCAAGTTAATCTTGTTCTCGGTCTCTATATCCGGACCTGACAAAGATATGAAGAAGATGAAGCCTCCTTGAGAAGTTTGAGTCTTGTAAGTACCATATTTCATCTGGGTTTGTACAGCACAAAGTGAAGAGGGGGGAAATGCCAATTTTAGAACAAGACGTATAAAGTTTATGAGGGGATATCAGGTTCTGTTGGTGTATGAATAGGCACCTTTTTTGATTCACCCAGAAGTGAAGTTGCCACTGAATTTTCTCTAAAGAAAAATCCATTTGAAAATTCAGCCTCAAGCAAAGCGTGAGGTGAACTTGGAGGGCCCTGCTCATGCTGAAGAATGATACTGAATCACAAAAGACAGCACGCTAATTGTAACAAGACTAGTAACATCTTCAAGGGGGGCTTCACACCTCTAAAACGTTTCACTGGGCATCTTCCCAGTGAGAATGCGATCCTTTACTACTGGAAATATTTTAATTGCTTCCGGTACATAACGTTCTAATATTGATCCCCAAGCTGCCATTTGTCCTGTTAGTACAAACATATGGCCACATATTGCAGATGAGGCCATATAGCTCAGTGACAGAACACATGTTTTGCATGAAGAAGGTGTCAGATTCAATCCTTCAATCCAGAGAGGGCTAGAAAAGACTCCTATTTGAAACCTTAGAGAGCCACTGCTAGTCAGTGTGGTTCATACAGACCTAGAACATCTGTATGACAGGACATCTGGCTCAGTTGGTAGAGCGTTCGTCTCACAAAAACTGCCTGAAGATCTGCAGTTCAAGATTCTCAATTCAAGATGGCCGGAAGCCTGTCGGAGAGCTGCTGGCACGCCGAGCTGATAAGCTGCAGAGCCCTGTGGGGGAGTGGAGCAAGCTGAAGCTGAAGCGTGCCGAGGCGAATGCCAGAGAGTGAGAGCTGGACTGTGAAAGTAACATCTCGAATGAAGGGTTCTACGAAAGACTAGAACGTTATTATATTGTAAAAACCCCTTGGGGTTTAGAACAGCCTGCCCATGTGCACCGCCTTGAATAAAGTCGGAGGAGAAATCCAATGACCAGAAAGGCGGTATATAAATACTGTATATTATATTATAGAAGGACCAATGGGCTGCTAAGGCATCTTCATAGGTTTTTACAAACAGGGCACAGTGTTTCACTGATTTTCTCTAACCTGTTGATACTTCCCCAGGACCACGTGGTCACTTTCGCATAGAGAAGCTCACAGCATCTACTACCATTGCGAGGTAGATTGAGATAAAGCTAGTGATTGTGCAGGACATGGATAAATGAAGCCTACAGTTTGCCAAATTGAGCCTAGTGATTTCACAACATGTCATATGCACTTAGCATTTCAAGAGAAAGGATGCTGCAGGAAATGCCAAACGGCAGTCACATTTCGGCTGTGTCGTGCTGACCGATAGCCTTATTTTCCCCAAAGTGTGTTATTCTGGGTTTGATTGCCTGCCATTAATTGTATACTATCAACACAATGCTGGGCCAAGGGGTCTGGGAAGAGGATTTGGCAGCAGTTTAGTCAGTAACAGCAGCCCCCAGACTAACCCCAGTTGGTTTCTCCGTTGCCAGCGTAATCTGTGGCTGCCCGCAGAGAGCTCAAGGCAGCCCTGCCATTCTGGTTCTTCTCAGTCATTCTTGCAGATTTGCCATGAAAAGAGGCAGACAAAGAAGACATTTTTCTCTCTCCGTCCAACCTAAATGGCCTCTTTTGACCATGAATGCCTTCTATCATTGTCTGCTTCTTTGCTGCTCCTATTTCTCTTTTCTCTCTGTGTTGCCAATCACTACCTGGAGAGAATATTTCTGATACATCATTTGCCAGTTAATGGTGTGGTCTGGATGAGTCCATTTGATAATGTCACCTCCATGTCGCACCTTCACCACGATCATATACCTGCGTAGACTGTTAGTACTCGCTCTGGTTATTATCTCAGTAATACTTACAACCACCTGTATTATTATCTATGTTATGTATTGCAAATGGGGAACTGAAGCTGATAGTGGTTTTCCTTCAGGCACCTGCACTGGCGTTGCTCGAGATGGGGCGGAACGGTAAGTAAGTGTAAGTAAGTGTAAAGTGATGCATATTGGGGCAAGAAATCAAAACTTCACATACACGCTCATGGGTTCTGAGCTGTCTGTGACGGATCAGGAGAGAGATCTTGGGTTACTGGTGGACAGGTTGATGAAAGTGTCGACCCAGTGTGCGGCGGCTGTGAAGAAGGCCAATTCCATGCTTGGGATCATTAAAAAAGGGATTGAGAATAAGACGGCCAATATTATTATGCCGTGGTACAAATCGATGGTAAGGCCACATCTGGAGTATTGCATCCAGTTCTGGTCGCCGTATCTCAAAAAGGATATAGTGGAACAGGAAAAGGTGCAGAGGAGAGCGACCAAAATGATTAGTGGGCTGGGGCATCTCCCTTATGAGGAAAGGCTACAGCGTTTGGGGCTCTTCAGCCTAGAAAAAAGGCGGCTGAGGGGGGACATGATTGAGACGTATAAAATTATGCGTGGGATGGAGAGAGTGGATAAAGAGAAGTTCTTTTCCCTGTCACACAACACTAGAACTAGGGGACATCCATTCAAAATTGAGTGGAGGGAGTATTAAAACAGACAAAATAAAATATTTCTTAACCCAGCGTGTAATTCATCTGTGGAACTCCTTGCCACAGGATGTGGTGATGGCACCTGGCCTGGATGCCTTTAAAAGGGGATTGGACAGGTTTATGGAGGAAACGTCCATCACAGCTTACAAGCCATGATGGAGAAAAGCAACCTCCTGGTTGTTGGAGTAGGTTTTCTCTGTGCCAGGTGCAAGGGAGTGGCGACTGGACACAGGTATCTTGTTGTCTTGTGTGCTCCCTGAGGCATCTATTTTGCTGGCACACATCCAGGAAGGTTGTGTAAGGCTGGCCAGGACCGATATCAGTGGAGCATGCTGCCAATATCCCCTCCCTGGCCTGGCTTGCTAATCTCCCCCTTCCCCTGCCACCCTGGCCTGCCCTCCCTCCACCCGGTGCATGTCTTACCTGTGTCCGGTGGCGTGGACAGGGCCTGGCAGCGGAGTGAAAGGCGCCAGCCTCTGTGTCGCCGCCACTTACTCCCCGGGTGCCACGGAAGTGCTTTACACCACTTTCCCAACACCCTAGGCTGGCGGCGCATGCACTCTGCCACCCTATACATGCACAGGATTGTGCTGTGAATCCGGGTCAGGGACTGTAGTTCAGTGGATATGCACTGGCCTTGCATGCAGAAAGCTTCACATTCAATGCCTGGCATCTCCAGGCAGGGCTGATGGGAATGACCCCTATTTATATCTTGGAGAGCCCCGTCCTGCTAGTACAGCCAACACTGAGCTACCTGAACTAACGGTCTGACGCCCTGCTATATAAGAGCTTCATATGAGCTTCCTGGAGGCAACTCGATGGGCATTTGGTCTGCTCATCTTCTGTTTTTATATTCTAACCAGCTGCTCCATGTGAATCCCTAAGTGTGCAGAGCAGCGGCGGAACTTGGGTGGAGCGCGTGGAGCAGGAGCTCCAGGTGCTCGGGCGGGCAGGGGGTGCGCTCGGGGCACTTACCCTCGCGAAGTGCCGCATTACATCGGCCCGGCCGCCCTCCCTGGAGTCCGTTCGGCTCCAAAATGAGTTCAAAACGGGCGGGGGGCGCGTCGACGTGACGCAAGGGGCGCGTTGAAGTGACGCGACGCAGGCCCTGCCCCACGCGCCGGGAGGGCGTCCGTCATTTCTGGTGCAGAGGGCCACTTTGCGTGATCTTCTCTTTATTAACTATGGAGAATCACATGAATCAGGTCTTTGCACTTGCAGCACTTAGTACTCATACAGTGCTTTATTATAATCTTGTAGTCTTTTGATTTCTGAACATTAGGTATCTTAAATTCCTTGTTACAAGAATTTACTCTCGATTCACCATGTAACTCCATGACAATGAAACTGCTGATTAGCTGCCTGCTTTTGGATGTATCCAAGGTGATTCAGAAAAAAACAATGACTGTTTTGCCTTTCTTTTCAACTCCAGATATATGTTTCAGTCCATTAAATAATTTTTGGCTTTATGGCTTCTGATTAAGACACTCAGTGCAAGAGATTCTCTAGGTAGGAACATGATATGGTGCTCTTGGGAGATTAGCCTAAAACAAATCCTCCAGGATAGGATTTCAGGATGTGGAGTGGGTGGGAAGGGGAGACACAGAAGGTCCATTGGTCAGTTGTCAAAGTTTCTGATTCTGTGACAAGGAGTGACATTTGAATGGATCTTTTTAGATAGCAGGAAACTGGAAAATGCATGTAAACCTTAATCTATATAGAGCAAGGGTGGGGAACCAGCGGCCTTTGGTCCAGATCCGGCCCCAGGAGCGATCCGGTCCGGCCCGCACGAGCCTGGACCCGATTCCATTCGGTCTGGCCCGTGCGGGCTCGGACTGGAGGCTCCGAAGGCCGCGTTCACCTCACCCGACTTTTCAAACCCTTCCGGCTGTTAGAGACATGCGCAGAAGCAGCCGGGTTGAGAAGGAGTCGCACGACTCCTTCTCAACCCGGCTGTTCTGCGCATGTCTCTAACAGCCGGGAGGGTTTGAAAAGGAGTCGGGCGAGGTGAGCGCGGCCCCGCGTGCGCTCACCTCGCCCGACTGCTTCGCAAACCCTCCCAGCTGTTAGAGACATGCGCAGAACGCATGTCTCTAACAGCCGGGAATGTTTGAAAAGGAGCCGGCGGCTGAAGAGAAGACAAGGTAAGGAGGAGAGCGATGGGGGTGGGCGCTTGCCGGGTGGGTGGGAGACCGAGCGGTGGCTGAGTGGGTGGGTGGGTGGGAGAGCGGTGGGTGGGAGGGAGGTAAATTTGCGGGGGGGGGTAAATTTGCGGGGGGGGGGGGCAAAAAAATCGGCCGGCTTCACGGCCGGCCCGCAGCAAGTTTTCCCTATGGGAAAATGGCCCCCCACCATAAATAGGTTCCCCACCCCTGATATAGAGGGTTGGAGCCAGACCTTTTGGTTCCCTTGTTTGGCATCTGTATTGGCCGTGAGCTTGAAGGTTTTTGGGGGGATGCCAAGGAAACAATGTGACAGATCCAAGGTTTGCTTACAAGGAGATATTTATTAGGTAACTTGCAATGCACATGTGTTCCCAATACGCTGAAATGGACGGGATGGTAAGCCCATGTATATTTTGTTTGTTTTGTTGTTTGGGCCTGGCAATCATTTGCAGTGAGTTGCTTGTGACAAGCAACTCACTGCAAATGATCGCCAGGCCCAAACAACAAATCAAACAAAATATACATAGGCTTACCATCAGTCCCAGAAAACCTGGGACCGTCCTGGGTTCCGGTCCCTTTTTTTCTGGTGCCGCCATCTTGGATCTTGCGAAAACTGCTTGTCAGACTTCAGTGAACATTTGCAAGGCCATTTGTAATATCACATGGGGTTGGGACCTGCAATTTAAAAGGAAGAAATCAAGGATTTCAGTGCGCATGTCCAAGCATCTTTGGATCTGAGCCAGAGGCAATAATGACAGTTTTTTCCAGGGCAATTTATGCACAGGTGCTGGTTTCCACACACATGGATCCTCATGATGGGTTGGATCTTGCATGCACAATAGGTTGATGTGCAAAATAAAAATGTGTGGGCATTTTAAGCCTGCAGAGCAAACTCTTGTGAACATAACATAAGAACATAAGAAGAGCCCTGCTGGATCAGGCCAAAAGCCCATCTAGTCCAGCTTCCTGTGTCACACAGTGGCCCCACCAGATGCCTCAGGGAGCACACAAGACAACAAGATAACCTGTGTCCAGTCGCCACTCCCTTGCACCTGGCACAGAGAAAACCCACTTCTAAAAACCAGGAGGTTGCTTATGGCTTGTAACCTGTGATGGTCTTTTCCTCCATGAATCTGTCCAAACCCCTTTTAAAGGCATCTAGGCCAGATGCCATCACCACATCCTGTGGCAAGGAGTTCCACAGATGAATTACACGCTGGGTAAAGAAATATTTTCTTTTGTCTGTTCCAACTCTCCCTCCACTCAATTTTAGTGCATGTCCCCTGGTTCTGGTGTTGTGCGAGAGGGAGAAGAATTTCCCTCTATCCACTCTCTCCATCCCATGCATAATTTTATAAGTCTCAATCATGTCCCCCCTCAGGCGCCTTTTTTCTAGGCTGAAAAGCCCCAGACGCTGTAGCCTTTCCTCGTAAGGGAGGTGCTCCAGCCCACGAATCATTCTGGTCGCTCTTTTCTGCACCTTTTCCAATTCAACTATATCCTTTTTGAGGTGTGGTGACCAGCACTGGACACAATACTCCAGATGTGGCCTTACCATCGATTTGTACAAAGGCATAATGATATTGGCCGTTTTATTCTCAATCCCTTTTTTAATGATCCCGAGCATGGAATTGGCCTTCTTCACAGCCGCCGCACAAGCCGAAACTTGTGCATGCAAGTTTCAGATCAGTGAGTGTGCCACCGTGCATATTTGTGAACCCGCCACAGAAAGCGCAAAGTCCCAAACCATGTCAGCTTCATTGGCCCCCAGTTAGTTTCCAGGCCCAATTGGAAACTTTGGAGTTCAGTTTTAAACCTCTATATGGCCTGTAACTAGGAAACCTTGAGGATCCTTTTCTCCCATATAAATAGGCTTACCAGATATCCAACTAGGACAGAGTGTAGACCTTTAGGAGAAAGAATGTGGGCAGGTGTAGCTTGTTAAGTCCTAGAGCACAATCCTAGGCATGTCTACTCAGAAGCAAGCCCCATTGTTTTCAGTGGGGCTTGCTTCTGGGTAGACATGCCTAAGATTGTGCTCTAAGCTCCGCCCCCCGCAGCGATGCCAGTGAGTGGAGGCAAGGGAGCAGATGGAGGTGGGTGCCCCCCCAATCTGCCATTCCTCACAGATGGGCCATTCTTGGTTAGATGAGGGGGTAGGGAGGACAAAGTCGTTGAGTTCGAACCCTCAGGCTTTGGCATTTCCCTTTCCAGGAAGGTTCATGTGGCCCTTTCATTCCTGGCCTTCCAGTGTTTTAGGCTTCTTGTCTTCTCAGACCTTTTGGAGTGGAGTATAATGAGCTCAGATTTGCTACTTGCTGCTCTGCTGTTTTTAGTTTGAGTTCCTCTGCTGCTGTAAATGATTATTTTATGATTGCCGGTGTTGCATCAGATTGTTGTGTGTTTTGTCTCAATTGCTTGTTGAAATAAACTAACCAACCAACAAAAACACCCCAATCCCCAGGATATAAGTGTTTTCAGATAAAGAAATAAATATGTTTGGAAACTAATAATTGGCTTTCCTGCACAATCTGTTTGAATTGGAGAAGCAGAGAGATGAAATCAATTTTACCTGAAACCTAGAGAAGAAAATTTACTCAGCTTGGAATTGCATAAACCAATAATGAGTGCAACATTTATTCTCTCTCAGTTCTAGTCAGTCAATCCATTTAGTTTGTAAAGGCCATGGAGAAGAGACAAGCAATATTGCCAGCCTCTAGGTGAAACACAGGAGCATGATTTAGGGACTCATTCAAACCAGATCAAAGATTCCTGAATGTATAATCCATCCTAAACTGCTGGATGGAGTCTCTGTCTCTTGAATTACTTGGAGCAGTTGTATGCAAAGCTGCAGGCCCGACATTTAGTAGTAGGCTTACCAGATCTCCAACCGGGACAGAGTGCTAGACCTTTAAGAGAAGGAATGTGGGCAGGTGTAGCTTGTTAAACCTTAGAACACAATCCTAGACTTGCTTCTGAATAGACATGCCTAGGATTGTGCCTTAAGGTTTAACAAGCTACACCTGCCCACATTCCTTCTCCTAAAGGTCTAGCACTCTGTCCCGGTTGGAGATCTGGTAAGCCTATTTAGTAGTAACATACTTGTTGAAATGACACTCCTTCTAGAGCAGTGGTTCTCAAACGTTTTAGCACTGGGACCCACTTTTTAAAGTGACACTCTATCGGGAGTCACCTAGCTTTACCAGACACACAAACATTTATCTCCCTATATTTACACAAGCTTGCAAACTGCAGGAGCTCAGCTGTTTGCAGGGTAATTAGCAGCTATCTTGCAATCTGCAGGAGCTCAGCTCTTTTAAGGACAATTAGCAGCTATCTGATTTTTGAATAGGGCTTGTGGCAATTAGAGAATGTCGTCTTTCCTCCTTAAGAGGATGCACATTTCCTGGCAAAGAAAATTATCTCCTTCCCACTATTTTAGCACCTGCCACCAAGAAAATATATATCCAAACCTACAAAGCATGATTTGGAGCAATAGGTGTCTTAGGTAGAACCTTAAACCTTGAATAATATATTCAGGGGCAGCACAACCCTGAATGATGCCATCTCAGGTCTGCCACCTATGCACTACAACAGTGGTTCTCAAACGTTTTAGCACCGGGCCCACTTTTTAAAATGATACTCTATTGGGACCCACCTAGCTTTACGAGACTTAAGAAAAAAGTGATCTAGAAATAAATAAATAAATGTATTTACAAGTAAAGCGCTTAACTGCTTGTAGAGTAATTCGCAGCTATCTTGCAAACTGCAGGAGCTCAGTTCTTTGAAGGGCAATTAGTAGCTATCTGATTTTTGAATAGCCTCAGGGCTTGAGGCAATACTTATCTGATCTTTCTATCACCTGGGACCCACCAGAAATCAGGTTGTGACCCACCAAGTGGGTCCCGACCCACAGTTTGAGAAACACTGCACTACAAACACACAAACGCACACGCACACGCACACACCTCTTTGCATGCTCCTTCCATGAAACCCAGAAATGCAGGACTTCCCGTTTTGTTTTCCAGTTTCACAGAAGCGTGCAAGGAGCATGGAAAAGAGGGAAATGGTCTGTTTCTCACTTGAGTAAGCAGGAAGCAGATCATTGTGGCTTGCATTGGTGGCAGGTTGGAGGGAGGCAGGTTGGAGGAAGGCTTCAGACTTGGGCTGAAAGGCACCCTGAAATCACCCCTCGGACCCCTAGCAATTTGCCATTGATGTGACCCACATCAGGTGGACTCATGGATGGGCCGGCCATCATGAATATGTTGCCTTTGTATGGCCAGGTTTGAAGGGGGAAGAAGAGGGATTGCTGGAATTAATCTGCATTGTAGGTTTTGCATATGGTATTATTGAGGTTTACAAACATGTCCTGCTGGATCTGACCAAGAATCTTTGTTCTGGTTCGGTATCTTTGTTCTAGTAGTGGCCAGCTTGATGCCTCTAAGAAGACCACAAACAAATGCAACAACTCTCCCCTGCTGTTGCCTTCTGGAAACTGTTACTGTCTCCAAACTTGGAGTTTCCATTTAGTTACCATGGCTAACAGCTGTTGCTACTGTAGTTCTATCCTCTAGAAATTGATCTAATCTCCTATAAAAAGTAATAAATCTAAGCGTGTAGCCGTCACCACATCTTGTGGCAGCCAATTCCACAAATTCACTATTCAGTTGTGAGAAGAAATACTTTCGTTACAGCTCAATCCTGTCTAGCTAGGCTGCGGTGCGGACGTAGAGCCTGCACCACATCCTAGAAAGATAGGACCCAGCACTGGCGCAGCTGGAGGACTCCTCGGGGTAATGGGATGTTTGTCTCCTTACCTTGAGTAGAGCCCCAGCCGCCCCGACGTGTCTACCTGAATGTGCACCAGCTATTTTGCTGGCACTCATTTGAGCAGGTGGTGTAACGCTGGGTGGGCCTGGGAAGGGGAATAAGATCCCAGCGGAGCTGCTGCCACCACCGATCCCTCCCCCTTCCTGGGCCCAGCTGACCAATTCCCTCTCCGGAATGCCCCCATTCTGCCCTACCTTGCCCCTCCGCCGCCAGGGGGGGAACTCACCTTCCCCAATAGGTGCTCCTTTGGATCCGGGGTGGGAGGAGCGGCGCTGGCCTTTTCGCCGGTGCCCCTTACTCTCAGGGTGCCGCAAATGTGTTTTACGGCATGTTTGTGACACCCTAGACCAGCTGAATGGCGCTCTGCCGGTCTTCGATCTGAATAGGATTGCGTCATTAGTCTGAGTCAACTGCCAAAGCATTTCATTGTGGGATCTTCAGCGTATTGGGAACAAAGAAACCTTGGAGGACAAATATCCACTCTCCAAGATACCGGGGCTCTTGTAATGACGGCAATGCATGGAATGGAGAAAAGAAGGGAGGTGATTCATTCCATTGTGGGCCTTTTACTCCTTAATGCCCATCTGTTTCATGTTAATACACACAAGTAAAATAGGTTCGTAATAAGCAAGAGGAAGTAATTGCCCCTGGAGGTCCAAACACACTGTGTAGGAAGATCAAGTTCTCAATAAACTCTCTAAAAGCCTGATCCAATGAGCTCTTCCATTGGAAAACGAGCCGATTCTCTCATGTTGATTTGTAGGGTCAAACTAGGCATTACAGTACTGTGTTGCTTGTTTTTTTTTCTGCAAATTGTAGGCAAATTAAGCCCCTAATGTGGATGAGGGATACGGTGTGGGGGAAGGGGGGGATTAACCCTGCCTTTGCCAACCCATGTTGCCTTAGTCTGGATCTCCCTACTGCATGGCTGCTATTTGCCCTGGAAGAAAACGTATAGTGGCTATAGAAGGCTTTTCTCCAGGTCAAAGTGCAGCGACAGGGCTTGCAATCCATATTAGAAAAACGAGGGGCAATGCATTAAAGAACCCCCCCCCAATCCCCCAATACCTTGACAGTCCTGATCCATGGTGGCCTAAGTATTGCTAGTTTATGGAATAAAAAAACAAGAGTAGCCCCAATCCCATGCTTCAACTATCATGTAGTTGGACTCTTATGGCCCAATTTTATGTGACTCATCTAGCGTTCTGGTGGTGGAACACATACAGCATCATGAATGTAGATGTGCACTTCTGGGCCACTGCTGTAGATGGTGGGGAGCACCCCATGCATGGTGGCAACAAAGATGAGCCCCGCCGATGTTGGTAAGCTGGCAGAGAGGTCAGAATGGGGGGGAAGGATGGGGTGTGTGTGTTGGAGGCGGGAAGGGATGGCACCCGGCATGAACAATTTGCACTGGATGCTATTCCCCTGGAGCCAGCTGACATGCCCCCTTTGTCTCCTCGGGCTAAAGAGCTGGTGCAGGTTCAAGGAGACCCATTGGTGATCAAGGGGTTTAGGGGGGGGTAAAGGAAAATATTTTCCCTTAACTCTCCCAAGCCTCCTAATCGCCCCACCACCACCACCATAACATGCAGCACAGTCTGTTGATGTGGCTGCATATTATGGTGGTGGGGAAAGGGATAGAATTGGGCTGTTCGTAAACGAATACATGGAATCAAGCCCCCTGCCCCCTGCATTGACCTCTAGAAGGGAACACAGTCAAAATCTTATCAGTGGTTCCCAAAGTGTGTGTTGCATAGCCTGAGGGTGGCGCAGGACAGTCGCTGCCTAAGCTGCTCAGCAATGTGCCACGATGCAACATGGTAGACCATGGAGCAGAGGCTCAGCTACGCAGGCTCAGCTACACAGGCTAATTATTGCATACACAGCCTCACCACCGTTTTCCCGGTCACGCCATGTTCTCAGAACCTGGAAGTGAGTGGCAGTGACATCATCACACACACGTCACCGCCATTTACTTCTGGGTCCTGAGCTCCACATCTGCAGGGGTGCCGCGAGTTTGGGAACCACTGCCTTAAATGAATCAAACCAGCTACAAAGCATGGCAAAACAATAAGGTCTTGTGCAACAGAACACCAGCAGACATCAATCAATCACGGCCAAAATGGCCAAGCAACACAGCCGGTTGACAGCAGTGGTCGCTGGGAATCGCCACCAGCACTAGTTTTCCCCTGACAGGGACTTAATGCATCATGCAGGAAGATTGCAGGCAGGCGTATGTATTATTCTAAAATATACCTTACCGTTATTCGGCTTCTTTAAGCAGACTTGCTATTGTTTTTTGCTGCCTCCAGGAAACATACAGTATTTTCAAAAGCAGGTCTCACTGGAGCTGGTGGAGGCAGATGGTGTTGCCTTCACAAAAATGCAGGGATAATATGCACTTTCCAACATCAGTTTCCTTCTTTTGCACAGGGAACTGAAAACAGAAACAATCCATCCAAATCAATCCCGTTTTGGAGTTTCAATCCTACTACATAGTTGCTGGCCATGAAAGCTTCAGATCCTACTTACCGTAATCCATCCAAATTTTGTTGGGGGTTTTTTTTCGCTGGTTTACTGTTGTTCTGATATGTTGCAGCTAATTTGGATTTTTGTTGCTTAGACTTTGTTCATTTGTGTGTGTGTGTGCGTGTGTGTGTGTGTGTGTCTGTCTGTCTGTCTTAGATGTGATTTTTTGAGATTTTTGTTAATCTTATATTGTACATCACTTTGGAGGCCTTTGGTGGAAAAATGGCCTAAACATATAAATGTAAAAATATAAAATCTGCAGTACTTGTCTGCCCACATTCAGCTAGAGAGATGGACCTCGCTCTATGCATCTAGCTGGATCATGGTGTGCGAGTACAGGCAGTAGAACAGACCCGTTATTCCATGTAGTTTTCATGAATGGAGATGTTTTTCATTGTAAAAATTTGAAACTATCCTAAGTTCCTAAAACCTATGCTCGCTCACACCACTGCAGCAAAATATGAGAAGGGGACTACAGTGGAATGTTGATATAGTGATGGTTGGTTAAGGGATATGCAATTTGAAGGGTGGGAAAGCTGTGTGTGTCCAGCGTAAGCCCAGCATGCAATGCATTTGCTGCATCAGCATTTAGAGTTAGGTAGAATTCTCCAGATGCCGGTGTAGCAGTTGACTCAGGAAAAATAGTAAATGGAGCAAAGAACTAGAGAGAGATGAAGATTGTATTGACAGAGAGACATGGTAAGTAGAAGGGGCAGACTGGAAGTTATGGCTGCATAACGTTCCAGCACCAATGTAGCTGCAATTGATGGGTGGGGGCAGTGGCGTAGCTAAACTGGAGCGGAGGCAAGTAGTTCTGCAAGACTCCGTTACACCGGAGTCAGCAGCCCCTCCCCCTTGCTGTTGGAGCCATTCTGGCGGCAATGGCAACATGCAGGACACTCCCCTGTCGCTGCCGGAATGGCTCCAACAGCAAAGGGGAGGGGCCACTGACTCCGGTGTAACGGAGTCTTGCAGAACTACTTGCCTCCGCTCCAGTCTAGTTTCGCCTCTGGGTGGGGGGGGGCACCCATCTCTGTCCACTTCATTACCTCCACTGCTCCTTCTTCTTCTTCCACTCCCTGGTTTGGAAAAGAAAGAGGGGGAAAGTGAGGAAAAAGAAATGCAAAGCAGAGGAGAATGCTGAGCTAGAACATTGGAGAGTGGGAGGAGCAGAAGCTGGCACGTCATTGGGGCAGGACTTGGCATGCTGGTCCTGAGTGCAGAGTAGGGTGAAACTATGACTTCTCTGTGACTATTAATCGAGCCCAGTAGGAGGATGGGAATGAAATGGAATGGCCATGTGTGTGCCTTGCCTGCCTATGTCCCTGGAGTCCCCCCCCCCAAAAAAAGGCTATCTGCTCTCTCCTGAGACCTTGGGCTGAATGCCCTGACTCAGATGAATGCAAAGAATGAATATTTAAACACTTGTATGGCTTTTATGCTAAGCTACATCCAGGGTTGTGTTTGCATCATTCTGAAGGACAGGAGTGCTACAGTCTCCCAGTTCTTCCAAAGGGAAATGATTCTGTCACCATGGCAACCCATTTAGTACACTTTTAAAGATGTAGAAGACACCTCTTAAGGCTATTAAAAGCACAATAGCCCAGACTCAATCATCAACTATTTATATTACATCGAAAATATTTCCTCCTTGCTCCTGCTCCCTCCAGGGTCTTTATGCCAAAACTGAAGAGTAAAAAGTGAATAGATAAGAACAGAATAAGAGCCCTGCTGGATCAAGCCGTCTCGTCCCTTTATACAACAGTGCCCAGGCAGACCACCACCACCACCCCCGGAAGTGCACAAGCAGGGAATGAAAGATGCAGCTCTTGTCCTTTGTTTGACTGCCAATGCTGATATTCAGAGGGATCATAGTTATGGACCTAAAAGTTCCATCATGGCCAATAGGTAATAGTCTGTAAATAGGTAATCTCTCCGTGACCTGTTAGCCATGGCTCGTCACAAACTTTTCTTCTCCATCTAGAAGAAGGATTTTTTTGTATTGCATAATTTGAACAGTTAGGTCATCTTCTCGCTCTCTAACCAAGCCTGTGATAACCAGGCATGTCATATGCATCCGTCGTCAGGTAGTGAGAATGAGAATAAGTGTTAAAAGTGACGCAAAACCGATGGAGTCAGAAGCTGCTTCAAGAAACATGCGGCCTCTGTAGGGAATTAAAAGTCTGCCGCTGTTCTTCTCTTAAAAAATTTCCCGTGTGATTATAGAAAAGTGATTTAATTGGGTGACGCAGATTTCCTTTATATCAAGTGCTAAATAACTCTCTGACACACTAATTAGGAAGGCAAAAAAGGAGATCTGATATACCGGTAGTTTGCAGCATCAAGGTATAACGGACTTCTCTGGCCCCTAACCAAACATAGGAACTGAGTTAAGAACATAAGAAGAGCCCTGCTGGATCAGGCCAAAAGCCCATCTGGTCCAGCTTCCTGTACCACACAGTGGCCCCACCAGATGCCTCAGGGAGCACATGAGACAACAAGATAACCTGTTTCCCTTTGACACTCCCTTGCACCTGGCACAGAGAAAACCCACTTCTAAAACCAGGAGGTTGCTTATGGCTTGTAACCTGTGATGGTCTTTTCCTTCATGAATCTGTCCAAACCCCTTTTAAAGGCATCTAGGCCAGATGCCATCACCACATCCTGTGGCAAGGAGTTCCACAGATGAATTACACGCTGGGTAAAGAAATATTTTTTCTTGTTCTAACTCTCCCTCCACTCAATTTTAGTGCATGTCCCCTGGTTCTGGTGTTGTGCGAGAGGGAGAAGAATTTCCCTCTATCCACTCTCTCCATCCCATGCTTAATTTTATACATCTCATTCATGTCCCCCCTCAGGCGCCTTTTTTCTAGACTGAAAAGCCCCAGACGCTGTAGCCTTTCCTCATAAGGGAGGTGCTCCAGCCCACGAATCAATCTGGTCGCTCTTTTCTGCACTTTTTCCAATTCAACTATATCCTTTTTGAGGTGTGGTGACCAGAATTGGACGCAATACTCCAGATGTGGCCTTACCATCGATTTGTACAAAGGCATAATGATATTGGCCGTTTTATTCTCTTTTAACCTCTATTTGACTTAATTCTTTAGTCAGGGGAGACCGTTTCGGCAGTGGTATTTGCCCGAGGTCTTCTGCCGTGAAGACAGATGCAAAGAACTCATTTAATTTCTCTGCAGTTTCCAAGTCCCCTTTTATCACCCCTTTCTCTCCCTCACCATCCAGCGGACCAACTGTTTCCCTGGCAGGTTTCCTGCTTCTAACATATTTGAAGAAGCTTTTATTATTCCCTTTTATGTTGCCTGCCATACGTTCCTCAAAGTCTTGCTTGGCCTCCCGGATCATCTTTTTACATTTCTTTTGCCACAGTTTGGGCTCCTGTTTATTTTCCTCATTAGGGCAAGACTTCCATTTACGGAAGGAAGCTTTCTTGCCTTTTATAGCCTCCTTAACTGTGCTTGTTAGCCATGCCGGCACCCTCCTGGACTTGGTCGAGCCCTTCCTCCTTTGTGGGATACACTCCCGCTGGGCCTCTATGACTGTTGTTTTAAACAGCCTCCATGCACTCTGGAGCGATTGGACTCTTTACCTTCCCTTTCAGCTTTTTTTTAACTAGTCTCCTCATTTTCGGGAAGTCTGCCCTTCGGAAGTCAAGGGTTTTCGTGTCAGATTTGCTCGGCACTCTCCCTCCGACATGCATGGCGAAACAGATCGCAGCATGGTCACTGTTCCCCAATGGTTCGGTAACATTTACCTCCCTGACCAGATCTTGAGTGCCACACAATATCAAATCCAGAGTCACCTGTCCTCTGGTTGGTTCCGTGACAAGCTGCTCTAAGGCACAGTCATTTAACATATCCAGAAATCCAGTTTCTCTTTCATGACCTGAGCATGAATTGATCCAGTCGATGTGAGGATAATTGAAGTCCCCCATGACTACAACCCTGTCTCTCGTTGACACCTCCCTGATTGGCTTCCTCATTTCAAGATCCCCTTCAGGTTTTTGATCTGGAGGACGGTAGCATGCCCCTACTATTACATCACTCTTTGAGCCTGGTAATCTAACCCACAGTGATTCTACGGAGGAGTCAGAGCCCCCCTCCAGCTCTACTCTGGTGGATTCTACCCCCTCTTTGACATAGATGGCCACCCCACCTCCAACACGCCCCTCTCTGTCCCTCCTATAGAGTTTATATCCTGGAATTGCAGTATCCCACTGGTTCTCCGCATTCCACCAGGTTTCTGTTATACCTACTATGTCAATGTTTTCCCTAGCCACCAAACATTCCAGTTCTCCCATCTTTGCTTGGAGACTTCGGGTATTTGCATAAAAGCACTTATATACCTGGTCCCCCAAGAAGGGCTGCATGTTTGCCCCTTTATTCCTGCAGCCTTCTGTCCTGCTGTCATGTCCCATCACGCTACCGCTCCCAATTTTTACTCTGTTATTACTTGACTGTTCCCCATCCTCTGCACCCTCATTCCCTAGGGATGAGGAGTCCCCAACCAGATGCCCCTCGGCTCCTGTCGGCTTTCCCCCAGGAGTCAGTTTAAAAGCTGCTCTGCCACCTTCTTAATGTTACGCGCCAGCAGTCTGGTTCCGTTTTGGTTCAAGTGAAGCCCGTCCCTCTTGTACAGGCCCTGCTTGTCCCAAAACGTTCCCCAGTGCCTAACAAACCTAAACCCCTCCTCCTGACACCAGTGTCTCATCCATGCATTGAGACCCCTGAGCTCCGCCTGCCTAGCTGGCCCTGCGCGTGGAACAGGTAGCACTTCTGAGAACGCTACCTTTGGGGTCCTGGATTTGAGCTTCCTACCTAGCAACCTAAATTTGGCCTCCAGGACCGCCCGGCTACATTTCCCCACGTCGTTGGTGCCAACATGCACCACAACCGCTACCTCCTCCCCAGCACTCTCTACCAGCCTATCTAGACGAGAAGTGATGTCCGCAACCTTCACACCAGGTAGGCAAGTCACCATGCGGTCCTCACATCCGTCACAGACCCCCCTCTCTATGTTCCTGACTATAGAGTCCCCCACAACAAGAAGCCCCCTTCCCCCCCCTCCCCAGAGGAGTATCCATAGTGCGACTGGATACGGGCCCATCACCTGAAGAAGGGGTCCCCAGTGTGGGATTGTTTCCCTCTTTTCCAGAGCGATGTCCTCCAGCCCTGAGACTCCCTTTCCTGGCAGCTGAGGAGCTGGCTAACTGAGGGTGGGACGATGCCTCCACGTCCCTAGAAGTCTCACCCTGGTTCCTCTCTACCTGTCTCTGCTTCTCCAGGTCAGCAACCGTGGCTTCAAGGGAGCGAACCCGTTCCCTGAGAGCCTGGAGCTCTTTGCACCGAGCACACACCCATGACTTGTGCCCAAGAGGCAGATAGTCATACATGTGACACTCAGTGCAAAACACTGGATAGCCCCCACCCCTCTGCTGGCTGTCTGACTGCATAGCTTTTGAGTGTAAGTTATGGATTTATCAAAGTTTGGGTACCTTAATGTTGTTGGAGCTCTCCTCTCTTCAAGGTTTTTGGAGCTCTCCTCTCTTCGTCTCTCCTCTCCACAAAGGAGAAGTGCAGGGCAGTGTGTGGGACCTGGCTTCCTCGCCCCGCTGATGAACTCGTCCAGCTGCTTAACTCGCTGTGTCTTTTTTACCTTGCCACTTTGTCCCAGTGAGGCCACTCGCTGCTCCTGAAAGGAGTTCCTTTGCCTCCCCCCCCCCCCCCCGCTGGCCCAATGCTGATGATCTTGCAGAGAAAGAAGGCAGAAGGAGACAGGCACAGCACACCTATACCTTACAGGCTAGCCCATGACATTTTGCTGCCTGAAGCAGATCACCAAATGGCACCTCTTTCTCCCCTTCCTTTTTGCATTGAAAAGCACAGCCAGTGTTTCCTTCCTTCTTTCAAATATCTTCCCCTACCTTTCCCTTCTATTAGGAAGAGGGCAAGCAGCATGGCACAATTTCAGCTTCCTTTAAGAACATAAGAAGAGCCCTGCTGGATCAGGCCAAAGGCCCATCTAGTCCAGCTTCCTGTATCACACAGTGGCCCCACCAGATGCCTCAGCACACAAGACAACAAGATACCTGTATCCTGTCGCCACTCCCTTGCACCTGGCACAAAGAAAACCTACTCCTACAACCAGGAGGTTGCTTATCCCCATCATGGCTTGTAAGCTGTGATGGACTTTTCCTCCATAAATCTGTCCAATCCCCTTTTAAAGGCATCTTTCTTCTGTGCATGCCATTCATTCATTCATTCATTCATTCATTCATTCATTCTCTCTCTCTCTCTGTGAGAGAGAGAGAGAGAGAGAGAGAGAGAGAGAGAGAGAGAGAGAGAGAGAGAGAGCGTAGGTGAATGCATCTGGTGGCCTTCTGTGCTGCTCCTGAAAAATTACCCACAATCTGCCCGCTTCAGTGCCCGGCTTCACCTTACTTCATGGTAGGTCCAATTCTGGATGCTCAGTTTGCATGATGCCAGCTGTAAATGATCACTGCTTGAAGTGCAGGCTCAAAGTCTTGCATCAAGCCAAAAGGTTTCTGTCAAATCTTTCAATGCCACTTGAGTTTGGCAGCCTCATTTCTATGAACCCCTAACCACCTTTTGCTTGAGAATAGTGACCTACATGTCAAAATAGAAAATCTTGCATAGCCATATACCACCTTTTTGTGAGGTTTATTTTTCACTGCAGCAAAAAGTAAATGAAATCACTGGCGCCGGACCACTAGCAAAATCACTGGTGCAGGTCCATGTGGACCCGTGCTGTGGGATTGGGTCTGGGAAGGAGACTAGGATTTAGCAGCCACCACTGCCACCAAACCCTCCCCCTTCCCGGACACAATCCGCTCACCCACCTCGTCATTTCCCTGTTCTGCCCTGCCACTGCCCCCACCGCTGCCTCATTTCGCCCTCCCCCCATCCCATCCTGCCTCCATAGAAATGAGCAAAATACATTGACTTGGATCCAACCTTGGGGATGCCCAGTGGAAAACTTTGATTTCTTCTTGTTGAAGAGAAGAGGATGCGTAGGATGTGGGGTGCCTTATTTGTGCCGCTGCATCCTGCTAGACAGGATTGTGCTATCCTAGGTAAAGGTAAAGGTGACCCCTGACAATTAAGTCCAGTCATGTCCAACTCTAGGGTGTGGTGCTCATCCCCATTTCAAAGCCGAAGAGCCAGCGTTGTCCGAAGACGCCTCCGTGGTCATGTGGCCGGCATGACTCTCCTTGCCGCAGCGCGTAGCATGCGGCTGGAACACGGAGCGCTGTTTACCTTCCCGCAAGCGGTACCTATTTATCTACTCACATTAACATGCTTTGGAACTGCTAGGTTGGCAGGAGCTGCCCAAGCAACGAGAGCTCACCCCGTCGCGGAATCGAACTGCCGACCTTTCAATTGACAGCTCATGGTTCAGCGGTTTAACCCACCTTATTCCCTATCAAAACATGCTTCTCAAAATGTCCTCACTTTATAAAGAGGTTTTCTATGCAGTGTGGGAAGTGCTCAAGAAACACAAATCCAAATCTCTGTTGGGTGCAAGGAACTAGTCATGCAGTTCTTTGGGTCCAACTCACTATGGGCCGGCCCATCTATGAGGCTGTCTGAGATAGTTGCCTGAGGCAGTGAACTGGCAGGGGAATGTCCACTTCCATCCACCTACCTGCTTCCACCACTGTCCTTCCTCCAGCTCCCTGGATTTGAAAAGGAAGAGAGGAAGTGGAAGTGTGGAGGAGTGGGGAGTGGGGGTCTCTAAGCATGACTTCATTCTCTTCTTTTTTTGAATCTAGAGAGTGGAAGGATGAGAGGCAGAGGCTGGAGCACTGCCAGGTAAGAGGAGCCATGGGTTGCCACCTCCGATGCCAGGAAGTCCTGAGCTGGTTCTAAAGCAAGTAGAATGTTGATTTTATTTGGGTGTCACAGAAGACATTCTAATAAAAGAGGCTACCTTCTGACAAATGCGGAAAAAAAATATCTCCTTTAACCTGCAGCTCAAGCATTTCCAGAATAAATGACCCTTAGAAGAAAATGCATAGAGGCTTAGTAAGTTGATTATGTCCCCACTATATTACCAAAGCTATTCTGCTTTATATTCTTCTTTCCACTTTATCTGAGTTATGATAGGGTATATTTTATATTCATAGGCTCTCAGGGACAGGGAGCCTCACTTCATAACATAAAAAAAGAAGAGAAGAAGAAGCAGTAGCATAATTTCTGACTAGATTTTAAAATGAATAGGTCTGCCAGGTGTACAGCCAAGATCTGAATCTTTCTATAAAAACTCCACAGATTCGTGGGTTTTTTTTTTCCCCTAATGAATTAAAACTCTTAACTCCCATTTGTTTTGTCCTTACTACCAGTGTGGCTTTGTCTATTCGCTTGCAGTCATAAGAGATTTGTAGTGGTGACACGTGGAATCTATAATATTTGACTCATCTGGTACTAAAGGGTACTCAAAGCTTACCAAGGAGCTTTATCAGAAAACTCGACTGCAAGCCAGCCTGAATTGAGAGAGAGAGAGAGAGAGAGAGAGAGAGAGAGAGAGAGAGAGAGACTGATTGAGGGATGCCTGTGTCTCTTGAGTGGAAGAAACCTGAAGGTGCATTTTGGCTGTACATCAATTTACTTTATAATAACTGACAATGTATTTATTTATTTATTTATTTATTTATTTAAAGAATTTATAGCCCGCCTTTCTCCCGAAGGCACTCAAGGCGGCTTACAACATATTAAAATACATATAAACACATTAAAATAATTAAGAAACACATTAAAATAATTAATTAAAACCATTTAAGTTAAAATAAACAACCCCAGTGGGTCACCTGCATTTACATGTGTTAAAAACCATTTGTTAAAACAGTCAGCCCACCATGTCAAACATTAAAAGCAGTCCTAAATAAAAACGTCTTAAGGCCCCCACCGAAATGTATAATTGAAGGGACTCTGTGGCCTTACCCAGGTTGTGGAATTCCCTTCTGAGAGTAGCCTGGCCTCTTTGGCAGTGCCACGAAAAGTAGCCTGCCCTCTTTGGCAGTGCCACGAGAGTAGCCTGCCCTCTTTGGCAGTGCCATGAAAAGACCTTCCTGTTTCACCAGACTTTTATTATATCAGCTGTTTAATTGCTTTTATGACTTCGGGTGATACTGAAATGACATTTTATTCAACTGCTATATAAATCACGTTGCATTTTTATTCTGAATTTGGGGGAGTTTAATATTGATAATTCCTATCAGGATGTTGTGAGCCACCTTGGACCTTTAAAAAAAAATGGAAAGGCTGTATGTAAATATTTATTATAAATGGATAACAGTGCAATCCTTTCTACAATTAGACTGGCGGAGCAACTGCTCCACTGGTCTAAAGTGTCACAAATGTGCTGGAAAGCACGATTGCGGCACCCAATGAGTAAGAGGCACTGGTGGAGAGGCTTGCGCTGCCCTGCCGGCACCGCAGAATGGTGGAGCGCCGTGGTTGAGAGGTAAGTCCCTGTGACTTGACGGGGAGGGGGGCATTCCAGGGGGCCGAATTGGCTCTGTCGAATCCTACCCCCTTCCTAGACTTAGCCAGTGTTACACAGCCGGCTCGAACGTGTGCCAGCAAAATAGCTGGCGCACATTCAAGTAGACCCCATTGGGGCTGCTGGGGTTCTACTCGGGGTAAGGGGACGAACATCTCTTTACCGCGAGGAGGTGGTGTGCGCCACTGCATCCTACTGGACAGCATTGGGCTATATACAAGTAAATAATTTACCTGCGTGATTCATGGAATGGCCCTGCGCTGCCAATCGCGGCGCGGGGATTTTATCCTGCCCTCCCGAGGGAGGCAGGAGAGATGAGCCACAGCAGGACCGGCCTGTGATTGGCCGGGCCAGGTCACATGGGACCGGGCGTCGACTGAAGAGAAGCTGCAGCATTGCTCGGCTTCAGTCGATGCCCGGGAAGCGAAGCAAGAGGACGCACAAGGCCGAGTCCCCTTCTTCATACACGGCCTGGGGCGCAGCTAGGCCCCCCCCACGTTAACAGGAGGCTTTTCGGCGCGGGATCAGCGCATCTAGTTAAGGGGTTGGGTGCACAGCCCTCCCCCTCTGGGTATTATAGTAAAGCAAGAACACACAGACTCACAATAGACCATATTCCTTTCTTTTTCCATCCCTTCTCTCAGCCTACAGGCTGTAGAGTTGCATTTTAGAGACTTATCAATAAGGGGCAGATCCAGCCTGGGAAAACAGAAGAATGTGGTAGTTCTATACCCAGTCCTGGGCATGTCTCCTCTGAATTAAGTCCCATTATAGTTGTGGGGCTTGCTCCCGGGTGAGCGTGCTTGGATTGCAACCTTAGTAAATAGGAGCACTTTTACCCCTCTGTTCACCCGCAGACTACATATATATGAACATGAAAAGGGCAGAAATTAGGGGCCATGTCTAAAAGAGCCTGGGATAAGGAAAGGTTGTGCCCAGGTGCCCCCCCCCCCTTTGTCCCTTACCATTCCAGGCCTGGTGTTCTGAGGAAAGTTCAAGGTACAGTTACTTTTGCCTGGTTTTACAGGCTGTGAGACTTTCACCAGGGCAACTCTTGAAGCTGCACTTAATTTTTGGGTCCTACAGGCTACATGGATTTACCCAGAGGGCTATACACTGTACCTTTCAACTTGAAACCAGGCCCTGTCTTATCCCCTCACACTTTGGGATATTGGTTTTCCTACAGCAACATTGCTGTCCTCCATTTTGGGTGTAGCCCAGTGGCCTCAGCCTTCAGCCTTAAAGGGCCAGGCTCCCCCCTTCAGCTTTAGCAGAGATGGGTTTTACATTTAAGAAGAGCCCTGCTGGATCAGGCCAAAGGCCCATCTAGTCCAGCTTCCTGTATCACACAATGGCCCCACCAGATGCCTCGGGGAGCACAAGACAACAAGATACTTGTATCCTGTTGCCACTCCCTTGCACCTGGCACAAAGAAAACCTACTCCTACAACCAGGAGGTTGCTTATCCCCATCATGGCTTTTAAGCTGTGATGGACTTTTCCTCCATATATCTGTCCAATCCCCTTTTTAAAGGAATCCAGGCCTGGTGCCATCACCATCTCCTGTGGCAAGGAGTTCCACAAACCAATTACACGCTGGGTAAAGAAATATTTTCTTTTGTCTGTTTTGAGTAACGTGAAGGGTCCAGGCCAGCTACTCACTCTCAGCCTCAATTGGTGGGGTTCTAAAATGGAATGGGGAATGATAGAGATACTGGATTGGGTTTATATGTCCCACTGCGGATTGCAGGTTTCCCGGGGGAGCAACTCCCCCCCCCTGTTTAAACAAGCACACAAATACAGCCGTGCTGCTATACCTGCTTGTGCCCCTAAGGGGGTGGGTGGGTCCTCCCCATCGGGTATTTGGGTACCCATATTTGTGAAGTTCACTTGTTCCCTTCATCCATTTGTTATTTTCGTTGCAGTGGCCAGTGTTCTTAATTGTGTGGCCTTCAGTCTCTACTTTAGCCACACTTTGTGTAACCTGGTGGCTAAATTGGGTTCTGGCCGCTCACTAGCTCTTTTCCTTACTGGCTGGGACTCACTTTTCCTCGGCCTACAGGCTGCGTTCTGGAAAGTGGGCTTTAAGCCTCACGATAGTGAGCATTGGGGGCCCCCTATCTTGCACATCATTATATATGAGTGGATCACAGGGGGGGAGGGTATCACGGGGCAGCCGCTCCCTCCTTCACTGCCATATTCTTTAATTCTGGTCATGAGGAGGTTGTCTTTTGGCAGCTGCTCCCATTCATGGCTCCTTTCACCTGCACCCCCCCAACGTTCCTTTTCGTTTAGGTTCTGTACATATGCACTTTTTCACAGCTTACAGGCTGTGTAATTAGAAGGGGGTGCTTTAATTGGTATTGTGAAGAGTGCTCCCTCCCTTCATATCCACACTTTGATCACGGGGGTGCCTATGGGCAGCTTCCCCCTGCGTCAATGCCAACTCTTTAAAGTTGTGGGGTGTGTGTCTGGGCAGCCACCCTTCATTTCAGTCCCCCCTTTTCCTGGTGCTCCCCACCTATTTGCATGGCCACTTTGTTTCGGTTAGGGAGTCACTTACTTTCTCATGGCCTCCAGTGGGTGTAGCCTTACCTCTGGTGGTTAACGGGCATGTTTTTCTCTCCACCTACCTATGGTGGTGGTGTTGTTTTTTGCCAATGATGGGACAATTGTGGCCTTATTTGAGTCAAGTTTTTCCAGGGTTCCCTGGTCCGTTTATTCTTAGGTTGCTGCCCTGCATCTAACCCCCCTTTTTACTGGTAGCTGGAGATATTAGTTGGGGGATTTCTCATTGTTCCCCTTTACCACCCCCTTAGTTTGTATTTTCTCTCTATTTTCTCTTCTATTCAAGTAGCTCCATTTCAGCTCTGGGTGATTCCAACCCTGCAAAGGGCTCCTCGGGTGTTTCCCATTGATGGGGCCAGCCTATACATTTATGGCCAGTGACATACTGGTATTCGATTTGGGCCACCCCTGTAGTTTATCTCATGGGTTGCAAGAAGGTATCAGAACTTCACACTCCCTTTGATATGAATGGAAAGGTCCTACTGGCCGGTTTAGTACACTTAACTTATGGTTAAGATATTGGCACTTTCGGGCCTTAAATCAAGTGGTCCTCCACTAGCTCGAGGGCCAGCAGTTTTATCTGTGTATTTGGGCCCCCGATTAAGATTACTCGCTCCCGGCGTGAGTGCTGGGCTGGGACTGCAGGAGTCAGCCCTATGCCTTTACGGCATTCATGTGCCTATGAGTCCTGTAGGAGGGTTCTGGCTTCCACCTGTTTGTCCTTTGGACTTTTGAGTCCGTGCGGTTTTGGGCATGCCCGAGCTTAGGCTGGTGCTTTGCCAGTGTGGCACTGGGTTTTTTGCCCCTTCTGGACTGCTAGTACTCCGGTTATAGGTGCCCAACGTTTATTATGCGTTCCTTTAAGGGTTGCTGCCACTTCCTTACCCTTGGGTCAGTTATTGTTCTTTACATTTTTGGCGGTTGAGCTTTAACCTCAGCCGGATTTTAAGGGGTTCATACTGCTAGAGGATCATTCCCTCACCTTTCGAAGCCGGAACAGCTAGCAGGGGGGTGGAGTGTCCCTTAAATAAGGAGTAGGTAGTCTGGGGGTAGGGCATGCTGCCCATCTAGAACCTTTATAGAACTTCCCCCTCCCCACTTAGGTAACGTCCCTTAAATAATAAGAATAATAAAATAACTGAAGAAAATGAAGAAAAAATAAATAAAATAAATGCAATAGTAACTAAGATTAGGAATAGTTATAGTCTGCTTGAATAAGATGGTTCAGGATCCGTGCAGCCTCCGCTGCCGCTGCTCTTGGGTTGTCGGTAAAGGCAATCCGAGGGACCGGTCTCTGACGTGCCAGAGCCTTTTGGGGCTACGTTGGTGAGTACCTGGTCGGGTAGTGAGGCCCTCTATGACCATCTTCATGCTCCTCTCCCCATCCGTGGGGCCTGGGTGCTCAGTGAGGAGCGCGAAGCCCAGTGTGGGGGCGGAGGCTGTTGCATGTTGGCTGGGTGGTGGCCCTCGGGGCCCAAGTTTCCATTCGAGGGTGGGTAAGTTCCATAGACTTATCTGATCTTGTTTTCCTTTTTCAACAGATTGGTCGGGCAGTGAGGCCCCCGCGACCATCCTTGCTGTCCTCCCCCCAGCCGTGAGGGCCTTAGTTTACCCCCTGTGTTTGCCTCTGCAGGTTTCTTTGATAAGCATAAATAAAGTGACTATATATCCATAAGTGGCTTGTCTCGTGTCTTCATTGGGGGGTGTAAGGATAATGACGTGGTGGATCGCAGGCAAGATCCACGCCCATGTCCAACTGTCCCAGATAATAGAGTCTACGGAATAAGGTATACAGTACATGGATTAAATAACACTATAGGAGCTTTCCTTCTGAGATGGGTAGCAGCTGCAGGGGACTTGAAGAGGTTCAGGATTTGGACAGAGGACAATGGTTCTAGCACTTTGAGCTGCCACCATTATGTGGGTTAAAACGTACCTCTTAGGCAGCATGGGATGCTCTGGGCCCTGGTGGAATGTCTTTTCCCCACAAGGGCTGAACTGGGACAACAGGTCTTAGGACCCTTTTCCTGTGGGGAAAAGATGCTCTGTGTGTTTTTCCCTTCAAGGCTCCCAGGGATCTTTTCCTTGCCAGGAGCGTCGCCAGAGTGGGGTACAGTGCTGTAAGTAGCACAAGACACTGAAACACATGTGTAAGAGGCCCCTCCCACTCGCCATTGGAGCCATTCCAGGGAACGATGGCAACAGGCAACGCCCCCCCCCCCCCGCAGTGCAGCATTGCTCCCCAAATGGCAACGACGGCGAGTGGGAGGGGCCACTTACACATGTGTTGCAGCATCTTGTGCTACTTACAGTACCGCATCCCCTCTGGCGACACTACTGCCAGGAGCATCTTTTTCCTATCGGGTCTGCCGGGACGTGTAGTCTCAGTCCAGCTGCCACCAAGAACACCTGCCCAAAGTCATGTTGGGAGTGCTGTGGGGCAGGCAGGGGAAAGGGGACATGGCGGCAGGGGGGGCGGGGCTCACAAGCTCAAGGGGAAGAAGCCCTGAATGCTTGTACTGTACTTGTTTGCACATCATCAGGGCTGAGCTCAGCCTGAACCTATCATGAAAATCAGACAGGGGAATCTCAGTTTTTTGGCCAACTTCCAACAATCCCACCTGAGGCTGCTATAGAGTCATACAGCGCAATCCTAATAAACTTTCCAGTGCCAGTGTAGCCTTGCCAACAGGGTGCACACTGCATTTTGTAGTGCAAGGGCAGTCATGGAGGCCTCTTCATGGTGAGAGAACATTTGATCCCTTACCTTGGAGCTGCATTGCGGCTGCACCGGCGCTGAAATGTTGGTTAGGATTGCGCTGATAGTGTTACTTTTATGTTAATTAACAGGAGGTATGTGTTTTTTTAAACTAATATTTGTAAGGCGCTCACTCAGCTGAAAAGGACTATATTAAACATATAAAATAAGCTTTTAAAGAGAGTACTTGGAGCCCCACAATTCACAACTGTCAAATCAATGCCAGGAGTTATGAAATTGGCACATTCTTCCATTCTGAATCTTTGTGCTGCAGTTGTCTGAGTTAGCCCTTGATAAAGCTGCAGCTTAATGTTCATTAACTCTGCCTTTAGCTCCATATCGATGAGAATCCTAAAACAGGATTGTACAGCGTCTGCTGGTCCAATCAACAAACATTCTCCTGGCCAATAGCAATTTCTTGCACAATGGTTACTTTTACAGGGGCAGCTACAAAGCCACAACAAAAATACTTTGATTCACACAGTGCAGGTTCTAATCTTGAAGTTTGCCATTGAGCATTGCTTGGTATTGTACTGTTTCAACTTTGTGGGGTTCCTTTGTAAGTTGTTCTTTGTTTACTTCCTCACCGGTTTTAGTTTCTTATTTCTGGTATTCTGTTTCATGTTTTGTTATGGCCGACGGCCAAAACAAATCAACAGAACTGAGAGATATTTACGTTTCCAGCCTGCCCCTCCTAGTGGCTTTTCCATTTTGGTCAGGAGCTCACTGATTCTTAAAGCTCTATTACTTAAGTGCAACAGAGGCTGCAGACGGCAAACTTGCTTTACATTTTTCACTTTCATCTATTTCTGTCTTGGCACCTTCACTTCCCAGTTCTCAGAAGCTTCGGGGCTATGACAAAAACAAACTGTAGCACTTTAATCTCTCACCTGACATTTGTTTCCCTCTTTTTCTTCTTCTCCCTTGATCAACATCTGCTCTTTTGGCAGTGGAGACAAGCTGCTAAGTCTCTCAAGCAGATTTTTTTTTTTTTGCTTTTGGATTTGCTTTTATCAATAAATGCTCAGATCACCTGGCCTGAAAAACTGGGCAAAATATCCAGTATGTATCTTCCTTATCCAGAGTCAGAGTATTGGTCCACCTGGGCCACAATTCCAATTCTAACTGGCAGTGGCTCTCCAGGGTTTTGGTGGGGGTTTTTTTCTAGCCCTACCTAGAGATGCCAGAGATTGAACAAAAGCATGTGCTCAACTACTAAGGTAAGGGCCCTTTTCTGCCCCCTTGCTTAGATGATCCATAAGTGGCCTGGGGGCCTAGGGCCCCGGGTGCCAGACGTCTGGGTGTGTGTGTGACACCACTAGTGCCTAAAATTGTTGAAACCTTGGTTATATATAATTCGATGTGTATTCCACTGCAGAATGTAATGGAACAGTGGAATGTAATGGAACAAACCATATCAAATTATCTGTGTACTATCAAAAGTTATAGCCAAAAAACCAGAACTGAAAAACACAATTGCCTTATGTAGCATTTATTTTCTAGTCGTTAGTATTATTCATTTCATGTCATGACTATTACTGAAAATAAATTTTTCGTATGGTTTTTTTTTGGTCAAAAATGTATGGGCCCCGGGTGTCAAATGACCTAGCTACACCCCTAAACATTGTTATGGATCATCACAGGCTTCAGTCCCTGTTCTCAAGATGAGCTCTCTTTCACCTACCAAACAGGCAGTCCGTGTTGAAGTGCTTTAACTACAGCACATGACCACTGACAGAAGTGGGATTTGGGGCCATCATCATTGAGGCCCTGCACCATAAAGGCCCTGAGACTGAGAGCCGGCACTGCCATCTTGGTTCACACTTAGTGCTGCCTTCCCGCTTTTCAGGGCTTCTTGCAACTTAGTTCCTCTGACTCCACCACAGAATAATTATGGGAACCCACCAAGATCAAGTTGCCCCAGTTGACACAGAACTATCCCCCATGTGCTGCCGTCCAAACCTGTCAATAGATAATGAACACAACTGACAAAGGGATGGGACAGAATCTCTGTTTATTATTCCTACTGTGCAAGTTTTGTACTCAAAATAAATTTGTTTGTTTTTAAATGCAGTTGTTGTTGTTCAGTCGTTAAGTCGTGTCCGACCCTTTGTGATCCCATGAACCACATCCCGCCAGGCCTTCCTGTCCTCCACTATCTTCCTGAGTTCGCTCATTTTCACGTTCGTTGCATCGGTGATGCTGTCTAACCATCTCATCCTTTGCCTTCCCCTTCTCCTTCTGCCTTCAATCTTTCCCAGCATCAGAGTCTTCTCCAGAGAGTCCTCTCTTCGCATTAGGTGGCCAAAATATTTGAGTTTCAGCCTTAGTACCTGTCCTTCCAGGGAACAGTCAGGGTTGATTTTAAATGCAGAGCAGCATTCAAAACTGGATTTCCCCAACTGCAACCTGAAGGACTGAGTGGTGCAACCCACTCTGCCACCACGACATGTGTCATCGAGGCCTCAGCCAATGGTGAAGGAGCTGTTTATCTAAAAAGGCTTGGGCACCGAGTTGAGGTCTAAGTGAGGCAACTGCAAGGTCAGACCAGCCATATCCCCTGGTCCGGCAGCAACAGCAGCCCAAGGCTGTCACACCCCTGCCTGAGATATTTCATCCGCCTCATCAGTTCAAAACTCTTTTGGCTTCCTTGAAATTCCTCTTATTTTGCCCCAGGATTCACTTCAGATTTCACTTCAGACCAAATCCCAATGGTAAGTCTACAAGGACAAGATGGGTTTATGGTAAGTGTTTATAGGACTGCAACCCTACTCTCCATGCTGCGTCCATGACTTGAGACTATTTCCAGTGACCTGAGCACATGGATAAAGAGTCTGCTTGTTATGCTTCATAATTTGAATAATAATAACCAGTTTGGAAGGGAACTACCCTGTTGTTTCCCTCCCCCTGGAATTAAGAACGGCTCCCTCTTTAGAGACCTTTCGGCGGGGCCTTAGACATTTTTATTTAGACTAGCATTCGATGTCTGACATGGTGGGCTGACTTTTAATTTTTAACTTTGAACAAATGGCTTTTAACACCTGTAAATAGAGGTGACCCACTGGAGTTGTTTTTTTTTAATTGTTTTAATTGTTTTAATTGTTTTAAAATGTTAATTATTTTAATGTATATGTTATTTTAATGTTGTAAGCCGCCTTGAGTGCCCTTGCCGGGAGAAAGGCGGCATATAAATTCTTTAAATAATAATAATAATAATAATAATTGTTTTGTTCAAACAGGTGTTTAAAGTAACAGATGAGCTTCTCATCCTTCTCAAGTTGACATGCATCCACAAATATATCTTTTTAGTCCCTTTTCAATAAAAAAGTACTATGAGCATTAGCTTCAGAGAATTACACATTATTCAATCAATTAAAAAACTAGAGCTGAATGAGCCGTCCAGGGAACACACACATACCGCCATTTTGTAACTCCATTCATAGGTGGTTAAATTGGGAGGGAAGCATTTTGGCATGTTTGGAGGGGAGTAAAATGGGGGTTTTTGTAGTAGTGGCAATGCCCATCATTTTTATTATCCATCAGTGTGCCCCCCACCCAGGAATGGTTACGTGATGATGCAGTATTGTTCTGAAGGGTCCTGCAGAAAAATGGGGGCCACTATCAGTGAGAGGAACCATTCAGCAGTGGGAAAACGGCCAGCTGGGGGATTAATTACAAGGCAACTCCCCGCCCCGACATACATACACACCGAATGTTTGCACAGGAAACCTTTTGACTGAGGTCTACTAAATGCACACATGCCCCCTGATTCAGCTAGGGGCTATGTGCTGTTGCACACATATCACTTACTAGATAGAATTACATGTGCAAATGGGTCTTGTGGCTTTGTTCCTCTGCACAACGCCCCAGCTGGATTTACATGCTGGTGTACATTCACAGAGTCCTCTGTAGAGCCTAGTATTAGTGTCCATTGGCTGCTCAAGACGGTGAGCGGGATGTTGGTGGTGGATTGCATTCCCATTCATCTCTTCCCGTTCTACCAAACAGCTAACAGATTCTCTATTGCAATGTTAGGCATATTTATAATATGCCTATTCAGAGTATTGAAGATGTGTGTGTGCAGCCCTGCCAACTATATGGGCAGAGTTTGGGGCTGTATGTGTATAGATTCATCCGTAAACTGAATCAATGACTATATGAATTACCTCCGAGGCCTTTCAAAACAAGACAAGTGAAGGATAACGTTTTTTGAAAAATCATTACCTGCATCAATAGATAACGTCAAACAAACAAGGAGACTCATTCCAGTCTCGATTTACAAGATGCCCATGCCTATGAGCTATGCACCTTTCCTTTCTACATATTTATCAGTTCCCCCCATTAGTCTGCTGGCAGCAAGCGCGATTCCTTGTTATAAAATGGCAGCCTTGGAAGAAGTGAATGGAATAAATTAGCTCCATCGCCGTACCTGACGAGCAATTGCAGACTTCTAATAAATAAATTAGGACTTCAGGGCTGTTAATTTGTTTTCAGGAACAAATCTCTTTTGCATTGATGTCGCATTAATTCTCCATCAAGGCAGGTGAAAGCTAGAATGCCGAGCAAAATGCATAAGTAAAAATGTCATGAGGCTTGAGATGCATCCTGATTGCAGATAAAATGCAAATGACTGTGAGTTTATTTTCCTGGTCTGACATTAGATTCTTTCAGGGGGTAGGCGGGGAAGCATTCGTACAGCATCTGAATTATCAGTATCACGCCGGCAAAAAGACCATTAGATGACCAAGGGCACAACTACATGATCAGTGGCAAAATGAGATTCCCAGCATCATATTTGCTACCAAACTGATGGGTGGGAGGGGAAGAGTTTGCTTTTCCCTTTCTGATACTATTCTGAAGCAAGCCATCACCCCACAGCTGCTTTTTCCCCATTGGGGAACCTGAGTTGGGTTTGTGGCTAAGTGGAAAAAACATCTGGAATGATAAGTCGTAAGGGGAAAGTGGTAGGGAGAGCTAGGAGGCCAGCTCCCACCACTTCTTCCCCACCACTGTACTTGCACTAGCACTGGGCCAGCTCCCCTTGACTTGATTTGAAATCTGGTCGGATATTGAGAACCTTTCTTAGTGACTGTTTGGAAAAAGCCAGACTGTTATCTGTGAATTCTCATCTCCCAGTTTGTAAGGTGGGTGCATGTGTGCTGATGGTAACCCCTGGAAATTGAATCTAACTCTTGATAGATTGTCCGAAATCTTTGAGCAGCCCATATGTTTGGCTACTCATATGTTTGGGTCACAGTCCTTGATCTCTGCACTGGAATTTAACACTTAACAGCACCTTGTGCCTTTCCCCCCCTGCTCCAGCAATAAGAGACGTGGGCCAGAGAAACTGTAGCCATCGCTGGCTATCTGTTCCTGACTTACAGCACAATCCTACCCAGCTCCTCCACTGGTGGAGGGCAGAACGGGAGGCTTTGGAAGGGAAAGAGGATTGAAATCCCCTTTAAAGGGGGATGTAAAGGGGATTGAAATCCCCTTTCCCTTCCAAAGCCTCCCATTCTGCCCTCCACCACTGGCTGCACTAGTGGAGGAGCTGAGTAGGATTGCACTGCCAATGCCTTCTTACCCTGTTACATGGTCAAGATTTTATTACTGTTTATTTCCTTTGATTCAAGGCATACAGCAGACATACATCTAACTGGCCAGAAACATCCATGGCAGGTACAAAAGAAGAGGGGGAGGCAGGTCTAGAACCCACACTGGCTACTCCACAAAACTGCCCTCTAACCAGCCACAGCAGGAGAGAGGCAAAGGGTATCATCCAAAACTGAACATCTTGCATCACCCCAAACAAGCAACGCCTGGCTGGGAGGCTGTAGCACATGGATGTATCAGAGGGAGCACTGCATGGGTCAATCATTGGGCTGGTGTGTGACTCAAAGCACCTACTGAAGCAGCCCACCCATCTAACCACACCCACATTGTCTCCATTTTCCTTTCACGATCGAATCATACAGTTGAGCCATTGCCCATTACACTGGTTCGCTACACATGGTTATTTTTTCCCCGTGTGTGCATGTTACTCGTGTTTTCAAAAGCTGCTGGTAACACTGCAGCACAGTGAGGATGGTACATGGTAATACTGCGTTAAGAAGACTGCAGCCTCCATCTGGAGATGTGAATTAGAATTCTCCTCCTGGCATCCTCCTTGAGCTGTAGTGGATTTTCAGAGATTTCTGACACTGGGCCTGTGGTGTTAAGGAGATGGACTCTTTAAGCCAGGACCAATCCATGCATTATCTTCTGCACTCAGAAGAGGCAACTGAGTGACTTGCTACAGAATGTGGATTTTCCTAATTGTCATGTTCCCAGTTACAGCTGGCATTGGCATAAGAATATTGTTATCGTTTTAACCAAAGCCTATTTGGTTAAAATGTTAAATGTTTGTTTAAAATGTTGATGAAGAAATCTCATAATTTTCAAAATGTTCCTTGAGCACTATAGAATATGTCACTAGGGTTTGCGTCACCCAATGGGAGAACAATCAGGAAATCCATGTTTTGTTACATAAGGCAACTGTGTTCCACCCCCACCCCTGGTTATTTAGCCATAACATTTGATAGAATACTGATAATTCCACACAGTTTGTTTCATTACATTCTGCATTAAATTACCTTTCCAATGATGTATAGCTATATGGTATTATTCATAAATACAAATTTTCCAAAAGATTTCCAACATTTTGGGCACTAGTGGTGTCTCACACTCCCTAAGGATGTGACCGCGTGCAATCTGCACCCCCCCCCAGTGATGCCACTGTTGAGCACTAATCTAAATGAAAGCAGGTTTCAGCAGTGACTTGAATCTCAAAGACTGCTCTTTGTATGCAAAATGGCCCTGACCCGGAAAGTAATGAGACACTCTGGAAATCACAGGGGCTCCTGTGACCGACAGAGCTCATTCATGTAAACCAGGGGTTCTCAACCTTTGGAGGCCCAGGTACCCCCAGTGAAGGTCAAACATTTTGGAGTACCCCCAGCTAATTAGCATAATTAGCCAATTTACATAATTAGCTAATTTACATAAATTGCACAAAAATACACAAAAATGCCAGGATCTCTTTTAAAAAACACACAGCAATAAGACACATGATCAAAATGCACAAAAAACCATAAATCCCAAGTACAACCCCCAAAACTCAACTGTTTCCCCTCACCCCACCCATGTACAGTTTCCAAAGTAAAAAACATAAATCCCAAGTACAAAATCCCAAAACTCAACTCTTTCCCCCCCAACCCACCCGTGCACAGTTTCCAAAGTAAAAAACATAAATCCTAAGTACAAAAAAACCCCAAACTCAACTGTTTTCCCCCACCCCACCCCACCCCACCCATGCACAGTTTCCAAAGTTAAAAATAAATAAATCCCAAATACAAAAAAACCCCAAACTCAACTCTTACCCCACCCTACCTATGCACAGTTTCCAAAGTCTCCCCAACTAGGCCCAGTTCAGAAGCTTACCCAAGCTGCATTCATTCACCATCAGAGGAGAGCTGGGAGGACAACGCCCTCTGCAGCTCAGCTGAACTGAACTGAGGAGCACAACACCTTCTGCTGGCTGCTGAGAAGCTCAACTCATGCACATGCATAAATTAACCCCGACAATCAGCTGTAGATGGATAGATTAGTTAAGCACAAGGGAGTTCTTCGGCTCCGGGGGGGGGGGGAAATAAAAAAATAAAAAACTTAATTAACACTTAAGTGTTAATGGGGCAGATAACGGCTAGTCCTTGGCGTACCCCCCAGCACGTGGTCTGCATACCCCTAGGGGTACGCGTACCACAGGTTGAGAACCTCTGATGTAAACTAACTCACAGGATACACTGTCAGTGTTTAAAATTAGTAGATTCAATTAATATTACACATTCACAGGAAACATAAATGCTGATAATGCATAGCAGTTAATAGAATGCATGCACAGGAGTTGAGGCAGGTGAATGTAGAAAAATGAAAGAAGGTGGAATCCTGCTAATAATAAACTATTTTGGAGTGGAAGCTGTAATGTTAAGAACAAATCTAGGTCTCTTGCAAAACTCCATCTTGAACAGGATGTGCAGAATCTGCCTGTGGCATGGTGATTGGCCGACAGCCAAATTCTCAGAGGCCCGTTTGCGCTCTCAGCACTGGCCATGCTGGCAATGCATTCTGGGAACTCATTATCTGGTGGGAATGAAATAATGGCGAGGCCATCCTCGTTAACTCACAACACCTGTGGATGTCTCCCAGTTGGGAGGGGGGTGAGCGATGGTTGTGTAACCCTTCTGGAAGGAACTGTGTGGATCCGTCTTGATTTGATCTGTCAATCATTGGGCATCTCTAAAATGTACTTAAGTGCCTGACTTTAAGGTGGGCGGGCTCGCATCCTGGATCGTTAGTCTGCTCCACACTTCTCTGCTATGGGACCTGATGGAATTCTGCCTACCCCAACATGGGGTTGGTAAGGCCCCAGACCCTCCGTGGGCTGGGGAGAACTATTCTTGGTGAGAGTTAGGAACAGTTTAGTCTTAGGAGTTTAGTTTTATTGGTTTATTCCTGCACGTCTGTAACGTATATGTCAAGCCTGCAATATTATCTGCCTTCTGAATCTATGCACGCATAGTCTTAATTAAAGATATCTTAAGAAACATCATTATATTATTACCAAAGTGTGCTTATTGAGTCATGGGGAACTGAGTGGGCTAAGTCCAGCCTGAGATGGCTGTGCCATTGCTCCCCCAGTGTAAGCTGATTTGCAACCTTGTAGCCTGGCTCCCTTGTTCAGGGAGGCCAGTCCCCCACAATGTCTGCTTTCCGATAGATACTTAGAGCCTGGGGGTTGAGTGGTCTGGTGTAACCCCAGGTGGTGGCAGTTACCCTCTCTTTGTTCAGGAGTGCAATCAGGTAGGAACCAGGGTGCCTTGGTCTTGTTCAGATGGGGACCTGGCCCCCATCTTCTACAGAAGGGACTCAATCAAGCTTCCAGCACCAAAACTGAGCAGCAGGCTCTCCGTTTATTTTGCTAGTTTATAGTTGTGGGGCAGCTGTATTGGCTGTCCATTTGCTTCTGAGCTCAATGCACATTGCCGGCTTTTAGCCTTTAAAGTCCTATATGGTCTGGGGCCAAGTTGGCTGCCTTGTGCCAGCTTTTGGCTGGGAAAGGCAAGCTGGAAATCATTAAAATAAATAATATATGCACACTGCATCAGCTGCTGGATCAGGCGGAGAAACATGCACAGAGGATTCGTCGTCCAGCAAGGGATGCACAGGCAGAAGGCAGCGTCCAAGTGCCCTCGATGGAGCGGAGTGCACGGACTCCTGTCATGGGGGAAATCAATTTTGAACCAGCGATTTTATGCATCACTTCATTCAGTCAGCCCCACATCTGCAATATAGGAACATTCATTAAGTGTTCCTTGCAGAGTGGTGAGGATAACCGCTCTGAACATTCAGAAAGCACCACATAGATACACTAAGCAGTATTTTCTTAGAAAACAAACCTGATGTTAATGTTAAATAGACTTGCAACTAAACCTGCTTACATCCATTAATACAGGACAGCCAATGCTAAAAGTCTCCAATGTAGAAGACTGACCTGTTTTTGTGCAAACAGGAAATTTCCAATGCCATTGTTTGGCCAAGCCCCTGGTGGATCTATACACACACGCACAGGACCACTGAAATGTTTTCTAGGAGAAACCAAAGGTCTCAGGAGAATATCCAACCAGCTGATGAGTCAGATCATATAATACAAACTTCCAAGAAGACTTTATAAAACTCTGCCACACACACACACACACACACACACACAGAGAGAGAGAGAGAGAGAGAGAGAGAGAGAGAGAGAGAGAGAGAGAGAGAGAGAGAGAGAGAGAGGGCAATAGGATTCCCAGGTTAGACAGCTGGAGACTGGCTCTTGCCCCACTTCCAGGACTGGAAAAGGAAGTGTGGGGCAGAGTGGGTGTGGAGGAGAGTGGTGGGCGAGAGCATCTCCAATACAGTCTAGCCCATCTCTCCTCCACTGCTCTATCCCCCCTCTTTCTTTTCCAATCCAGGGAATGGAAGGAGGAACAGATGGAGGCAGGCATCCGCCATCAATCTCTGGCCTGAGGCAACCATCTCAGTTGGTCTCATGGATGGACCAGCCCTGCACTCCAGAGAGTAGTGTTGTCAGAGAGATGACAGGGACTGCCACAGCAGCACCTCTCTCACTTTGCAGACACTTTGAGGTCGAAAACGTTTGGGAAACACTGGAATAAGCCCTGGCCAATAGTGGCTTGTGGGGTCTACTCATCTCAGGGATATTAAACCCCTCCATTGAATGTTCAACTATCAGTAAAGAAGGTAAATGTCTAGCCCCTTTATACAAGGAAAAGTGTACAGACAGTATTCTACCCAAAATCACGTTAAAAATCAGACGTGGCTCCTGCCTTCCTGTGTTCTGGCCAATGAGTGCAAAGCACTGGGACAACTGACAAGCAAGGCGCTTGTGTTTTTGTTTTTTTTTCAACACCAGACAATTGAATTTTATTTTAATACTTATTTAGTGCATTTATACCCTGCTTTTCATTCATAAATAAAAAAGCAGCCTACACAATTATTAAGATCAATACAAGGAACAGAACAATAATAAACATTAAAACAGCAGCTACAGAAGAAAAGAAAACAGGATTTCAGACTTTCATGGCCAGCGACAATTTTAAAATAAGAAGAGTGTAATGGGTAAAACGCCATGTTTCTTTCTCCTATTTGTAGCACTGCTGTAACAGCATAAGAACATAAGAACATAAGAAGAGCCTTGCTGGATCAGGCCAAAGGCCCATCTAGTCCAGCTTCCTGTATCTCACAGGAAGATACCTCCACCAGATACCACCAGATACCTCCAAGAGCACACAGCCAACAAGACAACCTGTTTCCTGTTGTCACTCCCTTGCACCTGGCACAGAGAAAACCTACTTCTAAAACCAGGAGGTTGCTTATGGCTTGTAACCTGTGATGGTCTTTTCCTCCATGAATCTATCCAAACCCCTTGTAAAGGCATCTAGGCCAGGTGCCATCACCACATACTGTGGCAAGGAGTTCCACAGATGAATTACACGCTGGGTAAAGAAATATTTTCTTTTGTCCATTCTAACAGCGTGGCTGAGAACACCTTTGCCCACTACTGCAGGTTGCTTGAAAATGTTATCTGTAATGGGAGCAAAACATTGCAATTGATGTATGATTCGATTCTATAGTTTTATCCTGGTTTTTAAACATGTTTTTTGTGTTGTATATTTTTAATCAATACAGTTTTTCTATGTAGAATCACTGGATATACTGTTTTATTGATTCTCATATTTTATGACATGGCTTTTTTTACCCGTTAGACTCTTCTTATTTTAAAAAAGAAAAGAAAACATTTACAGTTTTAAATACAGTTAGTTAGTTAGTATTGGGCTACCTGCATTTATTTTTCTTACTATTCAACAACGATTTTCTGCCTCCTTCGGTCCCCTCACCACAGAATTGATAGCAACAGCTCTGGGGTGAGAGAAGTCTGTTTCCACTTCTTTCAGATTAAGGAGAGCTATCGAGGGGGGTTGATCAATGGTCTTTAAGATCCTCATATCAGCAGAAATCTTTCTTATGCAGTCATAGGGCCAATTTGGATTATATGCACAAGTCAGTATGCAATTAGGAAGTTGCACGAATGCCTCCCCCTCCCAGGGCGCTGTTCCGCTTCTCCTAATTGCATTCAGATGAACCATCCACAATGCAATTAGAAGAAGGGGGCAGCCCCCCCCAGGAGGGGGAAGTGAGATGTGTTTGTGCACATCTCTGACTGCATGCGCATGAGGCATTGACATTATCATCCAAACTGGTAACATCCAAACCATTTACTCAGAGAAAAACACACTGAATCATGAAAAGAGGGGGTAAAAAAGGAATGCAACTGAACTGAACTGTTCCCAGTTTTGACTGTATATATTTGAAAAGCCATCGGACGTGGTCCCAAATGACAAATTTGTACAACAAGCGTCTATTTTATCTTGCCCTTGATTGCAGAGTTCTCTCTGGGTTCTTGTGGCCCCAGGGCCCATGGGAGCTTACAATTAATGCAGATCAATAAGGCCAGTAGCTTTAATAGCCAGATGGCATTTCTAAAACTGTTTGTGGGCTCGGTTCATTCCATATTCTCACTGCTGGAGTGTCTAATATAAAAATTATTGTTCAGTGCTTTGTAGAGTAATCATTATTTTGAAATTATATATCTTGAGTTGTTTCTATGGAAACACTTTTCTTCTCAATCCTGTGAAACAACAACTATAGGCAAAGATTTTTCTTTCAATACTAATGGAAAAAATCCTGTTTATTCTAAGTATAGTACTTAGAAGATCCATGGAAAAGCACAATTATCTAGCTAAGCAGCATTACTGGACCACATTAAAATACTCTGATTTGGTACAAGCATCCTATTTATTTAGTTCACTCAAGGAATAAATACCCCACAGATTGGAATAATGAAATGCAGATATCTTAAGAATGTACTACGATGGTACTTAGCACTTATTAGCAGATTTATCAAAAATATTACAGGATTGTTGTTGTTTTTTAATAGCTGCCAGGATTTTCAAATGAGCATGAAAAGGTGAAGGAACTGTGTCACTGACTAGACACCCTATCTACTTCCCTACCATTCTGTCCACAGAATCCTACTTTTTTTTCTTTTTTTTTTTACAAATTTTGACAGCCAGAACCCATCCCAACCCTCTTCCCTGGTCTTAGGATGAACTCTGTTGCTGGTCTTTATTATCTTGCCAGGGCATTGTGTATAACCTAGTAAATCAGGGGTTCTCAACCTTTGGAGGCCCAGGTACCCCCTATCATGGTCCAATTTTCTGAAGTACCCCCTTCTAATTAACTGCTAATTAATTGGATTAATCAATTAATTAATTAGGTAATTAATCGTTAAATAAAAAGTACTAAAACAATTTTAAATGTGAAAAATGTATTATTTAACTCGTGTGTGTGTGTGTGTGTGTGTGTGTGAGAGAGAGAGAGAGAGAGAGAGAGAGAGAGAGAGAGAGAGAGAGAGAGAGAGAGAGAGAGAGAGAGAGATGCAAGGATCTCTTTTTTCCTCCTTCACACTTCCCAAAATCAGCTCCTCCCTCCCCCACCCCACCAAAGTACATTTTCCAAAGTACAAAAATAAGCCCCAAACCAAAATCAGAGAGACAGAAGGACTCTGAAAATAATTTAAAATCCATGTTAATTAACACTTAATTAGCTGCTGATGGGGCAGATAAGGGGCAGGGCTTGGCGTACCCCCAGCAAGAGGTCTGGGTACACCTAGGGGTACCCATACCACAGGTTGAGAACCTCTGTTGTAAATGCATCAGCAAACGCCTGTAAAGATAATAAATGTGTACCTGTGCATAGTTTGAATGATGAATCAAGGTTCTATGCACAACACATAAGAATTGTGTCAAGGAGAGAGACAGTGGTCTCATTTTTGCTAGCTAGAGGGAAGATTGTATAATGCATTGGAAGTTGCATGCTGGCCTTATTGTGTACTATTCAGCCCGGAGCAGATGTGGGGGGAAGTTGATGAGGGAAGAAAAAAGAAAGGGCAGCACCAGAAATTGAAACAACAAAAGGAAAGGCTGAGCTTCAAACCTGTGCTCAGAAATAATAATGCATTGTTACATGTAAATCGCACAATGCATTTCAGTAACAATCTTTCACAGAACCGCTGTACACACATACTGTACATAAAAGACATGAATATGAATTTGGAAAGCTAAAAGAAGTCAATGTCTACCTTCAAACAGAACATTGGTATGGTATGGTATAATATTCAGAACTGAGACTACTGCATAAGCCACAATCATCATCATCACATTGGAGGAAGGCGGAATCTGCTCAATGCAATCTAGAACCCTAGAATGCCCAGGACTCTTCTAAACTGTGGGAAGAATTCGGCACTGTCTGCTTCAGACAAACACTGAACCCAGAAAGAGCAGGGGGCGTGGCTAAGGAGCACATGGTGCAGGGGCAGGGCTAGGTGGCATTCTCCCCTTCCCCCTGTATGTGTACACTACCTGATGATACTAAGGAACTGAAGAGGCGTTCAGTGGACATCAGTGCTGAGCTGCATTTCCCATGCAAATATATAGGGTGACAGTAGAGCACTGGTCCTTTTTATGCAAGAAAAACTGCGTCAGGAGGCGTGGCTGGGCGGAGGAGAAGCAGCAGAGAGAGCTCAACGCTTTCTCTGCTGTGTCTCCATGCCAAATCACTTCCAAGTGACTCCTCAGTGGGCTTCCAAAAGTGTGTTGCTCTTTCACATAGGAGGAAGAGCCATTTGGAAAGTTGATTTGGGGCAAGAAATGACCGGTGATGAAAGAGTTACATTCCCCCCCCCCACACACACACACACAGGCCCTCTTCCCATGGCTCTTCTTGCACAGAAAGAGTTCTCCAGCTCTCTTACATTTGGGTGTAACGTGTAGATTGCCCTAAAGTACAATGATGTTTCTCTGTAAGTGGGTGACTGTCTCCATGTTTCGCTGCTTTTCTATGTGAAGCCATGGCGTTATGCAGAAATTATAATCATTTTTCCAACGGAAACATTTTTAAGGAAATTAAAATGTAAACTATGCCTGTTTCCCCAGATATAAACACGGCATTATCCTTCACGTATAATGCTCAGAAAATAAACACTTAAGAAAAGCATGCACAAAGAACCTCTTAGCAGGAATCCAACTTAATTTACTGTGAAATTATAGTGGTTCTTCAATGTTTCCCCCTTGTATTTTTGCCATTAACCAATCAAGCTCTCCCTCTGTTTCTGGCAGCGAAGTGGAGTGACCACTGAATGAAGTCTGTTCTGGACCTGGGTTTGGAGGCAAGTGATAGTTGGTCCCAACGAGGTCAATGGAAAGGGCCTTGCTGTTCTGATCCGTCTCACGTGAGCAGGAATATCTCTGAAAGTCAACACTGCCTTCCACTGCATTGGACCATTGATTGATCTGCATCAGTATTGCCTATGCCGACAAGCAGCACCTTTCGAGGCTTTTAGTCAAGAGTCTTCCCCAGTCCTATCTGGAGATAGCAGCGTTTGAACCTGGGAGCTTCTGCATTCAAAGCAAGCTATGAGTCATGTTCTTTTTTTGGACTAGGCAGCACCTGGTGTGTGCTGCATGTTTCATGCCAAATAGAAAGGAAGGTGAAGAGAGAGAGAAAGCAGGAGCAATGAATGCTGCCCCTCTTGCTAGGGAAAGGAAATGGACGCGCCCTTGTAACTCTGCCCTTTCTCCCCTGCTGCCCCTTATGCTTGGAATCACCTCTTGGGGCACCTGTGTGATGCCTCTTTTCTTCATTCCTTCATATCCCTTCTTAACACCCACCTCTTTCCTGAAGCCTTTGGCATAACAGCCCCCATTCCCTACTGGAACTCAATTTAACTATGTGTGAATGAGAGCCCAATCTTATCCTTCTCCCCACCCCCTCCATGCCAAAAAAACATGTGCTGTATCCAGTGGGGGGGGGAATTGGGAGGGGGAAGAGGAATTATTTCCCCTTACCCCTCCATAAGACTCTGGCTTGTCTATTAGCTGGCTCAAGTCCAAGGAGAAGAAAGGGGCAGGCAGCCTCAAAAAGAAGGGGTAAAGATCCAATTGCCGCCAGATCCACCCACTCCCGCTGCCTCCCTGCCCCTTTCCTCCCCTTCCCTCCCAGTTTTGCCTCTTCCCACCCCCATCCCGCACTAACACTTCCCTGCAGGCAGCAGCCTCTCCAAATCCCACCACCGCACCACCGCATGCAACGCCTCTGCAGCCTCTCCAGCGGCAGAACAGAAGTACGCAGAGGCCGTTTACGATGGCCGTGGCGTAAAGCAAACCCCACCACTGGAACACTAGTTCCAGTGGTGGGGAGGGGGGGATATGATTGGGGGGATATGATATGTGCTGTGCAACAATCACATATTCTTCCCCTGCCTCTTGTTCCCCTTCCTCTGTTGTCTCTCTAGCATCAACAGCTAGACTGTAAGCTCCTTGAGGCAGGAACCTGTCCTCTCCTCTAAGGAACATGGATGGTGTACTATTACTTTTTACTACTACTACTGTCACCTTTTCAGTGAAGCCTGTGGTCCTCACCCTCAGCTGTGTTGTTGTTGTTGTTCAGTTGTTAAGTCGTGTCTGAACCTTCGTGATCCCATGATCCATATCCCGCCAGGCCTTCCTGTCCTCCACTATCTTCCTGAGTTCGCTCATTTACATGTTCGTTGCATCGGTAATACTGTCTAACCATCTCATCCTTTGCCTTCCCCTTCTCATAAGAACATAAGAACATAAGAAGAGCCCTGCTGGATCAGGCCAAAAGCCCATCTAGTCCAGCTTCCTGTATCACACAGTGGCCCCACCAGATGCCTCAGGGAGCACAAGACAACAAGATAACCTGTTTCCCTTTGACACTCCCTTGCACCTGGCACAGAGAAAACCCACTTCTAAAACCAGGAGGTTGCTTATGGCTTGTAACCTGTGATGGTCTTTTCCTCCATGAATCTGTCCAAACCCCTTTTAAAGGCATCTAGGCCAGGTGCCATCACCACATCCTGTGGCAAGGAGTTCCACAGATGAACTACACGCTGGGTAAAGAAATATTTTCTTTTGTCCGTTCTAACTCTCCCTCCACTCAATTTTAGTGCATGTCCGCTGGTTCTGGTGTTGTGCGAGAGGGAGAAAAATTTCCCTGTATCCACTCTCTCCATCCCATGCATAATTTTATACGTCTCAATCATGTCCCCCCTCAGGCGCCTTTTTTCTAGGCTGAAAAGCCCCAGACGCTGTAGCCTTTCCTCATAAGGGAGGTGCTCCAGCCCACGAATCATTCTGGTTGCTCTTTTCTGCACCTTTTCCAATTCAACTATATCCTTTTTGAGGTGTGGTGACCAGAATTGGACACAATACTCCAGATGTGGCCTTACCATCGATTTGTACAAAGGCATAATGATATTGGCCGTTTTATTCTCAATCCCTTTTTTAATGATCCCAAGCATGGAATTGGCCTTCTTCACAGCCGCCGCACACTGGGTCGACACTTTCATCGACTTGTCCACCAGCACCCCAAGATCTCTCTCTCTCAGAACCCATTAGCATATATGTGAAATTTTGGTTTCTTGCCCCAATGTGCATCACTTTGCACTTACTTACATTGAAGCGCATCTGCCATTTTGCTGCCCATTCTCCCAGTTTGGAGAGATCCTTCTGGAGCTCTTCACAATCCCTGCTGGTCTTCACCACCCAGAAAAGTTTAGTGTCATCTGCAAACTTGGTCACCTCACTGCCTATCCCCAACTCCAGGTCATTTATGAATAAGTTGAAAAGCACCGGTCCCAAGACCGATCCTTGGGGCACACCGCTTTTCACCTCTCGCCATTGCGAAAATTGCCCATTGACTCCCACTCGCTGTTTCCTGGTCTTCAACCAGTCCCTAATCCACAAGAGGACCTGCCCTCTTATTCCCTGACTCTGGAGTTTTCTCAGGAGCCTTTCATGAGGGACCGTGTCAAACGCCTTCTGAAAATCCAGATATATAATATCCACGGGTTCGCTCGCATCCACATGCCTGTTGACCTTTTCAAAAAATTCTAACAAGTTTGTGAGGCAAGACTTCCCCTTGCAGAAGCCATGCTGACTCTCCCTCAGCAGAGCTTGTTCTTCTATGTATTTTAAGATTTTATCCTTAATGAGACTTTCCACCATCTTCCCTGGAACAGATGTTAGGCTGACCGGCCTGTAGTTTCCCGGGTCCCCCCTCATTCCTTTTTTAAAGATTGGCGTGACATTAGCTATCCTCCAATCCTCTGGCACAGTGGCCGTTTTAAGGGACAAGTTGCATATTTGGGTCAAGAGGTCAGTAACTTCATTCTTGAGTTCCTTCAGAACTCTTGGGTGGATGCCATCCGGGCCTGGTGATTTATTGATCTTTATTTTGTCAATTAAGTCTGAGACGTCTTCTCTTTTAACCTCTATTTCTTAATACTTTAGTCAGGGGAGACCGTTCCGGCAGCGGTATTTGCCCAAGGTCTTCTGCCGTGAAGACAGATGCAAAGAACTCATTTAATTTCTCTGCAGTCTCCAAGTCCCCTTTTATCACCCCTTTCTCTCCCTCACCATCCAGCGGACCCACCGTTTCCCTGGCAGGTTTCCTGCTTCTAACATATTTGAAGAAGCTTTTATTATTCCCTTTTATGTTGCCTGCCATACGTTCCTCAAAGTCTTGCTTGGCCTCCCGTATCATCTTTTTACATTTCTTTTGCCACAGTTTGTGCTCCTGTTTATTTTCCTCATTAGGGCAAGACTTCCATTTACGGAAGGAAGCTTCCTTGCCTTTTATAGCCTCCTTAACTGTGCTTGTTAGCCATGCCGGCACCCTCCTGGACTTGGTCAAGCCCTTCCTCCTTTGTGGGATACACTCCCGCTGGGCCTCTATGACTGTTGTTTTAAACAGCCTCCATGCACTCTGGAGCGATTGGACTCTTTTTACCTTCCCTTTCAGCTTTTTTTTAACTAGTCTCCTCATTTTCGGGAAGTCTGCCCTTCGGAAGTCAAGGGTTTTCATGTCCGATTTGCTCGGCACTCTCCCTCCGACATGCATGGCGAAACAGATCGCAGCATGGTCACTGTTCCCCAATGGTTCGGTAACATTTACCTCCCTGACCAGATCTTGAGTGCCACACAATATCAAATCCAGAGTCACCTGTCCTCTGGTTGGTTCCGTGACAAGCTGCTCTAAGGCACAGTCATTTAACATATCCAGAAATCCAGTCTCTCTTTCATGACCTGAGCATGAATTGACCCAGTCGATGTGAGGATAATTGAAGTCCGCCATGACTACAACCCTGTCTCTCATTGACACCTCCCTGATTTGCTTCCTCATTTCAAGATCCCCTTCAGGTTTTTGATCTGGAGGACGGTAGCATGCCCCTACTATTACCTCACTCTTTGAGCCTGGTAACTCTTTTCTCCTTTTGCCTTCAATCTTTCCCAGCATCAGGGTCTTCTCCAGAGACTCCTCTCTTCGCATTAGGTGGCCAAAATATTTGAGTTTCAGCCTCAGTACCTGTCCTTCCAGGGAGCAGTCAGGGTTGATTTCATTTAGGACACCCTCTGCTGTAGCCAGGCATTAATAGGTGCAACTGCATTTATTCATCTTATTTATTCATTTATTCATTTATTCATCTACCCTTGTCTCTCCCTCAAGTCCTTCCTCTTTGGTGTTCTTTCTAGTCAGTGTTTGCAGTGTTTGCTCCTTGGTGGTTCCGCACTGTAGTTATGACTGATCAGTATAGTGAGGGGAGCATCCATCTGTCAGGATGGGGCCAGAGCTCAGCCCACGCTTTGCATGTAGAAGATCCCAGATTGGCAGCCCAATCCTATGCGGGTCTGCTCAGAAGTAGGTCCCATTGTCTTTAATGGGGGTCTACTCCCAAGAATGATGCCGAAGAAGATGAAGTTGACCGGTTCTATGAAGACCTACAACACCTTCTAGAACTAGCACCCCAAAAAGATGTCCTTTACATCATAGGAGACTGGAATGCTAAAGTAGGAAATCAAGAAATAAACGGAACAACAGGCAGTATGGCCTTGGAGCGCAAAATGAAGCAGGGCAAAGGCTAACGGAGTTCTGTCAAGAGAACACACTGGTCATAGCAAACACTCTTTTCCAACAACACAAGCGGCGACTCTACACATGGACATCACCAGATGGTCAATACCGAAACCAGATAGATTATGTGCTTTGCAGCCAAAGATGGAGAATAGAAAGTGAGACAATTCTTATGGGATTTCCAGCCATGTATCGTTCTTTGCTCGGTAATTAATTCCCTGGTGTACAGGGTGGTGCATGTGTGTGATGAAGACTCTTTAGCCAAAGAAAAATTGATGATTATGGACACGTTAAAAGCTAATGGATATAAAGAAAAACAAATTGAGGCAATTTGGGAAAAACAATTGAAAAAAGCCAAATATATCCCTACAATAGAGGAAATTAATAAAAACAAGGAGAAAGAACAGGAGGAAACAAATAATAAGGAATTCAAATGGCTAGCTCTACCTTATTTGAGGGGCATTACGGACAAAATTGCCTACATTTTAGACAGCATGACGTAAAAACCATATTTTTGCCTACAACGAAGATCCAACAGTTGCTGGGTAATCCTAAGGATAAGAGGCCAGATCTCTCAAACCCGGGGGTATACGAAATCCCATGTGGTATTTGTCATCGTTCATATATAGGACAAACGGGGAGATGCATTAAAACAAGAATACAGGAACACGAACGGGCTGTCAAAGCTGGGCAAGAAGAAAAATCTGCGCTAGCTACACACACGGCAGCTACCGGACATTGGATTGATTTTAAAAACACCCGCTCTCTATTTCATGAGACTAACATTAGGCATCGTCAAAACCTGGAAGCTATTTCCATCGCCCAAAAACCTGGTGCACTTTTGAATCGTCAACAAGAATTGAAATCTGTGAATCAGATCTGGCTGCCATTCTTAAATAAATCGTACAAACAACGCTGTGCTAGGTTAATATCGGTCAGCGCACGAGAGGGTTTACTCCCGGTCAACCCGGAAACTGCATTTTCCGCTCTTACTGGTACTGGTCTTGTTCTCAGTGCTGCTTCTGAGGAGGTCCCCAAGTGCCGGGAGGAAACGTTAAGCGGAGGTTTTAAAGTTTTTCCTTGCCTACCCTGCATAATATTTCTCAAGTCGCCGCATACATCGTGGCAGAAACGTTTGAAGAAGATTATCTACAGGCAAGTTTAACAGCAACTTTATTTCCTCAATAAAGAACGATACATGGCTGGAAATCCCATAAGAATTGTCTCAATTTCTATTGTAGCAAGCCATGAAAATATACGTACTACTTTAAAGATGGAGAAGCTCTATACAGTCAGTAAAAACAAGACCTGGAGCTGACTGTGGCTCAGATCATGAGCTTCTTATTGCAAAATTCAGACTTCAATTGAAGAATGTAGGGAACACCACTAGACCAGTCAGATATGACCTAAACCATATCCCTTATGAGTATACAGTGGAGGTGAAGAATAGATTTAGGGCATTAGACCTGGTAGACAGAGTGCCTGAAGAACTATGGACGGAAATTCGTAACATTGTACAGGAGGCAGCAACTAAAACCATCCCAAAGAAAAAGAAATGCAAGAAAGCAAAGTGGCTGTCAGATGAGGCTTTACAAATAGCTGTGGAAAGAAGGAATGCAAAAAGCAAGGGTGAAAGGGAAAGATATAAACAACTGAATGCAGAGTTCCAGAGAATAGCAAGGAGAGATAAGAAGGCCTTCTTAAATGAACAATGTAAGGAAATCGAGAAAAACAACAGAATGGGGAGGACTAGAGATCTCTTCAAGAAAATTGGAGATATCAAGGGAACGTTTTGTGCAAAGATGGACATGATAAAGGACAAAAAAAGGCAAGGACCTAACAGAAGCAGAAGAGATTAAGAAGAGATGGCAAGAATACACAGAAGAACTATGCAAGAAAGATCTGAATGTTCCTGATGACCACGCTGGTGTGGTCACTGACCCAGAGCCGGACATCCTAGAGAGTGAAGTCAAGTGGGCCTTAGGTAGCATTACTAACAACAAAGCAAGCGGAGATGATAATATCCCAGCTGAGCTACTTAAAATCCTAAATGATGATGCTGTGAAAGTGCTGCACTCAATATGCCAACACATTCGGAAAACTCAGCAGTGGCCAAAGGATTGGAAAAGGTCAGTTTACGTTCCAATTCCAAAGAAGGGCAGTGCCAAAGAGTGTTCAAACTACCGTACAATTGCACTCATTTCACATGCTAGCAAGGTTATGCTCAAAATCCTACAAGCTAGGCTTCAGCAATACGTGGACCGAGAACTACCGGACGTACAAGCTGGGTTTTGAAGAGGCAGAGGAACTAGAGATCAAATTGCCAACGTGCGCTGGATCATGGAGAAAGCACGAGAGTTCCAAAAAAACACCTACTTCTGCTTCATTGACTATGCAAAAGCCTTTGATTGTGTGGATCACAACAAACTGTGGCAAATTCCTAAAGAGATGGGGGTACCAGACCACCTTACCTGTCTCCTGAGAAACCTGTATGCGGGTCAAGAAGCAACAGTTCGGACCGGCCATGGAACAACCGACTGGTTCAAAATTGGGAAGGGAGTACGGCAAGGCTGTATATTTTCACCCTGCTTATTTAACTTATATGCGGAGTACATTATGAGAAATGCAGGGCTGAATGAATCGCAAGCCAGAATCAAGATTGCCGGAAGAAATATCAACAACCTCAGATATGCAGACGATACCACCCTAATGGCAGAAAGTGAAGAAGAACTAAAGAGCCTCTTGATGAGGGTGAAAGAGGAGAGTGCAAAAGTTGGCTTGAAACTCAACATTAATAAAACTAAGATCATGGCATCTGGTCCCATCAATTCCTGGCAAATAGAAGGGGCAGAAATGGAAGCAGTAACAGATTTTACTTTTCTGGGCTCCAAGATCACTGCAGATGGAGACAGCAGCCATGAAATTAAAAGACGCTTACTCCTTGGAAGGAAAGCTATGGCAAACTTAGACAGCATAATAAAAAGCAGAGATATCACCATGCCAACAAAAGTTCGCATAGTCAGGGCGATGGTGTTCCCAGTAGCAATGTATGGTTGCGAGAGTTGGACCATAAGGAAGGCTGAGCGCCGAAGAATAGATGCTTTCGAACTGTGGTGCTGGAGAAGACTCCTGAGAGTCCCTTGGACTGCTAGGAGATCAAATCAGTCAATCCTAAATGAAATCAACCCTGACTGTTCCCTGGAAGGACAGGTACTGAGGCTGAAGCTCAAATATTTTGGCCACCTAATGCGAAGAGAGGAGTCTCTGGAGAAGACTCTGATGCTGGGAAAGATTGAAGGCAAAAGGAGAAGGGGAAGGCAAAGGATGAGATGATTAGACAGCATCACCGATGCAATGAACATGAAAATGAGCGAACTCAGGAAGATAGTGGAGGACAGGAAGGCCTGGCGGGATATGGTTCATGGGATCATGAAGGGTCGGACACGACTTAACGACTGAACAACAACAACAACTCCCAAGAAAGTGTGCATAGGATTGTAGCCTGAGTCCCTCACACACCCCAGCTCAAAAGACAAGGCAGCAAGGAATGAGAAAGGCCTGTTTCTGAGTCCCAGTTGGGCTGAGAGTTTCATATGTTCAACAAGATTGGACTGTTGCTCCTGGAGTACAGTATTCACCTGCCCACTTGTGACCTTTTTCTGCATTTTTTAAAAGCAGTAAAATGTAACGTGAGACACAGCTGCTCCATTGTGTCCACTGCCAGTCAGGGTAGACAACAAACCAAACACACACACACACACACACACACACACACACACACACACACACACACACACACACACACCCCTTTCTTTTGAACAGATATACTTGATGATAGGTAGAGCAATAGGTATTCTCGCTAGGTACATTCAAAATATCTGTCTTTCAAGTGTGTGCGTGCACGTGTGTTTATAATCACATGACAAACTGCACTTTAAAGAGCTTCCATTCATGATTTGCGATCTTCTGTATTGCTTCTGATTTGTACCAGCAGAGGTCGCTGTACACCTCATGAACCAAGCACAAGTGCAGCTATAATTAATGATGAATAATAAAGTTCATAATTTTTTTTGAGAGAGAGAAATAGGGTGCAGTGCCTACATTTGAACACCTGCCAGCTAAACAAATGGAGCAGCAAGAAAAAAAAATCACCCAAAGATTCCCAAACAGATTATTCATACTGCCTGGCATAGATCAACGGTAATTTGGTGTCTCCAAATAAAACACTTTCCTGGCACACAGACTCACAATACAATATACTGCAGGAATGACTTGTACGAGTTAATTTGTAAGGGTTAATGCTGAAAGGAACCTTCCAGCTGAGACACTGGGAGCATTGCCAACTGCAAGGGGAACTCTTGGGCTGCTGCTCACTGTACCAGGCTGGGGAACTGACACCTTATCAATAACAGGTATATTCATCTCCCCCTGGAGCACTTCAGCTGATGAGTTGGGACTCGGAACTGAGTTGCTGGGCGATCTAAGGTGGGTTGTGCCAGAGGCTAATGCACCATTTTTATAGAAAGAACACAAGGATAAGCAAATGCACAAGGATTGAGAGAAAGAGAGAGAGAGAGAGAGAGAGAGAGAGAGAGAGAGAGAGAGAGAGAGAGGAGGAGGAGGAGGAGGAGGAGGAGGAGGAGGAGAAGAAGAAGAAGAAGAAGAAGAAGAAGAAGAAGAAGAAGAAGAAGAAGAAGAAGAAGATGATGATGATGATGATGATGATGATGATGATGATGTTAGGGTCTACAGCTCCCCCCTCTGGCTTTTGACCTGTGAGGTGCTTCAAGGTTCTATCCTCTCCACCATGCTGTTTAGCCTTTACACAAAACCATTGGGTTAAATTGACTGGAGATTGGAGTTGAAGAGCTAATTATTTTCTTTCAAGTCCCCAAAAACCTAGGACCAAGATAACCCCCCCCAAAGTCTCCTCAATTGTGATTTTGCCCAGATTATAAGGTCAATGGAATCCCTTTTATGTGTTCTGCCTCCATAGAAGACGTAGTTGGTGGGTGCTCAAGAAAGAGCTTTCTCCATTGTGGCACGTACTTCCTGGAACACCATAGCTCAGGAGATCCAAATGGCCAGTTTTGGGTAGCATTTGGCTGCCTCCCACTGTTGGTCGGGAGTGTCTGCTGAACCAAGTGTCAGTGTTTTTGGAGCGGGATGCAATCTCCCAAAGGATCCAGTATACCGAGTGCTTGTAGATCCAGCAGTCGTCATGTAGGAGCACATTTCAGCAGCACCCATTGCATCTCGACCTAGAGACATTGGATGGACCAAGTCATGGTCAGCCCATGCCTTTTCCACACTCAATTGGATAACAGCTCTGTATGGAGAGGCTGGTGCAGCACCTCAAGAAGTCTAGGAACATGAGCTGAGCCTCTTCAGAGTACCCGCTTCACCAGGGGCTTCTTCATGGCATCCACCTCTTCAGACTCAAACCTGTTGTTAAGGGTTGCTCGAGGCTCACAGGATGCTACCCGCTTCCCATCAGCCACACGTTTCGTTTCCACTCCTAGCAAAGAATATGAAATGCAATAATAATACTGGGAGGAAACCTTCAGGTACCTTTCCCATGTTAGTTTTCTGCAAACTGTAAAGATGGGCAAGCTCTCCTAAACTCTTCTCAGATTAACTCAGGCTTTATTGGGGCTCTTTCACTTTTTTCCAAAAGAACTTGGATAATTCTTTCTGCCATTTCAAGGTTCAGAAAATCCCCCCATCCATGCCACCCCTTGCCATTCCCCCAAAGCTCTGCCCACCAGCTCCCCATCTCCAAAGCACCCTCCCCATCTTCCCTGTCTTTACCTGTTGGACAGAAGCAATGAAATGTGTGGAGGGGCAAGGACATTTGTTGTCCCCTCCCTCTGTCCTTCTCCATTGCTGTGATGTGCTAAGTAACACCATACTGGGACATAAAATCCAGAATACTATGGGAAAGGTAGTTTTGCTGAGGGCTAGTGCATTGCAGTGTTTTAGTACTGGGGGGGATGACTTTTAGGGATGGCAGGGGGGGGGCTGTGAGGGGCTGAGGAGAGGGAAGCGGAAATTCTCTTCCTCCTCAGATTTTGACCCAAGCTAGAGAAGAATTGAGGAGCATTAAAAGGTCTCCTGTCATTTGAGGAAACCTTTTCAGAGCCCCCAAGTTCTCCCCAAGTTCTCTGACTTGGGCGAACTTCATTGGCAAGTCATCAGTTTGCATGGTAAGACAGCTGTCGTTCACAACCATTGTGACACATTTTTTAGTATATGACGTTCATCTCTGTCATTGGAAGACATAAATAGAGCCTTTCCTCTTAACATAATACTTGAAGAATTTATATGAGATATATTATTTCTTGACAAAATAACAGCAAAATGCACTTCCATTATCATGTCTCACCTATCCAGGGGAGATGTTTGCACAAACATCCTTGAGCCTTTCTTAGGTCTATTAGCATTTTAATTATTTACTCCCGGTGGGAAGGCTTCTTCAATTATCCCTCCCTCCATTTGCAGCAATATGCTATTTTTTTGTTTTAAAGCTCCAGACTCAGAGTTCAAGCCATAATATTGATGTCGAGGTACATTGCATAGTCAGCACTGTGTTGCCTGATAGTTGGTTTTTCTTTTGTTTTCAGATGTGCAGGGAATACAGATGTGCACACATGTGGATGAGTTGCTCGGTTCCTGCCAGGGGAGCACGGACAAGGCCAGTAATATGATGCTAAGCAGCTCCAGGACTGATGGCAAGAGGTCTCCGTTCCACAGGCCAAGGGGAAGAAAGCCACATTCTTGGTTTCTCAGAGCATCAACCCCCACGCCTGGTCAGGCTGGCTAAAATGGAACGTTGCCTGTTCCAAAATTCTAATGACGCAATTGCACGTTGGTGGCACAGCAAGCTCAATCTTGTGACAAAAGCCACTTCCTAGGAGCTCCTTGGCAACAGCGAGGGAGACCATACTGCATTGCTTTGTTTTGATTTCACTATTGTTGTCAATTATTCCCACAATAAAGTTTGTTTTGTTGCACCTTCCCCCCCACCTCATTGCCCCATGTCAGTGGATCAGGCCTGGGAAGGGGTGCAACAACCCCCTCCCCATACAGTCTTTTCTGTGTTTGTCTTTTGTTTGTTTGTATGTATGATGAGCACATATACTTGAATTCACACAAGTAAAGTGCACATAAGATCTGGGCTGACTATTACTTTCTTGTAGCTAAAACGAACAGAGTTCAAAACATAGAAGTTAAATATTATGATTTCAATTCTGCACAACCTGCATGCCAGTGATGTAGACTTGAGTCTATTGACTCGGACTTGAGTTGGATTCAAGTTGCATCAATGACTTGACTCAGACTTGACTCGGCGATTGTAAAAGACTTGAAAGACTCGACTCGAGACTTGGGAGTCTTTTATGACAAGTCAAATTTTATTCAGGTTTAAACCGTTTTCCCTGTTAAATAGATAAGGACTTGCAACTCGCAACCAAAGACTTGGAACTTGGGGGCAAAGACTTGGGGCTTGGGGGCAAAGACTTGGGACTTGACTCAAGACTTCAGAGACTTGATCCACATCCCTGCTGCATGCTTAGTATGGCATATGGAGCGACCTCGCGGGATTCAACAGAATCCATTCCTTCCCTCGCCAGGCTACTGTGGCACTGTCAATCACTCAGCAACACGCCCAGGAGATTCATCCCAAGGAAGGCTTTTCTATACCACACACATCCAGCAACCAGCAACTTGCCTCCCCCCAGGTCTGTATGCACAGCTACACAAATTGTCCTGGAAGCAGAAAGTATGTTTTCCATATGGTCTCAAATGATGCCGTTTTCTGGTATTTACTTAAACTAATATTTTAACTACATGAGATGGAAACTCATTCCAGGCAGCAGCATTTCCCAAATTCCTAAGGGCTGTGGCAGATGTCTTTACCTCGTGTCGAGAATTAAACTTGGAAGCACATTTCATTCTTACAGTCACAAAGGTTTACCTTTATTGAGATGTCCCTGAGTCAGAATTACCTCCCTGCAAGAGTCATTGAGCGAGGTGCTCCTCTTGAGTGGACGAAAGTTGCTTGCAAGGGGTATTTCCTGAATAAGAACGTTTATCGGGGTGATAGGGCCACAGAACTGTGCTATGGAGGCACACTCTACAGCAGACTTGCTGAAACTAAGTGGGTCTAGGACTGGTTACTGCCAGGGAAAGAGACCTGTTGGAAGCCCCATGCATGCTGTCTTAAGCTCCCTTGAAAAAGACAGGGTTATCTGGGGAAATACCTGTAAAAACACCAGTATTTGAAAGGGATGTGGATCAAGTCTCTGACTCCAAGTCTCAAGTCAAGTCCCAAGTCTTTGGTTGCGAGTTGCGAGTCCCTATCTATTTAATGGGGAAAATGGGTTTAAACCTGAATAAAATTGGACTTGTAGTAAAAAGCTCCAAGTCTCGAATAAAGTCTTTTTAGTCTTTTACAATCGCCAAGTCAAGTCTCGAGTCAAGTCCCAAGTCTCTGGGTACAAGTCTCGAGTCAAGTCCCAAGTCTTTGCCCCCAAGTCCTGAGTCTTTGGTTGAGAGTTGTGAGTCCCTACCTATTTAATGGGGAAAACGGGTTTAAACCTGAATAAAAATCGACTTGTCATAAAAGGCTCCAAGTCTCAAGTCGAGTCTTTCAAGTCTTTTACAATCGCCGAGTCAAGTTCGGGTTGAGTCACTGATGCAACTTGAGTCCGACTCGAGTCCAAGTCAATAGACTCAAGTCTACGTCACTGGTATTTGAAAACTCTTTGCACCTAGTTCAAGAAATACAGTATATGTTTTCACCTCAATGGAACAATAACAAAGAGTCCTTTAGCACCTGATAGGTCAACCAGTTTATTTCATCATCAGCTTTTGTAGACTACAATCTACTGTAGGAGGCTGCATGTCAATTCCCTCCTCCTCCTCCTCCTCCAATTTTCTGTTACTTGTTTCCAACAACCATCAATGTCTTGAGAACCAATGGTGCATGCTCAATCTGCATCAGGCTGTGTTAGAGTTTAGGTGCTTTTTTTAGCCTTTTGTAATTTTTTTTTAAAAAATCTGTATTTCTGCAGACGTAGGCAGTTCCCTGGACATGTAGAATCCACTGCCTTAATTTTGCCTACTTTGGCTTGAAATCTGATAGGCACTGAACTACCGGAGTGAAGTGAACAACATTTGCTAAAATCTTCAGGGCCTTTCCGGATGATCATTTAAGTGTCACAAGTGTGTAAGTTTTTTCTCACTTGCTGCAAGAGATCTAGACATCTTCCCTCAAGAAAGCAATTCAGTTTTAAGGATATCATATTTTCTATTACTCGGTATATTGTTGCTGGGGAAAATGTGATTCTTCCTCTCCACAAGTTAACAGAGGCGTAGCTAAGCAACCCCCCAGTGACATCACCGCCGGAAGTGACATCAATAGCACTGGTGCTACACATCCACTCAGAGGCGCAGGGTGGGCCGGAGGGCCAAAACAATCGCCCTCTCCACTGCTGCTGCCCACTCTTCCCCCCGGCGGTCCATGCCCCCCACCTGGTTTGTCATGCACCCCCCCTGCGTGCCACCCCATGTGCCACCTGGGCCCCGCCGCCCCCCTCCAACCACTGCTTCTGCAAGAGAAGGAATGTAATTGCTTCTGGAATGTAATTGCATAAGTGTGACCAGGTCTTTATGGGTTGTTAATGGTGACCTTACTGGTGATGACCGTATTGTGATCCTACACAACCAGTGTTCCAGGACCAGGTTCCTGCAGGCCAAGAACCCAAACTGAATGGTTTCAAGGCTACATTTGGAGATTAATCTCTGATGTGGTGGGACTGTTGGAAGGGCCATCCTTTCACAACTTGCTGCAAAAGACTGAAATGTATAGGACATTTTTGGTTCCTTTCAACTGTGAAAGCAGAATTACTTACTATTAATAACCAACTGCATATGCCCCCATATATGAACAGAAACAGCAAATAGTAGATACATAATCTCATGATGATGACTAATTATAACTGTATACTATGATGAACCTAAGTGGAATATATCGGTACCTTCTTGTGTATTTATGTGGAGTTTTTTTTTAAACTAACTGCATATGCCCCATATATGAACAGAAACAGCAAATAGTAGACACATCATCTCATGATGATGACTAATTAGCATAACTGGAAATGTTATACTATGAACCTAAGTGGAATATATCGGTAACTTGTGTATCTAAAGTGCTGTACTGCAAGAGTTTGTTTTGGAATACATCGCTTGTAGCAATAATAGTCATCATCATCCAACCCTGTCCCTTCTGTTCTGACCCTAGACTGAGACAGAGCTATAAAACTGATGTAATAGCAGGATTCCAGGCGCTATTTTCACCAGGTGAGGGCAGTCCTATTCCTTAATGAGCAGCAAGCAGCTGTTAAGTTGGGAGAAAGCCAAATTGGCCACCCATACATATAGCCAAAGACATTCTGCTTGGAGACCACTTTGTAATTAGCAGGGAAAAGAGAAGCAGAACTTGTACTGTACGCATGTCTTTCTGTAAGGGCCAAACTATGTGTTTGGGTAATTGGATCGCCTTTCAAACATGTTTAAATGGAATGCAGCTACACACACTCACACCAGCTGTTGCCTGCCTTGTGGCACAACATTTATTGGTCATTGTAGTTTTTCTTTCCTGGAGCAAACAGCAGACTGGGTAGCATAATTTTTGATCAGAGCCATTGGCAGCACTTATGTATGCATGGAAACCTCCCCCCACTATTTTTATCTCGTAGAGCACCCCTCCCTGAACCCCTTGCCTTTTACCCCATCCAAATCCGTCCAGGAATCATGGAGATACAGCCCCTTTTAGCAATACGCACTAAGAATTCGGCTTCTTTCCGGTTTGCGTGCACTTTGACAGCTGGCGCGTGCCAGCAGGGGTCAAGAGTTCACCGACACACGCCTGCCGCAAGCCTCCTGAGCCCCCGAGAGAAGCAGCAGCCAGCCAAGTTCACTCTGTACCCACTTAATCCTTTAAGCCTCTTAACCTTCTAAGCTTTTAATCCCCTTTCTGGGCGTTCAGCCAAGAACCGCAGACGGAGTGTGCCGCTCGTTAAAAGGATTACTAACCCAGCTCTTGACTGTTTGAACCCTCGATCTCCTCTATTTGACAGGTTTAAAGGGCCAGCGATCTATTCCTTGGAAAATGCAGTTTCTGGAGAATTGCTGTGTATTTTGGGTTCCCTTATAAGTTATGCCACCGGATCTTCACTGAGGATCATCGGGGTCACCCCAGGGATGGGTCCCTACACAGAGGGGTCCCGATCCTCCCGCTCTACTGAGGCCAGTCTCGGGCAGAGTGGAGAGGCTCCTGGAAGCAGGGCAATAGATTTGCGGCCGTAAAAGCTGAGTTAGAGTCTCAGCATCCTCACTGGGATTGCCTGGGAAGCCCAGGGGTGCGCAAGGGTTAGAGTCCCGTCTCCTCCTCTTCGCCAGGACTCAGGGGGTTTAACGAAGGTGACACTAAGGGTGTAACTCCCGCCAGAATCTGCACTGCAGGGAGTAGGGGAACGGCCATTTTGCAAGCATAACTTAGACCAGTTAACAACGGCTCCCATTCTGTGCTGGTCCCAAATGGCCGCCATCTACCCGGGCGCCAGCTGGGGGCAGGGACAAAAGGGGAATTCCAGAAGCACAGCAAGGATTCAGATTGCTACATTTCCTGATCTCATACCTGTCTCTCTGTGCATGCTTCCTCTCTATCTCAATCACCCATATCTCTTCCCCATTGTTCCCATCCTGCTTGCTACAATAATTCAAATGTCTCCCAGCTACCTGCATTGTTCTCACCTTGCCTTGCTACATTAATTCAAATGTTCTTCAACTATCTGCTTTGGGACACCTGGAGCCATGGGGCAGGGACCTATTATTTGGCACCCAGGAGCTATCTCACTGGAAATCACTGTCTTTTGTGTTAAGCAGGCTTCACAAAAGATCCCATTCATAAAAACCCCGGAAGACCTCACTCCACCTGAGGTGGGGACCTAATCCAATTATCCCTGACACCCAGTACCCCCACCCATCACCCCATTGGTTCTCAGTAACACAAAGCATCACACTTTTCATTGGTCTCTTAATAAAGTTTGTCTTTTTATTGGTTGAAAGTCTACAACTGTTGCTGCTGCATCTTATTGGAGGGAAAGTTTGAATCCAACATCTGATTGGCTGTATCAAAGTGTAACTTCTTGGATCCTGTCTTGCATTGGTGCCTCTTTATTATGTATTCTTTAAACAATGTACTCCGTGACTTTACCTGTAATAATGAAATGTATATAAGCTTTTGTATTGATTTTGTATATTACACATTGTGCCCTGCATTCTGTGTCCTTTGCTAGCAAAGTAAAGATCTTCCTTTTACCCAGCGCTGGTCTCTCTGAGCTCTATTTTTGGTGCCACCGCATTTCGCGGATCCTTAGCCTGTTTCTCTCTCTCTCTCTCTCTCTCTCTCTCTCTCTCTCTCTCTCTCTGGTGCTGCTACCCACAGCGGAGTCTGGTGTCTGCTCACCGAGTCCCACGAGCTGAAGTCACTTGCACCCTTGGGTGCTCACAACAGCACCTCTCCGCCAGGGCCATTGGCAGCCTTCTGTGGCTGTGTATTTTATTAGAAAAAAAAAAAAAAAAGGATCCAGTCACAGATCTTCAGGGATATTATATTTAGGAGCATATCCTATCTTCATTGGTCTTCCCACTTAAACATCTTTCTCCAAAGATAAAACGGTGACCCACCTTTTTATTGATTGTGCCCCTGTGCTTTCAGTGGCAGCCTGACATGTAAACGTTAAGTGGATGAAGCTTTTTGCTGGCATGGAGATAAGTGATGGAAAAGCTTTGCTTGCTTAATCTCTTTGTATCCAGGTGATGTAAAAAGAACAGAAAGAAGGTGAAACATTACCTTTAATTACTTTGGGGGGGGAGAGGCTCTCAACCTCTGCATAGTCACAGGTTTGTTTGATGCAGTCATCAGCAGCGGCTTTCCATCAGATCTGAACAGAAAACAGAGGTGGAAGAGTCAAACTATACGTTATATAAGAATGCGTACGGTGACCCTGTGTTTTGTTTTTGTGATTTGCAAATAGTATAGACTGGGGACCAAAATGAGGCAAAACCAGAGTGGGGAGATAGAGGGGCTTAGGATTCCCCCCCTACCATGATTCTAATTCCAATTGAATTGCAACCACCCCTTTTTAATTGGAGACAATTTTCACTGAAAGCCAATGGAAGATCCCCCCCCCCATTTAACATGAGTACATGAGTTGGGAGGGAATTGGGACTGGAACAGTTTAGCCTCATTTTTCTGTGCCCCCCCCCACTGCATTGTTAAAAAAACAAAACAAACTGCAAAGCCACATAATATCTCATTTGACCAGGCTTACCAGATCGTCACCGGGACGGGAGCGGTCTACCCTTAAGGGGGCGGGGCGTGGGGGGGCCAGAACGCATCGTGTTCTGGGCCCCCCACGCCACGCCCCCTTAAGGGTAGACCGCTCCCGTCCCGGCGACGATCTGGTAAGCCTGCATTTGACCCTTAGGCAGCAGTGACCTAGCTTTGTAAATGCATTTGTAGGACATGCCCCCCAACAGAGCTGCTAACTTTTGAACCCACCCTGCAGCTCTTCATTCAACAGCTGCTTGATATGCAACAAATAACAGATAATCATAGTCAGTTCCATGCCATGAAAAGCTTCACTTGCAGATTTCTTCACATCAAACCTCAGGAGCAGCAAAGTTGGCATTTTTTTCTGGCCAGCTGGCAACTCTGAAGGTGCCATAAGATTCTGTTGCGTTTTTTTTTTTTTCAGCTTGAGGGTCCTTGAGAAACTGAGGCTGTCTTGCAAAAGCTCGCTCTTCCAGCAAAGAAAGGCACAGCTGTGACTAGTAAATGGACTGAGGATTGCTTCCAAGGCCTCTGTTCCTTGGATGTGCCACTGTGAATGCTCATGATATAAGACGGTTTCTGTATTATTCATTCACCAGTTCCATACAGCAAGAGCACATAGCCAGGCATCTTCAATGAATGCTCTGTGGACTTATCATTCCATGGAGAGCTGCCTTGCAGAGATCAGACAACTTTAAGAAGAATTGTGAGACCACTGGGTGCTGGGAGGAACTTGCAGCACGCATGTTATATTTTAATGTGCATTCGGTGTTTTTTATTTCATTAAAAATTGCAGCTCACCTTCTGTTAATAAATGGGCCCCTTTGGAGGGCACACCTTTGGAGGTGCAGTGAAGGGCAAGGGCCATTTCATTTTGTCATCCTTCTGCTGAAACCATGAATAGGCTTGGCAGGGCCAGCCAAAGTCCTCCTGAGGAAGCATACCAAATGCTGCTCCTCTTACCCAATGAGCACTCGCCTCCCCTCCACATTTCCTCTGCCTTTTCCAATCCAGGGAGTAGAAGGAGAGGAAGGAGCAGTGGAGGCAAGGAGGTGGACAGAGATTCCCCATCTGCTGCCTGATGAAACAGCTTCAGTTGGCCTCATGGATGAGCCAGCTCTGGGGCCCAGGATGAGAAGGTGGTTTTTATATATTCCCCTTGCTTGGAAAGCCAGTCATGTCTGACTCTAGGAGTGGAGCTCATCTCCGTTTCTATGCCAAAGAGCCAGCGTTGTCCAAAGACACTTCCGTGCTCATGTGGCCGGCATGACTAAATGCTGAGGTGCATGGAAAGCTGTTATCTTCCCACCGAGTAGACCTATTAACAGTAGACCTATTAATCTACTTGCAATTTCTTGCTTTCAAACTGCTAGGTTGGCAGGAGCTGGGGCGGAAGCGGTAGCTCACTCGGTCACATGGCACTCAGGTCTCAAACTGCTGTCCTGCCTACCTTCCCGTCTGCAGTTCAGCGTCTTAACCACTGAACCACTGTGGTGCTCCTATTGTGCCCCTGTGGTTCAGTGGTTAAGACGCTGAACTGCAGACAAACACACCCTATAGCTGTTACTGCTCTTTATTATGATGATTGTTTATCAGTCTATTTTATTGTTACTGATCTTAAAAGCCACTTAAAAGGATGGAAAAATTGGGGGGATGTTATTTGGATCAGCACAATTGTGTTCATACTAGAATGTATACTACACCACAAATTCAAATTACTGGTATGTGCTAATTAGTACAGAGCCTTAAAACCAGGGTGGCATTAGGGGTTGGCCAGATCAGGTGTTGGCCAACTTAGTACTGAAGCCCATCAGGTTTGGGGTTTTTTTGTTTTTGTTTTTGTTTTGCTTAGCTCTGTTGGAGCTGAATCAGTGTTGAGAATTGGGACAAAAATTGGCATAAATTAGATATTCTGCACATCTTCTGAACTTCTCAGGAAAAAGATTCTTGATTAATAATGTCCCCAAGCATCAGGAGTTAGGTAAATTCATATTTCAAACATGGAAATTATTAACTTTGGCAACCTAGATTGGAACCAATGTTTGTATACAGTGTGTGTTGCATACACCCTGCATACGGTGTATGTTGCATACAGGGAGACTGCCTAGCCAAATGCAACAAACTCTGCAAAATCCTATACAAAAGCATAGGAAGCTGCCTTATATAGCCCTACCAGCATCCCAGAATCGAGGCTGGCTTCAACCTAGAGCAGACCCGAGCCACTCCCAAGTGTGCACCATGGCTGCCCAATGGGGTTCCGGCTTCCATCGCGTCGTTGACCGGAAGTTCCGGAAGTTCCGGAAGCCGGAACCCCATTGGGCAACCGCGGTGCACACTTGGGAGTCCAGGGTTTCAGGCTGGGGGCTTTTGTCGTCCTACCTGGAGATGCCAGGGATTGAACCTGGGATCTTCTGCATGTGTTCTACCACTGTCCATCAACTCGGTCTTTAAAGGGCCTCTAGATAGCCATGACAGAAGTATATAACAACAGTAGTGTTTTAATGACTACAGGTAGTCCATTTTAACAACTGGCTCACTTTGAGATAGCTAAAGTTGCCTTTTGGGCTTTGATTGCACATCTCTTTGTCAGTCTGATAAATAGCGCTGATAAGGTTCTTCTCTTCTCTGCATGGCGTCAGCTCCTGAATCTTTGGTCCATGTAACATATTTGCTGCTGCAGTCACCTGAACTGCTCTCTTTGAAAAGATAAATCGTACAATAATTGGCTTGCCAGCGGTACTACATCCACAGATCTCCTTAGGAGGCTGTAATACACTGCAGTTAATGTGTACAGTAAGAGCCGTGTAAATAGACAGTAACAATCTATTACCTTTTAAATCTTTCCTTTCAGACATTTTGAATTGGCCTGTGTGTCTCTTTTATTGAATCTCCTCCTCTCCAACTTTCATGTCACTCAATTTTTTGCTCGTTGCCATTTAACACAGAAGATGTTATTTGGTAAGTTATACCGTATTGAAAAGTGTGCCATATCACCAAAGAGTAACACTATATGAGCATTAGTTGTCAGATAACAACCAGGCAAGGATGGCCACCTACTGTGGGCCCCAGGGCAGCTCTGTTCAGCAGACACAGGCCAGCCCCATGTTGGCACCATCTAGTAGTATGGACTTCAAACATTATTTTATTATAAAAATGTCAAATAAGAGAAAAAAACATTAATCTCATAGCCAGTTCATTAAAAGACAGCATAATCTTGGTGTCAGCCATAGAGCAAAATTTAAAATCAACATTCAGCAGATATCGGGCTTCTCTAAACCCACCCCAGCACAGTGTCTTTTCTGGTGGCTGTTTGCTGGTGTTCTTCTGCATCTTTTTTAGATTGTGAGCCCTATTGGGACAGGGAGCCATTTAATCTTTTGATTTTGTCTGTAAACCGCTTTGTGAACTTTTTGTTGAAAAGTGGTATATAAATACAGTTAATAATTAATAATAAACGACTAAGCTTTCATGTGGATCCTGAAACCACTTTAAAGTTGAGGCTATGTGGGCAGAAAAGGTTTGGCACCACCACTGAAGAGGCTCTGCTCTTTATATCTACCCTCTATTCCAGTCAGCAGAAGAATTTGGAGCAGACCATCAGATGTTACCCAGTTGATCTTTTACAGTACTCTTTATATATGCATGTAGGATATATACAAGTGTACTTGGTGCTGGGTGTCTGCCTAGACAGCAAAGGAACAGACAGTTACCTTGACCATTGGAAGGACTGCTGGCAAGAGGCCACAGATCCACTGGCCAGGAAGGCCACACTTGTGATTAAAAGGCCATGTAATTCCCCCCCTACTCCTTAATTGATCTTTGAAATTCAACACCCCAAATTTAGACAGAGCTTATTTACTACTTAAATATTAATGCGTTTTTCACACCTCCAAAATGGAAATGAAGCTTTCCAGTTCTGAATCTTGCTGGAACAATCGATTTAAAGGGTTATGACCCAAGCCACTTCCCTAGATTCCCGAGTTGGAAAAACCACCGTTTGAAAGAGAAAGGAAGGATTTAAAACCTCCAATGGTCCTCATCAACCTCATAATGAAGCTCAATCTTCATCCAATGGAAACACTCCAATGGTCGTTCACAGTCCAATCCTATTCAAAGCCCTGTGCTCGGATGCAGTGGCACCAGGCAGTCTCTGCTGCATCCAGGGCGGGGCTAGAGGTCTCCTCGAGGGAAGTGTCAAGGCCCAACAGCCCCTATGGGGTTACTCAGAGGCGCACTAGCAAAATGGCTGGCGCAGCTCTGAGAAGCCATTCAATGGAGGCCTCCTCCTCCAAGCCCGTCCCCCTCCCGGGCATGATCTGCCCTCCTCCCTGCCCTCTTCCTGCCCCAAAACGCCACCTCCCCGACGCCCTCCCCCCGACTCCCCGCTGGCCAGTGGAGAGCTGCACTCCACTGGGTGCAGCTCCAACTACTATATCACAGGGCTGCATGTTATGCAGATAATCCATCATCTAATTATACATTAGTCTCTTATGAGGTGTCCCTCATCACCTTCCAGATGTTGCCAATTATCTTGGAAAGTTTGATAGCACCCAGGTTTCCCTTCTTTGTTGTTTTACTTCTGGGGTTTTTGGCCCTTGAGTTGTGGTCCTTGCATGTTGTGTAGCCTTTTGCCTTGCAAGAATTGATAGTCATGATCTCCTCTACCATTCAAGGAACTCTGTGATCTAGACCAATGATTTTCTAAGTTCCTACATACTTAGGCTTGCCATCCATCCCGGAAATCTCGGGACCCTGCCGGATTCCGGGCTTCGGTCCTGGATCGGTCCGGGGCTTTTCGGGCCTGGTGGAAGCCTCCACCGCTGATTTTAAAGTGTAAAAACTTACCTTTTTTCCGGGCGCTGCCATCTTGGATCTCGCAAAATCTCGCGAGATCCAAATTGGCAGTGCCCAAATCTCGTGAGGGCATGAAGCAGTACAGTAATCTGGTAAGCCTATACCTACTCTTTCTTTGTTGACTGGTCTGACAAGAAGCTCCTGTATGTTTTCCATGAAAGTCCTGTTTGTTGCGGAGGATTCTTGGGCATATTAAGAACATAAGAAGATCCCTGCTGGATCAGGCCAAAAGCCCATCTAGTCCAGCTTCCTGTATCACACAGTGGCCCCACCAGATGCCTCAGGGAGCACAAGACAACAAGATAACCTGTTTCCTGTTGTCACTCCCTTGCACCTGGCACAGAGAAAACCTACTTCTAAAGCCAGGAGGTTGCTTATGGCTTGTAACCTTGCATGGTCTTTTCCTCCATGAATCTGTCCAAACCCCTTTTAAAGACATCTAGGCCAGGTGCCATCACCACATCCTGTGGCAAAGAGTTCCACAGATGAATTACACGCTGGGTAAAGAAATATTTTCTTTTGTCTGTTCTAACTCTCCTTCCACTCAATTTTAGTGCATGTCCCCTGGTTCTGGTGTTATGCGAGAGGGAGAAGAATTTCCCTCTATCCACTCTCTCCATCCCATGCATAATTTTATACATCTCAATCATGTCCCCCCTCAGGCGCCTTTTTTCTAGACTGAAAAGCCCCAGACGCTGTAGCCTTTCCTCATAAGGGAGGTGCTCCAGCCCACGAATCATTCTGGTCGCTCTTTTCTGCACCTTTTCCAATTCAACTATATCCTTTTTGAGGTGTGGTGACCAGAATATTCTATTCTATTCTTAGTTCACAAGGTACACTGGCCAGGTCTGTTAGGTCTCATCTTGTTCAGTGTGAGAACCACCCTAAAAAAAAAAAACCCAACAGGCTCCTGTAGTTGTATCTTGGAGGGGAGAGGAGGTTTGGTATACATGGACAAGCTATCTTTCTCAGGGTACGTCTTCCACCACTTGTTGATCTTAATCTTGAGGAATATCTGCTGAGCTTCTTATGAGCCCCAGAGTTCCAAGGAACACAGTTTGAAAACCTTTGCAAGACCAAGCAAGACCAAGGTAACAAGGCCCAAAAAGAGTAGACTCTGCAAACTTTTGGATGCACTGCAGTGAGTCACTGCTTTGTTCTGGGCTCTGGAAAAAGACTATTGCATACCACACAGGGAGGAAGTGATGATCACATGGCGAGATGGTAATGATTCTGAGTGTGTAATTGGACCTGGTATCATCACAAGGTGACAAGTTAGTTCCAACGTTGAGATAATTATACCAGATCCTCTGTACAGCAGCCACAGTTAGGCAGCTGCTGTGCTTTAGCAGAAATAATGTTCAAACATTCCAACCACTTATGCCAATTATTTGTGTGGGGGCAGGGGGGGGGCGGGGAGGACAATCAAGAACTGAGAATAGAAGTTGCTGATGAGATAAATTTAATTACGTGATATAATGTTTCTACATTCATTGCACTAAGTGTTTCTGTTCATATTTATTCATTCATTATTCTGAACTTTGTTAGGTTCAGATTAATTTATTAAAACTGTTTAAATGTATAATTCAGAAAGACAATTATTTGCAGTCGCTTTTTATACACTTTGTGGTAAAAGGCATTGCATGTATTCATTTATGCCAGATGCTGTTTTAGGGATCCTACACTAACATGCAGACCACAGCAAGCTAGATATTTGCTAGGATCCATAAGAACATAAGAATTCTTGGTGGATCGGATTAAAGACCGAAGTACATGTTGCATTAAACCCATCATTAATTGACAGATTCAGCACAAGAAGTGGGCCAGAAGTGTTCCTTTCTAGTTAAAATATAAACAGCCACAGTGGGGAGGGTGCTCAGTCTGGAATCTGGATTGGTATGACAATGTGTATGGGGAGGAGGTACCGTATTGGTCTGAGTATAAGACTCACTTTTTTCTCGTAATTTAAGTTTTTTAACTAGGGGTGCGTCTTATAATCAGGCTGTTGCAATTTAATGCCAGTGATTTAATTAATTTTTTTAATAGCACCAAACTTTAAGGGTGCGTCTTATAATCAGGTTGGCTTATACTCGGGACAATACGGTATTATTAATGCTTTTCTATCACTGTGTTCCCACCAAACGTTGCTTCCCAAAGCAGCAACTCCCCCCCCCATTTATTTATTCAGCTTCTTGCTCTTTCCCCAAGTGCTGATCCATCAGAGACTCTGTCTCTTCCCGTGACTGCTACGTTTGCTCACAAATGAGGGGCTTTGTCAAAATGTCAAATGTCTAAGGCTTCGATCCTGTGCACACTTAGCTGGAAGTCCCTTTGAATACAGTGAGTAAATATGCATAGGATTACACTATAATAAATATAACTGATCATCCCTATCTACATATTGTTGAAAGGTACATGCATACTGCAAATAATTGAGCCTAATTTGTAAGTGAATATTATATTATATGTGAGGCTGTAGGATGTGTTTACTCAGGCTTACCAGATCGTCGCCAGGACGGGAGCGGTCTACCCTTAAGGGGGCGGGGCGTGGGGGGGCAGAACGCATCGTGTTCTGCCCCCCACGCCCCGCTCCCTTAAGGGTAGACAGCTCCTGTCTCGGCGACGATCTGGTAAGCCTGTGTTTACTGCTTACATGGTGCAGAAGTTAAGGCAGGTACCTTAACTTACCATTTCCATGGTGTTGTGTGTGTGTGTGTGGGGGGGGGGTTATGAGCAACTATGCAAGTACCTTAACTTTTCTAAACGGACGTGTTTTCTTATCTTAGAATGTTAAATACAAGTTCTGAATTTTCTGAGTTCAGTTGAGGATTGTTTTTAATCTTACCGTATGGCAGGGGGGGTTATTTTCATGGCTTCATTGCTCTCTACTTGCTAAAATTGCACAGATGCATAACCAGTGATGTAGACTTGAGTCTATTGACTCAGACTCAAGTCAGGCTCAAGTCACGTCAATGACTTGACTCAGACTTGACTCAGCGATTGTAAAAGACTTGACTCGAGACTTGGAGCCTTTTACGACAAGTCGAATTTTATTCAGGTTTAAACCCGTTTTCCCCATTAAATAGATAGGGACTCACAACTTGCAACCAAAGACTCGGGACTTGGGGGCAAAGACTTGGGACTTGACTTGAGACTTGGAGTCAGAGACTTGATCCACATCCCCGTGCATAACTTGCTTTGCTCCTTAGGTTTTTCTGGTCATCCTGTTGCTGGGATTCTGATGCTTTGTCACTGTCTGGAGTCTCTCTCTCTCTCTCAAACATTCCTAACCTGTGTCTATCTCCGGCCAATTCCTAATCGTTAGGGAAAGAAGGCCTAGCTTCAAAAAGGGGTGTGTGCAATTCCAAAGAGTATTCAGTCCAGTTAATGGTTCAGCTAACACTAGGCTAAAAACTTTCAGCCAGATTTAAGGTGGGGTTTGAGGCAAAACCCCTATTCCTGAAATCCAGCTGAAATGTTCCCCACTTTGTTGACTGCAGATGATATAGCAAAAATGGGGAGGGGGCATTTTGTGTCAGTCCTAGACCTGGGTGCTATGGAATGCAGACCTCAGTTGGTGTGAACAAAATTACAGCTGGATGTAACTTAAAGTGGTTGGCTATTATCAGGGAACACAGATGTCTGACTCACTTTAAGAGTGGCTAAATCCACACTTTTGTGTTAAACATTTTGTATCCTTCAGGCCCCTGAAAACTAAGACTAAACGTCATTCTATGGCTTAGCTACATCTACAGATTTGGCAGTGCTGCATAGTGGGAAGTGCAAAACCATAAATGAGCAAAGGCCAAAATTACAGGGATAGTCCCGGAGCTAGCTCCATTCATTGTCACAGTTCATAAAGAACAAACCTGCTCAGCCAGGATCTGTGATTATGTTCCTCCCAAAGGTTTCCATCATGCAGAGAAAAAAGTATCTCAAACATCAGTGGCTATCATTCAATTGTCTCCACTCAAATAGGCTGAATTGATTTTATATAAATAGTTTTTATCCAAGTATTTTTGTCAGTCTATCAGCTATTATATGGATAACCTGTCCACAATATTTTCATTTTTCAGCCACCTGCCTCGTGCTCTCCCTCATCCTAGTTGGTTTTCCAGCAGAGGCTGGATGACCACCTATCAGGGATGCTGTAGATACCTGCACTGAACAAGGAGTTAGACTAGATCAGGGGTTCCCAACCCCTTCCTGCCCGAATACCACCTCTGGCGCCACTCTCCTTCTGAGTACCACTGGAAGTGACTGGTGATGATATCACCAGTTACTCCTGGGTTTTCAGAGGTCAAAAAATGCAGGGTGGAGGCTCTGGGCAGGTGGGAGGGCCCTTCTCAGCGTTACTGAGAGGCTCGGCCCAAGTCATGAGCTTCTTGGGAGCAAAAACGCACCACCAAAAGCACAGCATCAGAGTAGGGTTCCAGCGGTCTGAGTAGTACCACCAGTGGTCAGCCGAAGTACCACTGGTGGTACTAGTACCATAGGTTGGGAACCCCTGGACTAGATTACCTCCAAGATCACTTCCAACTCTGACATTCTATGGCTGCAATCCTATACACACTTCCCTGGGAGTAAACTGGATTAAATGCAATGGAGCTCAGTGGTGTTTCGCGGACCGCCCTCCCCCGCGCCGGAAGTGACATCGCCGCTGAGCCGATGAAGACCATACCAAGGCACAAGGCAGGTGGGAGGGCCAAAACCGCCGCCCCCACTCGTGCCTGCGATCCTGCCGCCTGGGGGCCCACCGCCCCCTCAACCCCCCAACGACGCCTCTGATGGAGCTTACTTCTGAATAGACATGCATAGGACTGCACTGTACAATTTTTCGCGAGGAGAAATATAGATACACACAAATTCTTGATAGCGCATCGTTATCTCTGCACTCTTTGTTCTACTTGCTGTGCTGGAAATGTTCTGGGACTGGGATGTGAGTTGCCAGAGGGATTTGCACACTACTGGGCAAACAAAGAAGCAGGTTTTGTGGAGCCAGAGGCAATTTTTCTGCCATTTACCAGTTTCCTGTGCAGTATCTCTGTCATTTCCCAACCATTGCAGCAAATGCTTTTCCCGCTAATTCCCTCCAATATGCTACAATTTAACTATTTAAAACTATTTTTAAAACATAAAAAAATTAAATCACCCTGGTTTTGTTTCATTTTTGTGACCAATCTTCTGGTTTTGGTACTTAAGAGTCAGGATGGTGTAGTGGTTTGGGAGTTGGACTTAGACCTGGAAGATCCAGGTTCAAATCCCCACTCAGCCACAAAGCTTCCTGGGTGACCTTGGGCCAGTCACTATCTCTCAGCCCCACCTACCTCACAGGGTTGTTATGAGGACAAAAAGGAGGGGAGGAAATATGTACACCACTCTGAGCTCCTTGGAGGAAGAATGTGAAAAATAAATAAATAAAAATGTGAAAAATAAATAAATAAATTATATTAAGATTAAATTATATTAAGCTATCTTGAGCGGTTTTAAGGGAATAGTAGGTTAGAAATATTTTAATAGATAATCTATATCCATGCCAGAAGTGGCTTTTGGTTATTCAAATAGCTATTGTAAATAATGCCTAGTAAAGAAGAATAGATGCTTTTGAACTGTGGTGCTGGAGAAGACTCCTGAGAGTCCCTTGGACTGCTAGGAGATCAAATCAGTCAATTCTAAATGAAATCAAGCCTGTCTGTTCCCTGGAAGGACAGGTACTAAGGCTGAAACTCAAATATTTTGGCCACCTAATGCGAAGAGAGGACTCTCTGGAGAAGACTCTGATGCTGGGAAAGATTGAAGGCAAAAGAAGGGGAAGGCCAAGGATGAGATGGTTAGACAGCATCACCGATGCAACAAACATGAAAATGAGCGAACTCAGGAAGATAGTGGAGGACAGGAAGGCCTGGCGGGATATGGTTCAAGGGATCACGAATGGTCGGACACGACTTAACGACTGAACAACAACAACAAAGGTGGACTTCAGTTAAGTCCTGTTACTAATAAAATTAGCGCAACTTATGTACAACTTGCAGTCCACCAGGAAGAAAGCAGACCACATGCTAAGTATTGTGGCCTGCCAGGTTCTTGATAACTTCCTTTTGTAGTCCCAGCCAGGTAGTAAAATTAGGAAACTAACAGCCAAAGTACTCGCACCAAAGTACTTACTCCAAAGTTAGTCATGTTAAGTCCAGGGTGGCTTTCTCCTAAGTAAGTATGCATAGGACTACAGCTACCATTTTCTGGACTTCACCATTATCACACATTGGCTGTCTAAATGCCCATAGAAGCTAGCGTTCTTTTTAGACCAATTACATGAGATGGGAGGTCCACCTCTCACTCAGAAGTTAATCAGAATGGCTGGAGTTGCTTCTGGTCATAAAAACAACACTCACCAATCCTTATTTCTTTATGTCATATGTTAATGGAGTGGCACAATTTTGTCCAGTACGACTCGCTTACAAGAGACAATATATACACACCTCTATGACTTCATTGCTCTGTAAAGTGGTTTGACAGCCCTTAACAAGATAACTTGCAGAGCCCACAGTAATGAGAGAGGTTACCTGCAGTTCATCGCGCAAGGCAAAGGGTGTCTATGGTCCGACAGCACACTCCACTGTTTCCAGTGCTAATTGCTGAGCTGCCAACTGTGTTCCGCTCTTCCTATTGCATTCTACACTCTCCTATAAATTCCATCGCTGCCATTTTGGCAGTTAACATCTTGGCAGCTTACTGTTCAGTCATTAAGTCGTGTTCGACCCTTCGTGATCCCATGAACCACATCCCACCAGGCCTTCCTGTCCTCCACTATCTTCCTGAGTTCGCTCATTTTCATGTTTGTTGCATCGGTGATGCTGTCTAACCATCTCATCCTTTGCCTTCCCCTTCTCCTTTTGCCTTCAATCTTTCCCAGCATCAGAGTCTTCTCCAGAGACTCTTCTCTTCGCATTAGGTGGCCAAAATATTTGAGCTTCAGCCTCAGTACCTGTCCTTCCAGGGAACAGTCAGAGTTGATTTCATTTAGGATTGACTGATTTGATCTCCTAGCAGTCCAAGGGACTCTCAGGAGTCTTCTCCAGCACCACAGTTCGAAAGCATCTATTCTTGGGCGCTCAGCCTTCATTATGGTCCAAATGTTGTTCTAACACCTGAGGAGGTCCACAGATGTGGATGAAATGTAGTGTTATTTTTATTGTTGTTTTAAGCAGTGTTTTTTAACGTTGTCTTTAAAACATTTAAACATTTTTCTGACATGGCTTTTAATCCTGTTAATTTTAAATCGCTATACATGGTTTGGCAATGTTTGTGTTCATCTGCTCTCCTAAATAATGTTTATCATTTTTAATTAGCTTAATTTGAGTCTTATTAAAATGCAGCCCATTTTCAAATCTGAATGTGTAACATACTCGTATATACCCATTACATTTCTTGGAATTGCACCAGGCTATAAAATACAAATTTAAAAAGACAGCAGTAGAGACAAATGCAGAAAGTATAAGCTTTTTATAGTTGTGTGTACATTAAATAGAGAACTCTAACCTGAAATGTATGTGCATTGAAAAGAGTGCAGAATTCTAACCATGTAATCCAAGTCTGTATACAGTACTGAGAAGTAAGTCCCACTGTGCGCAGCTCAGGTTACTCCCAAGTAAGTGGGATAGGAGTGTAGCCTAAGAAAGCACAGCAATTAAGGTTGCTGCAATCAGGAAAACATTTCAACCCACCACTGATTTGATGGACTTGCAGGGATTTTTCCTGCTAGACTTCACCCCAGTCATTTTGGCCCTCTGTCACCTGCAGTGACTTTAATTCCCTATATGTATATGGATTCCACAGACTTTTCCATAAGAGATCAACTTTTTCCTAGAGCAGAATGACAGATTGGTAGGCTCTGTAAACCAGGACCCAGGCTCTTTGGCTAAAAGCTACAGCCAGACACCCCCGGGACACCACCACCCCCTGTGAAAATTGATATAGAGCACATAGTCCTATTGAAGCAACATCATTAGGCAACACAGAGGGATGGCATTTTTTGCTTCAAAGAATGTACAAACCTGTCACTGAATAGATCAGAAACATCTGGCTGTGTGCTAACAAGCACAATGAACTCCATGCGGGGAGTCTGATCATTGGAAGAACAGATGGAAACATAGAATGGTATAAGTTGATGGAAGATTTTGGTCCTTGGTTTTGACACTGGAGGCCCTGGGAGATGGGGGACAAGCAAGGAATGTGAAGTGACCTTTCAGAACAAAGGAATGCCATTATAGCTCCAGAAGGGATATTCTTTCTGCTCTAGTGGAATCTAGTGGTGAACTGAACCCAATGAAATAGGCCACGAAAACAGAAGTGCCCTTTCCCCTTTTGAGATTTTACAAGAAAGCGGCCAAAAAAGGAACCGAGAATCATTTAAAAGTGTTTACAGATCAACATACAGTTAAATTATGAAGTGGCACCCTCTGAGGGTCTTGGATCTCAGATTTTTGATGGGCTTGTTTGTGTTGTGTCTCGCTCAGCTGATCAGCTATTATCCATCAATGCTGATGGCTAATGTCCCCAGTGAGCTCAATGGACAGGCCACTTTATCAGCTGTAATTAGCTCATAAGTGCTGTTTCATTGATAAACGCGGAAGCAGAGCAGTATGGAACACAACAAAGGAACTCAGTGTACATGTGTGTGTGTGATGGTAAATAAGAATCGGCAGGCTGCTGACATGGCCTATGGAAAGTCTTTGTTTTCAGGCTCGGAAACACTAGCTTGGAGATGTAGGAGACTTTTCCTTGTTTTAGGAAGAGCTGCCACATTTTCAGGTAAAGTCTCCCTCTGTGACTAATAGCTGCATATTTTGCAGACAAAATTATACACAGTTTAGATTTCATTCTGGGAAAACCAACCTTCCTCATGATCCTATGTATTTAACCAGTTGTAAAATGTGATGAAATACCATGGCAATTTTTTTTTTAAACGTCTTTGCATAGTGCCAAAAGGCTGGCCATCCTTGGTGGCACCAGGTGAGCTTCTCTAAGAAAGGCATTTCATATGTGGGGCAGGGCTAGCCCAAGACCTGGCACCAGAGTGTTGCCAAGGCCCTCATTTTCAAAAACATGCACAGTCTCTCCTAACTCTATTCTTGATTTCCTTAGCTGACAGCCCTGGGAGTTCACCCGGGGGTAGGGGACAGCCCAGGATTTCACCCGGGGGTAGGGGGTGAGGCTCTACTCCCTCTAATTATGGTCATGCTAATAAAGGGTCATTGATCAGAACAGAAAGCAGTCACACTGTGTCACCTTCCTCTAAGGTCTTGCAAATTTGGGCTCCCAACCTTGTCATAATCTCATTTGCAAGCCCAAGTCATCCTAAATAACAAATTAAGCCTAATTGGCCAGTGACCAAGCCGCCTGGACAGTCTTTCCAGACTCTTTCTCCCTCCAGGATATGTCTTCCAACAACAACCTAAGCATGGGTGCTGTCCACAACCTGCCATACATTTTGTCCATCAGGAGCCTTTCCGATTGGGGAGCAATTAAGTCATTGTGCTCTCCTGGAAGGACACACCTTAATCAGGAAACTCCTGGCTGCATACTCAGAAGATGTTCCAGATACCACTATTCACCCAGGAATGTCTTTGTACTCTCTGTCCAAAGTCCTATAATAACTTCTATACTGGGAGCAGATTTTTGGCATTTTCTTCCCCACTGAAAGCATCCATGCTGTCCGTTTTGGTAGTCTCTCCCTCCACTACAGACTTCCACTCTGTGACCATTTTTGATGAGATTTTCCCCACTTGATTTATTAGGATCAACACCTTAAGCAAACTTTTGGGTTCTCCAAAAGTCTTCATCAGGCTGGATGTTAAGCAAAGCCGAAAGGGGCATGTGGTTTCGGGGCATGTGTCAAGCCCCCAGAGTCTTCAGTTCGTAAATGTGATCACTGCCTTCAGTTCCTTTGGAGGAAATGTTCGAAATAAACATGTGAGAAATCAGAAATGTCATTCTTCTTTCCCCTATTGGCATTTAAAACAAATCTAAGAACAGAAGGGAGACCTCATGTTGCTAGAAACACACAAAATCATCCAGCTAAATATTGTCAGCTTCAGGCAGCTTCCAGAGGAAGCCTGAAGGGCAAACTGCAATGAATTCATGTACTTTCTTCCCCAGCATGCTTTGAGAGTTTGAACTTTGGGTGAATGGCATCTTCTCACTCCCTCGATGATTAAGACAATGTGCTGCATCTAGTCACACTGACAGATTACACGTTCTTCCTTCAGGCAAGAACCAGAATAATCCAAAACTCATGCACCAAGTGTTACCCTGTATGATCTTCATCATAAAAAACAACACAACCTCCCTAACAAAAAATTTAATGGAGACTTTAAGTCTTATCTCCATCTCTCTTCTCTTAAATCTTTCCTACAAAGTCTACATAGGCTGGATGCTATGCCCTCCTGTGTGGTGTCAGAATATTCACAGACATTCTAACTGCAGAGGGGAAAGAGTTAGTGTAGAGGTGGTGAAAATTAATGTAGCTGGTTGTGAGAGAAATGAGAGGTCAGTTTGTTTGGGGGAAATCTTATACAGTATCTAGAGAAGGACGAGGTTTTGTGCTATAGGGAATCTGAGGAGACAGGAGAGTAATGGCCCAATCCTGGCAGCGGGCAGGGGGTGTGTGAAACAGAGAGGGGAGGAACAGGGTAGAGCATGGGGGAGGGAGGGAGGATCAAGGCCGAGATAAGGGCAGTTTTGGTAGCAACGGTGCTGCCAATATCCTACCCCCCCTTCCTGGCCTCAAACCCCCAACCTGGGTCCACTCAGACTTGCACCAGTAAATTAGCTTTGGCAGGTATGAGTAGACCCATCAGGGCAGCAAAGGCGTGCCCTGGGGCAACCTTGAGGAGACCCCCGGGACTCTCCCCCATGGGATGCAGCATGCCCTGTTGGCGCAGCTGCAGCTGCATGGGGGAGTTAGGTAGGATTGGGCTGCCCCTTTGGGAAGTAGGGTTGCTGACTACAAGGGAGACAAGAGTGATATATGGGAATCCTGACCTGAGGAATAAGATGGCCTTATGGTTGTTGGTAGGCAGTAGTGGAGAGAGATAAGAGCTAAATTTTAAAAATTATAGAAGATCTCTGACAGCAGGTTTCTGTTCTGTTTCTTGACTTGAAGAGGCATCTCTCTAGTCCGAGAGCTGCTACATTAGGTAAATCCAAGTATAGCCACCCCTGTCTAAACGAATTTGACAGATGAACCTCCAGGTTTTTTCCAATACTGAACTGTATGGTTCTTCCGACAGTTTCTCTTCCTTGCAGTCATTTCCTCAATTTGACAAACAAAACGGATTGTCTCATTACTCCTCCTGATCTTTATCTTGACAATTCCGTCAGTCTGCCTGCACCCTGTGTGAAATGCCTGAGATAATTTGATTCTGATCCCCTTCGTCATGTTGCGCGTTGTGTATTCGTTCACTTTGCCTGCCCGTTGAAACTGGAATCTATTTATGTCCTTTAATTTGCACATAAATGTGACATTTAAAGAAAGACAATTTGTCTCCTAGGGATTCTTCCCAACTGATTATGGAATAATTGCAATTATTTTAAAAGGCTGCTACAAAACCAGATAGAAGTAGAAAGCGTGATAACTGGGGATGATGACTCCACGCTCACAGGCATTTGCGAAGGAAGCAAATGATGATACACCTATAACTGCAAAGGAAGTTGAAAAAGCGACCAGGAAAAACTAATTATCCCAGTTTTTCCTTTTGTTTTAGAAATTGCTGGATGAGATACCCAGACAGATACACCTTCAAGACTGATCTTCAGACAGGTCTGATTTTCTCTTGAACAGCTTAAAGTGAACAGAAATGATTACTAAGAACTGGAGGTAGTGTTTACGTCATGCTAAGTTATCGTGTGTGTTTAAGTTGTTTAAGATGTGCTTAGGTCTAAGAGCCTTTTTTTTTTTAGTTAGGTCTATTTGAAGATGTAATTTTCCATATAAATATTTTGGTATATTGTCATAAGGACAGGTACCCATCCTTGTATTTACTCACTTTTTGAGGTCTAAGCTGTGGAACAATGTCTTCTAAATGAAGCCAGGCCTGGCCCAACACCTCTGCCTGAGGTGCAGAAGATTTACAGGTGGCCCCATCACCCCCACCTTTTTGTCCACTCCACTCCCATACCTCCAAGAGGGATGGCAGAGGCTGCCACTGCTGGAAACAATACATACAGCATGTAATGTGGCGACCTGCTTCCCTATCCACTTTCGTCACATGGTCCCTTTAATGCAAACAGGAAGTGTGGGATTCCAGATGCACTGGAATTACCCCAGTGCATCTCTCACTTTCTGTTTTTTTTATTTAGCGAGATTACATAGGCAGCAAAAAAAGGGAACCACCTACCCTTTGAAAAGGACTTCCTGGAGTTTTGCCTTTAGTATACAAACAAGCTCTGCTGGGGCTGAACATTTGGTTTTGCATATTTTATTAGTGAGCGATGGAAGGTTTGCAGTTAAATAGAATGTGGAATTAGTCAAACATTAGTTGACTAAATGGCAAAATCATAGTCTCCCTGCTAATTCTCAGCACTCCGTTCTTTTCCAGGAATACTTTAAAACAAGCCGGGGTTATGTTTTCAGTGTTCCTTGCCAGATCTGAGATATTCATCTCATTTAAACTGGATTTGGTTCAATCCACAATACTCCACAGAGGTAGTAAAAGCAAAGTGTAAGGAATAAAAACCGATTAAAAACTCAAGGTGTTCATCCTATGAATTCAGCTACATAGAAAACATGTCATGAGATTTGGCTACCTCAAAATCTTTGCTGAGGTCATGGTGTCCCTAAAGGAGCAGGTTCCCACCGGCTGCTGGGCTACCAGGTGGCAGCAGTGGCCAGGTCTGCTTGGTTTCGGCTATGGCTGATAAGCCGGCAGCCTCCTTTCCCATGGGCCAGGATGTTGCCAAAATATTTATATCCCCCATCTCTCAATCATGATTTCTGCAGCAGTTCACAATGTGAGTTAAGCACACTATGGTCAGTGTTGAATACAGAGCCCCTTCACACTAGATTCTTGCAAGGGCTTCAAGAGGGCCTGTTCCCTTAATGTGTGAGAGAGAAACAGGTGAAAGAAAACATACACAATCTAAACAAAACCAAAAAGTTAAAACAGTGGCAGCAACCAAATCAATGTTGCCCCACCACTGAACGAATCTTGGGGCTGGGTGGGTGGGTTTACCCCACCAAACGCAGAAGCGTCGTACCACTGGGGGTGATAGGGGCGGTGGGCCCCAGGGCGCGGGCCACTCTTACCTGCGGATCTGCCGCCCCGCCACCCCGTTGATTCCTCTTTGCAGCCAAGAACGGCTGCAGTTTGGCCCTCCCACCCTCCCTTGCGCCATTTGGCTCCAAAAAAGAGCCAAAAAGCGTCGGGGGATGTGTCCGCATGCACGGGGGCGTGCTACACTGCTGTTACACGCCCCAGGGGCGGGGCGTGTGGTGGCCATGGGGGCGTGTCCACGGAGGCCCCCACCCTTGGGGGACGTTGATCCATTTCTGACCAAATGCTTTGAAGAATCCAACCCTGGGGAGGAGCTTGGTTGGCCATGACGGCTGCTTTCACCCCCACCAACCCAATCTGGAGTGCATCAACACACAGGCAACATGGAGGCCACCTGCAACATGGGAGCTGTGGTCTGGTTGTCATATCCACCAGCCAGGCACAGAAGAAGGCAGGAGTTCCAGTGAAGAACGTCATGGGACAGAGTCCATCACATGGGACTTAGGCAGGACTGAAGCTTTGGGGTTTGGAAAGAAAGGGCACTATAAAGGCCTTGGAAGAAGTTCTGCATATGGTGACAGTACTCATGGCTTTTTAAGGGGCTTTCAGAGCCAGGGAATTGCTGCAAGGCACTGGGTGTGGAAGAGTTTGCCTCTTGCAATCTGTAGGTGTGGTGTCCCTCACTCTTTGAGTCTCTAAAACAGATCAGAGGGGTAGGAGCCAAGTGATGCAACTGGGGAAGACTAGTTGTTGCCGGATAGACGTATATTAAGGTGAGGGGCAGGGGTGAGGTGGTCTTTTTAGGCTTTAGGACAGCAGTCCTCTTGCACAGTAGTTTTGATCCATAGTTAGTGGGGCTCTGGAAAGGTTAGGTAAGTCCCCCAAGGATTTTGGCCTGCCTCATGTCTTATTTGGTGTGGGGACAGAAACGAAACTCATGAAGAACAATACAATAATGCTTAACATTTATATAGTGCTGTTTTCTAGTTGTGCAAAGTGTTTCACATGGGTTATCTTGATGTTGCCAAGCGCCACAAATGCTTTCTCTCCCGCCTAGGATATAGGAGCAGAAATATAGCTTCCAGCACAAATTTTCGTACCAAGATCTTGAGCTGAATGCCTTATAATGCACCCAGGTCAATGGAATTAATTTTCCTATTCACGGCATCTCAAGTTGGGTACAATGTCTACAATATTCAATAAAACTTTTTTTTTAAAGAAAGCACACAGCAAATACGTCGAAGACATAATTTCATTGTCTTTGTAAAAGAAAAAAATATGGGCTTGAGCTAGTCAAGTATGGATGCGCTGCCTACATGCCGAGGAATTGCACAGCCCTTAGAGAGCCTCCATCCCTCTCCCAGGGCCAGTGGGACATGTTGGACCCAGTCGGACACATGTTACTGATGGAGGCTGTTGAGGCTTCTGCCTCGGTCCCACTCAAGGGGTAGGAATAAGCCTCAGACAGGGCAGGGGAGGGGGGTTCAACACCCACAGTCCTCCTGCAAAGGCTCGCTTGGTCCTGGTCTCTGGGAGCTCCTCACTCACTCACTGAGGTACTGAGCCCCCTCCTCAGCTTTCCTTGACCCCTTTTAAGGCTTCCTAAGCCTGCAGCTTCACCCCCTTCCCTGGCCTTGTCCTCCTCTTGTGTCAGGGGCAAGATCCTGCCGGCACTCGGAGGATTCAGGCTGGGCTTGGCAGGGGTTAGAGGCGGCGGCACTGCAGAGGGGTCCCTGGAGTGGGGACGTGGGATGATGGCATCACCAGCGGAGAATCAAATACGATAGTTGCTGGCTGAAGAATTTTATATGCCATGACATAAAATTAACTGTACTGCTAATGCACAGCTTCGGGTACGATACAAGGAGGTAACGAGATTTACTCTCCAGGTGCATGCAGCGCACTTTGAAGCTGTAATGTAGTTACAGGCGATATTGATCTGCCAGAGTCGCAGCAGAGGCGAGCAAGCATGCATAATTGATTGAAGTGGCCCAACAACTGTTTGGAGGGGGGGTTGGATCCTTTAAAATGATAGCCCCTAATCACTATGCAACAGATATTGTCATTAATTTGGGCTGGGGAGAAATAAAGAAGTGTAAATAAAGAGTCAAGACACTTTTTTCCTGAATAGTAATTAAATCTGTTAACTGGCTTGCTGACATTTTGAACCTCCCAAGGAAGGGCCAAGAAGACCGTTCAGTGGAAAAAGAATTAGACGTCCTTATTCTTCCTTGAGCCAGCGGGTGGCGTAGTGGGTTAAACCACTGAACCATGAGCTGTTGATCGAAAGGTCGGCAGTTCGAATCCGTGCGACGGCTCCTGCCAACCTAGCAGTTCGAAAGCAAGAAATTGCAAGTAGATTAATAGGTACCGCGTCAGCGGGACGGTAACAGCATTCCATGCGCCTCGGTGTTGAGTCATGCCAGCCACATGACCATGAAAACGTCTTTGGACAGCGCTGGCTCTTCGGCTTTGAAACGGAGATGAGCACCACTCCCTAGAGTCGGACACCACTGGACTTAATTGTCAAGGGATACCTTTACCTTTACCTTATTCTTCCTTACCAGAGGACATGCAGTAGAACAAACAATAATTAGAGATGAACTTCAGTGCCATACTCTCCATGTGTGGTCAGTGCCATACTCTCCAGGTATGGTCTAGGATTGCCATGGTGGTGCCCAATAGGCACCTTGAATATAGTGTAGTTGTTACTGATGCTGCATTTCATATTCTTGTAAAGCTATTAGTGTGCCATTGATAACGAAGGAGTACAGAATACAGACTGCCAGGGTGGCAATTTTGTCATAAAATCAGACTGTTTGTCTCCATTGGTGGCATCAAACAATGTGACTACATTAAAACGATTCATGTCCAGAAAACAGAGGAACATGCGCTTACCTGTCTGTGGTTTTATTACAACATTTCTCCTGGGCTTTTTCTCATTCTATTTCTGTAAACTACCTTATTTCCAACGGACACAACTTGCAATCACTTTTGTTATCTGGACTCTCAAAGACTTTTATCTTTTGAGAGTCTAAATAAAAAAAAATGGCATTGCAAGATGAACGGGTAGCATCCCCACTGGAAAGAAAATGGCTGCTGTACCGTAAGTCGCTGTCCCACATCTTATCTCTAGAAGTTAATAATGACTAAAGGCTTTTAGTATATGTAGCCCTTACAGCGATAGTCGTTTCTTTCCTCAGTATCTCAGGTCCCGCACTGACACATTTTGCTTGTCTTAAATGGAATTATTTTTTTAACCTCCAGCTTATGACAGCTCTCTTTTATCACTTGAAGCTTCATTTCAAATGTCAGCCCCAATTTTATGCTCAACCTTTTCTCTGTAGTTCCCATCACCATCTCGATGACTGCTAGTTCTGATGTATGGCATACTTTTAATTTGCAAAGTGCTCTGCTACCTTTGTCTTTCTAAGGCTCCTGCCAGTAAAGTTTCTGTTACTCCTCTTGAATAATGAGCAATTGGAGACTGGTGTGTGTGTGTGTGTGTGTGTGTGTGTGTGTGTGTGTGCACGCGTGCGTGCGTGCGTGCGTGAGCGCGTGCATGTGCGCATAAGTTCATACAATCAGACAATGGCAGACGTGGGACTTGAAGTCATATTGTCAGACCCAAAAGCCACATCAAACTTTACATGAACATAAGTAAAGCCCTGCTGGATCAGGCCAAAGGCCCTTCTAGTCCAGCATCCCATTTCCCAAGGTTCATTTGGGACATACCAGCAGCCTCTGGGAAGCTCACAAGCAGGAGAGCTTTCCTACCATTGGTCCTCTGCAACTGATATTCAGAGCCATATTGCTCCTGAACCCAGAGGCGGCACATGCCCATCAGGACTAGTAGCCATTGATACACCTGTTTTCCATGAACGTGTCCAGTTTGACATCACTTCCTGCTTAATGACATAACTTCCTGCTTAATGACATCACTTCCGGCCCTAGGGGGGTCCTGGCAGATTGTCATTCTACAAAAGGGGGTCCTGGTGCTATAAAGGTTGGAAACTACTGGTTTAGGGCAGAGAAAGTCCTAGGCACTCTGGAAAAATGTGACACTCAGGAGCATCCAAGACAGTTAATGAGAAGCCTATATGGCTTCTCCTAAGGCTATGTCCAGTGAGTCCTGCCAGCAGACTTCCCTCTGCCTTCATATGAGTAAGGGCGCAATCCTATACTACTTCACCACTGTTGTAACCAGCGGCGCAGCAAAAACGGGAAAGTTTTTCCCGGCGGCACAGCCCCAGAACGGAAAGAGGATTCAAATCCCCTCCAGAAGGGTTATTCAAAGGGGATTTGAATCCCCTTTCCGTTCTCGGGCCTCCCGTTTTCGCTGCGCCGCTGGTTACAACGGTGGCGTAAGTAGGATAGGATTGCGCCCTTAGTCTGCTTGGCAGGAAAGGCTGGGGCAATCTGGGGGGTTTGAAGGGGGAGTGGCAGGAAGGGCTGGGATGATATTCCCCATGTTTGGTTAGGGGGGGAGCTTGGAAAGGCCAGAGGGTATTTCCTTAGAATTCTCCGAGAAAGCTCAGAAAAACTGAACGCATTCAGGGGAGGAAGAAGAGTTTGAACATTATCACATCTTTCCATTTCAGCGATGACAACACTAATGGTGATAGCATTCCTTACCACTGGAAGAAGGTGGAATAATGAATGAAAACTGCATGATTTGGAACTCACACTGGAAAAGCTACACAAGTTCAGCTTTGCCTCCCTCTTTTTGCTTTGGTCCAGTCTGAATTATTCCTAGCTGGTCCATTCACACTGCGTCGTAAAAAGCAGAGTACTCTGGTGTCCAATTAGCGACTCTCTCCTTCCTTCCTCATTGATGGCTGCCTTGTTCAACACTTTGCAAAGAGTGATTTGATTGCTTTTACGAAATGTAATTAAAAAATCGTTGCAGCATATAACCTATTGTAGGAACTAATAGTTTGAAATGCTTACAGCTGAATGAACCTGACTCTAGTTGGAAGGTCAAGCTTGGGCAGACAGTTGACTGGACTGGACTGCTGTGCTTCCCTGCCTAACTTTAGACCGGTGGAGCTCTCGCTCTGCCGGCCTAGACATGCCTAGGATTGTGCTCTAAGGGTTTAACAAGCTACACCTGCTCACATTCCTTCTCCTAAAGGTCTAGCACTCTGTCCTGGTATGGATCTGGTAAGCCTACATGGTAACATGGACCATGTAGGAATGATCCATTCATTCACCCAATGGTACAGCTACACAGCCTTTACTACAAAATAGAAGAATCTGTGGCCTTCTTTATGCATTTGCAAACGAATGCTCTGGTTTAATAAAATGCGCATTAAGGATCTGGGGCCCTGTTGTCCAGGTTAAACAAAGCTAAAATCCCACCATTCAGCTACTGCATGGGGAAAGGGAAGGGGGGGGGGCGACGACGACGACACACGACTGAATAAAGTCTCCCATTTCCCTTCCAAAACAGCTAATCAATGGGATGCCACCTTTAAAAAACATAGCCATGCTAGTAGTAGTTTCTGTTATCCAGCTCTCTGATCAAGGCCTGCTGTGCTGAACCTCCTATTCTGCAGCCATCACATTTCCCACCAGCAGAGAGCACTGTGGCTTACTGTGTTTTGTATTCTGTTGGGAAGTTTAAACATCAGAATGCAACAAACTCCCCCCCCCCCCACTTCCAAGCAGACTTCAGAAGCAAAATGAAATGAAGGACAGTTTGCCAAGGCCATATGGCATGTGCAGTGTAAATGAAGCAGGATGGGTGTCAGATGGGGTATATATGTAGTAGGAGGGTTATTATACAACATTCATCCATGTGGTCACATCTACATGGAACATGGCATGGGAACATCTACAGGGGAGGGTTGTGACCATGAAAGATCCATTGCATACTGGCTCCTGGAATGCTGTGCTCTTAGGAAGAAAGGGGTTTGTATAGTTTGTGAATCACAGGTTACAAGCTATGACGGCTGTATGCAACCTCTGGGTTTTAGAGGTAGCCTATCTCTGAATACCAGATTCAAGGGAGTGGCATCCAGGGGCAGGTAGGCAGGGGAGACACAGCTTCACCCGACCCAACAAGTTAAAAAAAAAAAAAAAGTACCCGGTACCTTGCCTTTCCCGAACTGCTCCTCTCTGCTCCAGCACAGTCAGTTAAGCAGCACACACACTACAATACACACCAGGCAGCTAGCAGTGCTGCCTCAGTCCCTTAGCCGCTATCATGGCTGGCTTCCAATGAAAAAAAGGCAGGGCAGCTGGCATCCAATTAAAAAAAGGCAAGCTGCCTGCATCAGCAAGCGCTGGGGAGACAGCAGGCAGATTTGCCTCACTGAAAGCCACGAAACATCAGGAAGCTGTTTTTGAATTTATTCCTGGTTCTGGAGAGAGAGTGAGAGCACGCAGGCAGGAATGCAAGAACGTGAGCGTGAGCTGAATGTGCACACACATGAAGAAGATTTTGCAAGGTAGGTTTCTCTACATTCGGTCTCTGTTTTGTGTGCTGTGCCTCCCCAGCCTTGGACCTCGCCTCCTCACGTCATTGGTGGCAATAGGATACAGGTATCTTGTTGTCTTGTATGTCGGGCCACTGTGAGATACAGGAAGCTGGACTAGATGGGCCAATGTCATGAACCAGCAAGGCTTTTCTTTTGTAGCCCAGCATTTCGAAATTCTGTCAATATTACGTATGTGGCAGGGATGTGCAGTGCGGGCCAGTGGCGTCTTCACCCCTCCGGACGCCTGGGGCTAGGGGGGCGGGGGCTGGCCGAGCGCCCCCAGATGTCAAGTGACGTACGTCAGTCATGTGACGTATGTCACGTGACCAGTGGCGTCACTAGGGCGCGTGCTGCCCCAGAGCGGGGCGCGCGCGTCACCTAGTGACTGAGGGGGGCGCCCCCTCAATTGGGAGAGCCGGCTGGGGGACGTCTTCCCCGGCCGGCTGCCTGAGGCCTTCTGAGGAAGGCCCGCTGCGAGAACGATATTTATACCGTTCTTTTTGCGCATGCTCAGACTGTTACTGAGGGAAAAGGGCAGCCCTTTTCCCTCAGTAACAGTCTGAGCATGCGCAAAAAGAACGGTATAATATCGTTCTTGCAGCGGGCCTTCCTCAGAAGGCCTCAGGCAGCTGGCCTGGGAAGACGTCCCCCAGCCGGCTCTCCCGATTGAGGGGGCTCCCGGAGCCGGCCTGGCGAGGCGGGCGGGAGGCCCCCCAGGCGACGCTCAGGACTCGAAAGCTGGAGCGCCGCCCGCCCGCTATGCCTGCGGGCGGGCGCCGCGCTCCAGCTTTGAGTCTGAGGAGCGAGAGAGCGTCTCGTCGTCTAGGCAACGCGCACACCGCGCGCCCGCAGCTGCAGGGTCTGGGCGCGCACTGCAGGCGTTGCCTAGACGACGAGGATGCTGTTGGACTCGAAAGTTGGAGCACAGCTCGCCCGCTATGGCTGCGGGCGGGCGCCGCGCTCCAGCTTTGAGCCCGAGGTGAGCGCCCCCCGGAAGCTCGGCGCCTGGGGCCCTGGTCACCAGGGCCCCCTACGTTAGTACGCTTCTAGTGCGGGCACAACAGGTAAGGCAACCCCGTCCCTTCGTCGTTCATGCTAAAGCGTCGCAGCCTAAATGGGTTTTTTTGCACTCAAGCAGCTAAGCATGCATATGCAATCCCCCAGTTAGGCTGCGGCACTTTGAGGGCAGGGTTGCCTCACCTGCTGCACCCGCACCGCACGTCCGTGGCCTGCGGTCAGTCACATTGCATTGTTAAAATAGATGGATTGATTTTGTATCTTACCTTTCAGCACATCAGTGCTTCGTCTAGAGTGGCTCACAAAATAAAGATAACAATAGGATAAAGCAGCAAGCAATAATAAGAGCATAAACACGGAAAGATGCATAAGATAAAAACCAATTTAGAAGTTGTTTTTAAAGATTGGGAGAAGAGTAAAAAGGTCTTCTCTGGTACTAGTAAGATATCAAAATAAGTGCTAGGTGAGCTTTCCTGGGGGGGGGGAGCATTCCACAAGTGGGGCCGATAATGTCTGCCCATCTCCCGCCCCTGTCACCACACACTCATCTCAGAAGACGGGGCACCCAGAGGAAAACGCCAACAAAGATTTCAGTATATGGGCAGGCAGAGTAGAGGCTTGCCTTGGCTGTGATTCCCCACACCGTGAACCATCCACGTTTTTTTTTTAATCTATTGATCACTTATTAATAGTTTTCTATAGGGATGTACTTCTATTTTTTTTTCTGTATGTCAGACTTTTTCTACTTTCCTAATAATAATAAAAGTATAACAGCTTTGTTCGAAAGCTTTCATGGCCCAAGATTACTGTACAGTGTTGCATATCTATGGGATAAGACGCCATGTGTTAAAAGACTTGTATTTTAATATCTCCAGTGCCAGACGGGTCTCCTAAACGGCAGCCGGCAGGCACACAAAAATCACTAAAATCCAAGGTTGTTAGCCCTATGTTTCATTCCGATCTCTGAACCTCTTCCTGGGGCAAAATCTATTCGATTTTGAATCTATTCGATTTTGCCCCAGGAAGAGGTTCCGAGATCGGAATGAAACGTAGGGCTAACAACCATGGATTTTAGTGATTTTTGTGTGCCTGCCGGCTGCCGTTTAGGAGACCCGTCTGGCACTGGAGATATTAAAATACAAGTCTTTTAACACATGGCGTCTTATCCCGTAGATATGAAACACTGTACAAAGTATAACAGCGTTTATTACTGTATTTCTTCAATTCTAAGACGCATGTTTTTTTCCCAATTAAGCATTTCAAAAAAATGGGGTGCGTCTTAGAATCGAAGGTCTCCAAAAAGCACCCCAAAATGCTATCTTCTTACTTACTGAGGCTTGGGGGAGCTTCAGGGAGACCAGAAATGGCCAAAAATCGCAGTTTTTCGCCGAACTGAAGATCAGGGAGGCCTGCAGAGGGTTGCGCAGGCCTCCCTGAAGCTCCCCCAAGCCCAGGAAACGAAGGAAATGGCACTTTCTGGCGGGGCCAGAAATGCTATGCAAAGGCAGTGCACTCAGTCATCCTCAGCTGCAGGAGACATGCTGGGGAGAGTTGGTGCTGAGCGGGTAGATTCATTGAAGGGAGGTGAGTCTTACAATCGATGGATTTTTTTTCCCTTGCTGGTGGTACTGAAAGTAAAGGTGCGCCTTAGAATCGATGGCGCCTTAGACTTGAAGAAATACGGTATTATTTTTATTTAGGATTTATTATCGTTTGTTATTAGGAAATAATAATAAAATAAATAATATAAATAAACAGCTATCTCACACTGTCAGGCCGAATCATCATAAAACCCTGCAAAACCACCGGGTGTGATGGGGAGGGCAGCAGGGAGAGAATACTATTCAGTTGAATTAACCTCATTTATTAAGATCCTCCGCTCCTGACCCTAAACTGCCCCTGGTTTGATCCACTCCTCTGCATCTTCCCATGTCATGTTTGCTCTCCCTGGGCATTGGGGCATGAAGATCGATCCTGCCTGGCCACTATATACAGCTGAAGGAGTCTTTAGGATGGTTCAGAAGCTGACAAAGTGCATGGCTGTGGCCTTGCCAGTACATCCGCAGAAAGTTGCACTTGTTTGGGATCTAACAAGCCCTTGTTATCAAGCATTGACTTTGTATGCGCCTCATCACTATATAAGGTTTTACAGCAGCGTCTTCTGGGTATTCCAGCTCTACTGGAAGTGGAATCTGTCAATTATCTGTTTTTCAGTGCACAGGCCGCTTTGCTCATCAGTGAATAATCAGATTCCCAGCTGCACTGAAAATGCCTCCTGAATAAACATTGGACGGAAGACAGCTTGCGGATCTCATAGTGATTTTAATCACGCAATGCCACAATTGCCCTTTTCACAACACAATTCAAGGAGAGCTTCCCAGCATTGCTGGAACTTCATTGGCAAGCATGAAACACACAGGAAACTAGATGTTTTTCCAGAAGCATCTTTGTCCTGTGCAGATGAATATCTGCAGGATGGAGGGAAATGAGCAACGGAAGCAGCCAATGCAGAAAGTTTTTCTCTGTACAATTCTATATGGGCATCGAACGTCTCGCCATTCATTTTTGGCTGCCTCACAAACCCTGGCCATTCCGCCTGGCCTTTGCCCTTTCTCTTGAAGAGAAGAAATCCTATCAAAGGAAGATCTCACCTCGCTCTTAGACCAGTGGTTCTCAAACGTTTTAGCACCGGGGCCCACTTTTTAAAATGGCACACTATCGGGACCCACCTAGCTATATGAGACTTTTAAAAAAGTGATCTAGAAAGAAACATATTGATTTATTTACAAGTAATATCTATCCAAAGCATGTTAATGCAAGTAGATAAATAGGTACCGCTTGCGGGAAGGTAAACAGCGCTCCGTGTTCCAGCTGCATGCTACGCGCTGCGGCAAGGAGAGTCATGCCGGCCACATGACCACGGAGGCGTCTTCGGACAATGCTGGCTCTTCGGCTTTGAAATGGAGATGAGCACCACACCCTAGAGTCGGACACGACTGGACTTAATTGTCAGAGGTCACCTTTACCTTAATATCTATCCATCTATTTATTTATTTGCAAAAATACCTCAATCCATTTCTCATAATAAGGCAGCCCTAATGAATAGCCTCAAGGCTTGAGGGGCTTAGTTATGTGACACAGCCGTCACCTGCCCTCACTACCTGTCATTGACGGACCTAGGAAAAAACACACCATAAGAAGACAAACATTTATCTCTGTATATTTACACAAGCTTGCAAACTGCAGGAGCTCAGCTCTTTGAAGGGCAATTAGCAGCTATCTGAGTTTTGAATAGCCTCAGGACTTGAGGCAATTACTTATCTGATCTTTCCATCACTCATGCTTTCATTGGAGGCTCTGTGGAACCCACCAGAAATCAGGGTGCGACCCACAATTTGAGAAACACTGTCTTAAACGATACATATGGAAAACAGAGGCTTCCCGGTAAGTCATAGAAGGAAATCATTTCCAGCCCTCTCATTTTCCTCCTTTCTTAAACTGTCAGGTTAGAAAAATACTGAGTATGAGTCTACGGTCTGATTATTAGAAAGTCACACTACGATTTTTCCCAAAGTGTAAAAGATAGAGCTCCTATCTACAGTTGAACCATATTTCATACAGTTGTGTGCCCCCCCAGCCCCTGCCCTGTTCCTATGATCAACACCACTTCCTCTGCCAGCTTCTTCCCCCATCATCTCATTTCTTTCTGAGTAGTCTTCAGCCTTGTAAAACTCAGGAATATTCACTTTTTACTAGAGTTTCGCATTGAACCTTTGCACAAAGTAAAATTCAAAAGCGAATTGCAGAGATCTTCCCCAGGAGAAAGACTTCAAATTTCCAAGGGAAGCCAAACAAAGTTCTATAAGACGAATGACATTTCTCAGGGGCATTCTGCACATCAATACATTTAATCCCAACCTGCCACATGGGGACCACTTTCATTTTTTGTACTATGTACACCTGTCTTTCCATTCCCCTCTCCCCCACCTTCCCAACTTTCTCCTTAACTTTCTTCATGCTACCCAACTTTTAAACAACCCAAAAATGGCTTAGATTGGCCTGTAACCCTGTTTGGGTCCCAACAAGTTCAAGACCAATATTCTAACCCCCTCCCAACCATCTTCACACACTGGCATACCTCTTCTCTCCCAGCAATCCCTCTGGGACTTCTGGCTCACCCTCTGGAGGAATCCTACAGAAATCACATCAATTGTTTGTCACCACCACCCCATCCCAGAGATACCCAGCTGTGTTCCATAATTTAGCGACATGCAGGTCTAGCAATAGATGTCAGAGTCATATGCAGTAAATTGGCAAGGTTTTCTGACTCGGGCAGCCTAATCCTGTTGGACACTTATGGCAGCAGATCTCCCAATGTGCTGCTGTAAGTGCCGGTGTGGTGCAGCAAAAAGGCACACTGCTGTCATGCACTGAGGGACCATTGGTGCAAATGTGCAACAGCCCACCCAGGCTGCACTGGAGTAGGTAAAGTGGAGGCAGGTTGAGTCATGCACGGTTTGGGGAGGATCAAGGCCGGCAGGGAACAGGAGGGGGTGGGAGGGGGGAAATCTCAGCAGCACACACCAGGATCCTATCCTCCTTTCCCAGTCCAGACCCACACCCTGAGGCTCCTCAGACTTACGCCAACTAAATAGCTGCTATAGGTCCTAGGAGATCCATTGGCAGCAAGGCGGCCTACCAGGAGGTACGGTAAGTAAAAAGTATTTTTACTTTCTCACGAGTTGTCTGGTCACACACACACGCATCATAGGATGCAGAGCGCTCCATTGGTGCTGCTACACAGTGGCGTCACTGCAGGGGGGCGGAGCTCTAAGTACCGCTGAGATCGGAGCCTCCGTTACACAGAGGAACGAAGCGGCCCCGCCCCCTCGCCTTCAGAGCCTTTCAGGGAAGCGAAAGCAACGCGCAGCGCGTTGCTTTCGCTTCCCTGAAAGGCTCCAAAGGCGAGGGGGTGGGGCCGCTTCGTTCCTCCATGTAACGGAGGCTCCGATCTCAGCGTAACTTAGAGCTCCGCCCCCCCTGCAGTGACGCCACTGCTGCTACATCAGGTAAACTGGTGAGGGGTAGGACTGGGGCCCTAACTATTTAATAGAAATAACAGAAAGCCCCCTCCCCCGCTCTACTCCCTCCAAATTAGGCTACTGAAACAAAGAAAAAACTAGGGGGAAACTAGGAGTGGAATTTTCTGTGAAAGGACAGTAAGCTCTGTTTTAGTGCTGAGAACAAATTCCTGGGCTGAGCGGGCACTCGGAGGCATCATGTTTAGGGTTACCATATCTTGAGGGACCTAAACCAGGACCCACCCACCCACCCTATTTTTTTCTCCCCACCAATTTTTTTTTATTTTTTGTCTGTGTCGCTGCTGACTTTTTTTTTGTTTTAGTATTTTTGTGCCATTTTTGCTTGCCTTTTTTTCTGCTCTTCCCATGGCACAGCTGCTGCTGCTGCTGTCATACTTGACTGCCGTGCCTCCCACCGCCGGCCAGGGCTCAGCCTGGAACCGCACAAGTCTGAAGCCTCCAGCCACGCTGTGCGCCTGTGTGGCTGGAAGCTTTGGACTCACTCAGTTCCTGGCTGCAGCTGGGCCTCTTCACGGCGCACGAGCGTTGCGAAGAGTCCCAGTCGCAGCGCCAAGACTCCGGGACGACTGCCATACACCACGGGACCCTGGGACAGGAACCCAGAATCCAGGTCTGTTGCGGCCATTCCAGGACTTATGGTAAGCCTAATCATGTTCCTTGATGCTAAGTATATTCCATCATCTCCCTCTAAGCCACTGTGTTGCACCAGGCTCCGGATGATGGACCTCAGGATTCTAGTAAAAAACAAAGTAGGTGCTGCAGCAAGCCTAACGCCTGCGCACCCCTCCCTTACTTCATTAAGAGCCCACAGAAATGCAGCAGGAAGAGAGATTTACGCACAGTAAGTATGCTTTTGCCATCTGAACCGTGGAGCACTTCAGCCATTCCACGTTAGACTCAATCTAGAGGTGGGAGATGTTCCTCTTTCACTCTTCCCCTTCTCTACTTCCTGCCTTAGCTTGAGGGAGTCTGGGCCTTTCTCAGCTTGTCTCCCATGGGTTCTTCATTCCGCATGTTTAAAAGGCCTCTCCTGCACTATTCATGTGAATGTGTGTTGCCTTTGCAGGATAGAAAGCAGAAGAGCGGCATTTGTAATTCAAATGAGCATCCTGGTCCATGTAGAATTATCATTGTCATTACCAAAGTCCTGTACAAATGGCCGCAAACCATGTATAATCAAGGCATGGAGGGGGGAACAGGACTGTGGCGCCTGCTCCCCCCCTCCATGCATAGACTATACCTTGATCACAGTTTCAACATGTGTGCAACTTGTACATACATAGGCTTTATCTATGTAATGCATACCAAGTAGGGTGTGCGCACAAGCAGTCTACATGTGGAGGTTGGATGTGGGACCAGCTGCAGTGATCCCTTCCCCCCCCCCCCGCTTTCCATGTGTTGTACCCATTTGGTGGACATCTACACAAGGTTACTGCAATTTAAGCCTCATGTGTGTGGAAACCCCCCCCCCCCCCGTGTCTCAGCTTGTGCCGCATTGGTAGGCAAACCCTGCGCTGCTGGCCCATTAGCCCTTGCTTATATCAAAATGTGGCTCCTGTGGCAGATCTGGGCTCCGGTGAGTGTACAGTAAATTACCTCTGCTGATTGCTTGCAGCAGGCTTGCAGCAGCTGTCTCTTGGCACCGCTGCCACTAAGGAACAAAGCGTATTGCACATACAAGCCCTCCGTATACCCAGATAGCACAGCAGAGATGAAGCAGCAGCAGCAGCAGCAGCAGCAGCAGCAGCCGTCCCACCCTTCCAGCATGTACAGTATAGATTTGCTGCCCACTAGATGGTGCATTGCTATTTGCCAAAAAAAAAATGTCTTCAAATGGTTTAGAATGTACTGCTTCTTTCAGTTTCAGGAGACTTAACAGGTTAGCTTGTTTTAACAAAAAGAAAAGAACATCTAATAGTATTGCATCTCGGTGAATAATTGTGCATCCGATGGCATTCCTTACCTATGGATGCTCATGCCACAATAAATATCCTCATCTTTACAGACTTGCAGGAGGACTCACTTATGCTGCAGTTTAGGAATCATGGTTTCTGTTTTGCTTCAAAATGGGAATGAGAAAAAGACATGGCCTGTGGGTATCTTTTATTTTAAGGGTTGTTTGTTTTGTTTGTTTGCTATGTTTATCAGTTATCTCCCCATGAGGTACTCAGTGCAAAAACTCCAAAAATGTAGATTAAATAGAGAGAAATCAATTTGCATAGCATAAAATCTATTCTAGAAGACAACAATCTGAACCAGCGCTACCTACAGTAAATGAAAGCAAACAAAACCAAAGCTATGAAGGCTTTTGTACATAGAAAGCTCTTCACCCTCCAGCGAATAATAGCGAAAGGAACTGGTGAACCTCCCTGGGAAGAGTTTTCAACCAAGTGTGTGTCACCACCAAGAAGACCCTGCTCTATGCACCAGTAGATTGAACCTCCCTCAATATGGTACACAAAGGAGGGTTTTATTCTTAGATTTAAAAGAAAAATGTATAGGAGGAGGCACTGCTGTTCCTAAATACTAGTTTTTCAGTTTGAGGAATTGCAGGTTGAACAATAATCCCCTTCCAGCTCTTATCCTCGACTTCCCCCATGGACTTCCCCCATGCAGAGCTGATTCTGAATAAACATAAGAACATAAGAAGAGCCTTGCTGGATCAGGCCAAGGGCCCATCTAGTCCAGCTTCCTGTATCTCACACTGGTCCCAGATGCCTCAGGGAGTACACAAGAAAACAAGATACCTGTATCCTGTTGCCACTCCCTTGCATCTGGCGTTAAGAGATAACCTATTACTAAAACCAGGCGGTTACTTATCCCCATCATGGCTTGTAACCTGTGATGGACTTTTCCTTCATCAGTCTGTCCAATACCCTTTTAAAGGCATCTAGGCCAGGTGCCATCACTACATCCTGTGGCAAGGAGTTCCACAAACAGACACAGGAGTCAGACAGACAACGCCTAGTGAGCTGCCACCATCCAGATCTCCGCGTTCCAGCTGAAGTCACCCTTCCTCCCTGGGTGCCGCTGGTACATGGCTACTTAAACACCTTCTTACTTTGAGAGGAGACAGTAGCTGTTAACCTGATTTAAGAGCACAACATGAAATGATCTGACTCTTTAAAAGATTTTGTGGTTGTTGCTTGTCTTTCCTTTTTTGCTGTGAAGATTTTTACGGATGTGTATTCTTTTAAATGCTTGTAAACTGCTTTGTGAAGTTCACCTGAAAAGCAATATATAACTGTCTTAAATAGAAAAGAAGAAAAGAAGAAAAGAAATGGTGCAGAAAGAGCCAGGAAACTACTGACTGACAGGAAGTCGTGAGGACCAGAAACGTAAACCCCATGACGTAGGCTTACCAGATCTCCAACCGGGACAGAGTGCTAGACCTTTAGGAGAAGGAATGTGAGCAGGTGTAGCTTGTTAAACCTTAAGAGCACAATCCTAGGCATGTCTACTCAGAAGCAAGCCCCACTGAACACAATGGGGCTTGCTTCCGAGTAGACATGCCTAGGATTGTGCTCTAAGGTTGAACAAGCTACACCTGCCCATATTCCTTCTCCTAAAGGTCTAGCACTCTGTCCCAGTTGGAGATCTGGTAAGCCTACAATGACGTAACTTCTTTCTTTTTAAGGACGGCTGGCACCCGCTGTAGCTCAGCAAACGAGAACAGGACTGGTCTTCGATGAGTCATTGGGCCCATGACAGAAACATTCTTCTTTCCTGCTGGATGTAATAAGTCTTCTTGCTCCTCATCTGTTTGTCCTGTGTGGATGCTCTTGTTTCCACTGGGACTACTCTCCTGTAAATGATGAACGTTCCTTAGCAGTCAGTGCTGTAAATCATCTGCCCTTGATGGAAGTAGAAGTGGGGGGGCGGAGACAAAAGCCTGAATGAATGGGAGGTCATTTCAGATGGAAAGTGGAAAATCAAGTGATAAAATGGAATCAGTTTGCCAGTCAGGGCAGGGAGAGGAGGAAGAGAAGGAAAGAGAAGAAACTGTTATGAACGTTTTCTCTGGAACACCTTGAAGTAACTCTTTACAACAGTGGTTTTCAAACTTTTTAGCACTGGGACCCACTTTTTAAAATGACACTCTATTGGGACTCACCTAGCTTTATGAGACACTCAAACATTTATCTCCCTATATTTACACAAACATGCAAACTGCAGGAGCTCAGCTCCTTGCAAACTGCAGGAACTCAGCTGTTTGCAGGGTAATTAGCAGCTATCTTGCAAACTGCAAGAGATCAGCTCTTTGAAGGGCAATTAGCAGCTATCTGATTTTTGAATAGTCTCAGGGCTTCTGGCAATTACCGTACTTATCTGATCTTTCCATCACCTGGGACCCACCAGAAATCAGGTCGCGACCCACCAAGTGGGTCCCCACCCACAGTTTGAGAAACACTGCTTTACAATTAATGGTGGTTGGTCTGAAGGCACGTGATTCAGCAGTCTTTACCGGGTCCGGTAAATGCCTAGGAGATCATGGGAGACAGCCAGGAAATGGGAGATCTCCCCAGGAACCTGGTGTAAACTTGAATTTCAGCATGAACAAAGCAAGATACAAATATTAAAAAGATCAAACAAAGAAGCGGGTTTTATTTGATTTTATTTGCATGAGTCCTCAGGGTCCGAACTGATACTTGGGCTTGGTCAGGGTACAACATCTCCCTGCAGGCCTTGTAATGCCAACTGCTCACTGAGGGGAGAAGGATCATTTTCGTTCTTGCCTCCAACTTGTAGAAGAGCCAGAAAAAGAGAAGAAATGACTGACTGAACTAAAGGCCTCAAATGGGCTTGAGATGTGGGTCAGGGAGCCTACTATCCCGATGTCCCTGAGGTAGGACAGACCTGTAACGTCTCCAGGTTGCTCATCAGCCAAAAAATAGACACAGGTATCTTTCATGGAGGGAAACCAGGATGATTTTTGGTTTGAAATCACCAGAAAAGCCCCCATAGGACTGAAGAGCAGCCACAACCCAAGAATCACATCCACGAGCTGCTATGCGAAGGGGGTAGATTGGCATCGGCAGGAAAACATTTGATGAGAGAGCAGCTCTTGCTCGCTCTTGCTCTCTTCCTCCCACTTTGGAGTATGATTTCAGAACATGGATGTTGTTCCAAACATGAAACCTGGTTCCCTGTCAATCTTAGGGCACTGCTCCTATGCCTCTCTGCTCCCCTGACGGTTCTGTGAACACATTCCTTACTCTCTCTCCAGGCTCTTTTGCTGGCTTGGCTACCGTGTTCTACAGACACAGGATTGTGTGGGCTGCAAAACGTTCAAAATTATCTAATTTTCCACTCCAGGAGACATTGTCACAAATCTTGAGCAGTGTTTTTAGCAACACAGCTCCCATTAAAATCAATGGGAGTCTTGTAGCTAAAATCCCACAGGGGGCCTGAAAAATCGGGGCTTGAAACAACTGCTCCCGGCAGGTTTTTTTCCCCCCTTCCTCCTGTTGGAATTGCTAACGGTTTGTTTTCGCTCTTTATATTTAGCTGCTTAGTTACCAGGACGGTTACTACACAAGACAGTTGACAAATGCCTTGATGCTCATAAAATGCATTGTGAAGCCTCCCAAAAGCCAGCTGAATTGCAGAAGTGCCTTTTGTGCTGGTGTGTTTAGAATCTCAGATTGGCTTCCAGGAGCTCAATGCACCCCCCACTAGTTCTGACTGGAGGATGTTGCACCTGATGCTGTAGGGTTATTTAAAAGCCATTTGCAAGAGGAAACCAGGCGGCAGGCCTGAGGAGAGATATATTGTAGCATTGACACACACTTACCTAGTTTATTACTATATCGTTCATGCTATTATAGCTACGCTCTACTTACTAGCAAAATTCCCATCATTTCGACAGGCAGTGCATGAGTGAAATGAAGGCTTCTCTTCTTGGGGGGTGCGGTGTATTTTGGCCCAATCTGAATCATTCTGTGGGCAACTGAGAGCAAGCGAGATCTCATGCAGAATCCCTGTCAGTAGGCTGGTTCAGACATTACGTTCATGCCTGAACCAGCCCCACAGGATAAGTGTAGGGCGTGCTCATGTGTGCACATCCTTACCCCTCCCCTTTGCTTCTCTGTTACTTTTTCTGCTTATACTCAAATGTATAGTAAGGCATTGATTTTTGGAATGAAAATGGAGGTGTCAAAATGATGATGATGATGATGATGATGATGATATCTGTGTTTATATACTGCCTTTCTGTCGTCAGATTTCTCCTCTGACTTTATTCAAGGCAGTTTACATAGGCAGGCTTTCTAACCCCCCCTCCATAGGGATTTTTACAATAAATGTTCTATTTGCAAAGAACCCGTCTTCTCCTACTGTTTCCTTTCAATGGTATCTCACTGGCTACACACGACTTCGAGCTTCCAAGCTTGTCTGACAGCGACTCCTCTCGCCCACAAAGGGTCAGCGCAGGCTATCTCAGCTTGTCAGCTGAGATATCACAGCTTGTTGGCAGCTTCCAGTTGTCTTGAACCAATCCCGTCCTAGTTGTTCTTCAGGCAAGGCTGCAGCTCAACCACTAGACCACACCTAATGCAGGAATACAGGAATCCTGCAGGCAGAAGAGTTTGGCTCAGTTGGGAGAGCTGCTGCCTTCAAAGCCCGAAGACCGGTGAACTTGATAAGTTCGAGACACACTGCCAGCAAAAAAGCTGTGAAAGCCTCCAGGAGGAGAGATAAGAGCCTCCAGCTGCGTCGGTCGAGTGTGGGAGGCGCCAGCCAGCAGAATTGTCAGACTGTAAAAAGGATACCACCTGGAAAATAGCCATTCATGAAAGATTGGACATTTATATATATTGTAAAAAAACCCAAGGGGGGTTAGGACAGCTTGCCCATGTACACCGCCTTGGATTAAAGTCGGAGGAGAAATCCAATGACCAAGAAAGGTGGTATATAAATACTGTATATTATTATTATTATTATTATTATTATTATTATTATTATTATTATTATTATTATTATTATTATATTACAGAATACAGGTATCCCCCACTTAACAATGGGGATACATTCTCCAATCCACGTCGTTAAGCAATCTCATCGTTATTCAAATCCTTACTTTTCTGTTCGTGGTGTCTCATTAGGAAGCCCCAAAGGCCTCTTCCAGGGCCTGCATCCCACTCTCTTGGTCTCTGCAGGCCTCAGAATGTCCTGTAGAATCCTCCAGAAGCTACTTACGGTTTTCAGGAGTTACTTCTGGTTTTCTTCTGAAAACCAAAAGTAGCTTCCAGAGACTTCTGCGGGCAATTCTGAGGCCCAGGGAAGCCAATAGAGTGGACCGCAGGCTGGCACAACTCTGGAACAGGCCTCTGGGGCCTCCCAATGAGACATCCCAGCAAGAAATTTTTCATAGTAAGTATTTTTTTTAGCTATTTTATGGAACCGACCAGTTGTGTATCCAGTAGGTCGTTAAGCGAACTGTCATTAAGCGGGGGATACCTATATCACTATTTTTGTCTGAAGTGTTGGAGGGTAGATGTTTAAAGATAGAGGACTTAGAAACTAGAGGTCAACTAGGTTGGGCACTAGTTGAGGGTCAGTGCCCATCAGGGGACCTACATGGCTGGACCTACTTTTTAACACTCAATACTGGTGGCAGTGGTACTGCCCAATGTGCCATTGGAGGTGGGAGCCATGGGGAGCCCAGTGCAAGACTTTTCCCAGGATCCCCAGCAATGTGGCATGGGAACTGCTAGAAATCATAAAGATGCAAGAGCAGGAATAGTGTTATATGTGTCTGTTGGGGTATGAGTCTTTTGTATTGATTTGAACTCAGCTGACAAATCTTTGGCAGCATGTTTTCAGATGCAACAAATACAGTAACCACAAAGATCTGTATTTTGGCAAAGTCTGTTTTGTAGCAGCAGTACATCAAAAGCTTTTGATCAGCAACTGTGCTTTTATTCACAGATGAGTTTGACTTTGTGTCAGCAGGAATGGAAATTATTACATTCTTTTGTACTTCCAATAAAAGCTTTATGGTGTTATGTTATTTTTCATTTCTAGTGTCCAGATGAAAGCAAGAGTGGTGAGTTATAACGTGCATTCACAGTGAGATGATTTGATTGAGAGGAAGATATTTCAGTTACAAAGCATATGTAATGTCTCTGAAAAATTGAGAACCAATGCCGGCAAGTCAATAATTTTAATTCACCTTGACTAAAATAATTTTAATTCACCTGATTGGAGATATCTCCCTTCCTTTCTTTATAGGTAATTTAAATAAAGGATGGTCCCAGAACCTTGCTACAATAATGTCCCAGGGAATTCCTCTTCTCTGCTATCATTTAAACTACTTCCGGTTTTTGGGAGTTACTTCTGGTTTTCTTCTGAAAACCAAAAGTAGCTTCCAGAGTGCTTCCAGAATGATTATCATTTATCATTCCTCTTCTCATGCTATCATACCAAAGCCGTCCCAAGACTTCCTGATGCTTGTGGAGGCATACCAAATGCCTCCACAATGAACTACCCTCACCCGATGAACTGCCAATTTCTGCTCTTCCCATTCTCCAATGTCCAAGCTCATCACCCTTCACATTTTCTCCTCCTCTCGGTTCCCTTCATCCCTTTTCAATCCAGGCAGTGGAAGAAGAACGAGGAGCAGTGGAGGCAAGTGAGCAGACAGAGATGGGCGGCAGGTGCCCTCCACCAATCTGCTGCCTGAGGTGACTCTTCAGTTGGCCTCATGGATGGGCCGGACCAGAGTTAGAGCTAAAGAGTTCCCAAAAAGACAATTTGCAACAGAGTCAATTTTATATAAACTTGAATCAAATTTTGAGTGTACGTTTCAATTCTGAAGTGTTAAAATTGGAATATGTCAAAATTTTGCTAAATTTTGTTCCAGCTCTATTACCCAGTCATGAAATTCATGAGAAATTCAATGACTCCAATACGTTTCCCCTAGTCCCATTAGACATTTACAATAGACCAAGATATCAAAATACTTGACATCTCTAAGAAATGTATGAAGATGGGCAGCCCAATCTTACATCTCCCCGTGCAGTGGTACAGCAACACCAGTTTTGGCATGTTGAGGCCTCCTCAGGGTAAGGGAATGTTACATTGAGCCCCTACTGTCGCCATGGGTCAATGCTGAACTGCACCAGTGATATCACTGGCTCAAGTGCGCGTTGACTAGTGAAGGCAGATTGGGCCCGGGAAGGCCTGATTAGGATTTCATGAGCGCCACTGCCACAAACCTGCCCCCTTCCCAGGCCTGATCCACCCTTCTCCCTGCCTCATCGCCTACCTGTTCCACCCTCCCCATTCCACCCCCTTCCTGCCTCCCTCCCAACCCCTGCACGATCTTAACGTAGGTGGTGGTCATCCAGTGTTCATTGTCGCATAGGCCCAGCCACTTGTGGCAGCCAGGCTACCCTTGCTAGTGTTGTCACGTTTGCAACAATAGCCATAAAGCTGTTTACATCGCCAGAATAATCGTTCTGTTGGTGTAAATGGCCCATGGGATTGGGCCATAATTTAAGTTATCTCAAAATTTCTCAGCTTTTTATCCCAAGCAGGAGTCTCCAGGAGGAAAATATTTAAGTAACAACCTCCGGATTTTCTTTTATTGCCATTCTTTTATTTTATTTACCTTTTTTAAAGTAAATGAACACATTAGTATAGTGACTAATATACTAATATAGTATATTAGTCATGATATAACAAATATTACTGAACACATTCAAGCCAGTTTCCAGTATTTCAATTCTTATAACTTTATAACTATTGCCTAACAATCCTAGTTTTTTATTTTGCTCCAATTTTAATCCAAGACCATATATTCATAACTTGATCCACCTATTGATAGTTTTTGTTAAGTACTCTAATTACCAATCAACATTCCATCATGCTATAATCACTACTTCCAGCGTGATTTTATATCATGTTGCTATAGCAAATCTTCCAAATTCATTTCAGATTTTTCTTCCAGAAAAATTTGATATCGATGCTACCTTGATTCCACCTATAGAAGAATGCATGGGAAGGAAAAACATATTCAGCATTGTCCTAAGGCAGTTATGATAGAGCCTGCCAGCAGGCACCTATGAAGAGGCAGTAGCAAAATCAACACAAAATGCTTTAAAAGGATCAGAATACGAATGGGCAATGAATGGAGGATCCTATCCATACCTATCCTTTTATTTATTTAGAAGATTTATGCACAGCTTTTCCCAAGGCTAAGAGCCTTGCACTCAAGACGGTTTACAAGAAAGTAAAAACTTAATAAGGTAAAGGTAAAGGTAAAGGTGACCCCTGACAATTAAGTCCAGTCGTGTCTGACTCTAGGGTGTGGTGCTCATCCCCATTTCAAAGCCGAAGAGCCAGCGTTGTCCGAAGACGCCTCCATGGTCATGTGTCCGGCATGACTCTCCTTGCCGCAGCGCATAGCATGCAGCTGGAACACAGAGTGCTGTTTACCTTCCCGCAAGCGGTACCTATTTATCTCCTCGCATTAACATGCTTTGGAACTGCTAGGTTGGCAGCAGCTGGCCAAGCAATGAGAGCTCACCCCGTCGCGGATTCGAACTGCCGACCTTTCGATCGACAGCTCATGGTTCAGCGGTTTAACCCACTGCGCCACCTGCTGGCTAAAAACCTAATACAGCATAATAAAAACATAATATAACAGGGGTGGCCAAACTGCGGCTCCTGAACCACATGCGGCTCCAAGTCCTTGACATATAATGTGCGGCTCTCGGAAATACTGTATTTCTTCAATTCTAAGATGCATGTTTTTTCCTAATTAAGCATTTCAAAAAATGGGGTGCGTCTTAGAATCGAAGGTCTCCAAAAAGCACCCCAAAATGCTATCTTCTTACTTACTGGGGCTTGGGGGAGCTTCAGGGAGGCCTGCGCAACCCTCTGCAGGCCTCCCTGATCTTCAGTTCGACCAAAAACGGTGATTTTCAGCCATTTCCGGTTTTCGCGAAAACCAGAAATGGCCAAAAATCGCTGGTTTTTGCCAAACTGAAGATCAGGGTGGCCTGCAGAGGGTTGCACAGGCCTCCCTGGAGCTCCCCCAAGCCCAGGTAACGAAGGAAATGGCACTTTCTGACGGGGCCAGAAATGCTATGCAAAGGCAGTGCACTCAGTCATCCTCAGCTGCAGGAGACATGCTGGGGAGAGTTGGTGCTGAGCAGGTAGATTTAATGAAGGGAGGCGAGTCTTACAATTGATTTTTCCCTGCTGGTGGTACTGAAAGTAAAGGTGCGCCTTAGAATCGATGGCGCCTTAGACTCGAAGAAATACGGTATGTAGGCTGAGCTCCTTTTTGCATCACAATTAATATAAAAGGTAAATAAGAAAGTTTCAAGTTTTGTAATTATTTACCAGGTACAAACTGAGAGTCCATTGTATTAAAACATAAGTTTATTGTTCATGGTGAGTAAACATATTTAAGAATGTAAATGTTTCTATCTTAAATATTGCGGCTCTCAAACATTTGAGGTTTATCATATGTGGCTCTTACATCAAGCAAGTTTGGCCACCCCTGTAATATAACATACATGAAAACAATATTTAAAATCAAAGTGGCTAAAAACAGCAGATTAAAATATCAAACAGCTAGCAGGTAACAAGTCAAATAAAAAGTCCAGCAGGTCCCCCAATATCCTCAACTATCAGAAACTTCCCCCCATCCTACCCACCACCAAAAGCTATTTGAAATTTTAAAAACATTTTCAAGCCCTTTCAGAAAATGTCCAGGGAGGGGTCTGATCATAATTCACCCAGGAGAGAATTCCACATTCGGGGAGCCACCACCGAGAAGGCTCTTCCTCTCACTGCTGCTCCCCTTGTTTCAATCAAGGGGGCACAACAAAGAAGGGCCCCCCTCTGAGGATCTCAGGGGACGAGAGATCTATGCCCTCTGGTTCGATGTTGCATCTGTTTGAGAACATATGGAACCCAAACTGAATGGCCCCTATTTGGTTTGGGTTCCATTCATTCTGAAAACTAGAAGACGGAGAGCTGCACCAATCCAGGACAGAAAAAAAAAGACATCCAACGATACTAGCTTTATTCGCAAATGTCTGTGTGATATGTTTCATCCTTCACAACTCATTCAAGGATATTTTTCCCAACTCTTTCAAAGATCACTTGCTCTCTCTCTCCCAGCAGTTCTCCTCCAGCAGAGGTATCTGTGGAAGGAATGTCTGGTCAGCCACAGTCCAGAGTGGGGGAATTGGCTGGCTGGCTGACAGTCAGTCTCCACTCTTTCTGTTCTGTTTTCAACCCTCTGCGGGGGGCTTTATACAAGACCGTCTTCACAGGGTCTTGGGCTGGAACTATGTGTTATGGTCAGTGGGTGGTTGTTGCTGACAGCATAAGCCCATGTCTCTTCCTGCTCCTGTTCCTCTCTCCCCGCAGAAGATAAAAACAATAATATGACATAACTGCGTAGTGAATTTCTCTGTCTCTCTGCTCCATCTCATTGCAAGGATCAGGAGACATGCAGTGGGCTGCCATCACATCACAAATTTTGCAGCACTAAATGTTACAGGGCTATTGAGGAAAAAGAAGTGCTGGGATGTTTCTTGTGGTAGTGACCACACATCGAGAAATTTATTTAGTTATTTATTTGCAATGTTTTTACCCCACCGTTCTCCCCGAAAGAGACCCCAAGGCGGCTGACAACATGAAAAAGAATACAATACAAAAAGTACAATTAAAAAAATAATCACTTTTTAAAACAATAAAAAACAGTTAACGAAAACTAATTAAAAAAAGCATCAAAGGGCTCAGTCCAGCCCAACTCAGCCCAACTCAGGCACAGTTGAGGCCCAATTGTGGCATAATTGGGGCCTAAAATAGGACCGAGTTAGGCTGCAACTGTGCCTGAGTTAGCCAGGAGGCAAGAGCAGTGGGCCAGGATTGAGGCAAAACTTACCGCAGAGGCAGGCAGGCCCCTGTGGGGAGGTGTCAGTCTTGTGGAAGCGAAGAGCCCCCTCCTCAGCCCGTCTGCGTGCACCTACCACAGCTGCTGCAGCGTTCGCAGCAGAGGGGCAGCCACAGGCGGGCCTGCAGGCACTGCGCGTTTGACAGTCAGCTGAAGGGCAGAGGTTGTGCCAGTGTCAGCTGCCCCAGGGCACCCTGTGCATTAGCCACCTGCTGCAGGGGGGAGTGCCACTGCCCTCCCTCCTGCAGAAGGCGATGCCACCCCCAAGCCATGGTGAGGCTGCACGTGGGAGTCATGAGGGGGTGAGCGGAGGAGAGAAGGGAAGAAGGGGGTGGGACCGGCACACACAAGGGGGGTCTCATGAGGTCTGCAACCGCCTCTGCCATGACATGCCCGTGCACTGCCTGAAGCCCTGGGCCTCCAGGGCCGTGGCAATGCCCACAAAGAAGGTATCCCGGTGTCCCTTCTGCTCCGTGCCCCGGCCAAGACCGAGAGATGCCTTGGGCTTGTCTGCTGCGAGCGGGAAGGGCTCACGCAGCTCAACACACCCCCAGATGGGGCAACATCGGCACGTCGCGGCAGGCGCTCTGGTGGGGTGGAGGGTGGCCAGCTTCCATCATCAGGGAGTGGGAGGGGAGGCAGACACACAGACAGGCAGACAGTGGGTGCTGGGGAGGGGCACAGGTGGGTCAGAGACAGACAGACAACAAGGCTGGTGGGAGAGGGATACAGGGAGAGGGGTCTGCAGAGACCAATAGGGACTTCGCAGATGGAGGCAATGCAGGAACGGGCGCCTCTTATGCAGACTGACCGAGGGCAGAACAGACGCCATTGACGGGCGGAAACGGACGCCATTGACAGGCGGAAACGGACGCCATTGACGGGCGGACTGAGGGCGGAAATGGACGCCGTTGATGGGCGGACCGAGGGCGGGTGAGAGCCCCGGTTGCCGAAAGGGCTCTTCACGGACGTGGCGGACGCGAGCAGATCCAGGATGGGCACCGTGTCGCCTGTCAGTGTTTGCCTGCCTGAGAGGCCCCCCAACTCCCCACTCCCCTCTGAGCCCTGAGGGACTGGCAGCCACCCTGCTGTGGTCTCCCTGGGAAGGCAGTGGCAGTCCCTAGATGGGAGTCATGCAGGGGCTTGTGTGCTGGGCGCTGTCTCTGGGTGTGGGGGGCAATGCTTGTGAAACACTGGGGACATGTTGTTCAAGGGGCCTTTGCCCAAGGGGCAGCTTTATTGTTCTGGAACATTGGCAGAGATGGCCAGGCGAGGCTGCCAGGGGTAGGCACAGCAGCCACTCAGAACGTAGCAGCAGCAGCAGCAGCAGCAGGCATGCCCCATGGGCCTGGAGATGCAGGCTCTTCCCCTGTGGAACCTCAGCCTGCACCATGGAAAGGGGAGGGACAGCAAGTAGGCAGCCAGGGAGGTGGAGCGGCAGCAGCAGCAGCTGAGGAGGGTTGCAGGGCAGGCTCCCAGACCTCTGGCAGCATCGAGGCAGACGACCATGGGGCAACCAGACTGCGGGCCCAGGGGTGCTCCCCAGAAGGTAGGTGGTGGTGGACATTCCTGGGGAGACATAAATCACGGGGGTGTTCTATGGCAGCTGCTGTGTGGTAGCAATTGCCATTGAAGGAATGCCAGTGTGCCGGTTGCAAAGGCCTGCAGGGAGAGAAATAAAACACAGCTGAGAGGTGTGAGACACATAGCATGGTCTGCGGTCCTTCCCTGGGTGTAAGGTGAGCATGATCCTGTAAAGGGTTAGGGTCAAAGAGAGAGAAGACAACACAACTTGGGGGTCACAACCATGGCAAACCTAGCAATACTGACCTGTGAGTAGACCCTGTGGAGAAAAGTGGGGGGGGAACAGCTGGTGTCTACATAAGGCTAACGGTTCCACACTTGTGGCATTGTGTGCTCACATGACTACAGGCAGCAATCCGACACAACAGTGGTAAAGAGGCATGTATCCGATATATCATGGCAGGCTATGCAGGCAGCTATGAGACAACACATTGGTAAAGAGGCATTTCAGAGAAGGCATTGCAGGCAGCTATGAGACAACACATTGGAAAAGAGGCATATCATTGCAGACTAGGCAGGCATCTATGAGACAAGACATTGGTAAAGCGTCATGTATCCTACCTATATTTCTATATGCACAGCGGCAGAAGTCAGAACTCATGTCAGCACGTACCCTGCTCTTACCTGCTGGTGTTGTTGCCTGTGGGGGGGGGGGGAGAGAGGGGCTGGGAGAAAGACATGGGTTAGCAAATGGTAGCATGGAGACAGCTGCCCAGGCACAGGAGTAAACAGTTTGGCCACAGGCAGAACAGCCCTCTCTGCCCTTGAGGGGGGCAGAGAGGAGAGAGGAGAAGGGAAGAGAGAAGTGGGGTGTTTGAAAAGTTTTCAAAGTCCCACTTTGTGGCTGCTGGGGGACAGGACCCCACGCCACGTGCTCAGAGAGAGAGAGAGAGAGAGAGAGAGAATGGAGGCCTGAGGCTGGGCTTTTGTGGGAAAGAGGCTGGGTGGGGCTGGGTGCTGATAGGGTAACTATTTGGGTCCGCGTCCAGAGTTAGGCCACAACTGTTCCGTCCTAACTCAGGCACAACTCGGGCCCAGGGTGTTAGAACTTTTCAGGAGAGGGCTGGTGTGGGTAAGGTAAAATGGCTCCTATGGGTCTCCTCACATTTGAGTCCACCCTTTTTGTTGACCCAAATTTTGTGCCTGAGTTGTGCTCGAGGGGGCGTGTCAGGGGGTTGGCAGTGTCTGGAACCGGAACAAATTTCGTAACCGCCCCCGTCACTCCCCCGACACGCTCCCAACACGCCCACTTTTAGGCCAAACTTAGGACGGAATAGCTCTTATGCCGAACTTAGGACTGAATTGGTCAACTTTCCTTAACCCGTCCTATGTCAGTCACAATTGCAGCACAAATTCGGCCTCTCCAGCACAATTCAGGCACAACTCGAGCCTAAAGCGCTTAGGCTGCAATTGTGCCTGAATTGTGCCGCTGAGGCCTTGGGCTGGACTGGGCTGTAAAAGTCGATAAAAGAGATCACTATTACAATTAAAACAAGAACATAAGAACAGCAGCACCCCACCTGTATCAGCAGGATGTTAAAAAAGGCAAGGACTCAGAAGGCTTCTTTGAACAAGAAAGTTTTCAGGCCTCGCCGGAAAGTCTCCAAGGAGGGAGCAGTTCGTAAGTCAAAAGGGAGGGATTTCCATAAGGTTGGTGCCACTACTGAGAAGGCCTTATTTCTGGCCGCCACCCCTCGCACCTTCCTGGGCGATGGTACCTGCAAAAGGGCCTTCTCTGATTACCTAAGGAGATGAGCCGGACTATATAGAAGTAGGCGGTCTCTCAAATATCCTGACCCCAGGCTGTATAGGGCTTTAAAGGTCAAAACCAGCACTTTGAATTGGGCCTGGAAACAAATTGGCAGCCAGTGCAGCTGTCGGAGAAGCGGCCTCACAGAGTTGAACCGCCTACCTCCAGTGACTACACGGGCTGCCGCATTCTGCACTAATTGCAGTTTCCGAACCGTCTTCAAGGGCAGACATTTGTCAGAGAAATGACATTTTGGCTTTGTAGTTTATGGATCTTGCTGCTTGATGGTTCACGCCATTGGCAGAAGGAAGGGCACAACGTTTTATTTCCTGCAAAGCTACCTTCATCTGATTGCTAATTGTTTCACATCAGGGTCATGTGCCATATCTTTGTGAACCATTGCAGCAAGCGCAGAATCTGCCTTTATGAGGTATTATTTTTATAAGTTACGTGACAGATGTAGTTTTGCTAAAATGAAAACGATGAAAAATATAAAATGATGTGGTTAAAAAAACACACACCACATTCTGAACATTTTGATTCCATCGTGCAATGTTCACATCAGCATCCAAACTATTGTATTTATTCAAACCAAGTCATTCCTTCATCATTAGGAGTGACATACTCATGCCTTGTACACTTTACCACAATATTTCATTCTTGGTGCACAATGCTTTCACTTACAGTGAAAGATTTCAAAGGAGTAGCTGTGTTGGTCTGTTGCAGCAAAAACATCAAAAGAGTCTTGTGGCACTCTAAAGCTTAATGTGGCATCAGCTCCCATGAGCCAGAACTCACGTTAGTGAATGAATTGGTCACCTAAGTTGATACATATGTGTATATACAGGGACCTCAGAGAACAAATTATAAGGACATTTTAAGCCTGCGGTAATTGCTTAAAATTTGGCTCTCAAGAAGGCCCTCTTTGGAAATCTTAAAATGAGAAATTGCTCTTCCAGTAAAGCTCAGGGCAGTCTGTAGTAATTTACATGAAATTAAAGATTCTGAAAATATCATTCATCTCTAAAATGCCAGAATTACCAGTATGAATGCTTGATTTTCATGGGGACAGCTATTGCACGTTGTAGACGAGTCAATGAAATGGAAGTGGACCAAGAAGAAAAGATCAAATATGTAGGACTTCCATTTTGGTGACCTAAAATGGAAGTCACCTATGGAAGGAGGAAAAGCAGGAGAATCTGCATCCTGTTCTGGAAAAGGGTTAGCAGAAGGACCAGTACTGAACAGTACTGCAAGGTGCTGCCCAGAAAGAATCACCCTGGATTCCCCTCTGAGTTTCCTGCTGCCTCTTCCAGGTCCTGATTCATGCTGAAGCCAGTGTGGGTCCTTCTCCGAAAAGGAGGTCCTCTCTGATCTCACCTCTAGGAGCTGGCAGGTCCTGATAGTTTGCATGGAACAGTCTTGCAATATTGTTTTATTTCAAATGTGGCTTTTAAATGTTGTTCGGAAGGGATTGAGCAAGTGATCAAGAGAGAGGTCCTCACAATACAAACTTACCCCTCTTGAATAAGATGGACCCAGTTTGCGTCACATGGGCAGTGCAATCCTGAAGATGCTGCCACGAACGTGCCATAAAGCATGTTCGCGATGACTCGAGGGCAAGGAAGGCCGGCGCAGAGGCCGGCCTCCCTTGCTCTGGCACCGGAGCGCCCCTGCGGCCGCCAGACCAGGTAAGCTGGGATCCAGCGGGCGGGGAGAGTGTTTCGCCGGGCCAGGGAGGAGGCCATTGGCCCAGCTGGCCTGGGAGGGAGAGGGGGATGGCCTCGGCCACATCCTGGCCCCGCCGGGCGGTTACTTCCGCCAGCAATTTTGCTGGCAGAAAGCCAAGGAGGTCGATAGGGCCTGCCTCAGTTTGCACTCGGGGAAGGGGACAAGCTGCGTCCCCTTCCCCGAGTAGACCTCCGGTCCGGCGGCAGCATGGTTGCCAGTGCAGAGGATCCGGCTGGTGGCCCTGGGCCGCCGGCCAGATCCTTACACAGGATTGCGCCGAAAGTCCCTTATAAGTTTGCCCCAACTTGAATATAGGAGTTGCACCGTGCCTCTATAATTTGTAACTAGAGATTGCAGAGATTGAGTACAATTAAACCCAGGACTTCTGGCCAAGATAATATCAACTATACTGAACAGCTATTGAATGGTGTGGGGGTTGAATGAAGGAGTAAATGAATGAATGAATGTTTGGAATGATGTAACTATAGCTTCAAATATCCACTGGGTTCTTTTACAAAAATAAAAACTGTACAGGAAATTAAAATTCAATGGACTCTGCTTGCATGTAGCCAAAAGAGGGTGGGTTCACCAGGCTAACAAGGGCAGCGTGGAAGGTTCCAATAGGACAAAGTATAATTCCACATGTCAATGAGAATTTCACATTGACTGGGTGAAACATTCAAGCCAAGCTGTACATAGCAATTTTGCCTTCCCCCGCTGCAGCTTTTGGCTTGGCTCTCTTCCTCGACTCATTTGGAGATGGTTGGCTTCTGATTGTTCTCCAGAATGGGGTACCTTTCAGCTCTCACCATGTGGAGGCATGTTTGAAAGAAATAGGAACCACAGGAAAGATGGTGGATGAAAGTCACTTTTGGTGAATTTATCTTCCTTTTTTTTCTAAAAAAAAAAGTGAGAAGCATTAGGCAAGATAGTCATCGTTAGTCGTGTGCCATGAATACGTGTGCTGTGGACTGGTTGATTTTCTAGTTAGCCGACAATGGTAATTTGTGGACATCCCCATAAAGTGATAGGAAGAGCCCGGTTAGATCAGGCCATGGGCCCATCTAGCCTGTTTGATGTTTCTCACAGTGGCCCGCTAGTTAGTTGCCTCTGGATAGCCCACAAGCAGAAGACGACGGCATTCCCCTCTCCGACACTGGTCATATGGGGCTGTATAGAACACAGGAAGACAAGTCTGGGCTGCCTATTAAAGTTGTGTTTGATGCCAGTCCTCATTCTGGTTGGGACAGAGTCATTCAGAGGAATTTTATCAGGGGGTACAAAGTTTCTTTTGGCCCCCTTCCCTACATATGAATTTGGATCCTGCCCCCCCCCAATTTTGCTCCAGGGCCCCCTTTCTGACCCATTTTTTGCCCTGGGCCCGGGTACAAATTACCCCCTTAAGCCCCCTCTCAGAGGCCCTGGGTTGGGAGTACTTATTGATGGCAAAACGTGAGTGACCTCAATGTGGTGAGCATAATTTATAGCTGGCGTAGAGTCTGTTCAACTTAGTCAGACCTGAGAGAGGAGGCTGAAGTCAGAGAAAACATTGTTCCTTAAGCTCTTTTGGTGCATGCATGCAGAAGCATCGGAATGCTGGGATGGAGGTCCCCCCCCCAGGCAGCATGTAGGGGGCGACAGCCACGTGGTGGCAGTGAAAAAGATGCAGGCGGGTGAGCGGCGGCGAAAAAAGGTGCGTGCTGTTTGGCCTGCCCGCCCTCCTGGAGCCTTGGAAAGCTTTGAGCAGCCTTGGCAGTGGCGACAACGTCACCTCCGGCAGGGGGGCAGCATATTAGTTCACGGCCCCTTCCCGCTGGGTGTAGCTACGTCACTGTGTACATGTATGTGTGTGTGTGTGTGTGTGTGTGTGTGTGTGCGCGCGCGTGCATGTATGTGCATGCATACACACACACAGAACATTTTTAGAAGGCCTTTGTAAAAACTATTCACAAAATGAAATAGAAGATTTAACAAGTTGCCTCTGTATAAGTGAGGGGCAGATTATAAAAACACAACTTTTTAATCTGTTAAACATCTGTTAATAATAATCTGTTAATAAGTTAAACATAAACTTTTTAATTTTTAATGTTCTTTTAATCTGCCCCTCACTTATGCTAGATCAGGCCCAAGGCCCATCTAGTCCAACCAGTGGCGTTCCTGAGGTAGGGGCTCGACAGTGTCGCGCCCCGACCTACTACCGCGTTCATGAACCAGAGCGAGGAGGCCCCGCCCCCTCGCCGTCAGAGCCATTCCACGCAGCGAAGCCGAACGGGCAGGGTCTCCGAGCGGAATGGCTCCTCAGGAACGCCACTGAGTCCAACATGTTTTCTTCAGTGGTCAACCAGATGCCTCTGTGAAGCCCACAAACTGGTGGTGGAGGTATGTCCCTCCCCCTCTATTGCACCCCCTGAAACTGGTATTCAGAGACCTAGTGCTGCTGAAACTATAAGTAGTGCATGTGACTACTAGCCAGTAATAGACCTTTCCTTCATGAGTTTGCCCATCCAAGCTAGTGGCAATCAACACGTCTTGTGGCAGCGAGTTCCATAGATTAATCATGCGCTGAGTGAAGAGGCACTTCCTTTTGTCCTTCTCCTTCATCTGCATCCAAGGACAAAGTCTCAGGGAATGAGGGAAGGCTGGACGTACCATCATTTTTCTTCTATATCACCTTAGAGATGCCCTCAATTTTAAGCTGTTAAGGAAGTTGTCACATTTGAGCTATGTTCTGCTCTGTTTGCAAGTATCTATAAAACCTGCTGTTTCAGGGCTCTCTGGAAAGTCTGGCTTTCAAGCCCAAGGACCCTAATGAAATCTGAAGGAGAAAACATGACGATGGGACAGATCATACCCCAGCAAAAATGTATCTTATTTACGAGACATTTCTAGGTCAAGCCACATATAAGCATTCTGTGAGTTATTTTATTTATACTTACACACAAAGCTTGATGTGAGATAGACTTTGATGTGATAGACATGGTGGGGGTAACCGTGATAAAAAAGAGAGAGAACACCAAGATGGGGAAATAAAAGAGTGGGGGGAAAACAGATGGGGAAAATATTTGAGGGTTGTCACTTTCACAACCAAAGACCGAGCCTATAGCTTTCAATCCCCTCTTGCACTGGAAGAAAGGCAGCCGTGATGATGACAGAGATTGAACCTGGGATCCTCTGCATGCAAAGCGGTTTAGTATATTGTTGCCATCACTTGGATTTCCAGTTGCAGGCCCTTGAATATCCTGAATGATTTCTTCCTGTTTCTCCCAAGTTGTGTTGTCCACCGTCTCTCCTACCTGCTCGAGTAAGCAGCATTTCAGGTGCGTAACACCACAGACAGTAGAAAGAGAGATAATAGGATCGGACTGGCTTTTGGACTTACCCTGACCTGGCTGTGTGATTGACCTTGGACTGGCTTGAGAAACCTGCTTTGATATTTGACCTTGGACTGCTTGAGACACCTTCTTTTGGACTTGGACCTCTAGACCAGTGAGTGAGTGCAAAAAAGGGGAACTAATCAGCCTAAAGCGGGCCTAGGCCTCTTAAAGGGATCATACAAAGGATTTTCTGGGACACCCCCTCGCACCCTTCTTTTTCCTCATCTCTTTCCCTCAAAAGAAGTCCTAATGTCAGATTAACTAGAGAAAAGGATTCCCTGAGACATTTTAAGAAAATTGTCATTAACAAAAGGACCACATGGTCAGGCAGTCTGAGGGGGGGGGGGGAGAGTATCCAGATTGGAACTCTTCCAGGGTAAAAGAGTTAAAGCCCCCTCCCCCCGCCGTGGTCTTAATCCAGATTGTGGACCCATGACTGCTGTTTAAGTAAGAGAAAATGCACATGTACTGTAATACTTTATGTTTTAACATAACACACAGTTTGGCCATAAAACAAACAAGTTTTTGAGTTGGCTCGTAGAATTCGTAAGCACGTTCTGAGAGACAACAATCTTTGTGCTCCTCCGAGCATGCTGTTCTTGCTTTGGGACTGATGTTGCTGTGAATCTAGCACTACCGCCCCTGCATGCTTGCCTCGGCACCCCCATACTATCTATGCAACTTGTAAGTTTGCAAATGGACAGCTTTTTTGCAGACGCAATGCCTCTTTTCTAGTTGCTCCTTCAAAAGGAAACTAACACTGTAAAATGCTGCTCTGAGCTTGCATTTCAGGGAAATGTGGGGGGAAAAAACCTTATTCCACCATTTCAGAAACTCGTTGGTTTTTGCTTAAGGTCGTTTTCACTTAAGGTCACCCCTTTGAATAAGGGACACTGTCAAGGGACACTTATCTTCTTGCTTCAGATAACTTGCCAAGTTATCTGAAGTAAGAAGAAAGTTCTTTTGTTTGGGCAGCACTGACTGAGGTGTATCTTTGGGATCTAACTTACAATCCCAGTTAAGCTGATCTGATTTCTAACCACAGGTCACAAGGGCATATATGGGTCCTGCCCCCAAAACGCTACGTTTTGACAGCCACAAAGGAGGTTCCTCAAAGTGAACCCTCAAGAGAGGCAGACAAGTTGGCGCTTTGTACTGGTTACATAAGCTGCCAATTTGCACTGACAGAAATTTAACAAGAACAGAAGTTGCATTATTCCGCATTCTATGAGAAGTGGGTCACAGTTTCAAGAGTTCTACATGATCCTGAACCGACGTGGACATGGAAATGATAATTAGCTCAAGCAACAATGTACCCTGTGGGCGACATCCTTTACAGTTGACGATTAGTAGGTATATTCACACAGAAACCGCTAAAAAAAAAGCAAGCTATTTGTATTTCTCTAATGACTGTGATCTGGTGATCTAAAAACCTGAGAGCGCTGATTGTAGATGCAGGCAAAAAAGATATCTGTATACGCTCAGTAGAGTGAAACTTTTCACTGTTTAATTTTTCAGCCAATTAAATAATGATGTTAGCCAAACTACAAGAAAACAAGAATTCGATATTGGTTCCTCTCTAGCCCTCTTCAGGCAGTCATTCAACGGGGGGGGGGGGGGCAGACAGCATCTTGGTAGCTGCCCAGTCCCCATTTTATATGTGTTGATTAGAATGTATTCCATTCTCCAAGGAAGGAGCACCTAAAAAGCACTTATGTATCCATTCAAGGTGAATCTCTATCCTAATCACAAGAAGCACCCACCTGCTGACTTCTATAGATCAAGCTGCAATCAAAGGTAAAGGAACAGGCCAGGGTGGCATTTTTCTCATCATACGGCAACCATGTAGCTTAGTGGGGATGGGGCTGTCAATCACTGGCAAAGCATGTACAGTACTTTGCAGGGAAAAGGTCCCTGGTTTAATCCCTGGTATAGCACAAGGGCCACGGTGGCTTAGTGGTTAAGACGCTGAACTGCAGACCGGAAGGTTAGTAGGACAGCAGTTCGAGACCCGTGTGCCGCGTGATGGAGTGAGCTACCTTCTCCTGTCCCAGCTCCTGCCAACCTAGCAGTTCGAAAGCAAGACATTGCAAGTAGATAAATAGGTACCGCTGTGGCGGGAAGGTAACAGCATTCCGTTAGTCATGCTGGCCACATGACCACGGAAGCTTCTTCGGACAGCGCAGGCTCTTTGAAACAAAAATGAGCACCGCACCCTAGAGTTGGACACGACTGGCTTTTGAGCAGGGGATACCTTTACCTTTATAGCATGGTAGGGTTAGGAAAGACCCTTGTCTGAAATCCTGGAGAGCAGCTGCCAATCAGTATAGCTGTACAGACAATACTGAGCTGACGTGGTACATTCTCCCCTTGTCTATTTCTCATCAGCCTCTCAAGTTGGATGAGCTCATCAAGTTCCTGTCCTTTTCCCAATTCCAATCTCACTCGCCTACATTTCTTTCCCTGACTTCTCAGCCCCCCATCCATCACTGGGGCCATTGCTTCAGCAGAGCAAGGCATCCTTGGCCAGGCTTTCTTTTCCAAACCCGGTGCTATCCACTCCTTACGCAAATTGCACATGGCCTTCTTCAAACCCATCTCTCCACCCAAAATTGCATTTGGAAGTCCAGCTCCTGTTGAGGGGGAGAGTTGGGAGTACAGGAGGCCTTGGACACATCTTGCCCCACTCTGCAAGTTTGGAGCTGTTTCCAGCAGGGAAAGAGGGGCACTGCTCCCCTCAGAAACACTCCTGCAACAATTTAACACTGAACGTTTCTTCCCTTCCTTTTTTGGAATGGCTCCCTGCTCATTGCCTTCGCCCCACTGAATGGCTCCAAAGGCAAGGGGGTGGGCCCGCCTCGTGCCGGTGAGTAAGGGAGGGTCAGCGCGTTGCGGAACTTAGCGTTCTGCCCCACCTACAGCGACGCCACTGTGTACAAATCAGATTACAAACATAATGTAATATGCCGTTTGATCCCAAGCTTCTGTGATATCACAACAGCCAAGGAGGATAGAAGACCTATAGGTTAACCATCAGAATTTGCCCACATTTTGAATTCCTATGGTATTTTCTTAAACATTGACAAAATTACAGTTAAAAAACCATTAATCTCAATGTTCTGTGCTTCAATTTAGTATCACAATCATAAGAGCTGTATTATGTTAGAAGAGCAGCAGCATGCAAACTATATCTGTACAGTAATATGTAGTGAGTGTGAATATGTATGTGTTCATCAACACCAGTAGGAGGACTTGTCACCTCTTCCTAGCTCTTTTGCTTTCTCCTACTTTGATAAGACTTCTCATTAGCTTCTTTTTCCAGCCTTGTTTAATGTCTGCCTGCCCAAGAGGCCATAACCAGTTGCTTCTCTTGCTCTTATTTTGCAGAATGTATACAAAATGCTTTGTGTAACTCAGCTCTGCTATGAATGAGTTTGTTTTTTCCACAGCTCTGCTAACATCCTAGAAAGACAGGTAGGTGGTACATACAATTGTATAAAAAAAATTAAAAATACCTCCAATGCAATTCATGTTCCTGAAAATGATACCTGCACATATAACAAAGTCAGAATTTCAAAAGAGGGTATAGATTTTTAAAATGTTTTTTTATATTGTATCCCCCACTGAGCATAGGGGGAATATTACGGATGGGGCAGTGTAAAAATGTCCATAATAAAATGTCATCAGCTTCTTGTGCACCATATAATTTTCAAAGAGCCGTTCAGATGCCAATATAATGTGCAATGAATGAATGCTGGAGGAAGATGTGTGTAGGTGTGCAGTAGCCGGGCAGCTGGATGTTGAGTGTGACTGATGTGGTGGTAAGTGGCGATGTGCAAAGAATGATGAATGCAGTAAAGGAATGGAATTGAAAAGGAGCTCACAAGATGCCATAATTATATGCCTCTCTTATGGAAAAGAATTTGTCCAGATGTTTTATTATGAATTATGAACACCTTTGTCTAAGGAACTTAATGGCAACATTTATCTTGGTGCTTTTTACTCTGTCTGCTGTATCATCCTTCAAGCTCTCAATTTCATGTGTTTTCTGTTACTGTTTTTCCATGAATGTAAGAAGAGCCTTGCTGGATAAAAGGAAAAGCGTTTCCTTTTTTCCCCCTTGTATATACCACCCTTCATCTAAGGAGCTCTGAATAGCACACATAGATCTCTTCTTCCAATTTTATCCTTACAACACCCTGTGAGGTAGTGGATTGGTCCAAAGTCACTTAGGGTCACCATAGCAGAGTAAGGAATTGAACTCAGATCTCCTTGGTTCTAATGTAACCATTACACTCCCACTTCCTGTTTCCCACAGTGGTCGACCAGATAGTTCTGCAAAACTCATTGGCAAGGTAGAAAGGCCAGAGCCTTCCCCCACTGTTGCTCTCCAGTGACTGGCATTCAGCAGCCTCAGGTTACATGATACAGCAACACGACTGAAGCTAAGCAGGTTTTTAGGCCTGCTTAGTGCCTGGAAGGGGGACTGCTTGAATGACCGTCTCCAAGGATGCTGCCTTGAGATCCATGATGGAAGGCAGATAAGATAAATAATATTAATTCTGAGTCCGGAGAGTCCATCTATAATGGTCAACAGCGGCTGATAGTTCTGTCCTCCATAGGCTTACCAGGTCTCCAACTGGGACAGAGTGCTAGACCTTTAGGAGAAGGAATGTGGGCAGGTGTAGCCTGTTCAACCTTAGAGCACAATCCTAGGCATATCTACTCAGAAGCAAGTCCCACTGAACACAATGGGGCTTGCTTCTGAGTAGACATGCCTAGGATTGTGCTCTAAGGTTGAACAAGCTACACCTGCCCACATTCCTTCTCCTAAAGGTCTAGCACTCTGTCCCGGTTGGAGATCTGGTAAGCCTATATGAATTTCACTATAAAATTCGTGCAGAGGTTTGATATACTGGGCAGGATTCCAAAGGCCTCTGAATCTTGGCAAGGAATCTAAAAGACATTAGGCCTACTTTGGAACTAACCTAAGACCTCGGGGCTTGTTCTTACATTACCTCAACTACAGCAAGGGATCACAGCACGGCCTCCACATAATTGCATGGTGGGCAGAATAGCCAAACCAGCCCTACTCACCTGGTTTAAATGCTACTGTCCAAACCAGCCCTGATCTTCCTTACATTCAGACATTTGTTTATAGTGGTGGGGGACTATATATTGAAAGGGGGCCATAGCTTACTGTTGTGCATGTTTTGCATGCAGATGGTCCCAAGTTCGGTTCCTGACAACTCCAGGTCAAACTGGGATAGATCCCTGTCTGAAATCCTGGGGAGCCACTGCCAGTCAGTGTAGGAAGTAATGGTCTGTGGTGGGGACCCAGGACCTCTGAGAGGAATTTTATATGGGGCATGAAGTTTCTCTTGGACCCTTTCGCAAAGGGGGAGGGGGCAAAATGGAGCAGGGGGGCAGCAATGGCCGGAAAAGTCTCTGGAGCCCAGGTCTACCAGGCTTCCCGATGTGGCGCCCAGGTCTACCTGCCCGGTAGACCTGGCCTTCCGGTTGGCCCAGCCACCATCTTTCACTCTCCATGAGGCCAGCTGAGATCCCAGGAAATTTCTGGGACCCCCTCCTTTGGATCCTGGGACCCCTTTTTGATCCTGGGCCTGGGTACAATTTATCCCCTTTACCCCCCTATCATGGGCCCTGTGGGGACCAGCAGTATGGCTCATTATAAGGTAGTATCATATATGATAATCAAACCCATCCAGATAGGTTGCACTGCATACACAATTTGTTCCAGGCATTAAAGGGTGCCATGTGTAACAAAATTCCACTTGTCCAAAATTCCACTTGTTCTACATACTGTACACAGCAATGTGTCATCCCCAGCAGAACTGCTATAATTTTCAATGGACACAACCCTGGGAAACTACTGTACTACTCCAAATCAATGGCAAGAATGACAGCTCAATTCCTTCCAGGATCTTGGCTTTCCTCTGTGGCCATGTGCAAGACTCAGCGTAGGAGGAATGATAGATTTTAGCACGCTACACAGATGCCTCGTTAACCTCACCTCTCCATAACACTATTCTTGTGTGTGTCGAATGGAACAGATAACACCGATGGAACCCAAATGAAATGGCTCTCCTTGATGCTGTTAAAGTTTGCTACATCATCAGAAAGCACTGCCTGGTTTTTTGTTTTTTTTTTAAGTCAGCAACCTTTAATAACAGGCTTGCTGACTTTGCTGTGCAGGTTGCCACGAACAAGAGATGATTCTCTACTGGAGCATCACACTACCCGATGTGATAGAATTAATATATATATATATATATATATATATATATATATATATATATATATATATATATATATATATATATATATATATATATATATATATATATATTTAAACTGGGATTGCTGAAGCTGTATGCACCTAATCAGCTACTTGTGTATCTGGCAGTGTTGTTCCAGGCAGTGGACAAGAAGAGCGTAGTCAAAGCAGTCCTTCTCAAGTGAGTATTGTTTTTCCATTAATGCACAGCATGACTTTGGGGTTTCAAAACGTTACAGGTAGGAGGAAAAAAAAAGTCTTCAGTATGGGAGCTGCGGTGCTGCAATACGACATCTGAATTGCCTGCTTTAATGTGATTTAACATGCTTGATTGTTGCGTTCGGCAGACATTGCTGCCTCCGAAGAGGGAAGCTTTTAATGCATTACGGTACAAGATGGCAAATGAGAAGGGCACGGCTTCCTATCGCCACGATGAGAGAAAACTAAGAGCGCGATGATTTATAACTGAGTGTCAGAGTAAGGTTTGGGAGGGGAAAGGGGAAAAAATGATTGAGTTGTCCCTTCATTTGCATAATGCATGTCATGGAGTGAACCTATTTAATCTCATCTCAAATGGGACGTGTATTGCAAACACACGATTGGCTGTCAAGTGCCAGTTTCAGCCCTGTCACTTTTGATGGGGGAAAAAAAAATCACAACCAGGAATCCCTCTCTGATTTATTAATTAGAAAGCTTGCATTCCCGTGATAAAAACATACTTTAGCTGTTTGGATTAAACGTTTGAGGAATATTTTTATAGCAGATTGTTTGCTTAATTATGGTAGGTATTAGTCCCTGGCTGGTGACAACTCGCAACGTTTGCTGTGATGCATAGATGAAATAATTCCTTATATGTGAAACAACGTCAGCGCAACTTGATTGGCAAGATTGCCAAAACAAACATTTGATATGGTAGGATGTTCACACAGTTGTTACCCAGGCATGAAACTCTTATGGTGAACGTTGGACGGTGGTGATTATGTGCAGTGTCTTTACAGGTCTGTAAATCTCACCATGTGGAATTTAGGAAAGGAAGCAGTGTGGTAGAGAAGAACACAACGGCTCCCATGTGTGATAACTTGGGCATCTGAGAAATCGCTATATATAGTCCATTGGTCTGTTGTGATAGAATGCTTTGCTACATGCACATGACTTGGTACTTGTGAATGTATATCTTGTGCGTGCAAAGCCATATAGAACTAGCCTGTGGCAGCTGCATTTGAGCTACTGACATCTTGGCAAACATTCACTCAATGCGCCATCAACATTATTTAGCAACATTATAATTCCACTTCTGTCTGATCAATATTTGGAGGGGTGGGGCACTACAAATTGTCGTGGATTTACTGGTTTGATTAATTGATGAAAGTACAATTGCAGATCCTTTAGCACATCTACTAGATCACTGGGTCCCAAACGTTTTAACGCCGGGACCCATTTTTTAAAATGACCCTCTATCAGACCAACCTAGCTTTACGAGACTTTTAAAAAAAGGTGATCTAGAAAGATATATTTTATTTATTTATATAAAAGTAATATTTATTTATTTGCAAAAACCCTCAGTCCTGATTGTTTCCTTTGAAGAGGTTCTAAGGTATTAGAACGAAACGTTGGGCTGCTTTTCCTTGGATTTTAGTGTTATTTTATTCCGTGTGCGGCTGCCTGAACGGGAAACCCGCTACGGTTTTTGAAATCATTAAATTTCAAGCTTTTTATTCATGGCATCGATTCCCGTATCTTTCAAACATTGTTGTCTAATAGCGGGCCATGAAAGCTATCGTACCAAATCTATTTCTGGATCACCTTTTTTTGTCTCGTAAAGCTAGGTGAGTCCCGATAGCATGTCATTTTTTAAAAAGTGGGTTTTGGTGTTAAGACGTTTGAGAACCACTGACTTATCTGATCTTTCCATCACCCATGTGCATCACCCCCGGTAGCCAGCAGACCGAGCCGCGTCTTCCTCGACAGCTCGGCCTCTTCTAAGTAGGCCAGGCAAGGCTTCGAGCGGCACATGTGCACAACACCACTCGAAGCCTTGCCCTCAGAAGGTCCAAACAAAGACCCAATCACCACTCAAAACCTTGCCCGGCCTATTTAGAAGTGGCCGAGCCGCCAAGGAAGACGCGGCTCGGCCTGCCGGCTCCCAGGGGTAATGCGCCAGGCTAGGGTGAGTACTAGGGGGGGTGACGCACCGGGACTCCCGGTGCATCATCCTCTCCAGGTGCCTCCTGGCGCGTCACCCCGGGTGCCCCACCACGCAGCAGTGACGCTACTGCAGCAGAGTGTGCCCCAGCGCCGATGCAACTGATCACCGGGCTTTGGATAGGATTGGGCTGTTATTTATTTATTGTTCGGTGAACACTCTATACTGCCCCCATCAGATGCCTCCACAAGAGGAGACTGTGTTGTTCCAATTTTATCAAGGATCGATATTTTTTGTGACAAATACTTTAATCAGCTTGAGAAAGCAGACAAGCCAAGACACTGTGCATATCTGCTTCCTGATCTATAATTTTTCCGTTACTTTCCACTAGGCTGAGTTGATAGATGCTGTTATGGAGAGGCACAGAAAAAGAAACCAGAAGGACCACTACTACCCACAATGAATCACAAAAGGGGAGAAGAGCTCATAGGAGCTACTAAACAAAGATTTTATTGAACTTACCAGTAGATTAAGCAAAGAGTCACCATGACCATATTTTAAACTATGCTGTTTGTTTCAAGTAGCAATGCATGTTTTCAATCACCAAGCCTCAGAAGGTTTCCAACAAACTCATGGCCCAATCCTATCACCCACCTGTCCATAGCATGCAGCCTCACCAATGCAGTGTGCGTTGCATGCTATGGGGGGGGGGGCAATCAGACAGCCAGTGAGAGGTAAGTAAAAATATATTTTACATAGGCCGTCTGATCACCAATGGCTTGAACCCATACAAGCAATTTGCTGACATAAGTTCACAGAGTGGAAGGGGCTGGAGCTTGGCTGGAAAAGGGGGATAAAATTCAGTGTATGTGACTGCTGCTAAGATCCTCCCCATCCTGCCCTCAAGCCACCAGCCCCAGTTCAGACCACTTCCTGCCACAAAACACCCCTGAACCTTCCCCTCCACCACCTTCCTAGACTGATAGAGCACCTCGGAGGTTCTGGTGTGTGCATGGAGCCTCGGGCCATTTCTGCCAGCAGCTCCGTCATCATGTGCAATGGCAGTGCAATGTTTTCACCATTGCTGAGTCACTTACCACAGTGGATTACAAGCTCCTCTGTCATCAATGGCCCATAGGATTGGTCCATTAATAACTTTAGTCAAGATCAGCTTATACAGAGGACTTCCATTCAGGCCTCTAGCTCTGTATTAACTGAACTACAGGTGGGCCCCCATATCCACTGGGGATATGTTCCAGGCCCCTCCGTGGATACTTGAAACCATGGATAAGAGCGAACACCCCCTCCATGGTCTCCTGAGGGCCCCCCCACCCTGCCTCCCCTGCAGGCAGGCATGCTTGCCCCCCCCCCAGCTCTTATTTTTCTTTCAGCAAGCTTTGTTTCTTCCTTAAAACAAACAGAGAAGCAGTCTCCATTGCAGGCAAGTAGAACGAGACTATGTCCTAGAGAGGCTCTGCAAGGTTTCTGTTAACTTTGCAGAGCCTCTCTAGTACTTAGTCTCATTCTACTTGCCTGCAATAAGCAGCCAGAGGCTGCTTCTCCTCTTTGTTTAAGGAAGAAACAAAGCTTACTGGGAAAAAAGTAAAAGCCTGGGGGGGGGTTCCCCACGATCCGTGAATAACTGAAACCGTGGATAGCGAATCAGTGGATATGGGGGCCCACCTGTATAAAGTGTGGCCTAGAAGAGTCTTCAGAGAAGCTGGTATAAACCAGCTCCTTCTCTGGGCTGTTTTCTCTATTGCTACACCGATCTTCAGGGGAACTTAAAACAGATACAACATGGAGGACAGGCCCATCGATGGCTACTAGTTCTGATGGTGCTACCTCCAGATTCACGGCAGCCTCTGAATACAGCTTACACAGGAGTAACAGCAGGATATAAGTATCTCTACAGCTTGTGGGCTTCCCAGAGGCAGCTAGTGAGCGACTGTGGATTATAAAATGCTGGACTAGATGGGCCTTTTGGCCTGGTTCAGCAGGACTTCTTATGTTCTTACAACCAACTTTAGAAACACCTAATAAATACTGATTCATTACAATCCTCTATCTTTCTACAAGGTTATAAACCTTTGAAACAACATTGTTGATAACGCTACAAGTCTGCTAGTGCTAGTAGCTTTATTTTATACAAATTACTTCACAGAGAAAAATGTTCATATTATGGTGAACGTTTTGTGCATGAAGTAATTTATATAAAGCTACAAATAGTGTTTAACATGTTATGGTTCAGGAAATACGTTGGTTTGAATGTTCATAAAAATTTCTAAAGGGATAGATGAATATAATGGATGTATTGTTTTGTTTTGTTTAAATGCCTATTTTACTCCCTTCCCTAAAGTTTCCCTGAAGACGACCATCGACTGAAATCTGTGCATGCTGGATTATTTTTTAAAATATATTCTTTGTTTTCCTGCATGTAGGGATTCTATCTCCACTCTTTGTTCTTGTGGAGACACAGAAATTTGTCCAACTGTCCCAGTCAGATGTTTTTGACACAAATGGAGTATCACATTAGTTCTCCTCAAAAATATGAGATGGCCCTTATTAAAGAAATGGAGACATTTGCTAACTGTCATTTGTCACGCTGTGGTTGAGTTGAGGAAGAGGAAGAGTGGCAACCCATTCATAGAGAATTTGGGGTGATAGGGTTTGTCCCAAGGCCAGCGGGTGGCACAGTGGGTTAAACCGCTGAACCATGAGCTGTCGATCGAAAGGTCGGCAGTTTGAATCCGCGACGGGGTGAGCTCTCGTTGCTTGGCCAGCTCCTGCCAACCTAGCAGTTCCAAAGCATGTTAATTGTTGTTGTTGTTCAGTCGTTAAGTCGTGTCCGACCCTTCGTGATCCCATGAACCATATCCCGCCAGGCCTTCCTGTCCTCCACTATCTTCCTGAGTTCGCTATTTTCATGTTTGTTGCATCGGTGATGCTGTCTAACCATCTCATCCTTGGCCTTCCCCTTCTCCTTTTGCCTTCAATTTTTCCCAGCATCAGAGTCTTCTCCAGAGAGTCCTCTCTTCGCATTAGGTGGCCAAAATATTTGAGTTTCAGCCTTAGTACCTGTCCTTCCAGGGAACAGTCAGGGTTGATTTCATTTAGAATTGACTGATTTGATCTCCTAGCAGTCCAAGGGACTCTCAGGAGTCTTCTCCAGCACCACAGTTCAAAAGCATCTATTCTTCGGCGCTCAGCCTTCCTTATGGTCCAACTCTCGCAACCATACATTGCTACTGGGAACACCATCGCCCTGACTATACGAACTTTTGTTGGCATGGTGATATCTCTGCTTTTTATTATGCTGTCTAAGTTTACCATAGCTTTCCTTCCAAGGAGTAAGCGTCTTTTAATTTCATGGCTGCTGTCTCCGTCTGCAGTGATCTTGGAGCCCAGAAAAGTAAAATCTGTTACTGCTTCCATTTCTGCCCCTTCTATTTGCCAGGAATTGATGGGCCCAGATGCCATGATCTTAGTTTTATTAATGTTGAGTTTCAAGCCAACTTTTGCACTCTCCTCTTTCACTCTCATCAAGAGTCTCTTTAGTTCTTCTTCACTTTCTGCCATTAGGGTGGTATCGTCTGCATATCTGAGGTTGTTGATATTTCTCCCGGCAATCTTGATTCCAGCTTGTGATTCATTCAGCCCTGCATTTCTCATAATGTACTCTGCATATAAGTTAAATAAGCAGGGTGACAATATACAGCCTTGCCGTACTCCCTTCCCAATTTTGAACCAATCAGTTGTTCCATGGCCAGTTCGAACTGTTGCTTCTTGACCCACATACAGGTTTCTCAGGAGACAGGTAAGGTGGTCTGGTACCCCCATCTCTTTAAGAATTTGCCACAGTTTGTTGTGATCCACACAATCAAAGGCTTTTGTGTAGTCAATGAAGCAGAAGTAGGTGTTTTTTTGGAACTCTCATGCTTTCTCCATGATCCACCGCATGTTGGCAATTTGATCACTAGTTCCTCTGCCTCTTCGAAACCCAGCTTGTACGTCCGGTAGTTCTCGGTCCACATACTGCTGAAGCCTAGCTTGTAGGATTTTGAGCATAACCTTGCTAGCATGTGAAATGAGTGCAATTGTGCGGTAGTTTGAGCACTCTTTGGCACTGCCCTTCTTTGGAATTGGAACGTAAACTGACCTTTTCCAATCCTTTGGCCACTGCTGAGTAAATAGGTACCGCTTGCGGGAAGGTAAACAGCGCTCCGTGTTCTAGCCGCATGCTACGTGCTGCGGCAAGGAGAGTCATGCCGGCCACATGACCACGGAGGCGTCTTCGGACAACGCTGGCTCTTCGGCTTTGAAATGGGGATGAGCACCACACCCTAGAGCCGGACACGACTGGACTTAATTGTCAGGGGTCACCTTTATCTTTTTACTTTAGGGTTTGTCCCATTGTGTTTATGGATCATTATATGCCAGGTTGGGCTACCCAAAAACCAGATATTAAGATCGGGAATTACTTTGGGTGTTGACCAGTACCTCAGCATGTTGTCTAAGCACTTCATTTTTGAGTATTCTGTAAATTTGGTGAGTGTGGGGGCAAGAATGAATTTTCCAAATATTTAGGCACATAGTGAGAAAGCTTCAGTATGAAACCAAATACTCATTTAATTTTCAAAACAGTTTATGGAATAGTTTGGTTTTGTTTGCTTTTATTAAATGTATATCCCATCTTTTCATTGGTATGCTCAAGACAGCTAACAAATCAAACAGCACAATCCTATCCAACGTACACCACCAGTGTAACCAGCGGTGCAGCGAGAACCGGAGACCCCAGAACAGAAAGGGGATTCAAATCCCCTCCAAAGGGGGATTCAAAGAGGAAAATCTCCCCTCCCCTGCAAAGCCTCCCGCCCTGCCCTCCCCCACTGGTTACATAGGTGGTATAAGTTGGATAGGATTGCGCTGAAAGATACATAAAGAAATAACTAAAATGCAATGCAAAATGAAAATTGAGAGTGGGCATTTCCCTCTCCTACTGGCCATCAGTGATGTTGAGTGACTGCTGGAGGAATGGCAAGTGGAGAGCAGTCCTTCGCTCCTTAGCTTGATGGTAGTTCAGACGTTTTGCATGCAGAAGGTCCCAGGTCCATTTCTTGGCATCTCCTGGTAGGGTTAGAAAGGTTGTTTCTGCAGTTGTTTCTATGGTGGTTGGTGCAGCTGCCCATCACTATAGACGTGTAATGGAACTGTTGATACTAGGGTTTACATTTCCCAACAGCCCCTGGTATGATCTCTGTGTATGAAGATGGAATGGGAAGTCCTTTCCTGGAGGAATGAGAGGCTGGAGAAGGAAAGAATCAAAAGGACAGAGACTGGGAGAAGACAGCAGCTTGGGAGTAAGTCTGTAAGGGCTTTAATACCCAGTGAGGAGTTAGAAGAGAAGATCCTTTGATACAGAGTGGAAACAATGGTAGCTTTGGGTTTGTTGTTGCACAGGCTGTGCTAGGAACGCTGATATACAGCTGAACCTGTCAAACCTACTGTTGAAGTGGCAGCCACAGAAGTCTCATTAAAGACTTGACATCTTTTCAGTCCAGTTCGCCTATTCCCCACAACACCATGACCAGATGACTGCAAGCTTCCCTGTTTTACCTAAGCTATTAAAGCTTCTGTTGTTGTCAGTCACATTAGCCATGTGTCGGTAACCCTCTTCAGATCACAGGGAGGAACTCTCCCTGAGTACGGCATTTGTCACTGCAGACAAATGTTATATGCCAGCTCCCCTACTTAAATGATGGGGTTGATAATGTTCTCTTCTCTAATGGCCCAATCCTACCTGGGCCGGACGATGGCGGTATACCTCTTCCGCTGGTGCTGACTGCTGTTAAGCAGTCAGCGCCAGTCGAAAAAGGCACTCTGGAGCAGTCGGATGCCACCGCCAACGGAGGTAAGGTGGCAGGGAGGCGGGAGGGGTAGGGGGAAGACAGAATGGGATGGGAAGGGTCGAACAGGGCAGCCATGGGGGTGGGGGATGTGCAGATTGGTCTGGGAAGGGCTGGATTTGACAGCAGTGGTGGCTGCCGAATCCTAACTCTCTTCCCAGACCTGATCCCATGGTGTGGGTCCACGCAGACCTGCGCCAGCTTTTTAGCTAGCGCAGGTTCGAGTAGACCTCCCCATGCTGTGGAGGTGTACTCTAAGGTAAGGGAACAATTGTTCCCGTTCCCTTACCCAGAGGAGACTTCCGCAACTGCCCCCTCTGCGGGATGCAACAATAGCCATTTCGACGCCACTGCATCGGTGGGAGAGAACAATGGGTTTGGGCTCTTAGTTCACTAATTCCCAAAGGCTTTCCTGTGGGCAATAGTACAACTCTTGGGTGTCCACTGGGCCAAAACAATTATGGGAGGGTGCTCTCATTAGAATGCTCCCTTGGTCTTAACTTTTAGTCACATTAATCATAATGAAACTATAAGATTTACAACCCAATCCTATTTGGGCCTTACGCTCCTGGAATGCTTGTTCTGGTGGTGTAAGTCCCTTTCTGACTGTCGCAAAAGGTGACATGCCAGTCAGCGTGTCCTGGCCACTGCCGCATGCAGCAAGCGGCCGGATCTGCATGCCAGCACCGACGATGCCAGCTGGCACCGGCAAGTCAGCACAGGAGGTGGGAGGGAGACAGGGAGGGGGCAGAACAGGGCGGGGTATGGGAGGAACAGGGCAGTGATGGGGCTGATCAGGGCCGGGAAGGGGGCGGTATTGGTGGTAGCTGTGCACGGCTATATCTTATCCCCTTTCTCAGCCTTGATCCCCTGACCAGAGTAAACATGGCCTTGTGCTACCTATGGAGCTGTGTGCTTTCTTGCACACCTTGAAATAAAAAAGACTGGGCAACAATGACTATAGGTTTTTAATAATTGAGTATACAGTATAGCCATTTTGTAGAGGATGAAATCAAAATTGGGGCCACAACGTGGGATTAAAGCCCCCTCCTTCATACCACAACCCTGATCTGGACTGGAGCCATCAGTGGCTGTTCTTTTTTGTGGGGGGGGGGACACCTGTGGCATTCTAAGCACAGAACTCCATGTAACATCTAGTTTATCCCTGAGGATTCTGCACATGACCCTATGAATAGATCACATGGAAAAATCAAGAAGCCAACTTGCCTGTACAATCTGGGTCTTATTCTCACATCAGCACTGTTTTTCCTCTCTTCTGGGGGCTTTTAGGTCTTTTCTGCCATGTATATTTTGTTCATAACATGGAAATTAGGGACACTAGCGGCAATGTATACGGAATGAGAGTGAACTAAGGGCAACCAGCCATTCACTGGGAACAAAAGGAGAGAAGAAGAGCTAGGGAGAAACCCCCTGTTATGGTAATATGCCTAGACTGGAGAGCATGGAGGATAAGAGGGGGAAAGCCAGTGAAGTGTTTTGCAAGAACTGGATATAAAGGTAATGAAGTGTTGTGAAAGAGAACACAACACTATTACACTCTGTGTTGAATGTAGATCCAGGTAGACATTCAAAAGCTCTCTCATTCTTTCAGTGTTTTTCACCAACTGTCATTCAGAAGAAAATGGTGCTGTTCCTTGCTTTCGACATAACGAGGCTTGCAGTTGTTTAGATATTCCCTGCCCAATCCTATCCCACACTATTATTCAAAGGCACACGTTCAGTGGTGGAGCCTGAGCGTTGCGCCCCACGCCCGGAGCAGCTGCTCCTCGGGCTCCAAAGCCTACCTGTAATGCAAGACATCGCTTGTTAATCAAAGTTAAAAAATTATTTTTAAAAAATTGTTTGTTATGCAAAACACTCTCAAACCAAGTTACTCTCAATCCAAGGTTTTACTGTAAAGCACATCTTTGTCCTCCCAAAGTCCCTGGACACTATTATTTCCATTTTCCATATGGACAACTAAGGCTGCAGTTGTTATGTATCCAAAGGAGTTGATGTCCAGAGATAGGAATACATCTTGGGCATCCCAGGCCAAGATGCTGTCAACTAGACTAAACAGCTCTTGTGAATATTGATTGGCATGGTGTGGGCTGAATGAATGAATGAATGAACGAACGAATGTTTGGAATGATGTAACTATAGCTTCAAATATCCAGTGAGTTCTTCTACAAAAATAACAACAGTATAGCTAATTAGAATTCAATGGACTCTGCTTGCATGTAGCCAAAAGAGGGTGGGTTCACCAGGCTAACAAGGGCAGCATGGAAGGTTCCAATAGGACAAAGTATAATTCCACATGTCAATGAGAATTTCACATTGACTGGGTGAAACATTCAAGCCAAGCTGTACGTAGCAATTTTGCCTTCCCCCGCTGCAGCTTTTGGCTTGGCTCTCTTCCTCGACTCATTTGGAGATGGTTGGCTTCTGATTGTTCTCCAGAATGGGGTACCTTTCAGCTCTCACCATGTGGAGGCATGTTTGAAAGAAATAGGAACCACAGGAAAGATGGTGGATGAAAGTCACTTTTGGTGAATTTATTTTCTACACACACACACACACACACACACACACACACACACACACACACACACACACACACACACACACACAGAGAGAGAGAGAGAGAGAGAGAGAGAGAGAGAGAGAGAGAGAGAGAGAGAGAGAGAGGATTAGCAGCCCAATCCAACCTAAATCCCCATGCAATGACGCAATGGGGCCAGCGTGGGCTGCGTCGCATCCTGCATGGGCATTTAGCAGTCTGGAGATCTCCTCGAGGTAAGGGGACACTTGTCCCCTTGCCCCAGGGCAAGTCCCATCTGTGGCAACAGGTCTACTCAGACCTGCATGAGCTAAATTGCTAGCACAAGTCCGAGTCGATCTGTGTCGGCTAGTCAGGCCCGGGAAAGGGGATATGATGTGGCATGTGACAGCGCCGCCAATCCCTCCCTTCCCGATCCCTCCTTCCCTGGTCCGATCCATCCAGAAAATGCGTACTGTCTCTTTAAAATGATGAGACATGGTTTTTTTATTATTATTTGGTTTGCCAACCGCGTGAAGTTGAATTTGTGCAAGTCTGTTGCGTGCTAGATGCAGGCTGACTGGCTCCACCATGCTGATGCACTGGTGCTGGCACAGGCTATGCTACATCCTACAGGGAAATTGAGGCTGCCAGAGGTCTCCTCGGGGTAAGGGGACATTTGTAAGCCCCAGCAGCCACAATGGGGCAACTCAAGCGTGCACCAACGAAATCACTGGCACAAGTCCGCGTTGCCCCATCACAGTGGATCAGGCCCAGGAAGGGGGATAGGATATGGTGCACGCCGGCGCTGCCTCTCCCACCCCCTCCCAGGCCTGATCCACCCACTCCCACCCCATCGCCACTGCAGGGACAGTAGGCACTGTAACTCTCCAAACCTCTGCAAACCCTGTGTTTCCAAACTGGAACACCAGTTTCCCCATGTACAACCTAACAGGCAGGATTGTGATGAGCCTCTCTTCTGCAGATTCATGGGCCCTTTTTTTAGTTGAGAGTTAACAAGACAGTGTTCGCTTAAGTGCTTTGCCAAAGGTTCTTTAGCTACATGTGTGCACACACCATGCAACAAATCACAGCAGTGGAAGGCAAACGTTTGACTTTTCTACATTGCTTTAATTATAGTAATATGAGCCCAAATTGCAGGTTTCAAAGAAATAGGAGGCCTGGCTTGCTGCGGTTGTGTGCCATCCGCAATTTCCCATGACGACCCTCGTCACTGTCTGGGTGCCATTTGCAGAACTGGAAAGATATTATAAATGTGGCTGGAAGGGAAGCATCTCTCTCTCTCTCTCTCTCTCTCTCTCTCTCTCTCTCTCTCTCTCTCTCTCTCTCTCTCTCTCTCTCCAATTATTATAACGACTGCTTCAAGAGTTGCTTGTGCAAAAGGCAATGCTTCCCCCCCCCCAAAAAAAAACAAAGATTGGTTTGTAAAAGCACAATCCAAAGATAGTATTCAAGGAAAAAAGAGACAGAGCAATGCTGGGGAAAGCAACTGATTGGCGTTTTCAGGAAGTGGTGATGTAGAACTTCTGAACAAAACTCATACAAAATTGGAAAGCATGGAATTGGGATGCTCGGTGAGGTGGGCCACAATGGGGGAGGATAGAGCAGATGCATTTCATACCGAAGTTCACTCACTTGTATCTCCAGAGAGGGCTGTGAAAGACCCCTTTCTAAAAACCTACAGAGCCACTCCCAGTCACTGCAGACAATACTGAGCTAAATTATCAGATGGGGGTTGTCACATAATCCCATCAGGGTAACACGTTTTGGAAATGGAACACCTACTAGTAACTCATCTTCTGCAACGAACCTTCCTGTTGCTGCAAAATTAGCAGCAGTGGAAAGTTGGAAGAGAGTCATCCCTGCAGACATATTAGTCTGGCACTGCGACAGATCTGGCAAAAGCAAGATGTTGCTTTGTACGTCAGTGAAGCTCTTTACAGATGTTCTAGTTGTGTAGAAGGGAGATGTGGTAGGAGAGCAGCAGACATCACCCCCAATCTATGTGTGTTGAGTCTCAGAAGATACCCTACTACTGTAACACCCCACTCCCTCATTCCCCCCTCCATTGTTTGTGTTTCTTTGACTTGAATAGAGCATCTATTCTATAGAGCTAGGGAAGTGTGCACATTCTGTCCTTCTATAAACATGGGAGCCATTTATAGATTATTGGAATTTAGGATATGGAGATAGTTTTCTGTCTATTTAAGCCAAGTTTCCAACAGTGTGTCACACACGTGTGCGAGACCAAGAAACAGAATGTGAGATGGGGCTCTGCAGAGGAAGAGATGGGGCTGTGGAGATAGATAGGCAAAGACTTGATTTCAAAGGCTGGGAATGCCATGAGTGCAATGTGCCCAGAGACACATGTGAGTGAGCAGAGACATGTTGCACCCTCATGGCACCTTGCAATACAGTAACCCTCCCTCCAAACACCCCCCCCCATCACAATGATGGGGATACTGCTAGTAAAAAATCATAGGCAGATGAGATTATAACACAGCAGCCCAACTGGTAGAGTCTTGTGGTCCTGTGGGAGGCTCTGTGACTTCTGTGAGGGTCACATCAGCAGAACTTCAAATGCTTGCCATGCAGATTTCAAGCACCAGTGCCACCAACAACACCATTGTATGATATGGAGTCAAGATGATTATTAAGTGTAACTGCACACACAGTGATTTAAAAAAAAAAAAAACTCTGGCCACAAAATGAAAACATCTTCCCAAGCTCTTCTTTAGGAAACTTCCAGTTGTCATAACAACCTCGACTGCAGCTCCCCTCGTATTGCTACTAGAGATTTCATTTGCTTATGACACTATTCCCAGGAAAACAAAGGCTTTTTGAAAAATTAAACATACGCGCAGTTCAAAGGAAAACAAAGCTCTGCTCCAAAATCTCCCCCAAAAGTATTCGTTTCATTTCACAGTACAAGGCCCCCAGTTTTAACTCTTTGATCTAGGGTCTCCAGAGTCCTTCACAGATCAATTAATCTCTTACGGCGCTGCTTCAGTCGCATTCTGCTTTGCCCAGACCTGCAGGTGTGTAGAAAAGCTCTCTAAAATGTCATTTGGCACCCAAATAAGCTTTAATTAACCTCTGCCAAAAATCTTTATGTGCCCTCTGCCCTCCAGCTGGTAATATATTCACTGGACCTGCCCCCCCCCCAAAAAAAAGATACATCATTCTGAAACCTCCAGGGTACCAGACTTTGCACATGGATTACGGATTTGCTATCAGAGGTGCTGCTTCAGCTTTCTTTCTGTCACATGACTTCCCGGGACACTCAATTCATAACAGGTTCTGAATCTGGACAACAGTTCAGAAGAACTTTTACACAACCTTTTGAGGCACAAAGTGCACACACACTGAACATGCCAGAACCCAGTTAATTGGTCCAGCCTTTCATCTCTTTGTTGTATATAGTCGGGTTTAGGAATTCCCAGCAAAGATAAAGACCCTAACATGGAAGGACAAAAACAGTGTGTAAAAGAGAGATTACAGTGAAGAGTCAAGGAAAGCAATGATAAATTGATCCATGAAAAATCCAAGGTTTCTGAAAATCCTTATCAGAAACTTGTTGAATGTAACATGAACGTATCATCTTCATGGGATTATAAGGTCATAAGTAAAAGTGTATTTAATTTAAAAACACAGCATGACGTTTCATTCATTTATCCATGAATATCATCAGATGCAATAAGCCTGTGAAAACGGCCACAAGATGGTAACGCTGAACATTCCGTGGCCGGTATTTAAAGGGAAACCCGGCACGTCTACTACAATAGAAGCAATTAACCCCTGGAAATGCAAAACAGAGGCTAGTAACTTGACACAGCCACCCTGACGTTTCTAACCTCAATTGGTTACTCAAGTTCACTGCCACTCTGCTTAAAGACGAATCTTTAAGATTCAACTTGTTGAATCTTGACACTTACTGGTATTCAGTGGTGTCGCTGGAGCGGAACGCTAAGGTGTTCCGCACTGCGCTGACCTCCGTTGCTCACCGGCACAAGGCGGCCCTGCCCCCTCGCCTTCGGAGCCATTCAGTGGGGTGAAGGCAACGTGCTTCGCTCCAATGAATGGCTCCGAAGGCGAGGGGGTGGGGCCACCTCATGCCGGTGAGTAACTGAGGTCAGCGCAGTGCGGAACACCTACAGCAACGCCACTGCTGGTATTTCTTAAGTTTTTAGCAGGAGAAATAGAGTGACCAGTAGGAAAAATGAAAGGAAAGACAGGACAGGAGCTCAGCATGCTTTGCATGCATTCGATCCCTGGCGTCATCAGGTAGGACCGGGAAAGGCCCCTTCTCTGAAACCAGCCAGTGCAGACAATACTGACCAAAATAGACCAATGGTTGGCCTTCAGTTCATCTTTTACTTGGATTTCTGGTACACGTTGATATATGGTGGAAATGAGGGTGACATTTGAACGTTTTCCGGAGGTACTCAAAAGCCTCAGAGATCTACTAGTACAGTACATATTTTCCTCTGGGGGACTTAGGATTTTGGGAATTATCGGTAAATGTCAACATTCACCGATTTCTGTCATCATAGTGAATGATCCCCTTGTGTTCAACTGTTCATGCATTTGCTGCTTATGTGTGTGATGAAGGTAGGGTTGGAGCTTGGCCCCTGTGTGAAGCTATGTAGCAGGAACTGAGCAGCAAGAATGGGGCCTTGGCCAAGAGGCTTGAACCAACAGAGGACCTGCCCAGGAGCGGATTCTGCAAAGCTAGGTCAGGAACTTGCCCACAGGCTTTTGCATCAGCAGTGAGCAGCTTAGTATGAATGTTTTCGAGTGGCCCTGGTAGTGCGGCCTTTTCCTGGATCTTCTCAGGGCCCTGGTCTGAAGCATTATGTGGAGCTGTTGTCTTTCTTTTGAATGGGCCAGATGGAGTAGAAGCCTCAGACTGCCAAACAGGCACTGCATTGCTGGATGAGGGAGGGTCTGGAGCTAGCGTGGGGGACCCAACAGGGGGCTTTGGATCCCTTGCTACTTTGGGCAAGGCACCATCTCAGTGTCCCTCAGGGCTAGCCCTACCAGCGTCCCGGAATAGAGGCTGGCTTTGGCCTAGAGCGGACCCGAGCCGCTCCCAAGTGTGCACCGCGGCTGCCCAATGGGGTTCTGGCTTCTGTCACATCATTGACCGGAAGTTCCGGAAGCCGGAACCCTATTGTGCAGCCGCGATGCACACTTGGGAGTGGCTCGGGTTCGCTCTAGGCTGAAGCCAGCCTCGATTCCAGGACACTGGTAAGGCTACTCAGGGCTGTTGACTCACTGGGCCTTGACTGCATTGGAGCCTCCACAGTCTCATTAGGTGCTTGTAAGACTTGCTGGTACCCAGATCAGGTACTTAGCAAGCTTAGCAAGAGTTCATAGTTCATAGATGGGCAAGAAAACTCACAAGGACCAAAACAGACACATGTGTTCAGTAAACACCCCCTCAAAAACATTGCTCAATCCAGTGACTGAACCTCCCCACACAACCCTGATAAATAAAACGTATAACGACATTCTTCTTCAAACCAGTATCTGAACTGTTCCAATAATACCTTACTATTCACAATACTTCTTCTCCAAGTTACAGATAACCTCTTTTTAAGTAAAATCTTCCCACAACATGTGCAAGCTCTTCGCAAGATTTAGCTCTTTGGACCAAAACTCTTTTTAAAGACTTTCTAAGGAAGATTTTCACATAAACAGTACAAACCTGTCTAAAGGCTGTGACACACTGTTCGCTGCATGGTGCGGTACAAAGCAAGGTGAAGCGAACCCGGCCTTTGCTTCGCCCTGCGCCGCACTGCTTCCTGTCTATACTGACCTTGGAATCGCTCTCGCCGTTGTCTCTCCTGGCTCTCTCTGTCATCTCTCCTCTTGGCCTTTCAGCTAATCAGAATCGAGTCTTTTCAGACTCGATTCTGATTGGCCAACACTTTGCTTTGCGTCCCACCCCCACTGCACGAAATGCAGCCTCTCATTGACCAAAGTTCAATTTTTCCAACTTTTCTCGCATGGCAACGAAGCTCTCCTGTGTTGCCACGCGAAGGAGGAGAGTGCAGGATACACTGCACTCTCTGCGCCACTTCAGCATAAGAACATAAGAAGAGCCCTGCCAAAGGCCCATCTAGTCCAGCTTCCTGTATCACACAGTGGCCCCACCAGATGCCTCAGGGAGCACAAGACAAGATACCTGTATCCTGTCGCCACTCCCTTGCACCTGGCACAAAGAAAACCTACTCCTACAACCAGGAGGTTGCTTATCCCCATCATGGCTTGTAAGCTGTGATGGACTTTTCCTCCATTAAATGGTTCCCGACACACCGCACCGCATGCGGTGTGTCACAGCTTTAATGCTAGACTGGTCTAGCATCAGATGCTAGATTGAAGAAGCAGTTAGCACGGGTAGTGCGGTCATAATTGAAAGTTGAAAGTGACAGTGCACCAGCCGATAAAAACAATAACGACTTTATCCGGATAGAATGTAACAGTTCAAACCGGACAAACCAAAACTGTTACATTCTATCCGGATAAAGTCGTTATTGTTTTTATCGGCTGGTGCACTGTCACTTTCAACTTTCAATTATGACCGCACTACCCGTGCTAACTGCTTCTTCAAAGATTGTTGCCGGTTATAACAGTTTTCGCTCGAAAATAAGATGCTAGATTGATTGCTCTGCTGGTCTACGTTGTCGCAAATATGCCAAAAAGCTTGTTTGCGCCACCCGACGAGTAAGCAGTGCCGGTGGAGAGGCTCGTGCTGTTCCACCAGCAGCACAAGATGGATCGACACCGCAGGTGAGTCCCCATGGCACGGCGGAGGGCGTTTGGGGGATTGGGATTTGTCAGCCGGGCCTGGGAAGGGGGAGGGATTGTCAGAGGCCTCCTTTGCCGCCCATATCCTATCCCCCTTCCTGGGCCTGGCTGGCATTACATGGCCAGCTCAAATGTGTGCCAGCAAAATAGCTGGTGCACATGCAAGTAGACCCATTGAGGTGGCTGGGGCTCTCCAAATGTCCCTTTACCCCAAGGAGGCCTCCTGCTCTGCCGGCACAGGCCCCATCCTGCACAGGATGCGGCGGGCACCTTATTTGCACCGCCGCGTCCTGCTAGACAGGATTGGGCTGCCTATGTGAGAAGAACAGAACCATTAGGCTAGTATGATTATGAAAGGGGCCCCCAATCCTGCAGACTTATGAAAGACACCAAAACTGTTCAACTGAACAAAATGTGATATCGCGTCTATGCTACCATTTATTGAGTATTTATATACTTTTGTCCCCCAAAAGGCTCAAAGCCCTATCTGGCTGCAGTAGAGGGAGGAGTGAGGTAGAGGAGGCCATGTATTGGCCTGGTTGGAACCAGTTGGCTCTTCCTCTATCTGACCTGCCTCCAGTCAACCAGTCATTTCACCTGGCTACAATTGAGGCAGAAGTGCGACTGCGAGGCCCAGATATTATGTCACCCCATTATATGACCTTCTCTATTATCTGATTAAAAAAAAAAAAAGCCCTGCCATGTAACTGCCTGAGAGCTTAGTGTGAATTGATTCACATCACTGTAGATAAGCTCACAGTTCAACAGGCAGGAATATATCATATGTTTGCCTGGATCGATGCAAACCCACGTTTCTCGACATCCTGGAAAAAAAATCTACATGTTCTACGGATTCTGTTGATTGGTACAACTAATTAAAATGATGCAAATTTGCTGTCAACCTACTTTTGGTGGATATGTGTAACTTGGGGCTGTCAAGTGTGGCAGCTGGACCAGGAATGTGTTTTAGAAAGAAACCCACGTTTTTGCATGGATAAAAAGGTAGAAAGAATGTTGCTTTGCCAATGGAAGCTTGCAAGCTGATGCAGAACAATATATGGAGCCGTTGTCCAAAGGCTCTTCCTCGCCCAGTATGCCAGAGAGCGGGGCACATGGGAGACTCAACAAGCATGAAGGGCTTAGGGGGATGGCAGAAGAACGACCGTGTTGCAGTGCCGCCTATCTATGCGCCTCTGAAGCCGGGAGTGACCTGGAGAGGAGGCGGCACTCGGTGGGTATCCTAGCCATGGACAGCTATTTGAAACCCTGCAGTTCGAGCGAGGACAGTTTTGAGCTGCAAAGCGGCACAAGGTCAGAAACTAAAAGCTTTGTTAAAAGCAAAAATAAGGATGAAGCGTATCAATCCCATCGATCAAAACATGACCAGAAATGGGGTGAAAAAATCCATCCTCTGGAGCACTCTTCCCTCTACCCAGACAAAGCCGGCCAGAAGCTGCAGCGGCAAAAGAAGGTACAGAACCGGAGCAGTTCTTCAGCCTCGGACCTGAGCGTGTTAAGTCAAGGGTCCTCAAGCTCCTTGTCAGTGGTGGAAGAGAAAATTGAAGCCAAGCTCAAGTTCTCTCAGTTCCTTAATGAAGTTACGTTCCGAGTGCTCGACCCCATGAGTCTGAAGGCCTTCAGAGCGGCCAAGCTGAAGAGTAGCCTGGGCTCTGGAGGGAGAAGCCTGGATGATTTGCGTTTGAAGAAGAAGACCCCTGAGAGTTGGAAAGCAAATACCCTGGTCAGAAAACCACACCGAGATGAGGACCTGGAGAGCTTGAGAAGCGAGGGCATTGAGGCTGGAGCACGGATGCACAAGCTCGAGAAGTCTCTGTCTCTGGACACAGGTCCTTCCCTCGGGCGATATGGTAATGGAATCTCATGTCAAGTAAGACCCATCCTGCCGGGAGAAACCATCATTTTGCAAAGCAACGAAATGCCTGCTAGGAAATCTGCCTCCTTGCCTCGAAGTACAAGCATGGTGAGCCTATTCAAAACTGCTTTTTGTCAGTATGTTTTTCTTGGCTTGGGGACATGCTAATACCCGCATCTTTCGCTTTACAGCTGCCCTGGTGCAGTTGTTAAATGTATGTAATTGCCCTCCACTTGTGTCCATGGAATTATGGGTTCAAATTCCTTCTTCCTCCATACTTGGAGACATCCTTTACCATTGGGGAAGGGCCATAGCTCAGTAGAAGAGCACATATGTTGTTGCGTGCAGAAGGTCCCTCTGACATCTTACGTCAAAAGGAACTCTTGTAACATGGTGAGCAAAAATCCCTGTCCTTAAGAGCATGTTGGTGTATAGACAATTCTGGGCTAGATAGACCAATGGTCTGACTTAGGACACTTTGTTGTTATTAATTACATTTTACCCCATCCATCGTCCAAAGAACTCAAGGCAGTATATGTGGTGCTCCCTTTTGCCTTCAGCCTGGGGTAGGCAAAGAGAGAGCAACAAGAAGTTTCATTGCTGAATTGTACTATGACAATTCATTGCTGAATTGTACTCTCGCGATCCGAATCCATAAAGCCCTCCACCGGCTTCACAAAAGATATGTGGCCATCATGCACTTTAGGGCTGCTGGTGCAAATGTCTAGTGACCTCACGAGCATGACAGCACCCCACCGGAGCAGGTAGGTTGGCGGCAAGGGCAGTTCAGGCCAGGATTGTGGGCGGTTCAAGGTGGGGAGCGCCCAGGCAGGGGGTAGGAGGGGAAGGATCTCAGCGGCAGCGGCACACACTGAGATCCTATTCCCCTTTCCCTGCCCCAAACTGGCCCCCCGACTTACTCCTTGGACTTACCCTAGCAAACAGCTAGCGTAGGTCTGAAGAGACCCAATGGAGGCCAGGTAGCCTATGGGGAGGTAAGGTGAAATTTTTTTTACTTATCTCCTGGGCTGTCTGGTTGCCCCCCACCATAGCATCCAGTGCGTGCTCTGTGGGTCAGCAGGGGATAGCTCTGGGCCCATAGTCCAACACTCTAACCATTACGCTGTACTACACCACAGTGGCTCACATAGAACAGGTTTCCTGGGGAAAACATTTCAGCTTGGTATCATTTGCAGGTCTTTTAAGAAAAAATAGAGAGATGATGTCTGGCAGTAAATTAAAATGTAACCAGATGTAGCCTCTCTCTCTCTCTCTCTCTCTCTCTCTCTCTCTCTCTCTCTCTCTCTCTCTCTCTCTCTCTCTCTCTCTCTCTCCCACACACACACACACACACACACACACACACACATGGGCGTCGATAGGGGGAAGCGCGGGGGCGGGCCGCCGGGGGGCGACGCGCGCATAGGGGTGACGCGCGACCCCCCCATTTACAGTTTGGCGGTGGAGCTGGGCCCGCCCGCCCTCCCCTGTGTCCGTTTGGCTCCAAAATGAGCCGAAAACGGAGCGGGGAGGGTGCTCTGCTCCTGCGCGTGACGTCAAGCGCGGGGGCGGAGCCTCTCCCTTAAAGGTGACGCGCGCCCCCTCTCTGGGTTGTCGCGCGTCCTAACGAAGCGACTGCACACACACACTCTTTGAAACTTCATTTCTGCAGTGATTTTTCAAAACAATGCATGGAATTCTTCCTGTCCTTCCCACTCCCCCTATGCTGAACTGGAATTATGATTATGCCATAGGAGGCAAACTGACTTAAAGCAGTGATGTAGACTTGAGTCTATTGACTTGGACTCGAGTCGGACTCAAGTCGCATCAATGACTTAACACGGACTTGACTCGACAATTGTAAAAGACTCGAAAGACTCGACTCGAGACTTGGAGCCTTTTACAACAAGTCGAATTTTATTCAGGTGTAAACCCGTTTTCCCCATTAAATAGATAGGGACTCGCAACTTGCAACCAAATGCTCGGGACTTGGGGGCAAAGACTTGGGACTTGACTTAAGACTTGGTCTGGACCCAGAGACTTGGGACTTGAGTCAAGACTTGGAGTCAGACACTTGATCCACAACCCTGGCCTAAAGATTGTATAATTCCAGCTCATTCACACACTGGTGACCTGAAGCTGAGCACTCTTTGAGAAAGCTGTGAAGTTGCTTTAATGCCAGGAGGAGCCGTCTAGATAATATGCCTGTGAATTGGCGTTTGCAACATCAGAGGGCAGAAAGTCTCCCTGCTTCTGTCCATAGACTCCTGTTAATGTCTGGAAACCCCTCATTTAGGAGATGAAGCAGCCAGCCATGCTGATGTAATTACACAGGTTGTCCTTGGTTGTTTGCTCCATGTCAACGATGGCCTCAGGCAGAGGTTCAGGGGCAGTAGACAAAAGCATTGGAGGAGCTGCCTGCTCCATCACGAGTCACGATCTGGCATTATAGCAAATGGAAGACGCTTCATACAGAATATAATCATGCTGATCACTCTTCACCACCACCAAGTCAAAAGATTGAAGCCAGATTTTTTGTCTCCATTCTGTACCGCAACAGGCATTCAGAACATGCAACAATTGAGCAATGTGATTGACAGGCAGCTGCATCCCACATATTGACTTTAGTCACAGTGACATAAGGAGAAAATGTGTATGGCTGCAGCTAAAGTGAAGTCAAATCACTGACAAGTAGGACAAGGCCTGCCACAAAATGCCACATCCATGGCTATTTGCCATGATAGTTAAATGGACCCATTGCACATATAATATAACTGAATACGAGATGCTAGCTCCAGACTAGCGGGAGGGGACCCATCGACTTCATGCCCTGCTATTAGTGTCACCAGAGGCATCTGGACCGTGATTTGCTGAATGACTGAGATAAACCTCTGGTTCTCAAAGTTCTCCCCGGGGAGGAGTGTGTGTGTGTGTGGGGGGACAGTGGCGGCAGTGATCCCAGGGATCTACGCTGCCGCCAGGAGGAAAAGTGTCCTTTCTGAACTCACCGGGGTCCTGACGGCTTCTGGAGGGTGTGGGGAGGCCTGTGGACACAGTGGCGTCACTCTAGGTGGGACAGAGCTCTAAGTTCCACCCCGCTCTGAACCCTACCTTACTCCCTGGCACGAGGCGGCCCCACCCCCTCGCCGTCGGAGCCATTCAGGGTGGCCTCCTGCGTTGCCGTCACCATCCTGAATGGCTCTGATGGCGAGGGGGCGGGGCCACCTCATGCCGGGGAGTAGATAGATAGATAGATAGATAGATAGATAGATAGATAGATAGATAGATAGATAGATAGATAGATACCTTTATTGGCATAAACACATCAAACAAACAAACAAACATAAACAAACAACCAAAAAAAATCCCCCAACAGATCTAATGACAACGACCACAATCCTGCAGAGAATTTCTCCCCAAACTGTCCCACTATAAATCTATACATCAAAACTCATTTCCCGAGTAGCCACCACCACAGAAGCAAAAGTTGCAACACCATCAAGTCTCCTATCATCTTCTGTTGACAGAAGGGCTCAGAGAATATCTGCCTCCATCCAGCCCTGAAAACACATCAGTATCGGATTAAGGTGTTTCTGACGGAAAGACTCGTGCAGAGAGCATGATAAAAAGATATGCTCAGATGTCTCCACACACTTCATGCCACATGAACAGAGCCTTGCTGAAACAGGTATTTCTTTGTACCGCCCCCATAAAAGGGCAGAAGGGAGAGCGTTGCCGGGGAGTAAGGAAGGGTCAGAGCGGGGCAGAACTTAGAGCTCCGCCCCACCTAGAGCGACGCCACTGTGCGGACCCCTCCGTGGGCCACCCCGAGCTTTAGATCGCTGCTCTGCGACGATTTATGACCACTTCTGGTTTTCATCCGAAAACCACCGTTGTGCCACTGCTGTCCGACTGTTCCCGCCACTTAAAGGGCCAACAGAAAACAGCGGTTACCCTGGTGGGTTGCGACCACCAGTTTGAGAACTGCTGAGATAGACCACTGGTTTCTTCCAGGAAGGCAGTTCTTGGCAGCTACAGGGGGACGTGCTTTGTCATACTATGACCAAGGCACAGTTCCCACCAGCTTGCAAAACTCACTAGCAACTCTGTACACTCTCATGCATGACTGCAGGGAGTCGCGGAGTGTCTCAAGCAAGTCAGTTTTCCATACGACAATTTTCCACCACAATCCTCTATGCTAGATCCAGAGGATGAATCTGGTAAGAAGATTTTCTATACTCTGTTAACCAGGATACCCAAGAAGCAGTGGTGAAACAAGGGTGGAGCGGAGGCAAGTAGTTCTGCAAGACTCCGTTACACTGGAGTCAGCAGCCCCTCCCCCTTGCTGTTGGAGCCATTCCAGCAGCAACAGGGGAGTGTCCTGCGTGTTGCCTTTGCTGCCAGAATGGCTCCAACAGCAAGGGGGAGGGGCCACTGACTCCGGTGTAACAGAGTCTTGCAGAACTACCTGCCTCCGCTCCACCCTTGTTACGCCTCTGCCAAGAAGGGAATGTTTGCAACTGCCCAGTAATCATTACACTCCTCAGGGTCCAAGAAGGACAATTATCTCTCTCAAGGCAGAGGACCCAGACCCTTCTTGCAAAGAGGGTTTGAATCCCCCCTTTGACCCATTGATCTCTGCTAGCTGTCATTAGGCATGAAGGACAAAGGTTGAGCAGGCATGTGGTGGACTGCACCACTCCAAGCACCTTGTCCATGTCTTCAGCCGCAATAGCTGAAAACCATCCTACAAAACAGGCCTACATGGTGCTCTGGACACGCCTCTTGTCTGAATGCCCAGGTAGGATGCCCAGGTCAAAGTGGATGAAAGCAATTCATAGGCATAGGGTTGTGGCATCAGAAGCATGATGTGCTATCCTCAATTGTCAGGTGTTTATATAGATAAAAATGCAAATGTTTGTAAACAGTGGGACCAAAGAGCCATGAAATGGAAACAGTAGGTATGTCACATTTCTATGCAGAGCCTAAACGTATACAAGACAGGAACAGAGTGACTCATTCACAACAGAAGTCCTGGGTGATAAGATAATACTTTTGTGCCTACATTCAAAGCCAATAGAATTGCACTTGCTAATAAATTCTAGTTCAGCAGTTTCAGGCTGAAACCTCTCGTAGAAGTCATTTTGTTGAACTTATGGTGACCTTGAGGTGTAGTGTCCTTAGAGGATGGAAATTTTTTCTCACAAGTTTTTGTACACTCTCATTTTGTTGTCAGATCTGTGCCTAGCCATGCATACTGCGTGAAGTAGTCTTCCATAAAAGGCACACGTTTTATAGGATCCAATGCCACAAAATGTGGCAATGGTCACTAGGTTTGGTGACTTTGTTAACCATGGTTATTAAATGGAGTGGCTATACTCAATCTGGCTTCAGACCAGGCTTTGGGCAGAGATGATCTTGGTTTTCCAGTGGTGGATGTTCTTCATATGAGACTGACAGGAGGAATGTGTCCCTGTCAGTTCTGCTGGACCTTTAGGCATCTTTCAACACCATGCTGTCCTTCTGGGTTGGTTGGCTGGGTAGAGACTTGCAGCCCAATCCTGTGTAACTCTTGCACTGGTGTAACAGTAGATCCACCGGTGTAAGTGTGTAACTTGCCATACGTCAACGGACGCAGCACAGAGACCGGCGTAACCCCCCTCGGACACTGCGCATGCACAGTTTGGATGCGGGGGTGTCCGAATGCCCCCAGAATGTCCCCTGCACTGGCAGAGTTGCAGTGGCTTCCGTCCCGCATCTGAACTGCGCATGCACAGCATCTGAGGGGGGTTACGCCGGTCTCTGTGCTGTGTCCATTGACATACGGCAAGTTACACTGGCATAAGTGCACTTACACCGGTGGATCTACTGTTAAACCAGTGGATCTACTGTTACACCGGTGCAAGAATTACACAGGATTGGATTGTTGGAGACATTGCTTAGGAAAATTAAATGCAGACAAAACAGAAGTCCTCCAAATTCAGAGAACTACGATTCAGGTGTTGAATTGTCCATGTATCCTGAATGGATTTGTGCTTCTTCTGCAAGAAGGGTCCTTGGGGGTCCTTCTGGACTCTCTGCTGTTTCTGGATCAGCAGGTGATGGCAGCGGCCGGGGACCCTTTGCTCAGCTGAGGGTGGGATTATGCCGGCTCCACCTGTACTTGAGTCATCAGGCCTGACCACAGTGGTCCATGCCTTGGTGACACCAAGACTCTACTACTGAAACACACTCTACTTGCGAATGCCTTTGAAGTGTGTCCAGAAACTGCAGTTCAGAACATGGCGGCCCACGTGGTCTCAGGAACTCAGCAATTTGGCTCTGTCAGACAGCTGCTCCTGTAGCTTCACCTCCTGCTGGTTCGTTTCCAGGCACCATTCAAAGTGCTGGTTTTGACCTTTAGATGGAAAAAGGGAGTCTAGGCATCTATATTAAGCAGAGTTATAGACAACCCACCAATCCTTGCTAGATTGCTGATGAGAGTAAAATAGGAGCAGAAGCAGAAAAGGGTTCCAGAGGAAATGTTTATTCACAGTGTAAAGGGAAAAAAAAAAACATGTACATCTCTTTTGTAGTTTGCACAGGTTATAAACTGGTGGAACAAAGGATCCTAAAGTAAAAGTGATTCTCTTTTCATGTGTGCCATCATGTCCTCATCATGGCTAACGCCATATGGCCACATCAACAGAACATAAGGGCATGCCCATCTCATCTCAGGGGAGAGGGAGAAGGAGGAGGAAGGATGTCAGATAGGGACACACTTCTCACAGGGCAAAGAGGGACAAAGTACAGGTCTAGGACAGGTAGCCTCTTAGGCCTCTGGACAATATACTATTCCCTGGTGTCCTGGTCCTGGCAACGTTGTACCTATTTTCCAACACCCTTTACTGCTTGGAACCAGGGTATCTGAGGGACTGCCTCCTTCCATATGAACTGGCTTATCCCATGAGGTCATCTGATGGGGCCCTGCTGCAAGCACTACCTTTGGCAGAAGCTCGATTGGTGGCAACAAGGGGCAGGGCCTTCTCTGTGGCAGCACCATTATTGTGGAATTCCCTCCCAGTTGAGTTAAGAACTATACTCTCCCCGCTAGCCTTCCAGTAATGGGGGGGGGGAGGCAGGACATAAATATATACTGTAAATATGTCACACACAGCCCAGCAGCCCTTGGTTCTTCAGCTGATGCCAGGGTGTGTTTCCCTACAGTGTTGTGGCCAGCCAAGGGCAGCTGGCAACAGGAGCAGTGTTCTTTCTTGCAGAGGCAAGGGAGGCAAATTCCCTGCAGCTGCACCTCCTCTGCCAATGGCTGGACCCAGGCTGGTCTTCCCCTTGCCAGGACTGTTCTTTCTGGAATGATGTTGTTTGAGGAGACACAGGTTACTTGTGAGTGTTGTGTTTTCTAGTATAAGATAAAGTAGAGCTTTTCCTTTCTCCAAGTGGAGAGGAGCAGTTAATTACCAAAATCACACACATGCAGTGTAAATTGCTGTCTGTAATGCAAATCAGCAGGCAAACAAGTTTTCAAGAGAAACAAGCACCGTGGGGAATGCCTTAAGCACACATGTTCTTCTTTCCCTCTCTGCATATCTTGTGTTATGGACACATCTAGCTCTCTGTATCATTTGGATTTGCCAGAGTAACATCATTCTTGGGCATATCCTTCTCGTTTCCGACACCTCTTTGTGTGTGTGTGAAACATACATGCATGGCTGCTCTGTGACTTGCTGTCCTGGCAATATCTATCCATTTGTAAGGCTTACTATTCCCATGGTGACACAGAAGTAGCCAGGTTTGCAAAATAGGCACTGAACAGGGTAGGAGAGGTTCTCCAAAATTCATAAGGAGCTCCTACCTTGCAGAAAATGTATAGCAGAGGATTGAAAAAACCTCCACTGCCCCTCAACCCACCCAAAATCATTGACCTCCGTGTTCTGGGAATTCCGGGGGGGGGGCAGTGGCTGGTCTGGGGTACATCAGTGGAGGTAATTGACTGAGAGGAAATAATAGCAACTTGCCATGCTGATAGAACATGGCCACATTGTTCACCGCAGATTCAGCGCACAGGTGAGTGCTCAGCCAAACCATCACGCTGCCATGGAAAGCATGTGCCTGGGGGAAAGAGAGGGAGTTTCACTGCTCTCTCTCTCTCTCTCTCTCTCTCTCTCTCTCTCTCTCTCTCTCTCTTTTCTACCCAATCAGGGCTGGTCCATCCATGAGGCCAACTGGAGCAGTTGCCTCAGGCCTCAGATTGACAGGGGTGTCCACTTCCATCCACACACCTCTGCTGGTCCTCTTCCTCCCCCCCCCCCATTGGAAAAGAGGCATGGAGTGTGTCGAGCACTGCAGTGCCCTGCAGCGCCACACAAGCCTTGCATCACTGAGTGCGCTTCAAAATTGCCGGTGGTGTCATTGCCAAGTGTCTCCAAGACAGCAATGACTGGCAGCTCCTCCACTGTTATCCAGCCAAAACCGATGACATGTGGCACTGCAGGCCCCAGTATCAAGGGTTCGGTCAGTGCCAGTGATGATGAGGCAGTAGCAGCAGGACACCAGGCCGAGGGCTTTGTCTCCCTCCCTCTTCTCACCCAGGACTGCCAGAGTCAGGACACTGTCATGTAGCCCGCAATTCCTAACCCTTTGCATGCATGAGGTCCTGGGTTCGATTCCCAGCATCCCCAGGTAGGGCTGGGAACGAGCCCTGCTTGAAACTCTGCAGAGCCACTGCCAGCCAGTCGGTGTCAAAAATACAGACCTTGATGGGCCAATGGCCTGACTTGGTATAAGGCAGCTTCATAGGTTCCTAAACCCTCACCATGCTGAACATACCACTGCTGTGTGCTGGAGAAGCTCTGAAACGTGGTCCTTCCTCAAGAGTCCTACTGTGGTCCTGCTGATCCTGAGAGTGATCTCTGGGGCATGGAAGAGCATAAGCTGAGTCAGGTGAAGAGCAAGACCATCTTAACTTGTTTAGCAGCCCAATCCTACCCCCCCCGCCACTGCATAGCATGCAGCCGCACCAATGGAGTGGGGAGGGGGGCACCAGAAAGCCAATGAGAAGAACTTTTTTACTTACTCCTTGGTAGGCCTATGGTCACCTATGGGTCTCCTTGGACACACACGCCAGCTATTTTGCTGGTGTAAGTCCAAGAAGAGGAAGGGGGCTGGTCCAGGGTGGGAAAGAGGGATAGGCTCAAGTTGCACAACTGCTGCTAAGCTCCTCCCCCTCCAGCCCTCAAACCACCCCCCCCGGTTCAGCTCACTTCCCACCCCGAACCGCCCACAGCCACCTCGCCTGCTCTAGTGCAGCCTGAGTTCCATAAATTGCCGTAAATTGCCCGTGTTCCTGAGTTCCGTAAATTGCCTGTGTTCCTCAGAATGTTCCCAGTTCAGCAGTGGTGCAGCCAACAGGGCAGGTTGTCAGGGCAATTGTTCTAGATCTGTATGGAAGATGCTTTGCACTCTGCTCTTGGTGAATGAAGAGTGCGAGATTGTGGTCACTGAAGCCTAAAGTACTGGAGTAAAAAGTAATTTTAGTTTCAGATTAACAAAATGAATCTCTTGCAAACGAAAAGGACAGTTAATTACAGAGAAAGGAAGCCAAAGCGTACTTGGGAAAGATCACATTTTGTTTGCACTAGCTTATTCTCTTTTTTTTGCCTGATATTCTGAGTTTCTCTCATGGGGAAAAAAAAAACTTACCTGCATAATCTACCCATGAGAATGGATTTTAAATAATTGCTTTCCACTTATATACTTTCTTCAGTGAACATTCGGTATTTATCATGACTATGATTTAACATGCTGCTCTATCTTAGTATGGATGTCAAATATTTCAGACGCAAAGAAAGTGAAGCTGCTGATGAATTTCAAGGGAAGTGTAGCTGTATCTATTGTCATCATCAGTAACTTTCAGTCACACGCATTTCTCCAAATGAGATTTACATACCCTGAGTTTTAGATCCAAAGTGAATTAGATCGTTTTCAAGCTTGTAAACAACATTAACACTTTCCAACACTTTCGCAAACCTGCCAAGCGCCTCCAGGGCCTCTCTGCACCCCACATTCCTCAGAGCTGCTCAGGGCCCCCTTTGCTGCCTCTCTGCCTCCAGTAGGTAATGTCAAGTGGGAGGTGGAGGCGATAGAGATGATCCTATGCAGATTGGGAGGGGCAGAGGCTGCAATGAGATCTCTGACATCATTGGGAACGCACTGGGGCATAAGGACCTCACCAACTGGAATTAATCTGGAAACATAACATCAGATCAATGCCCAGCAGACATCCTTTAAATTAATCTATTTTTTTCAGATTAATTCTAAATTGATGGGGTGAGGGGTCCCCCCTAATGAGGGCTCATTTCCAGATCTCTTCACTTTCCTGAGCTGCTCTTCATTTTGCCTATTCAGGGTGCAAGGGTGTAAGAGCACTTGTGACAGTGTAACTTGCTGTACGCCAATGGACGCAGGACGGAAACCGGCTTAACCCTCCTCGGACACCTCACATGTGCAGTTCAGATGCGGAACGGACATTGGCGCAACTCCGCTGGTGCAGGGGGCATTCTGGGACCATTCAGACACCCCCATTTGAGGTGTCCGATGGGGGTTAAGCCGGTTTCCGTCTTGCGTCCGTTGGCGTACAGCAAGTTACACTGGCATAAGTGCTCTTACACCTGGGGAATCTACTGTTACACCGGTGCAAGTTACACAGGATTGGGCTGTCATAACATACACATGAATGGAGTGTTTATTTTAGAATAGCATTAGAAAGCATTGTTAAGAAGTGCAAGCCTAGTATAATACATAATGGAGGCCAGAAGCTGGAGGCAGAGAAAAGAAGGAGAAGAGGACGACTGTCCCTTCTTTCACTTTGGAGCATCCGGTCCAACAGACAGAAGTTAGTTTTCCATCCTTTCTTGGAAGCCCAGCAGAAGAGTCGTGTTCCTCTTACCTGAAAGATAAGATTAGTATGGAGTGTGTGGGGGGGGGGGGAGGGAATCAAGGGTTTCTTAGATGAATGTGCATTTAAGGTGTAAGGTAAAGGTAAAGGTGACCCCTGACAATTAAGTCCAGTCGTGTCCGACTCTAGGGTGTGGTGCTCATCCCCATTTCAAAGCCAAAGAGCCAGCGTTGTCCGAAGACGCCTCCGTGGTCATGTGGCTGGCATGACTCTCCTTGCCGCTGCGCGTAGCATGCGGCTGGAACACGGAGCGCTGTTTACCTACCCGCAAGCGGTACCTATTTATCTACTCACATTAACATGCTTTGGAACTGCTAGGTTGGCAGGAGCTGGCCAAGCAACGAGAGCTCACCCCATCGCAGATTCGAACTGCCAACCTTTTGATCGACAGCTCATGGTTCAGCGGTTTAACCCACTGCGCCACAATGCCCATGCAAAGTGTTCCCAGAGCAAAAGAGATCCCCAAGACCAAGAGAATAAAGGGCCTGCCTATACAGTACTTAGGGCAAAAGATGCCATTGACATTCCAGCGGTTCTGGCAATGGCTGAGATTCCACATACTAATCCATCTTCTCCAGGGCCTCAGACATCAAGGCTTCAGTGCTGCTTCAGCTTCAGAAGCTCGTTGCTTTTAGAAGTCTGTTGCTTAACGAGGTGTTGCCGAAATCTGAACACAGCTTCCTGCACAAGCAAGACTTGAGGACGGGATATAGCATATCAAATGCGCCTGTCCCTGTGACCACTGCCGCCTCAGTTATCTTCTTGCATCCATTTTATCACATGACTGCTGCACCGTGGCAACTATTGGCTGCCATCCTATGATAGCTGCACTTCAGGAGTCAAGATGCTATCTTCCTATTTGAATTGTGTTTCTTCCAGGAACTGCCATCAAGGAGGTGAGACAGACAGATATTTAGACCATGCACAAGCCAGAAGCCTTCTGCTTAGCAGTTCTCTTACCCAAGACATCCCAATTTGAAAACGTCTTGCTCTTATCACGTCTAGGGTTTTGATTTACAATAGAAACCAGCAACTACTGGCTCTTCTTGAGCCAACTATGGGTGCTTGAGGGGATTCAGCTTTGTCTACCAGTTGCCAACTTAGAGGCAATAGAGAGAGAAAAAACTGTTGTACTGGGCCATGCCAGCCAGTTCATTTGAGGGGAAAGGGAGGAGACCACATACTTGGGGTGAACAACACCCCTACTCTTTTTTGCCACCCCTTGCAGCTCGCCACTTGCAAGCAACAACAGTTGCCTCACCTTTGAGTGACACGTCCGGACCAGATACTGGTCAGCCACTCAGACCATGGTAAACTCTGAGCTCACTTCAACTGTGAGAATAAAATTCAGTTTGTTGGGATGGGGTGGGTGGCTCTGCTCCATAATCAATATAATGATATGATGCCCAGTTCTACTTCTATGTCTCATTTCTGACCGGTACCAGGGAGGCAATGGAAGTTCTAACTGGTACCTGGCAGTTGTGAGCTTAGATGTGAGTAAACAAGCTGAAACATTAATTTCGGCAAGACAGAAGTGTTGTTAGTAGGAAAACTGATTGGAGTGGGGTTCGCATGCCCCTTGAAGGATCAGGGTCGCAGTCTGGGGGTGCCTTTCTGGAGCCACCTTTTGCTCTTGGAGTGCAGGTAGTGGCTGTTGTCAGGAATGCCTTTGCCCAGCTTTGATTGGTGTTCCAAATGTAACCTTTCCTGCAGAAAGCAATCTGGCTACAGTGATATATGCCTTAGTTACATCTCATCTGGACAACTGTAATGCATTCTACTTGGGACTGCCCTTGAAGACTGTCTAAAACTGCAATTGGTGCAGAATGCAGTGGCTAGAGTCCTATCAGGTACTCATCACCAGTTGTACTACCATTGTGTTTCATTGGCTACCATTGTGTTTCAGGGCACAGTTTAAGACACTTGTTAAAAACATAAGAAGGCCAAGCGCCCATCTAGTCCAGCTTCCTGTATCTCACAATGGCCCCACCAGATGCCTCAGGGAGCACACAAGAGGACAAGATACCTGTGTCCTATTGCCACTCCCTTGCATCTAGCACTCAGAGATAGCCTACTTCTAAAACCAGGAGGTTGCTTATACCCATCATGGCTTGTAACCTGTGATAGACTTTTCCTTCATAAATCTGTCCAATCCCCTTTTAAAGGAATCTAGGCCAGGTGCCATCACCACATCCTGTGGCAAGGAATTCCACAGATTAATTCCAAGCTGGGTAAAGAAATATTTTCGTTTGTCTATTCTAACTCTCCCGCCACTCAATTTTAGCGGAGATGTCCCCTAATGGAAGTTCTACATGGTTTGGGACTGACATACTAGAAGGATCATATCCTGAATCTATCCACACTCTGCATTCTTCATCTGAGGCCTTGCTCCATGTCCCTCCACCATCTGAGGTATGGTTACTGGATACATGGGATAGGGCCTTCTCAGTGGTAGCCCCCCTGGGAAGCCTAACTAGGTCCAAGCACTGCCCATTTTTAATGGTGAAGATGTTTGTTTCGTTTAGCGTTTCCCTGAATCTATCTGATGCTCTCTCTCTCTCTCTCTCTCTCTCTCTCTCTCTCTCTCTCTCTCTCTCTCTCTCTCTCTCTGTGTGTGTGTGTGTGTGTGTGTGTGTGTGTGTGTGTGTGTGTGTGTGTTGTGGTTAATTTTAAAGTGTGTTTTAATACTGTTTATATAAGCCACCTTGGTGCTCCTTTTGATGGGACAGAATGGCAGCCTAAACATCTTTTAAATACAAGTACATCTTGTTGGAAACCATTTCATTGACTGACCTGCCATTTGGTTCAGAATAGATCTCACTGCAAGAAATGGCACGTACTTCTACTGTTCTTTAATTTTATGAGCATTCAATTTATTGGTTCCCTGGGTTTTGTAATTCATGTTCCACTGTAGCTTCTATGGAAAACTATCCTCATTTCCAGTGATGGAGAATGAAACTGAAAATGATAGAAAAGCAATGTAAACATGTTCTTTGGCTATGCAAAATTGCTTCCTCTCCCTTCCCTTGTTGTTTTGTATAGCCTGTTTTATATAGCCTGTTGTTTGGTGGTTTATGGGCAGTTGGGTTTAGTTGTTTGGGACTAGAGCCAGTGGCTACTCCAAGCCATGGGAGTTTATGTCCTATTCTGCCTTTCTGGATCACCATCCCTGAAAGGTTTTTGTGATATTGAATGCAGCCAGAAAGATGAAGGCTGCTGAGAGGTTTCTGTTTGGTAGAAGCAGCTTCTAGGTATGGGGTACAGAAATGATGTCACTTTGGGTTTAGTTTTGCCTACTCATTGCTTGCTTGTTTCCTATTTGCAATTTCAAAAGGCACTATAACATTCTAGCGTTCTGGAAATTTAGATTCTGGAAATTTAGCTACATCTTGCGGGGGGGGGGGGGAATTGCAGAGAACTCCTCTGGGTAAAGCAACATTTGTTCCCTTACCTGGGGCTAAGCTTCTGCAGCGCAGTGGGGTCTACTTGGACCTGTGCTACTGAATTACTTCTGAGTAGACATGCATAGGATTGCACTGATAATGTGTGAATAGCCCTATGTGATGCTTTATTGAAGTTAATAGACCAAAGTTGTTCTAACTTGTCTCATTAATAGAACAAAGTTCATCCCAACTAACATGACTAACTTTCTTTGATTACAACCCAGTGTGAATTACATAGATTCCTACAATATGGATTTCTAATAACAGTCTCCGGCTAAGTTGATACCACATTTCAATGAACATTTGTTTTATTGAAAGCAACTGTTTGCCTAATCTATTTGTGTATTTTCATAGATTTTTTTTCCCCCAAAGTCCTTGGTCGATCATTTATTTAACCCAGCTACTTAGTATACAAGTGGCAACTTCCTCACAGCAACACTTTATTGAAAATTCTCAGTTATTATTTTAAAATTAGCTTGCAATGATTTGGGATTCCGTTTCAAAAGAGATCTGGGTGCCTTACTTTGAGTTTCAGCTAACAACAATGTAACCATGTTATATTCCCATGAAGATGCCCCTATTTTACCTTGCTGGCATTCTATCTAGGCCAGGGGTTCTCAACCTGTGGTACAAGTACCTCTAGGGGTACGCGGACCAATGGCAGGGGATACGCCAGAGCCTGCCCCTTATCAACATCAATCAGTAGTTGTTGTTGTTGTTCAGTCGTTAAGTCGTGTCCGACCCTTCGTGATCCCATGAACCATATCCCGCCAGGCCTTCCTGTCCTCCACTATCTTCCTGAGTTCGCTCATTTTCATGTTTGTTGCATCGGTGATGCTTTCTAACCATCTCATCCTTGGCCTTCCCCTTCTCCTTTTGCCTTCAATCTTTCCCAGCATCAGAGTCTTCTCCAGAGAGTCCTCTCTTCGCATTAGGTGGCCAAAATATTTGAGTTTCAGCCTTAGTACCTGTCCTTCCAGGGAACAGTCAGGGTTGATTTCATTTAGAATTGACTGATTTGATCTCCTAGCAGTCCAAGGGACTCTCAGGAGTCTTCTCCAGCACCACAGTTCAAAAGCATCTATTCTTCGGCGCTCAGCCTTCCTTATGGTCCAACTCTCGCAACCATACAATGCTACTGGGAACACCATCGCCCTGACTATACGAACTTTTGTTGGCATGGTGATATCTCTGCTTTTTATTATGCTGTCTAAGTTTGCCATAGCTTTCCTTCCAAGGAGTAAGCGTCTTTTAATTTCATGGCTGCTGTCTCCGTCTGCAGTGATCTTGGAACCCAGAAAAGTAAAATCTGTTACTGCTTCCATTTCTGCCCCTTCTATTTGCCAGGAATTGATGGGACCCGATGCCATGATCTTAGTTTTATTAATGTTGAGTTTCAAGCCAACTTTTGCACTCTCCTCTTTCACTCTCATCAAGAGGCTCTTTAGTTCTTCTTCACTTTCTGCCATTAGGGTGGTATCGTCTGCATATCTGAGGTTGTTGTATTACTATTAATCAGTAGTTAATTACTTGTTAATTAGAACTTAAATGCAATCCGCCCTGTCTGTCTGTCTCTCTGACTGACTCTCTCTCTCTCTCTCTCTCTCTCTCTCTCTCTCTCTCTCTCTTACACACACACACACACACACACACACACACACACACACACACACACACACACACACACACACACAGAGTTAAGTAAGACATTTTTTCACATTTAAAATTGTTTTTCATCTTTAATCCTTCGGGATTTCCTTTGAAGAAGTTCCGAGTTTCGGAACGAAACGTTGGACCTAACTCTGCAGAACCTCGGATTTTAATATATCTTCCCGTTCGCGACTGCCAGCTGTTTTTTGGAAACTCGCATCCGGCGCAGGACATTATTTTCTTCCAGGCTGTTTACAGACATGGCATCTTCACCCATACTACCCATATCGTGTAAGACATTTTAGTACTTTTTATGTAATGATTAATTAGCTAATTAATTAATTAATCCAATTAATTAGCAGGGGGTACTTCAGAAAATTGGACCATGATAGGGGGTACCCAGGCCTCCAAAGGTTGAGAACCCCTGATCTAGGCTGTTCCACTTGTGTTTGTGTGTGTTTTGTATATTTGTACCACACTGGGTTGTAATCTGGTGGGGCCACTGTGTGATACAGGAAGCTGGACTAGATGGGCTTTTGGCCTGATCCAGAAGGGCTCTTCTTATGTTCTTATGTTAAATACTGTATTCTGTTAAGGAAATCTGAGTGGGATGCATCCAGGCATCAGCGAATGAATGCCCAGTTGCATGTTCCATTGCCGTGTGAGGTGTGGAGGGAGGGAACATAGCATTGGGCTTTCTCCAGAGCAGCGCATAGACAGACTATGGAATCAATTGCCCTGCCCAACCAAGTAAACTATCACTTTGTGCATTTACACAGCAGGTCAAAAACACTTCGTTCATGTATGCCTTTTATGATAGTGTTTCTGGTCTAGCTGTTTTAAGAGGTGTGTGTGTGTGTGTGTGTGTGTGTGTGTGTGTGTGTGTGTGTGTGTGGTACTGCTGCTGTTGAATCTGTTTTTATTGCTTAATCATTTTATTGCTCCTATATTCACTCTCGCTCGCTATAAAAACTATTATTTATATCCTGCATTTCTATGACAGTATTATACCCAGGATGACTTACTGAACAGTTAGCAGACATTTACAGATATATAGATATATAAATTAAAAGCATTAAAACTCTATAAAATAAACATAGTAATGAAAACAAAAAACAAGAGTTTGAAGCACTTAGCATAAGGGGACAGATCTAAGTAAAAGCATACTAGAATGGAACAGTTTTCACTGCCCACCAAAAGGCAAACAAACTGCAAAAGGTATGTCATTGGAGAGGGTGTTCCATAGTCTGGATGCCACCACTGAGAAGGCCCTGTCTCAATCTCTCATGCCCCCCCCCCCTAATGTTTCTAATGGCAAGGGAACATGCATAAGGGTCTCTAAATTAGTTGAGAGTTCTTCTCATGCAGGAAGACATATATCCTGCTCCCTATATAGCGTTAGCCACTCCAAGGGCCCCATTTAGGGTAAAAGATGTAGGATAAAAATAAACCTATAAATAAAAACAGTCATAACAGAATTAAAAACATTCATGATTTCCGGGAATTCTGTCATTTAATAAATAGCTAATAAACACTAAAGCATAAAAGATGTAAAATGTCTGACGTTTTGCTACTCAAATCGGTAGCATCCTCATATCAAAACTCACAGAACAAGCTTACAAGTGAGGATGCTACCAATTTGAGTAGCGAAACATCAGACATTTTAAATCTTTTGTGCTTTAGTGTTTATTAGCTATTTATTAAATGACGGAATTCCTGGAAATCATGAATGTTTTTAATTCTGTTATATGGACGAGTCGTGAAAACCTGAGATTGTTTCTACTAAAAACAGTCATGTTTACCCTTCCTCCATTGTATCCAAAATCCCTATGGGGTAGCTTAGGCTGAGAGATACTGTAGTATCTGGCCCAAGAGGCCACGCAGTGACTGGTGGTAAGGATGGGCAGGTACCTCGGAAGCAGGCAGATTGAAGAGATTGCAAGCTGGAAGTGGGATGAGGAAATATGGGTGAGAGGTGGACAAAAAGACGGCAAAGGGAGTGCTAGGTGGCCTCCCCCAGACTGAGTGGGTCACCAGGTCTGCAAGTAGCACCCAATTTACCCTTCAGCAACTTCCAAGTCAGAACCAGGGGCTCCCCAAGTAACATCGTGCTGGAATGATTTGTTGGTCCCTCCTCCAGCCACCAGCCAATGTGTGGTACAGTGTGGTACAGGTAGCCAGTGACTGATCCTCAGGTATATAGGTTTTAAGCCCTGCAGTGCTCGACACCACTGAACTTCATGACTAAATGGAGATTTAAACCCATGTCTCCATGGTCCTGCCCCTCTCCCACCCTGGGCAAGTAATGGGCTTACTGCTAGAGAGTAATCATAGTTCAGGCTGCCAACGTTTGACTTCAAAACTGGCATTTGGGATCAGATGCATGGCAGGCACCTGGTAGTTCATCACGGGTAAAGCCAAGATAGAATCTGCGGGACAAGAAGGGTTCAGACAGGATGTGGCAGGCCAGATATGGAGCCAGGACAAATACTGCGGGCTTAAGGGCAAAACCTGATGAGATCTGGTGAATCATCGGCATTGCTTGGTAGAATGTGTAGTTTACTGGCTTTTTCAGAATATGATATTACATAATGGACATGTTATTACCAGTTAGTTGAGTAAAATTTTGGCTGCCTGGCAGCTTGAACTGTAATCAGTTCAATGAGCCTAAATAATAGACATGCATGTCAAATGCACAAATCCTTGTGCTTCCCCCCAAAGGTGACTGTTTGATCTATATTAATAGCATTACTAAAGTGATTATGACTTATAACAATGAGAAAAGAATTGCAACGCAACAAAATAACTGCTTTTTCCCATTTATTCCTGAAAATCAACACCACATCTTCAGTACACATGCAATTTCATTTTAAGCTGGTTCCATTATCATGGTTTATGCCCAAGGGATGCAGGGAAATATCGTTTTACAAGGGTGGTGGGAATTTTCCGATAGGAATTTCTAGCCCCATCCAACATCTCCCCCAATCCCAGACCTACAACGGGAGTTAGAAGTGATAGTTAACCCAATTTCAATTTATTGTTGCTTGGCCAAATAAGTACAACGAAAAACAGATAACAGCATATTGATTTGACACTCATGCTACCCTTCCTTCCCACTGGTAATGCCAAGACTTTGCATTCTACTTTTTCTCTCTCATCAGACAGCATAACTACCCAAGTAGAATAATATATCTCACTGGCATTCAGTCTTCGGCCTTATTGGAATCGTGCACTATTTACCCTTGTGTGTCATAGGTTAGCAAGGGAAATCAATGTTCACATCAGTTTTATTAAAAGATAAATTCTGGTGCTTCCCAGTAGTTCTCGTTGAATTAAAAGCTGGAGATAGGCAATAGTATTCAAGAGTTGGGATGATATAGCCATTGTTAGCCAATCTATATATGTTTTAGTTCTTGCTATTGCACCATCTTTGCACATTATTGTTGTTGTTCAGTCGTTAAGTCGTGATCCCATGAACCATATCCCGCCAGGCCTTCCTGTCCTCCACTATCTTCCTGAGTTCGCTCATTTTCATGTTTGTTGCATCGGTGATGCTGTCTAACCATCTCATCCTTTGCCTTCCCCTTCTCCTTTTGCCTTCAATCTTTCCCAGCATCAGAGTCTTCTCCAGAGACTCCTCTCTTCGCATTAGGTGGCCAAAATATTTGAGCTTATTAATAATAATATTTACCGATATATACTGCTTTTCAACAAAACATAGTTCACAAGGTGGTTTACACAGCAAAATAAATCAGTAAATGGTTCCCGGCCCCCAAAGAGCTCACAAACTAAAAAAAGAAAGATGTAGAAGAGACACCAGTGACAGCCACTGGAGAAGATGCCATGGCATGCTTGGGTGATGAGGGACAGTTGCTCTACCCCTGCTAAAAAGAAGAGGGTGCCACTTTAAAAGGTGCCTCTTTGCCCAGTTAGCAGGGGATTACATCTGATAAGCAGACAGTTCACTGGACTCACAATCTAAAAAGGAACACAAGGAAACAACAGAAGAAGAGGAGAAGAGGCAGGGTAAGCAAAGAAATAATATGCTATTACCCAGTACTTATAATAGCATGTTATTTCTTTGCTTCTTTGCTTATATATTATTATATAAATAATATAACGTACATCTATTTAGGCTTAGTTACAATAGGGTATAGGGATGTGTGCCAAAGGCTTCACAGAAATCCATTTCAATCCTCTCTGTTGAAGCAGGTTTTGCAGGGTTTGGGGGAAGTATCAAACCCCATGGTACCTGTTTCACCAGATATGAAAGTGAGACAAAGTACACATACCTCAGGCAACAATGGCACTATGCGGTTTGACAGGTGAACCTCCTCAATTCAGAACATCCAGGTGTACGACAATCTCAGCCAGCCCAACTGTTTTGAAATCCATGCTCAGTTTGTAATTAGTTTGACCGCTGTACCAGCATCAGGACCTCTCCACTGCCATAGTAAGCTGTCCCTTCGTCCATGGAAACTTACCAGGTGGCAACAATGGGACGGACTGCTCTTATGGCCTTCATTGGGACTCATGACCAAAAATGGAGCCAACCCCCCTGGGAAATGCAGAAGCCTTAGGAAACGACATCTCCCATGGAGTGTGGCATCCACAACGCTGCTATTGCAGCAGGCCTTCCGAGTTCTGCCCCCAACAGGTAAGTTTGAGACAAAAGGAGGGATCAGTGAGGCAGTTGGGGAAGCCTCCAGGCCTCATCCTATTCCCCACCTGGGGAGCTCATGAAATGACAGGATGGAGAGAAATCCTCCAGTGGAGGTGTTTTCATCTTATGTCTAATCATCAGCAGTGACGTAAGATCTGGAGCTTGGAATGAACCCAAACTTAAAATGAGCTAATTTGGGCCCTCTATGAATCTGGCTCATTTTAGGTGAGCTCTTTCCAAATCAAGCTTGGGGAAGTGAACCCATCACTAGTTTGAATCAAACTTCAGTCATAAACTCAGCAGGTGACCTTAGGCAAGTCACTGTTCTCTCAATAACCCCCTTACAGCCCAATCCTAACTAGATTCTTGTGCGGCAATGCAGTGGCGCCAGCATGGGCTGCACTGCATCCCGCAGGGGAATTTAGCATGCTGGAGGTCTCCTGGGTAAGACCATGCCGTAAGACCCAGCATGCATCAGCAATGGGTCAACTCAGACCTGCGCCAGTGATATTGCTGATGCAAGTCTGCGTTGATCTGTGTCAACAGTTCAGGCCCAGGAAGGGGGATCGGATATGGTGCACACCAATCCCACCCCTCCTGGGCCCAATCTGCCCACCTCCCGCCCCTGTCACCACCCTCCCCATCCCATTCCGCCCTTCCTTCCCCTCCCTTCCCCTCATTCCGCCCCCTACGCAGATTTACCTGCTCCGACGGACATCTGTTCAGCCACCAGAGCTAGCGTAAAGGCTCTGGCCTTCCCGATGGCACAGCAAGGCTCAGCGCTGTTGCAAAGCACTTTATGACAGAATGCACTGGCAGAACACATGTTCCGCCAGTGCTACTAGGGGTTGGGCCATTAAACTTCGGGGGCTGGAACAAACTCAGGAACAGTCTAATCCTGAACACTGTCTGGCTTACTAACTGGGTATAGAGGCATGTGTTAAAGTGGTGGCTCTCTTATATTTAGCAAGGGAAGAGCAATTGGCTCTGTTCATTCCAGAATAGCCTTCCTCCCACTGACTGTTGCTAGTGCTTTCCTTGTGTCTTTTAAAAAAGTGAGCCCCTTTGGGGCAAAAGACTTGTCTTATTCCTTTACTATGTTATGATGAGAATGTTTTGTTGTTGCTGCTGCAGTTGTTATTGAGAAAGCAGCATGTAAATATGCTAGAATAATAACAACAACAGTTTAATGGACCATAGTGTGCAGTGACCTCTGTGCATGAACAAGAGAACTCAGTATGCATTGCTGCCAGCACTCAGATCCAGTGCCTGGGTGCACTCATGGAGGAAGCCTCTCCTCTTTCAGTACAATGGCCATGCCAAATACTATGTGCACAGCCACTAGCGTCACTACAGGGGGGGGGGAAGCTGTAAGTGCTGCTGAAATCCAAGCCTCCCTTACACAGACGAACGAAGCGGCCCCGCCCCCTCACCCTAGCAGCCGTTCAGAGAAGCGAAAACAACAGGCAGGGAGTCTCCTGCCTGTTGTTTTCGCTTCTCTGAACGGCTACGAGGGTGAGGGGGCGGGGCCGCTTCGTTCATCTGTGTAAGGGAGGCTCGGATTTCAGCAGCACTTACAGCTCCGCCCCCCCCCTGTAGTGACGCTAGTGTGCACAGCTGGCTATGCCATGGCAATGAAAGACTATCATGACCCGGATCTTGAAAAACACCTGGACTCAGATAGGAAGAAGTCAGCCTGGTTAGGTGAACCAATACCAGAGCCACCTACAACCAGGAGCCCTTGAAATCTCCAGAATCAGTGATCCTTGAGCCAAGCACGTCATACCAGAACCTGCTTCCACTCTCTGATGCACACACCATAAAGGAACCTATGGAGGGGCATCGGGAGGCTCAAGTCCAGGTCCAACCGCTTCCCCTTTAGGGCTCTATACTCCTCAACTGGGGTGGGGAGTGGTGGAACCTGACAGAGGGAGTCAAGATGAGGAGGGAGCTAAAGCCTCCGTTGGAGTTGAGAAGCAGTCAGGACAAATAGTCAGCTGCCGGGGACTTGTCCAGGGTCCTGAAAGCCTTGGATACAGCTACCCTTGTTCTACAGCCTCTGGGTCATCTGTATTTTGCCTGCCTGTGTTCTTCACATTCCGCGGCCCTTCCTTTCCAGGGTCTTCTAGATAATTAACTGGACTGTGTGCCTGCACCAGATTGCTGACCAGATCTTCTGCCTCTTTGGCCACCAATGGCTCTGCTTTCCCAGGGCTGATCCTCCAGGTCTCTCAGAAGGGCATCTTTTGTTCCGGCAAGAAATTAGGATATGTTGTTCCTGCTTGGTGACACCTCTAGGTAGCTGAAGCAGCAACTGTCAGAGGTGATTACAGAACCCATAAAAAGCCACTGTCTAGCTATCTGAGTACCTCCACCAGTTGCCGTAACTCCTTGTTCACTCACTCACTGTCTAGCAGAGCTGGGATGCTATTAAGACTAGAAGGAACAAGGAAATCATGGCTACTTCCCTTCACTGCACCTTTCTTTTTTTTTACTCTCTGTTCTTAAGAGAAGCCAGGAGGCTGGAAGGTGGATGTATAAAGATGTAAGCAATGCAGGCAGTCAAAAAGATGGCAGTTGAATCACAGGCTGGTATACTGTTATCTGGACCATCGTCAACTTTTGTTTTCCTAAACAGTGCAGCTTATGCAGCAAAAACTCAACAGCCCTGACCATCCCGCTGAGGAATTCCCTAATTTCTCTATGGGCCCAGCCATCCCTGCATATCCCAATTCTTATAGCTATGCCTATTTTATTCATTTGAAGCTATCCCTTAGGGCAGAATTACAGATTATAAAAAAACACAAGGCTCCCACTAAAATCTATGGTCCTGAGTCATGTTCCCCCTCCACTTCCATAACATGTAGTGCAACTTACTTTGTGCCTTGATGGCCTTATGGTACATATGTTTTCCCACTTTTGTGCCACATCATTGGCTGTATTTAGCAGAGAGCAGGGAAGAAAGTGCAGCAGTGTCAGGAGACAAGTACTACACATTACATATGTAGTGTTTGGGAAGAACACAGGGCTGCGTTTTTGGTGGCAACCCCGTATTTCTAATAATACGGTATGTACTTCTGCCCTAAGAAGAAACACTTTTCTGTGATTGGCTGTTGATGTCAGGTGGTATTAGTTGTTTGAGGAAGGAGACTTCGAGCCCAAGCCTATGCATGTCTACTCAGTTCCATTATAGTCAATAAGGCTTACTCCCAAGTGCGGATAGGATTGCAGCCTCCCACAAAGCGTTATAAATAGGCCCCTGTCAGTATTTACAAAACAAAACCCAATGAAAACCATTGGGCTAATTAAGTCTTTCAGAACTAACTCATAAACACTGCAAGAATATATTTTGTGTTACATGATCTCTTCCTATGAAGGGGCCTATTCTGCTCTCAGCTACTCTGCTTAAGTTTCATCCTTCAGTTTCGATCTTCTCATTTGCTGCCATATGGCATCTAGGAGGATGGAAGAATGACCTCTTTCAGCCATGGCACTCGACATATGGGCAAGGGCTCAGATATCATTGAAAAGGAAGGGGAGAAATAGAGCCCCCCCATGCAATAGTCATTTTAGAATATTAGTCAAGAAACCTGAAGCTCTGATCCATGTACTGAAGATCTTTGGGTTAAATATCAAGGTCAGGGAAAACAGACTGGCTCCACTTCCTAGCTTGTAGAACACTTGTTCCTTGAAGTGAAATGCCAGGTGATCTTGAGATAAAGCTGTCCCCAGACAAGTGAGCCTCTGCCACCATGAAGAAATACTTGTGAAGGAATATACCATATTGGTCTGAGTATAAGACTCACTTTTTTCTCTTAATTTAAGTTTTTAAACTAGGGGTGCGTCTTATAATCAGGCTGTTGCAATTTAATGCCAGTGATTTAATTAATTTTTTTTAATAGCACCAAACTTTAAGGGTGCGTCTTATAATCGGGTGCGTCTTATACTCGGGACAATATGGGGTATGTGAAAAATAATGTACTGTAGCTGTGTGCTTACAATGCATGGGATTTGCAGGAAATAGCTTTGGTCAGCCACAGGCAAGAATCTAGTTTCCTGCTTGTGGATCTTTCCAGTAAAATATACACTGTAATTAGCATTTTTGAGAATAGGAATCTCTTACACAGCCCAACAACAACAAAAAAAAAGATTCATTCATTTCTCCATTGATCCACAGTGGAGAAAAATAATTTGCCAGAATTATAGCACAATCCTAACCAACTTTCCAGGTCTGGTGCAGCCGCAACACAGCTCCGAGGTAAGGGAACAAATGTTCCTTCACCTTGAAGAGGCCTCCATGACTGCCCCTGCACTGCAAAATACAGTGTGCGCCCTGTTGGCACAGCTACACCAGCGCTGGAAAGTTGGTTAGGATTGTGCTGTTAATGTATTTGATTTACACTTATACCCATTAAAAATAATTTAAAAGTCTCAGACTCTGGACACATGGTTAGCTAGTTGACTACCACAATCCTGCAGATTTCAGACATCGCATGGGGAAATGTCCCTGGTCTAACTGGAGAGGGGAAGCCTTCCTCAGACTTGCGGTACAATCCAGCACATCTTTGAACCGGTGCAGCACGCACTCCGCTGGCCTAAGGAGTTGCAAACGTGCCATAAAGCAAGTTTGCGGCTCCTTCAAAGTAAGCGGCACCGGTGCGGAGGCCGGCACCACACACTCTGCCGCCAAACTGAACCTGTGCCGGCCGACACAGTTAAGGCCTGCACCACTTGGTGCAGGGGGAGGGCAGTCAGGGGCGATGAGGGAGGGGGCCATTGGTCCGCACAGCCTGGGAGGGGGAGGGGATATTGGCGCTGAGTTGTGCTGATATCCAGTGCCCTGTTCCAGGCCGGGCCGGCCTCACATGGCCTCCCTGAATGTGTGTCAGCTCCAGAGCAGACACGCATCTGAGGAGGCCCATTGGGGCCTGTGGTATTTACACTGGGGGAAGGGGACAAGCATCCCCCTTCCTCCGAGGTGAGCCCACGCAAGCCAGCATGGCCCGCATTCTGTCTAGGATGCAGTGGCCGGCCCTTTAGATTGGCCACCGCATCTTAGGCAGGATCGGGCTGTTCAGGTTACGAACTGGAGCAGGGGGTCAGTGGCATGTTCTATCAGTTCCTTCTCCACCCCAGTAATGCTTCTGAAGGTATGTAGCTGCCTTACATGAAGTCCAAGCATTGGTCTATTGAGTACAGTATTGTATGACTGGTAGTGGTGGCAGCTCTCAAGGGTCTCAGATGGGGGTCTTCTCTATATCGATGACTTATCCTTTAACTGGAGATCCCAGGAATTGAAGCTGAAATCTTCTGCATGACAATCATGTGCCATACCACTGGGTTATTCTCAAGCCATCAGCACTTCCTGGTAATCAAGGAGTCACTGTGCTATATAGTTGAACCTTAACAGAAGTTTCTACTGGTCTAATCAAATATGAATCAGTGAAAGCACTGAACAAACTTGTGCTGTGCTGAATGATCATGAGTTGCCATTTCAAGGGGGGGGGGTATTTGAGAAATCTACTCCCACATTTGAACTCAATGCTAGACTTATGGTGCAATACTGTGTAAGATGCGTTGGCCAGCCGAAATGGCCGCCCGCCGCATCCAATCCCATTCCTGGGCTACCCCGGGGCAGCCCAGGAACGCCTCGGGAGAAGGGGACAGTTGTCCCCTTCACCGGGTTCAAGCCAACCAGGGCCCTACGGGCCTCCTTGGATGTACGCCAGGTCCAGGCCTGGCGTACATTCGAGGAGGCCGTGTAAGGCCGGCCAGGCCCGGGAATGGGCCTACAATATTGGCCGAACATGCCGCCAATATCCCCACCCTCTTCCGGACTGGGAAATCGGCCCCCGCCCTCCACGCCCCTGCCCTCCCTCCCCCCACCCCTGCACCAACAGGTGCAGGACTTACCTCCGCCGATCAGTGCCAGGTCTGGAGCGTGGCAACGTAAGGGCTGCCAGCCTCCGCGCCAGCGGCCCTTACTCTAAAGTCGTTACAAACGTGCTTTATGGCACATTTGTGGCGGCTTAGAGTGGAGGGATCGGGCTGCCAACCTCAGTTACCATTCCGCTGGTAATTACATGGGTTCTTCCACCACCTCAATGGTTTCTTGGAAGAATTTTCACCCTTATATGAACTGCACCTGGTTAACCTCCAGAACAGAATAGGTTAACAGAATATATATAGTTAGCAAGACAATAGAAACACATATTTATGGATGGGGATATATTTTACAGATCTGCCCTCATAAGTTGTGCTGAAGATCCTATTCACAACCTCTTCATTAGGCATGGATCTCTCACCATTATTTAATCTCTTTTTTAATGCCTAATGCTATTAACATACATTTTAATGACTATCAGGGAAAAGATTCTTAGAGAATCTATGGTTGCTAGGAGACTGTTGCCTCACTTGTGCAAATCTTTCACACTGCATACTGTATCCTATATCTGATGTTGTTGTCCGGGAGCCTTAGAAAGCATCAATTTCCGGAATTCTTGCCCCTTTCTTCTTTTTAAAGAGAAATGTTTCATTAGTTTAATGATAGATCATTTACAGTAGAACTGTCTGAATGTCATCATCAGTTAAATTCAGTGTGGCTTGGCTTTCTTGTAATCTCAAGTCAATGCTGTTCAGCTGATTGGTCAGGATCTTCTGAGCTGTAAATGATGAGATCTGAAGACAGCAAAGAGAGGAAGGCGGGTGTTGGGCAAAGAGCTAGGGTTGGCTTGGGGGTGGGGAAGGAGGGGAAGGAGGAAGATCTCTCTCTTACATATACATTGGGAATTCAGAAACCCTGCATGGGTGAAATGCAGAGCCCTGGAATGATTTTCATACGCTTATTTCTGGGATCTCATATGCACATTATGGCACATGATCTCCCTGTGGCACATTATGACCACATTGTGGTGCTTGCCGTAACATCTTTCTAATGCTGCACTCCAGGGCATTATTGATTCAGATTGTACTTTCCTTTCCCCAGGAGTTTAGAGTCCTATTGATAAACTGGGCCAAATTCTCATTTGGATGGATATTAAGTACTGTACATTCCAATTTGACCCATGCACATAACTCAGTTTTTCAACTTTGTAATTAAGCCTATTGAATCAGGGTCCACTGGGACTCAGCAACTGCTTCAGAATGCAAGAGCTGTAGCAAACAAGACAGCGGTATAATCAGCAGAGGTTTGCTATTCCTGACATCGTGCATCAAGCATCAACCAACCTTGGGAGAAAATGAAATGCAGACCTCCCAGTATGTCAAAGAGAATTATTCATGAGTCTACCAGTCCAGTTCAATATGTTATAATTCAATTAATCTTTAAAGCTATACCTTGCATTTAGAGAAGCTAGCATCTTGTAAGGTGCTTTAGCTGCATTAAGAAATGGGCAGCCCAAGTCTATCCCCCACCGGTCCATAGCATGCAGTGCCACTGATGGGAGTATGCACTGCATGCTGGGGGGCACTGCATGCTGGGGGGAGGCAACCAGACAGCCCAGAAGAGGGTTTTTTTTTTTACTTGCCTCCCCATAAATCACCAGGCTGCCAATGGGTCTCCTTGGACACCCCCCCATCAGAAGGTGGGATCGTTCTGTGGCTGTCTGCAAATTATGGGAGAGAGATCAATCTTACATTTCTCCTTACATTTCTTAACATTCGTTTGATTGAATGTTTTCAATCCAATCCATTTTCGTTTTCTAGTTACGGGGTTTGGATTTGAAAGTATGTGAAACCCAAAGCATTTCAATTTAATAACAGTTTCTGGGGACTTCTGTATTTGCTGAACCTGTTCCACTGTCACCATCCCTTAGTGGTAACCATGGCTTCAGAGAGAGAGAGAGAGAGAGAGAGAGAGAGAGAGAGAGAGAGAGAGAGAGAGAGAGAGAGAGAGAGAGAGAGAGAGAGAGAGAGGAGCGGGGAGCAAGGTAATCAATGGATGATTTCCCTTGGCCTTAAACATCTATAATTTTCTTAATTGCTCAGTTGTATTGTATGCATTTGAAACTGAAAAAAATGGTTTCAGAAGTCAGTCATTTGTGTTTCTACTCTGAGGATTCAAGATTGGTGCTTTTTTTTAATGTCTCAGGGTGCAATCCTGTAGATTGTGCCAGCGACGGAACAAGCATTCCATCGCCGGAAGCAGTCGCAAATGTGTCGGGAGCAAGGGAGGCCAGAACAGAGGCTGGCCTCCCTCGCTCCATCACTGGAGTGCCCGCATGTCTGCTGGAGGAGGTGAGTTGGGATCTGGTGGGGGTGGTTCGGCGGGTGAGGGAGGGGGGCCATTCACCTAGCCGGCCTAGGAGGGGGCGGGGATGGCGTTGGCCATATGCTTGTCCCTGCCAGGCCGGATAGGCCGTTTCACGGCCTCCTCTACTTCTGCCAGCTATTTAGCTGGCGGGAATCCGAGGAGGCCTATTGGGCCGGTCCCGGTTTACACCCGGAGAAGGGGATGAGCATCCCCTTCCCCGAGTAGACCTCCAGCCTGGCGGTCTATGGGCAGCCTGGGCACAGGATCTGGCGGGCGGCCCTGGGCTGCCAGCCGGATCCTTGTGCTGGATTGTGCTGTCAGTCTGGAGAATGAACTAGTGTTCATTCTGCATTACATTCCAAGAGATGATCCATGTGGCACCGACAGGCTGTCGAGAGAAGAATTCTCATGTTGACAAAACTTCGCAATAGACAGCGATTCCAATTGGCTTGTACTCCGATTTAGAATTAAGTACGGTATATTCAACCTTTAGCATCCTCTAAAATCACACAGTGATGGAGGTGGAGCTGGGGCTGGAGATGACTAACCTGCACAGCATACTAACATCCTTTCAGACTCCATAGAGTCAGCGATGTCAGTGTAACTCTGAGCGCCTAATATTCAAGAAGAACCTGACCTACCGTACTGCAGCTGACAGTGGGGACGCAGGACCGTTTGCCCCAGCTGGCAAGCTTAGGATGCTGCTGCAACTATTTTCTGTATTTATTGACAAAATAATTGTGTGGTCTCAGCAGCAAGCTGACAACAAAGCCAGAAGTGGCAATGATAAAAAGAGCAAAGATTGTAAAATTATTGCAGCAAAGGCCTGGAAAAGATCGTCTGGGCAGCAGCTATATGATGGCAGTATCATCAGCAGATGTACAGCAGACATTCCTGGAGAGGCTGAGTGTGCCAAAAGCAGGGGCAACTGGAACAAGGCCTCTGATGAAGATCTATATCCGGGGTGTCAAACCCGTTTCATACAGCGGGCTGAAGTTAGCATTCATGGCGCCTGCTGGGGGCCGGAAGTGACATCATTAAGCAGATGATGGCCAGAAATAAGCACTTTTTTCCCCCTCAAATAGGAAATCATTAGTTGCAAATGACAGGAGAGAAAATATGCAAATCTTAATCGTATTTTCAAGATATGGGAGAGCCCAATTATCACTCTGAGAGGGCTCTCAACAATCACACGGGCTGCCCTTTCAGCCATGCCGCTTCTGCCGAGGCATCACTTCACAGTGCAGGTGCTCCTGGCAGCTTCTCCCTCTCTCTCCTCTCTTGGTCTGCCCCTTCCCCCATAGCGGTCTGGTCCTTGTCTTCTGAGGCCTCCTTCCATCTCTCCTTCCCAGAGCCTCAGCAGAAGTGGCACTGTTAAAAGGGCAGAGCTTAGAGAGCCCAATTGTCATGTGGGCCAGATAAAGAGCTTCCACGGGCCGTAACTGGCCTGCGGGCTTTATGTTTGACACCCGCAGAATGAACATAGATAAAGAACACTTTATCTATGTGAACAGTCACAAGGCCAGCCCATCTATGAGGCCATGAGGTGGTTACCTCAGACAGCAGATTGAATGTCAGGGGCTCTGTGCCAGGTGCAAGGGAGTGACAACAGGAAACAGGTTATCTTGTTGGCTGTGTGCTCCCTGAGGCATCTGGTGGGGCCACTGAGAGATACAGGAAGCTGGACTAGATGGGCCTTTGGCCTGATCCAGCAAGGCTCTTCTTACGTTCTTATGTAGGGGCTGCCCACCTCTGTCTGCCCACTTTACCTCCATTGCTCTTCCTCCTCCTCCCACTCCCTGGATTCGAAAAGGACGAAGGAAATGAAGCTACTCTAGTTCACCACGCCTCTCTCCTCCCCATTTCTCTTCTGCTTCATTCTGCTCTTCTTTTTTCTGATCTTATTATTCCAAATAATAAGAGAGACTACATGAACAAAACATCCCATTATCACTCATGCTACAGGTACTGAGGTACATATTCAGAAACTGATATCCCATTTTTCCATGAAAAGAAATTTATGTCCCAACGTGGCCCACACTTTGTTGTTGTTGTTCAGTCGTTAAGTCGTGTCCGACCCTTCGTGATCCCATGAACCATATCCCGCCAGGCCTTCCTATCCTCCACTATCTTCCTGAGTTCGCTCATTTTCATGTTCGTTGCATCGGTGATGCTGTCTAACCATCTCATCCTTGGCCTTCCCCTTCTCCTTTTGCCTTCAGTCTTTCCCAGCATCAGAGTCTTCTCCAGAGAGTCCTCTCTTCGCATTAGGTGGCCAAAATATTTGAGTTTCAGCCTTAGTACCTGTCCTTCCATGGAACAGTCAGGGTTGACTTCATTTAGGATTGACTGATTTGATCTCCTAGCAGTCCAAGGGACTCTCAGGAGTCTTCTCCAGCACCACAGTTCAAAAGCATCTATTCTTCGGCGCTCAGCCTTCCTTATGGTCCAACTCTCGCAACCATACATTGCTACTGGGAACACCATCGCCCTGACTATACGAACTTTTGTTGGTATGGTGATATCTTTGCTTTTTATTATGCTATCTAAATTTGCCATAGCTTTCCTTCCAAGGAGTAAGCGTCTTTTAATTTCATGGCTGCTGTCTCCGTCTGCAGTGATCTTGGAACCCAAAAAAGTAAAATCTGTTACTGCTTCCATTTCTGCCCCTTCTATTTGCCAGGAATTGATGGGACCAGATGCCATGATCTTAGTTTTATTAATGTTGAGTTTCAAGCCAACTTTTGCACTCTCCTCTTTCACTCTCATCAAGAGGCTCTTTAGTTCTTCTTCACTTTCTGCCATTAGAGTGGTATCGTCTGCATATCTGAGGTTGTTGATGTTTCTCCCGGCAATCTTGATTCCGGCTTGAGATTCATTCAGCCCTGCATTTCTCATAATGTACTCTGCATATAAGTTAAATAGGCAGGGTGACAATATACAGCCTTGCCGTACTCCCTTCCCAATTTTGAACCAATCAGTTGTTCCATGGCCGGTTCGAACTGTTGCTTCTTGACCCGCATACAGGTTTCTCAGGAGACAGGTAAGGTGGTCTGGTATCCCCATCTCTTTAAGAACTTGCCACAGTTTGTTGTGATCCACACAATCAAAGGCTTTTGCGTAGTCAATGAAGCAGAAGTAGGTGTTTTTTTGGAACTCTCGTGCTTTCTCCATGATCCAGCGCATGTTGGCAATTTGATCTCTAGTTCCTCTGCCTCTTCGAAACCCAGCTTGTACATCCGGTAGTTCTCGGTCTACGTACTGCTGAAGCCTAGCTTGTAGGATTTTGAGCATAACCTTGCTAGCATGTGAAATGAGTGCAATTGTGCGATAGTTTGAACACTCTTTGGCACTGCCCTTCTTTGGAATTGGAACGTAAACTGACCTTTTCCAATCCTTTGGCCACTGCTGAGTTTTCCAAATTTGTTGGCATATTGAGTGCAGCACTTTCACAGCATCATCATTTAGGATTTTAAGTAGCTCAGCTGGGATATTATCATCTCCGCTAGCTTTGTTGTTAGTAATGCTATCTAAGGCCCACTTGACTTCGCTCTCTAGGATGTCCGGCTCTGGGTCAGTGACCACACCAGCGTGGTCATCAGGAACATTAAGATCTTTCTTGTATAGTTCTTCTGTGTATTCTTGCCATCTCTTCTTAATCTCTTCTGCTTCTGTCAGGTCTCTGCCTTTTTTATCCTTTATCATGCCCATCTTTGCACAAAATGTTCCCTTGATATCTCCAATTTTCTTGAAGAGATCTCTAGTCCTCCCCATTCTGTTGTTTTCCTCGATTTCCTTGCATTGTTCATTTAAGAAGGCCTTCTTATCTCTCCTTGCTATTCTCTGGAAATCTGCATTCAGTTGTTTATATCTTTCCCTTTCACCCTTGCTTTTCGCATTCCTTCTTTCCACAGCTATTTGTAAAGCCTCATCTGACAGCCACTTTGCTTTCTTGCATTTCTTTTTCTTTGGGATGGTTTTAGTTGCTGCCTCCTGTACAATGTTACGAACTTCCGTCCATAGTTCTTCAGGCACTCTGTCTACCAGGTCTAGTGCCCTAAACCTATTCTTCACCTCCACTGTATACTCATAAGGGATATGGTTTAGGTCATATCTGACTGGTCTAGTGGTGTTCCCTACATTCTTCAATTTAAGCCTGAATTTTGCAAGAAGAAGCTCATGATCTGAACCACAGTCAGCTCCAGGTCTTGTTTTTACTGATTGTATAGAGCTTCTCCATCTTTGGCTGCAAAGCACATAATCTATCTGGTTTCGGTATTGACCATCTGGTGATGTCCAGGTGTATAGTCGCCTCTTGTGTTGTTGGAAAAGAGTGTTTGCTATGACCAGCGTGTTCTCTTGACAGAACTCCGTTAGCCTTCGCCCTGCTTCATTTTGCGCTCCAAGGCCAAACTTGCCTGTTGTTCCGTTTATTTCTTCATTTCCTACTTTAGCATTCCAGTCTCCTATGATGTAAAGGACATCTTTTTTGGGTGCTAGTTCTAGAAGGTGTTGTAGGTCTTCATAGAACCGGTCAACTTCATCTTCTTCGGCATCAGTGGTTGGGGCATACACTTGGATTACTGTAATGTTGAATGGTTTGCCTTGGATTCGAACTGAAATCATTCTGTCGTTTTTGAGGTTGCACCCCAGTACTGCCTTTCCCACTCTTTTATTGACTATGAGGGCTACTCCATTTCTTCTAAGGGATTCATGCCCACAGTAGTAGATATGATGGTCACCTGAATTAAATTCGTCCATGCCCATCCATTTTAGTTCGCTGATTCCCAAGATGTCAATGTTCAATCTTATCATCTCATCTTTGACCACATCCAGCTTGCCTTGATTCATAGACCTCACATTCCATGTTCCTAAGCAATATTGCTCCTTGCAGCATTGGATTTTCCTTTCAACCTCAGACACATCCACAGCTGGACGTCCTATTGGCTTTGGCCCAGCCGCTTCACTCTTTCTGGGTCTACTTGGAATAGTCCTCCGCTCTTCCTCAGTAGCATATTGGACACCTTCCGACCTGAGGGGCTCATCTTCCGGCGTCATATCTTGTAGCCTTTTGGAACTGTTCATGGGATTTTCTTGGCAAGGTTACTGGAGTGGGTTGCCATTTCCTTCTCCAGTGGATCACTTTTAGTCAGAACTCTCTGCTACGACCTGTCCGTCTTGGGTGTCCCTGCACGGCATAGCTCATGGCTTCATTGAGTTACGCAAGCCCCTTCGCCACGACAAGGCAATGATCCATGAAGGGGGGCCCACACTACATAACATAATTAAACAGGAAAGCACTACCTGTCAATGCACGTTCACACATGCACACCTGTAACCTTAACTCACAGTGCAAGGGCATCAAGGGTTTAGGGTCTTCGTGAGTTTCTAGTCACTTCATTTTGAATTATTTCAATTATTACATACAGAATTAAGAACTTTAATTAAGAATCCAGCAACAGTCAGAGGGTCCTGAGGATCCTGTGTTTGCCAGGCAGGGAACTTTTGGGGGCCTAGTAGACCCCCCCCCTGCCCTGCCCTTCCTTCCACCTTAAAAATTCCTGTGCCAGAGTTTAGGAGCCTATTTCCAGCATTATGGCACCAAACTGCTGTCTCTCATCCCTGTTCATTCCCCCCCCCCCACAATTCCCTGCTTCCCTTCTCCTATCCCTGCCTCTCTTACTTCTCAAAACCTTCCTTTCCTCTGAAGCCTTTGATTACTGCCCATAGGATACTGTAACCTAAGTACATGTACATGAAATATTTGCATATTTGTTTCGTTTCCCCACATCACTTTTCTCTGTTGTCTCCCTTGTGTATCTTTTAAGTCTCTGAGCCCCTCTGGAACAAGGAACTGTCTCCTTAACCTGTGTAAAGTGCCAGATCAGCACATATAGCAATATATACCCAACACCTGTGGAATATGCATGTGTGAACCAATGCTATGCCAATGCAAGCTATTTTATTTCTTGCTGTAGCAATGCATACCTATCTTGCCTGTGTAAACCAATATAAATCACATTTCAGTCCAATCAGAAGGATTCACCGTGCAAAAATACATAGCTTTGAAATAAGACACAGTACTAGAGAGGGGCAGGGGTGGGAAGCGCTGCAGGTAATATCCTCTGTTTATTGGGGGATTCGGTGCCTTATGCATGTCAAGGTGGTGCTGTTCCTGATAGGCTGTTCCTGATTTTCTTACAGAAGAAAGACTTTGTAAATAGGTGACGATATCAATGGCTCTGGTTGGGAAAGGGACATGATAGATGGCTGTTTGTAATGTTAGAACATCCAGACATTGCAATTCCTCCCATGATCATGATCACACAGTTCTGGTTGTCTGTTGCAAAAAGTCTGTTGTCTGTTGCAAAAAGAAGAAGAAGTGGATTTAATAGACCGGTATCCTATCTTTATTCTACCCATCTTCCAAGACACCCAGGAACTACCTAACATCACCTCATTTTAATTTCACCATAACCCTGTGTGGTCAGTTAGGTGGTTACCTGAGATGGTTATTTATCCAGGACCAAAGCTGGGGAACGTTGAGACCCAAGGACTTTTTAAGTTCAACACCTTAGCTACTGCACCATCCCAGCTCTCAGGAATGCAAGAGCTCCCACTATTTATCAGGAATGCAGACGATGAGCCAGTGCTGCTGAATCATTGACAAATTCACCCTTAACCACCTTCTCATGCTTGCCTTGACAACTAGTCTACTGAACTGCAATTGGACGAAACCCCTGTCTAAAAATAGCATCACACGGGAAAGAACGACAAGCACAGCCACTAGACAATATTCACTGAATGTTCCTACAGTGGCGGCGGGGGGGAGAAAATGGAGGTGCAGGCAGGAAGGAGGGGTTTGGGGAGGGATGGCAAATGGGATACATGTGAAGAGCTAACTACCATTTTAATAAATATGGCTTCCGTTTGACAAAGGAATCTCCAGAGTCTGATTTAATGTCTCCTCTTTAAATTCTATCAACTCAATGTTTTGTGTGGGAGTTAAAGAACCGACTCTTTCAAACACACAGGAACTACCTGCCGAGAGGAATGCTAATGCAGTGCATATAGTGAAGGGGGGGGGGGGAGATGACCTTACAGCTATTAGAAAATCGTCCAAGTTCACTACAACACTCCACTTCAGCCTCTTTTGAAGAGATATTGTGTTGGACAGACAATTTCTTCCAGACAATACACAGCTTTGAAAAGATCCAACGCTAACTTAAAAAAAAAAGGCAAGAGAAAGAAAATGCAGGTGAAGTCTTTTTGTACTATATTCAGAAACAGATAACAGTAATCTTCTTATTTCAAGCATACACATTCATTTCATCCAATATTTTGTGGGGGGTGCATACACTTTAACAGCAGAATCATATATATGTCTGCTCAGAACTAAGCCCCATTGAGTTCAATGGGACTTACTCTAAGGTCAACAGGATTATAGCCTAAGAATGTCAAAATTACTTTGAAGGATCAGGCCAAAGACCTTCCAATCTGGTGGATTTCCAGCAGCAGCAGCTTGCCAGACTCCTCTGGGTGTTTCTCTGCCTCTAAGGGCAACTCATCCTTTGACAAAGTCCAAACTGTAGTCGCTTGTGTGAGCGTTCTAGTCACGTACCATTTAAAATTAAGGACGTGCCGAAATAAATGTCACTTGCCTTATAGAAACTCATTGGCTTCCCTTGAAAATGCTTAGATGTTTTTTTGTTCCTCAGGAGGAAGCCTTTGAATTTAGATTTTCAGTGTCGACCCTACTTTAGATATTGCCTGATGTATTTCCAAGGTGCATGAGGGCTGGTTTAAAAAGGCTCGGTGTTGTAGAAAGGACAATCTCTACAAAAATGTGAGAGACAGTGAGGCTGAAGCAGGGCTATGCTTCCTGGCTTCTGCTTCCTGTTTTTTAGCCAGGTACCAATGCATAAAAGGATCTGTCCTCTTATGCTGCTAAGTTTGCTCAAGATGCTTTGGTAAGGGGCTTTTGTTAAGCTCCTTGAACATTCAGGTATACAGTGCCAGCTGCATGCCTGTTGACACTCTCGGTTTGAGATGAACCAGGAAAGAGATCCTGGGGCTGTGGTGGATAGCTCAATGAAAATGTCTACCCAGTGTGTGGCAGCTGTGAAGGCAAATTCCATGCTGAGTGTCCTTAGGAAAGGGATTGAGGATGACTGTTAATATTATAATGCCCTTATACAAATCTATGGTGCGGCTGCACTTGGACTATTGTGTTCAGTTCTGGTCACCACACCTGAAGCAGGATTATATAGACCTGGAAAAGTTGGGAAAGACTGCCACCAAAATGATTAGAGTGCTGAAGCACCTTCGTTGCGAGGAAAGGCGACAATATTTGGATGTCTTTACCTTGGAAAAAAGTCAATGAAGGAGGTACATGACTAAGACTTGAAAAAGTATGCATGGTGTGAAGAATGTTCACTTTCACAATACTAGGGGTCATTCAATGAAACTGATTAGTGGGAAATTTATGGCGCAACCCTGCATAGATTTATAGCAGCAGAGCACGCTCTAAACTGTTGCAAATGTGCCGTAAAGCACTTTGCGATGACTCGAAAGAGCCGCCGGCACAGGGGCTGGCAGCCCTTACTCCGCTGCCCTCCAGACCCCGTGGCTGCCAGTGGATGTAAGTCCTGCACTGGTCAGTGCAGGGATAGGGGAAGGGTGGACGGGGCAGTCAGGTGGTGGCCATTGGCCAGCCCAGGCTGGGAGAGATCAAGGATATCAGCAGTGCGCTCCGCCGATATCCTCTGCCCGTTCCCAGCCTGGTTCAGCCTTACTCCGCGACCTCAGATGTACACCAGCTTCAAAGCTGGCGTACATCTGAGGAGGCCCATCGGCAGCCCTACACCGGGGAAGGGGACGAACATCTCCTTCTCCCAAGGTGTTCCTGAGTTGCGCTGCCGCAGCCTGGAAACAAGCTTAGGATATAGTGGCCGGCCCTTTAGGCCAGCCGTGTATCCTTACACAGGATTGGGCTGCCTGGGTGGACATCAGGAGGTACTGCTTCACACAGTGCTTCACACAGTGTATAATCGGTCTGTGGAATTCATTGCCACTAGATGTGGTGATGGTCGCTAGCTTGGATGCAGTGGCGTCACTTCGGTAGGGGCGGGGCTGTAAGTATCGCTCCATCGTAGTCTCTTTACCGAGCGAGCAGGAGGCAGCCCCACCCCCTCACTGTCGGAGCCAGTCCCCTGCGGAGAAAGCAGCAGGCAGGGTCTCTTGCCTGCTGCTTTCTCTGCACGGGAAACGCTCCGACAGTGAGGGGGTGGGGCTGCTTCCTGCTCGCTCGGTAAAGAGACTACGATGGAGCGATACTTACAGCCCTGCCCCTACCGAAGCGACGCCAGTGCTTGGATGGCTTTAAAAAGGGATTGGACAAATTCATGAAGAACAGGTCTATCAATAGCTACTAGTCATGATGGTTATGCACTACTTCCAGGTTCAGTGGCCGTTGTAGGGAACCAATAGTGGGAGAGAGGTATGCTTCTCTCTCCTGCTTCTGAGCTTCCCAGAGGTTGTGGGAAACTGGATGCTGGACTTGATGGGCCTTTGGCCTGATCCACAGGGTTTCTCTTAAGTTCTTGAGCTCTGGTGTGCCTGGCTAAAAGCTCTGGTCAGTACTAGATTTCCCTGTTCGCATGACCAGGATATAGTGAATGCTTAGAATAAGGGAAGTGAGATCACAGCAGGACCCATCTCCGACCTCCATAGGTTCAATGACACTTCTACAGAAGGCCCATGTGTTGGAAAATTGGGTCTATGGGTGTAAATTAAGTAGTCATATGGCAGAATATCTTTTTTCCAATTGCTCCCCATCAACTAGGCTGCTGCTAACATTAGAGGAAATAAGAAATGTTTCAAAGAAAAATGCGTTACTTAAGCCTGATTCACACTAGATTTTACCAGGCTCGTTGTGGATCTGCGGAGGGTTGTGCGGAGCTGTTTTTATGCTTGTGGAGCAGCTTGCGGAGCAGCTTGCGGAGAGGCAGGAAAGATGGTTTCCCCTCATCTTTTGAGGCGGTTGCGCTTGCGGAGCTGGGAATGCTTGCGGAGCTACAGCAGCCCACCAATCGGAGGAGCGCACTTCTGTTCACCAAATCACAGCTGCGCTTTCTTAACAAGGCGGGACAGAAGGAGGGACAACAGGCGGCAAGACACTCCCCCAGCTCCAACCGCATAGACAAGCGCAGACGCAGGGACAGGGGCAAGAGCAGGGGCATGCGCGCCGGGAAGACTCTAGTGTGAATCAGGCTTTACAGTTTAAAAGCATGTACATCTCTGTTTGGTAGTACAGGTCCTAGGCTTTGGAACAGGAATGCTAGAGCTATTCCCTTTTCATGGGTGTGTGAGACCTCATGGCGTGGTGGCCACCCATGCAACTGGCAGAGCTCATGGCGGGAGCTCTTGTTTGTTGGAAGGCCAGGAGAGGGGGGGGGAGACACCTCCACAGGTCAATAAGGCAGGTAGCCTTTGAGTCATCTGCCTCCTGGACAATACACTGGCCCCTAGTGTCCTGCAGGTGGCATTCAACCTACTTTCTAGCACTATGTACCATGTAGGGCTTTTGTTTACTATGTACCATGTAGAACAGCCAGTGAACACACTGAGATCAAGGAGGGGCGTCCACCACCACCACCACCACGACCTTGCTTTCTTCTCCACCTGTTCACTGTACTCTGTACAGTGTGAACAAGGATGTAACTGAGAACACAGCATATCTCTTTAGCATGTGAGTAGCTCTGATGATGGATGGATGGACACTTAATAGATTGACTGATGTCAAACTTTGTGTTTAAGCTTAAAAGTTGTCCTTAATATTGTTACAGCTCCAAACTGACTGTTCCTTTTGGTAGAAATAGCCTACGATGATCACCTGAATGGTTTCATCAATGGGGGATAACGGCAGAAGATTGTCTGCTGGTAGCTAAAGGTTTCTCTTGAGGCATCAAAGCATAGAGAAGGTGACTCCAGTTGAGAAGAAGGGACATAGAGACAGTGGAGACTAGTTTCTCAAAACGTGGTGATACTTTGCCAAACTCACAGTGCAATCCTATCCAACTTACATCACCGGTGTAACCAGTGGGGGAGGGCAGGGCAGGAGGCTTTGGAGGGGAGGGGGGATTTAAATCCCCTTTGAATCCCCCTTTGGAGAGGATTTGAATCCCCTTTCCGTTCTGGGGCCTCCTGTTCTCGTTGCACCGCTGGCTGCACCAATGGGAGAAGTTGGATAGGACTGCGCTGTCACGATGACATCTGCAGTGCAGGATGGTCAGGTGATCAGATGTCAAGCTCCCACTTGCTATGAGGCTTTCAAAGGGTAAATCCAGGATGCCACACTGTGCAAAGTATATCTCAAACATCGCTGTGCATTAACTGTAACAAAACACGGATTTTCTAAATAGCAAGCTCTGTTGTGCCTAATTTTTTGTAATGTAATGATAGACATCCCAGTTAACTACTTCTCTATAGTATGTTGTACACCCACCCACATACGCTATTTGGAAAGACATGGTAAATAAAGTTGTGTGCTAGTTCACAAGAGATACCCTTTTCCTTGGTCTGTTTGATTTCATGCTCGCCTGGCTTTCTGGTACTTTCTTAGTGAGTATCATTGTCAGACAGATTCCGCGTTGTGAGGTCAAGCTAAGTTGAGCTTGCCACAAGTGAACTGCAAACAAAATGAGTGGGGTACTACATAGTATGCTTCCACCTTCATTTAACCCTCTGTATACTTCTTCATTTATACCTCTTGAGCAAGGTAGAAGACACTCCATATCTGTCAACAAGTCAATAGTCGCAGATCAATCCCTTCAGTGTACAAACCTAGCAAACGAAATGGAACACGTTCTTTATCTCCATTCAGAGGCGTACCAGCAGCAAGTGCTGCCTGGAGCACTCGCTGCAGCACCGCACCAAAGGGGCGCCGCTGCCCTGGGGGGGCGTTGCTCCGGGGGGCGACCCGGCTTACCAGGGCGCTCCGAGGCCCTCTCCCCCGGCCTTGGAGCCAGAGAAAGCCCCGGAGCGTCCACCACGACCGGCGGCCAGGGCTTTCTGAAGGCGGCCGACTGCGTCGCCCGCTATTTAAACGTTCTGTGCATGTGCAGAAAAAACAGTATAAATAGCGGGTGACGCAGTCGGCCGCCTTCAGAAAGCCCCGGCTGCCGGTCGTGCTGGACGCTCTGGGGCTTTCTCCGGCTCCGAGGCCGGGGAAGAAGGCCTCGGTGAGGCCTTCTCCCCCGGCCTCGGAGCCAGAGAAAGCCCCGGAACGTCCACCGCGCGCACGCGCGCGCATCACCAGGCGCGCGCACGCTCCGTGAGACTGGAGTGAGCGAAGCAGCTCCACCCGGCGCTGCAGTGCCGCCTGGAGCCGCTGCTCCGCTCGCTCCAGTCTTTCCACGCCTCTGTCTCCATTGATGTGATTTTACACCAGGCCTGCACAACTCATCAAACCAAACACAGTCCACCAACCTTGTATAGTGTGGCCTGTCCAATGATGGACAACTTCCTTGCATTCACAGTCTTAGACAAGCAACACAGCCACCTTTATCCATTCTGGTGGCTGATAGGCTGTGTTAAGTGGACTACATGTTGTTGTATAGGTCTGCTGTATGGTTTTAAGGATTGAACTGTTAGGTTGCACAAGGAATATCATTGAAGTTAAGTTCCAGGAGCATAGTATGCAGCAGGGGTTCTCAACCTGTGGTACGAGTACCCCTAGGGGTACGCGGACCAATGGCATGGAGTACTCCAGAGCCTGCCCCTTATCAGCATCAATCAGTAGTTAATTATTTGTTAATTAGAACTTAAATGCAATCCCCCCTGTCTGTCTGTCTGTCTGTCTGTCTGTCTGTCTGTCTGTCTGTCTCTCTCTCTCTCTCTCTCTCTCACACACACACACACACACACACACGAGTTAAGTAAGACATTTTTTCACATTTAAAATTGTTTTAGTACTTTTTATTTAATGATTAATTAGCTAATTAATTGATTAATCCAATTAATTAGCAATTAATTAGTAGGGAGTACTTCAGAAAATTGGACTGTGATAGGGGGTACCCGGGCCTCCAAAGGTTGAGAACCCCTGGTCTACACTGAAAGATGAGACTGCAAACTTGTTGAAACTAAGGAGGGTCTGGTCAGCGCCTGGATTCCTTTCATCTTTTGAGATCTGGCCTCGGTTGCCTTGTTGGATTGTGCAGAATACATCTTCACAATCTGTGACTTGCACATATGTAGAAAAGCTGCACAGCTGTACAGTTCAACAGGCAAGAGGATGTCTACTGATAGCGGTAGTTTTTGCTGTCAGCCCCAAGATTGCCCATTTCATCAGTGGTGCAAGTAGAAATATTCAGGCTGGTTGCCAAACAGGCCCTGCAAAGACAATAGTGCTATGGCATAGCTGAAGACTACACAATCATATATGCCACAGGGATATTCAACACTCACAACTGTGTGAACTGGCTCCACTGAAAAGCATTGTGGGTTGTTTTAGTAAAATAAGAAGTTCCATCTGTGATGTTTGATCTGAGATAGGTATTCACCCATGTAAACCCCAATGAAGTCATGAAGTGATGAATATGCATGTGTGAACCAACACAAAGAGAGCCATTTAAGCTTTTGGCTTGGCAATCTTATGCATGTCTACTCAGAAGTGATCCCAATTAAACTGAATGTAATCCCAATTAAACTGAATTTACTCCCAAGGAAGGGTATACAGGCTTGAAGCTGAGCAGCCCGATCCTATGGCTGCCGGCTGTAGTGCTTTGCACCAGCGGAACTGAGTTGTGCCTCTTGCCCAGTTAGCAGGGGTGAGATAAACCTGGGTCTCTTACCTAGGAACCACAACATATGACAACTCAATCACTTTCCATCTTCTTACCTGAGCCCTGGTGTGGTGTAGTAGCAAAGAGCCTGAACTTCCCTGGTTTGACTCTGGCCTCTGCCATGAACTCCTTGGATGACCTTAGACAAGCTCCTCCCTCTCAGCTTCAGCCCCCTCCCTCTCATATCATCAGTAGGATAATACAGTACTTAATACGGCCCAATCTGCAGCAGTGGATGTTGTTATCTGTTGCTGTAAGTCCCCGGGGTGGTCTTGTAAAAGCCATGTCACCATCATGTACTGTGGAACCACCCTTTGTGTCCGCCAACGGTTCATCCAGCCTGCACCAAAGCAGGTAAGGTAATGGTGGGGGCAGTTTGGGGAAGGACTGGGGCAGGGAGTGGGTCAAACTAGGGCTGGGGGTGGATCTCAGCAGCAGTGGTACATGCCAAGATCCTATCCCCCTTTTCCTGGCCCAATGAGGCTCCTCAGACATACGCCAGCTAAATAGTTGGCATAGGTCCGAGGAGACCCACTGGCGGCCTGGTGGCATACAGGGAGATAAGTAAAAAAGATTTTTAATTACCTCGCCCGGGTCGTCTAGTCGCCCCCCGGCCCCCCCCACCATAGCATGCAGTGCGTGTTCTGTTGGCAGTGCTGCATGCTATGGGCTGGCGGGGATAGGATTGGGCCACCCTTCACTTATCTCATAGGGGTTGTTACCATAAGCTGTCGATCGAAACGTCGGCAGTTTGATTCCCATGACGGGGTGAGCGCTTGTTGCTTAGCCAGCTCCTGCCAACCTAGCAGTTCCAAAGCATGTCAATGCGAGTAGATAAATAGGTACCGCTTGCGGGAAGGTAAACAGCGCTCCGTGTTCCAGCTGCATGTTACGCGCTGCGGCAAGGAGAGTCATGCCGGCCACATGACCATGGAGGCGTCTTCGGACAACGCTGGCTCTTCGGCTTTGAAATGGAGATGAGCACCACACCCTAGAGTCGGACGCGACTGGACTTAATTGTCAGGGGATACCTTTACCTTTACCTTAACACTTGGAAATGTGTTACAAATGCTAAGCATTATTATTTTTCTGCGTGGGAAATATTTTGGTGATCTCCAAAGCTTGCAAACTCTTGCAAATGGAAGTTGATCCATTACAAGTTACCACTCTGGGCCTCTTACGCAACTCCCAAGCTCAGTGTCCTACTTCATCAATGCAGTTGGTTCAATCCAAGTTATTGTCTGAGCCACATAAGAGCCTATCTGTCAAACGAAAAAGGTTGCATCTGATAACGCTACACTGATAAGGATACACTTATGCCTCTCTGTGATCTTTTGTTCCCAAACAACTTTGCTTCTAACCGTCCGTATGACTAGCCCAGGCTTACTTCTGGCACAGTGCGTTTGAACACAATAAAAAATTGATGCTGACATCTTTACAGAAACTAAAGCCGAATGAAACATAAAAGCCTTTTGGAAAGTTAGCAGGATTCTAGAAGCTTTCCTCTCCCCCGTCAAACTGCCTAAGTGGGAAACCCATAGAAGCAATCTCCAAGTATGCATTTGGACATGGCCCTTTAGTTTCACTCATCACCTTTCTGACATGAAAAGAGATGATATCTCTTGAATAGTTACTGACCCCAGAATCTGAGATGTCATCTGAAGAGGCCTGCACTACTTGTGACCAGCCATACGACTGTGTGTGATGCCTGCCATCTCTCTCCCTTGCTTTAAGCCCTTCCTCAAAGCCCACTGTTTCGGTGTGGTCATGTAATCCCAACTGTATTCCCTCGATCCCATCTGTCATCAAGTTTCAGGTATGTGTTACAGCATTTGCCCACATTCTCCCCTCCCTACTGTTGTCTGTCCATCCGTCCTCCTGTTCTTTCCCCATCTGTCTGTTTTAGATTGTAAACTCCTTGGGAGCAGGGACCTATCTATGTTGCCAGGGCCAGCTCAAGACCTCCTGCACCTGAGGCAGCATGAAAACTGTTGCCTCCCTTACCCAATGACGTGCCAGCCTCTGCTCCTCCCACCCTCCAGTGTTCTAGCTTAGCCACTCTCCTTCTCTCCGCATTTCCCCTTCCTTTCTGCCCTCTCTTCCTTTTCCAATCCAGGGAGTGGAAGAAGGGGGAGGAGCAGTGGAGGCTAGTAGGCAGGCAGAGATGAGCACCGCCCCGCCCACCAATCCACCTGAGGCGACTGCTTCAGTTGGCTTCATGGATGGGCCAGCCCTGATGTTGCCTATGTAAAGCACCATGCACGTGATATAAATAATATATAATAATAACTGCTGTGATAAATACCTGACTCCACCCATCCCTCTCCAACAGAGGTCTTTTACAGCCCACTTAGCCACTAACACAGAAATGTGCACTGGTGCAGGGGTGGGAAGGGAGCTTGATCTGTATAGACATTCCTGCACAACATCAACGAAGGGATGACCATTCTGGAGGCTGCATCAGCTTATGGGGGTTGCTCATGCGCTACACAGATACGGACTATCTTCCCTAATGCACCAATGTCTTTAAGGATCTAGTTATAAGGAATGTATGCTAAACATTACCATTTGGGATGTAGGGCTATCAAGATTTGCATGTTCTCTCTCTCTCTCTCTCTCTCTCTCTCTCTCTCTCTCTCTCTCTCTTTCTCTCTCTGTGTGTGTGTGTGTGTGTGTGTGTGTGAGAGAGAGAGAGAGAGAGGGGGGGGTGCCCAGTCCTTTGGCATTTAAGGAGAGACTTTCAATCTCGCACACAGAGTGATATTCAAGAATGAATCGATGGATCCTGCTTGACTCTCCATGCATTGTACTACTGATTGCCGAGGCAACAAAGGGCATAATAACTAGGAAGGTTTCCACATAAATGAATGGGCCACAGGAAACTGGCAAAATGCACAGAGATCTGGGGATGTGTTGGCAGTTAAAGAAATAAATGCTGCCATATACTGTCCCATTTCCCTGCTCTCTCTCTCTCTCTCTCTCATATTATTTTATCATTTAATTACTCATCCTATGTCTCAAAGAGACCTCGGCTTCTGAGATTACGGGGGTAGTCCTGATGTTTGGGGATCATCATCATAGACCTGCTCTGGAATGAAAGGGGTTAGGGAAAGAAAGCCCCTCTGGATTTGAGGCCAGCCCAGACACAGTGAACAAAACTCTACCCCTGGCCAGCTAAAATATCAGGTGCCATTGTCCAAGGGTTACTAAAATGTTGTATTATTGCTGAGAGGGGAAAACAAGTCAAAGGACTTGAATTACTGAGCTCTTGCAGCATAGTCAGCTGCAGTTAGAGGGCCGGCTCTCTGAATAACAATGAAATCCATGGACATTTTCTTGTTTAATTGCATCTTATTAGGGTAAACGCAACCAAGAAGAGGCACTTTACAGAGATTAATCTTGTGGCATAAATTTGTACGGATGGGCTCGAGAGGCCTCTAGATCTGGGCCGTTATCGGGAGGCAAAGGGTTAACGAGCTTGCCTGCCGTCTCTCATCACAAACCAAGGAGTTGCGTCTCTCTCCTCCTGGCTGATGCGGTGGGAGGAAGCAGGCCCCATAGAGTTAAGCGAGAATACGCCCCCCCCCCGTTTGTGGGCAGCAGCAAACGGGAGTCCAAAGGGTTACACTTCTCAAACTTTCCCCGTGGTGTGATCCCAACGTTACCGTGGCGCTCGGGTGGTGTTGGGAGAACGAAAGCGTTAATCGCGGGGGGGAGGGGGGCGCCCAAGGTGCAAAGAACGCGAGTTGAGCTCTTAATTGTGAATTACTTCAGCGGGGGGGGGGGGGAAGAGATCTGATTTGGTCACAGAAAAACTCCAGCTCAGACTGCGCTGCTTGTGCGCGCTCCATCTGTCGAGATCTTGCGGAAACATGAATTAAAGACTGAAGGGGAGCTGGAAGGGGTGGCTGGCGGTGACGGGCGGCTCCCGCCTCCTCCCCCTCCTGCACAGGGCTACCCTGCGATGTCAACTTTCTCCTTTGCAACCCGAGCGGCACAGTAACCTGTTACTGGCGTCTCCCTTCGTTCCTCCGGCGCTCCAACTGAGTCATTCGCCGGGTTGCCTCCCGAGTCTCCAGTCCTTCTGCAGCGGGCTGCTCTCCATGTGCTGCTCCCGCCGCCGCCGCTGCATTTCCCCCTTTCCTGCTAATGCAGACGTGGGGTCCGCTTGCCGGGCTCGCTAGACAGTGGCCCGCAGCCCCCCCTGGATAGCTTGAACTATGCATCAGTCTGCCGAGTGAACGCCTGTTCCCCCCCTTCCATTCACTTGCTCCTGTTCTTTGATTTTCTTGTAGGCCGCTGCGGCAGAAATGGAGAAAATAAGGTAAGTCAGACAGTTTTTCTTCTTCTCCTCTACGTCTCATCATAATAAGGAAAGGAAGGCATCGTAGAGTGGACTGGAGGCAACCCAACCCAGTCCTCCTTAGAAATCTCTCCAGTTTCGCTAGAGATTATTCCTTTGGGGTTGGGGTGTGTGTTTTCTTTTCGGTTTGGTGGTTGCTTGTTACAGAAAAAAATAAAGCTGCGATTGCCTATTAAAATGTCAGAGGGCTCTCTCTGGGAGATGATAGAAAATGAGCGTGTGGTGCTATTGCATGCCTTTTTGCAAGCATGTGAATTCACAAGGAGCAGCAGCTCTGTGTCTCTCTCTTTCTGCACACTAACATGTTTCCATTACCAGATACAACAGGGAGAGTCGATTGAACAAATGCAGTCGTCAGCCAGCACTTGTCTGTTTATTGCAAGAGCAAACGTACTTTGCTTTCTCTGTTCAATGAGAGAAGCCGGATCAATAATTCGCAGGGGGGGGGGGGCAGAGCTGCTGCTGCTTTAGTAAGAATTAATACAAGCTTTCACCCAAAGCTCCTAATTGCCATTGTTTGTTTCAGTGTAATGTTGTAGCCCTGATGTTTGGTTCTCTGTTTGACTTCATTTCTTGAGTAGATGGGAATTATTACTTTAAAAAAAATGTCGTTTCTTCTGTGTTCCTAATGTTGTCAGCCTGTGCAAGTTTCTTCTTAATATCCCCCCCCTCCTCTAAGCAGAAGGGGGATGGCGTTTCTAAACGTCCAAGTTTCCCATCCCATGTCTGAGTGTGAAGGTCTGCTTTGGAGATTTTGCTTCTGTATGTGTTGCAGTGAAATAGTTTTTCTTTTCTTTCTTTCTTTTTTTTAGAGTGAGGGCTGGAGAGAATTTTTGTTAATTGCTGCTTGCTTTTGAGGAGAGCATCGAGACAGTTAAGGCTGCAGTTACAACTTTGGTGTAAACTGACTGTACTGTGAACTCGGTGGGATGTGTTTCTGAGTACATATGCCTAGGATTGGGCTGTAAGCAATACAGAGGCATTCTGAGCTTGAGAAATATCCAGCCTGTCTTTTAACAAAGCTTATTTTAATATCCTGGGATCTCTTCGAAGCCCCAGGATTTATGAAACTCCCTTTCCTTCATTCCTAGTGAGCCAATATAGACAGTTGATGTAGATCCAATGAGATGCAGCAATCCGATTCATTCATGCTAAGGTTCACCACAAAGTTTGTTGAAGCCATGAAAGTTGCAAGGTCCCCTGGGGACTGATGAAGAGGCAGATAAAGAAGAAACAAAGCAGTTTGAGCTCTGGGGAAAATCGAGGTGGACTCCTTTAGCTAGAAAAAGAATTGGTTTTCAGAGGGAGTATTCATGAAGTATGGACACACCTTGAAACTGGCAGTTCTGTCTGATCTCTTTCTCCGTTGTCTGATCACAGAAGATGGGACGGAGTTGTGATTCTTCAGGCTGTTAGGGAAGTGTCTTGGGAATACACCGAAGGGGTAAACAGTTGTATGGTGAGAGGGCTGGTCCTGAAGTCCAGATGTGTTCAGTATCCTTTTTCTCTGAAGAGCTTTGCCATTGCTCTCTTGGCAGAGTGTCTTGTGTGTGCTTCATCCATTAAGAGGTCGAAGGAGTTGAGAGGGATGCACTGATGGGACTTTGCAAGGCAAATGGTAGGCAAGGATAGTTGACAGTTACCTTTATTCAGCTAGAAACACCACTGGCAGCGCAATCCTATCCAACTTATGCCACCGGCTGTGCTCTGCTCAATCCTATCCAACTTATGCCACCAGTGTAACCAGCGGTGCAGCGAGAACGGGAGGCCCCAGAACAGAAAGGGGATTCAAATCCCCTCCAAAAGGGGAATTCAAAGGCGATTTGAATCCCCTTTCCGTTCTGGGGCCTCCTGTTCTCGCTGCACCGCTGGTTACACCGGTGTCATAAGTTGGATAGGATTGTGCCCTGAGTTCATTGTGACTGAATGGCCCCTTCGCTAGTTTGTTTTAGGCAACTTCTTATGCCCTCTTGGACCATAAACTGGAGGAAACCCAGAGAACTGTCTGAAGACTGCCAGAAGTTAAGCAGGAACAGCCTGTTTTCCTGCTGGAAGGGAGACCAGGAAGTCACTGATAAGCTGTCATGACCCTCGGTGGCAGAGAGGAGTCACTGTTGCGTGCCGTGGTGGGAGAATGGACTGGAATGCTGAAAATGTCAGTGACAGAGCGATGACAACTGGAAAAAGGTTTCCCTGTTCAGCATGATCTGGGGCGTCCTGTGGAGAGCTCGAGGCTTGTGTTCAGCAGCTAGTGAAAATGACTACACCGTGGAGGAATCCAGCTGGAATTGTAGGGTTCTATACAGAATAATATTGTAAAGATCCTTATCGGATCTAGATAAGCCTGCGTATGTAAACTGCCTTGAATAATATCTGAAGAGTAATCTGAGGATAAGAAAGGCGGTACAGTATATAAATACAGAAATAAAAATAAATAACTAATATGCTAACGCTGTGAAGCGGGTGAGGCCACTGTTGGGCCCTTCTTGAACACAAGATGAACACAATGCCTCTGTCCAAAGCAATAACACAGTGTTTATCAAACTGTGGGTCGGAACCCACTTGGTGGGTCGCGACCTGATTTCTGGTGGGTCCAGAGTGATGGAAAGATCAGATAAGTAATTGCCTCAAGCCCTGAGGCTATTCAAAAATCAAATAGCTGCTAACTGCCCTTCAAAGACCTGAGCTCCTGCAGTTTGCAAGCTTGTGTAAATATAGGGAGATAAATGTTTTGAGTGTCTTTTTTTTCCCCCCAATGCCATTTTACCAATCCATATTCCCCCTCCACAGCTGCTATTTACAAAAAAAAAAAAGTCCAAAAGGCATAGGGCCAAATGACATCTTTAAAGTTTCGTCAAGATTGGCCCTCAGTGGTGATTGTTTTCACAAATGGGCCTACGTAACAGGCAGGCATGCCAAAGGTACACATCTCTTTGGGATGCCTGTGCTCTCTGTGCTGACAACATTGCTGCAGTTGTTGAGGCATGAAAAGTAAATGCAACATGTGCTCTAAAACAATTGTCCTTTTTTGCAGTTTTGTCTTGAGTATATCCGAGCAGTCTCTCTCTCTCTCTCTCTCTCTCTCTCTCTCTCTCTCTCTCTCTCTCTCTCTCTCTCTCTCTGTGTGTGTGTGTGTGTGTGTGTGTGTGTGTGTGTGTGTGTGTTCACCACTCCAGCTCTCAGAGTGGTGTTGCACATTGGTGCGTGGGCTCCTTTGCCTCTAGGGCTAGAGATATGAACTGAGGCTATCCCTGTTTTAGCAACACATTCCAACAACCCTCTTCTTTCCAGTGGTGCTGTCATTAGAAAGCTTGTTGGCAAAAACATAATTGCTTCTCCCTTTGTACATGTGCCTCTCTACTTATTGATGTGGACACAAAACACACATTGGTGGAAATAACAATGCAACAGTCATGCCAATTTAAAGTCATGCCCCTGTTAGTTCACCTTTATTTCAATCCTGTTCAATGTATTGTTTGTCCTGGTGGCTTCTGCTTTGGTTCCATTTCCCCCCCCCCTTGCCCTCACTGACTTTGCTTACTTTCTCCCTCCTGGATTAGTCACAGAAATGATCCCACCCAATCAGGGAGCACGAATTGAATAGAATGATGTCTCAGTGCTACATAGCCAATTGGATTTGGTTGCACAATGGCATTGCTGTGGGAAAGAGAAGCGAAGGAGAACAAAACAAAACAAAATGCAAATGAGTAAGCAAAAGTTTTCACAAGCCCAAAAGGTAAACAGATGTTTGCATAAAGCACACCCAAAAGTTGAGTAGTTTTAGCTTAGATCTACTCAAAGAAGCAAGATGTGTGGGCTCAGTCCTGAAATGTAGGAACCAGCATTTATTGTCGGCTTCCACGGCAGCAGTTTCAATGTTCGTGTCGGATTCTGATACCTCAGCACACCTTCTTTACATCAAACCTTCTCAGCCAGAAGCAACTCTTTGACGTGGTAACGTAATTCAGTAAGCTAGGGATGCTTTGCTGAAAATAGTCTCAGGGGAGTAGTCCTGTGCCAGAATAGATCTGGCATTGGCAAAGCAGCACCAGAGATTAAAAAAACCTGACCTCCTTCGGGTGCATGCCACATTTGCTTGTCTCTTACTGTCTCCAATATTACAGTCCTTCTCAGTGATGTCTTAACCTAGCAGAAAGGCAAAGATGCTGTACATTTTAATCCTGATTATCCCTCAAACTCAGGAGTCTGACCATTGAAAAGAGAAATTGCAAGTCGGAGTCCTTACCTATAGCAAATCCTGCTTCAGTTTAAACTGTAATCTCCTCAAGAAAGTGACCTGTCTGTTTTGCAACGTTGCAGTGCTGCATTAGGTTGCAATGTAAAGCACTATGTATGCTGATAGTACAAGAAAAAGAATAGTGAGTGTTAACTGAATGGGTAGCCCGATCCACTGTAACTTTAGGCCATTGAGCGAGAGCTCTGCCGGCCTAAGGAGTTGTAAGCATGCCGTAAAGCATGTTTGCGGCTCCTTCGGAGTAAGTGAAGGCCAACACCACTCACTCCTCTGTCGAACCGGACCTGTGCCGGCCAATGGCTGACACACCGTTCGGCACAGGGGCGAGGGGAGGGCGGGCAGGGGTGGCTAGGGAGGGGGACATTGGCCAGCCCTGCCTGGGAGGGGTGGGGATATTGGCGCTGAGTTGCGCCGATATCCAGTGCCCCTTCCCAGGCTGGGCTGGCCTTAAATGACCCCCCTGGACATGCACCAGCTCCAGAGCTGGCGTGCATCTGAGGAGGCCCATCAGGGTCCGTGGCGCTTACACTGGGGGAAGGGGACAAATGTCTCTTTCCCCCGAGGTGGCTGGCGTGGCCTGCATTCTGCTTAGGATGCAGCGGCCGGCCCTTTAGGCTGGCCACTGCATCTTAGGCAGGATTGCGCCGTGAGGCTCTGTGTTTGATGTTGCATCTATGGCTGCTACTTTCTTTCATGCCAGAAGAGACTGGAGCTTCTAAGTAGGGACAAGCGAGTTGGAAGTAAGGGGAAGGTGGCGCTGTGGAAGGGAAACTGAAGGAGTATTCTATCCCTTTAACCCTTCTTCAGCCAGCCAGCTGTGCGTCAATGAAGCACTGCAACAATTCCATGTGAATGATGTGTGTGATGAAAATGCTGGATTTCCCCCCTTATTTTTGCCCATTTTTCATGTGTTTTGGACCTTTCTATCCCTTCAGAGCCTTCTCTGATGCTGCAGCATCCTGAAGGAGGGGCAGATGAGTCATTTGAAGGAAGTTGCCACGTTTGCCCTATTGGGGGTGGTGGTTATTGTTTGAGCATCTTCTCCTTTCCCAACTGGCTGGTAAACAAAGCTTTGTACAGGTGTCCCCCACTTAATGACGGGGATACGTTCTGAAATCCCCGTTGTAAAGTGAAGCCATCATTAAGCAGGTCTCTCTGTGCTGTGAAGTTTAGCACTGTGCTAAAAGCCCCAGTGCTGAACGTCAAAACCCTTTTCGAAAGCCAAACGGCTTATCAGCTGGGCCTTTAAAAAGATGTGTCTTTTTAAATCCTTTGCTCTTTTTTGCTGGGGACCTCTGTCATATATCCGGATCGTTGTTAAGCAATCCGTCATTAAGCGAGGGACACCTGTACTAACTCATTGGACCATGAAGTCCACCGGATTTCCAAGAGCAGGACATTCCAGGGCTCAGATGACTTCCCAGCCCCCCCCCCACCTGTACCCAAACCCACAGGTGAAACTTTGTTAGCTCCCATATGTTATAAAAGTCGGGTCACAAACACAACTGCCCCTTTGCCCAGGTCTGGTGTCAGGAGCATTTTATGTTTCAAGGGGGTTTCCTGCCCACCTTGCTATGTGTGGGTGCAAGGACCAAGAAGCGGGAACAGAATGAGTAAACAGGATAGGAAACGTATCCAGAGAAGCTACATTAGGGCTTTTCTTTTATTTGCTGATTACTTCTTAACATCTTTGCCAACCTTTGCTGGCACCCCTTTTCTGCTCTTTTTGTTGAATTATCCATGTCTTGCTTTCCCCCCACATTGCTTTAATATCTATTCCAGCCTTTTCATACTTGACTTGTAGTTTACCTACCTATTCTCAGTTCACCCAGAGTGGATTGCCACATGTCCTAGTCTGTCCATCCACGTTCTGATGCGGTTTTAAGGGGATCCTTCAAATTTTGGACCCTCTGTTTACCTGGCAGGAAGGTTATCTTAAAATGGCCTTCTTACATGTGGGCTCTCTCTAGCTTCGAGTGGTGATACCAAGAACGACCTTTTCCCCAATTATTTTCCAGTTTACCTAGTTAAAAGAGTGAAGTGGGTGGGCATTGTGCAATACCCTGGTCACTGCTCTGAGTTTAACTGTGACAGGTTCATTTTCCTTCCTTTTGACTCTTGGGGCCGGAGGGGGGGGCGCTGCTGCTCCCCAAAGACAAGAAGGGTGTGGTTGGGCATGTGAAAGGCTGGAGTTAAAAACAGACTTTTGCTTGTTTTTATTTCCAAGCAGCAAATAAAACAAAAACCTGACATACCATTTCTGGGTACTTTCTCCGCCCTATTTACTTACACTTTTCCATTTACACTGTCTTTGCACCCACACTTAAGCGAGGTGGACGGGTGAGCCCCCATAACGCATCAGATGCTCCAAACATTGGATATGGGAAAATGTGCAAAGGAGTGTCTGTGCGTGACTTCACTTTCTATAACCTGTGCAAAGGTGTGTGTGTGTGTCTTCACTTTTTATAACGTGTGAGAATTAACTGTGTTTCACTTGTGGAATTGAATACAGGTGGGCCCCCATATCCACTGATTCACTATCCACGGTTTCAGTTATCCACGGATCGTGGGGACCCCCCCAGGCTTTTACTTTTTTCCCAGTAAGCTTAGTTTCTTCCTTAAAGAAACAAGAGAAGCAGCCTCTGGCTGCTTATTACAGGCAAGTAGACTGTAAGAAGCTGGTTACCTGAGTCCCTGAATTTCCTGCTCCTGGGAATCGGGTGGGCTTCATGCAGGCTCATTCATGAAGTGGGCTGATGCAGCTTGAGCTGGCAGCAGAGGGCGAAGGAGCTCTCTGGATGCGGGATGCCCTTCACTCCAAGGCTGCTGCAGATGCAAACCGCATTGATCCTCTTCCTTACCATGCTCCTTTTGCATGGAGCGCCTTTGTCTGCATGGTCCCTTTAAATAAAACTGGAAGACCTGCACTTCCTGGTTTGTGAAAACCATGTGATTTGGAGCACAGTAAGGAGTTTGTTGGTTTTTTAGCATGCTGCAGCAAAGGCAGCAGCGGCAGATCCGGCCCGGGCGGGAATATCGGCGCTGAGTTGTGCTGATATCCTATGCCCCTTCGCATTCCAGGCCGGTCTTATTTCGCCTCGCCGGATGTGCGCCAGCTAAAGAGCTGATGTGCATCCAAGAAGGTTCATTGCGGCCTGTGCCACTTACAGTGGGAGAAGGGGACAAGCATCCCCTTCCCCCGAGGTGAGCTCAGGCTGCGTTGGTGCAGGCCGCAATGGGCCTAGGATGCAGAGGCCAGCCCTTTAGGCCGCCCACTGCATGTTAGGCAGGATTGGGCTGCCCGGGACGAGATAACCCATGTCGGATCCTCACAACTAGATTTACACAACTTAAATGATGAATAAAAGCAATACAGACAACCTGGATAAATGGCAGCATTGAGACAGCACCAGAAAATAAACGTTTTGCTTAAAGTTGCAGTTTCTAAGAACCTATCAACAGCTTTTAAGTGAGGCCTTGCTGTACACATATTCATGGATTACAATCGGGAGCAAATAAGGCACAAACAGTTTTAGAACAGAAACTACCCATCTGTTGAGCACATTACATAGAAAAGGAGCTTTTCAGTTTGACCTCAACTTCAGAATCAAAACAGACTGTAACACAAGTAACGTGTGACAGGTAGATATTTTGGGACATATAGTTAGACCTGTAGGAAGCTGTATGTAGAGAAACAATGTCCTGTCCCCTTTACACAGAAGTAAAAGAACAAGTGGACGATTGTAAACTGGATTTTTATTAGGCCCTCTGGTGGCAGGAATGAGAAACGACAATGGCACACTGACAAGGTGCTAAAATTGTCAAGGTACAATACACCATCAGTTTCTTGACAATTGACAAGGCATACCATGCTGCTGGTAGGGGGCTCACATCCCCCAATGCCCTACTAATAAATGACCCTTCCCCAAACTCCTGTGGAACACCTGCGGACCATTCACAGCACACCAATGTGCACTGGTTGAAAATCACTGCACTAACTGCTAGGCACTTTGTCCATCTTGCCCTCCAGCTGCCCTTACAATGTGTGACAATGAAGATTGTTAATACACTCCTCACATACCGGTAGCAACCTAATCGGGGGGGGGGGTTGGCTCTTATCATACACAATGACAAATAGGCCAACCAGGTTTCACATTAGCACTTCACTCACAGCGCAATCCTATCCAACTTACACCACCGGTGTAACCCAGCGGTGCAGCTAGAACGGGAGGCCCCAGAATGGGGGAGGGGATTCAAATCCCTTCCAAAGTGGGATTCAAAGGGGATTTAAATCTCCCCTCCAAAGCCTCCCGCCCTGGCCTTCCCCACTGTTTACACTGGTGGTGTAAGTTGGATAGGATTGCGCTGTTAGAATAGTTAGTACCACTTTCCCAAAATATTTGTGCCCTACCTAGCAGATAAAGAGATCCATTTAACACAAATGGGAGCTGAACTATCACAAGGCTTATACATGTTTAGTTAGCTATTGGGGGCTGGGGGGGTCCTCACTTTACCACCTAGCATCCTGAATGATATTTTCCAAGTTGTAAAGAATCAAGGAGGTTGAAGACTACAGTACTCTAGTCCAGAGCTTCTGAATCCCCAAGGCAAAGCTCTGGAATGTGAAAAAAGTGTGTTCAGAAAAAGCAGGGAAACAATATAAAGTCCTATAGGAAAATGAACCTAAAAATGTATTCTAGATTTGCTGTGTGGCAATTATCATTAGATGAAAAAAAATGCCAAAATCAAGGGAGATCCTTGATGTTACAAGATGTAGAGTATTATCAATTCACATTTGAAGCAAAAAAAATTCTGAGAGAGAGAGAGAGAGAGAGAGAGAGAGAGAGAGAGAGAGAGAGAGAGAGAGAGAGAGAGAGAGAGTCTACTCTGTTACATAGACACTGAAGCCTTTGTGTCCATAGAAACAGTTGCTCAGGTATGCAGGACTGAAGTCATTGGTACACACTTTTTATGGAAAATAGGATTGTGTGAGATTAAGGGTCAGGTGATAACCACGGCTTTATATGGTAGGACGTAGCTCGGAAGCATTTCGGTTGCCACTCTAAAACAAAGAAGTGAGTCGTCATTGTGTGAGGAACCAGGATAGTTTCTCTGCAGAGGTTGAATAGCACATATTAGGAAGTGTCTAAAAGGGGGTGTTTGGCCTGCCGGACTTGAGCAGATGGCTTCTCACAAAACGTCGGGATAGCCACTAGCCTAGGTGGGTTTTGGAAGGGGATTATTAGACAAATCCAAGGAGGACAGGTCTATCAATGACTCCTCGTCAGGAGGGTGATGATTTTCCTCCAGTTTCAGAGACACCTTGCGTCTGCATGTCTGTCGCTGGGAGGCAACAGGGGGAGACGGTTATTTGCCGACGTGTCCTGCTTCTGGGCTTTCCACTGGGCTTTCTGCTGAAGGAACCAGGATGCTGAGCCCTGTTGCTATTTGGCCTGATCCAGCAGTGCTCTTTTTGCATCGACTCTGTACAATGCACAGAGAGAGAGAGAGAGAGAGAGAGAGAGAGAGAGAGAGAGAGAGAGAGAGAGAGAGAGAGAGAGAGAGAAGAAGGGAGCTCTATCTAGCATGTATATGTGCATCCTGAAAATGTCATGGGACTCTAGTTGACTGAGTAGCTATACTTTGTCCAGGCCATTGTCCGATATACAGAATGTTTGCAGAGCAATCAATAGTTATAAGCGTAAGCAAATTTATTCTGTGGTACAAAATAGGTCCAGTGGCATCTTTCAATGGGCTTAATTTGTTTTGTGCAAGGGCATGCACACCTTTTGTAGCAGTGTGCAGATGAAGGGTTTATCTTGCATGCTTTCCCACCAATATAACTTATTTCACAGTATACAAGTGTCGCTGTTTCAGAGTTCTACTTTCTTGAATCCACACCCCCCCCCCAGTTAAATATAGTAATTATTGTCTATGTTAGACCATAGCACTGACCCCACATAATCCGGTAATATAAGGTTTTGAGATCTGAGATGATGAACCTTGGAAATGTTTGTTGCACACCTAGGTCTGAATTGTATGTTCTGCCTTCTATCTGTGGTGGCTCACTGTCCGTAGTGACTGGGTCATCTCGCTCATAGGTTGCAAGAAGAAACAAGTGCAGTTTTGTATGCCACAGCTCAGTGATAAAGCATATGCTTTGTATGCAGAAAATCTCCGTTTCAGTCACTGCCATTTCCAGTAGTAGTGTGGGGGAAAATCTCTGCCGTAGACACCGGAGAGCTGCCTTAGGTCACAGTAGCCAGTATTTTATCAGATGGGGCAAAGCTTTGACTCATTTTAAGGGGATTTCATATGCTCATCAACCCAAGACTGATCCTCCTTTGGCTATCGTAGGATAAAGTCTTTTGTGAAAGAAGCTTTTGCCTGTAGACCTGAAGCAGCCTTCGCCACCGGAATGGCTCCGGGGGCGAGTGGGAGGGGCTGCGTTACACTGGTTTACAAGGCGTGGTGCAGCGCCTTGCACCACTTAACGGTGCCGCGCCCCCATCCAGGAACAGCACTGCTCTAACAAAGTGATTACAAGTGTGATCAAGTCAAAGATTTTATTGCACAGTCTGAAAGAGAAACACATAAATGGGGTTGCCGATCATCTTGTCCCACCAGGGCTCTTGTCCTTTTGCAAGTTATATGCAACAGGCAGCCAAGTAGCAGGTTTCAGTATGGCCTGACTGCACCAGTTAGATCACTGTCTGTCACTGAGTTTGCAAAGCAACAGGGGCCTGTCTGGAACAAGTAGATCAGCAACCCCACAGCCAGGGCTGGCTCAAGACCTCCTGAGGCAGCATCTCAAAGGCTGCCCCCCCCTTTACCCAATGATATGCCAGCCTCTGCTTCTCCGATGCTCCAGTGTTCTAGCTCAGCACTCCATTCCACTCCACTCCACTCCACTCCACATTTCCACTTCCTCTCTGTCCCCTTGTTCTGTTACCAATTGAGGGAGTGGAAGGAGAAGGAGGAGCAGTAGAGGCAAGAAGGTGGACAGAGATGGGCATCCCCACCACCATCCATCGGCTGCCTGAGGTGACCTCTTCAGTTGGCCTTCTAGATGGGCTGGCTTTGCTGAAGCAGAACAGCAGTGATCCCACTGGTCACTGCTCCCAGGAATGCTGTGAGCTTCCCTTGTGGTCTGGCTAGGTACTTCCCTGTTGGATAGCTGCCTGTGGAGAGCAAAGAGTAACACAGAGAGCATCGTGTTGTCTATGTCTTGCTATCAGCAACACGTGAGTTCCGGATCAGAATGCACACTCACTGTTTGTGAGGGAGAGTGAGGCCGGCTAGTGCACATGCAGAAGTGCCCAGTGGCGGTGAGAGGTGAGAGCATGGTGGCTCAGAGCAGTGGTTCCCAGCCAGGGGAGCTGCGGAGTGCCACAGAATCAACATAATGCAACGGGGAGCCAATGGTTGCCAATGGTCAAGGGACCTGCAGGCCGAAAAGGTTTGGGAAACGCGGGCTCAGAGCATTACCTTTCCCTTTCCTGTGAGGGAGGGCTGCACTGGAACTCTGTAACAAATGACTGTGGCAATGCTGAAAATCAAAAGGGCTCCAGATGAGTATTTGGACAGCAGAGGCAATGGTTGGAGCACAGAGAACAGACACTCACTGCTATCTGTGTAGCAAAAGGTTGGGATGGTTGGGCAGCACAGTTTATATATAGCAAAGATGCATTTGACAATACTAAAGGGTCAGTATTGAGGGGGAGATAGAGACATGAGACAGATATGCAGCATCAGGATGTTGTGGAGCGGGTTTCCCTCTCCTCCTCCTCCGCTGCTTGCTTGTGTGGGGTGCATTGTCCTGGGTCCCAGATGGGGTGGCAGAGTGGAGGTTCCACTTGGGCATTTATGTGTGGAGTCCTCCTGGGGCAGAGTCCCTGCACTAAGAATTCTGAGAAGCCAAGTGTTAAAGTATCTTGCCGTACATGTTGTGACGGCAGAAGGCTGTTTGTGCAAAGGTGCCCTTTCTCCATAGTTCCCATCACCACAGTTCATGTGGCTGTGTGCTCTAAGTGTGCATGACGTGAATTCAGAGTGATATAGCTCCATGTTGCACACCCTGTCATCTGAGTGTAGGTCTCCCTGGCAGGGGCTTTAGTACTGGGCTTGGTGTGCTGTGGTTGACTGTGAAGTATAGTCTGGATCTTATGTTCCTGCTATGTAGGAAAGTGGGAGGGATGGAGAAGCTGGTGGGAGTTGGTATCTTCTAGTGTGTGTTCCTTCCCCATTGCTCCTATGGGTTTTTAAATTTCTGTGTGAGCTCTGATGTCGGTGTAACGTTTTGCCAACACTTGGGACCTGTCCGTCATCTAGAGGGGGTTTGGGATAATGGCGTATGTCAGCTCCTCACCCCTCCCACATCACCCCAAAAGCCACTGGAATCCATCATGGAAATTTCACCTTCAGACTGTTCCCAGGCACAATTATTTTTTATTTCAAGAGTTGGCAACCTTACAGGTAGATCAGTCAACCCCAATGAGTCTGGGAATTCTGATACTCATATCTGACTTTTGCTTGGCAGCCTTCAAGGGTTGCCAAGCAAATGGCATAAGCAAATAAGAAGAGCCCTGCTGGATCAGGCCAAAGGCCCATCTAGTCCAGCTTCCTGTATCTCACAGTGGCCCCACCAGATGCCTCTGGGAGCACACAAGACAACAAGATACCTGTATCCTGTTGCCACTCCCTTGCATTAAGAGAGAGCCTATTACTACAACCAGGAGGTTACTTATCCCCATCATGGCTTGTAACCTGTGATGGACTTTTCCTCCATCAATCTGTCCAATCGCCTTTTAAAGGCATCTAGGCCAGGTGCCATCACCACATCCTGTGGCAAGGAGTTCCACAAACTACCGTAATTACACGCTGGGTAAAGAAATATTTTCTTTTGTCTGTTTTAATACTCCCTTCACTCAATTTGAGTGGATGTCCCCTAGCTCTAGTGTTTGTGTGAGAGGGAAAAGAACTTCTCTCTATTCACTCTCTCCATAGGGAAAATAAATGAAAAGAACCTTTACTCAGTGTCCGAAGGCTATTGGGTTTGATCCCAAGAGAGCCTCTCTGCCATGGGATGCGCGGGATACCACATCTGAAAAGGCCCTTTGGATCAGCACTTACCTGATTTCTGCTGCTGGGAGCACTCTGAGAAAGCCTGTAGATGGTTATCCAAATTGCAGGATTAGAACCGTGGATTTTGGCAGCATCCCAAAGCGAAAAAAAAGCACCTGCCTGGTGCACAAACAGAGCAGGAGCACCAAAGTAACTGTGCATGGGAACAGGTGGCACCATGGCAAGGCACCAGATTTGTCCTATCTCAATGGGGGCCCTCCCTGTACCTTGGCTGGCAATAGCAGGATGCAGGGAGCAGCAACAGGCCAGTAGCGACGATGGCAGCAGTTGCTCTAGCAGCATCTGATAACAGCAGCCTCCTGTCCTCTCGAAAGCTACGGCAGAAATCAGCATTGGGGCCTCAGCACCTGCCTCCTGTGCCGCATTCAGATCCTGGCCCTGCAGTAGGGCTCTGGGATTGCTGAGGGAGTCCCATATTTTGATAGTAGGGAGCTCTCCTATTCTAACACTAGGGAAGCTGTCACTTTGCTTTTCTGGTATCTATGGGTGCTGGAGAAAAGAATGAGAGAAATAGTGTGTGGGCGTCACTCAGGAACTGATGAAAGAAAGTTTCATTTGCAAACACACACACGCACGCACCCGTAATATTGTGATGCTGTTTGTTGGTGCAGGAACTATACTGACCTGCTGCGTTTCATCTTGTCCTGCAGAGCTGAAGGCCTCCATTGCAGCCTTCAAGATCTCACCGGGGGGTGGGGGAGAGAGAGAGAGAGAGAGAGAGACTCTGTCAGAATTTAGCCTCTAGTACAGGAAACTCCCTTTAGAAGTGGACAACATTCCAGCTGCTGAAATACCTGCTGAAGTGAACTCTTCACACTATGGATAATTCTTAGATGCATGTAGCTCCGAATTGTTGAGTGGTGTTTACAGGACAGAGGCATGTGTTCCTTATGGCCGGAAGTCAGGCTAAACCCCTAATCACAAACCTCTTTTATGATCTGCATTTATGTAGGTTGGCAGTGAATGTTTACACAGACACTTTAAATGCTAATTACTGCTGACTCAAAAGCACACAGCCCAAACCGTGTCTACAAGCAAGGGCAGACCATTTCAGTCCTTGGAGTGCAATTGAAGGTGCCGTGTGAAATATACATTATGTTTCCTTCTAATGAGGTCCTTGCTGCTGAAGTAATAAGAAGGCCAATATTTCTGCCTTGTACCCCATGCATATTGACCCCACAGCATCCTGCTTGCTAATTTTGAGTTGCCATAAAACTGACTGAGCTATGTTAAAATAAAACCTGCACAACTTCGGAACCGAGCCGGCCTTAAGCCAAGTGGCATTTCAAGGCGAGCAGCATCTTTGGTGCCCCCTCCATTTGTTCAGCTTTTCGATCCCTCTTTTTTATTGTACATGTATGTGTAACCCCTTTTTCATTTTGATGCACAAACTGCATGTATCATTTATCCCTGTCGTAGGAGACGATAAATGTGTGCACGTACTAGAATTCTGTATCTATCCTCTTATTACATTGCATATTTCATCCTTTCTTCCGGGAGCTCAGAGCTACATAGATGGTTTTCCTCCCCCCCCCCCCATTTTATCATCGCAACCACCCTGTGAGGTAGGTTAGATGGAGAGAGAACTGACTGGCCCAATGAACTTCATTTCCATTGGTGATTTGAATTCCCATAGTCCAAGTCTGGTCCAAATATCCCCCAATCCAAGACTCTGAGTAACCATTATACCATGCTGGTTTCTATCAGGATATATCTTCTATCGCATTATGTAACCAAATAAGAACAAACGTGTTTCCTCTAATCTTGTAGAAGCGCTTCAGTCTGATGAATAGCGGAAGCCCTCGGAAGTCTCCCAAGCCCAGTCGCCTGGGTCCTCCTCTAATCTGGCCTTGCTTGTCTGCAACCCAGCTGAGCACAATCTGTAAGAAGCTCAAAAACGTTCTGATGCCTGCCTGGGACTGCAAGAAAAGGGGACAGGATTACTAAGCACCTCGCAGGCCCCACCTGTTTCATTTGGCCCCAGTAAAACAGACTGCAACTTCTCAACCTCTGAATGTTTAATGCTGGGATCTGCAATAAGACACCATTTTAGGATGCAGCTTCACAGACAGATAATTCAAAGGCACTGACAGTTTGCTTTCCTAGCCAAGTCAGATGAAGCTTTATAATAAATAAAACCAGCTGCAATTTAATTACCTAGTGCTGCTACGAAACAAAGCTGGACAGAATTGGATTTGAAAAGGGAGATGGTCAGCCTCTAAGGCGATAGTATGATATTCTGCAATGGCGCAGGGCGCTGGGACTGCTAGCATTTTGGGGATTTGTCCAGCAAGGCTGCAGGCCCGTTGCAGTTGCCAACTGACTAGAGACTGCTCTTGTGCCTTTAAGAGTAGCTTGGTCTGTAGCAAAGGCCAGGCGAAGCTTTTCATGGCAGGGTGAGAAATATTGTTCACCTACGAATATCTGGTGGTGAAATGGCTGTAAAAGGCACAACTGCAAAGGGCAGTTGATTTGGTCATGTTGTCCAGGGCACAGGTGCCCATTGGAAGCCACAGGGTTTCAGAACCAGGAAGTCTTGATGGATTGCAGCCGATGCTCGGAATCCAGAGAACTGAGGGCAGAAGAAGGGAGAAGAAACCATACATGGCTGCAATTCTGCATGCCAGTGTGCAAATAACTGCACAACCGAGCAGAACATAGGCTTCTGGCATGAGGAAGATTGCTTCCCTCCATGCAGAAGAGGATCCCTGGTCTAAAAGATTTTCATATACATATTCCTTCCACGATATTGACCTTCCTATAGCTCCATGTCATGATAGTGTTTTGATCCCTCCCAGCACTGTATCTCTGTCCCACATCCCACCGCCCCATACTTGTTTGTGCAGCCTGAACCCACAAGCATATACTATCTCATCTTGCTGGCCCCTCCCCTCTTACCCTATGTTTGAGACAGTCTGTGTTGATGCTAACAGCAGTAGTGCTTTGGGGACAGGAGAACAATGAAGGAGCAAGAAGCGGGGGTCCTGCAATGCTGACAATGCGAGCCCGCTCTTGCTCAGTTCTCCGACTCCTCTGAACTTTTCCTCAAGCCACTTTCTCCACCTGTCATCCCTTCAGGTTCATTGTTGTCATTCCCTTGGATGCCTTCAGCTTCTTTGCTTCTGAATTCTTTATCCCTTCGCTTCCCTGTGTCCCAGGACCTCTTCCCAGTCCTTGACCTGTGTGAGGTTTTAATCCCACCTGAACAGACTACAGTACTCCCCCCCATATCCACTGGGGATATGTTCCAGACCCCGCGCTCCGTGGATACTTGAAACCATGGATAGGAGCGAACACCCCCTCCATGGTTTCCTGAGGGCCCCCCGCCCTGCCTCCCCTGCAGACAGGCGTGTGCGCCCCCCCCAGCTCTTATTTTTCTTTCAGCAAGCTTTGTTTCTTCCTTAAAACAAACAGAGAAGCAGCCTCCATTGCAGGCAAGTAGAACGAGACTAAGTCCTAGAGAGGCTCTGCAAGGTTTCTGTTAACCTTGCAGAGCCTCTCTAGGACTTAGTCTCGTTCTACTTTCCTTCAATAAGCAGCCAGAGGCTGCTTCTCCTTTAAGGAAGAAACAAAGCTTACTGGGAAAAAAGTAAAAGCCGTGGATAACTGAAACCGTGGATAGCGGATCCGTGGTTATGGGGGCCCTACCTGTACTTTCCCTTCCCTCACAGAAGCTGGACAAAGTCCCATATTCAGACCTCGGCACCCGTAGTTCTTATTATGACATCTGAATTCTGTCTGTTCACTAAGGAGCTGTGGGCAGCTAATATTTATTTATTTTTATTAATTTAAAAGATTTTTATACCACTTTTCCAGCGTTCAATGTTCCTGAACATGCACGGCTAGGTAAATGTACAGACACTTCAGTGAACTGCAGAGATTCTGTGTGTGTGTGTGTGTGTGTGTGTGTGTGTGTGTGTGTGTGTGTGTGTGTGTGTGTGTGAGAGAGAGAGAGAGAGAGAGAGAGAGAGAGAGAGAGAAAGGCAAATGGAAGTCAGTCTACTTCTGAACTCAATAAGTGCACCCAAACTCCTGAGACCATCTTCCTCTCTACAGTTTCCTGCTTGAGCCTGAGTATTTCTTCTTTTTAATGGTCTCCAAGTGGATTGGTGCAGACTTGCACTCCTTTTAGAACGTGTCCATTCACACTCTTGGCTGTGTGGATTTTTTGGTGTTTTTTTTTTTTTTTAATCTTACATCTTTGGGGAAAGATGAGTACTTCCATTCTTAGAACATCCTAATTCCGGAGCCAAAAGTAGAGCGCCTGAATATAAAAATAATCTCTCGGGAAGAAAATAGCTCAGCAATTACTAGAAGCCTGCAAATTGTGCTGACAAGCCACAATTAAAGGCCACTACAAGGACCAACGGAAAACACAATTACTCACTTAACCCTATAAAGATGGTTGCATTGCAGATTCTTTTTCAGCCGCAGCCATGAAATACTATTAACATCACAGAATGCCCTCCTAGTAGCTTGTTGCCGCTGTCTCAAGGGAGAGGCTGGGAGTTCTGCAAGAGGTTTGAAAATGCAACACAACACGGGAAAGCTGTCAACATTTTTTAGCCTGTGTTTCCCTGTCGTTGTGAGATGGCAGTAATGAAGGCAAGGGGGACCTGTCACCTCTGACTCAGAGTCCTCTGTGATGTTATGGGCTCTCCCTGCTTCACATTTCTCCTCATTAAAAGGTTTGCATGCTGTATGCACCAAATTCACTCTCGATGAGTCACGACACTGTCCCCTGTCCCCAGATGACTTTGCCAATATTTCCTCGAACGGCAGCTTCTTGTAGAGAGGGCTGTCTGTGGCATTCTGCTCCGCGTACTAAAGAATGTATGAGCAAGGCATATACTTAAGCCAGCACACACAGGAGTGAACGGACATCAGTATGCTACAGTGGTGGACCCTGCCAGTGGCACCTATGCCCCCTACTAGACTGTGTTGCACAGTGGGATGAGTTGCCCCTTATTGTGCCACTGACGAGCCCATTCCCAGCCTGACAATCTGCATGGTGGGGACTTGTGTTGAAATGTTTATAACTGGGTGTTGATCTAAACATCAGCAAGGTTTGCATTCCAGCACTATATAGCCAGGGACCTGTGGCCCTGCATTCCTTATGCTCTGCTGCCCATGCGCTGTGGTACATAGGCAGCGCATGCCCATGTGCTGTGGTGCATTCTGCCATTCCCAGTCTACCCCACATTTCCAGTCTTTCTTCTCGCATGCAAATGAAGCATGCATTTGCAGCAACGCGCATCATGAAGGCAGCAACGCATAACTGTTTCAGATCATAGGTGATGTTGAGTAGTACTGTGATAATGTAAGAAGAGCCCTAATGGATTTGACCTAATGGATCATTTCACTCCTGCTAACTGGACAAGAAACACCTTTTAAAGTGGTTGCTGTCTTCTTGTTTAGAGAGGGCCTTCTTGGGGTGGCCCCCAAAATGTGGAATTTCCTGTCTTGTACTGGGTGGCTGCTTTCCTCCCTGACAGTATTTCACCAGAGGTTGAAGACCTGGCTCTTTGCACAGGCTTCTTCTGAGCTTCTTTGACTTTTATGTTCCTCTGTTTGATCCAGGTTTAATTGCTGCTGTGTGTTGCTGCCACAATAACTGATATTGTGAGCTGCCTTGAGGCTTCTTTGGTGATGGGGGAGTGGGGCAAGTCCGAACGCCAGTGCTTCCCCCAGATCTGGCCCATCCCAGGAGCAAAACAGTAGTCTGTGCTGCCACAATGAAGGCAAAACCCGTTAGAAGGAGACTGCCTTCCAACGCCTCCCTAAAGCTTCTGCAGTGATGGGTAGACCATGATCCAGGAGGACTGATTGAGTTCAACTGGCAACAGACAGAAGAAGGGTTAAAACAAGGAGGAGTTTATTGGTGAACAATAATAAAAGGAGGAATATGAAAAATAACAAAGAATGGTATGGACATAAGAAGTGCCCATATGTGGATCTTAGGAAATGTAGAGCAAACAACCACAGGCAAATGCATCAGAATACTGTAATTCCCTTATGTGTTTAGCTCCCTGACCCCCCAACTGTCCTTACTCTAGACATCAGCTTTTGGACTCCAATGCACCTCTCAACCTCTGTGATGGAGCAGGTGGAACTGGCCACATGCAGACACACATGAACATCCTTGGCTTGACCTTAAGTCACCTTGGTCCAAAGAGGTCACGACGACCTCATCCAGTTGGGTGTCTTATGACCACCCAGGTATCCCACCTCATCCCCTGTGCTATCCAGGTGGGCTTGGATGACCAGTGGGCTGGTTCCTGCCAGTCTCAGCAGTTGGGCTGGCTAGGGTCTGTTGCGTTTGGGTTGCCAGCTGAAGATGAGCAGCACACAAACAACTTGCCTGTCATGGCGACAATGTCACAGTGTCGCCTTGAAGCCTTAGATGGGTGAAAAAGAGGGAGGAGCAAGGGGTGCTCAGCCATCACACCCCCAAAGGGAGAAAAATACGATAGAAATTTTTAAAAGAATAATAATGAACACGGGCAGAGTTTTTGTTCCTGTTCATCCGACTATAATGTCCCGTCCCCCCCAGTGGCCGTTGCTGATGTCTCCTTTGTGTTTCTTTTTAGATTGTGAGCAATCCACCTTTTCATTCCTTGTGCTATATAAACCACCTTGAAAACTTTGTTGAAAAGGGATTTATAGTACTGTACAGATATTTTCCATAATCACAATGGGCTATCTAGTCTAGCATCTTCTGTCATGTACTCCTTTAGTTCCCTTTTTCTAAACGAAAAGACCCAAAATGTTGTTGCTTCTCTCAGAAAGAAATGTGCTCCAGCCCCCTGATAGTTCTTGTTGCCAGTTCCTGCAGCTTTTCCAGTTCTGCAATATCATTTTTAGGGATGGGACAACCAGAATCGTGCACAATCTTCCAAGGGTGGCTGCACCATAGATTTGGGGAACCTTTACCTTTATTATAATACTGGCAGCTTTAGTTTCAGTTTCTTATGGTGCAGTCCTGAGTAACTATCCGGATGGTGCCGTAAATGCGCTGTAAAGCGTGTTTATGGCACCCGGAGAGTAAGGCCCGCCAGCGCTCACGCCGGCAGGCCTCTCTCCATCTCAAAAACCTGCTGCAGCCACCGGAGCATGATAAGGGTTGCTCCGGTGGGAGCAGGGGCGGGTTGGGCGGTGAGGCAGTGCGGCCATTGGCCGAGCCGACCTAAGAAGGTGCAGGGATGTCAACCATGAGATCCCCGTTCCCATTCCTGGGCTCAGCGGCTGTTACACGGTCGCCTCTTGAGCCGGCGGACATCCAGCTCTACACCGGGGAATCGGGATGAACGTCCCCTTCCCCCGAGGAGACCCCGGACCGTGGATCTTTATGCAGGATTGCGCTGTAAATCATCCCTAGCACACTAGAGATGCCAGGAACTGAACCTGTGACCTACTGCATGGAAACCTGGTGCTCTACCATTGCTAGGGAGCTCACCAAGGGGTTTAGTAATGAAAAATGTATCGCAGTTGACGGATGGTTGATGTGCCTGTTGGTTCTGCCTGAGTGAGCTTTCTATTTCAGGCTCTAGTTTAACTAACTTTCAGATCAATATGAAGTTGAGAACAACAACAACAAAAAAGATTAACGGGGTGATTAGTTCAGTATTGACTAGGAGAGGAAACAAATTCAGCAAAATCCTGGTGGTGCAAAGCTGAGACCGGTGATTTAACTTATAGAGCCGTTCAGCAAGTCAACACCGCCAGTTAAAGCATCAATTCATTATACAGAAATTGCACACTGAAGGTTGAAGCCAACGGGGTCTTCACATGGTGTGAAAAAAATTAAACGCCACGAATAGAGGGTCAACAATCCAGGCCTAATTTCATTCTGTGACTATTCAGCAAGCGGGTGAACCAGAAGCGGGTGCATTTGGTGGCTCATGGGAGAGAGCTTCCTTTGCAGTGCTGGGGGCTTTTCAGCACCAGGTGAAGACCTTCTTGTTCTTTCAGGCTTTCAACAGATAATATTAAACTTCCATTATGTTCTTTGATACTGCTGGAGTTATAGTTTATTGGTTCTATTAATGCAGGGGTTCTCAACCTTTGGAGACCCAGGTACCCCCTATCATGGTCCAATTTTCTGAAGTACCCCTGCTAATTAATTGCTAATTAATTGGATCAATTAATTAATTAATTAATTAATTAATTAGGTAATTAATGTTAAATAAAAAGTACTAAAACAATTTTAAATGTGAAAATGTCTTATTTAACTCTGTGTGTGTGTGTGTGTGTGTGTGTGTGTGTGTGTGTGTGTGTGTGTGTGTGTGTGTGTGTGAGAGAGAGAGAGAGAGAGAGAGAGAGAGAGATGCAAGGATCTCTTTTTTCCTCCAAGTCACACTTCCCAAAATCAGCTCCTCCCTCCCCCACCCCACCAAAGTATATTTTCCATTTAAGTACAAAAATAAGCCCAAAACCAAAATCAGAGAGACAGAAGGGCTCCGAAAATAATTGCAATTTAAAATCCATGTTAATTAACATTTAATTAGCTGCTGATGGGGCAGATAAGGGGCAGGGCTTGACGTACCCCCAGCAAGAGGTCCGCGTACCCCTAGGGGTACCCGTACCACAGGTTGAGAACCTCTGTATTAATGCATTATTTTGATGTTTTGTGACGTTGTATGATGTGACTGCTTTGAGTCTTTTTTTTTTTTTAAGTGGGAGATGCATACATATACTAAATAGGTTAAAATGACAATCTGGCGATATATGTTGGGAGAGGATACCACTGTGGAATTTTGTGTCATAATCTCCTGCTCTTTCATTTACACATTGAGGGGACACAAACTATATAACTGTCTTGTGAGCATGTTGGCCAACTCCAGTCTGCCTATGTTCAAAAGGGGCTTTCTGATACCCTAGGGCAGTTTCCAGTGGTACCATTTGAAAGACAAAATAATTTGTCCAATCCTGCCTGGTGGCGTTCTTGCAGACTTCTGTGCATGCCCCTAGCTGAATGGGAAGTCTCACGTCTGATCCAGGCTTTGTTGCTGCACATTCATTAGCACCCTGTCAAGTAAGTTGCGTTCACACCAGTCAAGCTGTTCAGGAAGGGGATAGAACCACTTCTTACTGAAGAGCCACCAGCAAATAAGAACATAGACATAAGAATGGCCCTGCTCTATTGGACCAAGTCGCAGCTTATTTGAAGGGCTAAACGTGCACGCATGCATGCATGCACACCCGCGCGCACACACACACAGAGATTTGAATTGGGGATGTGCAGATGTGCAGCTATGGGAATAATAAGATTGATTCACCAACGTATGTAAACCAGTCACTGTCTCCCTGCTGAACGTATGAAGGACCACAGGTGAAAGCTTTTGTGTTTGTAGATTATGTCTGTGGTTTTTGATCTCTGATGACTGTTTCACACATGCACACAGTCATGATGACGACGCAGTCATGTTGAGCAGGCATCTGTGAACTCACCCTCAGGAAAATCCACAAGTGAACTTTCCCATGTCAGTGCCATGTGGTTACTTCTTATGAAATACTCTTACAGCGCAATCCGACTTAACTTTTGTGCCGGTGTAACCAGCGGCTCAGCGAGAACGGGAGGCCCCAGAATGGAAAAGGGATTCAAATCCCCTTTGAATTCCTCTTTTGGAGGGGATTTGAATCCCTTTTCCATTCTGGGGCCTCCCGTTCTCGCTGAGCCGCTGGTTACACCGGCACAAAAGTTAAGTCGGATTGCGCTGTAAAGAACTGAGTTAAGTTCTCAAGTTTCTTAATACTTAATACTGTTAAGAAAATGTACTCAGTTAAGAACTGAGTCCTGGAGGCTTCCTCGAGGTAAGGGAGCATTTGTTCCCTTATGTCGGGTTAAGCCTCTGCTTCCCCGATAGGTCACCAGCTCTTTGGCTGACGCAACCAAGTGGACCTGGGGAGGTAGATTGAGGCTGGCAAGAACATCAGCGAAGCTGCTGCCGCCACTAACTGCCCCCTTTCCGCCCTTGACACACATCCTCTCTGCCCAGGTCCCCTCCCCATTCTGCCTGCCTCCCCCCCCACTAACTTGTCAGGGCATCTTCGAAGGCCATTGTTGTGCAGCCACCACTGCTCGACGTTTCTGATGGGGAGCCCAGTTGCGCGTGACAGTACTTCGCGTTCTGACACCGGAAAGGCTGCTGCGACTCTGGAATGCAGACTGGAATGCAGCACAGGATAGCACAGAGCAGCCTCTTAGGATTCGGCCCTCCGTTTTTGTGCTCTAGTCTGGTGTCTTCCAGTGATGTATCAACAAGTTACAAGAAGACATCTGGTGTAGGCTGTTGTTCCCTGTGGGACGGTGCTCGTGGGGGACCCCGGCAAAGGGGTCGTTAGGGCTGCCTCAGCACCTGGAGCCTCCGCTGTGACCGAGTCGACCTCCAGCCCGCCGGACCCGATGTGGGTGATGGTTATGAGGAAGGGTCGGGTACCGTGGCCTCAGGAGTGGCGAGAGGCTGGGGGAGTTCTGCTCACTCAGGTTCCCAGCCCCTGCCTGGCTTGTCAGTCACCCCTCCTGGCTACCGCTCCGAGGTCCAGCCTTGCTGAAAGCCCTCTCATCACTGGCCCCTGGTAGCTCCTTATATCCCTGTTCCCCAGGTGCGTCCCGCCCTTCCTGTCCCTGCCCCCAGCCTGCAAGCCAATCCCATCACCCCTTCCCCGTAGGCCCGCCCCCGCTGCTTGCCTCCGTTGGTGTTGCCTGTGTTCCCTTTGCTCCTGTCGACGCTGCCTGTGTTGGCCTCTGGGGCGGCCCTGGCATGAGGTGCACATCCGTGGCGTTCCCTGAGGCCCCCGGGGCAGCGTGGTGAGTGGGGGCGTCGTCACTTGCCGCTCCGGGCGGCGTCGGGCTGCCTGGTGGGGTCAGAGGGCCTGGCCCTGCCCCCGGAGTTCGGCCCTGGCCTGGCTTCGCTCTGGGCGGCGTCGGGCTGCCCGGCGGGGTCGGGGGAGCTGGCCCCGCCCCCGGCGTTCGGCCCCGGCCCAGCGTCGCTCCAGGCTGCGTCGGGCTGCCCGGCGGGGTCAGAGGAGCCGGCCCCGCCCCCGGCGTTCGGCCCCGGCCTGGCGTCGCTCCGGACGGCGTTGAGCTGCCCGGCGGGGTCGGAGGAGCCGGCCCCGCCCCCGGCGTTCGGCCCCGGCCCGGCGTCGGGCCGTGACCTTTCCCCGAGGCCGGGCTCGCCTCTCTGGCATAGCCCGGCTGGGGACGGGGTAGTCCGGGCGCGGGCGGCCCGCCCTCCGCGGAGGAGCCAGCTTGGCTATGCGCCCTCGGGGTGTGTCCGAGCGGGCAGGTGTCCGCTCCCGGACATTCCCACATATCTATTACCTTGAATATTTCATTAAATATTGGAAAGGTGGGTTACAAATATTTTAAATCAATATCCCATTTTATATTCTGCATTTCCACCCGATGCGGAAGCTCAGAGCAGATTACACTTTTTAGAAAGAGAAAGATCCTGTACGTACAAGAAATGCACCAAGCGGCCACTGCTTTTCCCACCCATTTCTCAAGTTCTCTGGCTGCCTGGTATCCGATGGCATTGAGGAATTTAAAGGTACAGTGCAACTTGCTGAGTTGCATCTGGCAGCCTTAACCACAGGAGGCAGAGAGGAAGTGAAGACAACCCTGCCTTTTAAATAGTATTTGAATATGGTTTCAGAACAATTAAGCAGCAATATCACTAATTAGCAAGGCAACTGTATTCTTTACTAAATGCCAGGCAGCTGAAATAGAGAATTAAAAGAAATGTTTTTTTTTTTTCTCTCCATTAACTTTTAATAAAATGATCACATCCCAAAGCACAATGGAAAGAGAATAAGGTCTAGGTATTCAGTCAGCTTTCTTTACGCTTAGTTTATCCACTGGTGCAGTGGAGAGATGGGCAGCGCAATCCTGCGTAGAGATCCACGGCCGGCCCAACCACAGGATCCTATGCTCTTCCCGGCCTGCTCCGGCACGGCCTGGGGTCTCCTCGGGGGAAGAGGACATTCGTCATTCCCCAGTGTAGAGCTGGAAGGCCACGATGGGCCTGGGATGTCCACCGACTCTCGAGCCCAGGAATGGAAACGGGGATATCGCGGCCGACATCCCCACCCCGACTCAATGCCCACCCCGCCCTTGGTCCCGCTGGAGCAACCCTTACCGTGCTCTGGTGCACTTCACCCCTCCTGCCTCCCTGAACATAAACTGATCTACAGGCTTAGAAAAAATGTTATCTTTGCAGAAATGTCCTGTTCTGACACTTGGAAACCCAGCAGCTAGGATGTGCTTAGAGAGGACTGTTGAAAGGGAGAATATATCTTGGCATTCCACTTTAGTATTTCTGCAACTAGAAATTAAAACTGGAATGTCAGTCCTGCGTGTGTTCTCAAAGATTATATTCGATACACCTCTGGTTATACTCCTGCCAAAGGAAGCTCATTTGTACCTTATGAATGTGGCTCTGAAGGACTCATGATGATGATGATGATGATGACAATGACGACAAATGGCTTGCAACTGCATCTTGGAGGAGAACCTATTATCGAAACCACTTGGCTCTCTATCATGGTGTTACCCGAGCCTGTAAGATTCATCTAGGGAGGGGACAAATATTCAAGACAGTAGAGTTGAAATGCAAATTCCCTTCTCTCAGATAAGGCCATTTTGAGTTCGACTGAGCCCCTTTCGAGCTTGCCTCAACTCAACCTGGAGGTTGGCCTCCACCTCCAGGGCCAGCCTCAGGTAGAAAAATGACACCAACCTCTGTTCCCCCCCCCCACCTCCACTGCTACTGCTCCTTGTTTTCCCACTTCCTGGATTAGAAAAGGAAGAGGGGGATGAAGCAGAAGACTAACAGCTCACCCTATCTGGGATTGGGCCGGTATGTGCGGGGATTTACGATAGCGGAACAGTGTTCAGTTGTTGTAAAATGGCTTCTAGCAGTGTGTGCAGTGTACTGCTGCCGGCCATTTTGAGCATGCTGCCGCAACCGGCAACAGCACGGCGCACGGGAGGCCTGCTGCTAGACCAGCACAGGTAAGTGTGATGGCAGCAGGGACGGAACAGGGCGGAGAGGGGCAGGAATGGAGGTCACCTTGGACTGGGTGGAGGGAGGCGGACCAGGGTGCTGATATCCTAAGCCCGTCTGTCTCCCTTACCACCATCCTTACATGTCTCGGATTTACGTCTTCTAAACAGCAGGCGTAGATCGGAGGAGACCCATGGCAGCAGGGGAGGCTTTTCTGATTGCTCCCTCCCGTGGATACAGCACACACTCTGTTGGTGCGGCTGTATTGGCAGGGGGGCTTTAGGTAGGATTGGGCTCTAAGTGTGGAGAACGGGAGAGTAGTAGGTTAGAGCTGCTTCATTCTAGCCCACCCACCACTCTTGTTTGTTTCCTCCATACTTTGTTTCCTCCATTTTAAATTTTTTAATCAATTTTTAGATGTTTTTATTAATTTTTGCTGTTTAAAATGTAAAGTGTTATTTGTATTATTTGTATTTTTGTAAGCCGCCTTGGGTCCCGTGGGGAGAAAGGCGGGATAGAAATATGGTAAATAAATAAATAAAATAAATACTTTCTCTTCTGATGTCGCTCCCTTTTTTCCATCCAGGAGTGGAAGGAACAGAGGCTGGCACATCATCAGGTAAGAGGGGGACAGTTTTTGGCATGCCACCCCAGGAGGTCTTGGCTAGGCCCTGTCCACCTCCATCATTTGCAGCCAGCTATCTGATGCTGGGAAAGATTGAAGGCAAAAGGAGAAGGGGAAGGCAAAGGATGAGATGGTTAGACAGCATCACCGATGCAGCGAACATGAAAATGAGCGAACTCAGGAAGATAGTGGAGGACAGGAAGGCCTGGCGGGATGTGGTTCATGGGATCACGAAGGGTCGGACACGACTTAACGACTGAACAACAACAACAACAACAACAATCATGAGTACATGAGACAACTAAAGCCCCTTAATCCCTGGCTGTAAGCGATGCTCTGCTCAGGTAAGGAAGATGGATCCCTACTGGCAAATTATGCTGCCAGTCATACCCTTCCCCTTCTCCAAGATAAGGCTTTTTAAAATTTTGAGGAAAGGGGAGGAGGTTATAGGGAAGGGGGAGCAAGCAACAGCTAAATCAGGCAGGTATTCTGTTAACCCCCCCCCCCCCAAATCCTCAGATTTCCCAAGTGATCATTAGGAGTGCTCTAGGGCAAGGAGGAGGGTGCCATGCGTTACTAGATTCAGCTAAACACTGCCTATACGTGACAGATTATAGGAATCGGCAAGCAACAAGTTTAATGGAGTATAATTACTCCATTGGAACCCCAGTGCATCCATTAATCATTGTGGGAATCTCTAGCTTTGTGCTGTTCCAGCTCTTGGAAGATCAAGTGCTTTATCTCAATTAATTTTTAAAAATGCTCTTTTGTTGACAATTGTCGAGCATTTGTATTCTAATCCAACTCTCAAAGCAAATAATATCAAACTTTTGCTTTGAAACCGGGACGTTTTATTAATTCATTCCATCGTGTTTGGTATGCTAAAGTTGTCACTAGGAAGACAGTAGTCTTATTAAGAAAGAGAAACGTGGACATTCCTGTACGTACATAGTTGTCACCAAAAATGACAGCCGCACGGCCCCTTCTCTAACATCTAGTAGTAATACTTCCTGGAATGTACTTCAGGGACGTGCAGTGTGGATGCAGCAGGTGAGACAACTCCGCCCCTCGTACTTCATGGTAAGGCGCTGCAGCCTAACCAGGGGGTTGTGTGCGTGCGCTACTTGCACTCAAGTAAGCGGGTAGCGCGCACATGCAATTCCCCAGTTAGGCTGCAGCGCTTTACCGTGAACTACGAGGGGGCAGGGTTGTCTCACCTGCTGCGTCTGCACTGCACATACCTAATGTACTTTATAGTCCATGTTGCCTCACCAACCCATCAGCAGTAAAAGATATGAAGTAGGTACAGTACAGAAGAATGTAGACCATTGCTCCATCCCCCGCTTCCAGAAAGGCTCCGATTTGTAGCCAAACGGCGGGAGGGCCAAACTTTGCTCTGCTCGCCACTCCTACTGCTTGGAGCAGCAAGCGATGCACAAAGAACATCACGCCTCTCCTCAGGCTTGGCACCTGGGGTGGTGGGCCCCACCGCCCCCCTCCAGCTACGCCACTGTTGCAACTTAACAACATGAGGCATGTTCTCCTACTAGGACATCATGGAAGGGGAGAGTGAGCAAGATGTGTGGCTGTCACATTTAGTCCAGCTGCATGTTTACAGCCACATTTAGTTTGCGCCTTTATTGTTTTGTGACTTTTTTTTTTAATACAACAGCATACTTTACAACCAACGCCAAGAGCAGAGATTGCAAAGCTTGTTGGGTTTGGCCTGGATATAACTTGGATCTACTGGGCTATTTTTGCAAATGTCTGCTGGACATCTAGCTTGTTAATCTGGTAACCTCCAGTTATTTTGGACTGAGGCCACCTCATCTCCCGTTGCCAGGCCTTGGCACAGGCTTAAATGAGATGCAATTGTTGTCACTGCAGTCCGTTGGGAGGAGGGGAGAGTAAGTAGTAGGAACTAGAGAACATAAGAACATAAGAACATAAGAAGAGCCCTGCTGGATCAGGCCAAAAGCCCATCTAGTCCAGCTTCCTGTGTCACACAGTGGCCCCACCAGATTCCTCAGGGAGCACACGAGACAACAAGATACCTGTGTCCAGTCGCCACTCCCTTGCACCTGGCACAGAGAAAACCCACTTCTAAAACCAGGAGGTTGCTTATGGCTTGTAACCTGTGATGGTCTTTTCCTCCATGAATTTGTCCAAACCCCTTTTAAAGGCATCTAGGCCAGGTGCCATCACCACATCCTGTGGCAAGGAGTTCCACAGATGAATCACACGCTGGGTAAAGAAATATTTTCTTTTGTCTGTTCTAACTCTCCCTCCACTCAATTTTAGTGCGTGTCCCCTGGTTCTGGTGTTGTGCGAGAGGGAGAAGAATTTCCCTCTATCCACTCTTTCCATCCCATGCATAATTTTATAAGTCTCAATCATGTCAATCAATAGAGGGCGGACCTGTCTTCCATCTGGGCACCAGTAATAGTGGCAATGATTTGAACTTCCTGTATTTTCACAATTCTGTCAGTGCTCAACACTTGAATTTAAATGCTGAGCGTGAGCAGAAGAGGAAACCTGCTGGTTCAGCCCAAGAATCCATCTAGTACAGTTTCCTGTTTCTAACAGAATCCACTCGGATGCTTTTGGGAAAACTACAAGCCTGCCATGAAGGCAACAGACTGGGGGAAGGAGACAATATGTTCATGTACCATACAAATTCAGATTAGGAACCTGACAAATGGACCACTGTTCCTAGAGACATCTGACTGGCTACTGGAGGAAAGAGATGCTGGACTCGGTCGCCTGTTGGTCTGATCCAGCAAGGCCCTTCTTATGTTTTTGCATTGCTGTTCCTGTGAACTTGCAAGAACCCTTAGACTAACCTCGGAAATCCTGCTCTCAGCCCCCCTTTCACCGATATTCATCTGGCAGCTGCAGGACACCGTATCAGAAGTGGTACTGCTGTCTTGGACACTCTCTCAAGAGAGATCTGGCAGAACCCCTCCTTGCTTACTCTTAAGCAGGCATTGAAGACATTTTTATTCTGCAAGGATTGTAGTGATATAATTACTTGGAGAAATGTTGCTGTTTAACCTGCTATAGTTTTATATTGTAATTCTGCATAGTAGAGTCGGCCCGCATCTTACATGCAACTGACTTGTGCAAATTCAGGTATATGTGCTTGCCCCCCCCCCCAGTAGATAGAGAAAAACAACAGTTTATGCCTTAACTCTGTTTATACCCAGGAGTGAGCCTAAAACAGGAGGATGAAACTGCTGTTCCCTTGGTTCCTTCCCACTGTCTCTCATACTGTGCTTTTAGTTCTTAAAGAGACAGTACGTGTTTGTTGGCCTTAAGGGAGTGTCAACTATTTAAGCACTGACCTCGGAACATAGCCCTCATGTAAGATGTGGACCGACTGCTTTTTATTGCTGTCACCTTGGACTATAGCTTTTGAAGGGTGTTGAGGGAGGTGGGATATAAATGCTGGTAGTAAGTGCCATTCCATTTTTTCTTTTACCAGTGTAAGTTTCTCATCAGTCCAGGTAGCTCAGTCTCGCACAGTCTGCACAAAGTTGGCATTGAGTGTACATTTCCTTATTGGATAACTCTTGTGACACTGTCCAAGGCTTCCACTGGCTTCCACAGCACAGTGCCATTTTACAAACCATTTTTTTTCTCTGCTTCATCTACCACTGAATGACTTCAGGGCAATATGCAAGAGTGGCTCCTGCAATGAATGCTTAGACATGGTGGTCCAACGCGTGGCCCGCGGGCCGCATGCGGCCCCCGAAGGCCTCTGCTGCGCCCCCCCAGCTGCTCTTGGAGCTCCCCTCCCCCGCACTCACCCTCGCTCCCCTGATGATCGGAAAGACGGTCAGGAGCCGACCGCCTTTTCGATCTTCAGGGGAGCGTGGGCGGGACATGCTAGACAGCGGGGCGGGGCATGCATCAGTCATTATTAATTAATTAATTAATAATTTAATTTAATTGTGCGGCCCCCGGGTTTCATGTCGAAGTTCGCATGCGGCCCTCGAGGTACGAAATGTTGGACCACCCTGCCTTAGAGTAAACCTATCAGGTTAATTGTTAGCAGTGGCTTTTTATGGACAATGGCTCCACCACAGAAGGGCTTTATTACTTGCTCCATTATAAGAAGCAGACACTTCTTACAGACACATGTCAGGTAGCAGACAATGTCCCTCAGAATTACTAACTGGAACCAAGAATCGGTCACGGATCTGTCAAGAGTCTCCAGTCTTTCCAAGTAACCTCCACAAAGTCACTTCATAACTCCGGGGATGTGCTCCATTACATAATCATAGTTGCGCGCAATTTGGAAGCTTTTAAAATAATGATAGTAATTACTGAACCCAAGGGGCACTACCAGTCTGACAAAGTTTTAACCGCTTCAGTAACATGAATTTGTCCTTCAGGCCAGCGGGTGGCGCAGCGGGTTAAACCGCTGAACCATAAGCTGTTGATCGAAAGGTTGGCAGTTCGATTCCCGTGACGGGGTGAGCGCTCGTTGCTTGGCCAGCTCCTGCCAACCTAGCAGTTCCAAAGCATGTCAATGCGAGTAGATAAATAGGTACCGCTTGCGGGAAGGTAAACAGCGCTCCGTGTTCCAGCTGCATGCTATGCGCTGCGGCAAGGAGAGTCATGCCGGCCACATGACCACGGAGGCGTCTTCGGACAACGCTGGCTTTTCGGCTTTGAAATGGAGATGAGCACCACACCCTAGAATCGGACACGACTGGACTTAATTGTCAGGGGATACCTTTACCTTACACCTGGGTCAGTGTTGTGATCACTTGAGAATCTGTATAGGATGTCATCTCCCTTGACTTTTTCACAGCAGTCTGCCATCTTCACCCACATACAGTCACCTTGTTTTTCTACAGACAACCTTTTGTGCATTTAATAAGATCGCCCCCGTTCGGCAGCCCACATTGTCTTTTGGGGACAATTACCTTCCACATTTTCAGACCCATTTGGCCTGATACAAAGATCCAGGTGCTTTTGGATGTAGATCAAATGAATAAGCTTTGATTATGAACATATGAAGCTTCCTTATACCAAGTCAAAACTATTGGTCTATCTAGCTCAGTACCATCTAGACTGGGGAGTGGATGTGAAACTAATGACTTTATCGGCGCAATCCTGTGTAACTGGCAAAAGTGCACTTACACCGGTGCATCTACTCTTACACCGGTGCAAGGATACACAGGATTGCACTGTGAGTCAATGTTATAAAAAAAAGAGGGGCTGTAGCTCACTGGTGGGGAATCTGTTTTGTGTGCAGAAGGTCCCAGGTTCAGTCCCTGCCACCTGCAGGTAGAGCTGGGAATAGATCTAAGTTTATCACCGTTGACCTGTCTTTATTATTGTTGTTGTTGTTATTGTTATTTAATTGTTTTATTTATTTATTTATTTAAAGAATTTATACCCCGCATTTCTCCCAGCAAGAGCACTCAAGACGGCTTCCAATAAAAACATTAAAATACATATATACATTTAAAATCAAGAATTAAAACAATTAAAACAAACAGCCCCAGTGGGTCATTTACATCTGTCAAAAGCCATCTATCAAAAAGCCATTCCGCCATGTTAGACATCAAATGCTGATCTAAATAAAAATGTCTTAAGGCCCCGCTGAAAGGTCTCTAAGGAGGGAGCCGTTCTCAATTCTAGGGGGAGGGAATTCCACAATTGGGGCGCCACTGCTGAAAATGCCCTATTCCGCGCTGCCATCCCCCTCACCTCTGTCAATGGCAGCACGGTTAACGGGCCCCCCTGATGACCTCAGAGTACGGGTCGGATTATAAGGAATAAGAAGGATTATTGAATGAATGTGCTTGTTGGCTCTTTGGACACTTCCTATAGGAGGAGGAAAGTGGGATATACTTTTTTCTTAATTAAATATTTATATACGCATTGCAAAAACCTGTTAGCCTCATTTATTTTCTAAGTGTACAGTTAAATGCCTGTTGATATACATCTAAAATCATCATGTGAAACACTCCAAATCATTACTGAATATAGCAACCAGTATCTGACAATTTATTTATGCATTTATTAAGAGATTTATATGCTGCTTTTTTTCACCATGAACATACAAGGTAGAATACAAAATAAAAAACTATACAACACCACCACAGAAATAAAACAGCAACTGGCAGATTAAAAGAAAACCAAGAAGAAAACAGCAGCTAAACACCATTAGCGGACCTCAGCTACCATTTAAAGATATTGAAGTATTATGAGTGTTGCACGCAAATAAAAAAAGCTATGCCTGGCTATATACAAGTTGTTGCAAAATTAAACCTGACTCATTTGAGTGACAACTGGTTCTCTGCACAATAGCAACCCTGAACGTGCTTTGAATGGGAGCCAGTGACGAGCTCCTGCAAGCCACTTAGGGCTTTGAATGGGAAACTAGCTGAGCATGGCAAGGCATTCAGTGCTTTAAATGAAAAACCATATGCAGTGAAGCCACCTCTCTGCTTATCCAGAACAATCTTGTATTTTTAATTTTTTTTTTAACAAGAGGAAGGATATGCACATATGCACTTCTTAAGTAACTGAAATTGAAAAAAGGCTTCTTTGACTTGCAGTGATTCAGGAACAATATGCACCAATGCTGGGATTTGACTCTCCAAACCACTTGGAAATCCCAATATTCATGAGAATTGCAGATTCGCTTCTGTGAATTAGTGTCCCAAGTGTGCAATGTTAATTTTTGACAGTGCAGCAACATCTGTAAAACTGAGAAAAAAATTGCACATTTGTAGCCTTTAGTTTATCAAGGGCTTGAACGATTCTGTATCTGTCTGCAGAAATTCGTAGTGCTTGAACCACGAAAAATATTTTGTGTCCTCAGAGGACATAATTGCCATGTTCTTATTGTCTGAGCGAGGTCAATAAAAAGTGCTTGGCACTGCGAGAGTTTTACCACCTACTTCAGTTTTGAAATTGCCATGAGATGTGTGTACTGCCAAGAATATGTTCCCCATCCCATTGAGGGTCAAAGATCAGTCTAAAAATAAAAGGCAGTTGACAACGGGAGAGTCTGTCTGGTCGATGAGTCCCCCGGTCGGTGAATGGAATTGTGTAGGACAAATAACTAGACTCGATAGCGGTCAGAGACCAAGAGCAAACTCTTGGGTACTTCTAGTAGCCACAGAAGCGAAAGCAATAACTACGCTGGGAGTCAAAGGGTGGGCCACCAGGTTGGTGTTCTATGAGCAAATAGAAGCACAACGTGAATTGGGATGGAATTGGGACCCCATGTCAATTGTGGGACTTAAATAATACCTGCGGTGGGAATGGGGAGTAGTAGTTTGATCAGTATAGGTGCAAAGTAAAAGACAGACAAAGACATCAAAAGATTCTAGTTCAGGGAGTGAAAATTCCTTCTCCAGAGCGGTTCGCTATACAGTACAGAGCCCATGTCCTTCGTCATTCTGGGGACCTGAAAGAGGCTGGACCTGTTATTCCTTCATCGTTGACCAAGGGGTATGATTCTCAAGCAGAGTGCAAGAGATTCTGGACTTAAATTCTGCACCATCCTAGTGACAACAGCGTGAACAGCGTTTGTGGGGGAGATTTTGTTTGTTTCATTTATATCCATCCTTTCTTCCATGATGGAACTGAAAGCATCATATGTGGGGATCTCAAACAGTTACCCAACCAGGCAATGTCCAGACTAGACTGGTTTGGCTTCAGCCAAGTCACTGTGTTGTGCCTTCAGAGCACCATTCAGCGGCAGAGCGCATGTTATGCTTGCAGCACATTCCCCCAGCTTCACTCTCAACCCGAGCCTCTTGAGTACAAGGCTGTGCAAGACCTTGTATAGCTAACATTGACTTCAGCTGAGCAGTCACAAATGGAAGCCTCATGATGTCGACCATGATGTACATCACCCTTGATGTAGTCATGATGTACATCGCCCTTATGATGTACTGTGCTCAGGAATCTTTGGTTCCTGCCAATCACATCATTTCTGGTTCAATATCCAAATACCTGACACAAATTAGAGAGTCTTGGGGCCAAAGTAGACATGACTTTGAACATGGCATTTGGTCCTGCGTTAGTGGTGTCTTTTTTTTTTTTTAAGCTGCCACAGAGCACCCCCCCCCCCCCATCCAGATCAAGATCATGGCATGGCAGAGTGGGGTTTAACCCTTTACCTCCACCTTGCTCTCATTCCAGATGGGAGGGGGGAGTCTTATAGCTGCTAATTATGGAAATAATATGTAGGACCAAACTGGGCCTAAAGTGTCTAATTTGGCCCTCAATTTTCATGTTTCTAGTCCTCATGGCTACTTTTGAAAATACTTTTGCAGCACAGTCCTATGCATGTCTACTCAGAAGTAAGCCCCAGTAAGTGCAAAAGGACTTGCACCCATGTGTGTATAGGATTGCAGCCTTGAACTCTTGTTTTCAGCTCATAGAGGTTCTGTGAACCCAGTGGCTAACTCAAGCCTGTTGATTATGTTTCCTTCTTTTTCACTGACATACATTCACTACGTATGCAGGACGCTACACTAAAAATGGAAACACCCCAGGAACACTTTTGAATCTCTGCTATGCATGACTGCGTTGTCATGTATGGAGCTTCCCCAAACTCCAATTTTCCGGGTGTTATATCCTCTCCTTCTGGCAGTCACCCAGGAGATTGAAATGACGGAAGAGCCAGTAAAATTCTGGAACCCAAAAAGAAAGAGAGGCAAAGCCACATTCTTGGAAAAATTTATATACACTCAACATGTTTCAGTACATTTGCGGTCTTTGAGGGCAAAAAGGTTTTGTTCCCCTGATTGTATCAGTTCATTCAATGCATATTATTTCAATATGCTTTGAACGTGTTTGATTTTTGTCACCCCATTGCATAGCATACTCTTCCACAGCCATGGCACTCCAGGCTAAAACCCTGCACTAGTGTTACTCTGTGGAGTAGCTGGGAGGGGGCCAACTCCTCCTCCTCCTCTCTTGGATCTGCAGTCTCCTCTGAGCATCTGATGCTCTTGTTAAGCTGGGCTCTTCCCCAGCTGCCTCATTTGGCATATGCACAGAATCAGGAGGAAACATTGACAGCACAGGCGTCACTGGAGCGTGGCGGGGGGGAGGGGCAGGCTGCCAGGGGGTGACGCGCGCCACGGGGTGACACGCGCACCCCCGCGCGCGGCACCTCCGTGACGCGCAACACCCTCCGGACGCTCTGACCCCACCGGCACTCCAGGGCCTTCTGAAAGAAGGCCCATGCAGCGCGTTAATACGGATATTTTTTACAATTTTCGCACATGTGCAGACCGTTTTGAGGGCAAAATGCCCTCAAAACGGTCTCTGCGCATGCATGAAAATTGTAAAAATACGTGTATTAATGCGCTGCATGGGCCTTCTTTCAGAAGGCCCTGGAGCGCCGGCCTCGGAGCGTCCGGAGGACGACGCGGGCACCCGGGGCAGGGTGCAGCCGGGTCGCCCCCCCAATAGGCCGTGCCGATAACAGAGCCTCGCTAGGGTGACGCGCGCCCCCCCCGCCTTGGGGTGACGTGCGTCCTAGTGACACCACTGATTGACAGTACTGCCTGGGGTGCTGCTGGCCGCTGGGAGCAACAGAGAAGTGGTCAGGTAGAGAAGGTCAAGGAAGGGGCAGGGAAGAGAAGGCAAGAGGGAAGAGGCTTGTTGGATCTGGAGGCTGCCTATGGAGGCACAAGGTCCTACACTCCCACTATCAACCTTCAGGTTTCAGTAACTCTTTTTCATCTTCCTGAAAATGCTTGTTGTTAGTGCGTAGAAGTGGATAAGTGGCAGTTCAGTTGACCCCAAAGACAAGACTGCTCGTAGTGATGCCCTCAGTGCTGTATCTGGTTGTTGGCAGCAACAGAAGCCGTAACAATGGGGAAAGACTGGGGTCTGCATCCCAGTGTGGGACTGTTGAAGAGGACTTCAGCCTGCGCTTTGGAATACCCAGGGTTTTGTAGCATTGAATTGGGGTTGTGGCAGATGCTATCAGCTGTGTCAGTTGCTCACTTGCATTCATAGCCTGTTCTCTGAAATGGATAGCCGAGCTTGGCTCATTTAGTTTATTCAGCATTTACACGCTCCTAATGTACTTCAGGGGCACTTTAGAGAAACACAGGTACTGCGTCTGTCTTGTTAAGGCACAGACGTTGATGCTTCTCAAGTGCTACATGAGCCTAACGGCGATTACTAGCAACGAAAGCACTAGGAGCCCATCAGTTGGACATAAGCTTAATACATGAAATGACTGACTTCCTACCAAAGATTGGACTTACGCTTTGTGAGTAAAGTGTATTCTAGTGTATATGGGGCTGCTGGTCTAGAACCTAGAACCCGTCGCTTCAACTAACCCTACCCTTCCAAATTGGTTTGTAGCAAAGACAGTGCTGGGAAGTGGTCGGTATCCCATATACCCAAAATCCCATATACCCCCTTTCTTTGCAAAAAGACAGTGTCTCTTTGCAATGGTACTGCCTTTGCCATAGTGCTCTCACACCTCCCCTTAAGTGGATTTACGTCAGTGAATAAATGTTGTCACATGTTGAGTTTTCATGAAATGTCCTTTCAGCTTTATGAGCAGTCCATCTTTGCAGGACGCTCTATTTCTGGAGCAGCATCATGCAGATTTTCAGGCTCTGGGATCAAATCCCAGCTGAGTCACAAGCTCACTGGCGGGGTGGTCAAGGAAAAAATGTGTATATTGTTAAGAACGGGAGATACCCTGGAACTGAGAGGAACACTCGCATGGGGAAACCTCAGGATGTTCAAGCCAAAAGAGAAGTAATGTTGAAGGTGTGTTGGACTCCCATGTTTGGGATTCCCCACATTTGTTCTTTTATAAAAACAGCCATGGAGGGAGGGGGAATACTTTGGATTGGGACCACGGTGCAAGAAAAAGACTGGCTTCATTCTTTCTCCTGTGCTATTTCCCCAGATAAAGCCTCTTCCGCTCCAACCTGGAAGTGGTGTTTTCTCCCAGTTGGTAAAACGTTTTGCCAATTGGGGCAAATAGCAATTATGGGGGTGGGGGCAATTTTCAGCAGGAAAACCGCGTAAGGGAATGAGGATAAGAAAATAAGGGTTGGCTGCACCACAGTCCTGATCCAGTCCCCCCCCCCCCCAGGGACTGCTTCTTTCTAAAAGGTGGGGCAGCCCCAGTCATCCGTGGTAGCACCGGACTGCTGCCAGGCAAGCCTGGCCTGGGCTCCCCCTACTGCACATAGCACAGGCATCACTGCCACAGGAGCGTGGGGGGGGGGGTGAGCAGATGGACCCAGAAAGTTGCATCTCAAGCCAGAAACATCTGCTGCTAATTATCAGCAGTGATGGAGGAGCGAGCTATTTCAATTTTTATTCTTCCAACTTTTAATCTTCCCGTTGATCTCAGAATCTTCCTCAGAATGATTCTCTGAGACAAATGCGATCCCGCTCAGGAGCAATTCCGCTCAGGATTAATGTCTTCTATTTTGTTCTCCGCTTAAAAGTACCCCCCCCCCAAGAAAATGAAAACACCAACCCTGTGCTTCGAAGTGATTCAGATATTTCTTCTGAGAAAAATAATTAGAGACAGCTGATAAGAAAAGTTGGACTGAAGGACCTGGGTGCCTTGTGCAGTGCTACATCCAGAGGCCATCTACTGTTCTGGCCTCTAAGCCATGCGCTCCCGCTGGCCAGCGCTAATCTGGATGCACAGAGGCACAGGGCCAGGGGCTGGCTTTAGAGGCTGGCCAGGTCGGGCACCGCCCCAAAGCCCATGCCCCTCAGAGGGCCCACCTGGCTGGGCTCACCCCGGACCCCTTCGCACTGATAGCAAAGGTAGCAGTGGTGTTCTCAGCCCTCCCGGCGCCGGGGGGGGGCGGGGTTGGAGCGCCCCCGTCGTCGAGGCCGGCTCCACGCCCCCCCAAGCAGCCGAGCTCAGGGCTGAGCAGCGCGGCACCGGAGCCCGGCTGGCGCGCCCGTGCGCCCACTCGGCGCGTCACTGGCTTCGGACAAGCCCTCCTCAGAGAGCGACCGCCCAGTTCGACGGTCAGGGCCTTCTGAGAAGGTCCGACGTGTTGACGCGCCTTTTATTCCTTTTTTGCGCATGCGCAGAACCTTTCAGACGGCAAACGGTCGCTCTCTGAGGAGGGCTTGTCCGAAGCCGGTCACGCGCCGAGTGGGTGCACTGCTTCCGGGGGGCGCGCCAGCCGGGCTCCGGTGCCGCGCCACGCTGCGCAGCCCCGAGCCCGGCTGCCGCGCCCCCCGGAAGCTCGGCGCCTGGGGTGGAGCACACCAGCTCCCCCCATGATAGGACGCCACTGAAAGGTAGCACACACTATGCCATCAGAAGACACCATTTTGTTTTTCTAATAAAATAGGGCACAGGAGGAAATCAGGGAGCAAAGTGCCAAAATACTGTACCCTTAACACTTACACAGTGCAATCCTATCCAACTTATACCACCGGCGTAACCAGCGGGGGAGGGCAGGGCAGGAGGCTTTGAAGGGGAGGGGAGATTTAAATCCCCTTTGAATCCTCCTTTGGATTTGAATCCCCTTTCCGTTCTGGGACCTCCCGTTCTCGCTGCACCGCTGGTTACACCAGTGGTATAAGTTGGATAGGATTGCGCTGACAATGGTTTGTTTTTCACCCTCACCACTCCATGCTACTTAAACAAAAAAACAAGGCCACATTATACATTTCTTGTAGTATGTAGCTTGGCCTGTTGGCTGCCAACACCACGTCAAGCATTTATATTCTGCAGTGATTTAGAGTAAACCATCACCCTGGATCCATGCTCACAATCACTAATGGAGTTTTGACTCTCCAGTTCACTCAAAGAGGCACTGAGAGTGTGTTTAAAAAATCCACCCATTTGGCACACTGTTTTTGAGAACAACAAGTTGCTTAAGATCAATTCTAACAGCCCAATCATACCTAACTCCTCATACCGTGATGTAGCTGTGCCAACAGGGCGTGCACTGCAACCCACAGGGGAATGTTAGGCCACGAAGGCCTCCTTGGCATAAGGGAGAATTTCTTTCCCGTTGCCACGCTGGGTCTACTTGGACCTGCGCCAGCTAGATACCGCTGGCACAAGTCCAAATAGACCTGGAAAGGCAGATTGAGACCAGGAAAGGGGATAGGTTATCGGCGACACTGCTGCCACTGATACCGACCACTTCCCAGCCTTGATCCGCTCTCCTCCATGCCCCATTCTCGCCCCCATTCTCTCCCCACACCTTCCACCAGCACTACTGTTAGTTAGTATTGGGCCATAAGTCAGGATAAAGAGAATGGCCTGGTTGTGATGTCACATTCTCAGCCCAACAAAGAATGATTTGCAGTCCTGGTTTGTAGGGAGCACTCAGACCAGTTTGGCCATGATAGCAAATGGAAGTTCATCAATCCAGCAAGACTTCTAATAAGCCAGATGCACAAGGGGAGGGTGAAAGGGTGGGGGAGGAAATAATGAGGGAAGGTTGCCATAGCTCAGAGGTAGAGCACATGCCCAGGCTGCAGAAGTTCCAGGTTGAATCCCTGGCACATCTTCAGATAGGGCTGAGAAAGACCCCTGTCTGAAACCCAGGAGACTGCTGCCAGTCAGTGTAGACATTTACTGAGCTAGTTAGACCAATGGTCGGACTCAGTATAAGGCAGCTTTCTACGTCACCTTGATGTGCCTTTGTTGAAGGTTTTGTTCAGCTTCCTCTGACCTCCCTCTTGGACCCCTTATTGGTCTCAGATTTCTAGCTTGCCATTGTCTGGAGCCAGCCATGCTTCTTGTTTCATCTTCAGTAGATGGGATTAACGTTTGTTTTCCCTCTTCTGAGATCATTAAATACTTGCAAACTGTCAGCATGTTGCCACATTACAGATGACAGTAGAAACGGGTTTTCTTTAACCAAGTGCATCTTTCTGTAGCCAAAGAGGACTCATAGATGTTTCCTAGCAAACGAGGGAAGACTTTGTACCATTGCATTAAATTTAAATAAATTTAAATTTAAATGTTGCTCTAATGTAGTCATTTTCAGATATTTTGATGCAGATCAAAGCCTTCGTGCCCTCCAGATTTTATATGCATGGAAAGAATTGATTCTCCTCTTTTTTGCTGCAAAGTCTTCACTGAATTTGAGGGGAAAGCAGAACTAAGCACATGATGGGAGTTAATCAAGCGGCATTAAGTCTCACCTGAATATACAGATTTCTTAATTATTAAATAAGACATGTTCGACAACAGTTGCCTTAAAGGATGGGCGGGAAGATAATGCAGTCAGTTCATAATGGAAATAATTGTATAATAATTGCTCACAGCTGGTGAGTGTTTTTTTTAAAGATTATCTGTATTTTTTGTTGTAGTAACATGAATAACGTTTGGGCAGCCCAATCCTATGTAAAGATATGTGACCGCTGTATCCTAAGCCCATTGCGGGCTGCCCCGGGTTTGCTAGGCCACACCTTGGGAGAAGGGGACACACCTTCCCCGGGTGTAAGCAAGCCTATTAGCCTCCTCGAATGCACGCCAGGTCCAGAACTGGCGTACATTCGCTGAGGTGGTATCAGGGACGTGCAGATTGGGAAGGGGCCTAGGATATCGGCACCAGTATCCACGCCCCCTCCCAGCCCGGGCTGGCCAGTGACCCCCTCCCTCGCCACTACATCCCACCCTCCCACCAACCAACACGGGACTTACCTGGGGCGTCCAGAGTCGGGTAAGTTATGCAGTGGTGTGAGCGGTGCCTCTGCGCTGACGCCACTTATATCTGAGTCATCGAAAAACGTTTGTGACGTTTTAGAGTGGCAGAGCGTGCACTCCGCCGCACTAAAGTTCCGTAGGATTGTGCTGTAAGTTTGCTAATAATATTTGCATTTCAAACCCTTTAACAAATCTCTGGTTTTGTATTGAACACCTTTTTTGGGTTTCTGATGGACTAATATAGTCTCATTGAAATGATTTTTTTTGGCAAGCTGTGGCTTGGCACTATATAACCTGGCAGAATGCTACAACGCCATCCAATGAGTCTTTGTATTTTGGCACCTTTTGATTGGTCTGTTCTGCTTCACTATTCAACAGTTTGGGCACACTTGATCAGAACTTCTTGTACACGATCTGTACACGATCCCATCATCAACGGCACTTCCAATGAGACTCTTGCAAGAGATGCTCCTAATGGATTGTTTTTTGGCCTTGAAAGAGATAAGGACAAAAGCAAGAGAGCGGGCCGGGCAGGGAGGAGGGCGGGATCGGCGGTGGCACACACTGAAACCTGACTAACTTCCCGGGCCTGATCTGCCTTCCTGGGTCATCGCGGACTTATGCCAGAGATTGAGCTGGTGCACGTCTGAGTTGACCCATAGTAGTTGTTGGTGCTTAACCCTTGTCAAGGGGACAAATGTCCCCTTACCCCGAGAAGACCTCTAGCAGCCGAATATCCCCCACGGGATACGGTGATAGCCACACCGGTGTTGCTGTATTGCCACACGGGGATTTAGATAGGATTGGGCAGTCATGTATGGTAATTATCTATACTTGAGAGATGGAGCAAGTTGAAAACACTGGCTAGTGATCAGTGGCCTTTAATTTCAGCTCATACGTGCTCTGAAAAAAAAAGGGAGACATTGTAAAACAAAATGGTCTGCACCTTGTAAAATTAAATGTTTGGCATGAGAAGCAGCAGGGTTAATCACTTCAAAGTATTATTGAGGTCAGCAGGAATATTTTATATAGCCAGCCTATGTATTCTTTTTTTTATATAAATCAGTACTTCAGTTTTTCCCACCAGATTTGTTCTCCTACTGCAGTTTGGGTTATCCGCTGAAGAGATGGGCTGATGCTTTTAGTGTCTCTTGAAAGTAAGGCATCAAAGGCACGGAATAAGTCTGCAAAGATGACAATCAAAGGTGCTGCAAATCAACCGGGCATTACTTGAACCCTCTTTACAAAAGCCTTGGAGGTTTTGTTTTTTAGCAATGTGAGGGAGAATTGTTGAGTGAGCCTCTGAATTACGTCATTTCAACGTAAGCAGCCCTGGTGATGGGTGGTGGGTATTCTGTTAAAATGCGTCCAAAGGTATTTCTGGATTACTGGGTGACATGGTAATGATTTAAAGCTATCGGCTGTCATAGAATCATATGAACTAGTACACAAGGACATGTTTCCAGCATCATGTCTATCTTCTTTTCATTTTCTTCCAGAGTTGTTGGCACCACAACTAAAAAGGCCCTGCATAACATCAAATAGCAAAAATTGTACCGTGGAGGAGAAACTTCTCAGCCAATGCATACGGGTTACTGAAAGTCTTGTGTGCTTCAACTTTTACCCATCTGTCAAAAGTGTAGGGTTTATTCCTATGCTGGAGGGTTTTTCTTCTTTTGTCTTTCCTTTTATAGTGTTTCCAGTCCCCCTTGAATATTATTCCAAAAATACACTCACCACAAAGCAACTCCTAGAATCCATCTGTGTCATAAAAGAATTGTCGGCTTCTGCATACAGTACTTAGAGAAAGTGGGTAGATGTAATCCCTAGTGGGAAAATTAATGCATTCTGTATGTTTAACTGAACACAGATTTTAAACTTCACTCCAAAGGAACAACTGGTCTTTAAGAATGTCAGGCAGCTCCAGGGAAGCATCTTTGAGTTTGCATTTCAAATTAACACTCAGTTCTTTGGGCTGGGTGGGACAGAGCCTTCCCCTGCCATATAGAGATAGGAGGGATTGCAGTGACATGATGTGTCCTGTCATGTTGTCTGGTGTCCATGACTAGTTAGGTCAGGGCAAGTGGTCAGAGATGGGCAGCCACACGGCCCTCACTGAATCCTATTTGGGGAAAGAGGTGGCTGGAGGTCTACTCAGGGTAAAGCCAGAGCTACATTACACGCGTCGCGGAGCTTCTGACCTGATTTTTGAAGCAAGCGGAGCCGCTGCAACCTCCGCACGGCCGGCGCGTACCTCAAGCTGGAATCCTATTTTTCAGGGGGCGGGCACGCAGAGCTAGGGGGCGGTTCGTGGAGCTACTGCAGCCTACCAATCGTAGGAGAGTGGCTGCATGCCAATCAGTACTATCTCCAATCACCTTCTTAAGAAGGCGGGACAACAGGAGGGACAACAAGCAAGAAGACACTCCCCCGCTCCAAGCACGGAGGCGGAGGCGGAGGCGGCGGCAGAGCCTCTGCCTGTAGTGTAGCTCCGGCTTAAGCAGGCATTTGCCCGCTTACTCCGGGTAAACCCCCATTCCCCGCAATGGGGCTACTTGATTCTCCACCAGCTCTTTAGATGGCGTAGACCGAACAGCCCCAATTTGGGGCTCGAGGCCTGGGAGGGAGGATAGGATATGGAGTCCAACGAAGTCACCAGTCCCACCCCCCTCCCAGGCCCAATCCGCCCACCCCAGCCCTCGCACCCTTACTTGCTCCATCTCATGGGGGGCCTGAATTCAGCGCCTTTCTGATGGCACTGCTTCCTCTCCAGATGTTGAAATAAGCTTTACGGCGCGTTTGTGATGCCTGGCGCCGGCACGGAGGCTGCAGCGACAGCACCCAAAGACGTTAGGATTGTGCCATAATTAGAGCAGCTGCTATGATTTAGTACAGTGTTTCTCAAACTGTGGGTTGAGACCCACTTGGTGGGTCGCGACCTGATTTCTGGTGGGTCCCAGGTGGTTGAAAGGTCAGATAAGTAATTGCCACAAGCCCTGAGGCTATTCAAAAATCAGATAGCTACTAATTGCCCTTCAAAAAGCTGAGCTCCTGCAGTTTGCAAGATAGCTGCTAATTACCCTGCAAACAAGCCCTGAGGCTATTCAAAAATCAGATAGCTACTAATTGCCCTTCAAAAAGCTGAGCTCCTGCAGTTTGCAAGATAGCTGCTAATTACCCTGCAAACAGCCCCGATTTGGGGCTGTTTACCCTGCAAACAGCTCAGGCTCCTGCAGTTTGGAAGCTTGTTTAAATATAGGGAGATAAATGTTTGAGCATCTCATAAAGCTAGGTGGGTCCCGATAGAGTGTCATTTTAAAAAGTGGGTCCTGGTGCTAAAAAGTTTGAGAACGACTGATTTAGTAAGTTGCCAAAAGAACATAAGCAGGGCCCTGCTGGGTCAGACCAACGGCCCATCAAGTCCAGAATTCTGCTTCTCAGCCAGGTGTTTAGAGGAAGCCCACAAGCAGGACACAAAAGTCATCATCTTCCTGAGCTCTTGCCACATGCCTCCCCCCCCACAACTGGTATCCAAAGATAGACTGCCTCTGAAAATGGAAGTTCCCCATAGCCATCATGATTAATAGCCAGTGACAGCTCTCACCTCCAGGAATTTGTGCAATCCCCTTGTAAAGCCAAGGGCCTTTCACCATGTTCCATGGCATCAAATCCCATAAATTCATGATGCATTATGCAACGTACTTTCCTTTGAATTTCCTGGCATCTACACCCTGCTCACTGGCTGCATTAACACACGCAAGTGGCCAGAAGACACAGCACCACACCTGGCCCAGCAGCTCCTCACCTGGCCCTGTGTTAAAACTGGAGACACTGTAGGGACTCGGAAGCAAGAACTCTAATAAGAACACGATTGCCCAGCCGGATCATACCAAAGATCCACTTGCTAAAATATTCTGTTTCCAACAGCAGCCAGCCAGCTGCTTCTGAGAAGCCCATAAGGAGGGTATGAAGGTAATGCCCTTCCTCTGTTGTTTGTCACTCGCATCTGGTTGCATTTAGCTATGATGGCTAATACTTGTTGAAATACCTCTATCCTCCACTTATTTATTTATTTATTTATTTATTTATTTATTTATTTATTTTTCACATTTTTATACCGCCCTTCCTCCAAGGAGCTCAAAGTGGTGTACATATTTCCTCCCCTCCTTTTTGTCCTCACAACAACCCTGTGAGGTAGGTGGGGCTGAGACATAGTGACTGGCCCAAGGTCACCCATGAAGCTTCGTGGCTGAGCGGGGATTTGAACCTGGATCTTCCAGGTCTAAGTCCGACTCCCAAACCACTACACCATCCTGGCTACACTAACCTATTTAGTCTTTACTTAAAGCCATCTACGGTGGCCATCACATCTTGTGCCAGTGAATTCCACAAGTACACATGACCACTTTTTGAAGTGGGATGCGGTGGGGCACCCATCTCTGTCCACCTACTCGCCTCCACTGCTTCTCCTTCTTGGATTGGAAGAGGGGGACAGAGAGGAAATGTGGAAGACAGGAGAGTACTGAGCTAGAACACTGGAAAAGCAGAGGCAGGGGCACCGCTAGAGGGGGGGGCGGTACTGTAGGTTCTGCATAGTTCTACTCCGCGTTATAAGGTGGCCCCGCCCCCTCGCTGTCAGAGCCATTCTGAGCGGCGAAGGCAACCCATCTCCTGCACGTTGCCTTTGCCGCTCGGAATGGCTCTGATGGCGTGGGGGCGGGGCCACCTCATAACGCGGAGTAGAACTGTGCAGAACTTACGGTACCCCCCCTCTAGCGATGCCTCTGAGCCGAGGCTGGCACATCATTGGGTAAGGGAGGCAGCATTTGGCATGCTGCCTCAGGCCCTGGGTCTGTGCATATGTTGCACAGGTACTCCATTCCAGATGACAATTGAGTTTTGAAGCTCTCCTCTGCCATGAGCTCACTAGGTGGCCTAAGACAAGTCACTCCCTCTTGGCCACTGTTCCGCATTTGCAATATGGGGATAATGCTACTTACGTACCTTGCAGAGAGGAGTTCTAAGGATTACATCAAGGTAATACAGTACACGTGAAACACTTTGCACACACAGAAAGTGCTACATGAATGTTAAGTATTGTGACGATTTACAGGAGGAAGAGGAAGGCAAATCACATTATTACACTGCAACGTATTATCCTTATTTCTATTCTGAAATACAGTATAGTCAGTACTTTGCTGAGCTATTTATAGAGAGAAGACTTTTCTGTGTAGGAAAGCACACTGGCTTCATATTACAAGGAAGATAAAACTATTATTCTATTAGACATGGGTGCTTATATGGTATCAGCAAGTACTAAATTATAAAGGGGGGTTGCATCAAATTGAGGATCTTTTCCATGTTGGTTTTCAAAGGAACCACTTCCTTCAGATGAGAATTAGTGTCGGATTATTGTAAGGGTTCAAACCCCCCCCCCATTTCCTTTTGCCACAGAGGAAACCATTTTCAGCGTAATTTACGAATGCCGCTAACTTCATCTTCATGTTTCTAATATGCCAGGCAAATAAATAAGTCATATAATTGCTCGTTATTGCTCAACCTTGCAGTTTTGAATTGGATTAGTGTGGCTACAAGCGCCGTTGACATTCTCTGACAGGACAGGAAGTTATTAAATCCCTTGGGGGGGATGCTTTCCCCCCCCCCTTTAAGATGAGTTTTGCCACATTGTACATCAAGGCATGTTTTTCGGCATTGCTCTCATTTAGGAGCAATTACCGGTATGTTGTACATGTTGTAAGCACAGCACTGGGAAGCCGAAGAGAGGCAAAAAGAAACTGCTGGTATCTACAGTAAGGTAAAGGTATCCCTTGACAATTAAGTCCAGTCGTGTCCGACTCTAGGGAGCGGTGCTCATCTCCGCTTCAAAGCCGAAGAGCCAGCGCTGTCCGAAGACGCTTCCATGGTCATGTGGCCGGCATGACTCAACACCGAGGCGCATGGAACGCTGTTACCATCCCGCTGACGCGGTACCTATTAATCTACTTGCAATTTCTTGCTTTCGAACTGCTAGGTTGGCAGGAGCCGTCGCGCGGAATCGAACTGCCGACCTTTCGATCGACAGCTCATGGTTCAGTGGCTCGGTATCTACAGTAGTAGATACCTATGTACAGCAGGTGTTGGCAGACTTCAGGCTTCCAGGATCTCATTTCTTTTTCTTTTCTTTTTTTTCTGGAGCCTTAAGGCCTATGGGCTGGAGCCAGGTGCAAAATGCTGGCTCAGAGGGCAGAGGCAATTACCTGCTATACCCTTGAAGTATACACTGGACATCTTCCATACACAAGTACAAATCTACATGTGAGTTACTTACAGATCAGGGCTGGCCCATTCCTATCTTAAGCAGGCAAAACATGTCCTCTAGTGCTGAGAGCCACAGACACCCCTCCTCCTGCATTTTATTTACTATTATTTATTAAAATAATGTATTAGCTGCTTTCCTGCACTGAAGGCAGCACAGAGCAACCTAACTGTTTTCTTTTTTTAAAATCCCAAAATACAATAAGCAGCACGACAGCCACAAGTCAGGAAAAACCTGCATCAAATGTCAGCTAAAAGAGGCGAGTTCTACACCAGCCACCAGAGAGGAGACTCTGCAGACACTGGAAGGCAAATCAGAAGCACAGTTCCATTTTCCCCAGTTGTATTTTGGTTTTGTCCGTCTCTGAATGAAATCCCTGACAGCTGCTGCCAGTCAGGACACTGAGACTTGGATTATTTGTTTTCCTTCCTATAAGGCTGTGCAATTCCCATTACGTTGTTGTTGTTGTTGTTGTTGTTGTTCAGTTGTTAAGTCGTGTCCGACCCTTCGTGATCCCATGAACCATATCCCGCCAGGTCTTCCTGTCCTCCACTATCTTCCTGAGTTCGCTCATTTTCATGTTCGCTGCATCAGTGATGCTGTCTAACCATCTCATCCTTTGCCTTCCCCTTCTCCTTTTGCCTTCAATCTTTCCCAGCATCAGAGTCTTCTCCAGAGAGTCCTGTCTTCGCATTAGGTGGCCAAAATATTTGAGCTTCAGCCTCAGTACCTGTCCTTCCAGGGAACAGTCAGGGTTGATTTCATTTAGGATTGACTGATTTGATCTCCTAGCAGTCCAAGGGACTCTCAGGAGTCTTCTCCAGCACCACAGTTCGAAAGCATTTATTCTTCGGTGCTCAGCCTTCCCTATGGTCCAACTCTCGCAACCATGCATTGCTACTGGGAACCCATTACGTTGGGGAGGGGTTATTATGGCTCAGTGATACCGGCGTTTCTGCAAAGCGAGGTGTTGTCAGCTCAGGTCTACATAGACACTCTTGCCTTTAATCCCAGGCATGCGCTGCCATTAATCAGTGATGAAGGAGCTGCTCTTGCCATGTTGAAGCTACGTTTCAGCGTTAAGCTCTGGTGGTGAGGCTTGGCTGGAAATAAGTCCAGAGCTGATGCTTTGAAGATGGGACCTACCAGGGATGTGGATCAAGTCTCTGACTCCAAGTCTCAAGTCAAGTCCCAAGTCTTTGCCCCCATTTCCCGAATCTTTGGTTGTGAGCCCCTATCTATTTAATGGGGGGGGGGGAAATCTATTTAACAGGGAAAATAAATAAAATAGACTCAAGTCTATGTCACTGGGACCTACACATGGAGTTTCCAGCCTTTCTAGTTAACATATTCCAGGAGAAAATGGAGGAAAGACCTCAGCCTGAGGTTCTGGGAACTCTATCATGATTGATGCAGCTAATTCCTTAATTGCTATCCAAAGAGATGGGCGTGGGCTGCTTCTGAGATCCTTTGTAATGGATACATCTGATTTTAGATACCACTCTGTCATTACAACTGTGACAATGTCTTCCATTTGCACCAGACCTAGAGCCAAACTACATGTTCACTTAAATGCATTCTTAAAATAGCATGCTTAAAACCGGAATCACCTCTTCTTTCATAAGAAGCAGCCATGGGGAGCCCAATCCTGTTTCGGACTGTGGCATGCTTGACTAGAGCAGCTGACCTTTCCCTGGAGCCGGTTTCTCACTGTAAATCCCCTTTTGCCCCCAAAGCAGCTGGGGATTTGCAGCAAAGACAGATAATTTGGCACCTTGGAACTTTGATGAGCTGTAGTAACCTGCCAAAAGCATCATATCTGATCTTGGAAACATCCCTAGAAAGCTGCTGACGTTAAGCTTTTAAAATGAAATTTTAGTACAAAATCTTGTTTTACCATCTTCATACTCCTAGTTCCGGCTGAGAGGATTCAAAAAACTGTCTTTAAACTCAGATTTTTAAAAAAGAAAGAAAGAAAAGCCAGGAAGATTCTCCTTCCAGATTAGGGTCCTGCATTCCTGTTGTGGAGCTTTGATTAAATCTCAGTCAATTTCATTTAAGATAGATCGCCTTCTATTGATCTAGCAAATTAGGAACAGTCCAGCCATATCAGTGGGGGACATCAAAAGCCTTTGTACAATGGTTGGCTTTCTTTCAGTCCGTATAGAACAGTGGGATGGGCAGACTGCAGAGCCCCTTACAGAGGTTCAAACCAGGTATAATGAATGAGCATTGAAGGGGGAGCAGCCTCACAACAGTAGGCTCCACCCCCGACCTCAGCTCATTCATTATGTCTGTAGAGAGCCTGCCATGCAGCAAATTGTACATGTGGAGGGCTCATTTCACTATCATTTGAACATAGTGTAGAGGGCTTTCTACACTAACATTTCACTAACGTTTCACTGCAGTTTGGGTTATTTCCTAGAATGGTTTCCCTTTGGTGTAGATTTGTCAGATTTCCCTGCACAAAGAGAAAGGAACATGAGTACAATGACAATGTAGGGCAGAGTGAGGACGCTGTAACTTTTGCCCACATGCAGGGTACGTTTCAGGGCCCAGCCAACCCCCGAAGCCCGTCAGTGCAGGTAGGAGGCGACAGCAGACCTCGCTCAGCCAAGCAACGTATGCCATTGCTAGAGGTGGGAGAAAATGGTGGTGGTGGGGTTTTTCCTGCAGATGTTTGGTGTTCAACCAAAATGAAATAGCAGAAAGCGGTGTTACGTGTTTTTATTCCAAAGTTTTCCCATTTTTATCAACTGTAACTGCTTAAAAAAGGGTACTAGGTAGGTGGTATAGGTTGTACAGTTTCAGCCAGTGATGTAGACTTGTGTCTATTGACTTTGGACTCGAGTCGGACTCAAGTCGCCTCAGTGACTTGACTCGGGCTTGACTCAGTGATTGTAAAAGACTCGAAAGACTAGACTCGAGACTTAGAGCCGTTTACGAAAAGTTGAATTTTATTCAGGTTTAAACCCGTTTTCCCCATTAAATAGATAGGGTCTTTCAACTCACAACCAAAGACTCAGGATTTGGGGGCAAAGACTTGGAACTTGACTTGAGACTTGGAGTCAGAAACTTGATCCATATCCCTGGTGTCAGCAGATGAAGATTGACGCAAAATTACATGTGTGGTTTTTTTGCAGATTTTTTTTTTTTAGCAAAAAGCGGTGTTACGTGTTTTTATTTCTTTATCACCATTTTCTCCTGCCCCTAGCCATTGCTTTCTTTTCCTGCCCTTCATATCCAGAGTTGGGCTTCCTGCAATGACACGTAGGCCTCTGAAAAAAGTCCATTTGCAGAGGGTGAGAGAGGAGAGATGATGACAGAGCAACTGGTTGTGGTGCTTCTCCCTTAGCTACCAGGGCTCTGAGGGAGGAGTGTCTGGAGGCCACTATGGTACCTTCCCTCAGTGCCCTAGTGATGCTGAGGGAGGGACATCCAGCCCCCCCACACACACACACACCTTCCGATAGAAGGGGTGGCGTGAACATGTCCAAAATGAGTGCACACATATGGAGAAGGGAGTGTGATTACATTGACAGGCCCTCCCCCAATCTATGCACATTCAATTTAAAAAGACCCTATGTGTGGACTGTACAGGGGGATAGGTGGGGTGCCCCAACCCACTTTCCCAGTGAGTTGTGCAATGGTGGCAGGATTTCTGCCCTGGGAACAACTCTGAGGGGGCACCACCCTTGCCTTCCCTCAGCTTCAGAGGGTCTGTGGAGTTATGGCTGTATCTTTTCCCTCCTTCATGACAGGGCTTCAGGTGTTTCTCTGGAGGATCTCCTGACCGTGTCTGGCCAGCCTGCAACAGCCCTCAGCATCCGTCTGTCTACACTACCTAGTGATTGTGCATAGGTCGTCCGTGCAAGATCTGGTGCCACAATTCCACCATTTCATCCCCATCCAGCACAATTTCTATGAGTGTTTAAGAATATATGGGTCAACGGCCCATTTAGTCCAGCATCCTGTTTCTCATCATGGTCCACCAGCTTCCTCTGGGAAGCTCACCAGCCTTCTCTCTCACCATTGTTCCCCTGCAACTGGTATTCTGAGGCACATTGTTCCTGAACCCAGAGGTAGTGCATAACCATCAGGACTAGAAGCCTGTCTTCCAAGAACTACTCCAACCAATTCCCTCTTAAAGCCATTCAAGCTAGTGGCCATCACGTCATCTTGTGACATAACAGATTGGTTATGGACTGCACCATCCTTTTGTCCATCCTAAATCTCCCCTCTCTAAGAGCACAATCCTGTGTAACTTTGGAGCGGTGCAGCTACTGCTGCACTGCTCCAGGGCATTGTAAACATGCCGAAAGGCACATTTTCGACACCCGTAGAGTAAGCAGTGCCAGTGCTGAGGCTGAAGCCGCTTACTACACTGTGGAACTCACCACTGGCGTTGCTCGAGGTGGGGCGGAAAGCTAAGTTCTGCAGCTTTCCACCCCACCGTTACTCTCCTGCACGAGGCGCCCCGCCCCCTCGTCATAGGAGCCTGTCGGTGGATCGAAGGCAATGCGCAGGAGAGTCCCTGCATGTTGCTTTCTCTCCACTGACGGGCTCCTACGACGAGGGGGCGGGGCGCCTCATGCAGGAGAGTAACGGTGGGGTGGAAAGCTGCAGAACTTAGCTTTTCCACCCCACCTCGAGCGACGCCAGTGGAACTCACCCAACTCCAGCCGCCAGTCGGTGGGAGGACAGAACGGGGCGGTGAGGGGGGGCATTGGCTGGGCTGGGAGGGGGAGGGGATATCGGCGGTGATAGTCTAAGCCCCTTCCCGGCCCATGCCAGCATTACACCATATCCCCAAATGTACGCCAGCTCTGGACCTGGCATGAATCCGAGGAGGCCCATAGGCCCTGGGCTCGCTTACACCCGGGGAAGGGGACAAACAAATATCCCCTTCTTCCGAGGTTCAACCTAGCAGCCCTGGGGCAGCCCGCAATGGGCTTAGGATACAGAGGCCGGCCCTTTAGACCAGCCGCATATACTTACACAGGATTGTGCTGCCCATCAGTTTCATTGGATGAACCCTGATTCTACTATTGTAAGAGAGGGAGAAAAACGTCTCTCTCTCTCCACATATCATGCATAATTTTGTAAGGCTTTCAGATTATGTGTGCTCTGGAGCCATGTGGAAACATCATCTTTATAAAAGAAAGAAATGATTATTAGAGGTACTGCTGTTTTTATGCTTCTGGAGATTTGTGAATTAATAAACCCACGGTTAACTTGCAGGAGCCGGCCCAGTTATAAGAATAATGTGTGTTTTCATAGTAGTGCTTGTTGAAAAGCCTGTACGAGCCCCTACTGATCAGCGGGTCCTTGTCTGTATCGTGTACTGATTAATTATGCATAATAGAGAGATTTTTGGCAGGTGAAGTAGCCATCCATTTAGTCACATTGCAAGTGAAATGAGAAGACTGCCGGTCATTAAATATGAGCGATGGCCTGCAGTACAAACACTGGTCTTTCTTAGGCCTGGTACTTTATGTCTCCACATTCTAGCTGCTGGAGGTGCAGAGCCAGGCCAGACATTGTGTCCAACTGACCACACTTACCTCACAATGTGAGCATGCATATCCCACCCATCCCCTTCCTGGGGCATTGTGGGAAAAAAATGGCAGCTGCCACTGGAGACTACCATTTTTATTTCCCACAATGCCTTGTGGGGAAAATAAAATGATGGTGGTCAGTGGCCACTGAGGAAAGCTCTGCTTCTGCCACCACCTACACCTCACGCCAAGGTGTAGCAGTCCCGCATATGTGGAAAAGGGCCCACCGCCAGGCACTTGGCATGGGCCCTCTCAAAGCTGAAAACGGCCATATTTATGGAACATTCTCCCCAGTGAAGCTTGACAGAACCATCCCATTACAATGTTCAGGAAACTAGTAAAGATCATTTTATTTCAGCAAACAGATGGTCCTATCTATATCTTCAAATCTTATTGCAATTTGATTTGGACATTCTTTGGGCGCTTAGGTTTTTTTTTTTATGATAATGCTGCTGTTTTGATCTAATATGTAGTATTTTGAATTGCACTTTTTTATTCCCTGTATGTGTTGGAAACAGCTTTGGGGGCGTTTGTGAAGCCATGCGGAAGGATATAAATGTCAAACATAGACTGAGTTCGTATGAATCAATTAATAAACAAAACTAAGAGGGGGCCAATTTCTTTCTTTCAGTTCAGATCTTCCTCAACAAAGCTGCCTGTTTGGTTTTTATAAAAGATGCCGTAAATAGATGGTTAAACGCTTAGATTCTGCCCTTAAAAGTACAAAAACAACACCTGATATTAATGCTGCCTAGCAGTATATTCTCATCCAGCAGTTCCTGTTGCTCACTTGCCTACCTGTTGCTCTTTTGTCAGGCTCTCAATCTGCTATAGCTGTGTGTTAATCATGGCCTGTATGCTTCTTTGGGTTTAATCCCGTTGTGCTTTTTACGTTTTGCAGCTGTTGTTCTGCCTTTGCTGCTGGATGTGCTCAGTTTGTGATATATGCAGGCTCTGATTCTTGATCCAGATTGGAATAAATTGCTTTCACTGGGTTTTTGTTTTGTTTTGTTTTGTTTTTTGGGGAGCAGCAGGCATGAGATAGCAATATTGCCTCGAGGCTCTTTCTTAGGCCTGGCCAGTGCCTGAATTAAAGGGGTGGCAACGGGGGTCTCGACCACCTTACCTTTTGTGCTGCCCCCTCAGTTACTGTTTTTAGGAAACCCCTGATTTGGTTAAAATGGAGAGTAGTCAGGAATGGGACTTGTTGTCGATTTCATTAAGGATTGCCCCTACCTACTTTTCGCCTATAATTCAAACACTGGGTCTGGCAGTGGAAAAAAAAGTGGAAAAGAAGAAAGAAAAGCAGCTGTAGCTCCCTTGCATGTTGCTTCCTTGCATTAACATGTAGAAATTCAGTTCATTTAAAAGAAGAAATTTGGGGGGTCTAATGAAGGCTGAAGAAAAAACGATCAAAAGGCAAAAGAGTCAGCTAGCACAGAATCATCCTAATAACTGTAGGATTTCCAAATTGCAACCCGAATGTTCTTCCTTGCCTCCTGGGGACCTCCTAGCTGGCTTTATAAGTAACCATCTGTCATCGGTGTAAAGGGGAGAGTACCAGTGGATTTCTTCTTGTTTACAATGCAGCATTTACCAGCTGAATTCATACAACTAGGATTTGTCCCCCGGTGTGCATTGATTCGGAGCACAAATGAACTATGCAGATGCTTATATTACTGCCACTGTGTTTTGATACAGGCAGGTGGAAAAAAGAAGCCTCCTGTAATTCAAACACTGAATTACAGGAGGCTTTCAGCCACAAGGAGGCTTGTCACGTCACTTGGCCCCTTATTTTGACCTGAAACATCAGGAGTCGACCAAGCCAGGCATTGGCTGAGGGTCCATGCCCATCAGAGCCCCGCCCCCTGAGCAGGCTGACCCCTGATGGCACCCAATGCACCACCAAGTGGAGGTGCTGGGGGGGCAGTGCAAAGCTTTCTCCCAGGGCCCCCAGAAATCTTGCACTGCCTGAAACCTCTTTTGGTGATTGGCAGCAGATCTCACTGAACCTACTATTATACTTGCAGAAATTAAGTATATTAGACCTTTTCAGACATTAGATCCCCATGGATGACTAACATTAAGGGGGGGAGGGAATGGGAGTACACCAGCTTACTATACACTCTGTGCCAACAGATTCCTTGGCACACTTCCAGACATCCTCACATTCAGCACTGCTCTTTAGATGACTGTCAACACAGGGAAATTTCTCCCAACAATTTAGAACCCTTTACATTCGGACAAGGTCTAAAGCCCGACCCACACCACACGAGATCAGGTGCGGAGGAGTGTGAGCGTAGGTGCCTGGCCGCCCGCCTCCAAGTGCTGCCCTGCTCTCCGCCAGTGTTGTCCAGCAGTTAGTCCCTCCTGATTGTCCCGCCTTGGATTAAACATAAGTGTGCACCAATTGGCTGAAACCCCCTCTAATCCGATTGGTTAAAGCAGTAGCTCCGTGTCCCCGCCCCTCAAAATCTTGGGCATGAAACAATTCTGATCACACCAGAACTCGGGAGAGCGCAGGTCTCCCGCGCTCAGATGCGATCACATAAAAATGGTAGCCACACAGCTGCGCGAGCTCTGCACGCGTCTGGGATGCGCCGTGCGGTGTGGGTCAGGCTTTAATGTTGAGGCATCCAGGGGCGTGGCCAAGAAGCACAGTGGTACAGGAAGTGCAATCCCATTTGCTCGCTCATGCGTCAGACCTCCAGAGGAAATGAATGTCTGAAGAGGGCTGTTTCAAATCCTATATCTATCCAAACCCCACTATTACATCCCATACATATCTCCAGATCATATTATTGCCTGGTAAGCTTCTAACTAGGTTACCACACAGATGTCTGTTTTGAGCCATTCCTAGCTATGGTTTATCCTTTATTCATGCTGCAGGGTACGAAATTCCTGGGTGCCAACCTGCCTATGGCAACCTAGAATACTCCAGGGCAGGCTCGCAAAATCTTCACCTACCCTCTGGGACAGGTAATTAAAACAGTGATGTTTTGTCAAGTTTATGTTTCTCTTGTAACTCTCTGCTATTGCTTGTTTTGATTCCTTCTTGCCACTCTGACAAGTCATTTCCCCACAGCAGTTGCTCATATAAAAGATGCCGCTTTTTGGAAATTAGGGATCTGACAGCAGTTCCATCTGATTATGCACCATGGAATTCATAGTGGCATACAGTAATTATTAATACCAGCCTCTGGTAGTAATGAGAGAGAGAGAGAGAGAGAGAGAGAGAGAGAGAGAGAGAGAGAGAGAGAGAGAGAGAGAGATTAAAAAAAGAAAAAGAAAAAGATACAGTTATGAGAACCTCATAGACAGAGCATGAGCGGTTCAGAACTGGGTTGCCACTTTATTTACTAGTCTCTGCTCCTGTGCCTTTAGTAGCAGCTTGATCTACTAGTAGGAGATGATGCATCTCTCCAAGCTCAGAAAAACTTTACCTATTGATTTGCATGAGTCAGGCTGCCATGAAGGGCACAGGAGCAGGCTAAGTCCTATTTTTCTGGTCAGCTGCTAACCCTGGAATTGAAAATAAGTACGTTTTGTTATTGCTGCTGTTGGAATGTGACTGTCCCTTTCGTGCCAGAGGTTGGTTGAATGACTTGCTTTTTTTCCCCCCATAGCCTGCTTTATATTGTGTAAAATATATAGTAGTTACCTGTATGGAAAACATAAAACAGCTGAAAGAGTAAAACACATGTCTTTCCCACAGAGCTTATGTCACAATATTTCTCTCTACTTCTCTTATTGCACTCCTTATGGTCTGTCCCTTCCTATTTCTGGTGCTCATCGGAAATATTGAAAACTGCAGGTGTTTAGCTGTACCTGCCCCCCCCCATAGCTAGGCTATTAGCAACTCCAGAAGAGCAATTTAGATTGGGAAAAATGGCATGGGTGAAAGGGCTGAGCCCCCTCCCCCTGCTGCTGGCCCAGGCTAATGTGGATCCTCTACGAATGCTTGAAGAAAGATGTCAGAAAATCAAAACACGGATCTCCTACAATGCAAATGGTGGTTTGGCCTGGACCCTGTTGAAAACCATTGTGTCGAGGCCATGTGCAAATTGGCCCATTCATACATGCTGATGATCACTTGCTGAACATGCTGGGATGCCAGCTAAATGGTGGGCACCCTTCTTTAAAAGTTTTGAAACCGCTGCACTGCAGAATTCTTCAACCTTTTGTCTGGCACACTCCCATTTCACATCTATAGAAAAAGGAAGCGGGAGCTTATGCACAGACAACCTGATTCCCTGGTGTGGTGACAAGTTATTCGGAGCAAGTGTGGTGTGGTGGATAATGGTGCTTCAACGCTAGAACCATTTAGCACTGCGCAAGGCTGGCATCAGAGGCTGACCAGTCAGGCACTGGCCGAGGGCCCAAGCCCACCACAGGTGGTTTGCCACCACCTGCCTTTGAACATTCAGTACCAGCAGCAAATGTAGCATCCAATGTACCATCATGGGACTGATGGGGAGCATCATGGGGGCCCCAGTGCAGGACTTTGCCCCCAGCCCCCCAGCAACTTGGTGCCAGCACTGCTGCTGCTAACCCATTGCTTCTCTGAATTAGCTGCAACCAGAATTGAAATGCAGGCTCCATGCAGCATTTAAGGCAGCACTATATTAACTAGGGCCAGCGGGTGGTGCAGTGGGTTAAACCACTGAACCTTGAGCTGTCGATCGAAAGGTCAGCAGTTCGAATCCGTGCAACGGCTCCTGCCAACCTAGCAGTTCGAAAGCAAGAAATTGCAAGTAGATTAATAGGTACCATGTCAGCGGGACAGTAACAGCGTTCCATGCGCCTCGGTGTTGAGTCATGCCGGCCACATGACCATGGAAACGTCTTTGGACAGCGCTGGCTCTTCGGCTTTGAAACGGAGTTGAGCACCGCTCCCTAGAGTCGGACACGACTAGACTTAATTATCAAGGGATACCTTTACCTTTACTATATTAACTAGCAGCGCCCCATGGCCACGGTCATTCTATAATGTCTCCTCACAAGAAAGGTCCATTCAGCAAAAGTCTGTGGCAACTTCAACTTCAAGTTTATTGCTCGCAGGTTCAGCCTGTTATATCACTTCTTGTTGCTCATGGCTGGGGGATTAGTGTGTAGTTGCCCCTTGAATACCCTCTCTGAATTGCCCCATGTCCATTTCTGTTCCTATAGATTTTGACTGATTTCCTCTTATTATGTGCACTATTCCCACCACTACCAGCATATTCAATTGACTAGTTATGTCACAGAGCAGTGTGATCTCCACCCTTGGTCTCCATCAGGATCCAGTAGCTGCTCCTCTTGTTGTTCTCGCCACTTCTGGCTTTATACTCCAGTCACCATGTTTGCTAATATGCATGAAATAATACTGGTGAAACTGCACAGATATTTAAAAAAAAACAAAAACAATTGGACATAATAATACTTACAAAAAGCTCAAAGTGATTCAGAGCCTGATGTGCATGTTTAGTTGGAGGAAAGTTCCAGACAGTTAAGTCACAGCTGGGGCTTCCTTGTACTTAGCTGCAGCAGCACACTGGTCCCTCTTGCTTCACACAAAGGGTGTGTTTGTGTGTGTGTAGCATTCAGTGCCACGAGATGTGGCTATAGTTGCTTGCTTGCCTTTAGAGGGAGATTAGACACTCATGGAGGCCTCTGAATACTGGATCCTAAGGAGATTGGGGGTGAGCAACACCAGCAGGGGAAACCTGTATTTCCTTCTTATTCTGCTTGGCCGCTTATTCTTATTCTGCTCCTTCTCCTGCTTGGCCGCTGGGAAAAACTGGACTCTGGATAAAATGAACCTGTGGTCTGATCCAGCAGAGCTCCTCTTAAGTGCTTACAGAGTGGCCATGGAGCTCTGTGTGTCTCTGTGCGCTGATCTTTCATCCTGTGATTCAGATGCCTCTGCCCTAACATTAAGAGATGAGAAGCAATAATATTTGCAGCTAAAAGCAGCCAAGGTGGATGTGTGGCCAGTGGCCTGCTGCATGCTGCTGTAAGCAGAAGATCACTGAACCCGCTTAACAAGGAGGCAGATCCTCTTTATACATAGGTACTAGGGATCTTTACAATGAGGATCTCTTTGAGGTTTCCTCAGAGTACCACAAAGCGACTACTCACAATGCAAGTCGGTATTTCCGAGTCATATTGACTGCTAGGCCATCCTGCCCATGAGATCTCTTCAAGCAGCAGATTGGCAGAGGTGCCCATCCACCTCCACCCATCCACCCCCCCCACAACATGCCTCCTCCCACTCCCTGAATTTGAAGAGGAGAACAGAGAGGAAAAGGAAGTGTGCAGAAGAGCAGAGTGGTGGGCTAGAGCGTCTCCAACACTCTAGCCTGCTACCCTTCTCCTCACTTCCTTTTCCACACCATTTCTGTCTTCCTTTTCAAATTCAGAGAGCAGGAGAAAGAGTGGCAGAGTAAGCAGGAAAGGGGGGGTTAAATTTGGCGCAGTACCTCAGGCATTGGGGTCTTGAGCTGCGCCTGTTTGTCTGCCTAGCACTCCGATTGCACTCAGGTGCACTTTCTGCACTGCTTCACCATTTTTTTTCAATGTTGCATCTGATTTTCTTTCAATCTTGCCTGTTCTTTGCATCTCTCTGTTTAGCAAAATTGGTTTTGCTTAGAACCGTTATGGTTGCTTAGACCTTTTAGGCCCTGCATGTGATGATGAAGAAGGCTGCAGTGCTGTTGCCGTCTCTGAACAGAGCTTGATTACTTACTTTATAGCTGGCATCCATCATGCATCACGGCATCTTACAAAGAGGGCAGGTCCCTGCCCTGAGGAGCTTACAGTTTCAAATTCAACACAAGGGAGACAAAAGCTGAAGGGAAGGGAGATGGAGGTGGGGTAAACAGGGGAAGAATATGCATGTATTTCAGTTCCACATACTTTGGCTTCGTTTACAGTGCCATACGGAGCCTAGGGGGTTGTGTGAAACACCACACAAAGGCATGAAAAGGGAGGAATTTGAAGAAAGGAAGAGAAGCAAGGATCACACAGATGTCCTGGGAGACGGTTCCGAGCAGAAGTTAGACTCAGCTCACAATTCTGAGTCATGTGTGTTTCTTTCCATCTACCATTTGAGACAGAGAAGCTGTTCAGACAGAAATTGCCCTTAGGATTTGACTAGTACAGAAAGGAGGAATGGAGTGCCTATTCTCCTGATCTGCCTCCATCCCTCCTTTGTTCTTCTTTCTGTTGGTGGGGAAGGAGCAGGCATTCTCATTCTCAAGCTATGACGGTTGGGGCAAATGCAGTAGCAGCTCCAACTTTTGGGCTACCCTGGGGCATAAGCCCTGCAGCCATGCCCCCACCCCTGGCATCCTCTCCCCATGCTTTGGAAAGTGCATGTTTATGTAGGCTGCCTCCTCATGGTGCTCAGGAACCAGGGAGCAAATCGACCCCAGTTCTCCTGCATGGGGCTGCTATATTAGTGACAGTAGAAGAGGACTCTCACCCATCTGCCGGCTGTTGCTTAGCTTTCCCAGCATGGGGGGGGGTGCTTACTGGGAGGCAGTGGGGAGCAGGTGGTCGCAGTGGGTCAGCCTCTTTCTTTCCCTGGCACTATTTAACCATTTCCAGATGCTCCAGACGCAGCATGGGGGACAGAACATCTGGAAATGGTTAAATGGCACCGGGGGGGGGGGAGAGAGAGACAGGTTTATCCTACCCACAATGCCCAGTAAGCATTCCTGTGGCTCCTGGCTTGCTGTGCAGCAGTAGGGAGCAATAGCAGCAGATCCTCGCTGCCTCTTGACTGGGCAAGAGTGTGGGCATTGGTGAGGGCCTCCCAAATGCCCTGTGACCTTGTGACTCCCCAGGATCTAAGTGAGGCTGTAGTGATGGGTGAACACAGACTTGGAGCCGGGTTCCAAAATAAACTGTTTCCCACACCTAAACAACTGGTCTGTTTCCAACTGAATTCTAATTCTATTTTCAGAGCCTGTCACAGCCCTACAGCCCAGTCCTGTGTAACATGCACCAGCTGGCCTAAATGGCTGGCCACTGCATCCTACACAGGATGTGACCCGCGTTGGCGGAGCCGGGGCTCACCTCGGGGCCTCCTCGGGCTTCACCAATGGGCCTCCTCGGATGCGCGCCAGCTATTTTGCTGGGGTGTACAACCGGGGAGGCTGTGTAAGGCCAGCCATGCTAGGGAGTTAGGATATTGGCTGAGCGTGCCGCCGATATGCCCACTCCCTCCCTGGCCTTGCCAGCCGATCGCCCCCTCCCCTGCCACCCCTCCCCCTCCCCATGCCCTCCCGCTGCCCAGCACAACACTTACCTGCGTCCGGTGTCTGGGGATGGCGATGGAGTGAGTGGCTCAGGCCTCCAAAGGTGCCACGAAAGTGCTTTACAGCACTTTTGCGACACCATAGACTGGCAGAGCGCTCACTCCGATGGCTGTTCTTTGTGCAGAATTGCGCTGCTAATGATGTTGTTGGGAGCACAACAGGGTCCAATCATTTCTGCAACCTTCCCTGTTAATGCCCAACACCCTGTCTGCCTGACCACTCACAAGCCCTTCTTCCTTACTTGCCTCTTACCTATCTTGCTGCTGTGATGCCAATAAAGGTTTGATGATGATGATATCTTGCTGCTCCAGTGGTGACAGCAAGAAAACGGTAAGATCTTTTCCCCCCCACCCCCCATGCCTGACATGCACCCATGGCTATATGTTCTAGATGCAAAGGTTTGCTGCGGATTCTAGTTTTTTAGCGCTTCTGACATGGGTTGTGCTGAAGAACTATTCCCAGTTCTATGAAAATTCCCAGTGCTCCTTGTATCTGGCACATCGCCATCACTCTGTGCCAGGCATTGGCTTGGTAAGAGAAAGGGCAGATATCCCATTGGAAGACAAACCGTACAAAAGGTAAGAGCGTGGGAGAAACCTTGGAGGCAAGGGTGTATTGATGGGAGAGAGCAAGGCAAAAGTTTGAGTTCCTGTATAGCTCAGATTCAATCCTGAAGACTCTGATGCTGGGAAAGATTGAAGGCAAAAGGAGAAGGGGAAGGCAAAGGATGAGATGGTTAGACAGCATCACCGATGCAACGAACATGAAAATGAGCGAACTCAGGAAGATAGTGGAGGACAGGAAGGCCTGGCGGGATATGGTTCATGGGATCATGAAGGGTCGGACATGACTTAACGACTGAACAACAACAAATAGCTCAGATGAAAATTTGAGCTGTAGAAGAACTTTTGAGTCACACAGTATTGGACGTGAGTGTTACAAACCTGCCAGATTCACTCTTGGAGCTGCACTCAGAACAGGGAGTCAAACCAAATCGGAACCCAAAAACCAGTTTAGAGAAGCTTTTTTTTCTGTGAATTGGTACTGAACCCAAACTTAAGATCTCTTACAGTGCAATCTGATACACACTGACCTGGGAGTAAGCAAGTCTTACTTCTGAGTATACATAGATAAGATTGCACGGTTCGTTGCCTTGAAGCTGAACTGGAAATGAGCCCCAAGACACAAAAACTGGGAACTGGTTCACAAGTAAATAAATACAAATAAGAGGTTTTGCCCTGAGGAGTTGGAAGGCAGGGGCTATGGTACAGAGAAAGGAAAGCTGTGAGACTGAGCAGGAGAGGAAAAGAGGCTCAATTTGAAAGTGGGGTGGGGAGGCGCTGTTTAATTCTGCGTAATAAAATCACTTTTTCGTTTGACTGCCCTGGCTTGCTAGATCCAAAGCGTTTCCCCTCTAGCAAGGAGCTGAGGCGAATCCCGCCCCCAGCCTAGAATAATTGCATATTAGTTGCTTTTAGGGTTGCTGATTCTGGCTGAAATCCTTCCTGCAGATTCCTCCCCCAACATAAATTAATTTAATTAAGACTGCAATCCTAAACACAGTTACAAGGGAGTAAGCCCAATTGAATGTCGTGAGACTTCCTTCTCAGTGAACATGCATTGAACTGTATATAGTTGTCCTGAAAGAAACCTGCATTGTTTGCAGAATGAAAACATCTCTTCTAAAATAGGAGGTGATCTCCTCCTCACACAGGACAACATATTACTTACAAACGTCCACTTTTTCATTTTGTGAAAAGACCAAGGGTGCCAGGGAGGGGCTGCTTCATGTCCCTTTTTCGCTCATGGGGACAGAAGCGTCGCTCCGGTAGGGGCGGGGCTGTAAGTATCGCTGCGGTCATAGTCTCTTTACCGAGCGAGGAGGAGGCAGCCCTGCCCCCTCACTGTCCGAGCCAGTCCCCTACGGAGAAAGCAGCAGGCAGGGTCTCTTGCCTGCTGCTTTCTCCACAGGGGACTGGCTCGGACAGTGAGGGGGCGGGGCTGCCTCCTCCTCGCTCGGTAAAGAGACTATGACCGCAGCGATACTTACAGCCCCGCCCCTACCGGAGCGACGCTTCTGCATGGGGACATCTCTGTTTTCTTTTTAAAGATCTATGCCATAACACCAATAAAAGAAAAAGAAAAAAGGAGTTTGGGGGCATAATGATGAGACCCAGGGACTTGATGGGGGGGGGGCTAGCTTCATGCATTTTTTGAGTTCATTTGGGGCTGGGTGGGACCGCAGCAGCTCATGTAGCTTTCAGCTGGCTTCACCTACAAGAATTGAAATCCTTCCTCGCCCATCTTGGTTGGTCCCTGTAAGCCCCCTTAACCTCTCCCCCACCCCAGCCAGTGATTCAGTCTTAAGCGTGTGACACACCGCAAAGGTCTTGCTGCGTCGCGTCCTGGAGTCGATTCTGATTGACCCAACGCGTTGCTCCGCGTCCCACCCCCACAACACCGAACACGGCTTCTCATTGGCCAAAGGTTGTTCCGGTGCGTTCCAACTTGAATAAATTGAGCTTAGGCCAATGAGAGGCTGTGTTCAGTGTTGCGGGGGCGGGACGTGGAGCAACGCGTTGGGCCAATCAGAATCAACATATCGGCTACTCCGGGGCGCAACACGTGCGGTGTAAGGGCGGCTTAACTCTCCTCAGCTTGAGATGCTGCCTCTTCCTCATCTCGCACTGCCTGCCTGCTCAGCGTCCCAGATGTTGGGGAAGGGGGTTGAGTGCCCAGGCCGGGGGGGGGGGATGGCTGTGCTCCTTCAATCTCTAGAACTGGCTGCAGCAGAGATGGATAAGAGACTCAGGACTGAGTCTCAGGAGTGAGAGGCAGACATGGAGGGTGAATTCCACAATTAATCTGTGGAACTCCTTGCCACAGGATGTGGTGATGGCACTTGAAGGCCTAGATGCCTTTAAAAGGGGATTGGACAGATTTATGGAAGAAAAGGCCATCACAGGTTACATGATTGGCGTAAGCAACCTCTGGGTTTTAGAGGTGGCCTACCTCTGAATGCCAGATGCAAGGGAGTCTCTTGTTGTCAGTCTCTGGCCTTCATAGCATCACTAGGAAGGGATGGGGGCTCAGTGACAGCCCCTCCCCAGTTCATTGGGGCCCCAGAATTTGCCTGAGTGCCATGCAGTCACACTGGCCCTGGGTGTGGCAGAAGGGGACTAAAAACAGCCACATTAATGTCACTTATTTCCTTACAGATTTAAATCAATCACGGGCTTGATATTATTCTGCATTAAATTTAGATACACCAGTCCAAGAGCAGTTCAGAGTATCTGAATCGGTTAGCAAACCACTCTTTAAAATCCATGTCTGAACTGGAACTGAGTTGGAAAGTTTAAAAAAAAACCCAAAAACAATGGAACCAGAATCGAACCCACGTTTTTACTGCTTCAACCCGGATTACATTCAGTGGCATTATTAGGCAAAGCAGTGGCAAAAGTGCATTTGCAATGCTAAACCTATGTTGCTACAGGAGAAAGCTGTAGTAACTCACTTTGCAATACCAATATATAACCCCCTTTATGTAATGAGAATCCCTTCATTTACGCCCCTCGTTCTTCTCTCTGCAGTCAAATAGCCAGATCCTACTGTCTGTTTAGTTACTAGTGTAATGTGAAGTGAAATGCAGATTACAGAGGCTGAGCAGGCAAAAATATGACAGTTCAGACTTCCTTAAGTGTCCAGCCTACTTTAGATTCCCTTAGTCATCATTGAATTTGGCAGCCAGTCCCCTGCATTTCTTGTCTGAGCACAGTAATTTATCTTCCTCAGGCACACAGCTTCACCTCTCTTAGGTATAACCCTCAGAAATGTCTCTTCAGCAAAACCAAATATCTTGTGAATAAAAACTAGCAATGCATTTGGAGGACTCCAGGTCAATTTAACTGTGATATTTACAGCACAATCATGTGTAAGTATAGGCCAGCGAGCCTAGCGCTCCGCCCGCCTAGGGTATTGTGAACATGTCGTGAAGCATGTTTTCAACACCCAGAGAGTAAGTGGCGCCGGTGCGGAGACTGGAGCAGCTGCTCATTCCGCCGCAGAACTCACCCAACTCCGGCCGCCGTAGGTAGGTCCCATGCCACTTGGTGCAGGGGCAGGGATGGGCAGGGATGGGCAGGACAGGGCGACGAGGGAGAGGGGGCCATTGGTCGGCCCAGGTTGGGAGGGGGTGGAGATATTGGCCGTGGTATCCTAAGCCCCTTCCCAGCCCACGCTGGCATTACATACGGCATGGACCTGGCATGCATCAGAGGAGGCCCATAGGCCCCAGGCTCGCTTACACCCAGGAAAGGGGACGAACATCCCCTTCTCCCGAAGTACAGCCTTGGAGCCCCAGGGCAGCCTGCAATGGGTTTAGGATACAGCAGCTGGCCCTTTACGCCCACCACTTAAAGTTACACAGGATTGGGCTGCCTGTCACTATTTAGAGATCTGTTTCAGGGCCCCTTCTCATTATATGTTCTTGCTATGAGTAGTTCATGAAGTTCCGTTCATGATTCTTCTTTGGGGTTCTCTATAGCTGGTGAAATGTTGCCCCTTGTTTCTTTGTTACACAACCATAAATCCTTTAAACACAACACATGGGCTCCACCATCAAATACTATGGTTGAAAGAAAGAAATAAGGGGCAAAATTTTACCAGCTATAGAGAACCCTAAGGAAGAATCATGAACAGAATTTCCTTGTAGCTGGATTTTTGGTGCAAGTGTTCATCAACTTTTCTTCTTTTCTCAGACAGAGGGAAAATTCACGTTATTCAAACTTCTTAATGAGAAATTCCTTTCATAATTACTGTTTAATCTCCTATAGAATCATAGACATCAGAGTTGGAAGGGACCTTCACGATCATCAAATCCAGCCCCTGCCAATGAACACTCCAACAACACTGTGCTTGTTGAGACATTAAGTTTAATTTAATACAATCAGCACTTATTTTAGAGAGAGAAAAGCAAGCACCTTACGATGTTTCCCTATACACTGTGTACAATGTATAGTATACATACACAGTAACATGCTATCAAGATTTTACCTATACCTTAAATCCAACATTCTCTGCCTGTTTTTCCTTTTGCTGTTTTCAATATTCTTACAATATTTGACTCACTTCCTCCAGACAGGCAAGGGTCCCAATTAGATATGCACATTCAGTTCCCACTGGAGGCAATGGAAATTGTACAGTCCTGTCCAGAGGCAAAAAGTGGCCTAATTAATTTTTTCCCTAACATAAAACTGGGCAAGGCTCCAAAGATATCTGATCGTGAACTATAGCAGGGCATGAGAACAATATCAAGATATTTGTTGTTGTTGTTCAGTCGTTAAGTCGTGTCCGACCCTTCGTGATCCCATGAACCATATCCTGCCAGGCCTTCCTGTCCTCCACTATCTTCCTGAGTTCGTTCATTTTCATGTTCGTTGCATCAGTGATGCTGTCTACCCATCCTTTGCCTTCTCCTTTTGCCTTCAATCTTCCCCAGCATCAGGGTCTTCTCCAGAGAGTCCTCTCTTCGCATTAGGTGGCCAAAATATTTGAGCTTCAGCCTCAGTACCTGTCCTTCCAGGGAACAGTCAGGGTTGATTTCATTTAGGATTGACTGATTTGATCTCCTAGCAGTCCAAGGGACTCTCAGGAGTCTTCTCCAGCACCACAGTTCAAAAGCATCTATTCTTCGGTGCTCAGCCTTCCTTATGGTCCAACTCTCGCAACCATACATTGCTACTGGGAACACCATCGCCCTGACTATGCGAACTTTTGTTGGCATGGTGATATCTTTGCTTTTTATTATGCTGTCTTAAGTTTGCCATAGCTTTCCTTCCAAGGAGTAAGCGTCTTTTAATTCCATGGCTGCTGTCTCCGTCTGCAGTAAATCTTGGAGCCCAGAAAAGTAAAATCTGTTACTGCTTCCATTTCTGCCCCTTCTATTTGCCAGGAATTGATGGGCCCAGATGCCATGATCTTAGTTTTATTAATGTTGAGTTTCAAGCCAACCTTTGCACTCTCCTCTTTCACTCTCATCAAGAGGCTCTTTAGTTCTTCTTCACTTTCTGCCATTAGGGTGGTATTGTCTTCATATCTGAGGTTGTTGATGCTTCTCCCGGCAATCTTCATTTCGGCTTGCGATTCATTTAGCCCTGCATTTCTCATAATGTACTCTGCATATAAGTTAAATAGGCAGGGTGACAATATACAGCCTTGCCGTACTCCCTTCCCAATTTGGAACCAGTCGGTTGTTCCATGGCCGGTTCGAACTGCTGCTTCTTGACCCGCATACAGGTTTCTCAGGAGACAGGTAAGGTGGTCTGGTACCCCCATCAAGATATAGACATTCTCTATTTTTTAGACCATTCCCTGCCATGGCAAAGGACTTATCAGAGGACCTCTCTGATTAATGCCAGTTTAACAGAAGTTTGGCAGATACTTCTAGCAGCAAGGCCAGCTTCAACTTTAAGGGACCCCCTCGGCAAACTGCCCTCCATGCAGTGGCGTCGCTCTAGGTGAGGCGGAGCTCTAAGTTCCGCCCCGCTCTGAACCCTTCCTTACTCCCCGGCACGAGCCGGCCTCGCCCCCTCACCGTCGGAGCCATTCTGTGTGGCGGAAGCAATGGTCAGGGAATGGCTCTGACAGCGAGGGGGTGGGGCCGCCTCGTGCTGCGGATTAAGGAAGGGTTCAGAGCGGGGCGGAACTTAGAGCTCCGCCCCACCTAGAGTTACGCCACTGCCTCCATGGATCCCTTACTACCTAGGTGGTCCTTGAGAGAGTTGCTCTGCCAGCAACAGAATGGCTGTGGGTACAGAGGTAGTCTCAGGAATCAGCAGTGAACTTTAGCAGTGAACTTTAGCAGCTGCCCAAGAGTGCCAACCCCTGATGCCAACCCCCACATGTTCACCTCCCATTACTTCTTCTGCTCATATGCCTGAGAATCCTGGTTTATCTAAACCACAGCTCAGCAGCTCGTGCAAAGCTGGGAACTGTGGTTTAACTCTGGATTACAAACCAGGATATGAAACCAGAGTTAGAAGTCAGTTTAAAATCCTGTTGCAAGACTGGTTAAAGAAACCAGGAAGGAAATATGATGGCTCCATGCTGCAGCCAAGGAGATAAGGGGAGTAAGTGGGCTCATCCTAAGTATGGTTGCATTTCTGATCTTATCATAGCTAGTTGATCTTGTGAACTAATCCATTATCAAACATAACGTCAGGTGTCTCAAAGAGCATCTTCTCCCATATAACTCCTCCCATATTTTAAGATTTGATTTATTTTATATATTTGCATACTGCTCCTCAATCAGAATCATAAATGAGAAAGTGCAATGTCATCAGAAAAAAACATAATAAATTAACTGTAATTGGTAACCAGTGGGATAAAAATAGCAACATGAAATTGCATCCATTAAATTCACATCAGATTATTAAATGGTCTGGGAAAATGAAGAGGTTTCTGGGTAGCTCTGGAAAAAAAATTAGAGTGAGCACTAAGTGAACTTGAGAATTCCACAGACAGGTGCCACAGCCAATAAGGCCCTGTTCCTGTCACTGGCTCCTTCACTCCAGATAGGAGGAGCAAAGGAAAAGGGCCTCCAAAGTACATGGGCAGACTGATATGAGAGTAGACATTCCTGCAGGTTCCTAGTTCCTAAGCCAAGTGAGGTTTTAAAGGTAAGCACTTTGAATTGTGCTCAGAAATAGATCGGCAGTCAGCGCAGCTCTTTAAGGACCAGCGAGGGGTGTACCAAATGGCAAGACCCAGTTAGTAATCTTGTGGCTGTATTTTGAATGACTCCATTTTCCAGGCAGTCTTCAAAGTCAGCCTTATGTGCAACGCATTGCAGTAGTCTACCTCAAGGTTACCAGAGCATGGATGGTTGGCAAGGCTAATTCTGTCTTGGAGTTGGACAGAGCATACCAGCAAGCATATTAGCTGAGGGTAGTAAAAGGGACTACGTGTCACTGATGCCTCTGGGTCTCCAGTGACAAAACTGGGTTATGTCACACACACACACCCCAAACTGTGTACCTGATCCGTTAGGAGAAAGCATGAGGGGGATGGAGCAGAAAAGAAAGGGAGGACGAGAAAAGAGCATCAGAGACACTCTAGTCCACCCTATTTTTCTCTTCCATTCTGTCCCCCTCTTTCTCTTCCAGTCCAGGGAGTGGGGGAGGAGCAGATCCGGGGTCAGTATTCAGCATACTGCCTTGGGTGCCAAGAGGTCTTGGTCCAGCTTGTTCCAGGATGGTTCATCTGCTGAAGGAGGTGGTGCTGAACCGGTTCTGTATGGGAACGCATTCCTCCTAAAGGAGCAGTAGAGGTGAGTGGACCAGTGGAGATGCGCTTCCCCCCGTCTGCTCCCTGAACCAGTCCATCAGTCGGACTCTTGGATGGGTCAGCCCCCCTGCTCCCCACCAACAGCCCCTCTGCCTCGGGCTCAGTCTGTTGGCCCTCTTCCAGTCCATTAGGGATTCTAAGCACTGATTCAGCAGTTCCTCCGCTGATTCTGAATCAGATGTAATGGAGAGATAGAGCTGGATGCCATCAGCATACTGAAGGCAGCAGCGCCGAAACCCCAAACGACCCAACTCAGCAGATTCCTGCAGATGTTGAAAAGCAGGGAGGGATGAGATGAAACCTGGTTGGGACCCCCATAGCATAAATGCCACTTTCAGGGCCAGACGACGTTTTTTAGAGCTGGCGTGATTTTTTCTCTCTCTTATGGACCTGATTTATATCAGGACCATAGGCTTCAATCTCTCTCCCCCCCTCCCAGTCCTGTCTGGATCCTCTCACTCATCACCCGCTACTGTTTGCCACAGGAGGGAAATTTCCGTTGGAACCAGTGCATACAGCTTACAAAAAGGTATGATTTAAAAGGAGATTTAAATTCTCATCTTGTGGGGTTTTGATGCATTTCAAAAATGCATTTCTTTTCTGCTGCCTTTTGAACAAGTCCTTTAGTGACCCCAGGAATAGAATCCCTTCAGTCAGGGCCAACCTAAGACATCCTGGCTTCGGAAGCGGCATGGCAAATACTGCCCCCCCCTTACCTAGTGATGTGCCAGCCTCTGCTCTTCCAACACTCCAACCCACCACTCTCTTCTCCTCCACACTTCCACTTTGTGTCTCCCCCCCCTTCCTTTTCCAATCTAGGGAGTGGGAGGATCAGTGGAGGCAAGCAGGTGGGTGGAATTGGGGCACCCTCTGCTAGTCAATGCGAGTAGATAAATAGGTACCACTTGCGGGAAGGTAAACAGCGCTCCGTGTTCCAGCCGCATGCTACGCGCTGCGGCAAGGAGAGTCACGCCGGCCACATGACCACGGAGGCGTCTTCGGTTCGGACAACGCTGGCTCTTCGGCTTTGAAATGGAGATGAGCACCACACCCTAGAGTCGGACACGACTGGACTTAATTGTCAGGGGTCACCTTTACCTTTACTGCTAGTCTGCAGCCAGAGGCGTCAGCTTCCGTTGGCTTCGTGGATGGGCTGGCCCTTCTCTCAATCCAGACACAAGGTGGAAGACCCAAGGGAGGGGACCAATTGGGGGAAGGGACTCTCCCCATCCACCTGAACCTGCCCAAGGGGAAACCCCAGGAACCAGACCCACCACATCCATCCTGACCTGAGGATGTTGTTCTGACCATCTCTTCCAATGTCAAGAATTCTTTTGAGGACCCTGCAGTGGAGCCATTATTCCCCCAGTTCTGTCAGTTCTGATACATGAAAGGGCTTTTTCAATCAAGAAGGTTTCTCTTAGAGACAGGTTGGAGCCAGCCAACCACCCGAATGGCCAATCCTGTGAAGACTTTACGATAGCAGATATCATAATCCACTGTTGTAAAGGCTGCAGCGACACCATAATGTCGAACTGCTAGGTCGGCAGGAGCTGGACCGAGCGGCGAGAGCTCACCCCGTCGCACGGATTCAAACTGCCGACCTTTCTATCGACAGCTCATGGTTCAATGGTTTAACCCACTGCGCCACTCTGCTGCCCAAAGGGCAGCATATGGAAAAGGCAGCATATAAATCATTAAATGTAGATGTGTGTAGGCAAATTATTATTATAGGATTATATTCTCTTCTTGTGCGATGCCTGCACTTTAAAGGGCCGGCCACTGCTTCCTAGGCAGAATGCGGGCTGCGCTGATGCGGCCTGGGCTCACCTTGGGGGAAGGGAACATTCATCCCCTTCCCTCAGTGCTAGCGCTGCGGGCCCCGATGGGCCTCCTCGGATGCGCGCCAGGTCTTTAGCTGGTGCGCGTCTGGGGAGACCGTATAAGGCAGGCCCTGACTGGATATCAGCGCAACCCATCGCCAATATCCCCGCCCCCTCTCAGACCACCCCTGCCTGCTCTCCCCATGTTGTTCAACAAAAGCTGCGTTTTTCTAAAGATAGTGTTACGATTTAAAGGGGGTAAGGATTTGTTCTCTATACTTGACTCAAAATATCTTAGCTTTGTTCCAGCGTTAAGTGGAGCACAACTGTCGGCATACATGACAAACGTAACAGATTCTTTTTCTTTTAAAGTCAGCAAAACGTTAAGTTATTTCCGGGATTGTGGTTTTACAGTCACAGCAAATCGGTGATTTGCAGGTCTCCTTTAACTGAAAGTCAATGGAAGCTTCTTTGCTCATTAAAAATAGGACCAGGGAGAGGGGCTGGTGATCAGGATTGGAACCACAGTAGGAGAAAAGTCCTAAAGCCCCCATATACACACCACATTTTCATCCCTCCCATACAATATTTACCAAAAAGATATATATTTTATCCCTTGACATTTATATAGATCCATTTGAATCTCATTAGGAAAATAAGCACCACGTTTTCATGTGACCTAGTGTTAAATGTGAAAGAAACAAAGTAATCTCAATGTTACAACTCAGAAATCAGTTACAGATAAAGTATGTGATTTCTGCCAAGGCTAAACACGTATCAGCTGGTAGTAAAACTGGGAGCCTAATCCTGTCGTCATCGTCCCCCGTCCGCTGGTGCAGCTGCACCAAAATGGAGAGTACTCTATTCAGCGGGGGGGGGGGAGGATTGGGAGGCTTAGGAGGGGAAAGGAGATTTAAATTCACTTACCCTCCATAAGCCTCTTGCTCCGCGATGGGTCTCCTCAAGCCCACACCAGCTCAGTAGCTCACAAATGTCTGAGGAGAGAAAGGGGGCAGGGAGGCTTGCAAAAGAGGGGATAGGATTTGGCACGCGCCATCGGTCTGGCGACATCAGGGACAGTGGCGTTCCTGCGGTAGGGGCTCGACAGTAAGTCGTGCCCTGATTTACTACCGTGTTCACGAACCGGAGCGAGGAGGCCCCGCCCCCTCGCCATCGGAGCCATTCCGCGCAGCGAAGCTGAACGGGTGCCCGTTCGGCTTCGCTGCGCGGAATGGCTCCAACGGCGAGGGGGCGGGGCCTCCTCGCTCCGGTTCGTGAACGCGTTAGTAGGTCGGGGCGCGACTTACTGTCAAGCCCCTACCGCAGGGACGCCACTGATCAGGGATGCACTGCTCAGTCGGCAGCATTTTTGCGTCAGCGGAAGTGTCTTTTGCTGTCGCAAATTGCTCCATAGCACAAATCCTGCATAGGGCTGGGCTGTGGGTCTACCTATCTGGTCACACTCCTCTCCCTCTGTACTGTTACATGGTTTTTCTTTATGTGAAACTGACCAATCCCTCCTGTGGGGAAAGCTTTTCTCTTACCCCTTCTGCCAATAGCAAACTGTGAATGAGGGCTGGCTTTGCAATGGAATGAGGCTAAGCAGTCTGCTCCAGGCAGCTCTTTCCACAGCGAGGGCCATTTTGCTGTCTTCAACCTCCAACTCTGGAAACATAATAGAAGTAACAAAAATGAAGCTGTATTCCAGTCTGGAAGAAGTGCCTGTATCTTCAAATATGGTGTGCTAAGTGCTAAGTCCACTGCTAAGGGAAGTCCACGGCCAAAAAGTTTCCGTCGATGTTTTTACTGGATTTGCTGTGTTGATAAGGTACAGAATTGCACACCTTTGGACTGTACAGATCTGCTTATAGTGCTCAGTCCAAAGCCATAAAAAACCAATTTTGAGTTGCCTTTGCAATTCTCGAGATCCATGGGCACAACAAGGGTTGACATGCAGAATAATTATGGCCCAATCCTAAGGGGGGGGAGCTTTTATGCTGCCAGAACGAGTGTTCTGGCGGCGTAAAACCCCTTTATGGTTGTAGCAAAAGCGACAGCGTTGACGGACATGACCTGGTCTGTGCGAAAATGGACTGGGGACACCCGCCACTGCAGATAAGGCCGCGCAGGGGGTGGGAGGGAGGTGGGGAGGGTGGAATGAGGTGGCGACGGGGCAGGGAGGAGGGCAGATCCGGCCTGAGAAGGAGGTGTGTTTGGCGGCAGTGGCGCCCGCCGAATACTAACCCCCTTCCCTGGCCTGATCCGCCTTCACGGGTCAACACAGGCTTGCCAAGCTATAGAATTGGTGCAGGTCCGAGTTGACCAATAGCAGCTGCTGAAGCTTACCCCAAGCCAAGGGAACAAATGTTCCCTTACCCCGAGGAGGCTTCAACATTCTGAAACTCCTCCACAGGATACAGCGAAAGCTGCGTTGGCACCGCTGCATCGTCGCATGAGGAGTTAAAGTTGTAACAGACTGCACACATCTTGCTGCGTCGTGTCCCGGAGTCAATTCTGGATTGGCCCAACGCGTTGCTCCACGTCCCGCCCCCACATCACCGAACGCGGACACTCATTGGCTGAAGGTCATTCCAGTGCGTTCCAACTTGAATAAATTGAGCTTTGGCCAATGAGAGGCCGTGTTTGGTGTTGTGGGGGCAGAACACGGAGCAACGCGTTGGGCCAATCAGAATCGACACGTCGGCTACTCTGGGATGCGACGGGACGCGACACGTGTGGTGTAAGGGTGACTTTAAGTAGGATTGGGCTGTTAATGTGAGGATCCTCCTTCCTGAGCATATGGTCAGTGATGTTACTGTTGACAGCGCTTATCCCCATCTAAGAAAGTGGGTAAACAGGTGCACAGAACACGTGTAGCTGAATGGGGCCATCGCTCAATAATAGAGCATGTGCTTTGCAAGACGAAGGCTCAAAGTGCGGTTGTCAGCATCTTCAGTTAAAGGATCTCAAGTAGCAGGGCTGGGAGTGGCCTCAGACAGACAGACTGGACAGCCATTGTTGATCTGAGTTGACAGTACTGGGCTGGATGGCCCAATGGTCTGACTTGGCTAGTTTCATATGCTCATGTTTAAATTCCAGGAACAAATGTTGATGGTGACTTTTACTTTCCAAAGGTCATATAGGAATCCTGTAATCTTGATCCATGGGGCAGCTGCAATTCGCATGGCAGCAAAGCAGAATACTCATAACTAATTACCATGCAGTACTGCAAAGATTTAAAATGTATAAGACCACTTCTGTCATCAGTAGGATCTTTGTAGAACTGTTAATCAACTGCAGTCTCTTCCTTGCAGCACGTTGCAAGAACAGAAGGGAGAACTTCGCAAGCGTCTCTCCTACACAACCCACAAACTGGAAATGCTTGAAACAGAATTTGATTCTACACGCCAATATCTTGAAGTCGAACTGAGACGTGCTCAGGAAGAACTTGAAAAAGTGACAGAAAAACTGAGACGGTTAGTTTTTCATTCATTGACATTATAGGAAAAGAAACATCCTCTTTTTCATAATCTGCCAGACATGACTTTCAGCAGGCCCATCTGCAAATGTCAAAAATAAGCCTTGTGACGCAATAATTTTTGACATTTTCTGGTTCATTTCAAGAATCGCTAAGTGCCTTCAGTAAATGATTCGTTTTAACCATATTTCCAACCTTTCTAATAATGTCAACAGGAATTATCATATCTTTATACACAGCTGTCGCATCTAGAGTATTTTATCAGGTGGACAGCATGATCCTATATATTCAGTCTCCAAGCCACTACCAGGTACTACAAGTATTATTATTTTCCCCAGTGGTCTCCACCGACCTGGGGAGTGTTGAGCTCAGGATTGAAAGAGGTTCTAGAGTTGAGCTCTAGTGAGTACAGATTCAAACTAATCCCTCGGATTCAACTCTTTTGGTTACAGCAATAGTCCTCACATAATCCAACTGCAACTGGTGTAGAATGCGGCGGCCCGTGTTATCACTGGAAGTAAGCGGTTTGACTCAGTCGGGTCGCTGCTCCGGCGGCTGCACTCGCTGCCAGTTCGTTTCTGGGCCCAATTCAAGGTGCTGGTTTTGACCTTTAAAGCCCTATATGGCTTGGGGCCAGGCTATTTGAGAGACTGCCTACTTCCGTACAATCCGGTCCGCCCCCTCAGGTCATCATAGAAGGGCCTACATCTACATCATAGAAGGGCCTTCTAAAAGTGTCGTCGCCTTCAGAGGTGAGAGGGGCGGCGACAAGAAATAGGGCCTTCTCAGTAGTGGCACCGACCTTATAGAATCTAAATTTGCGAACTGTGCCCTCCTTAGAGGCCTTTCGGCGGGGCCTGAAAACATTTCTTTTTACACAAGCCCTCTGAAGTTACCGCCCAGCCTAACATTTTAGAGGTCTAGCTCTCTCTCATAAGAGCCTTTTACTGTTGCTTTTATTCCTCTCTGTTTTATTCCTCTCTGTTTATTTTTAGATTGTATTAATGTCTTTTAAGCATTTTTATATTATATAGTCACAGTTTTATGATGTATATGTATTTTATGGCTTGCTCTTATTGTATGCTGCTTTGGATCCCCCCTATGGGGTGGGAAAGCGGGGTATAAATTTAATATATAAAATATTGGCAGCAGGAAACAGGATTTATCTTGTTGGCTGTGTGCTCCCTGAGGCATTTGGTGGGGCCACTGTGTGATACAGGAAGCTGGACTAGATGGGCCTTTGGCCTGATCCAGCAGGGCTCTTCTTATGTTCTTAAATAAAATAATAAATAATAATCCCTCACAACTTTACTGAATACAAGGGGAGCTGAACAACAGCTTCTGGATATGCCCCCTGATGCATTTACTGGCCATGCCCCCTGGTGGTCATATGGTTTCACCTTAATGAGAAAGTGGCACTTCCTGCATATTCAATGAGAGCAAGAAGTCTGATTACACAGGGTTTTAACTTCCATGAAGTGCAGGCACCTCTCGGTTTATGCAGTGGATACATTTTTGGAAAGTAGTGCATTATCTCAGAAACATGTAAATTAAGACTATTTTACCATAAGAATGTATGTAAATGGTACAGATTAGAGATATGGAGCATGCACCGCCATCTTGGAGTCTGGCCAAAGGAAGCAAGGCAGGCTGGCTGCTTGCTGGCTGACTAGACCCGTTCCCCAGCCCTCCCTCTACCCTAACCAGCTGGGAGGGTGAAGAAGTCTCCCCTGCTTCCTCTTCTTTGGTGCTTGCCACTGGCTTTTCCCATCCCGCTGCTCCTATAGCTGCAAACAGACAGGCAGGCATGCCCACCGCACTTCCCTTCACGTTGCTGCCGTTTTCACCCACTGAAGCCCCCCCCCCCACTTCTTCTCCATCCCTCTCTCAACCTGTCTAATTAGTCTGCCTTCCTTGGACTCCTCCTGCGCTCTTCCAAAAATTTACAAGCGTAATTCAGGTTTCGATATTAAATAAGCGTGTTATTCCAAAAATGTCTAAATCAACATGTGTAAAACGAGAGGTACCTGTACAGAGGTAGAGTTCCTTTCTCATGGAAGCAAAATGCATAGCCACAGGGTATGTCCATTGGGCACATCAGTATCAGAGGGTGGAACTAGAAGGTGCCGTCTTGCTCCCTTCACTATGTTTTGTAAATGTGGAGGGATTATGTGAGCTAAGGTACTGTAATCTTGCCAGGCTTTCCAGCAACATCAACAATAGGTAATGTTTCACTCTGATCCAGAATAGGAAGATGAGTGAAACTCAGTTCTGAGCAAAGAATACGTTCTACCCAGTGATTTTATGCATTTGGGGAATTTCACCTGGGTAAGTTTTCTTTCCACAGAATAACTTTTACTGTAGGCAGTATTTTTTTTCCTCTTAGCACTTGAGTTCTCTAACCCCTACGACAGAACTCCTTGAGGGGCTCTTTACATAAAGAGAGGGAGCATTTTGTAATCCCCCGTTGTCTTCTGAGAGACAATTTTTGCCGTGTTACTGGAAAAGAAACTTCATAGCATTGTGCAGTGGGGACAGAGCAGAAGTTTTATCATGTTACTTCTTTTCATTACAGAACTGGGCTCCAACTTTGATTCTAGATCTCATCTTGTGGCATACACATCACATTTTGTTAGTTGACAAGTTCTGCGTCAAATATTCACTTCTAAACATTTTTAGGGCAGAAATTGGAATTTCAGAGTTCTGAAAATGTTCTGCAAAATCCTTTCACTGTACTTTTGTGTATGCTTTGCTATTCGAGGAGATGTTCACACACACACACACACACACACACACACACACACACACACACACACCACTGCTACTGTACTTCTGTGCCCTTCCTCTCCCCAACTATCCTTTTCCAAGTGATTCCCAGCCAATCAGGGATCATGTAATAACTGTGCCACTTCACCAGTCCGGTTAGGCTACATGATGACATTCCACAACCAAACCAGAGTGAGGACAGGAAGCATTGTCCTCGCTCTGAATGCAGTCAAGCAAGAGCCGTACTGAGAATATTTTTACCACTGTTCATAGCCTCTCCACAACTGAAAATGTGCTCCCCCTTCTGGTTTTGTTTCAGTGAGGTTATATGATGATCCTGACCCTTCATGATCCCATGAACCATATCCCGCCAGGCCTTCCTGTCCTCCACTATCTTCCTGAGTTCGCTCATTTTCATGTTCGTTGCATCGGTGATGCTGACTAACCGTCTCATCCTTTGCCTTCCCCTTCTCCTTTTGCCTTCAATCTTTCCCAGCATCAGAGTCTTCTCCAGAGAGTCCTCTCTTCGCATTAGGTGGCCAAAATATTTGAGCTTCAGCCTCAGTACCTGTCCTTCCAGGGAACAGTCAGGGTTTATTTCATTTAGGATTGACTGATTTGATCTCCTAGCAGTCCAAGGGACTCTCAGGAGTCTTCTCCAGCACCACAGTTCAAAAGCATCTATTCTTCGGCGCTCAGCCTTCCTTATTGTCCAACTCTCGCAACCATACATTGCTACTGGGAACACCATCGCCCTGACTATGCGAACTTTTGTTGGCATGGTGATATCTCTGCTTTTTATTATGCTATCTAAATTTGCCATAGTATGTATATACTGAGTATATAGTTAGCCACAACTAATTTAAGCTTTTCTAATGGATCTTCTGCTTTACTCTTTGCATAAGAACATAAGAACATAAGAAGAGCCCTGCTGGATCAGGCCAAAGGCCCATCTAGTCCAGCTTCCTGTATCACACAGTAGCCCCACCAGATGCCTCAGGGAGCACACAAGACAACAAGATACCTGTGTCCAGTCGCCACTCCCTTGCACCGTGCACTACCTTGCGCCACTCCCTTGCATTTTTAAGGGTAGGCTGAAAACACTTAGAACCACTATGGTGTGTAGTGATTAGTGTGTCGGACAAGAGTTGGACTGGGGAAACTAACAGCCCAATCCTGTTTAAGAATACACGGCCGGTATAGGGCTGCCCAGTCCCAATGGGCCTCCTCGAATGTATGTTGGCTCTCGAGCTGACATACATCCAAAGCGGCGGGGTAAGAGTCACCGAGGCTCGCCACCGATATCCCTGCTCCCTCCTGGCCCGGCTCATCCAACGGCCACCCTCCCTTGCCACCCAGCCCGCCCTCCCCCGCCCCTGCACCAACCGGCACATCTCTTACCTGCACCGGTGGCTACAGGGTCTGGGGTGAAGCGGAGTAAGGGCTGCCAGCCTCTGCGCCAGCAGCCCTTACTCCGCGGGTGTCAAAAACGCGCTTTACGGCGCGTTTGTGACACCCGGCGCCTGTGGAGCATGCACTCCGTAGGCGGAAGATTATGCAGGATCACGCCGTAAATTCAGATTCCCACTTAGCCATGAAGCTCACTTTTTAAATTTGGGCCACTTTCTCTCTCATCCTAACCTAATTCACAGGGTCATTCTGAAGATAAAGGGGAGGGAGAACAAGGTACGTTGCCCTGAGCCCCTTGGAGGAAGGATGAGATATAAATGCAATTAATAGCAATAACCTTGGGTGAAAAAAAAATGTATGTTTGAAATGGTCCAGAAATCTTGAGCCAGGATTGAAATCTCAAAGGAATAGTTGCAGATAGTTCTCCCAGGGACTAGATAGGATTTTGAAGTGTACAAAACTTGGTTTTATATTGATCAAACAGACTTTAATTAAAGTCAGTGGGAAACTAAGTTACCATCAGTCATGGACAAACTGCAGTTAAAAAAAATACAGTTCTGAATGTGCAAAGATATGTTAATTACATGATCTCATCTTTATTTTAGGATACAAAACAATTACCTAGCCTTACAAAGAATTAATCAAGACCTAGAAGACAAATTGTACAGGATGGTAAGTACAGAGGATTGTTAGATTATTATTCGGTATATCTTCAAACATATTGACACTGATAAACCTTACGTTTAAGCTATGGGAGCCTGATTTCATAACTTTAATTAGGTGTTCTGCAATTCTACATAAAAATGTCTTCATTCTGTAATGAAAGCTCTCTTGACTGGAGATAATGTTGAGAAAAGTGAGAATTTGTTGGCCTGTGTGCACATGCATGCCTTGCCCCTTATCTGCCCCATCAGCAGCTAATTAAGTGTTAATTAACATGGATTTTAAATTGTAATTATTTTCGGAGCCCTTCTGTCTCTTTGATTTTGTTTTTGGGCTTATTTTTGTACTTTGGAAAATGTACTTTGGTGGGGTGGGGGAGGGAGGAGCTGATTTTGGGAAGTGTGACAGAGAAAAAAGAGATCCTTGCATGTCTGTCTGTCTGTCTGTCTGTCTGTCTGTCTGTCTGTCTGTCTCTCTCTCTCTCTCTCTCTCTCTCTCTCTCTCTCTCACACACACACACACACACACACACACACACACCTCACAAAGTTAAATAAGACATTTTTTCACATTTAAAATTGTTTTAGTACTTTTTTATTTAATGATTAATTACCTGATTAATCCAATTAATTAGCAGTTAATTAGCAGGGGGTACTTCAGAAAATTGGACCATGATAGGGGGTACCCAGGCCTCCAAAGGTTGAGAACCCCTGCTCTAGACCCCTCAGTACCAGTAGCAGCATTAGAGGACAATGTCACATCTGGATGTGGGCAGGGGTGCCGTGGCTTTGCTCCAAGGCTGCCAGCAACCTGGTGCCAGCACTGCAGTGCCACATTTCTGACCACTGGGAGCCTGCACAGATAGGACATAATGAGCTGAAGTTAATATGTAACCTAGTGAGCTACCTAGAACCACGTGTGCTCTGGCCATAGCTCAGTGATAGAATGCATGTGTTACATGCAGAAGGTTCCAGATTCAGTCTTCAGCATTCTCCCAACAAAACGACCTTGGGTAACAAGGACAGGAAAAGTCCTTTCTCTGCCAGAGGCCTTCAATGACTGTTGCCAGACAGAGTAGGTAGCCCTGGCCTATGTGGTCTAACTTAGCATAAGAGAGACAGCTTCATATATTCATGGGCCCTGTTCAGGCACAGAAGGGAAGAAGGGTGTGCAACGTTGGCCCCTATGATTGGCAGGCACTGTGAAACCTCTGGATTGGCCAGGTCTGGAGCAGATTCCAGCTAGCTGGTCTTATGCTCTTGCCCGGTCAGCAGGGCAGAATCTTGCTCATGCTCTATTAATTATTAGTATTGATGATAATATTTGGAGCCTGCATTTCAGTCTTTTCGATTGAAATGTCCCTGGTGTCATCTTTATGAAGTTGCGCATTTTAAGACATTTGATGCGTGTCATCTTTATAATGATGTCAAGGACCACCTATGCCTGTAGGTTCCTGCTCATGCTTTGAGAGCATCTGGTGAGGGTCTCTGGGTTTCCCCGTCTGCTATGGTCAGATGGGCATTGAAAGGGGAATGGACTTTTTCTGTGGCTGATTCCATTTGTGGAATGCTTTGGCCTTTGTGTTGTTTTTTCCTTTTGTATAGTTGTATTGCTATGTTTCTTTTTATTTTGATTTTGTAAACTGCCTCACATAACTTACTGAGGTGGGACACACACATTTATTAAATTAATAAATAGGCAGTACTGAAGATGATCATGATGATATGATTCATTTATTATTTAAATCCAATAAATGATGTTTCAAGTTCTTTGAAGAAATATTTTTTAATTTCATTGTCTCGTCACTTTCTTGAAATTAGTTCCTTCCTGGATTCTTCTTTGTCATAGATTCTTCTTGAACGTGCCAACCGCCTTAGCTGTTCTGTGTCATTTTACAGCATTCATATTTCCATTCTGTCTTTGTGATTTGAAAACAGCATCTTGAATTGTCTTGTCCAGGGGCATGATAGGGTTATAGTTATGACAAATCCCTGAAGGATTGTTATGAGACATTGTTTTATGCCATGAATCCTGCTTTCATAGAGAAGACATATAACATGTTTATATGATTATTAAAACAAGATGTTTTCCTTGATAAAAAAAATATATTTCATCTCCAAATGTGTTGGGACTCATTGAATGGTGTTGCAGCAAACGGTTCTGCACAGTGTTGCATCCATTTTTGGGTACATCTCCAAGTGCAGAGTGGACCATGCAAAAAATTCTGGACCAGACATTAGAATGTACAGTATTATTATCTTTGGGTTTTCAATATATTGTAATTTGCCTTAAGTCATCAGGTGGGGGACGGTCAACTATCCAAATAAGTGAGTCTGCCATATGTAAGTATAGGACTATATGTTATATCAGAAACATGGGGCTGCCACTGAAAATGGCAGCCCCATGTCAAGTTTCCCCCTTCCTCCTACTTTAACACAATTTCCTTGTGTTCTGATTTTTTAATGCTGAGTGTTAATCCCATAATTAGCCACCCACCTGTAGCCTTCTAAAACCCGTAGCTAAGCGGGCACACAAAACATAAGATGGCCAAGTCTCTTCTAGCCCCCTTGTAATGCAAGCGCTGATTAGAGGTAGAGGAAGATGTCAGGACATGAGGTATTTTGTAGTACATGTTACAGAGAGGGGAATGTGATGATAGTAGCCATGTGTTTCTTAAAACATATAGTTCTATCCTAACTAACACGCATCACACATTCTGGTTATCTTATGCCTAAGTTTGTGGAAAGGAACCCTAATATTTTAAAAGGAGAAAGTTTCCTAAAATTATTTGGGGGAGGGGGATTTCATCTAGAATGTTCTCCTCTAAGAGACAAGCATTTCTTTTCGCCGAAGACGTTGTCCGAAGACGCCTCCGTGGTCATGTGGCCGGCATGACTCTCCTTGCCGCAGCGTGTAGCATGCGGCTGGAACACGGAGCGCTGTTTACCTTCCCGCAAGCGGTACCTATTTATCTACTCACATTAACATGCTTTGGAACTGCTAGGTTGGCAGGACTCTAGGGGAATGTTATTTGAAAACTCACAGCTATCATCACTGCATACTAGAAAAACGAACCTTAGATTGAGCTGACTCAAAACGTTCCTGTCTTTTGAGTTGTAGCTCCTCTATAGAGACTATATTTAGGTCATCCCCATTTAACTTTCACAGGGCACACTAAAAAAAAGCTGCTCTTGGAAAAGAAATAGTAAGAGAGATGATTTAAATCACTCCAGTTGCTCAAAGTCATATTGAAAGTCACCGTCCCTCATAAAGGAGCAAAAATGCATGAGGGCTGCCAACTTGCTACTACAAGAGTCTGGCCAACTTTCCTCCTCTCTTGTCTGAAACTCTGCCTACAAATCTGGAGAGGACAATGTTTTCTTGTAGGATCAGAATAGCAAATGTGAATCAGTTCATCCCTAAGAACTGCCTGTGCAGGATCAAACGAGGCTTCCAGAACTGTCCAGCAGTGGCCCCCCAAGTGCTCCTGGGAAAGTCCCGAAGCAGAGCAAGATGAGGATACCTGTCTAGTCTGTTTCCAACCAGCAGTGGTCAGCTAGATGTCTCTGGAAGCTCAGAAGCAGATAATGAAAGTGATGGTCTTCCACTGTGATATTACCTCAACAACTCAGACATATACTGCCTTAGATTGTGGAGGTTATACAGTATTTAGCTAGTACCAATTGATAGATCCATCCTCCATGAATGTATCTAATTAAGGCCATCCAAGCTAGAGGCCTTCACCACTTCTGGTTGCAGCGGAGTCCACAAGTTCATTATCTGCTGTGTGCATCGCTTCCTTTGGTCTGTCCTGAATCTACTGTCAATCAGCTTCCTTAGATGTTATAGAAAAAATATATAGAATTTTTATAGAAAAAATTATAGAATTTTTATATATATATATATATATATATATATATATATATATATATATATATATATATATATATAAATTATGTCTGCTCACTCTTCCCAATAATTTCATTTCTGCCTGGAGAGCTTCTTTCTCCTCTGCCCCCGTACTAAGGGGTGGGGCTGCCGTGCACCTTTTAGTGTTTTTGGCAGCTTTGCTCCTATCGGAGTGAAGCCACTGAAAACACTAAGTGGTGCGTGCAGTGGCAGCTGTCCCAAGTCTTCTGGCCAGCTGATCAACTGGTCGAAAGACATGGGGCAGCCGCCGCTCCGCCGCCTCTTAGTGTTTTTGGTGGCTTCGCTCCAATTGGAGCAAGACCACCAAAAACACCAGGAGGCCCGCACGGGACCAGGAAGTGGGACCCAGAGGTGATGTCATGATGTCACGTGATATCATGACACTGCCCAGGCTACCGATCGTCTGGCTGCACCACTGTTCATAGCCCAATCCTATTGGGTTTTTCTACTTGCCTGACCTAGCATTCTAGCAGTGGTACCTGCCTTATGGCAGTTGCAAAAGATTGCGTGCTTCCAGAACGCCAACGGAGAGGCTAAAACTGGCCCCGCTCGCAGAGGCCGGTCAATGAAGGCCCACCGACTCGGGAAGGTTGGTGGGGAGAGCAGAACGGCGTGGGGGGATGGCAGAACAGGATGGAACGGGAGGAGTGCTGGGGATGTGATGGAAGTGGGAGGGGGTGGCCCCCAGCACAGGCAACTTGCGCCAAATACTATCCCCTCCTATAGCAGCCAGCATGCCCCTTTTCTCTCCTTGGACTTGCATTCTGGATTAATAGAGTAATTGTGTGCAATGGGCATGGCTGCTCCTAAACACAGCTTGCCTCCTACGCTGATACAAAAGGGTTTTTCTCTCACTTAATGTAAAAATAATATGTACCTGAGTGTACCTAAACTGTATCTATTTTGACACTAATGCTCTAATGTTTTATGGATAGCTGTCAGGGAATGCCAGGCTCTGTGGCAAACAGCATATTTTAATTCAGTTTGCAGTTTTAACCCAGATGCCCTTGATCTGTCCCATTTGTTAGCCATTCACATACAGAGGAATGAATAGAAGAGGGGGGCAGTAGCAGAAGTGTGTGGGGAGCAGACGTTCTAGTCCACTGGTTAGTGTTTTTATTTTATGTTTTAAGTTATATTGCTATTATTATTCTTGTAAATGTGTAGGATCTGCTCACTGCTTCGCATGAACACACAGAGGTCGGAGCAGGGCCAGTGGGTGTAATCTCATTCCCCCCTCCATGTGGTCAAACCCAAGGATATGTCACATGATGTCAATAGGGCTAAAGTCATGTGATCAGTCTGCATTCTCGATAAAAGCTCAAGCCGCTTTAAAACTAGGCACCTCCTTTCAAAGTGAGCAGCCATGCTTCTGCTGTTGCATGAGAGAAAGTCTCTTTCTCTCCCATGCCTGACTCAAGGGGGGAGGGGTTGTGCCTGGGGCACAGGAAATTGGCCCCCTCTGCCACCACCACTGCTTCATCATCATCATCCATCCCCACCTTACCTTCCGGCAGGCAGTGGCAGCAGCAACAGCCCCTGCCACGGGGAAAACTGCACAAAAAGTTGGCAATCTGCTTCCCTGTCTCCTTCCTCATGCGATAAGCCTGCTGCTTTTTCATTCAAAACTGCCCCCTCCCAAAGGTGCTTTTCATTTTTTAAAAGAAAGGAATCAGGCTTACACACATTTGCACATCATGTGTCTCTGGTTCCAAAAAGATTGCCAATCTCTTCCTAAATCTTTTTTTTATTTTCACAGCAGAGAAAAATCACCCTGCTTAGATAAGACAGTCTAGAGGCTTGGAGGCCTAGAGGAAGGCATGACATTAATCAAGATATGCATATTACAGTCTGTGTGGCAAGAAGGCTGGCTTGGGTATGGATTTTTTATAATTGGGCCCTCCACACTCCTACCACTGTGTTTGAAGGATATGGAATCTTTAATGTTTTGACATCAGCTGTCAGCAGTGTTATTAGTTCACCCCTTGTTACTTATTGATTTAATTATTTGTCACATTTTGGGAAAACAAACCTTTCCTTTGTACAGGCTGCTGTCAATGCAAGATCACCGCTGAAGATAACATTAGAAGGGCTCAAGGGAGTTAGCCGTGAATTAGTTCCTTTCCTTCCCCTCCGGATAGAATGTCCTTGCATAAATGCGTTACTACAGCTACCAAGTCGTGCGCTCCACTTACTCGTATGCAATGTGGCAGATGCACTGTTTCATACAGCAAAGACTTTGAGCTCTGTAGAATGTTTGGGCCAATCTGTGCAAACCACCTGGCATGTACCTGTGTTCAGTCGGGCTCCTGACAAAGTGGCTGTGTGATTTGCCTCACCATGAATCATTCCACTGTTCAACCTTTTGTTTTCTCTGTTGAGCTTTGATTGCTCATTCAGGCTACATGTAGGTGTTGATAATATAATGAGTTTATTAATCAGGGTTATATTCAGCTCCCTGGCAGGATTCTAAACACAGGCCTGCAGCAGGATTGTCCTAATCCAAGAGAGGGGGCTGCACTTAAAGGCACAGTGCACAGTTAATGCATGATCCCTGAATACAGCATAGTCTTTGTGTTTGGCCTTACAGAGGCCTCCCGAATGTACGCCAGCAAAATTGGTGGCGTGCATTTGAGGAGACTCATAAGGGCTGGCGTGTTACTCTGGGTAAAGGGACAAACGTGCCTTTGCCCCAAGGAGGCCGCAAGCTGCCCAATCCTGCTCAGGATGCGGCAGGTGCTTTATGTGCGCCACCACATCCTGCTAGACGGGATTGGACAGGAAGAGTTCTAATATATCCCTATGTACCTCCATGCTGTTTCAGCTAATCTGCATAGTTACGTGCATTTGAAAAGCAATCAACCTGCTATTTTTGCAAACATCTAGTGCTCTTATTTCTCATGACTCTGAATACCAGAAGTCTTTCAAAATTAAAATTGTTTTTCTTTTTTTATATGTTTTGGCTGCAGTGCTTCATTCTCTGAACATCCTGATTATTTAAGAGCTTACTCCAGTGAAAGTGTTTCCTTGCTTTTATGAATAAATGTGCTGTATTGACTTAGGCGATTCTCGTTCTGTTTTGTGAGGGTTATGCTATGCATCATAAGTAATGTGGGGCATTGCAGCAGCCTGATGGTTCTCCCGGCATAGCCCCAGCATCCAGGGAGTTCGAAATCCCAGCCCCAATAGTCCTGGCACAGGTGTACAAGCGGGCAGAGCTAAAGTAGAGATGTGGAGGAGCAAGCGTTGGAAAGTGCCCAGTCTTAAGTCTCTGGCGACTCCACACAGGGCAGCTCCACACTTTATGCAGCGTTGCTGTGGGTATTCTTGTGTTACCCAAATGTTTTTTGTGCAGCAAACACATGAAGTGTGGACAATGGATGCATGTCTAGAGATCACACCAAAGGTCCACCTAATCCAGCATTTGCTGCCCGCAGTGGCCAACCAGATACCTCCAGAAAGATCACAAGTAGGACTTGAAGGACGGTAGCCCTGTTGCTCTCTATTAGTGGCATACTGCTTTTGAACACGGCTGTTTCATTTTGTCATCGTGGTCCTTAATAGACCTCACCTCCAGGGATTTATCTATTAGCCTTTTAAAGCCATCTGAGGTCATCATCATCATCATCACCACCATACCTTGTTGTCATGAATTTCATATAAATGCATCATGTGTTGTGTGAAGATGCATGTGTGTGGAATCTTCTTTCACATACAAAGAAAGGCTGAGCATGCATTTCAAGAAAAGGTTGAACATGCATGGTGGCCCTTTGAGTTGTAGCCATTCTGTCTTAGAGCAGAGGCTTCTCTTACCCGGTTCACTGTATCCTATGAAATTTTGCTAAGTGGTATAGTAAATGGTCCAAGCCCAGAGCTGTGCATGCACCACAATGCTCTCATCTAATCCAATGATCAGTACAGTCAGATATAATAGATCCCTAAATCAGCTGCTCAAGGGCGATTCAGTCTCCTTAGTCCCCAAAGAAGTAATTAGGTAAAGGTAAAGGTATTCCCTGACAATTAAGTCCAGTCGTGTCCGACTCTAGGGTGTGGTGCTCATTCCCATTTCAAAGCCGAAGAGCCAGCGTTGTCCGAAGACGCCTCCGTGGTCATGTGGCCGGCATGACTCTCCTTGCCGCAGCGCGTAGCATGCAGCTGGAACACGGAGTGCTGTTTACCTTCCCGCAAGCGGTACCTATTTATCTACTCGCATTGACATGCTTTGGAACTGCTAGGTTGGCAGGAGCTGGCCAAGCAACGAGCGCTCACTCCGTCACGGGAATCGAACTGCCGACCTTTCAATCGACAGCTTATGGTTCAGCGGTTTAACCCGCTGCGCCACAATCATTAAACCATAAAAATAATGTAGCGGGGCCAGTGAAAAATCTGAGAACACCAGACATTGTAGCCTTACTGATGCTAAGCAAGTGTGAACCTGGACAGCAATCTAGATGAGAGACCAGCAGGACTGGATATGCATAGAATAATTGTTTAAAAAAATGTTTAGTGGAACAACTGGTGGGAGGGTGGGCAGCAATTTTATTGGACCCACCCACCCAGCCCATTAGCAATCAGGAATTGAAGTTCAAGCCTGGTTCATAGTGAGCTAATCCCACCATGAATCATCCCTGCCACTGCCATCTCCATCCCTTCCCCACCAAAACTTACCTGGAAGTAGGGAAAGGGACAGTGAGCTCCAGAGGCGAAACAAGGGTGGAGCGAAGGCAAGTAGTTTTGCAAGACTCCGTTACACTGGAGTCAGCGGCCCCTCCCCCTTGCTGTTGGAGCCATTCCAGCAGCAACAGGGGAGTGTCTTGCGTGTTGCCTTTGCTGCCAGAATGGCTCCAACAGCAAGGGGGAGGGGCCGCTGACTCCAGTGTAACGGAGTCTTGCAGAACTACTTGCCTTCGCTCCACCCTTGTTTCACCTCTGGTGAGCTCTTCACTAGGCCCTAGGTGCTGCCATAAGTGAAACCGCTGAAGGTGTTAGTAATCATGGGAAGTGCATTTCCCATGGGCCATCACATCCCTAGATATCTACTAAAAGCATGTTCAGGACATCAGAAACTAGGGCAATTACTTTGCTTGTGGCACTATCTAGGGCCTAAAGTGGAGACCCCACTACAAGCCCTCCCCACAGATATTGCCACAAAAAAATGGAGACAGGGGGAAAAATAGATGGAAGTGGGGGGTTTATAGCTGTAGGGAGACGAAGGGAGCCTCTAGGCCCACTTTGCACTCTTGATCATGTAACTGGAAGCACGTTGGAGCCTTGACCCAGAATAGGCTCGTATGTAAACGAGTTTAATTCTGAGTAATCAAATCCATCACCAGCACATGGAAATGCAACTGTGGACTTATTTGTCCAAAGTGTGACAGGTTTTGGAATAGCTGCCAGAACTTTTTGGATCATGATTCAGAAGTGTGGAAAATATGCCTCTCAGTGTACGTGTGTGCATTTCAGAAGCAAGTTTGCTGTTGAATTTATAATCCATGTGTTGAGTCTGAGCAATGAGCATATACAGTACAGGCTGGATTCTTGAGGAAACCTTTTTCACCTGGACACTTAGTAAAGTCTAACCCTGAATATTTTTCAAGCACGTTCTTTCTATCTGTTCTATGTTTTGATGCCTGCAGCTAATCTACAGCTAGAAGGAACACCTATATTTTATTTAATTTTACTGAATAATTCACTTTTTTAAACGTATTGTTACCCTCCCCAAGTTTCTGGGGTTTTAAAAAAATGTGTAACCATCTTCTGATATGATTTGATCATACAATGAGATAAACAGTAACTATCTCTCAGTGCAATTCTGTGTAACTTTGCACCGGTGTAACAGCATCTGCTGTTACACCGGTGCATCTACTGTTACACCAGTGCCACATTACACAGGATTGCGCTGAAAGTCTCTTAAATGAGATTTTAATGAAACCTCAGCTCTGGTCCACAGTCCCTAATTCCTCCAGGTTATACAAAAATCTCCTCTACAAGGGCCATGATGACTCCCTATTACAAGAAGAGGAGAAGGAATGGGAGGTAGATGTAGCAGCTGTTTCCGCCAGTGACATTTTATCCTCATACACATTTTCTGTAATTAACTCTGTTTAGTGCTGATTTAGTACCATTATAACAGAAACAAAGAGCATTTGATCCATTGCCAACCTCTTCACTGAAGTGTCTCAAACAAGATTACTTGCGGCTTTAATGTCTCCAAAAAAGAAAAGGGGAAATTATGCTCTTTAAACATCTCTATCAGTAAGGTTGCATGGAACTCATGCATCTGCTTGTCCACAGCCCAACGCTTGTACCTCTGGTAGTTCAAACTCCATTGATGGAGGCAATGTAATGTGTGTACTGTATACCTGGGCCACATGATTAGAGGGATGAGAGCAGTTATCTGGGTGCTGTCCCTGCAGGAGGTGCTGAACAGACAGTTATGGTGCTGCAGCTACAATTGCAGTAGCAGCAGCAGCAGCAGCTACTGCTGCTGCAAATCTATGATCTAAGCTTCAGCCCCAGTTCTGCTACTGGCCATTTTGCCAGGTCAAGGGAAAAAAGGTTTACTGTGAATGCTAGGAAGCCAGAAGTACTCTCTAGAGACAGTCCGCACCGATGGAAAACCAGTTTTAAAATTGGTTGTGTGAATGAATTTGAAACACGCTGGCAGAGAAACATATGTGGCAGCAGCAATGCCATTATGAAAATATTATCATTAAGCATACTTATCTACTGTTTTTCAACAAAAAAGTTCACAAAGCAGTTTACAGAGAAAATCAAGTAACTAATCTATGTTAAGCTTTCTAAAATAGCAAGCCATGTGCATTGACTTCAGTTGGATGCTTTGGCTGTTAGACAGAGTTGGAGGGGAGTGAAGGTAAATTATGACAGGCAACATTTTAGAGAAATTACACACAGGAAAATAGGAGCCCTGTGTGACCCACCACCCGTTCAAACAGTGGCCCAGGGAAGAAGTGGGGTGGAGCTTTCCCCTGTACTTTGGAGATAGATAGATTGCAATCTATTTCCTGGGTGCTAAGGAAATGGGCTCCTCATCTGCAGACTAACTGAGAGCAAAGTAAAAAACAGGAATGAAAATATGGCACGGCCCAGCCTAAAATATATGTATCTTACTATGTTGAAGGCAAAAGGAGAAGGGGAAGGCAAAGGATGAGATGGTTAGACAGCATCACCGATGCAACGAACATGAAAATGAGCGAACTCAGGAAGATAGTGGAGGACAGGAAGGCCTGGCGGGATATGGTTCATGGGATCACGAAGGGTCGGACACAACGACTGAACAACAACAACAACAAATGCAATACTGAGGTTTATAGACTTTGTGGCCAAAAATCCCACCTACCCCAATTTGGGCAAGTTCAGTCAACTAACGTAGAAGGAGTGGCTTGTACTAGGGAATAGGAATGGAAAGCTCTTAGAATCATGGAATGGAAAAGCCAACGCTGGTTTCTGAGCCCACCACTTCATGTTTCCAAACTTTACCCAAGCATGAGTAATGTGTAATCATTTCTAAATTGATTTCTAAGATTAATAAGTCAAGAAGTTACATTCTGTGCCAGGGAGACGTTTTGTGCTATGTTCAGTTGCAGTCACTTTCACTGCAGTCACTAATCACTTTCAAAGAAATGTAGTTTTCAGGGAACAATCTTCCAACCCGATAAACATTTCAGGTGCTTCACGGCATTAAAATAGAAGCTTAAATACTGTTCAGAATGTTTTCCTCCTGAAAGTCTATGTCATTTATTATGAGGAAACATATTTATACACATTGTTTTAATATATATACTTGTCCTGTTTCAACGTTACCACTAGATAGAAACAGTTCTTACTGGCCAACAGAACACTTTTCATTGAGAATCAGATAGTGAGCAGCAACTAGTTGCCGTGGGAACAAAGTTATCTAGCACAAATATTTTAAAATCTTTATTATTAGGGCAGAGTTGAAATATCACCCATGAAATATTTGGTGGTGAAAAGGGAAGGGAGCCAATAAAATCTCCAAACGCACTTTATTTTTCATGTCTTTTACCAGTTTGCAGTCAATGTTCCCTCCTTTCTGTGCCATTTTTCTTCTTTAGTCTGACTTTTTAGTGCCATGTCTGAAAATGGTTTTTAACTTCTTGTTTACCTTTTGACGTTCCAGTGAAATCACCCGTCCTATGAGGCTGATTTGATTTCCCTAACGTCCGTGGTTAGTCTTTGCAGTATATCACTGCAAAATCCTGGACCATTCAATATAATCACAGGCATGCATGCTGGACAACTTTATAGAGGATGGCAGTGTTTGGAATGATAAACAGTAACATATGACAGATGTTTGAACAGCCCCATCAATCATTCAGACTGCACCATTACCGTGCTTTCATGCAAGGAACTGCACAGTACTTTAAAATTCAACAGCATCAACCTTTTACGTATGATCCACATTGAAGAAGGAAGACTCAAACGGAAGCTGCATCAGCTTGACATCATTGTTAAGGCCAAAAATTTGGAATCTTAAGTTTACAATAGCTAACCGATAGTGATCCTACCGTATCAACCTCAGTGATGAAGAATTTTGGAAATCGTATGCGCTTTTATGGATATATACTCGTTGGTAAATGTAAGGCATGAGGAATTTTTGGCATACAAAATGTGGCAAGATTAAGAGAATATTATTTATTTTATTTATTTATTTTTCACATTTTTATACTGCCCTTCCTCCAAGGAGCTCAGAGTGGTGTACATATTTCCTCCCCTCCTTTTTGTCCTCACAACAACCCTGTGAGGTAGGTGGGGCTGAGAGATAGTGACTGGCCCAAGGTCACCCAGGAAGCTTTGTGGCTGAGCGGGGATTTGAACCTGGATCTTCCAGGTCTAAGTCTGACTCCCAAACCACTACACCATCCTTAAGGATCTTAAGAAGGAACAGTTGTAAGGGAGGTAGACTGAACCACCTGCTTCAAGGGGCCAAATATTCTCCATCCTATTCTCTATATAGGGCAAGCAAGAAAAGGATGGCGGGACTGACCTCCTCCAGCACAGCTTCCAAAGAACATAGCCGCAAAGCTGAAGGAGGAGGTGGGAGTGCCTGTAGTAACCAATCACTTTCCAGCAATCGGGAAGAGGATCACCACCTCCCTCCTCCTCACCACCTCTGTCACCCACCACATCTTCAAAACTGGCCAGGTGGAGACGATCTTGGGAGCAGAACTCTCAAGATCTTTCCTGTCCAGCCAGTTTTGAAGTTGTGGTGGGCAGTGGAGATGAGGAGGAGGGGATGTGTGTGCACCCAGATAATGAGGGCAGCAGTTCTGGATGGCACTTTATCATGGACCAGAGCTGCAGCTAACTAGGCATTGTGGTGGTTATATGCTACCTCTAGAGTCAGAATGCCTCTGAATACCAGTTGCAGGGGAGCAATGGTGGGAAAAGGCTATTTGCCTCTTGCTTCTGGGCTTTCCAGAGGCACTTGATAGACTACTGTGGGAGGACAGGGTAATGCACTAGATAGGCCTTTGGTCTGATCCAGCAAGGCTCTTCTCATGTTCTTATAACATGCAAGGAAATGTGACATATGTAGGGTTCCCCACTGCTGGTCATGTTTAAGGCAGTCTGGTGGCCCTTTATGTAGTTCTTTTATTATTTATATCCCACCATTTAAGATAAAACCATCAAAAGGCAGCTTCCAGAATTAAAAGTGCAGTAAAACAGCAATACTGTATATTAATAAGACCACAATAAAATATAATACACAGCATCACCACCATACATTAAGAGCCAGCAAAGACTTAAAATCATGCATTGAAAGCCTCGCAGAATAGCGGAGTCTTTAACTGCAGCTTAAAAGAAGTGGAGATGAGGGCTTGATGATATCCTAAGGGAGCAAGTACCACAGCTGTGGTGTTACCATCAGAAAAGGCCTGTCCCTGGCACATGGCAAACACAGAGTGGGCCAGAGAGACTGGTCAGCCTCTATGGCCAGAGAGGTGTACCAGCGCAGTGTGCATCCAGGCCATAGATCCCTGGCATGCTAATACTGAATGCTTAGGGAACAGTGACCAGATCAGATGTGATTGTCAGGAGTTGGGCGCGGCGGAACTGGAGGGGGTCCGGCGGAATGCCGGGGTCCAGTGCAGCTGGGCATATTTTGGCCTCAGATTGGGCGAGGGAGGTGGTTTGCAGCACCCTACTCTTCCTCTGGCCCTGAATTGGGAATCAGCCTTGGTTGAGGCCAATCCTTTCCCCCAGGCAGCTTTTCCTGGCTCTCCACCTCCTCCCTCCTTGGCCATCTCCCCCTTTATGGCAGTCTTGCCCCAGATGTTCGACCTTCCCCCCTCCTGCCCCGCCCCTGAGGCGGGCTGTAGCGAGCCACAGCTCTTAACTCTTGTTCTGCCAGGGGCGGCTCCTGCAAGGAGTCTGCTTGTAGCCCGTGTTGCCAGTTCCTCCTCTGCTGAGGCCGGACTGAGCCACGTGGGTGGGGGGTAAGGGGGCATAGTCTGTCCCCATGCCATTGGCCTGGCAGGAGCATGCGCAGGCCGGCTCTCACTGGGGATCGTTGTTGGCCTGCCACCACAATCTCGTTTTGCGAGATTGAGCAGGGCAGGGAAGGAGTCGACGGGCTGTCTGCACCTCATTGCGGCAGCAAACACCAGCAGGCTGCCTCGGTCACCCCGGGGATGGCCTCGGTCCAGTTGGACGCAGCCCGGGACTTTGGTGGAGCAGACGTCGTGGCAGGCCAGGTTATGGTGCACCCTGCGCTGGAAGAGTCAAACGGCGGAGGGTAACCTGTAGCCAGAGTCACCGAAGGCTCTACTGGAGAGGCTGGCGGCGTCGGTGGAGTATCCCCTCCGTTCAGCAGACCCGGGGGTGAGTCGGAATCCCAACAGTGATGTTGGCCACAAGGGTATAGGGAATTCTCTATCCTTGTGCCAAAGTCTGCCAAGGGAGCCATATCATGTGCAGCAGCCCCTTGTCAGATCCAGTGCGCCAGTTAGCCAAATCCTGTGAGCCCTTGGCTGGCAGTAGCTTTCCAGGACCATTCTTATACCTAAGGTCCTTATAAAAGATTTCAAGAGCGGAGTATTGGGTAACATTCAGGTGCACTATCACTGACCAATGTCTCCCTGCATCATTGGATAGTTTGAATACCTGCTAGGCTACATGGTTCAGCGAGGCTGCCCTTTGTAACAAAACTACTCAACAAGGGCCAAATTCTATGGTTAGCAAGACACAGGTAATGTTGAATTGTTTGTTGGCCAATCCACCGTCATTAAGCTAAGCTCTGCTAACCCTCTTCTAGTTAATCAGTAGTCAACTAGCAGCCTCTCTTCATTAGTCAAGGTTCCCTGGGAGATTTCCCAATAAAGCAGAAATCCTAATTAAACTCATTTCAATTAATTTGGATATGATAGGTTTTACAGAGTGTGTTCTAGGCTGAAGTTCCAATGGGAGTTTTTATTTAGGTGACCAGAAGATTAGTGGGGAGAGGGCACTGCAATACGGCGCCGTCTAAGTGCATTCCTGGTCTAACCCCTCTAATAGGCATAAAACTCTGCTAATCTTGCATAATATTATGGCTTCACTGGAGTCAAACACCTGCTCATTTGACTTTCTCAAGCATTTCATTATTCATGTTAAATTAGGAGGGTTGCCCCTTTTGCCTTCCTCAGAAGAACCTACTGTGGTTAGTCTGAGGCTTAAAAGTTACTCACATCGCAATCCTGTGAAACTCTTGCACCGGTGTAACAGTAGATCCACCAGTATAAGTGCACTTATGCCAGTGTAACTTGGTGTACGTTGACGGATGCAGGACGGACACCAGCGTAACCCCCCTCGGACGCCATGCATGCGCAGTTCTGATGCAGGACAGATTCCAGCGCAACTCCGCCAGTGCAGGGGGCATTCCAGGGGTGTCCAAACATTCCCGGAATGTCCCCTGCACCATCAGAGTTGCGCTGGCGTCTGTCTTGCGTCTGAACTGCGCATGTACGGCGTCCAAGGGGGGTTATGCTGGTGTCAGTCCTGCGTCCGTCGGCGTACGCCGTTACACTGGCATAAGTGCACTTATACCGGTGGATCTACTGTTACACCGGTGCAAGTGTTATACAGGATTGCGCTATCATTCTCTAAAGTGAAGCTAGCTATGCTCCAAGTGCCATTAGCTCAGAAGCGTTGTCGGGATAGGGGTGGGGAGGCCATGGCCCCAAGGCGTCGTACTTGCCTCCAGGATGCGATCCCTCCGCCGCCGCCTTTGAGCTGCCTGGTCCAGCTTGGAGCTGTGCCCTCTCACCTGCCCTGGATCTGTTTGGCTCTGAAATGCCTGCTATTTTGGCTCCAGGGAGCGTGGCTTGCGGTGTCACGTGGTGGCGTCGCATTGGCACCCCCCACACACACGTGGGGGTGAAGCCTCGTCTCTGCATTAGCTAAGAAGCATTTCCATTATTGGGGAACAATGTGAATGTGTTCTCAAGTTTGGAGTACCAAGATTAATGCTGTTTTCTCACAGGATTGCCTGTGTGGTGTGAAAGCATGCTACTCTCCAGTGAGTCTCACTTCAGGGCTGCCCAGAGCAAAAACATGTCTTGGAATAGATATCAGGGCTTACCTTTCACTGCCCACTTACCTAGGCCCACTGAGGACACATGGTAAAAACATCTTGTTAAAGCTAAGCAGGTCTGCATCGCAGGCCATCTGGGAGCCTCATGAATGCCATCTTGAGCTCTGTGATAGAAGCAAAATAAAACATGTACGGAACATGGAAGTCTAGCACAGGTTAAAATGCACATTCTGACAGACATCTAAACAGCATCAGGTATGTGCTTTCTACTTAAGTCTCATATAGCACATACATTGCTCATAAAAAGAGAATTCCTGGGTCAGACCAAGGGTACATCTACATCAGTGTACTGCTTCCTACATCTGTACTGCCAGATGCTTCCAGGGATCTCACAAGCAGAGCATGATGAGGGATCTCACAAGCAGAGCAGCCCTCCTCTCAATCATGATGCTCACTGTGTGACCCTAGCCCAGTCATTAGTTCTGTCTAGCCTACCTCACAGGATTGGTGTCAAGATAAGGGGGGTATATCCCAAATATGCAGCCTGAGCTCCTTGGAGGGAGGGTGGGGTGTGAGTACTAATAATTAAAAGAAAAAATGAACTGGTAGCCAAGTCTTTGTATGTCCGACAATGCAGAAGTGGTGCCCACTGTGGTGCTGAGCACAGAGTTGCTTTTTATAACTCCTACCTTCCATATTATTTTATTGAAAAGCACATTCTTGGCTATTATGACTGTGACGATATCCTTGCAAGTATGTAGGTAATGCCTGATGGTATCTTATAAGCCACAGAAGCTGCTGAATAAGATTTCAAGTGCTAGGCGCACAGAGAAGAGAGGAGTCTGATGAACTCGAAATGAGACAATGCAGGGAAAATATAGAATACAGCTGCTAAGCCCAAGCATTGAAATTGTGATTTGGCACACGCTGAATATGTAATAGGCTAGTAAGAGACAACATGCAAAGTCTACGCATTGTTGTATTCCTCCCAACAGAATAAATGGTTTTGCCCATTTCAGTGTAATCTTTAGGCCAGTGATTTTGAATGTTTTTCTTCTCATGGCACGCTGGCCTCTTCCCTGAGATCTTTGCCTACTATGATGTCACTTCCGGGAAACTCTTCTGGGTTCTGTGGCTCTGTTTCTAGGGCAACTGTCTTATTGTAACAGCTTGGCATAGCTGGCGGAGGAAGAGGGACACACAATACGTTACTACAGAAAGTTGCCCTAGAAACAGACGTAGAACCTGGAAGAGTTTTTCAGCCATTTTTAACCACTGTGCCCCAAACTCCTGCAGCACACCTGCAGATCTTTCACAGCATGCCAATTTGCTGCGGCACACCAGTTGAAAATCGCTGCCTTGGGCTATAACTAGCCTTACCAGCGTTCCGGAATCAAGGCTGGTTTCAGCCTAGAGGGGACCCGAGCCACTCCCAAGTGTGCACTGCGGCTGCCCAATGGGATTCCAGCTTCCGGAACTTCCTGTCAACGACGCGACGGAAGTCGGAAGCCCATTGGGCAGCCACAGTGCACACTTGGGAGAGGCTCAGATCTGCTCTAGGCCGAAGCCAGCCTCGATTCCGGGATGCTGGTAGGGTGAGCTATAACTAGAGAAGAGCCATGACTGCTGCCAGAAAGGCAACCCTATATCTCCCGTACTTTTGCCTTCTCGCCTACTAATTTTAAGTCGTAAAAACGCATTATGGCAATCTACATGGCGGCGTCTACATGCACAGAGGAATGAATGGTAGTGTGGCCTGTATTGTTTCTGATTCTGCAGGTGAGGGTGTAGTTTTTGAACACTTCCCCCATATAAAAAACTGCTAGCAAATCCAATCTACCACACCAAGGTAACCAGATGTAATTCAGCCTGCTACCTGCTCTGCTAGCTTATCCTTGCAGTGACTCATGTGGGGGAGCATGCAAAACTGTGAACCCCCCCCCCACTTAAAGCCTGAAGTAGTGCAGTCCATTCTGCCCCGAGGATTCCACCATTCAGCTGCATATGTAGGCTAGACTCTGCCTAACAGCCTTTTTATTTCTTTATTTTAAATGCAGGAAGCATAACACATTTATGTACACACTAGCTTGATACCCACGCTTCGCTATGGAATTTAAGTATTTTAAATCCATTTTGGCTCCCATAAATTTTCCTTTGATTGCAATGAACCATTTAAATGTAGCACAATTTATCAAATATCATTTATTAAATGTAGCACAAAATGGAGCCAGGATGGTGTAGTGGTTTGGGAGTCGGACTTAGACCTGGAAGATCCAGGTTCAAATCCCCACTCAGCCATGAAGCTTCCTGGGTGACCTTGGGCCAGTCACTATCTCTCAGCCCCACCTACCTCACAGGGTTGTTGTGAGGACAAAAAGGAGGGGAGGAAATATGTACACCACTCTGAGCTCCTTGGAGGAAGGGCGGTATAAAAAATGTGAAAAATAATAAAATAAATAAATAAATTACCCTATGTCAGGCAACACCCTGCAATCATTAAAAGTCATGGTTTCATCGACTCTCATAGAGCTCATCATTGCAGTAAACCTCAAAGACGAACTCGAACAGTTGCCCAACTCCCACCAGCTCACATAAACCATCATAAGTAAAGGGTTGGGACATGTGAGCGAGGTACTCAGCGGAGCTGGTGTAGTTGTCCCCGTTGTTGTCGTGGGACATGATGGAGAACTCCTCCCAATTGTCCACCACATGCTTCACAATTAGCTCACACATCTCCCTCGCCATTAGGCGAGTGTCAAACATGAGATAGGAGAGGGACCGGAACAGGCAGGCTCCATCTCCTGTGATGTGGACAATAGTGTGAGGCACCATCTCCCCATTAACATTTAAAAACTCAATGGGCATACTGATTTAAAAAGCAAGGGGGGTGCAAAACGCACTAAAAAGTGTAAAATAATTCTTTCCTAAATATAAGAATTTAAAGTTTTTGGAGTCGGTGCCAAATTTAACGCAAACCACAGAAATTTTCAATCACATGATTGAATTGTTGTGGAATTTACTAACAGTAACTGTTGTGGAATACTGTATTACTAACAGTTCTGAAGAGAATGATTCAGATACAAGGGAGGTTCTAGCTAGCCAATGAAAAGTGACAGTTAAGTTAGAAAGTGACAGTTGGGAGTTGAAAGGAAAGGTAAAGATCACACAGATTGGGGGACACAAAAATACCTGTGGAAAAACATAACTGAAACACGAAGTAGTCTTGCGAACTCCCCCATAATATCTAGTTGGTTGCGTGCAGCAACTCACGTACTTTGTCCATTATGAGTTCATTAAGCTGTCACAAGAATTCCTCCCAGATGAAGATGCATGTGTCATCGCATTATTCCCCTTATACCTGTGAGCTATGAAACTAATTGACCACCCCGAGTCATTCAGCCTCCAGATGCAAAAGTGGTAAACTAAACCAAAAAAAATGCACTGAGATTATCTTTAGTAGATATTGGGGAAATAGCTGAAGTTTCCTAATGAAGTATCCTTCCTTATTAGTGACAGAAATTCTCTACTGAGCAATCAAACGCCTGCCTGCCTTCTTTCCTTCCTTCCTTTATGAGTCAAACTAAATGCTATTAAGATGATGAATGAACTAGTCCATTTTATTATTGCTCACTAACCCACCACTATTCCAACAACCCTTTTCAAAGACTGTTAAAAAAGGGATGCAGTCTAGCTCAGCAAAGGGGAGTCAGTGCAATACAGAGTCTTCCTGCTCTGACCAGCAGAACATGGTAGATATTTCCAAAATGATGACTAAGGGCCCAATCCTAACTAAAGCCTCACCCCCCCCCCCAATGGAGCATATGCTGCATCCAGCGGGGAGGCAGTCCAGAGTCTCCTCAAGATAAGGGAACTTTCATTCCCTTACCTTGGAGTAAGCCTCTGCTACCTCAGTTGGTCTCCTCAGATCTGTGCAAGCTATTTTGCTGGCAGAGTACCAAGGAGAGTAAGAAGGGGGGAAGGGGGGAGTTCGGGATACCTGCACACATGACTGTTGCTAGTAACTGCCCCCCATGTTCTGCCTCCTCCTCCTCCCTCCCCTGTTTCTCCCATCCTCGCCACCACTTACCTATGCTGCCAGCAGGAGGTCTCTCTGCCAGCCCATGCATGATGCACCGCCAACCATCTGTACTGGTGGCCTCATCCCACATGCTGGTGGAATGTCACTTCCACCAGCGGAACATGCATTCCACTGGTGGGCTGGCCCATTAGAATTGGACTGCCCATTTGCCAAAACACACTTCAGCCCCTCTGGCAGCAACTGTGCCCTGGCCCCACAGTTTGGGAATCACTTCCCTAGCTGTGGGCAGACATGACCTCACGGCGGCATCCCCATGTTTGTCTACTTCCTCCCCCTGGAATGTGGAGTCATGAAAATGCAGGATGAGCTGTAGTGCATTGCCGGAAGGCACATGATGCAGGCAAGTTGCTCCAGCTGGGTCTGGTCAGTGCCTAGATGAAAGGTCATCTGGAAACATTGTTACCCACCTGCCCTGCTGCATCTCTGGCTGCTGGAGGGGTGGAGAAATTGCAATGACATCATACATTTCTGTCCCAAAACATGGCAGAGAACAGGAATGGAGCTCAAACAGGGAGATTGTTGGACAGCAGCTCCAGATTCTGGGGAACATCTAGTTTCTTCCTAATGAAATGAAACTTTTTTTTCTCAACTTGGGGGGGGGGGGAGCACTTGAGTTCAAATAGATTTGAATTATGCAATCCAGCCTAGTTGTGAAACAGCACCTATGGGAATTTTTTCCAGGTAGTTTTTAGAAAAAAGATCATCCTTCTATGTAAGCCTCAAAGCGAACGCGGCTGGGTTTCCATAGGTTTAATCTTGGCCTGATGAATCCCCTGCAGATTCCAATAAGGAACAATGATGTTCAGATCAAAGGCATTCTGATTAAGTAGCCTAATTAAGAGATGCGTGAAATCAGCACAGTAGCAATATTTTTCCCCGCCAACAGGATGAAAGCAAACTTTCCTTCTTTTTATGAAATTAAGGATAAATATTTACTTCCAGTGGCGTTGCCTGTAAAGTGCTTGCTGCTAATTAGTTCCTATAAAGTGAGATGGGTTCCCCAAACTGCTTTAGCAAAGTCTGCTATGGGACAGCGGCAGGCGGTGGGGAGTGGGGAGGAAGATAAACGTGGAATAAGTCTGAATACATATGCTTGAGAAACGAAGGACAGCCCAACCCTACCTAAATCCCCCCACCACCAATGCAGCCACACCACAGGGCCACATGCTGCATCCTGTGGGGGGGGGGGGGAAACAGACCTGGAGGTCTTGTATGGGTAAGGGAACGTTTGTTCCTTTGCCTGGGGGTAAGCCCTCACTGCCCCACTGGGTCTACCTGGACCTGCCCCAGCTATATAGTTGGTGCAAGTCCAAGTGGACCCAGGAAAGCGGATTGAGGCCAGGAAGGGGCTAGGATATAGGCAGTGCCGCTGCCACGGGTATCACCCGCTTCCCAGCCTCAATCTACCCTCCTCCGGGCCCTGATCTCTACCCCATTCTTCTTTCCCTGCTCCATTCCACCCATCTCCCACCCCCCGCATTAGTTTACCAGTGCCAGGGGTTGTGGACGGACCACTGGTGCACCGCCACAGCTGCTTGCCACTTGCATTGGTGGTCCGGCTGTGCAAAACAGTGTGTCAACTTTTGCAACAGCCGTAAAGGACGCTGTTCCGGCAGCACAAGGCCCCGTTAGGATCGGGCCATTAATAATGTATTTCACGCGGCAGCCCAGCCCTATGGATGGATGGCTCTGCCAGGTTGCAGCCTGAAAGATGTTGTTGCGCTCTGCCACTGATTTACGGCCAACATTACCCCTGTCTTCCACCTGCTGTAGTGAGCAGGACACCAAGTGTATCACGTTGCAAGGATGGGGAAAAGGCTGTGGATAACATAGCCAGGAAGGAAGAAGCAGGGGCTGCTTTGTGTCCTGCTGCGTCCGAAATTCACATCCCTTGGGCTGTAGCTGTTATGGATCTGCCATTGTGGGTGACTGTGAAGAGGTGCTGCTGCTGCACTGGCCATTACACTGGTGTAATCAGGTTGGCATCCTCCGTTTCCTTTGGGATATGAGCCCTAAATCTTGACAATTCTGTTGTTGGGTCAGTACTCTCATTTTGTCACTATACCATGTCAAGGGACATTCTTCTGGTACTGTTTCTGCAGAGATGATTGAGCTTTAGAGGTGCCAGCAAAGCTTGCTGACCTTGGGTCTGATTCAGGTTTCAGGAGCTTGTAATGACTGCTGCAGAGAAGAAGCTTGTGAATTCTTCTCTGGCTCAGGATTAAGATCCAAGCCAAGACGATTTCTCATAAGACCCTAAGAAGAGCTCTGCTGGATCAGGCCAAAGACCCATCTAGTCCAGCTTCCTGTATCACACAGTGGCCCATCAGATGCCTCAAGGAGCACTCAAGACAAGAAGATACCTGTGTATCCTGTTTCATACAGTCATCATGACTTGTAACTGGTGTTGGACTTTTCCTCCATAATTCGGTTCAATCCCCTTTTAAAGGCCTCTAAAGCAGGGGTTCTCAACCCCTTCCTGGCCAAGTACCACCTCCAGCGCCACTCTCCAGCGCCACTCTCCAGCGCCACTCTCCACCGGAAGTAACTGGTGATGACATCATCGCCAGTTACTTCTGGGTTTTCAGGTTCTTGGAGGACAGAAAACGCAGGCAGGAGGCTCTGGGCAGGTGGGAGGGTCCTTCTCAGCATTCCTGGGAGGCTCAGCCAAAGGCAGGAGCCTCTCAGGAGCAAAAACATGCTGCTGAAGGTGCCACGTCAGAGCAGGGTTCCGATGGTCTGGTGGTCCGAGTACCACCAGCAGTCGGCCAAAGTACCGCTGGTGGTACTAGTACCACTGGTTGAGAACCCCTGCTCCAAAGTCGTGTATTCATCCCATATCACCTCTCCTCCCACTGTCACTAAGGGTGGGATTGTGCTGCTCTGAATTGCATGGAGAGCCTACACAAGTTTGGCAGTCCATGCACAGGCTTCCCTTTCACACAAATAACAAACATACAGTTGCTGGACCACGTGCCAGTGAGCATGCATGCATGCCAGTGCTGGGGCTAGTGGATGCAGTCCCACTTCCCCTGCATGCCTGTGGTGCACTCGAGGGGAATGTCAGCATGCCCCTGTGGGCTCAAAAAATCCTTAGTGCTGGGAGCTGCAATACTGCTTTAACAGCGCAATCCTACCCAGCTCCTCCTCTGGTGCAGCAGGCGGGGGAGGGCAGAACAGGAGGTCCCGGAACAGAAACGGGATGCAAATCCCCTCCAAAGGGGATTAAAGGGGGAATTAAATCCCCCTCCCCTCCAAAGCCTCCTGCCCGCTGGCTGCACCGGTGGAGGAGCTGGGTAGGATTGCACTGTAAATTTTACTTTGGCCGATTAAAAATGCGAGCTATTTTTAAGGGTTGCATGCCTAATATTACAATGCAGGACACAGCGCATGCCCCGTTGGCTGCAGCAGCACTGGAAAGTTAGATATGATTGGGCCCTCAGTCTTTTTGTCACTTCCCTGCCTGCCGTTATAGAGCTCTTCAGTTCTTATACTGTGGAGCAATGAATGCACACGGACAGGGAACGCAGCTCCACCCCAAAACCTGCTTTTCCATTTCAGTGTCTAAGCTGAGCCCACACATGTACACAACTCTCTTTGTGATCAGGACCCCTTCCTTGGCAGGGTTCCCTTCCCAATCGCTTGAAGCAATGCCGACACTGACACAAACACACAAAGGTTAGAATAATAGACACATCCAGTTGGAGGGGGCCATCAAGGCCATCTAGTCCAACTCCCTGCTTGAAGCAAGACAATCCTTCCCAGAGCATCTCCAGAAGCATCTCTTGTCAAGTCTCTGCTTGAAGACAACCAGCCAGGAAGAACCCACCACTTCCCTCAGCAATGCTCCATTGGGTGGAGCTGTTGCTCTGGAGTTGTTGCTGTGATGCAGCAAGCTTCACACCCAGCAGTGCAGCTTCTTGCGCCATCCTATGGCAGTAGGCTCAGCCCCAACTTACAGTGCTTCAGTTGAGCCTCAGTTGAGCCTATGCACCCATGTATACAGCTCTCTGCAGGATCAGGAATCCCACATCTGCACAGAGAAGTAAAAAAGGTAAAGGTGACCCCTGACAAATAAGTCCAGTCGTGTCCGACTCTAGGGTGTGGTGCTCATCCCCATTTCAAAGCCGAAGAGCCAGCGTTGTCCGAAGACGCCTCCGTAGTCATGTGGCCGGCATGACTCTCCGATCACATTGAGAGATACCTACATTGAAACAAATGCACAAAAGGCAGGGTGGAACATGCCACCATGATGCCCCTGACCCTCTATCTAAAGGTGTTCATTGCTCCATTATAACCTCTGAAAATGGCATAAAACACACACACACACACACACACACACACACAAAAGGGGAGCAGTTCCAGGATAAATCCCTCACCCACTCCTGAATTACCTTGATACCTACAGGGACTGGTTTATGTCTTTGCACCGTTTCCCACTCTCTAGCTGTGGAAGCAGAAAAATGGATCTTTATTATGCGGCAAGAGACATTCACAGAGTCCAGAGAAGGGACTTAGCTAGAATGATCTAAGTTCCTCTAAGACTTTCATAAATGCAGTGCAATTCTGTTCATTGCATGCTTGGCTTTATGATCTTCCAGATGTACAAGCAGGTACTCACTACATACAGCTACCTGAATCACAGTGTTTACATGCACTGAGATCAAAGTGACTTCTGGGATGTCTCAAAATGCTGAATTATTCCATTCAAATTCTTCACACTCCTTGGCTTATAGGAGTGTGAAAGAAAGAAGAAAATGTGCTTATGAAAGGAAAACAAGAAATAAACACTTGGAGACAAATCCCCACCTCCTGTAAGTAGATGTAATTTGGTTGGTTAAGGAAGGAAAAGTGTTTCTTATGCATGATTGTACGATTCAGGCTCTGGCCGATGCAGAATCATAATGATATTCAGAAACAGCTGGCTGGTTCTTTGCACGCAAAACTCCTCCCAGCAGTGGCTCATCAGAACATGCAAGAGTTTACAGCAAAACACACACACAAAAAAAAAAAACCCAAAGCAAAGATGTGTGCGTATTACATAGCAACGGGATCCCAGGAGCCAGGGCATGGGTGCCCAAAAGCAGTCCTTTGAACCTTGCAATGAACATTATGCCCTTACTCTCCTTCCCCCATCATCCAAGAAGTGATAAACCAACTGAAAAGCATGTTTATTAATAACGAAGGTCCAGTTGTAACATTTTACATAACCATGGAGTAATTATTGGAGAAAGAGAAATCTTGTGACTGCTTCTTTTGCCAAAGAACTTTACTACTGTAACGCACTCTACGTGGGGCTACCCTTGAAAATAGTTCGGAAGTTGCAGCTGGTGCAGAATGCGGTAGCCCGTTTGGTCACTGGGGCTCAGCTGCGCCATTGCTCCGGCGGCTACACTGGCTGCCCACCAGATGCCTCAGGGAGCACACAAGACAAGACATCTGTATCCTGTCTCCACTCCCTTGCATGTGGCATTAAGAGAACCAGAAGGTTGTATATGGTTCGGAAACTGCAATTAGTGCTGAATGTGGCGGCCCGGGTGGTCACTGGAGCTAGGCGGTTTGACTCTGTTGAGCCGCTGCTTCAGCGGCTGCACTGGCTGCCCATTCGTTTCCGGGCCCAATTCAAGGTGGTGGTAATGACCTTTAAAGCCCTTCGCGGTTCAGGCCCAGGATATCTGAGGGACCGCCTTCTCCCATACATTCCGGCCCGCTCTCTTAGGTCATCTGAGGGGGCTCTCCTGTGGGTGCCACCTCTATCACAAGTTAGGGGAGTGGCAACACGTGGGCGAGCCTTCTCTGTTGTGGCGCCACAACTGTGGAACTCCCTGCCAGGGGATCTGAGAACTACCCCCTCATGATTTTTCGGCGAGGGCTCAAAACGTTTTTGTTTCGTCTAGCGTTTGGGTGATGGGTTGTGGTCTGCCTCCTGTATCTCAAGATGCTCTGCCATGCTGCTTCTCTGCTCCATACTGTCACCCCCCCCCAGTGGATTTTCTTGTTTTTTAAATATGTTTATCATTATATATTTTATGTATTTTAAATTATGTATTTTAATCTGTTGTAAGCCGCTTTGGGCATTTGCCTTTGGCATAGGAAAAGGCGGGATATAATTTTTTAAAATAAATAAATAAAATATATACCCATCATGGCTTGTAACCTGCCAAGATATCTGAAGTCTGATTATAGGCATTACAGCTTTAGAGAGAATATTTTTCCTCAAACAACTATTTTGTACCTTCAAGGATCAGGTCCTTTGGTAATGTTAGCAAAATCCTGTTTTCACCAAGACAAATTCCAGACTCACGTTTCATTTGGGGGGTCTATTCTTGACCTTCCACCTGATATAGAAATACCAGATGTTAGGTGCACATTTCATAATCTCTTTGTTCCTTGTTATTTTTGTGGTTTCACTCGCTGTCCCCCAAACAACTGTGGCTGAAATAGGATGGACTTGCCAGTACCAGTGATAAAATGACTTCTGTACTGCGTAACTGCGCTATAAACAGAAGCACAATATGGCCCTTGGGTGTTGTACAAGCAAGTTTCTTGGTTTCTGCTTCATTTCTGGTGTGTAAGCAGGAAGTTCTCAGTTATGGGGCTCTCTCCATTTTCTCTTATGATTTTATTGTAAACTTCTTTATCTTAACTCCCTTTTGGCTAAATTGAGCAGCTTTGCTGCAGACGTCAGTGGAGTTGCCTCCTTCTTGGACTGTTTAGCTGAAATTCACCAGGAAAAGAAAATATTAAGTGCTATGGAAGATAAATATTCAGACCAGTCAGATGCTGTGGCTAGAATAAAAAGAACATTCCATGTAAAGTTATCAAATGAATAGTAGAAACCTGTGGCTCTGGCCTTATTTTAATCTTTTAAGCCCTAGTACCCCCCCTAGAATATACAGGCACCTTCACCCCTAACTTGAGCAAAGCAAAAGTATGTGTAATGGGAATTGCCTCGCACAGGAGGTTAATTTGTCCCCCCCCCCACCGTGCCTGTGTTCCGACTCCACTTGAAGACCCTTCATTTCCGACAAGCTCTTAATTTGTCTGCTGTGTGAGTGTGATTGTTTTTCTTTTAGTCCTAGCTGTTTCTTAGTTCTTACTGCTGCTTTTATGTTTTAAAAAATTGATTACATTACATTTACTGTTGTTTTTATGGTTCTCTCAATTGGTTTTTCATATACCGGGTAAGCCAACTTGAATGCCTCTGTTTTGGAGGTAGAAAAGCAGGGCACACGTTATTTATTGCATTTATGTTCCACCTTCCTTCCATGGTGGAACTGGTTCCGAATGTGAAACCTGTTATGACAACATTCCAGGTGCCAAGAACCCTGGGAAATGTGATTTACCTGAAGTTTTCAAATACCACAGAAAAATCGTCATGCAATCATAAATGCAATCACATCCAGATTACTTTTTTGCAATGTTTTATCAATATGTGCAGAGGGGGGAAATATGTGAATAAACTGAAGGACCAGTGGGGTGTTCCAAAGACACCTTGGCCACACAGAGAAAAGGATATAAAAGCTCACAGCCAAATCTTATGGACTAGTTACAGCAGTGGATCTAGCAATCCACTGCCTTAAGTGACCTTGCGATGGCGCAAATGTCGCGCCGCCGTCATTTCAAACGGCCGTCAGCTGAAACGGCCATAGGCTTCATGTGCATGTCAGAACCACTTGGACGCTCTGCCAGTGCAAGTAAGGTGGTGGAGGGGGCGATTCGTAGGTGTTCCAAGGCGGGAGGTGGGCTGAACTGGGGGCTGGTTCAAGGGCAGGATGGAGAGAATCTCAGCAGCAAAAGCACATGCTGGGTCCTATCCCCCTTTCCTGACCTGGATCCATCCCCTTCCTCTCCTTGAAATTATGCCAGCAAAATAGCTGGCTCTAGTCTGAGGAGACCCATTGGTGATCAGGTAGCCTACCAGGAGGTAAGTAAAACATATTTTTACTTACCTCTTCCTAGCTGTCTGGCCACCTCCCACCACAGCATGCAGCATGTGCTCCATTGGTGTGGATACATGCTATGGACTGGTGAGGGGTAGGATTGGGCCATCACACGGCAGTTTCCTAGTTTGCTTCATTCATCACAAGAGCTGAGCCAAGAGTTCTTTTGAGAGCATTTTCCACTTGAACCTGGGAATCTTTGAGAGCAAAACATTTCTCAGACATCATGTCCCTCATCATTTTCACTGCAGCTGCCACCTGTTGATACAGTCCTGGAGGAGGTGTAGATACTTCCTGCACCGCCTTGGGGTTGGAGCTGTAGCTCAGTGGTGCAGCACCTCTTTTGCATGCAGAAGGTCTCCAAATCAGTCTTTGGCTCCTCCAGGTAGGACTGGGAAAGACGACCCCCATCTGAAACCCAGAAGTGGGTCAGTCAGTGTAGACAGCCTTGAGCTCGGTGGACCAAGGTCGGACTTGGCATCAGGCCGCTTCGTATGTCCTTTGCCCCTGTTTGTATCGCCCATCTCCAAAACGGCCCACAACTTCAAATATTGCAAACAAGGGACAAAGCTACAGTAGCCATTTTGACTCAGTACACTATTAACATCTGTAGATAATTGCAGAGGTGTTACAGATGCCATATGTGTCATTCATTAAACAAGGTGTCATATATCAACCTAATAAGTTATAACATTGAAACTATAGCCCTGCTCAGAAGTCACACACCCCCGGTGCTCTTGTTTATGCAAGAGCACAAACGTCCTGATAGTGTGCCTTATACGTCCTGATAGTGTGCCCTGCCTTGTCCCACACCCACCCTCCCTGTCAGTTTTTGTCTGCAGCAATATGGGGAATCACAAAGAGGAACTGTTCCCAGAAGAGTTTCCAGGCCCCCCGTGGGTGGGGGCTGCCGCCGACAACCCCCCCCCCCGTGGCCACCACACGCCTCCGCCACTTTTTGGCTCCTTTTGGGAGCCAAACGAGCGCAAGGGAGGGTGGGAGGGCCAAACTGCAGCCGTTCACGGCTGCGAAGAGAACGAAGAAGCGCCGGGGCGGCAGGTAAGACTGGCCCGTGCCCTGGAGCCCACCGCCCCAATCGCCCCCGGTGGTGCGACGCCTCTGTCCCACACACAGTAAGGGTTTGTTTCCAGATGGGTGAGACTTCATCAGCATGTCACCAGCAAGGGCGGGGCTAAGGCAGGCACATTACCAGGAAGCCCTCATGCGCTCAAGAACATTTGGGGGCATCATTTCTGAACAGGGCTAGTGTTGTCATTAGTAACGCAAAAGATCATGTATCAAATGATAACACATTGAAACCATTGCCTATTTGAACAGGGACGACTGGGTTTCTGCCACTGTGGTTCTGCAATTAGGACATTGGACCAGGAAGACCCAGGTTCAAATCCCCACTCAGCCATGATTCTTCTAGGTGACCTTGGGCCAATTACTCTCTTTCAGCCTAACCTGCCTCATAGGATTATTGCGAGGATTAAAGAAGGGAGAAAAGTCAAATACACCACCCTGAGCTCCTTGGAGAAAGGGCGGTATATAAAATGCTCACCATAATAATTAATAAGAATAAGTTCTGAACCTTTTCCCCGTTCACGTATTGTTGCAAAGTAGCCATTTATTAGCAAACTGGTTCACATTAAGAAGTGTTAAATGTGCACATTTGTTCTGCGCTTACGGATATAGCCATCTACAAGCAATATTCCCAAAGCATGAGCTTATCTGCAAAACCTCCACATCCTCACTAGCTTTTGCGTGGAAGCTTTAGTAAGGATCAAGGTCTTATACTACTTATTTCCACTGTAAACAAAAGGCAAAAGGGATTTGAAGCCAGCCTGATTATTGTGTTCTCTATATTCTGTGCTTTTTGAGACATAGAGGTCAATTAATGTGCATTTCTAGCACAGTCTTGCTTCTGTCTTCTCACAAGAGGAAAAGGAGCAGCTGAGTAATTTTTAACAGGGGCGTTCCTAGGGTTTGCGTCACCCGGTGCGGGGGGTCAGTGCATCACCCCCATGATGAGCCTTTTCCTGTGCGATGGGTGGGGAAACGCATCATCGCCCCGCCCCCATGCCATTCCCCACTTCCCGCTTAATAAAAATTACACCTTTACAATATTATACGCACAGCCTAATGTATGTTTGCAGCCTAAACAGAGGCATCACAAGGGTTTCTGTCACCCAGTATGAGAGCATTAGCTTTATTTATTTTTTAATATATATCAGTACAGGTAACAGTAACAGTAACCAACTCGTCTCTCAGAACAATCTCAGAACAATCAGTCTCATTGCTCTGTTTGGAGTTAAGGAAATCCACTTTTTGTTACACAAAGAAGTTGTGTTTTCTGTTTCCAGTTATTTGGCCATAACGTTTGATAGGAATACAGATATTTCAAAATGGTTTATTGCATTGCATTCCGCATGGGATTACGCATCAAATGATATATAACATGGTGGTATAATTCGTACAAAGGGTTTCACAATTTTGGCCACTAGTGATGTCACGTGGTGCGGTCTGCACCCCCCCCCCGCACCAGTGTAGGGACGCCACTGATTTTTAACACTCGTGAGCTGAAATAAAGAAAAGAAGCAGAAGAAGGCAGAAGGAAATTGCCAGCATAATGCCAGTATAACTGACTTCAGGCTGGCAAAAGATGCTCAGCATTTCCAAGTCAGGATCTGATGTGCAAGTTGACATATTCAGTTTGCACAATTTATCTTAAGACTTTAACTGCCCCTTTACATAAGCTCCCAGGTAGTGTACCGTTAAAAGGATAAAACAATACAATACAATTCATTCAACAAAACAGTACAAAAAACAGATAAGCAGCAGCATCACCATTCAATAAACCAGGTGAACCACATAACAACAGTGAAACCCAGCTATTATTCTGGAAACAAACAGATGTTCCAAAAAAACAAAAAAAGAAACAAAAAAAACCCAGACATCTCCAGTAGGTATGTGCAAACATTTGTTTTGTTATTCTATTCCATTTATTTTCATTGTTAAAAACGAGGCAGCCCAATCCTATTAAAAGTGCTCCACCAGCGGAATACATGTTCCTTCAGCAGAGGTGGTAGGATCCAGGCGGAAGTGCCTGGCACACGATGCATGATGTTGTTGCACTTGCTGACGCTGCTAGCAAGCACAACATGGCTGCCAGCACAGTCACTGGCAGCCATGCACGCTCACCAGTGGCAAAGACACCCTCCACTGGCACCGGGTAAGGCAGCGGTGAGGGCAAGTGGTGGGAAGGAGGGGAGTTTCTGGGCAGGGAGGAGGTGAAACGGGGAAGGGAGGGGCAAGATCGGTGGCACAAGTGTGCAGCCAAATCCTATCCCTATCCCTTTCTGCTGCTGTTACACTCCTTGGTTCAGTGCCAGCAAAATAGGTGGCACAGAACCTAGGAGACCCATAGAGGAAGCAGAGACCTCAGCTACTGCCCCCCACCATAGGATGCAGCATCCGCCTACTTGGCGCACGTGCATCAGTGTGGATAGTGTTGGGACCAAACTCATTTTTGGTATAATCTGTCTAAAGAAGCGCCGGCAGAGCAACGGCTCCACTGGCTCTGGGTGTTGTAAACGTGCCGTAAGGCATGTTTTTGACACCCGGAGAGTAAGTAGAACTGGCACAGAGGCCGGCGCCACTCACTCTCTGCTAGACCCGGAGCTGTGCCTACCAGGGAAGGTACGTTTTCTGCTGGTCGGGGCAAGGGCGGTGGAAGGGTGGAATGGGGCATTCCAGGGGGGCCGGATTGGCTCACCAGGCCTGGGAAGGGGGAGGGATCATGGGCGACGCACTCCACCAAATCCTCCACCAAATCCTAAAGAGTTGGTGCACATCTGAGGAGGGGGCCTCCGGGCTTACAGCAAGGTAAGGGGATGAACAGTCCCCTTCCCCCGAGGTGAGCCCAGGCAGTGCCAGCGTGGTCTGCATCCTGACTAGGATGCAGCAGCCGGCCCTTTAGACTGGCCACCGCATCGTAGGCAGGATCGGGCTGCCCTTCTGAAACAAACACGCACTCCAAGCATCCAGTACTGTCTCTTCATGAGGATAGTAATCTTTCAGGATATCCCTGAAACTTTCTGTTGCTCAAGGAAGTGGGTGGAACACAAGCCATTATTACTTAGGAACCACCTTGCTGCTATAATGCTAATACTGTATCTTAACGCAAGAAAAGTCCTTTTTATTTTCAGACACTAAATTACAGAAAAGTGCTGTGGGTTATTTTAAGGATCCTGTCAAATTCTTTTAGGATCTCCTCAACTTTTCTTTCAAGGCACAACAGGAGACAAGTAACAGGAGAGGCCAGGTTTTCATTACCTCCAACTACAAGCTGTAATTTACTATAATTTCTGCTCCGGTTTGGGAGCAAACCCTGTGGAGGAGACAGTGTTCACCGATGGCAACTGCACAGGCCTCTCCGCCATAATAGTGAGGGAGTTGCCTGAGGAAAATGATGTCTAGATTATCATTATTATTGTTATTCTGTGTTGTGATGGAATCTGAGCACCAAATATTAGGTCTTAGGTCAAGGAAAAAGCAGAGACAAGCTGCTCACAATTTTGATAATACAGTGCTTGGCACACACTGATGACTTGATGTACATGGTAAAGGGTTAGCAATAGTAGTAATAATATACAGCGGCGCATAAACAAGGAAGGCAAAGGGCAGCAATACAAAGGGAGAAATTGTCAGAGGACAGCTGGCGTTTGTGCACATTCTCATATTGAATGGCTGGGATTGTTAAGCAGGGAGACGTTTCAGGGGCAGCTCTGCCAGGCGAGAGAACACGGAAGACTTCTGACATCTTCGTAATATTGGCTTTATTTACAAACAGACAAACATAACAGCAGTGGAGGTAAAGAGCAGGCATTTGTACTGGGCCGAAGATTCCCCCAGAGAGCCATGTGGTCAGCCCCCCTCTCTAGGCTACACCTGCCCCCAGCTTCAGCAACTTCAAGCTGGAAACTGACATCTCTCTCGCCTTCTGCAGCAGATAGCATTGTTTTATTTATTTATCTACTGCATTTATTAAAATATTTATACAGGTAGCTTACAATGATAGAATTAAAACACCAGCTAATAACAAACCCGCTGCCCAATCCTATCCCCTGCCACATTATAGCAAGCCAACGGAGGCTGTGCTGCATGCTATGCTGGGGGGGGGGGGGTGCTAGACAGCCTGCAGGAGGTAAGTAAAAATATTTTTACTGACCCCCCCTCCCCCCACTAAGCTGCCTGATCATCTATGGGTCTCCTTAGGAGCAGGCAGAAAAATAGGGGATAGGTTAGGTTCTGGCATGCGCAACTGCCAATGGATGCACCTCCTTCCTCCCACAACACGCCCCCAAGATCCTCCCCTGAAACACCCCATTACTCTCCCTCTCTGCCCACAGCCCACCCAGCCACCAACTTTGTTTCTCCTTCCCCCAATGGCTGATTTTTAAAATGCTTAGAGACAGAGGAGATCCGATGACAGATCTCCAATTTAATTTGGCCCTCACTCTGCGACTGTTTATGGGGAAAAATATATACAGTATAGCGAAACATATTGACACAATTACAGGGCTAAAATCAATCTTTTATCCATCCCAGTCCCGTCTTTTTTACATATGAGAGAGAGAGAGAGAGAGAGAGAGAGAGAGAGAGAGAGAGAGAGAGAGAGAGAGAGAGAGAGAGAGAACATCATACATGATAACAGCAGGAAGAATATTTTGTGAAAAACACTAGCAGCGCATTCCTGTCTAGCTAGGTGTAGAGCCTGCGCCGAATCCTATCTAGATACAGAGGCGTCGCTCTGGTAGGGGCGGGGCCGTAAGTATCGCTCCGTCCTAGACCCTTTACCGTGCGAGCAGGAGACGGCCCCGCCCCCTCACTGTCGGAGCCATCCCGTGCGGAGAAAGCAGCAGGCTGCCTGCTGCTTTCTCCGCACGGGATGGCTCTGACAGTGAGGGGGCGGGGCCGTCTCCTGCTCGCTCGGTAAAGGGTCTAGGACGGAGCGATACTTACGGCCCCGCCCCTACCGGAGCGACGCCTCTGTCTAGATAGGAACTTACACTGGTGTGGCTAGAGCACTCCTTGGGGGAAGGGGACATTCATCCCCTTTTCCTGAGTAGAGCCCCAGCCACCCCAATGGGTCTACTCGAATGTGCGCCAGCTATTTTGCTGGTGCACATTCGAGCGGGCTGTGTAATGGTGTCCAGGCCCGGGAAGAGGGATAGGATCCGGCAAAGGAGTCCGCCGACCAATCCCCCCTCCTGAAACATCCCTCCCGTTCTCCCCCCTCCCCGACTGCACCAGTGGGGGAGAAGGATAGGATTGGACTGTAACTCTCACCCTCTCAAATCCCCATTAATGGCCCAAGGGTGTTGGTGCCTGAGGCGGAGGTGCCAGATGCCAACCTCTCACCCTTGGGGGGCACAGGATACCACCTGCTATCCCTGCCCTGTTCCCTTTTCTGGCACCCTTCCCAGCAATGCAACCAGTGCCAGGAGAAAAAGCACAAAGAGTCGTGTCTCTTCCTTGCCCTCTTCCTTCTTCCTCTCTCCCCTTCTGCATTGGATTTGAAAAGAAGGAAAGGACGGGAGCTGAAGGGGAAGGGGAAGAAAGCGTCCCTTCCACAGTCTCTCGTTCTGCCCCCCCTGACTGCACCATGTTCTGCCCCCCCCTAATCATTGCACCTCATGGGCAGTTGGACCTTGCAAAACACTAGAGCAGGGGTTCCCAACCTGTGGTACTAGTACCACCAGTGGTACTTTGGCCGACTGCTGGTGGTACTCGGACCGCAGGAACCCCACTCCAACGCGGCGCTTTTGGTGGCACCTTTTTGCTCCCAAGAAGCTCCTGCCTTTGGCTGAGCCTCTCAGGAACGCTGAGAAAGGCCCTCTCACTTACCCAGAGCCTCCTCCCTGCATTTTCTGGCCTCTTAAAACCCCGAAGTAACTGGTGATGATGTCATCGCCAGTCACTTCCGGTGGTACTCAGAAGGAGAGTGGTACTCGGCCAGGAAGGGATTGGGTACCCTTGCACTAGAGATCAAGATATTAGGTTCTAGTGTTCTGAGTGAGGAATTACAAGTTATTTTATAAGCCCTGATCATGTTCTCCCCTTAGTCACCTTTCCCCCCCCCCTAAAAAACAGCCCCAAACATCTTAGCCTTCCTTCACAAGGAAGATGCTCCAGCTTTATCACAGGTCCAGCAACCATTTAATGGCTTCTGTGATGTACCTCACCATACTGTGTGTCTACCCTTGAGCATCTGTTCGACTAAATGAAATGGTCCAGCCACCTTTTTCTATGTGTTAACTAACCACCAACATTAACAGCATGGAACAGTTATTTCAAGCAATCCGAACATAGGCTGCTCTGGGGATACTGAATGTGACTTGAGTAACATATTAAACAGTTTTGGAAGCCCAATTCTTTTCTTCTGTTGGCAGTTTACGTAACGGAACATTCCCTTTTTTAACACTTGTATTTCGCATGGAAGTTATTTAATATAGTCATTACATTTGGCTGCAGAGGTTTGAATTGGCATATTGGATTTAAAAGCAGCCCCAATTTAGAGGGTCGGTGCGGAGCAAACTGCAATGGAGCAATTTATATTAATGAATTTGTCTTGCTTTCTCAGGTGGGGAAGTTACTTCACTCCATATCCTAGGAAGTGTCATTTGATTGGGGAAAAAATCTTAAATAGTATTATCTGAATTGAAGCTCTTCAAGAGGTATAATGAAGATTTTTGTTATTATTTTTACAATACTGCAGAGGATAATTTACATACGAGAGAGACAAAAGATATTGCTTAGACCAAAAGCCACTTGGGATAGGTATAGAAATGAAGACCTGAATCCACACAGCTACAGTAGAACTCTGAAACAATTGCAATAAACATCTGTATGCAAATCTGAAAACATTTTATTATGCTTACTTACAACAAATATCTTCATGATATTGGCATTGGTGAGTTAACACCTTCTGCTTTAAAGAAAAAAGAGGATAAGACAAACTGGAACAGGTTCAGGGGAGGGCAAAAATTGTGGTCAGGGGTCTGGAAAACACTAGAAGGGCTGTGACACAGAAGAGGGCAAAGACTTATTCTCTGCTGCTCTGCTCCACAGGTAAGGCTAGATCTAATGGGCTTCAGTTGAATGAGGGCAGATTTGGTTGAACATTTGAAGAAGCTTCTTCGCAGTAAGAGCAGTTCAGTAACGGAACCAATATCCTAGGGGGAGAGGTAGTCTCTCCCTTCTGGAAAGTCTTCAGGCAGAAGCTGAACATAAGAAGAGCCTTGCTGAATCAGGCCAAAGGCCCATCTAGTCCAGCTTCCTGTATCTCACAGTGGCCCCACCAGATGCCTCCGGGAGCACACAGTCAACAAGATAACCTGTTTCTTGCTGTCACTCCCTTGCACCTGGCACAGAGAAAGGTAAAGGTATCCCTTGACAATTAAGTCCAGTCGTGTCCGACTCTAGGGAGCGGTGCTCATCTCTGTTTCAAAGCCGAAGAGCCAGCGCTGTCCGAAGACGTTTCCATGGTCATGTGGCCGGCATGACTCAACACCGAGGCACATGGAACGCTGTTACCATCCCGCTGACGCGGTACCTATTAATCTACTTGCAATTTCTTGCTTTCGAACTGCTAGGTTGGCAGGAGCTGTCGCACGGATTCGAACTGCCGACCTTTCGATCGACAGCTCATGGTTCAGTGGTTTAACCCACTGCGCCACCCGCTGGCTCGGCACAGAGAAAACCTACTTCTAAAGCCAGGAGGAGCAACCTGAGAATACTCTAGCTCAGGATTTGCTGCATCAAGCAGGGTGCTGGAATAGATGGCCTACTACTCCTGATCCAGCAGGGCTCTTCTTATGTTCTTATTTCAATAGCTCCCATATTCTGAAGTGAAGATGACAAAAGTGGCCCCAAGTTTGCTACACAAGTGTTGTCATTGCTCGTGTTGAAAGGAGTGCATGGGCAATTGTGAGAAACCGTCAGTGGGCCCTGTAATGAAGCCAAATTACATGTCCCAAGCTGTATATTTAAGGTATTTAATCTTCATGTGAGAAAAATGTCCATAGTAGTTCAGTCTAAATATCAGGGCATCTTAAACGGACTTCCTGTCTTTCCTATTGATATCTTATGAGGTATAAATAACCACAGCAGATGTTCCTGAAATAGATTACTGCCGTTTTGTTTTCCACAATTTAACCTTGGATGTATCGAAAAGCTGGTCCTTGAACCTTTATATTGCTCCTCTTCCTACTGAAATGGCATCCCTGATTGTGCGGACTGATGAGATACAGAAATAGTACACTGAAAAGCCCGGCAGAAATTATTAATAATAACTGAATGCCTCAATCACTATAGAAGCAGAATTGTGTCGGGCTGATTATCCAAATTAAACACCAGATTAAGCACATGGCTGATGGACATCAAAAGTGCTTGGATAATCAAACACTCGATTGAAGAGTTGTTCAAGGGCAATCCTAAATAAGGGTGACATGGAGAAAAACAGGGGATTTGCGAAAATAGATCTGGCTAAGTAGGGTGGGGGTTGACCTTGTGTATATGTTAGAGTTACAATAAGTTGAGCGGAGGCTGCCTATAAACACCAGCCATTGTGCATGTTCACTGGAAGGCATAGAGAAGGGCACAAATTTGTAGGCCGAACAGGGAATTGTATACAATATATCTGGCATATATGCATAGTCTCCAAGTGATGTTGGAAGATGTCAGGAATTCACACATTGCCTCATACATGCAGTGTGTTGAAGGAGAGGTAGACACACCTGGACAGCCTTGTTTTGCTTCCCTCAACACAATGGGCCAGATTGGGAAAGACGTTTCACCCCATCAGGCCATTTGTATCGATTATGTAGAAATATCTTTGTGAGGAGCAGTCCTTGGGGCTCTACAATTTTATTTGCCTCGAGGAGTGTACCATGACCCTCTGGCAAACTTGGCAAGCCCCTGGTGGCCAGGGATCATCCCCACAGTTGCGCAATGATCCCCACTTGCAACGGTTTGGCCACTGCATTACTGAGGTGCCCAGAGTATCTTGGGGGCACAAGGCTAAACTGTTAAGCCCCCCCTTTCTGATTGGGGAGCAAGGGACTATTATCCCTGGTCTCATGGAGTTACAGCATGAGGTATGGGGCAAGGGGAGGGGGACGGTTCTGGCGACCACAATTGGCTTGGTTACCAAGACGAGCCCAAAATTGTGGAGTCCTAGCAGTACCGTCCCCCTCCCGCTATAGGCACAGCACCACTTTAGCCTGTGCTTTCACTCTTAAAAGCAAGCATGCGCCCTTGACATAACTATCTACCACATACCGTACTGTACTTTTTTCTCCTGCCAAAGAAAAATCCTAAGAACAGAGCAGCCCAGTCCACCCATGAGGCCAGTGGTGTTGCTGGAGGTGGGGCAGAGCACTAGGTTCTGCAGCACGCTGACCTCCGTTACTCACCGGCACGAGGCGGCCACGCCCCCTCGCCATCAGAGCCATTCAGTGGGGTGAAGGCAATGCGCAGGGAGTCCACTGAATGTCTCTAAAGGTGAGGGGGTGGGGCCGCCTCGTGCCGGTGAGTAACGGAGGTCAACGTGCTGCAGAACTTAGTGCTCCGCCCCACCTCCAGCGACGCTACTGCATGAGGCCAAGTGACGCAGTTGCTTGGGGCAGCAGACTGCGGAAAGCAGTGAACTAGCAGGGTGCCCAGCACCCTGCGCCTTCCTGCCACCCACCCAGCTGCCTCACTCTGTGCTCCAATCTCTTCGCGCTCACAGAGCGCAAATGGGAAGAGAGTCAGAGCAGCAGCGACTCCCCTCTTTGTCCAGCGCAAGGAGCTGCTGCCGTCCTGCTCTCATCACTTCTCTTCCACTCCCAGCATGCTTTGTCCAACCTGTTTCTAGTAAAACTGTTCTATTACCAACGCCGGTGTGATTCAGTTTGATAACATTGCTTATTGCCTAGCACTGATACGTGAAGCAGCGTAGAGCAGTGTTTCTGACCCACTTGGTGGGACCCACTTGGTGGGTCGCAACCTGATTTCTGGTGGGTCCCAGGTGATGGAAAGATCAGACAAGTAATTGCCACAAGCCCTGACGCTATTCAAAAACCAGATAGCTGCTAATTGCCCGTCAAAGAGCTGAGCTCCTGCAGTTTGCAAGATAGCTGCTGGTTACCCTGAAAACAGCTGAGCTCCTGCAGTTTGCAGGTTTGTGTTAATATAGGGAAATAAATGTGTGAGTGTCTCGTAAAGCTAGGTGGGTCCCAATAGAGTGTCATTTTAAAAAGTGGGTCCCGGTGCTAAAACGTTTGAGAACCACTGGTGTAGAAGGTTCAGGCGGACGGGGATGGACTTTCAGGCCACTCAAAGAACAGTAGGTAGCAACCGCTGTTGATATGTCACATGACATTTCTGCAAGACCTTCAAGTTCACTCATATTTGAGGAAGAGAGGCTCTACTGAACGTTGGATAGATTCATGGAGGAAAAGACCATCACAGGTTACAAGCAATAAGCAACCTCCTGGCTTTAGAAGTAGGTTTTCTCTGTGCCAGGTGCAAGGGAGTGACAACAGGAAACCGGTTATCTTGTTGGCTGTGTGCTCCCTGAGGCATCTGGTGGGGCCACTGTGAGATACAGGAAGCTGGACTAGATGGGCGCTTGGCCTGATTCAGCAGGGCTCTTCTTATGTTCTTATGCCCAACAGTTGCTTTCTCTTTCATTTCCATTTTTGCTCCTGTCCGAGTGGCGTCACAACAGCCCAACAAATCCATTCTGAATCTTTCCGCTACCCCGCACTGCACCTGGTCTCTCAGATGTTTGAATAACTATTATGTTTTGTTCTTGTTGTCATCAATATTGTGTCGTTAGTCTGTATAAGGAATTAGTACCCCACTTTTCAGGCAGCTGCCTCCCAGAATGGTTAACGCAGGTTTTTAGTAAAAACAATGAAATACACAAATTACTTATGTAAAAACAGCATAAAATATTAGCAGCAGGAGGGACTTGCACCCTTATGAAATAATGCCGTGAAAATCGACCTTGGAGAACATTTGATCAAAAGATGAGGCATACATCTTTAAAATAATTAAGAAATAAGCCATTTTCTTGATTAGGAAACAGCAAGAGAAAATAAATTTCATGCATTCACTTCAGTGAGGGGGGCAGGGGGGAGGAATCCGCTAGAAATGGTGATTGTTCTGCATCTGATAGGGCTCTCTTTTGTCTTGTTGTTTGCCTTCATTATTGTATTTCATGTTGTTTGTTGGATTATCTGAAGGGAAAATGGCTCACTGGGAACATTTAGAATAATGTTATGCGTAGTAGTTGTATTGTGGAAGAAAAGACCAGCTTGGGGGGGGGGGCGGGATCGTGGCTACCTGTGTATTTTTGTGATTCATGCTTTTCCATTGTATGAAGTGGGGAAATCACGCTCTTCCTGGGTTTGGTTTGGGCTGTGGTACAGTGGACATTAATGGGTGGTCAAACAGTGTAGTCTTGGTTTTTTTTATAAATCAGGATTTGACTCATACCTACCTGCAGGATATATCAAGACTCAAAACTGTTCTGCCCAGGCTGGGGCTGCCAAAGTGCATGACTGGAAGACGGAGAAACCAGGAGCAGTTGCCATTGGCTTGGGAACTGGAGAGAGATTTGTGTTGCGGCTTTGGGGACAACTTATTATCCCACCCTTCTGCCAAAGAGCTCAGGGCAGCAGAGATGGTTTTCACAACAACTCTGTGAAGTAGGTTAAACTAAGCACTAGAACAACTGGCCTAAGGTCGTCCCATGAGCTTCATGACTGAGGGGGGACTTGAACACAGGTCTTTCCAAGACTAGCCTGGGGCACTGATCACCACACCACACAGGTTCTCTGACTAGTAGTGCATGTGTCAGTCTGTGCACTTGCTTTTGAATGCCACTAATTCCCACTCCGCCTGCATATTTGTAAATAAACTGATGATTGTGGTTATAAACTGATGATTGTGCGCCGGCCTTCCCGGCTCTCAAGTAGTCCGCAAACGTGCCTTACAGCACGTTTTCGACTATTCTGGCTGGCGGAATGCTAGGTCCGCTGCCCATAGCTTAAGTAGGATTGCGCAGCAAATCAGAATGTGTAAATGGAGCAATTAAAAAACAAATCAAAATACTTGCATATATTTCTAAAGCTTTAGGCTGAAATCTTATACACACTTTTCTGGGAGTCCGGTAAGCTCCACTGAACAAAATGGGACTTACATCTGAGTAGACATGCATAGGATTGCACTGTTAATGACGGAACTGGGCAACAGTGTATAACTGCATGCATTGTTATGTTAATTGGAATTAAAAAAAATAGGTAATTGGTATTTGTCAAGTCAGCCCAGATCAGAGCGCTGCAAAGACAACCAGAGATTAGGAGGAGCCTTCAGCTGATCTTATTATGCACTTTTGGACTGCTGCCTTTTGCAAAAGTGGATGCAGGCACTGACATTTCTATATCTCAAGAAGAATGCGGAGCTTATCTGGAAAGAGCTCTCATCTTTGAGTCCTGGGCTGATACTCCTGTTGTGATTAATATCATTCATCAGTCTTTCAACTGTTTCCTTGAGAGTGATGTTCTGTTTTGTTTTTTAAGATCCATATTAAGGGGCTATAAGATAGGCCGGCCAGTTGTCTCACTCCATAGATCTGTGTGTGGAGACATGCACACATGCACGGACAGCTCAGTCATGAGTCAAGAAGAGGCAGGCTGCCTCGGATGGCAGCCCCGGAGCCCTTCAGTCACCCCAGCCTACTTCATCACTAGGATTGCGTCGTGATTGACTGTATTTCTATAGCATGGCTCTGCCAAAGCACTGAACCACCTTTTCAGAACTGAAATCAAAAAGTTACAAAAGAGGGGGAAAAAACAGAGTTGTCTCCAGCCATTGGAACCAATGGCTGGCACTTCCTGACCTGGGCTTCTCCTCTTCTGCCTTTTGCCTTCTGATGCACCCCTCTTTCAGTAGCCTCTGGTAAAGCTGAAGGAGAGGGTGCCCCAGCAGGAGTTTGCTGGGCTCTTGGCTGCTGAAGGATGTTGTGCAGGAGAGGCAAAGCCAGGCTCCAGGTTTCAGTAGCTCCCTCCCTCTGCTAACTGCCCTCCCTGGGCCCTTTCCCAGCTTGGTGGGCTCCAATCTAGTCACTTCATCACTAGTTCATGACGGTTGTGGGCAGAGATCAGGGATCATCAGGCCAGGCTCCATGCAGTGCCCAATCTGCCCCTCTCTGCAAAAGAGAACATCATTTGTATGAGGTCTCAAGTGCTGCTGCTATTTGTCAGGCTGGGAAAGCTGGATAGAGGGACAACTATGCTACCTAATAGAAGCAAGAACTGAGATATGAGTGTAATAAATAAATGTGGAAATACAAGACATGTAAATGTGTTCTCTAGGACTGATGTTCTGGAATAATGGAATTTTATTTAAAAGGGGGGGAGTGAGCCTTAAAAAAAGGAAATCAGATACTCCTACATTGCCTAAATAAATAAAGCCTACTCTATATACTTTATCTATTTTTACATTGCTGTTCTAATCTCCCTGGGAGCTTTCAGCTTTCTGTGAACCCATCACCACTAGAGCTGAGATTGCTAAAAGCTGGCAACTTCATTGCAATAAAGAGAGTCGTCATGAAGCAAATCTAGTGCTCCCCATCATTTTGCCAAACTGAAAATAGAGCTCCTTCTATAGAATTAAAAATACAAAAATAACCACTATTCACTGCAGAGGCTATTTTAGCGGCTGTAATCCGCTGGACCACAACAGGCGACAATCGAATGGAAAGGGAGCTTCTGTTCTCCTCCGAAGCATAAAAGTACGACTGCTTCGGAGTTACGCAGCAGCACGGATGATTTAGAAAGGCTTCGCTGCCTTTATTGTGTGCGACATCACAACAAGCCTTGGTCAGTGTTGTTCCAGTGTTTTGAAGTAGGAACTGACTAGCACTGGCTCTGTCATGGGCAAAGGGGGAAACTCCCATCTCCCCGGTTAAGGCAAAGGCGTAAGTCCCAGTGAACCACGTGTGGGATTGCGCTACAAGTGATTTAAGTACACCAATGAACGTGTTTTGCATGCATATATTATATAGAATATAGAATATACATATATAATATAGAATACACTTTTCATAAAGATCTCCTACTGCAGAATGCAAAGAGGAAATATTATTATTATTATTAATAATAATAATAATAATAATAATAATAATAATAATAATAATAATTTCCAAGACAAGGGGTTTATGGGTAAAAAAGCCATGTAGAAAAATAGTATAATATGCCAGTAAAATGTAATTAAAAACAAGTTAAAACACAGATATCCACGGATTCCAAAGCGATGTTAAAATTAGAAACACGGGATAATTCACAAGGCAAATATCAGACACTGACGTTTCGTCCTGCTCTCAGGACATTTTTTAGGTACAGACCAGTGTGGCTGTGTGGATGACATGAAAATTTTTCGCTCAAGTTTTTCTCGGGCCATGAAAGTTTTCGCTCAATAATAATAAAAACTTGGAAAACATACTGTTTTCATACACCTTAGGTGTAAATAAAATTACTACATATGAGCTATAAAAGGTGGCTCTACTTGGAACTGCACATATTTTACGTAAATACCTCTAAGGGCGCAATTCAATCCTACTTACGCCGCCATTGTAACCAGCGGCGCAGCGAAAACGGGAGGCCCCAGAACGGAAAGGGGATACAAATCCCCTCCAAAAGGGGAATTCAAAGGTGATTTGAATCCCCTTTCCGTTCTGGGACCTCCCATTTATGCTGCGCCGCTGGTTACAACGGCGGCCTAAGTAGTATTGGATTGCGCCCTAAATATCCTAGGTCCTTGGGAAGGATTCAATATTTAGACAACACCAGCCACCACCAGGTGGGCTGTGTTTAACCGTAGTAGTAGTAGTAGTAGTAGTAGTAGTAGTAATTGGGTGCAGCAAAATTGCACAGATTGAGTAAAGAAAAAAAACCACCACAATAAAGTTGCTGCTATGCTCCACTGAAACTTGCGCAAGAAATATGGAACATCAGTAAAGAAATGATGGGAACACATACCTAAAATGGTGGTGAAGAATGAGCAAGTCAAAATCTTGTGGGATTTCAAAATCCAGACAGATAAAAAATTGGAACATGCCAGAAATAACTCTGGTTGAGAAGAAACAAGTGATGCTTATTGATGTGGCCATTCCAGGAGACAATCGAATCGAGGAGAAACAATTGGAGAAGATCTCAAAATACAAAGACCTGGAAATTGAAATAAAGTGCCTTTTGGGGAAAGAAAACAATAAGCACCCCTATTGTCATTGGTGCACTAGGCGCAATCCCTAAGGCCCTTAGAAAATATCTAACCAATATAGGCATTGACAAGATAACAGTTGAACAACTGCAACAAGCCACACTAGTAGGAACATCGAACATTATCACACTAGTTCTTAAACCCTTAGGTAGAGTGCGAACTAGTCAAGCACCCAAAAAGCACAGTCCAAACATCTGGTGGGCTGTGACACCATGATGATGATAAAATGAACTTCTATACTGCTTTTCAACCAAAAAAGTACGGTAGTTCACAAAGCAATTTAGAGAGCAAAATGGGAAGATGTTTCTCTGTTCTGAAAGAACTCACAATCTAAAACAAGACACAAGAGAAATACCAACCACCACCGCTGGAAAATTAAATGCTCTCTACATGCTAATTTTCAATGGATTTTATTTCCTTCATTTCTCTAACACATTTATATTATATACCACCCTTCATCATCAATGCTCGTCTCCACTTCTAGAAGGTGCCTGGGTCTAGTTTTCAGAAATTTCCCCCTCCCCCTGCCGCCCCCGTGCTCCAGAACCCCCTTCCTGAGAATCACTTACTTACAATGAGGCACATCTGCCATTTTGCTGCCCATTCCCCCAGTTTGGATAGATCCTTCTGGAGCTCTTTACAATCCCTGCTGGTCTTCACCACCCGGAAAAGTTTAGTGTCATCTGCAAACTTGGCCAACTCACTGCTTACCCCACCTCCAGGTCATTTATGATTAAATTGTAAAGCACCGGTCCCAAGACCAATCCTTGGGGCACACCGCTTTTCACCTCTCTCCATTGTGAAAACTACCCACTCTCTGTTAGCCAGAATTGCCTGTTATTTTGGGGAATAGCTTTAAATATGGCAATTTGGCATGTTCTGGGATCTTGATACCTGTGTATACCAGAGTCCAGCTTCACAGAATTCCGTTTAAACAATATTGAAGACACACATGGGTTGCTTTCCAATATTTACTAAATACTTCAGGCAAGAATCATACAAAAATACAACCATACACATCATACAGAGAACTAGGAAACTTAGATAGAACAGAGAATTAGCAGATTCTGGCTCTTTACTTGGGTAATATATTTACCTAATCCTGGAAAGTTCACCTTGGCTGCAAAGCTGTGTTCATGGCATGAGCCAGCATTGAATGAAAACAGGATAAAGCAAATTGGGTCTGAACTGGTCAGACTAGCAGTCTGTAGAATGACTGAGAACGAAGTCAAGTCAAGAGTGGGGGGGGGGAGAAGAAGGAGGGAAGCAGAGAGAGGGAGAGAAGATGGAGCACAGAGCTCACCTATGTCCAGAATGCAAGAGGAAGTATCAGGCTGACAGCCTGCGTTTTAAACCTACACACAGGGGAGGAGGTTTTGGCTCTTATGCTGCAAAAAGAAATACCTTGTTTGGGCTGGAGGTAGATCTGTGGGAGGAGACAGGAGAGGGTGGGGAGGAGGGAGAGGGCAGATGGCTTCATTGGCCCTGGATTCATTGTGGATTGGCCCTCCTTGGGAGCCAGACGGTTGGTGTTAGCATATGTATGTGAATTCTCTCCTTCCTGGCAGACTGGTTTGCAAATCTTTGGAGGAGGGGGGGAGAATGGAATGTGCCTCTGTGGCTACGTGCGGTGAGCACCTTGATTCATGGCGTGCTGAAGTGCTGAATAGATCCTTCCCCTCAGGGCTACTCTTGGCTCTCTGGGGGAAATCTTTTACAGCATAGCTTCCGCATCCAGGTTTGGGACAGAAACGCGGCATGGGCATCGCGTTTGTGTGATATAGTCAAGCTCACAAATCCAGCTCACAAGTCCATGGCATTCAAAGTCTCTTTGGCAGCCTTCTCATTTCAACAGGTCATAGGGCAACATCTCTGTTTCCTGTTCTTCAGCCAGTTCCTAATCTGTAAGTGGACCTGCCCTCTTATTCCCTGACTGTGGAGTTTCCTCAGGAGCCTTTCATGAGGGACCGTGTCAAACACCTTCTGGAAGTTCAGATGTATAATATCAACAGGTACACACACACACACACACACACACACACACACACACACACACACACACACACGAGAGAGAGAGAGAGAGAGAGAGAGAGAGAGAGAGAGAGAGAGAGAGAGGCCTGTTAACCTTTTCAAAGCGCTTGTTTCAAAGATTTGTGAGGCAAGCCTTATCCTTACAGAAGAAGCCATGCTGATTCTCCCTCAGCAAAGCTTGTTCAATTCCTGTCATTGCCAGTTTAAAGCAGCTCTCAGTTAGAGGAGACAACATTGGGTAATTGGACCAGTCATCTGACTTGGACAGTATGCATCAGCTTCATATGTTCAGTGGTACAGTTCCATGAGGGAATTTTTCCAGAACTTGTAGATCTGCAGTAAGGAAAATACCGTATATCATGCAAATGTTTTGTCTGGGTTACTTTAAAATGCATGTTTTGGAAAATAGGGTAATTTGGGGTGAAACGCCTAGTTCATTTATTTGACTTGGCTGTTGCTATAATCCAAGCACCTTGTTCATTTAATGTGTCTGTTTAGATATTGCCGCAGTCATGCAAATTTTAGAAGCTGTGACTTATTTTTCCAAGCAGAAAGCTGAGCTGTGAAGGTTAGGAGTCTTCCCCACTTAAGTGTTTTGAAGTGCTTCTGTGAAAGCATTTTGCAGGCATCAGAATATCTTCCATGATATCTTTTACCATTAGTGCAAACAGAAAGGCCAGTACAGGATGACCCCATTTATCCAAATAGCCTGGAGGATGCTCAAATCACTTGGGTAATCATAAGGTCAGGTAAAAGAGCAATGCAAATTACATGGGTTTTCATTGACATGTGGGAGATGCCATTTAAGGCATCTTTATTAAAAAAAAAAGATTGGAGGACTGTTATTGCTTCGCAACATTCCTTTAGCCAGTCCTGCCAGTGTAGCTCTTTAAGCATATGGTTATAAGCGTGTTCTATCTGAGCTCCATATTACTTCCAGCTACAATTGGTGTCCAGCCACCATTAATCGCAAAAGACCCAAATGGTTCCAGACAGTGATGTAGATTTGAGTCTATGGACTCGGACCCGAGTTGGACTCAAGTCGTGCCAATGACTTGACTCAGCAATTTTAAAAGACTCAAAAGACTCGACTTGAGACTTAGAGCCTTTTACGACAAGTCGAATTTTATTCAGGTTTAAACTCATTTTCCCCATTAAATAGATAGGGACTCGCAACTCATAACCAAAGACTCGGGACTTGGGGGCAAAGACTTGATTTGGACCCAGAGACTTGGGATTTGACTCGAGACTTGGAGTCAGAGACTTGATCCACATCCCTGGTTCCAGATATCCATGGGAATTTGGTTCAACTGGGATGCTCCTACTTAATAGTCTAGAAATTTTAAGGGAGCCAAAGTCAGGGTGTTCTTGGGAGTGAGGGTTACATCCTTGAATTCCTGATCTTCAAAAAACCACCCAACAGTAAATGGCAACTAGTTTTACCAATCTGCAGGCTACATTTGGGGGTGTGAAGGGCCAAGGCACCCTGTTTGATTCACTGTCCTACGACTTGACAGGTGGGAGAGATTGGAATAACCCAGTGTTTCCCAAACTTTTTCAACCTGCGGCTCCCTTGACCATTGACGACCATTGGCTGCGGCTCCCCATGACATGATGTTGATGCCTGCCAATTAGCATTACACTGTTTTCCAAGTGGATTCCATGGCACTCTGCGGCTCCCCTGGCTGGTTTCCATGGTTCCCCTGGGAGCCACGCCTCCCAGTTTGGGAACCACTAACCCAACAAGAGGAGCAACCTTTTCCCCACAGGCATAGCCTTGACTGCCGGTCCCCCTTCTGCCTTTCCTTCTGGGAAGGTCAACAAGACCCTAGAAGACACCAGCAAGAGAATACACTGCTATGACTGTTCCTGGTGCTCCCTTCTGGTGGTAAGAGTCCAGGGGCATCACTAGGGCAGTGCGGGGGGTGCGGATCGCACTGAGTGACATCCCAGGGAGGGATGACACCAAAATGACTTTCTATTCTATTGGTTACTGGTGGTGCAAAAACGCACCATTGGTGGAAAATGGGTTTTTCCTGATCCTCACCACGACTCACGCGGGGATCGCTTTTCCCAGGAGGCCCACATAGAACCCATATTATACCATTCATCTACAGTATGGTTGTGATCCAGAACAGTCAGATGTGTGTGAATGTCTGGCATGCAGTTAGTAGGCAACAGCAAAAAATACTCATAGCCAAAAAGATAAGAGTATAACAGCACAATCCTGCCTAACTTTAGACCAGTAGAGCTCCCGCTCTGCCAGCCTAAAGCATCACAAATATGCCATAAAGCACGTTTGCAATGACTCGGGAGTAAGCGGTGCCGGCACAGAGGCCGGCACCGCTTACTAGGCTGCAGAACTGAATCCACACCAGCTGCAGGTAAGTTCCACACCGGTTGGCAGGAGGCCAGGCAGGGGCAGCGAGGGGGGACCATTGGCTGGCCCAGACTGGGAGGGGGTGGGGATATCGGCAGCGATATCCTAAGCCCCTTCCCAGCCCACGCCGGCCTTACATTGCCTCTCTGGATGTATGTCAGCTCTGGAGCTGGTGTGCATCTGAGGAGGCCTGTAGGCCCCAGGCTTGCCTACACCTGGGAAAGGGGACAAGCGTCCCCTGTCTCTCAAGGTGCGGCCTAGGAGTGCTGGGCCAGCCCAGAATGGGCTCAGAATACGGCAGTCGGCCCTTTAGGCCAGCCGCACATCTTTACACAGGATTGCGCTGTTAGCAATTATTTTGCACTTTAAGAAGTTCACAGCACTTTATACTGTGTTTCCCCGAAAATAAAACAGTGTCTTATATTAATTTTGTCTCCAAAAATGCAGTAGGTCTTATTTTCAGGGAGGTCTTATTTTCCTAACCTGTGGCACGACCCCCCTGGCACTTACTTTGAACGATTAACGCTTCATTCTTTCCCAAGGGTGCAAGGCCTGCACGGCCTGTACTTGAGTCCCCCACCATAGAAATGACATGCTAGAGAGGCCTTCAAGGAGGCTGCAACCTTGCAGAGTCTCTCTAGCACGTCGTCTCTATGGTGGAGGACTCTAGTGCAGGCCTTGCAGAGCCTTGCACCCTTGGGAAAGAATGAAGCTTAAATCGGTCAAAGCAAAGCATAACAAAGCTGGGGGGGGGGTGTTGCGTCCATCTGGCTGATGATCCTAGCTAGGTCTTATTTTCAGGGGAGGTCTTATATCTATGAGTGCCAGCAAAAATCACGCCCCCAAAAAATGACAGTAGGTCTTACTTTCGGGGAGGTCTTATTTTTCAAGGAAACGGTATATATTATCTCTGTAATCCTTACAGCAGTCCTTTAAGGTAGGCCATACTATTCTCCCCCGTTACAGATGGAAGAGCAGAAGCTGAGAGACAGAGAGGTTTGCCTCCAGCCATCTAGTCAGTTTGTGGCATAGGTGAGAGCATAAAACAAGAAGGGGTTGTTATCCTTACTGGGGGGGGGAGGGTTAGGGTCATGAATCTGTAGTTACACAAATGGTTCAGTCCCCAGATTGCTCTGCCTAAAAGATTCTAAAGCATTAGCAATTCCCAATCACAGACACCAAGTGGAAATATTGCTTTTGTTGCTTTGCTGTATTTGCTAACATAAATTAACGTGATTAGGGCTTGTTCAGCAATCTCCAATTATTTGACAAAAGTTATGCAAATATTTATGAGGATGTCTCTAAATAGCATGAACAAATGGAACAAAATCATTATTCTCCAAGGTTCAAATTCACCATTTAAACATGCCTGCCTCCTACTCCAGGAGCATGGTAATGGGTTCAGCAAGAATCTGGGTATTAGTGATACACAGAAACCTACCAACGTGCCACTTGAGGGATCTCTAGAAATCATCCAGGTTATCCCAAACAACAGCCCTACAAACAGGAACAGCACATGCCAAAACACACTTAGGCTGCAATCCTATGCACACTTTCCTGTGAGTAAGCCCCATTGAATACAATGGGACTTACTTCTGAGTAGACATGCATAGGATTGTGCTGTAACAGAGTTAATACTCTCCACATGATGGAAAACAGGTAGGAAAGATTCCTTGTAATGCGCTGTCTGTAAATGACTGCAGAATGGGAACCAGAGATGTTGCTGATCTTACCTAAAATATTTGGCTTCCTTTGAAATTTCTTAGGTATTGTTGCAAAAGAGAGAGGCCATATCTCAGTGATAGATCACATGCTTTCCAACGTGTCCTGGTTCATTCCTTGGCATCTCCAGTAAAAGGGCTGGGACAGACCCAAAGAGCCTGAGACCCAAAGAGCAGTTGCCAATCAGATCATATTCGGCTAGATGATTTGACTCAGCGTCATTCTACACCCCAGTGGCGTAGCGAGGGCATCTGTTGCCCGGGGGCACAAAAGCAAAAACCGGAAATGCCTTTCTGAGGCCTCCAGGACACACCCAACCCCTGAGGTGTGGCACCCAGGGCCGAGCACCTGGGTCCCCCTCAGCTATGCCACTGCTACACCTTATATTAAACACATGCCTAACCACACTCACATCAACACTGCAGAGCTGTTGGATTAACAGTCATGTCTTCTCCCTAGGAAACTGTAGTTTGGGGGAGGTAGAACTCTCTAACGGTTCTTAGCCCCACACACTAAACTACAATTCCCAGACTTTGTTTAGGGAATCCACGACAGTTCAAGTTGGTGAGAAAGAAAGAGATCCTCATTCTCTCCTTTTCTCCCACCCCCCATTTTTCTATTACTCATTAAAAAAAGAGAATGTCTCAGTGTCACAGGTGCGATCCACCTTCAAACAGGCAGTGACCCACTTATAGCCCCCGACCCACTTATGAAAGAGCCGTGTTCTAAGGTTCAAGCCCCTAAAACTATTGATGTATCGCTAACTGGGTCAGTTTTCTCAGCTCTTGTTAACATACACATTCCTGGTTTATATCTGTTCTGCGTTCTCACTTGTGGCGTCTGGTTCTTATAATCTTTTAAATGAATATCCAGGGGAACATTGGAAGGCACTGTTCACTCATTCTGATCTTCATCCTCGACATGACCTGATTCACATACCTGTCCCTCTAGAGACAGAAAATGGCCTCCGCCAGTTCATGTTGCACTCAGGCTAACCGAACAACTTGCTAGTTGCATTTCTAATCCATTTTGCCTTATTCCCCTTGGAATGCCACTGTTTGAAATAAGGCGTGCATGATTCCATCTTGTGGAAAACATCGAGCCAACTAAATGTCTTGCCATTTTTGACCATCTCACTGTGCATTAGTTTGCAAAGTGGAGCAACTTGCCATCACAATAATTGTCCCTCTTCTGTTAATAAGTGCAAAGCAAACTGTGGAGTGTTTTTTTTTTGGGGGGGGGGGAGAAAGAAAGTGGTTGGAAGAAAGGAGAAAGAGTGATCTGATGTGCCTTAAAAATCATCCTAGAGTTGCTTGGTGTGTGCTGTTATTTGCTGCTCAATTTTAATAATCTGATTTTTATCATTGCCCTGTGCTCTGCACAGGCAGGTAATTAACCTTGATAGTGGTTCAAGGCCCACAGGACAGACATCTCCCATAGCTGTCAGTTATCAAATGATGCAGAGAATATGACGGAAGGCAGTGTGATATTGACACCCACAAGTTGTTTGAGAGGCTGAAGTATGCTCTCGTTTACCCATCACAGCTAATTCTTCATTTTTTGTTTTAATAAACATGGAGCCCTGAACTTCTCAAAGTAAGAAGTTAATCTCCAATCAAATAATTTGAAAGGCCAGCATACTGTAACAGAAACATAATATGTCAAGTGAACAGGTGATCATCTTGTGTGTAACTTAATTGCTTCTTAATGATCGTTGATGGTCAGCTGATATTTTTAGAGCTTGCTGAAGATGCTTGCTCATTAGGTTTTTGTGGTCAGATGTTCCTTGAAAGACTAGGGGTTAAATTGTCACACACACACACACCCTATGAGTTCCAAGCAACACCCACACTGTAGAGATTGAGTCCTTGTCAATCTCATCTGTACAGCTTGTTGGTTTCTTGACTGTGAACCTTTTGCATACAAACAGCACAATCTTATCCAACTTACACCACCAGTGTAACCAGCAGGGGACGGCAGGGCGGGAGGCTTTGGAAGGGAGGGGAGATTTAAATCCCCCTTGAATCCCCCTTTGGAGGGGATTTTAATCCCCTTTCCGTTCAGGGGCCTCCCATTCTTGCTGCACCACTGGTTACACCGGTGGTGTAAGTTGGATAGGATTGCGTTGTAAGTTTTCCCTTAAGCCTCCAGGACCAGTGCTGAATGTATAAACTGTTGTGCAAACAAGAAAGCAGATTTTCAGGGGCAGGATAACACATGCATGCAGAGGCGAAACTAGGGCGGAGCGGGCGGAGCACCCGCTCCGGGCGCCATCGCCCGAAGGGCACCCCGCCCGGCGCCCCGCCCGCGAGTCCGAGTCGGACTCGGGGAATCGAGTCCCACCGCCCCCTCAATCGGGAGCCGGCTCAGGGACGTCTTTCAAGGAAGGCGTTCGAGAACGGTATTTATACCGTTCTTTTTGCGCAAGCTCAGACTGTTACTGAGGGAAAAAGGCTGCCCTTTTTCCCTCAGTAAGTCTGAGCATGCGCAAAAAGAACGGTATAAATACCGTTCTCACGCGCCTTCCTTAGAAGGCCCCGGGCAGCCGGCCGGGAAAGACGTGCCCGAGCCGGCTCTCCCGGTTGAGGGGGGGGTCGCCACCTCACGGAGCGCAGCAGCCGCCTCCTCCCGGAGCGCGCCCCCCCTCTGGATCGCCCCCCCTCCGGATCGCGCCGCAACCTTCGGCCTAATTATAGGGGCGTCACTACCTCCGTTGCTCCGGGCGCCAACGGGGGTAGTGACGCCTCTGCATGTATGCACTAAAAGTTATTTGAAAATTCCACAGATATCTGAGACAATTCACAGCATTTCTATGGAAGTGATTAAAATACTTACCTGGCCACTTTGGTACCCAAACACTCCAAGTTGGCTCAGATATGGGGTGCAACATGGGGTCTCATGGGGTGCAACAGCAGAAAATTCTAGGGAACTAAAGGTGTCTGAGAGCCATTCATGGATAAATGAAGCGTTGAACCCCAGTCTCACTGTTGTAAACTAGATGTGACAGCTTATCCATTAGACCTGCCTGGAGCGTGCAGAGCCCCCACCCCACCCCAGCCTATCAACCTCCTAGTACCATTCCACATATGGAGTCACATTTATGGGTGTAGTATGAGACATTTAAGATAACTTGTGGATACTTTGGAACAAAAATAAATATTAATATAAGTGCCATACCTCTGAAAGTGCAAGACAAGCTTCCCTAAGGAGACTAGAGTTATTGCTAGCGGGAATATGTGAACGTGTGGAGAGGTTTTACAAAAGAAAGAAAGAATTATGGGGGGGGGTTTTTTGCAAGAATGACATACATTGAGAAAAAGTGAAGAAAAAGCATACCTTTTCTGATTTCTGAATATATAGAGATATGTGTGTGCATGCCTTAAAATTGGCCCAGATCATAAAATGTCCTGCCTATAGCACTGCCTTGAGAAATGTATGTTTTCATTTGTTGTGTGAGTTTCAATGGGGAATTCTTCCTTGGGGAAGGTAATGAGAATATTTCCAAGCTGAGTTCTTCCTCTCCGTCTCTTTCATCTCATACTAATGAAATCACGTTTCACTCATACACCATAGCAATCCAGATTTGCCATAGAGAACAGACTCCATGTGGAACTGAAGTCAAGTGTCTCTCTAGGGCACATAGGTTTGCAGTTGTGTTTGCCGGATTCAGGCATTAGGAACATAGGAAGCGGCCGTACACTGAGTCAGGCCATTGGTTGACCAGTATTGTCAACACTGGCTGGCAGCAGATGCTCTTAAAACACACTGCTTTTATCTATTTATTATTAGATTTTTATCCCACTTTCTCCCCCCCCCATAGGGGGGACTCAAAGTGGCTTACAACAATATAAAACATTAGTAAAATCTAAAACCACAATACGAATATAAAAGCAGGAGTAAAAAAGTTTTTTTAAAAAACAGGAGTAAAAGGGGCTGGACCACTAAAATAGTTAGGTTGGGTGGCTAACTCAGAGGACTTGTTTAAAAAGGAATGTCTTTAGGCCCCGCCGGAAGGCCTCCAAGGAGGGAGCAGTTTGTAAGTTTAGAGGGAGGGAATTCCATAATTTCGGTGCCACTGCTGAGAAGGCCATATTACTTGCCGCCGCCCCTCTCACCTCTGAAGGTGACGGCACTTTAGAAGGGCCTTCTCCGAGGACTTGAGGGGGTGGGCCGGATTGTACAGAAGTAGGCGGTCTCTCAAATAGCCTGGCCCCGAGCCGTATAGGGCTTTAAAGGTCAAAAATCCTTTTGCAAAGTAACCTTGGTTATATCCAAAAGCAAGGATTTGGACCTTGCTGAATCTCACCCATGTCCCATACTGAAATCTCTCTTTGTCTCTATATCAAAATATGAAATGGCATCATTGAGACTAGGTGGTGAGAAAACAGGACAGATATTTCAGATCCCACGACACAACAACATGCACCCTCGGTTTTGCAAAAGTAGCACATTTCAACAAATGCCATCCATCTTGTGAGTGAGTGTGCTGAATGGATAACCCAATTTTGTCATTGCAAATGACTGGCTAAAGAAAGCCAGACAAGCCTGTTTTCACAATAACGGTCACACTTCTTGTGTTTATTGAAGGGTAAATATATTTGACCAGGAAACAAATGATGTTAATCAGAACTTTAAACAACAGGTGTTTGGTGTTCATTCTTCACCTTGAACTCACTCATCCCAACGGAGTCTGCTGATAAGAGAAGGTCACCAAGCCAGATGTTCTTCACTCATTTTCCATGGACTTCTCTGTCAACATTTCAGACTAGAAATGAAAACAGTTCCCATGTGTCTTTCTTCTGTGGCTTTGCATATAGAAACTAGTATGTGAGGAAGAAGGCTAACCTTGGAACTTGTCCTCATGTGCAGGAAGTATTTTTTTATATATATATATGAGAGAACATAAAAATACACAATTCCCTCACAATACAGTATGTAGTGGGACAGTTTGATTAGGAACAGAGGTGGAGCCAGCCCCCGCTGAGGGGGGCCACCAGACGGGTTGACACCCCCAACCCCGTGCCGCCAACCCCCTGCAAAAAACGGCCTAAAAGAGGCCTAAAAAATGCAGGGAGAGTGAAATCTGACTGTTTTTCTGGCTGCTTTTAGGCCCCCGCCATGGCTTGTGCCCAGGCGGGTGGCCTGTTTTTAACGCTGCCAGAGAGGAGGGGTGCACCGAGCCATCTTTTTCTGCCTCCGTAGTGACTGACCTGGCTTCTTTCCGCATGCGCACTGATACTTCGCGCATGCGTGGATATGTCTGTGTGGCGCATATGCACAAAGAACAGACATATCCACGCATGTGTGTACGTATCAGTCAGTGCACATGAGTGAAGAAGCTAGGTCAGTCACTCCGGAGGCAGAAGAAGACGGCACGGTGCACCCCTCCTCCTCGGCTGCGGTAAAAGCAGGCCACCCGCCCGGGCACGAGCTGTGGCTCCAGGGGGGCATAAGCCGTGGTGCAGCAAGGCGCAGCACAGCTCCGGGGGGGGATGAGCTGTGGCGGCCGCAGAATTGCTGCCCATGGCAAACTGCGGCTTGTTGCACCCCCCCCATCCGCGTGCCACCCCCAACGCCTGGGGGCCCAATGCCCCCCGCCCCCCCCCACAATGCCACTGATCAGGAACCACACCACGACATCGTGATTATGTGGCTCGGCTCTCAGGGTTTGTCTGGAAGACACTCATTGCAGGGATGGAGACCTCTACAGTATTTCAAAAGTCTGGTCTTGACCCTGTTAATCCAGATGTGCAAGTGGCTTCCATCCGTGAAGCACCCTGCTTGAACATGTGGCAACAAGCTTTTATGTATAAACAAACATAGTCCAAATGACTCTTCATTTGTAGTGGTAGTGACACCATGGGAGAGACACATATAATGGCCAGGAGCTTACGACCAGTGGTCAGGTGGTTGGAGTCTCAGTGCCTTTGAAGTCAATAGTCTCTCTTTCAAAGCAGTGAAGTTGGCAGGTAAGAATGAGCAGCTGCTTTTGGGTGAAAACCCACCTGCTACGGACCCATTTCAGCTAAAGCTGTGTTTAGCTTCTTGTATGAAAGCAACCTGATCAGGGTTCTTCTTTTAAATATGGTACAGGTATTCTGTTCTCCATCGTCTGCTATTTTGTTAGAAAGAGAATATATGTTGAAATATCAGGAAGGAATAGCGTTATGTGTCATTTCAATTTGGTTTGGAAAACAAGAGTCAACAAGGCATGTCTTGTAAACAAGAAAAAAAATTGACTGACGTGTTTTTGTACACAGGGTCAACATTATGAAGAAGAAAAAAGAGCTTTAAGCCATGAAATAATAGCCCTCAATAACCATTTGATAGAAGCCAAGGTGACAATTGATAAATTGTCAGAAGATAATGTAAGTATTGAATAGTGGATATTTGTCATGGTCAACTATAAAAGTAAACGTATAAAATTATGAACTGCTGGATCAGAAATACTGAGCTCAGGAGTTACCATAACCTCATTTGTCCTAATTACTCGATTCATCATTGTTCAGCTTCTCTCCTTCAGTGGCTACTTCTAAAAGGGTTTCTTCAAGTCCGCACACTATAGAAGCATAGGGAAAGTTTCCATGACCACCTTCCTAGCACAGTTATGGATAGACGTTTCTAACAAATTCTTTCCAATATGTATTTTGTACATTTTCTAGTGATGGGCAAACTCCCCCAGGCTTAATTTGAATTGGGGCAACCAATTACGAGTTGCCCCAGTTAGAAAGCTCAGAGCACACACACACTCCTTTTATTCCTGCGATGTCTACATTTGCTCCTAATTGCAACTCCTTCTGACTCCCCAGTCCGCCTTCCCTATGAGCCCCAAACTCCAGCTGTTGGCTGTGGCTGCTCTGGGATCAGCAGTGGTGACTGCTGCTAACCCTTTGGGGGCCGACTCACGCTGCCTACCTGGACAACAAATTTTAACAAAGGTCATACCCCCCCCCCCAAGATTAAATGTCAGCACAATCCTGTGTAACTCTTGCACCGGTGTAAGTGCACTTATGCCAGTGTAACTTCCCATACGTCAACGGACGCAGGATGGAGACGGGATAACTCCCCTCGGACGCCGTGCATGTGCAGTTCAGACGCAGGATGGACACCGCTGCAACTCCGCCAGAGCAGGGGGCATTCCAGGGGCTTTCGGACGCCCCCTGAGCCGGCAGAGTTGCACTGGCATCTGTCCTGCATCCAAACTGCGCATGCGCGGCGTCCGAGGGGGGTTACTGTCTCTGTCCTGCATCCGTCAATGTACGGCAAGTTACACTGGCATAAGTGCACTTACACCGGTGGATCTACTGTTACACCGGTGCAAGAGTTACACAGGATTGTGCTGTTAGTCATTTCTTATCGTTTCTGAGGTTCTGGACACCAATATGTCAATGAAATGCAAAATTGGCTACAGTTTGGGAGAGATCCGCAATAGGTAGTTCCATTGACATGTATTGGTAAATGCCCAACGGCACTTACAACACCTATGTACGCAACACGCACTGCTTCTCCTAACCCAGAGCCAATCGATAGATTTTATTGTCATTTTCGTTTTCAGCACTTTGAAATTAGTAAAGATTAGCTATTTCCATTTCAGGGCCGATTTTGTGTTGTCTAGTGTAGTAGGGACAGCCTTTGCCAAAGTGCCAAAAAGTTATATTAGCCAGAAGCAGAATATGTTTGCGATATTGCCTGAATTCATAATTCCTTTGAAATATGGCCCCAGATTCTTCTCCAGCTCAGATTTCTATCTAAATTTATCCTTCTTCCCTGCCCGTAGCTACTCCAGTAGAGCTAGTGGCAGGGCAGTAGCTCTCTCTCTCTCTCTCTCGCTCTCTCGCTCTCTCGCTCTCGCTCTCTGCTCTTCCTGGTGGCTGGAATGCATGCTATCATTGCAGCATCCTAGATGCTAGAAAACCTGGGAAATGCAGATGACTGGGGGGAAAGGCAGGCAAAACGGGAGATAGAATCTCCTGCTGACTCCCTCCTTGTCACTACAACCAGATCAGTTGCTGCCACAGCTACTACTGGTCTGAGTTGCCAACACAGGGTTAGGGAGACTGACCACTATAGGGCAACTTTGTGTGCTGCCCACTATAGGGCAACGTTATTTTTTTTACTCAAAGGAAAGGGTTGCATTCTCCTTCCTCCGCCATCTCTCCGCTCCAACTCACCCCTCCTGATGCTGCTTTTTTTGATTCAAAAAAGGCTGGCTGGCTGGCTAAGGTAAAGGTAACAGTTGTGTCCGACTCTAGGGTGTGGTGCTCATCTCCATTTCAAAGCCGAAGAGCCAGCGTTGTCCGAAGACGCCTCAGTGGTCATGTGGCCGGCATGACTCTCCTTGCCGCAGCGCGTAGCATGCGGCTGGAACATGGAGCGCTGTTTACCTTCCCGCAAGCGAGTATTTATCTACTCGCATTAACATGCTTTGGAACTGCTAGGTTGGCAGGAGCTGGCCAAGCAACGAGCGCTCACCCCGTCGCGGGAATCGAACTGCTGACCTTTTGATCGACAGCTCAGCGGTTTAACCCGCTGCGCCACCCGCTGGTTAGCTACCACTTAATGTATTTGTGTGTAACACATGGTTTAGTCCCCTGTTTGCTTACATCTCCTCCAAGTCTTTCCCTCCAAACCCTTGTCTCTTTGATCTTTTTCTGAAGAACGCTTCAGCAATCCCAGACGTACATGTTGAGAGCCGTACAGGGAAGAGGTTTTTGGTGGCAACCAAGGATAAGAAGTTACTTGCAACTTGTCCCAAGGAGCTGTCACGATGCTAATTGCATGTGTGAATGAAGCCTCAAAGTATTCTTTGTCTTTGGGCCAGAAAACATGTGCCACAGGCTCAGTCAATTCAAAATAATTATTTTTGTTGTTAGTTGCAAATGATTCCCGGCAGCTCTACAGTTTGAAATAAACAGCATCAATTTGTCCTTTGAGGGCCTTGCTGAATGTGTTTAGTCCTTGGCTTGAGGCGTCTCTGGATTTTTCTTTGTCATCTGTTTGGCACGTAATGCGCTTTGACAAAATTGAGACCTCCGTGGTAAATTCAAACAGTTTGTATCTGCAAAAAGGGCAACACATGTTTATAAATGTAAGAGCATTCACTTCAGGAGGATCGTTAATTTTGAACAGTTATGAAACTTGCTGCCAATTCAAGCAACATGCGAACGAACACTGTGTGTGTGCTGCATGTGTCAGTAGCGGAGCAGATTATGTTGAAAACATTTTGTAATTAAGGAGCTGGGGTGTTATTATCACACCTGTTACAAGTCATCCACATTGCAAAGATAAAACCTCTCATTTTCCTGGAATCTGGACTTCACTGTTGACATGAATGGTAACAGCTCTTTAATTGGCACACATCTCCCTTCCAGTTTGGGGGTGAATCTGCTCAAATCTGCAGCCATTTCCCCACAGTAAATGGTCTATCACCCATTCACATGACCTTCTGAGCCTGTGGTCGCTGTGTGTTTTGGTCATCTTTGGTCTCTCGGCGCTGCTGGGAGCTCAAAAGCGCATGTACACTCAATCACGTCTCTGTGGCATGTGCCAATTTCAGCCCAGATTGGCTACTTGTTCATGTTTGCAGATGCAGTTTTTAGAAGCATTTGCAATAGAGTACAAAAAGCCAATCTGGCTTGAACTCTGCAGCAGTCAGCAAAACATGAGCCCGCAGCAACATGGGGAAAAAGCAATGCTGGCTTTATCAATAGCTGCACCTACCATAGACTCAAGAGGTCATGTGAATGAACCTTCAGTAGTCATCTGTTCTTAGTCTTCAGCACTGGCTCAAAAGGCCCCTACAAAGACCCAAATTCAGTGTTCTCAATGTATTTCTCATACACATAAACCCTTCAGGGAATTTCATTAATTTTCGCAGTGAAATAAGTGACAGAATAGTAGGTGTTCAAGGGGAGCTAAATGGATCCCGAATAGATGACAAACAAATCCAGAGGACTTACCGTATTGGTCTGAGTATAAGACTCACTTTTTTCTCCTAATTTAAGTTTTTAAACTAGGGGTGCGTCTTATAATCAGGCATAAATTTAATGCCAGTGATTTAATCAATTTTTTTTCATAGCGCCAAACTTTAAGGGTGCGTCTTATAATCAGGTGCGTCTTATACTCGGGACAATACGGTATATTGCTTGCCAACCACAGGAGTCATTCTTATTAGACATCCATTATTATTGCACATTTCCACTACTTTCTAAGCCTGAACTGCTGTCGCACCCATTCATAAGTTTGGAAAGCTTTGTCCATAATAAATAGAAACGAAAACGTATTCTGGACAGTGCTTGCCCATCTGTTCTGGGAAGACTGAATTGCGTGTCCAAATGTCCGTCAATTAGTGCAGCTTTTAGTTTTCTAAAAGAAGCGTTTGCTGGAGAAAAAGAGCTTCTGGAGGCAGCAAAGACCAACTTAGGAAAACAAAGAAGCTTAAGTTGTCACAAAATGTTATGGAAATGTTATGGAAATGTCATGTATCTTTTTGCTTGTTTGTTCTCATTCTGGAAACTGAAATGGCTTTTTGGATCATAAAGGACTACAGTGACAGCATTAGTGACCTCACTTACAAGACTGTATTTAATAACCAAATAAATGTTACTAGATATCCATGATCATGCAGCTGTCCTGAACAATGGTTGACTCAAGCCATCTATCGTTGTTGTGTTTGATCATGATACTAAACCTCTTGATGTCCTCCTCATCTTGCCTGCTGACTGACCAATGATTGGATGGTTCACAATGTACCCACTGAAAATGCAACATCTCAAGCGCACACGCGCACACACACACACACACACACACACACACACACACACACACACAATCCTGTGTAGCTCAGTAGCATAGTCCCAACCTCAGAGCACAAAGTTTCCAGATCCTATGACAATATATGTCTACCATTTTGTACACCACTAGACCATTAAAGGGTTGCTCACTTGATCAACCCCTTTCTTAAATTTGAAACATCAAGCATATGCTGCACTTTCCCAGAACACAAGACATGAGACCTACACAGCTTTAGGTGTTAGCTGTAAAAACCAGGTTTATGCAACTATCCTTTTATATTGTTTTTGCAGGAGCTCTATAGAAAGGATTGCAATTTAGCGGCTCAGCTGCTCCAGTGTAGCAAGAATTACGACAGGGCGCATAAGCTTTCTGAGGTAATGTAAATAAGCCTGTCTCTAAAATGTACTCAAGTGACTGCTACCATGGCCTGCTTCTGCTCCTGAGAAACAGTGAAAGGGAGAGGGTGTGGGCAAGAAAGGGTCAGGCAATCCAGAAGTGGGGGGAACAATAGGCAAAGAGCACAGGATGAATGACTAAATGAGCATCAGTAGCCTGCTAGTGTATGGGGCAGTGCTCACTAAGTGGCATGGAGAGGAAGGGCTGGGACCCCTATATTGGTATGACTAGATGGCAAGGTGGTGGGGATAGGGTGGGGGCAAAGGAAGCCCTATTGGAGGACAGTAACTGCAAGGCCAAGATGGAAAAGGTCAAAGCAGAACAGATGTTGTGCATGTGATAAGACTGTGACAAGAAGGTCCCAGGTTCAGTCCCTGGTCATCTCCAGTTCAGGTAGCAGGATAGACCTCTGCTTAAGTCCTGGAGAGCTACTGCCAGTTGGAGTAGACAGTACTGGGCAAGATTAAGTGGAAGACTGACTTAATCAGTAGAAGACAGCATTCTATTGAAAGCCGAGAAAGGCTTCCAGTACGCACCAACGCCTGTGCTTGGTGTGAGTGTAGCAGGAGGGTCTTTAGTGCTTTGCCTGTGGCACCAAAGGACTTAAGACCCTGCCCTGCCCAATTTACTTGACTAGACTGAGGGCTATGTCCATCTTGCTCTTCTTCTGAGCTTTCCCAGGGCATCTAGTTTGCTACTGTTGAAGACACAATACTGAGCTAGATGGACCCTTACAGCCCAATACTATGTGGCCGTTACGCAGCTGGAACACATGTTCCAGCAGCATAATGTGCTTTCTGGTTGTCGCAAACATGACAATGCTGGAGAGCGCGGCCTGGTTGCTACAGCGAGCACAGCCTGGCCCAACGCCTGAGGTAAGGCTGTGCAGGGGGCAGGAGGGAGGTGGGGAGGAGTGGAACAGGGCAGGGTGGAATGGGGAGGCTTTGGGGATGGGGAGGGGGTGGAATGTGCCCGAGAAGGGCATGGGTTCGGCAGCAGCAGTGCCCACCAAATCCTTACCCTTTCCTAGGCCTGATTTGCCTTCACTGGTCTATGCGGACTTGCACCAGCAATATTACTGGTGTAGGTCCAAATAGACATGGCTGCTGGGCACAGGTTTACCCTTGGGCAAGGGAACGGATGTTCCCTTACCCTGAAAAGGGTTTCTGAGGCCGAAACTCCCCTGCGGGATGCAGTGGATGTCGTGTTGGCGCCACTGCATCACCATGTGGGGAATTAGGACTGGGCTCCCAGTCTGATCCAACATAGGTATTTCTTATCGCCTTATGTTATTTGGATTGTTTGTGAATCATAAAGCCTTAGAACTGTTTACTCACTGCCACTGAGTAAACACAGTCTTCTCCCTTACACTTCTGAGATAGAAGTTTGGGATTTCAAACCAGGTAAGCTTTGGGCCCAGCACCTCGCTCTTTATATATCTCTTTAATTGTTGGGGAAGGCTGGGCGAGTCCCTGCTCTACACATGTGTGGTGGTAGAATGAACCAAACCACACTGGGCTGCAGGCGGGTGATGTTGTTTTTGAATGCTTTTAAAAACCTTCCAGCAAGTACAAAGCTAGCAGGCAAGGAATATCAAGGAACCTTTCTCCTTGATATAAGAACATAAGAAGAGCCCTGCCGGATCAGGCCAAAGACCCATCTAATCCAGCCTCCTGTATCTTACAGTGGCCCACCAGATGCCTCAGGGAGCTGATGGAGAGATCTCCAGCTTGGCTGGTTTGGCTTGCGTCTGCAAGAAGCAGGGCCTTTTTAGTAGTAGTGCCAACTTCTTAGAATATAAAAGTGGTCCCCATGGAGGCCAAACAATTACCCTCACTATACACGTTTAGTTGCATGACTTAAATGTGGCTCTTTAAGACTACTTTTGGCATTGGGTCAGTTTTTAACATGCCCTGGTTGCTTCTATCCTAGTTGGTGCTGAATTCTTGATCTTTTATTTTGACTGGTTTTTTTGTTGTAAAAGGCCCTGGATCCTATGGGAAAAGGGCAGTACATGCACTTTTTACAACACAAATTAAAAATATACTACAATTGTACATGCAGGGATTTTTATTATTTTTTGGGTTACATGCTGGATTCAAAATCGGAATCCCCCATCTGCTGTCTGAAGTAGTCAAGTTCATTCTGCGAACACTCGTTTCTGCCACCTCATTTTCCTGCATGGGTAGACCAGGTCTAAGATGGGGTTGCATGGGTGAAGGATTCCAGATGTTCTTTTTTCCCGCTGCCATCCACTGTTTGATCTCCCTTCAGTACAGCTGGGAGTTTTCAGGCCTCCCCCTATTCCACCCTATTCCCCCTTGGCAGAAATGGGGAAACTAGTTATTTTGATGTGTGCCTGATGAGGACTCTTACAGCACAATCCTATCCAACTTACACCACCGGTGTAACCAGCGGTGTGGCGAGAACGGGAGGCCCCAGAACGGAAATAGAATTAATATCCCCTCCAAAGGGGGACTCAAAGGAGATTTAAATCTCCCCTCCCGCCCTGCCCTCCCCTGCTGGTTATACCAGTGGTGTAAGTTGGATAGGATTGCGTTATCAGTTTCTGCTGTTTTTACTGTTCCCCATATCAGCCTCACAGCTATCAATCAACAGGTTAATGAAGCACGTATTGCTGTGTTTCTTGGTCCAGATGGTTAAGGAAGTTTGGCTGAGAAGACATGAAAGATTTTGAGCACCTGCTAAAACACAAATGGTTTTGTAAAAATAAAAAAAAATCAGAAAGGCACCTTCTAATGATCTGTCCTTTTTGTAATTTTCCTTTATAGAAACAGTTAGGACAGAATATTTTCACACATCCAAGACTAGCGTCAGACAGAACGAACGTAAAGTTGTGATCGTGTCTTTTTCATGTGTTGTGTTTTTGGCCATTCCCGCTGCAAAGAAATGCCACAATAGGCCAGGGGATACTGGAACCATACAAGTTTGAGGAGTAGGAAGCAGTTACACCAGCAGATTTTTGTGGCAGTCTAGTGTTGGATAGAGGCATGGCCCAACTCAACTAGATGGGGGGGGGGGGAACTCCTCCAATCTACTCTGGAAATAGTCCTGATTAATTTTGAATGTCTGAAAAATGGGGGTTGATTGGATTGAGCCCTTAGCTCTGGAGTATGACGGGTAGTCCAAACCTACGTACCTCCTCAAGCAGCAATGCAGCCACACCAACAGGTCACGTGCTGCATCCAGTGGGGGAGTTTCACACCCCAGAGGTCTCCTCAAGGTAAGGGAACATTTGTTCCCTTGCCTGGGGGTAAGCCCTCACCACCCCACTGGGTCTACTTGGACCTGTGCCAGCGATGTAGCTGGTGCAAGACTGAGTGGATGCAGGAAGACGGATTGAAGTCAGAAAGGGGGAGAGGATACCTCTGCCACCAGTACTGCTCCCCAGCCTTGTTCCACCCTCCTCCCTGATCTCCACCCTCTTCCACCCCCTTCCCGCCCCATTCCTCCAACTCCCTGTTTCCCTCTTTCCTTCCACGCTGATTTACCAGCACCAGGGGACATGGACGGACTGCTGGTGCATGGATCTGGCCACTTACCACTTGCAGTGGCGGCCAGGCCACGCTGAAAGGCATGTCGCGCTTTGTGACAGCTGCAAAGGACCTTATGCTGTCAGAACACTAGTTCTGGCAGTGTGAGGCCCTATTAGGATTGGGCCGAAAGACATCATCACTGCCTACCACGGTTTGGAAGCTGAGTCCTGGCAATAGCTTTCAAGGCAGAAATGGGACCTTCCTCCCTTCTGCCTACATGTTATTTCTGGAACTATGAGATCAGCAAGGAAAGACCTGTTTCTGGATTGAAGGCCTCAGCAGAATGTCAGGCTGTGAATTACTGAGCATCTGCAGTGCATCTTGGGAAGCTGTGTGAGAACTATAGTAACTTAAACTGCACATACAGCACAAACACAGTCCTTTTTGGCCCAAGTTGAGTTGCTCTGGAGCCAACCTTGGTCGCATACAACACTTTAATTAGCTTTTGAATATATAGAATGCCCAAAGTTACTGAGTTTGATGACTTAGCAGAGGAATGTATTCCTAGAATGTGCCAATCCATTTGAAAAGTCATTGTTTGTACCAAATGCTTTGTTAAAAGGAGTGAAGCCTGCTGCTACCATGGACAGCACCTCTGCCCTCTGTTTGTCCTTTTCCTGCAAACCAGCTTTTGACAGCATTGCCCTACTAGACAATCCATTAGAGCAGTGGTTCCCAACGTTTTTAGCACTGGGACCCCCTTTTGTAGAATGACAATCTATCGGGACCCCCTAAGACCTTTGGCCGGAAGTGATGTCATTAAGCAGGAAGTGATGTCATTGTTTTTTTTAAAAAAATAAATTACACTGTTTAATAAATCACAGTTTTTTAAATCACATTTTTAAAGTTGTATTCATAAGCAGCCCCATTTGGGGGTGGGGTGGGGTGGGAGTGACCAATATGAACAAAGATGCTAAAAGGCAAGAAGAAATAACACAAGGTGAGCAAACAAGCCCCAAGACAGCCTTAGACACTTCTTTCTCTGCAGTGGGGGGGGGGGGGAGGAGTGAGCCACCATCTTGGGTGTGGCTATCCAGCCGACATCCCGCGACCCCCCCAGAAACCGCTTCGCAACCCCCTTGGAGGTCCCGACCCCCAGGTTGGGAACCACTGCATTAGAGCGATACTCCCGTACAACGTCAGTCCTTCTCTTCCCGTTTCCTCACACTACAATCTGGGCTTCTTGTCATTGCTGAATTTCACACATAGAAAAGGTTGACTGCAGAACAGAGCACAAACGTATTTTTGGGCTATGGCTTAGAACCATGAGAGATTCAAGCTTACATTTCAAATGGATATAACAGGGAACTTTCATTGAAACCTGTGAACTCCGAGATTCACGCCCGGAGTGCTGATCTGCAAATGTAATGTGTTTCCTTGATTAAAAATAATTGGTCTGTGGAAGGTATAGGTTCAGAAGTGCTAAAAGGAGACAAGGCGGGGGAGGGGAGGCAGAGTTAAAATATCATAAGCTACTCAGAACCTGTGAGCCACTGGTGTCGCTGCAGGGGGGGCAGAGCTCTAAGTTCCGCCGCGGTCCGACCCTCCGTTACACCGGTGCACGAAGCGACCCCGCCCCCTCGCCTTCAGAACCATTGAAGGCGTGAAAGCAATGCTGCGCGAGGGGGTGGGGCCGCTTCATACACCGGTGTAACGGAGGGTCGGACCGTGGCAGAACTTAGAGCTCCGCCCCCTCCTGCAGCAACGCCAGTGCTATGAGCTAAAGTGGAAAATACATTCAAATCGATTAATAGGTCAAATCCTTAATCAGTCCAGACCATCAGCCATGTTGCATACTTGCATTACTGTTTCATTGAGGGAAGCCACTTTATTTCCCTTCTTTCATTTTAAGAATCAGAGTGCGGCCTCTAGTCTGCGCTTCCAGGCCACAATGTCTGCCTTAAGAAGTTCCTGTTGAAAGCACCTGATTGAATTTCACCCATATTTTCTCTCTCTCTCTCTCTCTCTCCCTCTCTCCCTCTCTCTCTCTCTCCCACCTCCTGCTTGCTACAGCTGCCATCTGAATTTCAGGAACGTGTCAGCATCCATCTAGAAAAACATGGATGCAGCCTTTCAGTACCTCTGTGTCACACCTCCTTTGCCGACAACATACCAACCTGCGTCATTGCAAAAGTCCTGGAAAAGCCCGACCCAAACAGCCTGTCTTCTCATTTGTCAAGCTCCTCTCCCAGAGATCTCGCCTTCCAGGACTCCGTCGGAAAGCTTGGCCAAAGGCCTCAATATAAATCCGACATCTATTGCAGCGATACAGCTCTTTACTGCCCTGAAGAGAGAAGACGGGAAAGGAGGCAGAGTGTGGACATGCAAGTGAAAGACGTTGGGTTTTTGAGGTCCCAGAATTCCACAGACAGCACTGTGGAAGAAGACGGCTTCCATTCCAGCTTCTCCCACGAAGCTTTTCCAGAATACGTTACCTCTCTGCCAACGTCTAGCTCCTACTCCAGCTTCAGTGTAACATCTGAGGAGAAGGAGAATGCCCAAGCCAGCACTCTGACGGCTTCCCAGCAAGCGATCTACCTGAGCAGTCGTGATGAGATGTTTGAGCGGAAGCCGCCTTCAGGTTATGACCACCAAGGGAGTCCGAGGTTTGCCAAGTCCAAATCCATTCAGCACATGGAGCTGGCTGATGACAACGAGAACTCCCCTACCTTCACCAGGACTATGTCGCCTTATGCAAGTGAGCCTTATCATTTCTCTGCCATAACTACTCAACAAGCTTTAGCATCTCAGAAAATGCGCAGTGAGTGCAGGGACACCCACCTGTCTGAAGAGGACCTACCAGGACGGTGGCGGCAGCTGAGCGTCGAGGATATTGGTGCGTATTCGTACAGGAACAGTGGTAGGCTTTCACCCTGTAGCTTTTCGGAGCAGTATTACAGAAGCCCCATCAAGAAAGCGGACAGCCGGTCGAGTCCCATTTATGCTAGTTACAAAGCTGATAGTTTCTCAGAGGGAGACGATATTTGTCAAAGCAGACTTGTGGATTCTTGCTTTCTGAGAACAGACAGCGGTCTGAATATTGACATCAGCACCAGCTGTAAACAGGACAAGCTGTCCTCTTACAAAACAAAAGAACTGAGAGACAAAAAAAATGACAGAATCACAGTCCAGGTGTGCAGTAGCAAAAACATCGAAGGCAGCCCAGTGTTGAAAAGAGAGTATGTGGATGTTAGCCCAAACAGCTCAGCTGAGTCCCTCAACCAGAGTTCGATGGAGGCTTCAGAGATCCATCAGTCTTCCATTGAGCAAGGCAGCCATCCGAGTCTTCATAGCAAACAGCAGCAATTTCAACGGACTGGGAGTACTGGCTTGAGTCGGAAGGACAGCCTAACAAAAGCACAACTGTACGGGACCCTCCTGAATTAAACATCTTCCAAAGCTGCAATAAAGGAGACTCAATCACAATGACGATGGCAATGGATACTTCTAGCGTATGGTAGGCTGCTGCAAAACAGAATTATTAGAAAATATATATTCATATTCACAATGGTACTGTTTTAAAGGGAGAAAAAGAAAAATCCAAATCTGATGAAAAAAAATATTACACGGCACTTTTCACACGATGACTTTTCCATCTTGAATACCAACCCTTTGCCCACTTTTATAACCTGAGATATTTTTATAAACAAAATGGTATTTATTAGACTGTCATTAGTATTCTTAAGCGCTTTGAGTGACATTTTTTGTCCCCTTCAAGTAGGTTTCTTATTTCTTTTTTGTGCATGAGGCCACCTGTGTGCCTAAACTCTTAGAGGAAAAGGGTAAGAGAGAGAGAGAGAGAGAGAGAGAGAGAGAGAGAGAGAGAGAGAGAGAGAGAGGGAGAAAGAGAATTCTTATCACAGTGACAAATCAAATCCCTATACAATTCTTTTAAAAATGTGGATGGTGTGCGATGCAAGATGTAGAAAGAATGGTGAATGTTATTTTTTAAAAAAGTCTATTTTTTAAATGAAATGGAACCGAAATGACCCACTAAGTTCTTTAATACAAATGTATTTAGAAAAGTAAAAACAATTGAAAAAAATGCACAAAGTGATACAGATATTTTGATCCGTCTGTCCTGTTGTGTTTCTACTTTCCCCCTGTATACTACCTCAACGATAATTGAGGGTTTCTTTGTCACCTATTTTTCTGTAGGCTTGCATTTATATTGTCTCAAATGCATGGAGTGTCATACTTAGTACTGTATTTTGCATTATTTAATAAAAGACACCAGTGGAAACATTTTGATTTTTTTTTCTCAGTAAAAGATGTTCTAAGACAATGCTGAGTATTGTTTTCAATGAACTAAGAAGGTTCAAAACTTCAGAAAGATACAGACATTCCCGAGACAATCAGAGTTGAATTGTAACATATAATACTTCTATGAATGGGGGCGGGGGTTTAAGTGGTACATCAAAGCAAAATTGACACAGACACAGAGATGGGGGGTGGTCTGGTTGAGTTGAATTAGGAATTGGGAGAATGGGTCTGGGTCCTGGGAACAAACTAACAGAGAAAAATATAAATGAATTACATGCATAAGAAGCAAGATAATTTGATGGGGAGGGGTGGCTGATTTCAATTGAATGGGAGGGAATTTATTCGTTTAAGGGATGCACCAAAGGCTCCTGAAATCATTCACTCCAAGAGAGATCTCATGCAGGGCAGAGAACAGTTAGCCCAAGATCTACACATTTTCACAGTTCCCTCCCAAGAATCCTACCAATTGGGTGAAGAAGGAAAGTACCAGTTAGCAGCTTTCATTCAACTGCTATGTACTTCAGTGACAGCTCAGAGCTCTTCCTCCTAAGTGTTTGGAAACCACCTTATTTATTTATATGTATTTACACACATGAGAGAGAGAGAGAGAGAGAGAGAGAGAGAGAGAGAGAGAGAGAGAGAGAGAGAGAGAGAGAGAGAGAGAGAGATATGAAAAGCAGTAAAGTAAGAGATAAAGGGGAAAGATCAAAACAAAGCAGGCAGCAATCTGTAGCTGCCTTACACGGTTTTGCTTTAGTTTGAAGTTCTTTGGAGAAACCTTGCTTCATTTAGGGGTCTCTCCAAGGGGCTTGGAAGCAGGGTGATTTGGTTCAGAGCATGATTCTTCCAAAATCCAATGCGTGCCCCTACTGTTCCCAGCACTCATGAGTTTACTACCTTCAGTGGCAGTGGGACACAGACCATGGCCTCCCCTGAAGACCACATACATATGTAGACTTCAGTATAGATTCCAATGCTGTCTTGGTCACTTCTGCATTTGCATGGATATGTACACAACCTCCTGACCAGGGATACAAACAGCAGGTGCACAACAGTTAAGAAAGCAGCTTTGGTTCACCTGCAGCAGGCATTCAGTGCTCTGTTTTGATAAAACCGAAGACCAGCTGAAGCTCTGAAAGAGTCTAACAGATATGCAGAAAAGGTTTAGAAAGAATGGCATGCAAGGAAAACTTGACAGTACTAGGTCTGGTTTCCACAGAGCAAAAACGGGAGATGTAAGATGGGAAAGACAGACTCGTGTTCAAATATTTAAGAGGATGTTCAAAGCAAGACAGAAATCTAACTCTCCTTTTAGCCTGAGGCAAGATGCATCAGATTGATACAAAGAGACGTTGAAGATTGCTTTGGATGGAGAAAGACACCTTACAGGGCTACACGTCTCTTGCTGGTATCAGCCTCTGTGGTACAGATTAGAAAGGAGAGGGTTATGCACACCACTACCCCTGTTTCCCTGAAAATAAGACCTCCCCCGAAAGTAAGACCTACCGTCATTTTTGCGTGATTTTTGCTGGCACTCATAAATTATAAGACCTCCCCTGAAAATAAGACCTAGCTAGGATCATCAGCCAGATGGACGTGACCCCCCCGCGACCCCCCCTTCGGCACTTACTTTTACTCTAGCACAGGTGTGTACAACTTGGAAGTAGGTAGGGGCCAAAATGAACTAAACTAAACTTCTTCGGGGCCGCACCGGGGGGGGTTCAAGGAACCGTGATGTCACTTCCTCAGGAAGTGACATCACAGGGGGTGTGTCCATGAGCCGGAAAATATCCAGAAAAGCAACATATTAATAAATAAATAAAGATATTTACAGAATTAAAAATTCGGATTTGCTCTCCCGCTGCGAATCCGAGCCTCCTCCTCACATGGAGCAGCGACAGCGCCAACGGGACAAGCCCCAAAACCTCCACGCCCGTTGGCACACAAGAGGAGATTTGGCTCTTCCGGCTCCTGGCCGAATGCCAGGAGACTCCAGCTGATCGGCAACGATCAAACGCCGCCTTCAGCAACGGCCTCAAAGCCTCCGGGCCAATGGGATCGCAAGGCTCAGTGACTGCATCCTTCTCGCTCGGCGACCCAAGTGAGAAGGCTGCACAGCTACTGGAGATATCGGCGATCCCTCAGCGCTCTCTTCGTAAGCAACGCGCACCAAGGGATCCCCGATTTCTTCGGGGGGCACCGGAAATCCTTCGGAGGGCCGCAAGGGGCCCTGGGGCCGCATGTTGTGCACCTCTGCTCTAGCACGTCGTCTCCATGGTGGAGGACTCAAGTGCAGGCCTTCCAGGCCTTGCAGAGCCTTGCATCCTCGGGAAAGAATGAAGCTTTAATTGGTCAAAGGAAGTACTTTAGGGGGGTCGCGGGGGGTGCCACGCCACAGGTTGAGAAAATAAGACCTCCCTGAAAATAAGACCTCCTGCATTTTTTTGAGCCAAAATTAATATAAGACACTTTTTTATTTTTGGGGAAACACGGTACGACATAGGCAACTAAGTATTCCTGTTTTATAAATGGAGTCCTGACCAAGCTGACTGACTGAAATGGGATCTCACTCTTAAGTCCAGCACAGGCCCCTCGTCTAAAGACACACACTGTGTCCTGGCTGGAAATGTTGGATTTTGGCTACTTGGTCAGATCAACAGTTTCAGTTTAAGACCTCAAGGCTAATTTCTCCATAATTGCCAAACACCTTCATTTGTAAGCAATGCACTGTTGTTTTTTAAATAACAAATAATGTATATTACCTTGCTTAGGATATGTGATGATGCAAGCACTAAAACCTAGCTACGCATAAAGACACGTAAACAAACCCCAGTGGGGTGCCCCTTTTTTCCTTCAGGAAAAACCACTTTAGGAGGGGACAATGTGGAGCAGAGAAGCGTTGGGACGGAAGGGGTGCTTAACCCATTCCTTGCCTGCAACTGCTTTACTTCAAATCTCACTCACTCACACACACACATACACACACATTTCACAGCTGCTTCTCCCACTCAGCGTTTCAAACAGTTTTCCCTCACAAAAGCAACAAGCAGAACAAAAGTCAAGCAACTTCCCTCACAGCTCTATGACAGAGGCGTACATATACTACCGGTGGTATGCAAGGTGGGTGTCGTCAGTGGTACATGCAGTACCTGCGGACACCCACCTTGCAAAACGGAGGCCTTGGCACGAGCCTGCAAATGCTGGTAGGAGACGTGGCATGGGGCCAGAGCTCCAGTGGGTGGGTTTTGTACGCTGGGACCCTCCCACCCACCTGCAGCCTCTTACCGCTATTTGTAGGCTCGCGACAAGGCCGCCAACCCATAAGTAACTGGCGATGACATCATCGCCAGTTACTTCTGGTGGCATGCAAGGACCTCCGCGGCACAGTAAGTGGCACGTTGGGTCGGGGTTGAGAACCCCTGCTCTATTGCATCAGCCCCGTGCCAAGTCAAATCCACAAGGAGACCTCTCAGGACTGCTCCTAATAATCTTGCAGTTCCATCAAGCCAGCTTTTTTTTTTTTTTAACATTTTCCACAATTCAGTTTGCAACTGCCCTTTTTGCCTTTGAAAGTCTCCTACTTGAAGCACCTGCCTGATGAGAATTGACTTTGAATTTGTTGAGGTCAATATTTAATTCCTAGATCAATAAATCTTCGGATTGGCTGCACTTCTCAAGCCATCTAAAAGACTCGGAGCAGTCAATCTGCTTAGCACATTATTTCATTTCCCAAAACCAAATCTCAAAGGAGTTAAGAAAGCAGTAAGACATCTGATTTGAAGCAAGAAAAACACATCGGTAAGGGTATCCAAAAGGGTAGCACCCGTGTGTGTGTGGGGGGGGTCCATATTACACGGGGAGCCATAAATGTCAAGTGAATGACAGGGGAAGTAAGATAAACTATGGAACTTGATGGGTTTACCAGAAAAGAACAAGTGGTCTTTTATAGGACTTCTGTGCAGTGTAGCAATAGAGTCAAGGACTCAAAAATGGTGAAAGGCCAGACTCAGCATCAGCATGTGGCCCTAGTGCCCAGGAAGACCTACATCTGACACCTGCCCAGGCCCACTTTTCTAAAAATGTGGTGCTCCTCTTCACTAGCGTCACTGCAGAGGGGGTGGAGCTCTAGGTTCCGCCACGGTCAGACCCTCCGTTACACAGGAGCACGAAGCGCCCCCGCCCCCTCGCCTTTGGAGCCATTCAAGTCAGTGAAAGCACCGTGGCGGAACTTAGAGCTCTGACCGTGGCGGAACTTAGAGCTCCGCCCCCCCTGCAGTGACGCCAGTGCTCCTCTTTATAAATGAACATCAGAAGAGCCCTGCTGGATCAGGCCAAGGACCCAACTTCCTGTATCTCACAGTGGCCCACCAGATAAGAACATAAGAAGAGCCCTGCTGGATCAGGCCAAAAGCCCATCTAGTCCAGCTTCCTGTATCACACAGTGGCCCCACCAGATGCCTCAGGGAGCACAAGACAACAAGATAACCTGTTTCCCGTTGACACTCCCTTGCACCTGGCACAGAGAAAACCCACTTCTAAAACCAGGAGGTTGCTTATGGCTTGTAACCTGTGATGGTCTTTTCCTCCATGAATCTGTCCAAACCCCTTTGAAAGGCATCTAGGCCAGGTGCCATCACCACATCCTGTGGCAAGGAGTTCCACAGATGAATTACACACTGGGTAAAGAAATATTTTCTTTTGTCCGTTCTAACTCTCCCTCCACTCAATTTTAGTGCATGTCCCCTGGTTCTGGTGTTGTGCGAGAGGGAGAAGAATTTCCCTCTATCCACTCTCTCCATCCCATGCATACTTTTATAAGTCTCAATCATGTCCCCCCTCAGGCGCCTTTTTTCTAGGCTGAAAAGCCCCAGACACTGTAGCCTTTCCTCATAAGGGAGGTGCTCCAGCCCACGAATCATTCTGGTCGCTCTTTTCTGCACCTTTTCCAATTCAACTATATCCTTTTTGAGGTGTGGTGACCAGAATTGGACGCAATACTCCAGATGTGGCCTTACCATCGATTTGTACAAAGGCATAATGATATTGGCCGTTTTATTCTCAATCCCTTTTTTAATTATCCCGAGCATAATTGGCCTTCTTCACAGCCACCACACACTGGGTCAACACTTTCATCGACCTGTCCACCAGCACCCCAAGATCTCTCTCTGATATATATATATATATATATATATATATATATATATATATATATATATATATATATATATATATATATATATATATATAGAGAGAGAGAGAGAGAGAGAGAGAGAGAGAGAGAGAGAGAGAGTATATGCCTCAGGGAGCACTCAAGACAACAAGAAGTGTTGCCACTTCCTTGCATCTGGTATTCAGAGATAGGCTACCTCTAAAACCCAGAGGTTGCATACAGTCATCATGACTTGGAACCTGTGATGGACCTTTCCTCCATAAATCTGTCTAATCTCCTTTAGGCCAAGGGGCCACCACAACATCCTGAGGCAAGGAGTTCCACATGAAATTGTTTCCAAATGAAACTATCAGCTGCTTACATGCCCATGGTTTACACACAGCAGTCCTATACCTGTTGGCTGCTCAATTTGCCACACCTCAGCACCAGTTTTCCTCCTGGCACAAGTAGCAGCTGCAGGCCCCTTGATTCAGATTGGGACCATGGGGAGGGGGGGAAGGCTAATGCTCCCTCTTCCCGCATCACAACCCAATCCATACTGGGGCCCAAGAACTGCTATTTGTGGGGAGGGGAAACCAAACAGACCAGCTCTCCTGATGTGCTTAACATCAGTGATGTAGACTTGAGTCTATTGACTCGGACTCGAGTCAGACTCAGGTAGTTTCAATGACTTGACTCGGACTTGACTCGGTGATTGTAAAAGGCTCAAAAGACTCAACTCGTGACTTGGAGCCTTTTACAACAAATCAAATTTTATTCAGGTTTAAACCCGTTTCCCCTATTAAATAGATAGAGACTTGCAACTCTCAACCAAAGACTTGGGACTTGGGGGCAAAGACTTGGGACTTGACTCGAGACTTGGACCCAGAGACTTGAGACTTGGACCCAGAGAATTGGGACTTGACTTGAGACTTGGAGTCAGAGACTTGATCCACATCCCTGCTTAACATGCAGCTTCTCTCTATGAAGAAGAACCATGATTTGGTGTTTTAGAACTGTCATTTGAAACATTTTGTTTTCAATTGACATGTAGACAGGCAGGGGCTGTGAAATTGTTTGCTGCTGCAGCAGTGGGAGGGGGTAACTCCCCACCCCCCACCCCGGTGTTTGCTAAATTGCCCTGCAAGCTGCTGCTTGTTCCACAGGGGGAATATACAGTATTCAAGTTCCTGTACTTCCTTCCCATGGAATGAACAGAGGCAGGAGGGGGTTAAGGTAGAAAAGCAGTATTAGGGGGGGGGGAAGCTTAAAGACTCCCCTCTCCAAATGCCACTGCTGCAAGCAAATTGGCAGCCCCCTCCCACACACCCCAGAACTGCATTTCAGTGAGATCATAAAATGGATCTTTGGCATAACTTGTAGTTTGGCCCTATGCTACGTAATCAGCAGCAGAATCTAGCAGCAGTTTAGGATCACTCAAGTCCTCAAAGGGGCACATGTTTAAATGCTCCTGCAGACCGAGAGCTAGCATATTAGGGAAACGGAATACACATTCTAGTTTTCTGTGTGCAGGAAGAGAGGTAGCTGCATCCAATGATTCTGGTATTCATATAGCTCAACGCTGACAAAAGGTGCTACGCTACGCTACCCTCCCATCTGTCAGAGGCGTAGTTAGCCTCTACAGTGCCCCCCCGTGCAGAATGGAACGAGCCACACCCCCGCCAGTGGTGTACCCACCGTGTCACATGGAGAAAGCCCACCCCCTGGCATTTTTTTTTCATCAGAGCACCTAGGAGCCCAGGCGGGTGGGCTGAACATGCGAGGCGCACGGCAGTTTTCAAACACCACCGCAGTGCGCTCCCCCCCCCCGCAGCCCCCGGGAGGTCCTCCCCCCCGCCCCTTGCTTTCTCCGCTACTGCCATCTGTTGTTGGTCCTTGAACTGGCTGGGACTTACAGCCCAATCCAACCTAAATCCCCACATGGCTATGCAGGGTGCCAGTGCGGCTTCCGCTGCATCCCATGGGGAATTTTTGTCTGCTGAAGGTCTCCTTGGGGGTAAGGGGACATTTGTCCCCTTGCCCTGGGATAAACCCCAGCAGCCACAACTTGGACCTGCGCCAGCAATATTGCTGGCGCAAGTCCACATTGATTTTTGCAGTTGGATCCAGCCTGGGAAGGGGCTCGGGATTGAGTGTACACCACCACCACCACACCATCTCCTCGCCATTCCTCCTTCCCCTGCCCCATTCCGCCCGCTGCACCGGACTTACCTGCTCCAGTGGGCACCCGTCACTCCAGTCTTCCCGCCGGTACGCCAGCTCCCTGCACTGCCACAAAGCACTTCACAGCGCTTTTGCAGTACCCAGCGCCGATGGAACACATGTTCCGCTGGTGCTTCCTTTCAATAGGATTAGGCCGTAACACGGGCACAACACAACTCACCAGCAGGAGTCAGTCTTTACCCAGCGTGTAATTCATCTGTGGAACTCCTTGACACAGGGTGCAGTGATGGCACCTGGCCTAGATGCCTTTAAAAGGGGACAGATTTGTGGAGGATACGTCCATCACAGGTTACAAGCCATGATGACTATATGCAACTTCTGGGTGTTAGAGGTAGCCTACCTCTGAATCCCAGATGCGGGGGGGGGGGGCTTGCATAGTATCCTCGGATGCCAGCTGGTGACAGGCATAAGAAACCTGCAGGCACCACTTATTTTCACCGAACGGTACATGCCACTATCTGAATAATTAAAATAATTAAAAGTACTGAGCAAAGACGATTGGAATGTTTTGCCTTTGCCATTCTAGAGCAGACGACGTTGCAAGCATTTTGAAAGGAAAAGCCTTTCCAAGCAGATTTAACAGGCTGTTTTCTGATGATGACCATTTGTACATTGCTACCGGGAGAAGGACGGAGCTTTATAGCCTTTCCATCAGATCCGCTCCCCTCATTTAGTGGAGACCAAATGCCCTGAGGGTTTTTCCATTTACTTTCTTGGCTGCTACTCAGAAAGCAGCCATGCGGGTGACAGGTTTCATTTTGCAGGCTGATTGACAACAAGAAGTGGTCCTCCTTTATACAAACGAAGGCAGCATAAAACGACGGAAGCCATGGCAGACAACGTGAGCTATCGGTTTTCTTGCGACAGGGACCCCGGGCTGTTCCAGAAGCTGGACTTTCAGGCTTTTCATCAGTTGGCTCTGAATTTTTTTTAAGGGCTCATATACAGAAGTCTTTCAAACATCAGTTTATTCATCACACATACATCAGACTCTCTAAGAAGGCATGTGTCGCACAGCATGCATGGCGCTACCTCGTATTCTTGTCACAACAGCCCTATGAGGTAGGCTAGGCTGAGAGAGAGTGATTTGACCAAGGACATGCAGTGATTAGGAATTTGAACCCAGGTTGCCCTGGGTTGCCCTGCCCTGTCCAGTGCTCTCACTACTAGGCCACATCAGCATTCCAGGGATCATTCTTTCCCCTCCTCTTCCCTTGCATACACGTGTGCATATTATTTATTCAACAGATAAGCCTATATATTCAACGTATAGCCTGCCTTCTGCTTGACAACAGCAACCCAAGGCGACTGACAATAAGACATACATAAGATTGTTGTTGTTGTTCAGTCATTAAGTCGTGTCCGACCCTTCGTGATCCCATGAACTACATCCCGCCAGGCCTTCCTGTCCTCCACTATCTTCCTGAGTTCGCTCATTTTCATGTTTGTTGCATCGGTGATGCTGTCTAACCATCTCATCCTTTGCCTTCCCCTTCTCCTTTTGCCTTCAGTCTTTCCCAGCATCAGAGTCTTCTCCAGAGAGTCCTCTCTTCGCATTAGGTGGCCAAAATATTTGAGCTCCAGCCTCAGTACCTGTCCTTCCAGGGAACAGTCAGGGTTGATTTCAGTGGCAGTAGCTCGGTAGGCACCCAGCCGGTGTAGACTATACTGGTCTAGATCCCAGTTGGGTAGAGAAAAATTCCTGACTGAAGCCATGGAGAGGGTCTGTGTTGACAATCCTGAGCGCGATGGACCCACATAGTCTGAAGGCAGCTTCCTGTGAAATTGGCTCCCTAGCAATCAAAGACACATGACAGCACAGACGTTTTTGTCTTTGGGGTACAGGAAACCTCACTTGGGCAGTTGGCAGCTCCTGGCTCTGACTGGAGGTGGGGTGGCTGATGAAGGCTCGGAGGGCACAAGAAGTGAAAATGTCTACTCTGTAGGCCTCAAATATTTCACAACAACAACCTAATCCTATCTCCTGACAGACCATAGCATGTAGCGCTGCTGATGGAGTGCATACTGCATGCTATGGTGGGAGGGGGGAGCGAACAGCCAGCCAGCAAGGGGTCAGTAAATATATATATTGTACTTACCTCCTGGTAGGGGGGCTGATCACCAATGGGTCTCCTCAGACACACCAGCTCTTTTTCTGGCCTAGGTCCGAGGAGAGGAAGGGGGTGGCTCCAGGCTGGGAGGGGATAGGGTTCAGCATGCATGGGTGCTGTTGAGATCCATCCCCTGCCACCCTCAAATGCTCCCCCCAGCTTGGCCCATTCCATGCTCCAATCCTCCCCTGAACCACTCACGAACCGTCCCCTCCCCCACCTTGCCTGTGCTGGCAGAGCATCCTGTAGGTGCTGGAGCATGCACAGAGCTTCTGGCTGTTTTCACCAGCGGCTCCATAGTGTGCAACAGTGGCGCAACAATTGTGCCGTTGCAAGGTGACTTATGGCAGTGGATCGCTAGATCCGCTGCCGTAGGTTTCCCATACGACTAAGCTGTAAATATGTATATATAATTCTTGCCCCGCTCTTCCTTCAAGGAGCTCAGGCAATATGCATGGGTTTCCTGATTGTTTGGCTCGACCAGAATATTTGCCCAAGATCTCTTGGACTCATTGTAAGAAAGATGCACTAGACATACGAGCCTCTCAGTAGAGTTGAAGTCATTGTCTACAGCTGTCTTCCACTCCAAGTATCAGCATCCCCCATCTGATGCAGTTTTTTTTTTCTAGTAAAGGAAACCAGAAACAACAGCTGCAGTGATGGTAAAGAGATAAGGAAAAAGCAGGAGGGAGCTGCCTCCCCCCCCCCCAAGCCAGTTCTGCCTTCTGGGGAAGGGTGGAGAATAGACAATCATCTATGCCATGTTGAGCCTGAGCCATCCCCCTTCAAGAGCCAGTGGGCTCACCGACACATTTGGTCTTCCAAGAATGATAGACAGGAAAGAAGACCGCAGGGCTGTGCCTATTTCAACTGCACCACAGAAGCATGCAAGCTGATATCTGACACAGAATGCAACGTCTTGAGAAGCTCAGTTTTCATTTCATAAGAAGCTAGTTTCTAGTCCGGATGGCATTAAGATAAACTATAAAATGCCTGGACAATGCATTTAAAAAACCCACATGGGTGTCAAGGATGACATCTAGGAGATAAACAGGTGGAGGTTCCACGCGTTACCTATAAATGTGTTTAATTTGTGTGTTACATTCAGATAACAGAGTCCAGCTTTTCTGGGTTCAAAATGTAAGCCAAGTCAGAAAGTGACATTTTAGTGCCAAGTTTACACAACACTCATTACACCCTTCATCAGCCACATCACTCTCCAGACTGATGAGCATTGTTTTACAAAGAAAGAATTTACAGACACACACACCCCAGTCCATTCAATTTCCATTTCCACATCATTTCCATAACGGCTACACACAAGCGAGGGGGCTGACAATGAATCTCATCACCAGCAAACCAAGTTTAATGCTCATACAGCACCACAGTTTAAAAATAGAAGCAGCAGCAGGTCCTCAATTAATTACTCTCCTCCATTTCCAACATCAATAGTTGTCTGCTTCATTTTATATCCCCCACAGGGTGTTTCATAGCAACACACACACAAAAAAAACACTCCACAAGGAACCAAAACCCAAAGCAGTCATTTCACATTTCGAACATGGTTTGAATTTAAAACCCGTGGCCTTTGGGGGGCTTCATAAGGGATTCACAATAGGGCCAAGAGATGCACCAGAAGGAGCAGAGCCCAGTCAAAACCAGTAGTAGCCTATAAGAGGGACCCAGGGACTGCTGTTGAGGCAGCTTGAAGATGCACTGACCCAGTGGCCTTCTATGAAATGCTCAGACTCACAGCACATGCGGGCTGGATTTTTTTTTTTTTTTTTGCATCCATAGGCACATAGAAATGCGAAATACTGTATTATTATTGATAAGAATATGTATGTGCCACTTTGCAACAAAAAGTGAAAAGTGCCAGCCAATCCTCACGGATCCATCAATAGTGTGGGAGGAACCTATGCACCCCAAGGGACCTGTGTACTCATATGTTTCAATGCGACATGGAGCCCAACTCTGGTGTTTTGGGGTGGTAGCCATGATGCATCAATAATCTGTGAATTGGGATTCAATGCTAGTAAAGAGGAACTGGAAGAGGAAGAGAGGGGATGCGACTGCCAGTTTTGTTATTGCTTCTGAGCAGGTGATTGTATTCATGCACCCTTCCTCCTCTCACCCCATTGATGTTATATAAGTATAGGCTTACCATTCGTCCCGGTTTCGTCGGGACCGTTTTTTATTTTAAACTTACCGGGCAGCATCTTGGATCACGAAATCTCGCGTGATCCAAGATGTCGGCACCCAAATCTCGTGAGGGCATGATCCCGATGCTGGATCTCCTGCACCCTATGTAAGTTTGATGCTTAGCAGTCTTGAAAACACAAACGCATACTTCCCTAGGCCTTTGTGGGAAGCAGCAAGTAGATTGCACCATTGGCTTTAAAACATGCAAAAAATAATTGCTCCCCTAGCGAAGAACTTGTGGGTTATTATTGTGAGCCTGCCCAATTGTATTTTTCCCCCTCTGACATGTTCCAGTGCTTGATAATGGGAGCTGGCACACAGCCTCACTATAATAAGGCATTTGAGTCAAAACATTTATTATGCTGCCCTGATCTTTAAATCATGTTCAAGAGATGTCTCTGGGAGAGAAAGCTTTTTAGCAACACAAACACCAGTTTGCCTTTGTTTCTTTGTACGAAGAACACAACCTTGGGCTGGAGGGAGAAGGAGGAGGAACCTCACGGAACAATGTCTTCCTTGAAGATTCTTGGCATCTCACTTACAATGACTTGACGTCTTGCCATTGGCACTAGAAAAATAAATTCCCCCAAGTTAGAAGGGCTGTAATGACAGGCCAAAAAAAAAGTTGCTATGTAAAAATACACAGGCTAATTGAAAGAATGTGTCTCTAAACAACTGCTTACTGCAAAGATCGCATCGGCAAAGCCCTAGGTGAAAGTGTAGAGAAATACAAGAAAGTGCTCTGAAATCATAAGTTGCAAAAGATTCCCAGAGGTTTATGTGATAATTGAAACACATTTAAAGGCATATTCAAATGGTAGCTTTCCATGCTCCAGGTTGCCCACTGCAGGTCATAACTGGAAGCATGGAAGGTATGTTCATCAAGGTATGTTCTTACAGCAGCGTCTCATACTCCAGTTGTGCACTGTAGTCCATGACTAAAGTTTGGGAAAACTGTCCCAGGAAGAGTGATCCATCCAGTCATACCATGAAAAGCCAATCACATAAGACTGATGTAGCAATACCAGTCTTCTTACCAGTGTCTCTCAGCTATGTAGACAGAGGCCCCATGTAGGCCAGAGAATTAGAACACCATGCATCATGAGTATGGAGTTGGGAGCGCTGAAACTATTCTCCCAGTCCCTTGAATCATATTCACACATGTGCACATATCACACCACATTTCACCACTTGAACATTTTCCACCATGTGGCAACTCACACCCAAAGGCGTGGACTGCTTCCACAGAAGCACATTATATTGGACGTATGGTGAGGTGACATCAAAGCTGGCTGCAATATTTGGTCTTGTTAGGGCCACCAATGTTGCACATACATGTGTGAAGTCAGTCTTGGGACATCTGGTTTTGAGAGGGGGGGCATTCCATTGATAAGTCCGTTGACACGATGTGGAGGTGCAACAAAGGGGCTTGAAATCATACTCCACCCCACCGCCATGTTTCCCATCATCATTATTTTAAACATGTTTAGACGCTTGTATTTCTGTTGTTTTGGACTAGCACTCTCAAGGCTAAAGATGCCACTTTGGTTGGAGCTGTGAATCGCACCAATAATTAAAAACCCGAACCCTTGCTTGGGTGCCAGGTGAGCCAATCTGTTTGTTTTCATTCCTGTTTGTCCTTGACAAAACTCTGTTTTTATTATAGGCAACCCCAAAACACTTATTATCCTCCAAGGCCTTGAGTCTGGGGGAAGGGATGGGAAGAAAAGTTGTATTACTGCTGTGATGGTGTCATTAACACCTGCTGTTTCGGTAAACATAGCACATTGCTTGTTGGGCAGGAAGCGCCACAAATAGAAGCAGGTGTGACCAGAAGCTCTCCAGAACTCAAGCAAACAATTTCAAAAATGCATTTTGAAAGAGGATCAAAGAGCTTCATAATCCTAAACTCCTCCATTCTGGTGACTGAGCACCAAGGTCACATTCCAACAGAATACTCAGAGAGTGGCTGGAAGCACATGATCAGATCTGCTCCCAATTCTGAAACTAAACAAGGAGAGGCTAAAGTGGAAGTGGAATTTGGAGGGGGGGGGCAGTGTTTCAGAAAAAGATGACTAAGGAGGGTATATGATTGGATGGCCGCTGTGCCAGAGGTTTGGAGGGTAGCTAATGTCACACCAATCTTTAATAACGAAATGAGTGGGACCCGGGAAACTACAGGCTGGTCAGCATCTGTTCCAGGTAAGATGGTGGAAAGCCTCATCAAAGATAAAATCATAAAACATATAGAGGAACAAGCTTTGCTGAGGGAGAATCAGCATGGTTTCTGCAAGGGTAACCCTTGCCTCACAAACCTTTTAGAATTCTTTGAAAAAGTCAATAGGCATGTGGATGCGGGATAACCCATGGATATTATATATCTGGATTTTCAGAAGGCGTTTGACACGGACTCTCAACAAAGACTCCTGAAAAACTTCATAGTCAGAGAATAAGGGGGCAGGTCCCGGAACCCAGGCTCGGGTCTCGGAATGGTCCCGGACCGTTCCAGGCCATCATGCTCTCACGAGATTTGGGCACCGCCATCTTGGATCTCGCGAAATTTCATGAGATCCAAGAAGGAAAAAAGGTCAGTTGATTCACTTTTTTAAAAGGTGGTGGCGGCAGCGGGGGCTCGGTGGTGACAGGAGCGACAGGCACGGCGGCGACAGGCAGCAGGCACGGCGGCATGGCGATGGGCAGCAGGCACAGTGGCGATGGGCATAGCGATAGCAAAGGGATGGCTCGGCGGTGACAGGAGCAACAGGCATGGCGGCACCGGGCATGGTGGTGACGGGCCATGGGCTATAGGCACGGCGGCAGCAACAAGCATGCGGCATGGCGATGGGCACGGGCAGCAGACACGGGCAGCAGGCACGGTGGCAACAGGCACTGCAGCAGAAACGGGCACGGCGGCGGGCAACGGTGACAACGGGTAAAAATCATTGACAGGCAAGTCAATTTAATTAATTATTTTGGGTTAAAAATAAAGAAATAATTTTTTAAAAAATCGGAAAAGATTTTATATTTTTATATGGCCATCGGAACCATTCAGTGCAGCGAAGGCAACGGGCAGGAGACTCCCTGCCCGTTGGCTTCGCCGCACTGAATGGCTCCAACAGTGAGGGGGCGAGGCTTCCTCGTTCCGGGTTGTAAACGGGGACTAGGACGGGGCAAAAATTACAGTACTGCCCCCACGTAGAAACGCCTCTGAGATACAGGAAGCTGGACTAGATGGGCCTTTGGCCTGATCCAGCAGGGCTCTTCTGATGTTCTTATGTATAAAATGATGCACAGTGTGGAGAAGGTGGTTGATGATGATCATTTTTGCTCTCTTGCCTCTAACACTAAAAACCGCCCTTACCCAGATAAACCTGACCAGCAGTAAATTCAGGCAAGCATAAGGAAGCCCTTTTCATACAAGTGTAATTCATTTGCAGAATTCATTGCCACAAAAATTTAAGTGGCCACCATCTTAGATGACTTTTAAAGACACTTTCATGGAGGAACAGTCAATCAAGGACTATTAGTCACAATCACTAAATAGAGCTGCAAGGTTGAGAGGCAGTACATCACTGAACATCAGCTTCTGGGGAAGCAACAGCTGGGGAAAATCTTGCTTCATGCCTTTTGAACTTTCTGGAGACATCTGGGCTGGCCATTGTGGGGAGTAGGATTTGGCTAGATGGACCCTCAGTGTGATCCATCAGGACTCTTCCCATGCTTTGAAGCTAGTCAAGTCTGACCAAAGCAGAAAGTGAATGGGATAACTGGCTGGAGCACCATCTGAGCTCCCCATGGACATGCTAAGTTTTTTCAGAAAAGGATATGCTACACACAAGTATCATAATGTGCACTGAGACCCATTGTGGACCAAAGGGAAGACAACAGAAAGCACTGTCCCTGATTACCCTTTGGACTTCACCTATTGTACTAGAGATTATAACAATACTTGCTACATGCATTTTGGGAGTACAGGTGGGCCCCCATATCCGCTGGGGATATGTTCCAGGCCCCTCCGTGGATACTTGAAACCGTGGATAAGAGCGAACACCCCCTCCATGGTTTCCTGAGGGCCCTCCCCACCCTACCTCCCCTGCAGGCAGGCATGCTTGCCCCCCCCCCCCAGCTCTTATTTTTCTTTCAGTAAGCTTTGTTTCTTCCTTAAAACGAACAGAGAAGCAGCCTCCATTGCAGGCAAGTAGAATGAGACTAAGTCCTAGAGAGGCTCTGCAAGGTTTCTGTTAACCTTGCAGAGCCTCTCTAGTACTTAGTCTCGTTCTACTTGCCTGTAATAAGCAGCCACAGGCTGCTTCTCCTGTTTCTTTAAGGAAGAAATTAAGCTTACTGGGAAAAAAGAAAAAGCCTGCGGGGTCCTCACAATCAGTGGATAACTGAAACCGTGGATAACGAATCAGTGGATATGGGGGCCCACCTGTACTCCTAGTCCTCCATGTTATTCCATATGTGTGTCCACCACCAGTTGTGGGTGAGTGTGCCTGCCGCTGCTGCCGAGTTGGACGATGGTGCCGCCTGGATCACACTGAGATCACATGAGTCCTGATGGATCACATGGAGAACAGCTAATGCGAATGCACTGTACTTTTTCCCAGCATGCTTTACAACCCAATCCTATCAACCCCCATCGATGAAGCCATGCCACTGGAGTGTGTGCTGCATCCGGGGGGGGGGGGCAGTCCCGGAAGTTTCCTCTGGGTAAGGGAACATTTGCCTGAGTAGGTCTACTCAGACCTGCACCAGGAATTTAGCTGGTACTTCCGCCTAGATCCTGGCTCTTCCGCCAGTGGAGCACTTTCAATAGGATTCAGCTTCCTGTGTAGACGAAACTCCAATACTGAGAGTTATCCACAATAAACCATTAAACAGTCCCCATTTTGTAATGCAAAATAATTATCTTTGAATGTCGAGGTTGTTTCGGTTGTTGTTATACTGCTGAGGTACATCAGCTAACTGGGCAAAGAGGCACCCTCTTATATTTAGCAGGGGGAGAGCTATTTTCCATCTTCATCCCAGCACAGTCTTTTCCAGTGGTTTTTTGCTGGAGTTTCTTCTACATCTTCTTTAGATTGTGAGCCCTTTTGGGACAGGGAACTATTTATTTAGCTACATAAACTACTTTCTGAATGTTGTTGTTTATGATGATGAAAACTACTTTCTGAATGTTGTTGTTTATGATGATGAAAAGCAGTATATAATTATTCTTAATAGTAATACTAAAAAAAAAAAAACCCCAACCATGTTGTGCTATTGAAAAGAGTCAAGATGTGGAAGCCATTAAATATTTGAATTCCAAATAAGTATTCACTTAGTGCTTTGAAAATAAGGAGAGCTAAACAATGATACTTGACTTGACCTTTGTTGCCTGCCAACAGAAGCTCTCAAAGAGCTTTGCAAACATGAATGAACCAAATCCTACTCCTTGTTCCCCAAAGAGAACTCTGTGATACAAAATGGAACTGGTAACATTGAAAAAAAAATGTGTATCAGAATGGATGCATCTTCCTTCAAAGTGAAAACTGGATATTCGTAAAAGCTCTGCATTGCAACACTAAAACCTCATGTTGTTCCACAGTTTTCACCAGTGTAGCATCTGGATACTCTTGTATTGAAGAAAAGCCAGCTTCATAGAAAGCAGGGGGACTACAGACTATCAGGCTTTGCATGCATGAGATCACAGTCCAATCCCAGATATCTACAGTCAGAGAATCTCAAGTTAAATCTCAACCACCAACTGAAGAGCCATAGTTTTTCGAAAATACAGAGCATTGCCATTATGGAGAATTTGATCTGTTTTAATTGGCATGGCAGTTATTTCAGCAAGTCTGCCAATGATTTATTGTTCAAATAGATTAGGTTATTATGAAGCTTCATCATTTGCAGGTATATAAAATGAGGATTAAATAATATTATACCCTGGGGCCCCTAGGGCCATTTTAGGGAAATCCGCCCTTCGGAAGTCAAACCATTCCATACATGGATTGCATTCAAACTGGTGGTTTAGTTTAATTAGACAAGTAAATGTCTAACTGCCTCCTCTGTGCCCACTTGTCTATTGGTGATGTTAGGAAGGCTGCACAGGCATTAGTGCAGCGATTTTCAACCTTTTTCATCTCACAGCACACTGACAATGCACTCAAATTGTCAAGGCACACCATCAGTTTTTTGACAATTGACAAGGCGCACCGTGCTGGTGGTGGGAGGCTCACATCCCCCAATGGCCCTACTAATAAATGACCCTCCTCCAAACTCCTGTGGCACACCTGCAGACCATTTGCGGCACACCAATGTGCCATGGCACACTGCTTGAAAACCGCTGCATTCGTGGTTTCTAATATCCCTTTCACAGAAGACCAGGGCCACCATGAGCTTTCAAGAAGTGTCATCTGTTTTTAAATTTTTCATTTCTGTGAGGGAAAAAAAGTACATATAGAAATACAATACAAATACGAATAGAACAAAACAATTGCAAATAGAAACTAATGGCCCAGTCCTATTGGGGCCGGGCGGCAGAGGAATGCAAGTTACGCTGGCACTGACTGCTGTAAAGCAGTCAGCGCCAGCCGTAAAAGGTGCTCCGGTAGTGCGCGGATTCGCCCGTTGCTGGAGCTCCAGTGGGAAAGGCCGGAGTCTTCCTACTTACGTTGTTGGACTGCTAGCCACCTGCCCGAGCAGGTAAGCTAGCAGGAGGGGCAGGGAGGGAGCGGATAGGGTGGAACAGGGGCAAGACTTAGTAGGGACGGGGTAGGAACAGGGTCAGGGAGGCTGCTGGAGGGGACAAATCCAGTGGCAATGGGGTGCACTGGATCCTATCCCCTCTGGCAGTAGCCTCCTTGCCTCCTTTCTTTCCTCGGACATACGCTAGCAAAATCGCTAGCACAGGTCTGAGGAGACCCATTGCGGGGTGGGAGGCTTATGCAGAGGTAAAAGGTAAAGGTATCCCCTGACAATTAAGTCCAGTCGTGTCCGACTCTAGGGTGTGGTGCTCATCTCCATTTCAAAGCCGAAGAGCCAGCATTGTCCGAAGACGCCTCCGTGGCCATGTGGCCGGCATGACTCTCCTTGCCGCAGCGCACAGCATGCAGCTGGAACACGGAGCGCTGTTTACCTTCCCGCAAGCGGTACCTATTTATCTACTCGCATTGACATGCTTTGGAACTGCTAGGTTAGCAGGAGCTGGCCAAGCAACGAGCGCGCACCCCGTCGTGGGAATCGAACTGCTGACCTTTCGATCGACAGCTTATGGTTCAGCGGTTTAACCCACTGTGCCACCCGCTGGCCTGTTATGCAGAGGTAAGGGGATTTAAATCCCCAATCCCTGCTGAAGCCTCCTGATCCGCCCTCCCCGCTGGATACAGCGCACCTATTTTTGGCACGGCTGCACCAATGGGGGGGGGGAAGGATAGCATTGGGCTGTAAGATATATCTGTTTTCAAGACAATTACAAGAAGAAACTAAGATACTGTATATGTTTTTTCTAAAAAAAATAAAGGAGTGTGAAAAGCAAAAAAGGAAAAATTCAGGAACTGTCACCTATTTGGAGAAGACAGAGGAGCATATGGATCAGAGAAAGCTGTAGGCTCTACTTTTCTTGCAGTTGAGGGTTTATTGACAAAGAAACAACTTGCAATCAAAAGAAGAAAACAGTCGCAGAGTATTAACAGAGAAGCTTTGCCTGGTACATTAACCACTATCTGTGGTGAAAGGGAAGACTGACAGTACTGATGAAAGCAACATGCGGAAAAGAGTCCTTAATAGTTCTTACCTCCTACCTCCTGTCCCACTATTCAATCTCCCTCACTTCAAGTTCCATTGTGAAAGGAAAGTACCCTGCTCTCTCTCAAGCACCAAGCTCACACTCAAAGCTCAGCAGCAGGCTATTCACAAAATAAGCCTTTCAAATGACGATGGCAGCGACACCGTCACTCTGCTAACCTGCAGGTGGGCTGAGTCAGTGAGCCAGTCATGTACTTCCAACAGCTTTTCAAATCCCACAACTCTGAAACCTTAAAATACAAAGGCTCCAAATGAATGTAGAGTCCACCAGTGGCCGGTTGCCACGGTAGAGTCTGCGAGAAGGGGAGGAAAACGGAAAAAGAAGCTTGAAATATTTGTCCTATTCAATCAGACATCAAGTGGACCAGATTGATTTGTATCTGAAGTAGCCTTTCTGGCAGGGCCGGCCCACCCATGAGGCCAAATGAAGGGGTTGCCTACGACAGTCAAGGAGGGAATGGGCAGGCAGCTTTAACGGAGGAGCCAGGCCATAGCCAGCAGCTGCCAATTAGGACCAGAGGAGGACACCAGATCCCTACTGAATTTGTAGGGCCACAGGCAACGCTGCAGCACAGTAAAGGTCAGCAGCCACAGAGATTTAACATCCTGCTGCACAAGTTGTTGGTTCAAAAACCCCAGTACCCTACACACCCACATCCTTCCACAGCACATCCACTCTCACCTGAGGACTTGCCCTTGCCGTTGAGGAAATGTGTGAAGCAAGGCTTCAAATTAATAATCACAACTGCTCACATCTACTTAGGAGCCGATCTTTCCAGAGTTGAGCCTAGTTTGCTGTCACTGCAGCCAATTCTTGCAGCTGCCGAATCCAGATATAAAAAAGCAGGGACTGCACCAACGAATATAGCTGGGATCCCAGTTTATAAAGATGTAAAGCATAAAAGGGCGTGCTTCCTAAAAAGGGCCACGACGTAAATAAGTAAAATGCCTCTGGCAAACTAAACCACTGGTTGCAAGAGGTGTTGAGACTACCAGTAAAAGGAAAAGGTATCCCTTGACATTTAAGTCCGGTCGTGTCCGACTCTAGGGTGTGGTGCTCATCCCCGTTACGAAGCCAAAGAGCCAGCGCTGTCCAAAGACGCTTCCGTGGTCATGTGGCCGGCGTGACTCTCCGTGCTGCAGCGCGAAGCGTGTGGCTGGGACGTGGAACGCTGTTTACCTTCCCGCAAGTGGTACCTGTTTATCTACTCACGTTGACATGCTTTCAAACTGCTAGGTTGGCAGGAGCTGGGTCAAGTGACGAGAGCTCACCCCGTTGCGCAGATTCGAACTGTTGACTTTTTGATCGACAGTTCATGGTTCAGTGGTTTAACCCACTTCGCCACCCCGTAACCTTGAGATTACCAGATTGACCTACAATTACTGCCACATGTAATAGACTCAGACCTACTTCTGCTGTTATTAACTGGGCACCATTAGCAACAGTAATGAAGTGCTACTATTTGGTCAAGGACAATTTAATCAGCGGAGTCTATAAAGGAAACATGTCTCCAGGATCAATCATCACTGACTTACGAAGAATTGCATTCTACTAAGATATCCAATTACATAAATGAGATCGTTCTCACAAGGACAGAAAAACATTGTATTTTTGTAAAGTATGCTAAGCCAGTTTGAGCCACAGATTGTTCATCACTTGAGAACTCTTGGCTGCAGGTGTGAACTGTCTCAAGTGAAAACATGTTACAGGTCGCATTCGGTTATGTGTAAGTTTTGACCAGGATGGCTAGGTTTCCAGGGCCTCACCCACAGTCAGGTCTTGGTGTGCTCTGATTGATGTCAAATGTAGTCTGTAGCTCTGTCGCACGAAAGTGGGTGGCAGGAAGGGCACCCCATTGTTCCTTATGGGGTTATTCCTACCAATGCTAGCTCTGTTGTTGACATAGCATTTTTCCAGGGTTGCGGGTGTATCTGTTATCTGAAGGGGGGGTTAGAATATGGTGTACAATGACTCCTCCACATCCCTCCCACATTATGCTGGTGTGTCTACATGGACTTTGGTGCAATGACCGAGGATGTTGCTCAATGGTTGATACCTTGCAGACAGGTAAAATGCAGATGTGACTCTAAACATGTAAATGCTCAGAAGACACATTTGTCAATGGGTCCAGGGACACAGGCAAGGTGCAGTGATTACACTGAGGGACTGAGGCAGATCAAGATACAGAGTTGCAGGTAGGATGCAGAGATTACACAGACAGGTTGCATTCAGTGGAAACAATACAAACAGGAGGTGCATTGGAATGCATGACTGCATTCAGCGGAGAGAAAAGGTTGCACAAATGGGATTATCTTCTTTCTCCCGGGGCATGTGACTTGGTAGGAAAACAGCGCTCAAAGGAATTTGAGGTGCGACCTGAATTTCAAGGAAAGCAGAGTTCACACTGTCCATTTTGGGTATACAAATTCATAAGGAAATTGTCCATTATACAACGTTGGCATCAGTTGTTACTGGCAGGCAGGGCTGGCTTGGGTGGTGCTGACTGGCCTCAGATGTGTACATTGTCCATAATCAAAGACGAGGGCAGAATGTAATAGAAAGCAAAAGACTATAATGCAGGGAAAACTATGTAACACTGCTATCTGGTTGGCTACTGTGGGAAGCACAATGCTGGACCAGATATACCTTTGGGTCTGATCCAGGAGGCTCTTTCTTCTCTTCAGCTGCACACTGCCAATGGATCTTCCTGCCAATGCAGGAATGTAAAGAGGAACAAGCAGGAGCCGTAATGGGTGCGTCTGGGCTCAACACATTTCAAAGGCAGAGGTTCTGGACTGCCTCTGGCAACCCAAACCAATAGTTGATTGACACATTGCTACAGTCAGTGGATAATGAGCTTGCCTGTGGAAACCTGTTCGAGGAGTGCAGAAACTTGTAACTTCCCAGAAATGTCTGAACAATAAAGCAGGGCTCCTTTGCATGAAACACCATGATTCAAAGTAGAAGTGAAGCAGGGCACTGGCAGTAGTGGTGACCACATTACCTCCTTAGCGCAATTTGGCAGGTTAACTCTACTGCAGGGGATCTCAGCCAGTGCTACTAGTGCCCACACACCTAGAGCCTCCTACCTGCATTTTCTGGCCTCTGAAAACCTGGAAGTAACTGGTGATGATGTAATTGCCAGTCACTTCTGGTGGTACGCAGCAGGAGAGTGGCACCGGAGGTGGTACTCTGCCAGAAAGGGGTTGAGAACCCTTGCTCTACTGCAATCTTCGGGGGGGGGGGGGAAGACAGTATAAATTATTTCTGTTTTATTCCAAAAAGCATTTGGAGGAATGGCAACTGATTCTTAATTCTTCACTTGGCTACTCATAGGTCGATTTTATATAGCTTTAGGATTTCGTTTCAGTTCCTTGTTTTAGGATTGTGAGCTTTGTTCTTTTGTGATATGTTGTACTCTACTCCGAGGGCTCTTCAGAGGCTTGGGGCGGGATTCCAAAATAAAAATACAGGGTTTTTTTTGACACCCTGTGTCCTCACTGTAACATCTACTCTGTACAGAATGAAGTACACGTAAACTCAAAAGAACTAAGAGGCTATTTGTGTCAGTACATTGATCCTTCTGCACACAGAAAAACTGGTCAATGAACAAATTCAATAAATAAAACATATGCAAACAGGCTTGCCAACACATCCTTTATGAGCCAATTTACAGAGGCAATGAACTGTGCAACAAAAAGGTTCATTTTGCTTACTTAAGGGTTCTTTGTATTCTTTATTGAAACTATTTTTACTAAACCATTATATTGTATTGTTTTTACAGTGGATGTCTTTGTACATTTTTACATACAATTCTAGCAATGTTTACTTCAGGACAGTATAAAACTATACACTCTGTCCATAAAGGATATGTGTAGATCAACTCACAGCCTCTAGCATTACAGAGTGATGGTATATAAACAGGGCTGCTCTTGATTGCTGTCTATGGCAGATCATCATTGTGAGTTTTGCATGCTGTAAGCATGTATGAAAGTGAACTGTGTACTTAGAATTTTAACTATATCTTCTGCTTCTCTTATAACCTGATCTCTCTCCAAATCCTTTACTTTGTACATACTCAAAAACGTAATGTTAAAAAGAAGCAAAAAATAATAAAATACCTGTGTCACACATACAAAATAAATTAAAATCAAAATCTGTCCATCTTTATAATCTTAAAAGCTGACTAGAACATGATGTTTCGGATCCAAACTACGCAGCTGGATTGAAAGAACTGTGAGCGGGAAGAAAATAGACACTAGCACATATAAACCTGTCCAAAATTTAAGATCTGCTTCAGAGGGTCCCGCTGAGTGAGGCTAGGTGGGTGGCAGGCATTGGCAGGGTCGTTTAAGGAGTGGTGTCCCACGTGTGGAATGCCCTTCCAAGTGGAATGCCCTTCCACCACCACTTTTATAATTCAGGAGAAAAGTTAAGGCCATGCTGTTCTCCGAGGTTTTTAGGAGCTTTTAATAGCCTTTTTGGGTTTATTGATCTCTGCTGCTGCTATATAGATTTTACTTCAGGGTTATCTCACCTCAGCTTTTAGTTTAAAAGACTTTTACTTGTTTCTAGTTGCTGCTCTTTGATATCAAACTATTGTTCACTTTAAACCCTAGTTTTTATGCTGCTTTGAGAACTGGGTAGTAGGAATGTGGACCTAAAAGTATTTCAGATAAACACCACTGTTCAACAAACACTTAAGAGCTCAACACAGTGCTATAATAGGTAGGTCCTATACCATCAGTTCTCCTGCCTGTACGCTGGGATTCTGTTTCATTTTTCCCTTACCTTACCCAATGCTTTGGAGCATGGTGTAAAACTGCTATTGTGTGAGTGGAAGGGCACCTGTGGATCCAACCCATTGTATTCCCATACAGTAGGGAGGTTGAACTCCATCACAGAAAGTCTCCTTAAATTTAGACGGTTAACAAGAAGATTAAGACGGCTTGATTGGAATGGGGTGTCAATGAACTGAATCAAGATGGCTTGATTGGAGTGGGGTGTCATCACCAGTATGCTGATGACACTCAGCTCTATCTCCTTACCATCTAATTCCAAGGAAGCTGTTGAAGTCTTGGATCATTGGCTGAAGACGGTTGGGGTATAAATGAGGGCCAATAAGCTGAAATTAAATCCGGACAAAACTGAGGTCCTCCTGGTCCATAAATCCACGATATGGGTACTGAATCACCCACCCATTCCGAATGGGGCTGCATTCCTCCTGCAACCCCCTGCAGCTGTTTGCCCAGCTTTGACTGGTGCACCAGCTGTGGCCGTACTTGAGTCAATTGGACATGACCATGGGGGTTCATGTCTTAGTGACATTGTGATTGGATTACTGTAATGGGCTCTATGTGGGACTGCCCTTCAAGACAGCCAGGAAGTTGCAACTAGTGCACAATGCGGCGGCTCATGTGGTTACCAGAGCTCGACGGTCTGATTCTACTGAACCGCTGCTCTGGCGGCTATATTGGCTGACATCCGATTGCAGGACCAATTCAAGGTGCTGGTATTTACCTTTAAAGCCTTTCACGACTTGTACCAGGCAGAGAGACTGCCTTCTTCCATTCTGGCTCTCCTGCACATGCCACCTCTGACCCAGGTTAGGGGGATGACGGTGTAAGGGCGAGGCTTCTCTATAGTGGCACCACATTTATGGAACTCCCTTCTGGGGGATTGAAGAACTATCCCTTCCCTTGCAGCTTTTCAGCAAGGGCTAAAATGTCTTTGTTTTGTTCAGCTTTTAATTGATATTTTTAAAGGGTTGGGCCTTGTCAAGATATTGAAAGATGGGTGAGGGAACAGTTGTCACAGCGGAGGGAGCACTGTGGGGGACGCCTTGCTTTGGTTCTACTTAGGCGATCCACTGAGCCTAGAGAGGAGAAGCTCAGTGAGGTTTTGGAAAAAGGCTGTGTGCTGCTTATTCCACACTGTCCACTGCCAGGGGACAGTGGGGAATAATGTTGATGCCACACCAGGGACACAGGGATGAGGGAAGGACACTATGGGTTAAAAGAACTTTCCTGTGGTGGGGGAAAGCAGTGGAGAGTGGGAGTTGGAAAAGGCAGTTGCAATGGAATGTTGAGGAGGACTCCATGGCGGAAAAAGGAGAGGAGGGCTTTTGCTGAGGGAGTCTGCGGGTCAGATGCTGTGAAGAGAAGATCAAGCCTCTCCCTGAAAGAGCACCATCAGAAGAACATCAAAGAACAAACATCCTGAGAGTTGAGCTGATAGAGGGTACTGTGCAGTAAATTCAAACATCATTTTAACCAGTTTGAGCTTAGCTCATTGTTTATAAAAAGCTTCAAATAAAAGTTTTCTTGAAGCAATCCTGAGAGGTGCTGTGTAATTGTTGATAGGGAAGAAGCGCTAGCCTACCACATCCGAGTGGAAATAGAAATTGGCCCTGACAACGTTACCAGCGTAGAAGGGGGGGTTCTACTCCCCCACACATGACAGGCCTCCTGTATCATTTTGTTTGCCTCTCTTCTTGCCTTTTCCATGCTATTATTAGTTTTTACTCTTGGTTATATTATCTATTAAACTGAATTTCAGCTGATCTTGATTTTATTGTATGTTTTTAATTGTTTTTATTTTTTGTTTGTTGTAAGCTGCCTTGGGGAAGGGAAAGGTGAGCTATTTTTTAAATAAATAACTAAATAAAATGTCAGTGTGTTCCGATCTACTGCTGATGTTACTCCCAGAGTAAACTACTGCTATTTGAGAAGATAGTTATGAATGTAACCTGAGAAGGTATGCGAAGGTTCCTTTTGTCATTATTAAGGAGCAGGTCCTTTCATTATCATCTTGCCTTAAAGAGCCTCCATAGCTGTGTCAGTCATTCTAGTGTGACTGAACCAGATACTCAAACCAGATGGAAAATCGCGCAGGACCAAGCTGCCTAGTGACCCCACATCATCTGCCTGGAATAGATTTGGGATCGCACGGTTATCCCACTCTTTTTTTTTAAGCTAGACTCTTTAACCTTAACTGGCTACAAATAATAAAAAAATAACCTCACCTAACTTCAAAACACAGGACTTTAAAATAAATCTTAAAGACAAAGCACAGTTTACGAAGTTGGAAAGCCAGCAAGCCGGCCAACCCCTATGCAGAGTAAATGCTCCTGCTTTTTAAAGATTACTGCCAAATCTTAATCTCGCCACTCCAGTCACATGTAGCAAGGAGTGACAGAAGAACTGGATGAAAAGTTGCACTCACACAAGCCTGGCTATGTGCAGACAATGTGCGAACAATTCGAGCAGTATGATAGTTATAGAAAAACACTTTGCCCTCTGAGCTTCCCGTTGCAAGAAGCATTCCGTCTGGAGAAAATTCACAGCCTACTGCAAATCCTTCAACCTGTAAGATTTAAGAATGAAGAGGGTTTAGATAAATCAAGATGTTAATTAACGAAATACGATATGATCTATAACCCCCTGACATTTCCATCGTGTAATAAACATGTCAATTTTAACCATAATGCTCTAATTGCTTCCCCAGGTGTTTATTAAGACAGACTCATTAAGGACTTTACATTGTTACTGGCAGTCAGTGTATATATGACAAGGCTATTAGCAACTAATAATGCTTTCAGTTATTTTAGGCTCTACCCGCACTTCAGTTTAATTCTAAATTAACTAAAATATAGAGAACAGGGTCGAAGTCTATTAATTTTTATCCCTGTTGTAAATCAACAGCATAAGCAGGCATGTTAATGGAGCAGAAGCCATTGAGAGTTTGCAGGGAGGAAGTAGAGTACCTTGTGCCCTTCATATCTCTTCTTCTTGTTGATTCTGTAGGGTCGCATGCTAGAAAACAAGGCCAGGTAGTTACCGTTTGTCTGTGCAACAAAGACCGATTCTTTAGGGTGCGCTGTTAACGTGGGACAGGTGTAACGCTCCTGAAAAGAGAAGGGGGAGGAATGGCAGAAAGATGCATATGTAGACAGATAAAAACCACAGGAACAGATGAGGTTTCGCTCTCCGGAGTCAGACCATGGATCCATCTGGCTTGATGTTGTGTCCACAGGTGGTCAGCAGATCTCCAGGGCTTCAAATAGGGCTGGGAAAGGTCCGCTCTGGAATCCCTTTGCAGCCCTCTCTGGAGTTGCTGGGGATTGAACCTACGTGCATATCACCTGAGCTATAGCCCCATAAAGCAATCCAACAGACACCGGAATAATTAAAAGCGTTTTCACAGCTTTTTTTAAAAGCCTGAATGCAATTTATCTGCATGTGCTGCCACACCACTGAATCAGAGCAATCTGCAGAACTGATGGTCAAGCTGCTACAGAAAATGTGTTGCAAAGGGTTCCTTCCCCCACCACGAGCACAGCAAATTCTCATGAAAAAAATGAAAAGTGCCTCTCAAAACAAAGTTACCACTTACAAAATGGTCCGAAAGCAACCTTTTTAGGCCATGAAGTGGCAGATTCATTTCCCCCTTCTAATGCTTGTCCAAGCCAGAAGAGGACATCAGCTGCTTTGAGATGCGTTCCAGTTTTTCTCATGATGGGTCGTACACACAACCAAAGATTTCTCTGAATGCTAATCAGATGGAAATTACTGTGCATTGAACCAGGAAGAGGAGTATTTGATTGAGGAAAGGTTTTTATCAGCATGACCAAGCAAGATCTGCAGACCCAGCTGCCTCTTGGAACACATAATGGTTAGACAAGGGGGTTAGCTACCAAGTTTGTGGAAGATTTTCTGATGATCCATGAAACAAGACATTATTTGGATTCTTGTCATCTTAATTACATTGGTTGACAGTCAAATGTTTAAGAATCATATTCATATGGCGGTCAGTTTAATGATACTGCATAGTATCAGTTTAACACATATTCCCTAACTGGTACATCACTGTACGTGTCTTGCTGTTTATGTCCACAATTTGATGTGATTGTGTTATGTGTATTGTGATCTTGTGTATTGTGGGCAGAGGGGTCTGGTTCAGTTGGTAGAGTCGCTGCCTTGCAAAGCCCGAAGACTGGCAAATAGCAAGTTCGAAATACACCACTGACAAAAAGCTGTGAAAAGCCTCCGTGAGGAGAGATAAGAGCTCTCAGCTGTGTTGGTCAAGTGTGGGAGGCGCCGGCCAGCAGAGAAGCCAGACTGCAAAAGGATACCACCTGGAATGTAGTTGTTCACAAAAGATTGGCCATTTATATATTGTAAAACCTCTCATTAGGGGAGTTAGGAAAGCCTGCCTATGTAAATATGGATTAAAGTCGGAGGAGAAATTCAATGACCAAGGAAGGCGGTATATAAATACTGTATAGAAGCTAAGCAGGGTTGACCTTGGTTTCCGCTTGGATGGGAGACGAAAGCTGCTGACGAACCTCACAAAGACACTGAGAAGGCATCGTGAGAGGGTGGAATGCGGAAGAGTCAGCTAGAGAGAGAACATCTAAGACAACCGTCCGAGGGTGAACTGCGGTGAACTGTGAAGCTTGGAAGTGCAAAGCACAAGCCAGAAGGAGGGCTGCACTCGGAAGGGAAAACATCTCGAGCATGGAAGGTTCTATACAGGAATAGAACAATATTGTAAAGACCCTTATCAGGTCTAAAGATAGCCTGCCTTGAATAAATCTGATGAGAAATCTGATGATGAGAAAGGCAGTATAGAAATAAATAAATAAATAAATAAAATATATAATGGGTTTCCATAGAAATGGTGTTTTCTACCACACTTTTAGCTCTGACAAACAGCCCCACCATGCTCTCACTTCCTATAGGGCGCCACTGCACGCACACTCTGGTGGCACTACCACCACCACTCTCCCTCAACACTGAGAAAGCAGCCCAAGCCAGAGAACAGATATGATGACTGAGGCCACTGTCCATTCCTTGTTACTCTCCCTACACTTCTCCTTGCTCCCCACATCTCCTTGCTCCCCTTTTCTTACCCCTCTTTACCCTGGGGTCAAGAAGGACCCAGACACTGGCAGCGTGCATGCTTCTTGCGGCAACCCTGCCTGTGGGCGGAGGACAGAGAAACACACACCATTATTCTACATTGTCAGGCTCCGCATCTAAGCACTCATGCAAGCATGAATCACGCGGGTCACTCAGGTTCCTACAGCAGCAGCGCACCTTCCTTGGGGAAATTAACCACAAGAGCTGGTCTACCCAGATGATCAGCTTGCCTACTTGACCCCTGAGACATAGGATCCGATCATGGAACAGAAGATCATTCTAGTGGATACGATGTGGCTTCACCACATTGCTCATGTATGAAGTGGGCATCAAGAAGTTACGGAGACGTGGACGGCAGTTTCATACCAACTCTTTTCAAGTAACTTCCTAGAGAATTCAGAATTACGGAAGGACAAAATAAGCATTACACTAGATACAATTGTAGACTCTCACGACGTGACCATATTTTTGAGTTAGAAACCCACATATTTCCGGGTAAGACTACGTCGTTCTTCTGATGATGCCCCGAATGTCAGGGGTGAAACGTTAAGTTACTGGTAACATCTTGTTTTTGTAATAAAGAATTTATAAACGACGTAGTCTTACCTGGAAATATGTGGGTTTCTAACTCAAAAATAAGCATTACACTTTTTGAGATAACATTTTCTACCATTATCTACAAAGTTCCCATATTGGGGAATTTGTTCCAGTTTAGGAAGAACAAGAGGTTCAGAGGCAAAACTCAGCTGTTTTAGACAAGACCCAAAAAGAAATAAATAAAGCTAGATACAATGCAAGTTGGTTTGCCTCGATAAACGGTGTTTATCCCTGCCAAAAGTGAAAATCAACTTTTCAGAGTGTTGGGAGGCATATAGTCTCTCATCTGAAAGATTAGGAATGGAAATTTATGAAACTAAAGACAATTTTTTGTAATTGTTTACCAAAAAAAATGGCCCTCAATTTCATGCTAGCTCTGAAGAAGTAGCAAACTGTCCCATTCAATAACATTCCCAAGGAAATCATCTTGTTTAAGCTGCTGAATGCATCAAAATTGAACGCTCTGCAGTTTCTTATTCACTGGAGTGCACTGCTTTTGAAGTGCAAATGACTAACCTACTATCACAATTTATGCACAGGATTGTGCATCTGCAAATCTGGACAAAGGCATAATCATGGAAGTTGCGGATGAAAACGTTCTACTAAATCATCCACTCCATCTCTCTGCCAGGCCAGGATTGTTCTTTTCAAAGATAAACGGATACAAACTGACCTTATTCTTTGTGTTTTCAAAAGATGCTGAACTGCCACTGAGTTTCTGCAGAACGTCAGCCATATTTGAAACTGGCAGCCTTACATGTAGGAAATGCCTTTTTAAACAAACAATTCAAATCATTACATTGTGCACAGTGCAGGAAGCCACCTCCAAGAGCAGCCGGCTTCATGCTTGAACATATGCAAATAGGAAGCCACCTGACACAGAGACAAACCATTGATCCATCTGGCTCAGTATTGTCTATACTGACCGCCAATGGGTCTCCAGGGTTTCAGTCAATGGGTCTCAGCCCTACCTGCAGATGCCTCAAGCTTGGGTCTTCTGCATGCAAAGGATGTGCTCTGTCACGAAGCTACAGACCGTCCCCTTCAGGAAAGACCAAGAAACTCACATCTGGAAGGTGCGCAATAACTTGCTCTTCCGGGCAGCCCAAATCTCAGCTGGTTCACGTCAGAGGCGTCGCTCCAGTAGGGGCGGGGCCGTAAGTTTAGCTCCGTCCTAGTCCCGTTTACCAAGCGAGCAGGAGGCGACCCCGCCCCAGGCAGGGTCTCTTGCCTGCTGCTTTCTCCGCACGGGAATGGCTCCGACAGTGAGGGGGCGGGGCCGCCTCCTGCTCGCTTGGTAAACGGGATTAGGACGGAGCGAATCTTACGGCCCCGCCCCTACCGGAGCGACGCCTCTGGTTCACGCTTTATCCCATTGTGTAGGATGGTTCACCATAGGTTCACACAGTGGGGCACACAAATAAGCTTGCGCTGTTCTGCCCCACCTCATGTAGGAGATCACACAGGATATAAGGGGCATGAGCATAATAACCGCCTGTAGTATTGGTTTTGTATCAGTAGGATGAGGTGCATGAGCCCTAAGTCACATACTGTATAAAAGTTTATACACAGTGGAGAAAAGTTCAAGTTTACTCCTGCGCTCTACTAGGTTCAGAGCCTAGATACTGGGGGCAAAGTGTGATCCAGCATGAATTTAGCATGCAGGAGATTTCCAATTCTTTTTCTCAAAATATGGTTAGTATGGGAAATTACACATTTCATAATTTGATACATATAGGAGGTACAGTTATAAACCAAGTACAGGGCAGAGACCAAATTTGGCCTAGTGAACTAGGTGATAGGGGTTGAGACACCCAAGCTCAAGTCCAAACGTAGCCATAAAAACTGCCAATGTGGCTTTGCATAAAGAGGATGACTGCAGAAACTCATTGTGAGTCATGAAGGACTGAGACAGCATGAGATGTATGTACATGTGTGAATCATTCCTTTTGTTATGTCACTGGTCATCTCCTATAGACGCTTCCAATCTTACTTGCTTAAGTGTAACTCACATACCAAATAGCAGTTTATGACATGTAAATATTCTCCCAACAAGTGTAAGCATTATTGTTCTTTGGATCACCTCTCATGGTATAGATAGAGAGAATAACAGCCTAATCCTAACTAAATCTGTCCCCCGCCAATGCAGGTGCACCAATGGAGCATGCATTGCATCCTGGGGGTGGGGGGCGCAGTCCAGTGGCCTCGAGGTAAGGGAACTTTTGTTCCCTTTGCCTGGGGCAAGCCTTTGCTGCCCCAATGATTTACTTGGATCTGCGCCAGCTATTTTGCTGGCTCAAGTTCGAGGAGAGGAAGGGAGAGGGAAGGGGACAGGGAACAGGGCTAGGATCTGGTGCACACCAGTGCCGTCGAGATCCATCCCCTCTATCTCCCATTCCACCTCCTGCCCACCCCTGTCCCAGCCCAGAAACTTCCTGCTCCTCTGCCCTCCCTGCCCTATTTTGCTCCTGACCTTCACTGCTGGAGGTACCCAGCAGGGTCAGCAGTACTCTGGCACTGCCGCTGTTGCTGACGGACCCAAAACGGCCGCCAGCGGCATGCACAGCACATCACCATATGTCCATTTATGACAAGGGAACTGTGTCCCACTGCCGTAAAGGGCAGCCTGTTACTAGTTAGGATTGGGCTGCCCATTAAGGATTGCTAAAATAAGAAACTATAATTTCCATCTAAATTGGGGTCTTGCACAAAAAAATAAGCTTACTTAAAAGCCTACAGAAGTGAAGAGCTTTAATATAAGATGCAGTCGTTTTCCTTGAGGCAAATTTGATCAATGGGTAGCAACAGAAGATCAAAATGTCTTTAGACTAGGTGCTGCATGATGTAATAGACCAGCTTTCAAATTAGTTTAACACTAATAAGTCTTCAAGACGCTGCCGAGAACCTAGACTCTTTACAGGCTGGTATCTGTCGGGGTATTTTACTTGGTATTGCAGAAACTGGGAGGGTGAATGATTAGGATCGACGGGAAGAAACAAATTAATCTGAAAACAGGAAAAGGTATAAAAAAATAGCTGTGGGTCGCAATTCAAGCGCTCTTGTGCAAGATCCTTGAAATAAGTGAGGTTTACAAGAGAGAAGTTTCCAGTGAACTGAGCCTAATTGTCATTACTATTGCTATTAAAAGTTCAAAACTTTAAGAAATCTGACATTTTCTGGCAGTCTGTTGGTCCCAAAGCCAAGATGAAAAGCTGTCAAATTCAAGAAATCGGAAGACCAACCACTGCGATTAATAAATAAAGATGACATGGAACCCAGTGGGGCCTCTTTCCATGTAAACATGCATAGGATTGAGATGTCAGGATGCTTTGCTGCTTCTGTCAAGGTGAAGCACCGACTGCAACGCCAGAGAAAGGGGGAGAATCACAGGTTGCTTGTGGTTCAGTTGTTTCTATAAGAAACGGCCATGGATGTTCAACCTCAGATGGAAAGGCGATCTAGACACCTCAAAAATCAATGAAATAAGAAGTAATCAACTTACATGGAAAATTTGGTTGGAGATCTTTGCAGCTGTGTGGAAGTCCCATGCGATGATGGTACGGTCAGCTGAATCTTGACTCACCGCATCTGTGCTGGTCAGAAATTCTTTTCCTTCAGGGAGGAACATGATATCCAAGGTCTGCTGTACTGCAGCTTTGTAGACTTTTATGACCTGTGACAGAAAAACATGAAGCACCTTTAGCCATATAGCAACCATTCTTCCAATGTATTGCGAGGATGTGTGAGAGAAAAGATCCAGAACTCAGGGAAAGGGAGCTTGGCCAACATCCTCACACCACAGACGCATTTGAGGAGCGCTGTTGCGCAAGGCGGCAGCGCTCCAGAAGCGTTGATGGAGCTGCCTACACCTGCTGGAGCAGGAAAGGCAGTGGTGGGGGTAGAGAGGGGCAGAAATGGGGTGAGGAGACTGCAGGAGGGGGTGGTGCTGGCACCAAAGGCGTTTGCTGGATCCTATCCCCTCCAGCAGTAGCCTCCCCACTCCCTTTCTCTCCTCGGACTTGCACTAGCAAAATTGCTAGCACTGGTCCAAGGAGACCCATTGCGGGCCGGGAGGCTTACGGAGGAGGAAGGGGATTTATTTCCCCTTTTCCTGCTAAAGCCTCCCAATCCACCCCCCCATAGAATGCAGCAGTTGCCATTTTGGCACCACTGTGTCGACGAGGGGGGGGTAGTGGATAGGATTCGGCTGCAAGAGTCTTTGGGCTGCAAGAGTCTGCTCTGTTGCTGCCCATTGACCAGATTTGCTTCAAGGAGAAAGGCCACAAGCTCACATTAAAGCACGACACTCCTGTATGTTTTTAAAGATGGCATGATGTTACTTGTTTAATTAAAAAAAAATCTCAGGTTTGTTTTAGGGAAAGGCAGGCACTCATACTGTTCATCTTCAAAAGAACAAGCAACAGAGAGAAATGTATACATGGAACCTGCTTCAGGAAGTGGTTTGTTTGTTTGTTTTTGCACTGAAAAAGGGAGCAGATATTTTCAACAAACAAAAAAAACCATCCTGGAGCCAGTGTTCTCTCTAATTCTTTGAGCCATGGTACGGACCCCTTCCATGCCTGCGTGGTGGCGCCTCCGAAGCACTTAGCAATGACAGTGCCTGGAGGAAGTTGTTCTGAAAATCTGATATGGACTTCCTTCCAAGGGCCTCGGAGAGATGACTGAAACATTTTTATATGAAGAAAGCAGTTTACGAAGTTTCGAAGAAAGAAGTATACGAAAAAAGAAGGCGTGCATGTCTTGACCAAGGGCACCCAGCAGTTAGGACCTGGGCCACCAACACTTTGCCTCCTCTTGTATTAAGCGTTGACTAAGCGTCGCAGTACAAGAGAGCCTGGCCCCACAGACCAATCTCAGCTGCCCTATATGGCCTCAGGCTCAGAGCTGACCCATCAGTCAGAGCAATTCCTCTATATAAGTAGCGGCAGCGGCAGACTTCGCTTGACTTGATGCTTCATCTCATTTGTCTGTTTCTTCTGGAACCTGACCCTGGACTACACCCGGCCCCCTTGAACTCGGGATGCTTTTTCGCAAATGCTAATTGATGCAGGTTTTAAATGGTTCAATTCACTAATTCTGGAAGCAGACGAGAGCTCTCGGAGTAATCTGTCTTCTACATGCTTATCCTTTTTAGCACAGCCTCTTCCTTCTCAAGAGTAAAAATAACCCAAAACATCATTGTTTTACATGGTTGAAAGCATTAGCCTCTAGGAGTAAATCTAAGATGTTGTTCGAGAAGTTAGTGGGCATCACCCACATAACTAAAACAAAATTGGCTCTCTTACAGAATACTATTAAAAACCAGGAGTAGCTTCTGTTGCAAAATCCCAGGGATCCTGTGTAATGCACAGAGCAATGAAGGCATTTGAAAAGCACTGTCGATATTTGCATAGCGATAACAAATTGATCCAATACTTCAGCAAAGTAAATTGTACCTGTATAACCCAATAAGTAAAAATGGGAGCTTTTAACGTAAGAGTAAGCGTAAAACTACATCATACTTCACAGATCAAAAAAAAAAATCTCAGCTGCTAGCGCTGGCTGCCTTGAGAATGAACACTGTGCTTGGGGTGGCAGCAGTTGCGGGAGAAGGGATGACATTGCTCGTACTGGCAATCTACAGCAAAATTTTTGAATGGTTTAAAGTTGCACAAGGAATGCGTGGGCTGCTAATGGGAAGGGGGTGCTCCAACAAGCACATTGTACAGGAAATGGTTGCCTGGCAACGGAAACCTTTGGAAAGGAGAGGAGTTAATGTTGACAGTTGGAAAGATCAGAAGAGAGAAAGCACAAAAGTGCAGAGAATGCCAGACTAGCAAGCAGAGGGACAGAAGCTAATTAGCAGTAGACAGAGGACATAAAAGCAAGGGAAGAAAAACAGAAGATGCTAACTGGAAGTCCCCTCAATCACCAATTAAGACAGTCCAGAAATACATTTTGTTTTTTTTAAAAAATACATAATTAGGGCCCTCGGAAACCCCATGTTTGTTTGAGCGTCTTGCAAAACGTGTCCACATATATAAATATGTATATATGTTGTGTGTTTATATCCAAGGACTGGTTTCTCCCCTTCTTCATACTTGTTTCAAAGCAGTTTGACGTGGCACTGTTCAAGCAACAACAACACTGGAGACAATTAAAAGCAGAGAGGCAGACAGCTCACTGCCTAGTCTCCTTAGAGGTGCTTGCTCGACTCCCACCCACCCACACTCCTATTGCTTAGAACCTGCTCCCTTGTTTCTAGGGGGAGGGGTGACCTGATCCATTAAGAAAGGTAAGAGCTCGTCGTTCTGCTGCAATTGTATGGCCCATATAGCACATAGTAAGAGAATCTAAATGAGATGGGAGCCACATGGGATTCTTACACAGATAAGTGTCTTCCATCAGGCCTAAAATGGGCCAAATGTTTCTCAGATCATGTAACTCTGTTACAATGATGTGGACTTGAGTCTGTTGACTCGGACTCGAGTCGAAGTCAAGTCGTATCAATGACTTGACTCGGACTTGACTTGGCGATTGTAAAAGACTCGACTCGAGACTTGGAGCCTTTTACGACAAGTCCTGTTATTCAGGTTTAAACCCGTTTTCCCCATTAAATAGGGACTCGCAACTCACAACCAAAGACTCGGGACTTGGGGCCAAAGACTTGGGACTTGACTTGAGACTTGGACCCAGAGACTTGGGACTTGACTCGAGACTTGGAGTCAGAGATTTGATCCACATCCCTGCTCTGTTAACAGATCAATTTCACTGGCTCCTTGTCTTTTTCCATGCTCAGTTCAAAGTGTTGGTTATAAGCTTTAAAGCCCTAAAGAGTTTGGACCCAGGATACTTAAAGGATTGTGAAGCCATAACTCAGTGGCAGAGCACTTGTGTTGCATACAGAAGGTCCGAGGTTCACCCTGGCATTTCAAGGGAGGGCTGGAAGAGGTATGGCTATCTGTAACCCTGGAGAGCCACTGCCAGTCAGTGTAGACCAGGGGTGGCCAACCTTCCACCATTAGGGCTACTGTGTTCTTAAGAGTTGTGTAGAAGACAGAATCTTGGCAGCTGCAAGTGCTGATAGTGCTGCTAAAGCAGCTGCACCTGCTGAAATGCCCTCACTTATGCAACCATTTAAAGGGCCAGCATTCATGTTGAAAGGTTGGCCACCACTGGTGTAGACAATACTGAGCTAGATGAACAAATGGTCTGACTCAGCATAAGGCAACGCCAACGTTAACATAACCTTCCTCCTGATCATGCCCATCAACTCTGGTCATCAGAGGAGGTCTTGCTCCATATCCTGCCACGATCTGATGTTACGGCCTTGTTAACCGTGCTGCCATTGACGGAGGTGAGGGGGATGGCGGCGAGGAATAGGGCCTTCTTGGCAGTGGCACCCCAATTGTGGAATTCCCTCCCCCTGGAATTAAGAATGGCTCTCTCTTTAGAGACTTTTCGGCGGGGCCTCAAGATGTTTTTATTCAAGTTGGCATTTGATGGTTGACATGGTGGGCTGGCTTTTTAATTTTAATTAATGTATCATAAGGTGACCCACTGGGGTTTGTTTGTTTTACTTGTTTTAATTACCTGTTTTAATTATTTGTATTGTATTGTATTGTATTATGTATTTTAACATGTTTTAATTGTAAGCCGCCTTGATTGCCCTTATCGGGAGAAAAGCAGGGTAAAAATTCTTTAAATACCGTAAATAAATAAAAATAAAAATGTGTGGTTAGCATGTACATGCTCCTCACCCCAGAGAACAATCAGACCCCTTCCCTGGTGGCATTCAGGTGCCAACTCAAACTGATTTCAGCATGCCTACCGCATGACAGGTTATTGAATATTTATTCTCCCCCCCTCCCCCCTTCTTAGTTTTCCGTGAACTGTTTTGCTTCCATTCAGTGATGGAACAGAAAGTCAGGGACAATACTGTAAATAAAGTTAAACTAGTTAAAAAAAAGATTTAGATCTGCTGTATCTAAAACTGAAACACATTACAGGTGGGCCCCCATATCGACTGATTCGCTATCCACGGTTTCAGTTATCCACGGATCGTGGGGACCCCCCCAGGTTTTTACTTTTTTCCCAGTAAGCTTCGTTTCTTCCTTAAAGAAACAGGAGAAGCAGCCTGTGGCTGCTTATTACAGGCAAGTAGAACGAGACTAAGTCCTAGAGAGGCTCTGCAAGGTTAACAGAAATCTTGCAGAGCCTCTCTAGGACTTAGTCTCGTTCTACTTGCCTGCAATGGAGACTGCTTCTCTGTTTTAAGGAAGAAACAAAGCTTGCTGAAAGAAAAATAAGAGCTGGGGGGGCAAGCATACCTGCCTGCAAGGGAGGCGGGGGGGGGCTCAGGAAACCATGGAGGGGGTGTTCGCTCTTATCCACGGTTTCAAGTATCCACGGAGGGGCCTGGAACATATCCCCAGCGGATATGGGGGCCCACCTGTATTTCCATGTGATTCCAAACTGTATTGCTCTCCTGAAAAAGAAATAAATGAAAAGAAGGCTACCGTGTCATGACAAGAAATACTATTCTATCAAAAATGTTGAAAAGTGCTGTTTTGAAGCTAGGATACTTGACTAACAGCCTAATCCTAACCAACTTTCCAGTGCTGATGCAGCTGCAATGCAGCCCCAAGGTAAGGGAACAAACATTCCCTTACCTTGAGGAGGCCTCCATGATCCCCCCCCCCCCCCCCCGAATGCAGTACACACCCCATTGGAAGAGCTGCATCGGTGCTGGAAAGTTAATTAGGATTGGGCTGTAAATTTGTGCTTTGGTAGGCTTCTGAAAGTGAATGTTGGGTTAAAAAAAACTAACTGCAATTGTTAAATCCTCAATTCCTCAAGTATTTGGTAAAAAGGGGTGTTTTGGCTCCTTTTAAACACACACTTTTTTTTTTACAAGCAGGTTTATTGTACTGAAAAAATAAAGCCACAGATGCAGCTTTTGAAAGTTTATTGTCTACTGGCTGAAGCTCAGTATTCCCAGACACTTAACAGTTGCTCTCAGAAAGAGGTACAATAGTGTCTGATATTCGCAAACTCCGGTTTAATGCTGGAAATGTTTCCTAGGCGTTGAAAGATAATTCAGGCACATGAAAGCTGTTTGAGAGGAATTCATCCCCTCTTGAAGTTGTGAATGGCACACGGGAGTTGGAGTTCAAGGTAGTATTTTGGTACCAATGAACTGTCAGCAACAAATCTGGATTCCACAAGGCACGCTTCTGGAGTTGCTGAATGAGCCAGGATCAGTCTTGCCAGGAAGCAGCATTTTGCTTTTCTCATCTCTCTTCTACAAAAGCCAACAAACTGCAGCTGCCCTTAGGTTATGGAACTTACTAAAGATACATATTTGGACACAGCCCTGCAAAAACACAACAGAGGGTCTGCAACCTCATTATGCAGAGCAAGGCAGGTGCCACGTTCAGAACCTACAACTGAATCCTACAACTACCAAGAAAGAAACAGGGCAAGGCAGAAAATGACATAGTTCACTAGGTGTGTGACTCAGGTTTAGGAGGTTTAGGAGATGGAGCATGCTTAAAATCACAGCCTTGTGAATATAATCAGCTTCGTCTTGACGCTGAATGGGGGTTTCGATATTCACCACACTCAGAAGTGACTGAAATCAATCCAGGAGTATGGAAGTGATCCATTAAGTGTTATTCACAATGCTGTGTGCACTGCTACTCTCTTCTTTCCAATCCATGGGTTAAAACCAACTTTTTCCAAGAAAGAGCTTCCTTAATGCCAGGTTTCATCCCCAAGTCTAAATACATATCGCTGAATTTGAACACATTTATCCCTTGTTGTCCTTGCCTCTCCCTGCTCTTGTTGCCTTTGCCTTCTTGTCCTGACCGCAGACTCCAGTTGTCTAACTTTAGAATGCAAGGTCATTGGGACAGGAACCTGTCATCTTTCTTGCTCTTTTTTGCATACATTACTCTAAAAGGCATCACATACATGGACAGCATTGTGTTAAATAAATTAATCAGCAGCATCTCACACTGTCATCCATCATTCTGATGATACATGTACATATTATCCGGTGGCTGGTCTGGTTCTTAAAGATTCCTGCTGATAAAAGGTGCATGTTTTGAGGACAACAACCCAAGCCCTCTGGCTCCCTACAGCTCATCTTTTTGAATGGCCGGGACTTTGGCTCCCTCTAAAGCTGCAACGGTTCCTCCTATCACTGTTACAACTCAGCTGCGTACTTGGTTCTATACAAGCAGTTATCTTTTACAAATCTTAGAGAAGATGATTCAACACAGAGATCAGCTGTGATAAGCTCAGACTGAAATGATTCTTGGTTAAGAGCCAAAAATGCATTCAATTTTTAATCTTATTCTGTGCAAGTGCTTCCAGTCTCTGAAAAATGATTTGCTCGTGATATTGTACTTTTTGTTCATTTCAAATGGGAAACACTGAAGGATAAATAATCGGAAGAAGCTTTGCCCAAGGAGAGAAAGAAGTGAAACTGGGCTTTATCTACCACTGTTTCTTATAAAGCAGCAGCAGATCTCTAAAGTGGCTTTTAGAAATGGCTAAGCTCTCCTTTAAATGGCAAGTCTCATCTACAGAAGCCAATTTGCACATATTTCTTATATCCATTTCCTGGGACATGAGACAATGGGTAGATTAAGCTGTGAACTACTTATAGAATTCCTAGGGTTTCATCTATTCTGTGTGGTTTTGGTCTCTTTAGCTGGCATGGTACAGCTACAGGATGTTTAAGAAATCTGAGTTCAGTTTGCAAAAATTGTCTTATCAGCAAAAAGAAAAAAGTGCATAAATATGTTAAACATTTATATGGAATCCATGTCACTCTTTACACTGTGAACTAGACCTCCTGCTGTAAAAGACCAGGTACGGGAACCCACCAGAACCAGGTGTCGGAATAAGCATCATCACTTCCTAAAAGGTCAGTGTTTAGTATTTCAAAGAAGTTCAGCAGTAGCGCATGCATGTTTATTCTGCCATTTCTGGCTTTTACCATCAAGTGGTGGCTGAGAGGGACGGGTTTGGGAGTGTCACCACACTGCAGCTGTGCAAGAGTTCAGTGGCGTCGCTCCAGGTGGGGCGGAGCTCTAAGTTCCACTGTGCTCAGACCCACTGTTACACGCCCGCACGAGGCGGCCCCGCCCCCTCGCCTTTGGAGCCTTTCAGGGATGCGAAGGCAACGTGCAAATCTGCTCGTTGCCTTTGCAGCCCTGAAAGGCTCCGAAGGCGAGGCCGCCTCGTGCGGACGTGTAACGGTGGGTCGGAGAGCGGCGGAACTTAGAGCTCCGCCCCACCTGGAGCGACACCACTGCAAGAGCTTACAATGGCCTGCTCAGGCTGATGGCATTGTTGGTTTATTTACACCATGCCCTCAAACTGACCTCAGTAGTCACTCAACAGAGGCCTAGATCGCACTGAAATGGTAAACTTCTGTCTGGGCTGTACCACTTCAGACTACAGGTGGGGGTTCACAAAAGAAAGTTTCTAGCTTAGCCTTCTCCATCTCCCTGCCCTTTAGGGAGGGGATGTAGCTTAGCAGCAGAGCAACCATTTTGCATGCAGAAGGTCCCAAGTTCAATCCCTGTCCTCTCCAAGGAAGACTGCAAAAAGACTCTGATTGGACTGGAGAGTTTCTCTTGTCAGCTGGGTGTAAACAATATTGATCTAGATCAGGGGTTTTCAACCCCTTCCCAGCTGAGTACCACCTCTGGCGTCACTCTCCTGCTGCGTACCACTGGAAGTGACTGGTGATGACATCATCACCAGTTAGTTCCCGGTTTTCAGAGGCCAGAAAACACAGGTAGGAGGCTTTGAGTGGGTAGGAGGCCCCTTCTCAGCATTCCCAAGAGGCTCGGCCAAAGGCAGGAGCCTCTTGGGAGCAAAAACATGCCGCCAAAAGTGCCACATTGGAGCGGGGGTCTGGTGGTCCGAGTACCATCAGCAGTCGGCCGAAGTATCACTGGTGGTACTAGTACGACTGGTTGAGAACCCCTGATCTAGATAGACCATTATCAGACTTGGTATAAGGCAGGTCCCTATGACATGTTTGTTTTCTATGTTGAGGAAATGGAGAAGTATTGAGCTATGTGAGCCACAACCTGCAATCTACAATGAAATGGCCCAGACATAAGCCCCATACAGACATTACAACGCATGGATGCTGTCCACACAAATGGGGGGGGGGGGGAGAATACGCCAGAGAAATCCAGCTTTCTTAATTCTTTCTCCAATTCCGGAGAGAATTTTCTCTCCAAGGCTCTCTCCCTAATGAGAGTACTTTGTGGAGACTGGGGGGTTGGGAACGTATCAACACAGGGGTTGGTCTTGCTGGCATGGTCTTGCTTGTGTGGACAGTGTCTGTATGGGCTAGCGATTTACTAGCTCAGTAGGGACTATATTAGAGGCCATTATGCATCGTCATACAGGGTGCTACTGAAGGAACGGACACAGACTGGATCTCAAAGGAGGGCTTACAGAACACAATAATTCTAGTCTGCCAATAAAATAATCTGCAATGAATTTACAAGGATCCTTGTCAGCAGAAAATAAAAGGGGTTTTGTCCCTAGATAGGTGCTAATAGTAGGTGCAAATCTTCAAATCGTCCTGTCTCTGAGTTGCTTCGTTCAGACCTGGCTCTTTAAGCTCTTGGCTCAAGTTGAGGTCCACTAGCCCACACCAGGGAAGGGGAGATGGAACGGTGCAGAGCCCACTCCACTGGCGGTTTAGCAGGATGCCTGGGTCTGCAGAACCAGGATCCTTCCTCTGGATGAAGTGGAGCCTGTCGCTGGCCCGGTCCTTTGACTGGAAGAATGCTGGCAGTCTCCCTTCCTTCCCTCCCTCAGCCACCTCCTTCTTTCCAGCTTGACCAGTCCCTTTTAAAGGTTGGTACCACTAGCCCAGAGCTCCTCACAACTGATCCCCATCATTGGCAGCCACTGTGGAGCTCTGCCAATCCCCAGTGCCCTGGTCCTGTTGCTCTACTGGGAATCAACGGAGTGCCGCCGGCCATGACCTGATAAATTTTACTTACCTAAGTTTACAAGTACAGAAAATATTAGAACAAACAAAAACTGTGCCTCACCCACACAGTTATCAGGTGTTCTTCTGAGCTGAATGACAAGTGAAAAGACAGCTGAAAGTGCAATTTAAGGCAAAAGAGGTTCAAAGCTGCATGTAAGAGGAAAAAAAACCACAGCTTTTCCACTGAACTGAGAAGAAAACATCATCTAAAATGCATACATTATACAAATATGTGGCACGAACGCCTCATAATTGCAAGCAACTGGAAAGCAGTCCCCAGCCAGTTCTTCTAGGTAAGGGCAAATGGAGCACATTGCGTCAGAAAAGAATGACAAAACACGAGGCAGAATGCTTTTTCTCCCATCACAAACGTGGCCACAAGGATTAGAGAATGGAAAGAAAATGCAAAAAGAGAGGAAAATACGCTTACCGCTTTGCACAAACAATCTCACTATCAGACAGAAAACAAATGAAAATCTGAAATAGATTTGGATTGAAATACCGTCAGCCGCAGGAATTCAGGCCCGATGATTTATGACCAGCCAAGCATGTTGCTCCAAGGGAGAAGAACCAGCGTAGAAAGCAGTTGGATACTTTAATCGTTATATTTTTACAATATTTATAAACAGTTTTACTAGGCCACAACAGAGGCTTATAGCTAACAGGTGTCATTCATTAGCATCATCCTTTATTTTTAAAAAAAGGTGAATTCCCCCAGGATCCCAGTCACAACCAGGGCTTGTCATTTCACTCTTGAAAACCTAAAAGCTAAGCCTAAAACCTAAAACCTAAACCAACTTGGGCAAGAGCTTATCAAACAAGTAAACAATTTTTATTTCAATTTTCATTTACCTTGGAAGTCCTTATATCCCAGGCTTTAACTTCTGGACTGAATCCTCCACAAATAAAAACGTTAGGATCAAGAGGGTGAAACTTCAGGGTGCTGATTCGAAAGTTACTGCTACCACTAAAGATCTGTGTTCCTAAAACAACAAATAGAAGAAGGAGGATTACTTCTCCCCCCCCCCCAAAGGAAGGAATTACAGTTTCACAGATTTGACTTTCATACTGTATGCAAACAAAAAAAACTACTTAAGTACAAAAATTAATATGGCAGTGATAAGGGTCATTTAAGGTCTTTGCATACAAAGGATAAGCTAGACATTTCTCCATAAGTAATGGAGAAACAGCCCAAGGTCTTGGGATGGGGTGCACGAAACCACTCTGACTCCTATCAAGACTCCCTCTTCTTCCCCCTTCCATCCCTCCCCTCCCCCCAACCCCTAGTGTGCTCAGTGCAGGTGCTACCTGCTCCAACCACTGCAGCAGCCGGCTCCATTTCTATTCTCTTCCTTCCAGAAGAGCTGACTCTAAATAAAATGTACCACAGTCACAATAAAAAAATTTGCAAACCCAATTGAAACTAATGGGTGCAGAACTGAGCTGCTTCATCAGCATATACTTATCCTGAGCTTCTTGGAAGGAGGGTGGGAAACACTGCCAGGCCACCCATGAAGCTACCTGATGCAGTTTGCCATCAGTGGCAGATGGCAAGGGGAGTGCCGGGGTGGTGGACTCAGGGTGTCTTCACCCCCAAGTCTGCTGCCGCCTCTCTCCAGCCCCCTGCAGACACAAGCTTCATCAATCTGCTTCCCGCTCCTTCATTTGCCTGGTCCCTTTCAATAAAACCAGAAGTCCTGCACTTCCAAGTTTGAGACAACCGTGTGGGGGAGTGATAAGGGGTCTTTTCCCCTTTCTGCAGGGTGCCACGGCAGAGGCTGCAGCAAAAGTGGCAGGCGCAACGCCACTGGTGGGAAATACATGTTAACACCCAACAACAACATTCTCAACAGAATAAATTTCTACATTCTCAGGTTTGGTGCAGACGCATTGTTCCTAATCTTCTTATCATTGTTAGATCAAGCATCCTACAGACTATGACCTCTTTCCCTCTTCCTCGTATGAATCCCCACCTCCCTTCCATTCTCTAACAGTGGTACAGTGTTGTATTTACATGGTATCAAATATACCTTACTATGACTTCTATAAATTCTTAATAATAATAATAATAATAATAAATAATAATAATGAGTGGTTAGGAGGAACCAGAATACAAACCTGCTTCTAACAATGGTTGTAAACGCTTATCTGAAGGTAACCAAATGCTGCTCCAAAAAGTGGAGAGATAAGTTCATATGAGAAAGGAGCGGGGGGGGGGGGGAATTGGGAGGGGAGCGCATTTATTGGGAAAACCTCTATTTGGGAGGTTATCTAGGAGATTCTTAGCAGAGTTTGTTCCCTTTTACACCCAGGCAGACTGCTATTAGCTAAATAAACACACAAGGCATAGGCTGAGTTAAGTTGCAAAAAGAAGAAGTTTACTCACGGTTCAGCTCATATATACAACATCTGATTTAGATCAGAGGATCACTTCTAACTTAAGACGGAGCCCCCCTAGAGCTGGAGCCCCCTGCATGAGGTATGCTTGGAAGATGGCTGCTGGGCATCAGAGCCCAAATGGCACACAACCTTGCAAACCCTGCTTGGAGTCAGAATAGTAAGAGAGTGAGAAAGAGCATGAAGGAGGAGGAAATAGGTCAGGGGCCACACCCCTTCCTTTAGACACAGAGAGGTCAAAGTAAAGAAGGTCTCTCAGGTGACCAGGCTATACACTCCCCCCCCCCCTAGCGTCCAAACAGCCAAAAGCTCTCCATCTCCAACAAAACTTATGCATTTTTATAGAACCTGCAGGGTCCTATATTAACTTATTATAGATAGGGATTCTCAGATCCCAAAACACTAATGTATCTAACTTTAGCAGTTTTAAAGGAAATATTGAAAAACTGTGTTTGGAAGAGAGAGAGAAAGAGAAAATCTGGAGGATGCAACATGCACCTCCTACAAATATCTGCCTTTGGCAGTACATGTATTTATGAGCCAATATTTTCACTGCTCAACCTCAAGTGTCGGAGAATGATAGTGCGGATTCCATTTAGCATTTACTTAGTGCCAGCAGTATGGCAGACACGGGACAGAACACAGAAAAGGACAAAGACCTTACCTAGTGCTTCTACACTCTAATTAACATTGTTCTGCCCATGATATCAGACACGGTTTGAAAAATCACAGTGGCAGGAAAGGAAGATTTAAGAGACTATTAAAATGACTGAAATAGCTGAGAAAAAGTGAGTTCATCATGCATCACAGAAGGGGGTTTAGGAGAAGGTGGCTTAAAAGAGCAAAATTTCACTCCCTGCTCAGCCGTAATGAATTTTGCAAGAGGCCTCAGGGCAGAACTACACATTTCATGTAGTTCCACGATCAAAAGAAAACGACCAGGAAAAGCAAGCATGAAACTACATGAGATGGCAATTCCACCCCTTAGGTAACTGAGGCTGCAGTCCTATGCACACTTACCTGGAAGTAAGCCCCACTGAATTCCACAGGACTTACTCCTAAGGTGACATGTTTAGCGAGATTGCACTGTCGCATTCTATTGGTCATGGGCCTGGTCTACACAGGCGGGAGAATGAGAGAGCTTGTGTGGTTGGACCAGGTTTGGGGACACCAGGGTTGAAATTCCCCCCCCCCCTTAGCCATGAAGCTCATGGGATGATCCTGGGCCAATTACTATATATCTCACCTCACAGGAGGATGAAAGAAAGGAGGGGTGAGCCATGTGCGACAGCCTGAGCTCCTTGGAGGAAGGGTGGAATATATAAACAAATTAAGAAAAATGTAAAATCCTGAGGTGCTTGAGTAGAATATGCCACTTGAGGCTGTCAGTAAGGAAAGCCATTTCTGAATACTGTACTGTACTCCCATGTGTAAAACAATGCCATGCAACAAAAAACTATGCTTAAACTTTTGTCAGTCTGCTGGATCATTACTCTAATAATTGAAAGGCAGATTATAAATATTTATACCAGTATTTCTGGTACTTGGCGGATCACGACCTGATTTCTGGTGGGTCCCAGGTGATGGAAAGATCAGATAATTGGCACAAGCCCTGAGGCTATTCAAAGATTAGATAGCTACTAATTGCCATTCAAAGAGATGAGCTCCAGCAGTTTGCAAGATAGCTGCTAATTACCCTGCAGCAGCTGAGCTCTTTACTTGCAAATAAATAAATAAATATATTTATTTATTTCCAGATCACCTTTAAAAAAAAAAAAAGCTATGTGGGTCCCGATAGAGTGTCATTTTAAAAAGTGGGTCCTGGTGTTAAAAAGTTTGAGAAACACTGATTTATACTAAACAAATTGAGCACATCAAAGAGAAAGGTTCTACCAGACTTTCTGCTGTACTGGTTTTCTACTTGCAGAAAGTTTTTTTTGTTTGTTTTTTGAACATACGTGTGTGTGTGTGTGTGTGTGTGTGTGTGTGTGTGTGTGTGTGTGTGTGTGTGTGTGTGTGTGTGTGTGTGTATTTTGCTGCTCACCTGCAGTTTAAAATAATACAGTCCTATCTACCGCCTCCTAAAGGCTGATTCACACTACACTTTTCCAGGCGCGGATGCCCCTGCCCCAGCGCGTAGAGCTGGCCGGAAGTCCTCCTGCTGTCCCGCCTTCTTATGAAGGTGATTGGAGGTAGTTCTGATTGGCATGCAGACACTCTCCCCTCTCTCATCCGACTGGTAGGCTGCAGTAGCTCCGCGAACCCGCCTAGCTCCGTGAAGCCGGCCCCCGGATGAGATGAGGGGAAGCCATTTTTCCAGCTTCTGCATTGCGGAGCTTGCAGCTGCTCCACAAGCTTCCGAAATGCTGTCAAAGAGCTCCGCGCTACGCTCCGGAGATCCGTAACGCACCTGGATTCCTGTAGTTCAGCCTTAATTCTGCTCCATTCCCACCTCATTCTGCTGCATGTGCCGTCTAGCCCAAGTCCCTTACCTGTAAAGTGGGAACAACAGCAACTTCTCCCACAGTGGCTGTTCAGAAGGAGAAGGAGAGCAGCCTTATGAATAAAAGACCAGGAAGCTCTTTGGGATGTTGGGGAAAGCATCACAAGCAGCATGGAGGCAAGTTTGAGAGAAAGGAAGACAAGGGAACAGAGGCCTGCACAAAGCACAAGTTGTAAAAAGAGGAATGTGAGCATGTCGGTCAAAAAGCACAGGTAGGGAAAGAGTGATGAGAAACCATAAAACGTGGAGACCAAGAGCTTGAGCCACAAATTAAAAAGTGACAGGAATTTTAAAGTGCGGCATGACATGATAGCAGCAGTGGGAGAGAAAAAAGCTTTCACGAATAAGCATTTTAGGTTGCTGAATTTGTTGAAAACATTTTATTCCGAGTTGCATTTATATTGTGTTACAGCTGTAACCTGCCTTGGGGGCCTTTTTGACAGAAAGGTGACGTGCAAGTTTTAAGAACAACTATACACATACTGTATGTATCTAAAGGAGAGGGGTACTTGCACTGTCTCAGCAACAAAATATTGCAGTTTAAGTCTAACATATCTGGCAACAAAGAGAGTGCCTCTGAGAATTTTCTCTGATAAAAAGGGATTTGTCTGGAAGAACCCTAAAAAAAACATAAGGGACGAATAACAGAACCTTGTGGTTTCCTTGTAGGAAGCTAAGGTGATGCAGAAGAGTCCTTTACTTGCAAATTACAGCACAATTCTGTGTAATTCAGCGCCAGCAGAGCGAGCGCTCCGCTGGCACAGGGTGTCGCAAATGTGCTGTAAGGCCTGTTCGTGGCACCCGTGGAGTAAGCGGCGGTGGCGCCAAGACTGGCGCCATTCACTTCACCGCCAGCCATGGACTGCAATGCCAAACGCAGGTAAGTCCTGCTCCGGGCAGCGGGAGGGCGGGCCAAGGTGACGGGGTGATTGGGCCACCAGGACCTGTAGAGGGACGGGGATATTGGCGGTGCATTCCACCAATATCCAAAGCCCCTTCCCGGGCCAGGGCGGTCTTAAACGGCCTCCCTGGATTTGAGCCAACAATATTGACAACGCGCATCCAAGGCCCATTGGGGCCGCTGTGGCTGACACTGGGGGGAAAGGACAAATGTCCCTTTCCCCTGAGGTCTGCCCCAGCTCTGCCAGACTGGTCCTGAACCTGCTTAGGCCCTGAACCTGCTTAGATTACGCAGGATACACATAGGTTACGCAGGATTGGGCTGTCCAGCTGCAATCCTATGCACACTTAACTAGGAGTAAGTCCCATTTAACTCCACACAGCTTACTTCTGAGTAGAAATGCATAGAATTGTGCTCTAAGAATTCTGAGCAAGTCATCAGAGACAACATAAGCGCCTTCTCTCCCCCCCCCCATGTGTCAGGTGCACAGGGGTCTTCCCACAGATCGTCAAAAGGTAACGTAATGGGGAGCTGTGGCCAACGGCCAGTAGGTCAAGGGAGTCACGGGTTGAAAAAGTTTGGGGATCACAGGAACAGAGATGACCGACACCCTACCGGCACCAGGGCGCATGGGGGCAGGGCTAGCATCGCGTGACGTTTACGCGCCCCCCACCCGCGAGCGCCTGGAGCTCCTGCTCCACACGCTCCACTGTAGTTCCGCCACTGCCAGGGATAATGACTTAGGCCAAGTGCTCAAATGTTCCCTGTTGGCACCTATACACTGCTGATATATTTGACTTTCAGCGCAATCCTGTGTAACCTTGCACGGGTGTAACAGCAAATGCACCAGCGTAAGTGCACTTACACTGGCATAAGTGCACTTACACCGGTACATCTACTGTTACACCGGTGCAAGGATACACAGGATTGTGCTGTAAAGGAGCTTCAGACATCCACCAACGTGTGTGCTGGGATTGTTCAACGCATCTCTTCAATTGCTTCCCTTAGATGTCCAAATGTTGCCGGTTTTCTACAAGGAAGTATGTATGAATTAGAGCTCATTAAAATGTGTATACATATTTTTGAGACACCCCATAGCTTAGTAGAATATTGCGCATTTGAGAGGATTAAATCAGGTAAATTATGCCACAAGCTATAATGCACACCATCGCACAATATTTCAAATTCAGAGATTTCTCCCACTTCAAAAGAGTCAGAAGCCATCTCATTAAAATTATACTACTAGTTGTCTTTGTTCTGACTGTTGGTGCTCTGAGAAAAGTGTAAGATATGCAGTACTGTTGTTAGCAAACCTCTACAGAATTATACATAATTACTGAGAATACAGTGGGGGAGGGCCACTGAATTTTACTCTTACCACAAATGAAGATTTGCATATCCTCTCAAATAAGCCACTGGCCGTTCCCATGGATACATTCTTTCTAAATTTAATTGTATCTTCACAGAACCCTGTGGCTTACCAATCGTCTTTGTAAACAACCCTTCTAGAGTTGTAAATTAATGCCACAGGAAATTCAGTAACAAGGATTAGAATTTTATCTCATGTTCATTGCTGTTGTCCTTATCAAATTAATGATGTTAACAACAGTTCACTCCTAGGTGCAAAACCAAATGCGTTGTCACAATTGTCATTGCCTTTTATTTTCTGATGAATTATACACATGTGTTAGGCATAAAGAAAGCCTGTTTTTCTATAAATCTATGCTGGGTGAGGTACCATTTCCTAAGTTATGGCAACCTGAGATAATAATTCCTTAGTATTTTCCATTCCTTTCATTTCCAATCATGCTGAAGGATCTATCAGGCAGCTAAAGTCACAAGATCACACTTTCTTGTGTGGTAATTTCTTGTGAGGTAATTACATGTGAAGCCATCATCATATGCTAGATTTGTACTAAAACAAATCAGAGTCTTCATATAGAAGCATATAGAGAAACTCCCCTATCTATGAACACATGAGGTTCCAGAGGTATGTTTGTAAGTGGTTTTGTTTGTAAGTACAGCAATACCTTGCACTTTCATCTGGTTAGGGACTAGATCATGTATGAAAGTCAAAAATGGATGAATGTCAAAGCATAGCCTCAGAGACGTCACTAGGACGCGCGCTGCCCAGGGCCGGGCGCACGCTGCCCAGGGCCGGGCACGCGCATCACCCTAGAGACCCCTCCCTGACACCCCCCTTTAATAACCTTTGGCGCGGCCGTAGGTCGCGTCACGATTTGGGGGGGGCGCCCGACGGGCTGCCGCTCCAGGCATCCAACGGGCTGCTGCTCCGGGCGCCCGGTCCGGGAGCCCCCTCAATCGAGAGAGCCGACTCGGGAACGTCTTCCCCGGCCGGCTGCCGGGGCCTTCTGAGGAAGGCCCACTGCGCGAACGTTATTTATAACATTCTTTTGCACATGCGCAGACTGTTCCTGAGGGAAAAGGGCAGCCCTTTTCCCTCAGGAACGGTCTGCCCATGCACAAAAGAACATTATAAATAATGTTCGCGCAGTGGGCCTTCCTCAGAAGGCCCCAGGCAGCCGGCCGGGGAAGACGTCCCCGAGCTGGCTCTCCCAACCGTCGCTGTAGCCTGGCGAGGCGGGCGGCCCCGAGGCAACGCGCGTGTGTGCGCGCATCACCTTTCTGCACGCGCGTGCCACCTGGGGAGCCCCGCACTCCTCGCCAGGCTACAGCATAGCCTTATTCAGCATAGCCTTATTTACAGCATAGCCTTATTTAGCTTGCAAATTTATTTTGGCTGGTGGAAAACGTAAATAACGAACACATGCTAATGCGTGCAAAACCTATAAACAGAGATAAAAGAAAAATAAACAAGAACGTCGCTGAACATCATGGAAGGTTGGATGAGATCGGACAAAAGAGGAAAGTGAAATGTGGTTATAATTGAAAACAGCTGAAAGATCAAAGCGATGAAAGTTAAGTAGATGATGTTCAAGTCAAGGTATTGCTGTACAGTAATGTCCCAGTCCATGTTGCTGTAGCTGTCAGTTTCAATCGGGAGGCTGTCAGTTTCACATTTCATATCAGATTCACTTGAAACATGGTTAGTTTCACTGAGGAGCCTTGGGAATGCTCCTGAGCAGCTTCTGAACTCAGCAGCATCAGCTGCAAACTGGAAGTCAGTGCTGAAAGTGTTTGTTCATAAGTTGAAAGTTTGTAAGTAGGGGAGCTTCTGGACTGGAGAGAGAGAGAGAGAGAGAGAGAGAGAGAGAGAGGCCCATGCTTTAAGTTTAGTCATTCTGACTGGGACTACCGGAAGCATAAGCAAACACAAGTACCATAGTGTATCTCATTTTAAATGTGTGTAAGCTCCAACTGCCCTGTCGCTGCTAAATCACCTGAAAGGGGAAGGTGCCATGGGTGTCGTTGTTTATGCCTTATGTAGAAGAGCCTTTTACTGTTGCTTTTATTCCTCTCTGTTTTATTCCTCTCTGTTTTTTTAGGTTGTATTAATGTCTTTTTAAGCATTTTTATATATTTTTATATTATATATTCACAGTTTTATGATTTTTATGTATTAATCTTGAATGAAATGGTTTTATGGGATTTAGGGTATACGGGTAAGGAAGCCATGTAAATGAAAAGTCCAACCAGAATTAAAATTGTTCAGTACTGTAAGTAGTTTCCTATCATCTAGGCACCACGTTACAGACAAAAACTATTAAAATCCGAAGCTGACAAGTAGTCCCGACGTTTCGTTTCTACTCAAGAAACATTCTCTAGGGAAATCCGTAGATTGCAAGATGGTGAATGCGCCAGTCTACGCATCTACGGATTTCCCTAGAGAATGTTTCTTGAGTAGAAACGAAACGTCGGGACTACTTGTCAGCTTCGGATTTTAATAGTTTTTGTCTGTAAAGTGGTGCCTAGATGATAGGAAACTACTTACAGTATTGGACAATTTTAATTCTGGTTGGACTTTTCATTTACATGGCTTCCTTACCCGTATACCCTAAATCCCATAAAATTATAGCGGGCCATGAAAGCCTCAGATCTAAGATTTTATGGTTTGTTTTTTATTGTAAGCCGCTTTGGGTCCCCCCCCATGGGGGCAAAAAGCGGGGTATAAATTTAAATAAATAAATAAATGCCTACTCAGAACTCAGTCCCACTGTGTTCAGTGGGGCTTACTCCCAGAAAAGTGTGTATAGGAGTGCAGTCCAAGTTGCAGGGAAGGAGGCTCACAATTTGTTTTGCAATTTACTCCTCCTCCACTTACATTGGTCTCCGTGCTGAAAGTGCCTGCATTAAACACATGGCTTCCTTCCATCAAGTGGTTTCCCACTCCCAATTTGGTTCCCTTCACAGAGAGACTGTCTTCCACAGGCTAAAGACATAGGTGGTGTGTTCATCCATGTACACATGAGGGGTGTGTACGTGCTTCAATCACAGAGCAGCAGCCTGTTAGAGCTGCCTCATTGCTTCTTGGCTCAAGGACCCCCTCCTGATGGGGGGGAGCAATCTGCAAGCAGTTAGAGTTGTGGGGAAAAACAAACTCATTTACAGAGGAGTGCGTTACACAAAGCGCCCTTGTACTGCAAAGTAAAACACGAGAAGTAACTGGTCATGGCCGCTCAAGCTGGGAGACATAAAACAACAGCACAAGAAAAGAGACTAATGAGAAGTCTAATCAAAGCAGGAGAGAGCAATCCACAAGTATTTAAAGTAGGAACAGAACAGGTCAGAGTACAGGTCTAGCTCAGGAACAGGAACAGTCTAGTTCCAGAACAGGAACAGTACAGGTCTAGCTCAAATGCTTTTGCTGTTCCGACACCCCTTCTCGGCATGTGTGCTAGTCCACTAAGTTCATTTGCTTCCGACTGTTTCCTATCCAGGTGACAATTTGGTGAGCATCCAAGTCTTGGTCTTGAGAAGTGATTGCATATCTTCTTCTGCTGTGCCTTTCATTTTTTTGGCTTCATTGTTAGGTTGATTTGAGATGTCCTCCCAGGATATACTCTGTCCTCCGGTGATGTAGGATAGCCTTCGAAGTGGTATTCCTTTGTTCACATGAGTTAAGCATCTGATCTCTGTCATTTTGCTCTGCCCTGTCTGTACCCAAGTGTCAGGTAGGTTAGGACTGACCTCCACCTTGGTTTCAACTGCAGAGGGTCCGAGTGGTCCAGGTGTACTCAAACTATCCTCACAGCTGTCTTCCCGTAGCATGCACAGGCCTATCCTTTTCTTGGTTGTATACCATAATACCCAAAGAGGGATGGAGGTTGGTGCATTTCAAGGTAGGATACTGCTTAAAGTGCCCTCTCTCCACCTAACAAAGCCAGCCAACATCAGCAGTCAAAAACACGTCCATCAACATGTACAAGCTTGACTAGGCAGGAAAGGCTCCGCTTTCTCCTCTGATAACGCTACCTACCCCCCAACCTACTCCACTACAGCGGCTCTTATAAACTCCCCAATCATAAACATTGTGAGAAGCAAACTTGAACAGTTATTGTCATGAAGATATCCTGGAAAACCAGCAGGCAGAGATTGTGGCCCTGAGCAGAGCATGAAAATAAAATAAAATGAGCAGAGCATGAAAAAAAAAAAACATACTTCAAAAAGAAAGCACAAGGTGAAGGAAGAGAGGGAACCAAAGACAGAGGTCAAACCAAGGCCAAATGGTGAGGCGAGCAAAACACAGATTTATTTATTTTTTAATCTACTGAAAGGGAATAATTTGTATGCTTTCTTGTATCTATTTTTTCTGGAGTCAAAATGCAGCAACATGAAACAAAATGTCTGAATCTGAACAAATGGAGCCAATACAGTTTGCGAAAGCAAAAATGACTAGTTTTCAGAGGCCATTTGAGTGTGCTCAGGATCGCTGGGATTAAATTGAAGATTAAGGTTCAGAAAACTAATCCGCAGTAATGAAATTACTCTTTTGGCATAATGCTATACTTTTCATTATCTGCACAATAAAGACATGGCCCAGCCAAGCCCTGCCATACAGGCAGCTTCGTTGCAGCCAAGGAAGAGTCCAAATTAAGCCATTAATCTTGCTTCCTGTGAAATGCACATTTTCCCAAAGGGGACAGTGTATTCTACCAGCTTTTGACTTTAGTGAACTCTGTAATATTGTACCAGTCCCATGTCTGAAGCCCGCTTTGTTATATCCAGAGAATGGTTTGCAGGCACCGAATAAAGTTGAACTGTGGAAGCTAAGAAGTGTGTGGCCCAAAGCAGTATTTGCATGGGTGACTTATCGGGAAAAACCACATATAAGCAACTTTGAGCTCAGAGGAAGAGCGGAGAATCTAGATAAACTAACAAGAAAGTCTATGTGAGTCTCTTTATTCATCTTTGCTCTGTCACATTTAATTAAAAAGGCACACACAATAAAATAGAAAAAAAACTGCTACAGTTCTGGATGCGTATTTCAGCATGTCTTGCACCACAGCTCACCATGAAAATTGCTGCAATATGTATTTGATATGTAAGACACATATTTAAACACCATCTATACCTCCCAATAAACCAGCACAGGGTTATTTAGAAAAACGTTTTTCTGTACCGGCAGACGGACCACATTTGGGAAGTGGAGTGCAAGTCTCAAAGTCTTGGATAAGGCAATATTCAACATTTCTACAATCTGCATGCAAAAAGATTTCCTGGTTATTTAGGATCATTGTGACTGCCAAGGTTCTTTGGGGGCGGGGGAGGCAGGGCGGCATCAGGGTTGAACATTGTCAAGCACCTGCCAAGGGCGGCCCTTAGACGGAGGCCTGCTGCTGCTGATCCCACCTCTGTGCCCAACACCGTCGTGTGGCGATGGGGCTCAAGAGAGCAGTCCTGTGACTGCCACCTCTCTTCAATCCCATTCACCAAGGTAAGTCCCACTATGAACCTTGGAGGGAATTCACTCAAGTAAGAGGGGGAGCCATGGAAGGCAGGGGAGGGTCACCAAAACCTGGCCAGCCTTGGTTTTTGGTATACTTGGCTCACAGTGCCACAGACTGCTAAGCTTCCTTCCTGTCTATTCCTTTCATAACAGCACACATCCCTTCTTCTGTGCCCAGCCCTATATGAAATCCCCCCCAGTTTCTCTTTCAAATCAAGTCCTTCTGTCTTTGATTCAATTCCTCACTCCACTTTCTGCTGTGCAGCCTGACCTCCTTCCTTCAGCCACCTTGCCGTTTGTCTTTCTTCCCATTCAGTTTCCCAGTCTGTCCACGCTGATGCCTTTGCACACCCCAACATATCCTTCTAACCAGATACCGTATCACCTATTCCCAAGTCTCGAGCCTAAGTCTTTCTAGGGCTTTCCCTCAGTTGCCTTAGGAAGGGGAAGTTGCCTTTCCCTTTCTAATTGGCCAAACTTTCTTCAGCTCCTTGTCTCAGGCCTGTAGCCAGAAATGTTTCCAAACATCACCACCCACATCCACAGTCCTGGCCTGGCTAAGTAGAATGTTAAGTCAAAGATCCCGCCTTTATGTTTTTTTGGGTAAATTTTCAACACAATAACATCCTTTTGGCATGAAAGCTATCATGGCCAGCTACTATGTTACAGGAAGAAGGTTGTATGGGTAAATTAGCCATGTATTAGAAGTACAAAATACAGAAAAGTCCAAAAACCATGTAAAAATTTTTTTCAAAGAAGCCACTAATAAAAGTGGCAACGAAAAAATTAAAAACGAAAGTCCAGGAAGTCCGGTATTTATATACAGACCGACGTTTCAACCTCTAAGCCGAGGTCATTCTCAAGGTACAAAACAGCAGGGCTGCCAAGATGACAATAACAGCTGCAACGTCCTTTTGACTCCCGGTTGAACTATGCGTTGTTTTTTTCAAACGGAACCTTTCCATTTAAACTCAGGTTTCCGTTGCAGCTGTTATTGTAAGCACTGACACTGGGCCAGACCTGGAACCACTGGAGAATGTCTTATTTAACTCTGAGAGAGAGAGAGAGAGAGAGAGAGACAGAGACAGACAGACAGACAGACAGACAGACAGACAGACAGACAGACAGACAGACAGACAGACAGACAGACAGGATCTCTTTTTTTCTCCGTCACACTTCCCAAAATCAGCTCCTCCCTCTCCTACCCCACCAAAGTACATTTTCCAAAGTACAAAAATAAACCCAAAACCAAAATCAGAGACAGAAGGGCTCAGAAAATAATTAAAATTTAAAATCCATGTTAATTAACACTTAATTACCTGCTGATGGGGCAGATAAGGGGCAGGGATTGACGTACCCCCAGCAAGAGGTCCGCGTACCCCTAGGGGTACCCGAACTACAGGTTGAGAACCCCTGCTCTAGATTAAGAGGGAATTCTACAGTCAACTTTCACAGAGAATGAGAGATGTGGCCTTCCTGGCCTGTGGATCTGTGGCCTCTTGCCACATTCCTGTAAGTAGCCACATTACTGGTCAAGCCCTTTGCTCTCTAAGCAGCCTCTTAACACCAATTACCCGCAATTAGATGCATGTCTCCTGCATGCCTTGAATTAAAAGAAACAGAAATAAAATATTGACCATGTAACAATAGACTGATTAAATACTGCCCAGGCTGATTACTGGTATTAGCTGACACACTGAGCAGAGTACATACTCCCAATGGTAGTAAGCCTGGAGAAGGAGATCCAGGCACTAAACCCAATAAATATGTTGCACTATCTCCCAGTTTCAGCAAGCAAAGTCTAAGAAATTCAGAAAGCTACTGAAAAAGACAGACAGGTACAGGCGCTCAAGGAAATCATAATGAAAGGAGGGCCCGAGGATAAAGATCAGGTACTAACAGGAGCAGAACCATGTTTCCAAATCAAAGATGCACTCAGAATGGAATCATATTCTGAGGACAGAGAACAGTTGTTCCAGCTGCCTTATGTAAGGAAGTCATGCACAAAATACATGCATCATACCAGGGCATCAACAGCTACCTTAGGAGAGTTAGGAAATGCGTTTACCAGCTGGGAATGGAGTCACAACTTTGATTTTTGATAGAAGGATGCAATACCTGCCAATCACGTGAGAACTGACCGTAAAGAGAGAGTAAACCACATCCATGGTGCCTCCACTGAGAATGTATTGCTTTGCACCCATACCATATGAACCCCACCCCCTAAAGAATGGGACAAGGACCAGGGCCTATCTGGAAGGATTCAACCATCAGTGGGTAGTCACATGACTACTGCAGAGAATACATTTTGAAAATCTCAATCTATATTTAATAAATACTACTACTACTAAACATTTGTCCAGTAGACCTTCGTTATCCGTGGGGTATCTGTTCCTGACGCCCTGCGGATAACACGGATGGTGGGTCCGCGTTTAAACTAAGTAAAGGAAGGGGAAAGCATTTTTTTTACCTTTGCGCAGCAAACTGCTCAGTTTGCAGCGCTGTGGGACAGTCTCTGGACCTCCCAAGAACCACTTCCAGGTTATGCCGAGGCCTGCAACCCCCTCCCTTGGCCCTCGCGTGATGTACTCTGGGAACACATTCGCACTAACACATTCAGAGCCTCTCTAGCACAGAGGCTGCTTGCTGTAAGCATTCAGACGTTGTGCTTTAAGCAGCACGCTGCTGCTTATAGCATTATGTTTAAGGAAGACCCGCGCTTGCTTGGCGCCAATGATACCAGCATAAATAACATAATGGGCACCGGGGGCACAGGGGTTAGTATTCCCCCCTGTCAGCGGGTTCCCAGTATCCTGGGGGGGGGGGAAGGAACCTATCCCCTGCAGATTCCAGTGCCCTACTGTATAGCTCTCATTCAGCACCACAAGAATTACAATTACAGGGCTTCTTTGACATTCTGCATAACCAGAAGTTTCAAATGTATTTATTTATTTGGGCATTTAATAAGCCTTGCACTCTACGCTGGGCCTGAGTTTGGCATACAAAATGAAAACAAAGCATGATGCAGAGTCATGAAGTAAAGTTTTAAGTAACCTACGTTTCGTCCTTAAAGTCAGACCAAATATATGTAATGATCCAACTTGATGGAGATGCATTTAAACTATATTTAATTCATGAACTCTAATGCAACTGTAATGTTAGGCAATCTCCAGGGCACCAAATAAAGTGCTTTATATCACCCCAGAGTGGCATTTCTGTTGTGATAATAGGGCTAAACTGGCATTCATGGCATGCAAATAACATGATTTTTGCTAGCAATCTGCAGGTGCAGTGGCATTGTTTTATTTGTGATGAAGTGCTGGCAGTTTAATTAAAATGTTCACTGGTATGCGAATGCTACAATACATACATATAAATGTAAATCACAACACTTGCATGCCAGATTTTGCTGAGCTTTAGTAACTAGCAGCACTTACAGCCCGCACTGAAAAATGACAATGCTAAAAGCAATACGCTGGGGCAGAGCCTAGATCAGTGATGGCGAACCATTTGGGCTTGGTGTGTCAAAATTTTTGAAAATGCCTAACTTGACTCTGCTGGTGTGTCGCCACCTCCCGCCCAACTTTTAATAGTAATTTGACTATTGCTACTTTTAATAGTAATTTTGAATTGAACTGAACTGAAAACAACTATAGAACACATTGTATTTTATTCAACATAATTAGTGACTTTTTTGTTGCTGGAGTTTTACTAGATAATAAAAGAGGGCTGCCAAAAATCTCTACCCTAAATGTTCAAGACAAAATATGTCGGGGCCCTGGGGGAAAACACTGGCGTGTCACCCAAAATGACCTTGCATGTCACCAGTGACACGCGTGTCATAGGTTCGCCATCAGGGGCCTAGATGTTGGGCAAATAATTGTTTGGAACGATAGCTGGCTGACTGGGAAATGTCACTGTGCCCAACATGATTTTTTTTTAGGTTTGAATCAACATGGCTTTTAATCATTTTGTGGTGTTTTCTTAATTAATATTAACATGCAAGATACAGATTGGAAAGCCTGAGTGACGTAAGGGACAGAGTGTTACACTAGAACTGAGGAGATCCAGGTTCAAATCCCTGCACAGCCAAGAAGTTCATATACCTTGTAAACACCACCTCTCTACAAACAGTACCAAGGATGATATACAGTGAAAAATTTAAAAACAGTGTATTCATTAAGCAATTCTCTCTGACCTAATCCAAGGATAAAACGGTGCAAAGCGTAAGGTGCCTAGCAGCTCAAGAAGTCCCATTGTCTTCAGTGGGGCTTACTCTCAGGTTAGTGTGCATAGGATTGCAGCCTAGATCTGTCTGTCAGTGTCCCTGGTTTGAGATTCCTGGTGCCATGTATCAGTCACCCTAGTTGAATATGGAGGAACAGTGGTGACTGGAAGGGGCAAAACGGAGAACGAAGCATCCCGGACTCGAATAGGATTGACTCGTCTGTTGGTGAGCTGTGTAGAATATCTGGGGAAAAATAACCTCCAACAATAAATCCAAGATTCTGGTCTTTGGTAAATCCGGGAAGTTACTCCCGTTGGAAGATAGGAGGTAATAATACAGACCAATTGAAACAGTTCAAGTATCTAGAAGTTCTTTTTTCATTATAAGCATTCTTGGATTCCACAGCGTAGTGCAATTAGAAATAATGCCAAGATTACTGCCCAAGCCACAATCCGCTTTTTTTTTTTAAAACGGCTGAGGCCATTCCTATATTCCAGCGGCGTTTGAGGTTTATAGGGCCAAAATTATTTCCCAAACTTTATATGGAGCCCCTATTTGGATGAGCGCATGGGATCACTCCTTTTAGTTTTTAAATTTACTTTATGTATTATTTTTAAATTATGTATTTTAACTTTATTGTAAGCCGCCTTGAGCATTTGCCTTGGCATATGATAAGGCGGGGTATAATTTTTTAAAATAAATATAAATAATAAACATTAAAAGCACTGGCACTCGTGGGAGGAGCCGATGCTGAGGTTAATCTAAGAAGGGGCTTTAGACATACCAACTAAGAGGCAGGGGCGATAGGATTAGAGGGTAAACAAAGTACCTGAAATTTGCCCTAAGGGCTGCATTAGGTTTGTCCCGGCCTGATTTAGAAGAAGGAAAAATTCCTCCAAGTTGGAAAGAAAAACATAACTGAGAGAGAAAAGTTTTCTCGTGAAGCAGCAGTAGGAGGACATCTAGGTGAAGTTAATCAATGATGAAATAGGCTTTGCACAGATGAAGAGCAACAGAGAGAGGGGAATGAATGGTTCAGTGAAATAACGCAGTTCTAATCTGTACAGCTGGCTTCATGTTTTTCAAGTGAGAATGCACCCAATTTGGATTCCAGTAACACGCTGCTTTTGTTGAAAGTGTTACTGATGCATCTGTGAGAAATGCAGGGTAACAAAACAAGGAGGGGGAGTCGAAGGAAACTGGTCATGTTATTTATTTCTAACTTGCTTTTCTATTAAACACACACTTACAAAGTGGTGTACGAATAAGTCCATAAATCATGCACCCCGAAACATCATAAAGACAATATATGTAGAAGTCAACCAATAACCCAGGAATTAAAATGCTGTTTAATTTGCTCTTAAAAGTTAACTTTTCGGGCATTCCAGAACCGAGTCACTTCAGAAGAGAACCTGTCCAAAACATCCCCTTCTATAGAAAGGGACAATAGCCGGTAGAGCTTTTGCTTTGCATGCAAAACGTCCCAGGTTCAATCCCTAACATAAGAACATAAGAAGAGCCCTGCTGGATCAGGCCAAAGGACCATCTAGTCCAGTTTCCTGTATCACACAGTGGCCACACCAGATGCCTCAGGGAGCACAAGACAACAAGAGACCTCTATCCTGTCGCCACTCCCTTGCACCTGGCACAAAGAAAACCTACTCCTACAACCAGGAGGTTGCTTTTCCCCATCATGGCTTGTAAGCTGTGATGGACTTTTCCTCCATAAATCTGTCCAATCCCCTTTTAAAGGCAACCAGGCCAGGTGCCATCACCACCTCCTGTGGCAAGGAGTTCCACAAACCAATTACACGCTGGGTAAAGAAATATTTTCTTTTGACTGTTTTAATCCTCCCTCCACTCAATTTGAGTGGATGTCCCCTAGTTCTAGTGTTATGTGAGAGGGAAAAGAACTTTTCTCTATCCACTCTCTCCATCCCATGCATAATTTTATATGTCTCAATCATGTCCCCCCTCAACCGCCTTTTTTCTAGACTGAAGAGCCCTAAACACGGTAGCCCTTCCTCATAAGGGAGATGCCCCAGCCCACTAATCATTTTGGTCGCTCTCTTCTGCACCTTTCCCAGTTGCACTATATCCTTTTTGAGATGCGGCAACCAGAACTGGACGCAATACTCCAGATGCGGCCTTACCATCGATTTGTACAACAGGATAATAATCTTGGCCGTCTTATTCTCAATCCCTTTTTTAATGATCCCAAGCATGGAATTGGCCTTCTTCACAGCCATCGCACACTGGGTCGACACTTTCATCGACCTGTCCACCAGCACCCCAAGATCTCTCTCCTGATCCGTCACAGACAGCTCAGAACCCATGAGCGTGTATGTGAAGTTTTGATTTCTTGCCCCAACGTGTATCACTTTACACTTACTTACATTGAAGCGCATCTGCCATTTTGCTGCCCGTTCTCCCAGTTTGGAGAGATCCTTCTGGAGCTCTTCACAATCCCTGCTGGTCTTCACCACCCGGAAAAGTTTAGTGTCGTCCGTAAACTTGGCCACCTCGCTGCTTATCCCCAACTCCAGGTCATTTATGAACAAGTTGAAAAGCACCGGTCCCAAGACTGATCCTTGGGGCACACTGCTTTTCACCTCTCGCCATTGTGAAAATTGCCCATTGACTCCCAATCGCTGTTTCCTAGTCTTCAACCAGTTCCTAATCCGTAGGAGGACCTGCCCCCTTATTCCCTGACTATGGAGTTTTTTCAGGAGCCTTTGATGAGGGACAGTGTCAAACGCCTTCTGAAAATCCAGGTATATAATATCCACGGGTTCTCCTGCATCCACATGCCTGTTGACTTTTTCAAAGAATTCTAACAGGTTTGTGAGGCAAGACTTCCCCTTGCAGAAGCCATGCTGATTCTCCACCATCTTCCCTGGAACAGATGTTAGGCTGACCGGCCTGTAGTTTCCCGGGTCCCCTCTCCTTCCTTTTTTAAAGATTGGCGTGACATTAGCTATCCTCCAATCCTCTGGCACAGTGGCCGTTTTAAGGGACAAGTTGCATATTTTGGTCAAGAGGTCAGCAACTTCATTCTTGAGTTCCTTCAGAACTCTTGGGTGGATGCCATCTGGGCCCGGTGACTTACTGATCTTTAATTTGTCAATTAAGTCTAAGATGTCTTCTCTTTTAACCTCCATTTTACTTAATTCTTTAGTCAAGAGTGGCCGTTCGAGCAGCGGAATCTGCCTGAGGTCTTCTGCCGTGAAGACAGACGCAAAGAACTCGTTTAATTTCTCTGCAACCTCCAAGTCCCCTTTTATCTCCCCTTTCCCTCCCTCACTGTCCAGCGGGCCAACCGCTTCTCTGGCAGGTTTCCTGCTTCTAATATATTTGAAGAAGCTTTTATTATTCCCTTTTATGTTGCCTGCCATACACTCCTCAAAGTCTTTCTTGGCCTCTCATATCATCTTTTTACATTTCTTTTGCCACAGTTTGTGCTCCTGTTTATTTTCCTCATTAGGGCAAGACTTCCATTTACGGAAGGCATCCCTGGTATGTCCAGGTGGGGCTGGGAAAGATTCCTGCCCGGGAGACTGGAGAGCTGCTTCCAGCACACAGAGACAATACTTTGCTAGATGACCAAAGGTTTACTTGTACCTTCATATCTTCACCTCACCTGCCCAACATCTAGAGCAGAGTCTCATCTACTCATCTCAAAGATGTGCCTCCTGGAAGAGACATGCTCACTGATATGCTGGGACACACCTCACCTGCAGATGAAACCCAGTGGTCTAGATTATCCTTTTGATAGCAAAATGAATAGCCTGGCCATACTGGACAATATTCCATGTTTCAGGAAGCTGTCTCAAGGGCCACTTTTCACATTTACAATTTTAAGCCGGATCAGTGTTCCACCAAGTCATTTCTATGTCTAACACAGTTACTAACGCCCAATTCTATGCACATTTACTTAGAAGTGATACCGCTGTATACAATGAGGCTCAGTTCCAAGTAAGCCTGCATAGGACGGCAATCTAAGGATGTGTATATTGCACAAAATACAGAACTGCTGCTGGCAGCAGTCCTCCATTGAGCTCCACCACTCCCTCCAACTCGGGGTACTACAGGAATGTACCCCGAGTTACAACATCATGCATATTTCTCCCTGTCCACTCCACATAATCCTGGAATGGCTGGGAGACTCACAATGATTTCTAGACATAGTAAACTAGTACAAATTACCCTGAAAACAATGAATAACTTTATTGTTTTTCCATTAATCAGTGGACTAGACGCTGTGGGACTGGGGGAGAACACAATCCATGGCTGCTGTTTTCAGCAGCATATTCTCATTCCATTGTAAAATCATAACATGAGAAGGAACTGTCAAGAGAAGGAGCTTCCACAATCTAGCCTGCATCTCTCTTCTTGCCATTGCACAGACTCTGACATGTGCATGCAGACACATGAGCACAAATTAAACACACAACTTTGTAGACACAGTGATCATTAATGAGAGATCTCCTAAGATTGAAAAGCATTAATATGGGATGCAGCTATATGTTGCTTTGTGGCTACTAGTTCCAAGTTAAAAGGGTGTTAGGCAAAACAACAAAATGAGCCCCCATTTCTCCCCTGCCCCCATACTTTGCTTCGTCATCCCACTCCCACACACACTTTAGGATCATTCCTGCACCTCTCTCCTACCAGTTCTGAACATCTTTGTGTCTTGTGTCCGGAACAGGATGGGGCCTATGATCCAGCAGAGAAACCGTTCCAAACCATGTGTAAACTGAATTGCTATAACCAACTGAATCCCAATATAATTGGCACAATGATGCTGGGTGAACAGAACAGAACCTCGCCACCATGCAAACTACACTGGTCAGCTATGCTTGACAGATGATGTACAACCTTACCATGAGGGTTAGTACTGGTATAGGCATGCCTTTAAATCTAATTGTTCCCATACACTTAGAAGCGTTCATATTTTGGACAATAAAATACAATGCATTTTATTCATCACACACACTCACACACACCCGAGAGAGAGAGAGAAACATTTTACATTATATTATTATAAATGTACTTGTTTCAACCATTCCCATTAATGAGAGGAGTCACTGAGGACACCACTCAAAGCAGTGGAACTTGAGTCCATTAGCTCTGGTTACAAATGCATCACATTATAATGACAACGAGGAAGAAAATATCAGTGAAACATGGCTGCAAAAAGAAAAATGACCCGAAGACACAATGAAGAAAGAGTTGGTTTGAAAAGAAAGTTTCGGTACATTAATCTTTTTCCCACCCAACTGCAAGTAAAGCGGACACATAAAACTCATATACAGTAATGTAAAAGCTTGACTAACCCAGAAATGTGAATATTCCAAGGTAAGATTTAATGGATTTTTTACATTCTGAGTACCGAGCAATCCCTTGCAGCCACAACTGAACATTAAAAAAATAAATAAAAAGTAACCCACATGCCATGACAAATCTGAAGGAATTGATTATTACAGCAGACAATTGTTTGTATGAGTAGCACTCTTACTGGCTCAGATTCCACCAGGTTCTGAAAGAACTCAAATCACTTATTACACGGTTCTTTTTCTTTCACTTTGACATATTTTTGACGTATTGACATATAATACCGTAACAAAGGAGTACTATCAGAGAGGCTTATTAGCCACCCTCTATTTGTGCTTGCCACCAACCTCCTCCCCTAAGTCTTCTGGCACATGCAAGTGATTCAAGGGAGAGGCAGGATTTAAAGTGGTTGAGAGCCCCTTCGACGCATGGTACCATTTTCTCATTACGTAAGAAGAGCCCTGCTGGATCAGACCAAGGGGCCATCTAGTCCAGCTTCTAAAACTCAGAGGCTGCATACAGTCATATATAAAATAAATAATAAATAATAATAATAATAATAATAATATCTCATTTGCAATGGGGTATGGCAGGGTAGCCAAACTTCCACCATGAGGGCCTCTGCATTCTTGCATGTTCCTCGTTGGAAAGCATGTTCCGGTGGCAAAGCATGCTTTACAGCCATCACAAAACATGATGCTCCATTGAGCGCAGACGGGCTACCGCCATAAGCAGCGAACGGCCGTGCCCACATGAAAGTAGCCACTGCAGGAGCCCCAGCAAGTTGGCACAGGGGGGTGGGCGGTGAATGGGTGAACAGGACAGGGATGGGGTGGAGATGGGGGTATGTCAAGGGCGGGAAGGGGGCAGTTGTCGGCCACAGTGGCTCCACCAATAGCCTATTCCCCTTCCCGGCCTCGATACACCTACTCAAGTCCACTCGGACTTCTGCCAGCAAAATAAGCTGGTGCAGGTCTGAGTAGACCCATCAGGGCAGCGGAAGCTTGCCCCGGGGCATGGGAACAAATGTTCCCTTATCGCAAGGAAGCCTCTGGGACTCAAAGTTCTCCCATGGGATGCAGTGTGCACCCTACTGGCACAGCTGCATTGGCGCCAGGGAAGTTACGTTGGATTGGGCTGTACAAGAGTGCAACTAAATGGTACAAAACATACACCAGTTGCCATCAGATGCATGTTACACTTTCCCTTCTGAAACACGTAGTACTATTTACCTGGTGCCCTAGTGTCATTAAGCTCAACATTTCACTACACGCAGCTTGTGGCAGTCAATGCAGCATAACTCCATGTAATGAAGCCAAGACATCGTGTCAAGGAGGGACAGAGGATGCTGTCTATGTGGCTGTGGCATTTCGCAAGGTCTAAAGACTGTATGTCTTTCAGAAGCATTAGGAGACCTTTCTGCTTGAACTTATTTTTGACAGCTGGGCTCAGCCAGTAGGGTTGCTGAGTTTCAGTATTTGTCATCTTTCTACTTTAAAATTAATACCCACCCGGAGCCTTTTGGGATGGAGAAGGCTAGGAATGTTCAGTTAATTAAAAAGTGGCTTAAGGACTGCAGCGTTAATGTGAGGGTCAGGCTTACCTGACCCTCACGGGCATTAATGGGAAACAATGCATTAATTGTTGGCATTAATGGGCATTAATGGGAAACAATGGGAAGTTAGAAACAGCCTTCTAGAAAATAGATGGACAAGGTAATTAAATGCTTACATATTAGTCCTTAACAATCGTGTTTGAAAGCAGACCCTATTGATTTCAGTAGAATTTACTCCCATGTTACGTACATGAGGTTTCTTCAGCCAGAGAGCCAGCTCATCCAATCAGCAGCCTCTCGTCTCCAGCCATGTGCAGGGTCATTAGTAGGCTGGAACTGTATATGGAGGAGCTGGTCATATGAACCAATGTGGGTTATGTATCTCACAGCTGCTATTTGCAGACGGGGGAAATTGCATGATTGAGTGCTCTCCCATGCCAAATTTCCCTGCCCACTTTAGGAAGAAGGGTTCTAGTACAGATCATTCATTACGATAAAAGTTTAGCCTTTTTTACTTTGCAGTCTCTATGCCTCAGAGTTCAGGTGAGAGCACCGATCTGTTATCGGATAGTCCACCTAGTGTGAAAATGTGGTTTCACTCTCACACACGCACAAGACTTACCTGTTTCAATGTCTGTCAAATGAAGCATAGAATCGAAGCCTCCGCTGAGAGCCTGTCTTCCACAGGGAGACCACTGGGCAGCTCTAACAGCACAAGTGTGGCAGGAGTATGTTTTTAAGCAACAGCCTCGATCCACAGCATCCCAAACCTTTAAAGGAAGACCGAACACATTTTTAAAATATGAATTAGTCAATCACAGTAGCTGTAGTGTAGTGTAGTGACCTCCAATAAGACAATACACTGTAGTGACCTCCAATAAGCCACTTTAAGCACCCCTTCGCAGTATCCCTAGGAAGCATGCAATTTGTGCGCCATGTTTCCAGGCCAGTGCAATAAAACATACAGTGTCTAACATGAAGACACTGTTCTTAAGTGGAACTTACACATTAGCTCTCTGCCAGCTAGGGGACAAAAAAAGAGCCTCCACTCACTAAAAGTATGATATATTACAGGGGTAGCCAAATTACGGCTCCTGAGCCACATGCGGCTCTTTGATGTATAATGTGCAGCTCTCAGAAATATGTGGGCTGATCTCCTTTTTGCATCACAATTAATATAAAAGGTAAATAAGAAATTTTCAAACTTTATAATTATTTTGTAAGAAATAGGGAACACGGGTTTAGATGCCATGTAAGAAAATGTATTTAACAGAACACACAACGTTTCGTCCACTTCTGTGGACGTCTTCTGGTGTACAGCAGCACTGTGCTAGCAAGATGTAAAATGCACTGGGTGCCACTGAAGAAGGCTTTAACTGTCAACAGTAACAGAAGAATGGAATCTTGGTGGTGACCTGAAATAACCCTGCAAGGATGTGGCTCAGAGGTGCCTGAGGCCATGCTGTAACTGCTAGGAGTGCTCTTTCTTATGCAATATGGGAAGCCAGATATTATCAATGAAAGACAGTTCATGTTGTCTGTTCATGAGATCTTGGTTTTTTCGTCTGCTTATTTGTATTCCTTTTATAATTATTTTCCAGGTATAAACTGAGAATCCACTGGATTAAAACATATGTTTAATGTTCATGGTGAATATGTACCAGTATGTACATATAAAACGAATTTAAATGCTTCTTAAATATTGCGGCTCTCAAACATCTGAAGTTTATTGTATGTGGCTCTTACATTAAGCAAGTTTGGCCACCCCTGATATATTATGTTCCCCAGAGCACAGGAATATCTGAACAGCAGGGAGGGAAATAGGATGCCCCACAAGAGGAAGTCTATTCTGTCCAAAGAGAGATTCAAGGGCACCAGTAAAAGAGAATGCATGACATGACCCTTGATGCCCTGGTGTCACCAGTATTCTGCATGAGAGAATAAGGAAACCAGGAAGACCCAGTGCATACAAAACTTTCATACTCCACATGCTTCCCCCTCCCAATAATGTATTCTTAATTAGGGCAGAACTATCTGTTAGCATCCCCTGTTCCCATCTACCTTGGGTACCGGTATTCTAGAGGGATTACATGCTTCATTGTATCCAAAGTCACGGAGAGTTTCAGAAGAACAAACAGTTGTTTTCCTTCTGCCCATCTCCAGACACAGATTTGCAATCTAAAAACACACAGTGTTTCCTTAGTGTGTTTTTAGACTGCACGTCCCGTAGGACAGGAAGCTATCGGAAAGCAATATATTTTGCCATGTAAACTGCTTTATGACTGTTTTGGTGGAAAGTGGCATATACATATTTTTAATATGAATAAAATCAGCCAGGCCCATTTCTGTATCTAGAAATGGATACATTACATTAACATCTTACAAAGCAGCCCCTCTCTCTCAGAGACCTATTTATTATGGTTGTCAAGAGCATATTCATCCTGGGCTGAGCAGACTGCAATAAATAAATGCAATAAAAATTTCACTAGCCAAGATGGGCAAGAATCGATGGAAGCAAGAGTGGCTGGTGTCAGATCTCCAAGAACCTTGTCCACTTCCTCATGCTACAGCAGCTGAAATGTATCTCTCAAGATTGGATAAGTTGATGCTTCAGACACCTCACGCAGACCACACTAGGGCCCATTGTGGTCGGAGGTAACCAATGTACGACCACAGGCTGGTGGTCAGGCCCCAGAGTAGGCAGACGATGTTGTCAAGGACCAGTGCCAAAAGCACCCAGATAAGAAGGCGAAGCCAAAAAAAAAAAAAAAGTCTGTTCAGCATCTTCTCCATTAGATGAGAAGCTCAGACTGGGGAGTCCCAGGAAGGACTTACATAGAGCCAGCAGAGAGCCTATTAGCTCCCCAGGTCACCTGATTCCCAGAGGCGTAACTAGGCCGGGCTGGCACCCGGGGCGACTTATTTATTTATTTTATTTAAAGGATTTCTACCCGCCTTTCTCCCAATGAGGGCGATCAAGGCAGCAATGTGTCACCCCCCCCCGTGACGTCACAAGCCTCGCCCCAAATAAACCCCGCCCCAAATAAAACATTTAAAAAGCCCCATACTTTAAAACCCATTTAAAAACATTTTAAAAGCCCCTAATTTAAATACTTTTAAAAAGCCCCCCAAGAAAACATTTTAAAAGCCCCCCTCCAAGAAAACATTTAAAAAGCCCCCCAGGCCATTTAAATACTTTTAAAAGCCCCCCAAAAAAAACATTTAAAAAGCCCCCCAAATAAATCATTTAAAAAGCCCCCATTTAAATACTGTCTCTTTTTAGAACGAAAGCTTTCATGGCCAGCTACTAGAATACAAGACACAGGTTTTATGGGTGAAGTAGCCATGTAATTAAATATAAATACAACCGACGTTTCGTCTTATTTCCTAAGACATTATCAAGACAAAACGTCGGTTGTATTTATATTTAATTACATGGCTACTTCACCCATAAAACCTGTGTCTTGTATACTGTCTCTTTTGTTTGCAAGGCAAGGTTTTCTTTTTGCACCCCGCTTTCTTCATGCAGGGCGACAGCGGGGTGCAAGCTTCTTCTTATGCACCTTCCCCAGGCCCTGGGGGGCATTTTCGGCTGGGCGCGGGGGTGACATTTTACTTAACTGGCCAGCAACAGCACTTTGATCCTCCTACTGGACCAGCGAGACTAGGTCACGTCGTCCTAGAGAGTCTAGCCATCACAACATGGCTGCCGGCAGCAATGCAGAAGGAGGATCAAAGTGCTGCTGCCGACCAGTTAAGTAAAATGTCGCCCCCGCGCCCAGCCGAAAATGCCCCCAAGGGCCTGGGGGTGCACATGAAGCAGCTGCCACCCTGGGGGTGCAGCGGGGGGCGGCAGCTGCGTGCAAAATGGAAATTTTTTTTTTTAAGCCCTGGACATTTATGGAAATTTTGCAACACCTCCCCAGGGCTCCTCACCCCCAGCACCTGGGGCCCAGTGCCCCCCCCTGACGACGCCTCTGCTGATTCCTCCTGGGCTGGTTTGCTGCAGTTTGCATTCTGGCCACTATCGGGGTGGTGCTGTTGAGAAAACAAAGCTTACATCAGCCAGCTCTTCTCCCTGAAAGTTCCCTTGGTGGCCCAGAGAGTAAGGTGCCTGACTGCACAATCCTACTAAACTTGCAGGCAGTGGACCTAGCTTTTGCGGACTACTTTCGAGCAGGGAAGGCTGGCACAAGGCCGGCCTTCCCTGCTCCGCCGCCGGAGCCCTCAGCCCGCCGCCGGACCCAAGTAAGTGTGGATCCAGCGGGTGGGTGGGTCGGTCGGCAGACGAGGGGGAGGGACGGCGGAGCCAGGAGGGCGGCCATAGGCTCAGCCCAGGGGACATGGCGTCCGCCATATCCCGGTTCCTGTCGGTCTCCGCAGGACGGCTGGGCCATTACACGGCCTCCTTCGACTTCTGCCAGCAAAATAGCTGGCGGAAATCTGAGAAGGCCTGCCGGCCCCAGCCGCCATTACACTCAGGGAAGGGAACGAACGTCCCCTTCCCCAAGTAGACTTTCCGCTGTGGGCTGCCTGCTGCAGGCTGCCCGCGGCGGAGCACAGCATCCAGCGGATAGCCTCGGACGGCCGCCCAATCTTTACGTAGGATTGGGCTGTGAGTCTTTCCGCCAAAATTTCTGGTTTGAGACAGACCCACATTAGAGACTGGATTTAAAATAAGAGTCCATTGCATTCTGAAGCCACAATGTTTTTCCCAGCAGGAAGATTACAAGCAAAAAAATTAATACATAGAAGACACAATTTCCTGAAAATGCTGGAACTGATCACAAAAGATTTCTCTTGCTACATTTATCAACCCCAATCTATTCTTTATATTCCATCAATATACAAATAATGCAATGCCATTATTTGCATGCTACCCTTAATCACAGGACAAGTTTGATAATGGAGTTCTACCATATAGCAATAACTATTTGTCCATCTGTTTACATCTAACAAGACATTTCATTTTCAAAACAAGAAGTGGACACAAATGAGTTCCGATGCTCAGTAGTATATATTTTGATCTATATAATCAATAGTCAGGAAAAAGAAAGTGTCGCAGACACAACTCTGTGTGTGTGTGTGTGGGGGGGGGGGGAAATGTCCTGAACTACTTCTCTATTTATATCAGTTTTAATGTGAACCTAATTTTATTTTGATAATTTTTAATAACTGAAGTTCAGGTGGTGCCAAGGAATTTGCATAAATCTGAATCCGATCCAAGCATTTGTCCAAAGACCACAGTTCTTAAAACAGCAGGGCAAGCTTATCTACGGCAAAACAGGAAGTTGCTGTGAAACGTTTATTTCTATACTGCCTCCAACAAAGAAAAGGCATACTTTTCCTTTTGTTTTTAAGGGGAAAAAATCATTTTAGGGAAAGGCAAACAATAAGAGCAGGCTTAATTTCCACAACATTTTAATAGATACTGGGAATTACAATGCGTAATTACATTTTGAGTTTCAGGATAATCAAGAACTCTCATTAATCAAAAGCTATCACACTTCTATGCACTGTTTTCATCACATTCTGATAACAAATTTTATCTACAAAATTTATCAGAAAAGTAATATCCAGCTAATGTGCTAATGGCTCTTTATGGGACATTATACTGATTTACTTTTTGTATTAGTGCGTAATGCTAATATCCTATGGTGATAAAAATGCTGGAACAACATGCCAAATTACTATCTTCGACAAAGCTTTGTCGCTTTCAGCTATTTTGCTTTCAAACTGCGTACTACAATTAGTTTTTTTCAGGGTACCTTAATCTTATTATAGCATTAGTACTGCCAACAAATCAGTGTTGCAATGGATATGAGCTGGCATGGAAAACGTAATGTGTACTATCTGTACAGTCGAGTGTCCCAACCAGCTGCAATTTTAGGGATCCTGGTGACTTGAGAAAAAATCCCAAAAGGTAGTCCTGATCACATCTCTGAATGTACAAGATTATGCCTTATGTGGAGAGATTTAAATTTTACTATCATTTTACATTTTATGAAACTGTAAGAATATAACAAAACAGGGGAAAAAAACAGCAGCTCCACAGCTCATAAGTTACAGAGAGGAATTTATGATCAAAACCAAGGCAATCTCAAGAAAAGAATCTCATGCTAGCGAATGTCAATGGCCCCAAAGAATCTGAAGCATAATGTCATCAGAAACGTATGGCATACTAACACATCATGGACTAGAGACCGATTGTAAACTTTCAAGGTATGTGCATGATGATTTTGAGGAGTCGGTATAATTCAAAAAGGGCAGTCAACGTTCCAAGAAGCATTCACAAACTGACAGCACAATCCTATCCAACTTACACCACCGGTGCAGCAAGAACGGGAGGCATAAGAACGGAAAGGGGATTCAAATCCCCTCCAAAGGGGGATTCAAGGAGGATTTAAATCCCCTTCCCCTCCAAAGCCTCCTGCACTGCCCTCCCCTGCTGGTTACACCAGTGGTGTAAGTTGGATTGGATAGGAATGCGCTGTAAGTTGCAGAGTTTTTGAACTACTGTATTTTATTCTGTGCTAGAATCTTCCACATTCTGTCAAACCATGCTTGGATGGGGCAGGGGCTGATGATCCAGGGGGCTACCTAGATCCTACTCTCACCTATCCATGCACAGAAGAAGTTTTTTTTCTCCCATGTTGCAATTCCTAGGATCTTAAAAAATATGCAAGACTATCCCCTTTAAATAAGATCTCTTACGCAAGGTTCTCCTATGTCTTATTTATGACCAACGAAGCTCTTCCCTGGAGAAGGTCAGAACTGCTTGTGTTAGGCAAAAGGCAAGTTGCATGAACTGGCCCTTGAGGCTACACACAGCTTTCTTGAACCAATGTAAACAAGGTTTCATTCCCTGCGATATACCCAAGAAAAAATTAAGATCCATATGTCATTTGCTGACTTGACAACCGGTGGGCCTTTGTTTAACACAGTCTATTCCTGTGCCCTCAAAAAAGGTGCTGTGCTATGGAATTGGTTACCTCAAAGACCAGGAACGTACTTAAAGGCAAGTCAATCTGTCATCATGTGCAAATAGGACAAAGTAAACTATAAATGTTAAAAATGCTCCCGAAAACATCTCTTCAGAAAGACTCGATGATCCTGTCACATTTTGTTAGACTAATAAAGTGTAAATCACATCCAGATGGAATTTGGGAAAGGGAACTTTGAGAAAGCTGCTGACTGAGTCAAGTTGACAAGACAGGCAGTAAATTACTTAGAAGTTCTTCTCGACATGTTTAAACTATGAAAAAGCAATTTCCACAAGAAAAGCGTGAGAGAGGCGGACATGTTGTGCTGGGTGCTCTTCTCCATTCTTTGGAAGAGACAAGTATGTACCCTGCGAGATGTCACCCATTAAAGTCTGACCATAAAAAGAAAGTCATGAAATGTTCCTCTAAACATCCAGCCCTTGTGGAGAATTCAGCCCCAAACTTGTAGTCAGGTACCAACTGTACTTTCTTATAGCATGACTGCCGCTGGGTCACGGAGAGTACATGAAATACTCCCTATGGAACGAATGAGATTCTCCCAGTCCATCCTAATTCTTCTCTCTAATGAGAAGGAAGAAGATCAAGCTGCCTCTCGGGCAATGACACTGGCCTGCACAACCAGCAGGAAAGTCCATTTCATAATTGTGGCTCTCTCCTCATACACATCCTGTCGTCCCTGCGCAACTGCCTTGCTTCCTCTCGCTAGTGGCAAGCAGCAACTCCACCTCCATTCCTCAACCCCACACCAGGGTCTACCAGCCCCTCTTCCAGACCCACCCAACAACTAAGAATGGTGTTACTTTTTTTGCAAAGTGCTGTACAGGGTGGAACATACCCACCTCTCAGAGGCAAGCTTATCAAGAAACTAACATGCCCTATGCAAATGTAATTGAAACAGGGCTCAACTATCATGCACGACTCTATTAGTTTTGCAGTGGGTGAGCCACAGGGACAACTGAGCAATAAAATGCAAGTTCTCTTTTCACAGCATTAAAGATAATCAATGCTGTTTGCCATTGTCAAAGACTAAAGTGAAGGCGAGCCCCTAGGAAACCATTTAAATGATAAAGGTATAGGGCAAAAATTTAGCAGAAGGGTAATCTACTATCAGGAAAGGATGCCAAGAGGCAAACATGCTACTCAGGGTCAAGACAGAGGAGTTAAACAAGATTCACATTTACCAAGTAAATACACTAGAGTTCCCCATGGAAAACAGGACTTTGATACTAAAACATAATTATTGGCACAGGCTGAAGTTTTGTACACCATTATTCAAGTTCCATTTAAATCAGAGAGATGTAACACAAGCATCTCTCTATGCAGAGTCTCACCCAAAAAAACAAAAAAACAAAACAAAAAGGAATATGCATCCAATGGATATTTCCCCTAAGAACATAAGAAGAGCCCTGCTGGATCAGGCCAAAAGCCCATCTAGTCCAGCTTCCTGTATCACACAGTGGCCCCACCAGATGCCTCAGGGAGCACAAGACAACAAGATAACCTGTTTCCTGTTGTCACTCCCTTGCACCTGGCACAGAGAAAACCCACTTCTAAAACCAGGAGGTTGCTTATGGCTTGTAACCTGTGATGGTCTTTTCCTCCATGAATCTGTCCAAACCCCTTTTAAAGGCATCTAGGCCAGGTGCCATCACCACATCCTGTGGCAAGGAGTTCCACAGATGAATTACACGCTGGGTAAAGAAATATTTTCTTTTGTCTGTTCTAACTCTCCCTCCACTCAACTTTAGTGCATGTCCTCTGGTTCTGGTGTTGTGCGAGAGGGAGAAGAATTTCCCTCTATCCACTCTCTCCATCCCATGCATAATTTTATACGTCTCAATCATGTCCCCCCTCAGGCGCCTTTTTCTAGACTGAAAAGCCCCAGACGCTGTAGCCTTTCCTCATAAGGGAGGTGCTCCAGCCCACAAATCCCCTATGAGAAATACAGAACCCTACCATAGATTTACAGAGTCCCTACTAACTGGGCTAAGACTGCAATCCTATGTGCACTTTCCTGAGAGTAAGTAAGCCCCACTGAACACAATGGAATTTACTGCTGAACAGACATACATACGATTGCACTCCAAGAGGCACCTTTTAAGAGGTGGTTGGGTTCTCTTACTTTTAGTGAGGAGAGACTCTCTATTCACTTCAGCATAGCATCTTTTCCAGTGGTTGTTTGTTAACGTCTCTTTTGCGTCTTTTTTCAGACCATGAAACCTCTGGGACAGGGAACCACCATTTCGCTTATTTGCTAGGTAAACTGCTTTGTACACTTTTTAAAAATAAAAACAGTATATAAATATTATTATTATTATTAACAATAACAATAACATAAAAAGCTATAGAAGGGATCAAAGCTCACGCATTCCAGCTTCCTACCTGCCTGGTAGCTCTCCACTGATCAGCCTAGGTCAGCTGTTCCCAAACAGGGAGGCGTGGCTCCCAGAGGAGCTGCAGAAACTAGTCAGGGGAGCCGCGGAGTGCCACGGAATTCTCTTGGAAAACAGTGCAATGCCAATTGTCGCGCACCAAAATAATGTAATGGGGAGCCGCGGCCAATGGTCGCCAGTAGTCAAGAGAGCCGCAGGTCAAAGAAGTTTGGGAAACAGTGGCCTAGGGGCCCATGGTTCCCAAACTGTGTGTAGCGAACTCAAAGGGGTTCCATGGGATAGTTTAAAGGTGCTGTGGGATATTTAGCGTTAGAGAATCACAGAGAGGGGCATCATGAAAAAAATCAATTGGTCTAGCGGTGCTGTAAAAAGAGACTGTTTGGAAACCACTGATTTAGGCAATCCAGATGGAAGAGCTCCAGAGGCAGAAAGCTGGTGTGCCACAAGAACAGCACCTGTCTGAAAGGACTGTATGTCTCTCTTTGCCATTTGAGTCAGATGCAGAGAAAATAACTCAAAAAAGGGAGGGGGGAGGTAACTCCAAGGGCCAATACAGATGTAGCTCTAGCTTCCTGCAAACCGTATTTTGCAAATCAGGAGCCAGCCTTGAGGTTGTATACTCTCTCCCCTGCCATGCTTACCACCTTTCTTGGTTCTGTGTTAGATATGCACAGATGTAAATAATGTGTAACAGTTATGAAGGATCATAGCCCTTTTTCTGCAAACCCACTTCAAACTATGGTTTCAATCTATGGTTCAAACTGTGGCTCAAATTTCAAACTATAGATTCTATAGCCCGTTCTTTGCTACAAAAGCCAAAGTAAAAAAGTTTTAACCACGTGCTGAGTGTTATCCATGGAAAGAGGAGCATTAAGTAGGTCAAATCATTTAAGAGCAAAGAAGGAGATAAGGAATGTTATGGTGTGATATAACTCAATTGCTGGAAGACAAAGAAGCTAGTGGGATATTTGAATGATCAAAATTGGACAGACTAAAACGTAAGTGAATAAGGAAACTCCAGCAGAGCAGTTTGAAGAAATGCTGAAGCTTGTTCTTGAAATAGGAATGTATCTCTTGTATAACTAGAACTTTGAAGCAAAAACTTCTGAAAAAACTGATTTTAGTCAAGTAACCTTCTTTATAGAACGTTAACACAAAAAAAGATCAACTCCTCATACTTGAAATAGCTCCAAACCAGCAAGCAATTTGTCACATTGCCAATTATCTATACACCCCAGAGGCATGCTAAAAATCCTGAAACTGCAATATGTCAAACATGCAACAGGATGAAATTATTCAAATGTAGCATAAACTGCAGGGGGAAAAACCCCCAATTTGCATTGCTGCACAGTTTGCATCCTGAAGGTTACAAGTTAAGAAGTTTGGCTTGCTATTCTTGGGTTTACGTGAGCAAAGACACAAAATTGTTGCTAGTCTCACCACTTGCCTGTAGCCTTCAGTCCAGGCTACAGAGAGCTGACTCCAATCACAGCCTTTTGGCGTGGCCTGAACTATCAAAACCTCTCTCCCGCAAACTCCCTGCATTTTCCTTCTCCCTTCTTTCTCCATTGCAGCCCAAAGTGTTCCCTTCCCTCTAGTGCAGGGGTGGCCAAACTTGCTTAACGTAAGAGCCACATACAATTTGAAGTTTGAGAGCCGCAAGAGAGACTTTTGAGAGCCGCAATATTTAAGAAGCATTTACCATAAATTCTTAAATATATTTACTCACCATGAACATTAAATTTACGTTTTAATCCAGTGGACTCTCAGTTTACACCCAGTAAATAATTACAAAGGTTGACTTTTTTTTAATTTACCTTTTATATTAATTGTGATGCAAAAAGGAGCTCAGCCAACATATTTCCGCGATCTGCATATTATATGTTGGGGTGGCCAAACTGCAGCTTGTGAGCCACATGCAGCTCTTTGACATATAATGTGCGGCTCTTGGAAATACTGTATTTCTTCAATTCTAAGACGCATGTTTTTTCCCAATTAAGCATTTCAAAAAATGGGGTGCGTCTTAGAATCGAAGGTCTCCAAAAAGCACCCCAAAATGCTATCTTCTTACTTACTGGGGCTTAGGGGAGCTTCAGGGAGGCCTGTGCGACCCTCTGCAGACCTCCCTGATCTTCAGTTCGGCAAAAACCGGTGATTTTCAGCCATTTCCGGTTTTCGCAAAAACCAGAAATGGCCAAAAATAGCTGTTTTTCGCCGAACGGAAGATCAGGGAGGCCTGCAGAGGGTTGCGCAGGCCTCCCTGAAGCTCCCCCAAGCCCAGGTAACGAAGGAAATTGCACTTTCTGGCGGGGCCAGAAATGCTATGCAAAGGCAGTGCACTCAGTCATCCTCAGCTGCAGGAGACATGCTGGGGAGAGTTGGTGCTGAGCGGGTAGATTCAATGAAGGGAGGTGAGTCTTACAATCGATGGATTTTTTTTTCCCCTGCTGGTGGTACTGAAAGTAAAGGTGTGCCTTAGAATCGATGGCGCCTTAGACTCGAAGAAATACGGTATGTTGACTAAGGTGCTTTTTGCATCACAATTAATATAAAAGGTAAATAAGAAATGTTCAAGCTTTATAATTATTTACCAGGTATAAACTGAGAGTCCACTGGATTAAAACATAACTTTAATGTTCATGGTGAATAAATATATTTAAGAATTTAAATGCTTCTTAAATATTGTGGCTCTCAAACATCTGAAGTTTATCATATGTGGCTGTTTCATTAAGCAAGTTTGGCCACCCCTGTTATATGTTCAAAGAGCCACATGTGGCTTGTGTGCTACGGTTTGGCCACCCGTGCTCGAGGTTCCTCTGCTCTAGGTTCCCAGCAAATTTCCGTAAGTCCCTCCCCCCCATGTGAAACCTGAAACTTTAGACACCGACAAGACGTGTGGATTTGAAGACAGCTTAGTTAATCTTTCTTCATACATCTGTGGTAATAACGTTCCATTAGTCATGCTGACCACATGACAACAGAAGTGTCTTCGGACAACTCTTTGTTGGATCTTCGGCCTTAGAAAAGGAGATGAGCACCACACCCTGGAGTCGGACAAAACTGGCTTTCGAGCAGGGGATACATTTAACTACTGGTAATTCATCTGAGCTGTCTACAGTTCCCAACAGTCGTATTTTGGTAAGACTTCAAGATAATAAAGAATGCAGAAAAAGTCAATGTGGGAACTTCATTGCACACTAAAAACATGGGTATCAAGGGTGCGTTGCATATTGGCAGGGTGAGAAAAACAATCCCAGCTCTCTTTTTTTACCTATTGCATGAGGCTGTAAAATAAACGCTATCCAGGCTTCAGTTGGATAAAAACAGACATGAGAAGGGGATTGACAGTTGTACCCATGGGTCCCATCTCCATTCAAGGGTCACATCTGCATGGAGCCCAAGCACATACATCTGCCTATGGCTAGATTCCTGGTATGTATGGTCACTGATTAATTTGAGCACAAATAAATATCTGAAGAAAGCTATTTTCTCACAGTTTAAAAATACTGTATAATTGATTCAAGCTAGAGCTGTGTTAATTTTTTTTTCACTATCACAAGGAGTTAACCAAAGAATGGAAGGAAATATGCAGGTGCCAGTAACAAGGACCAATAAGCAGATGCATCAACCAGCTCATGAACAGTGCTATCATGCTACCAGCAATTTTGTTGTTCAGTTGTTAAGTCGTGTCCGACCCTTCGTGATCCCATGAACCATATCCCGCCAGGCCTTCCTGTCCTCCACTATCTTCCTGAGTTCGCTCATTTTCATGTTCGTTGCATCGGTGATGCTGCCTAACCATCTCATCCTTTGCCTTCCCCTTCTCCTTTTGCCTTCAATCTTTCCCAGCATCAGAGTCTTCTCCAGAGTCTTCTCTTCGCATTAGGTGGCCAAAATATTTGAGCTTCAGCCTCAGTACCTGTCCTTCCAGGGAACAGTCAGGGTTGATTTCATTTAGGATTGACTGAGACCTTATACTGGTACATGTACAGGAAGAGAATCAAACAATGTCAAGGCTTTTAGTCAGAGAGGAAGCATTACGTTTTACAGTCTCTGTCAAAATGAGTCATCTCATATTTCAAAGGAATGGGACTTAGACAAATGCAGCACAATATTAATATTATGTTCTAACAACGTATCCTCAATTATTATTTTAGCCCTGGAAGGCCAACAGCTCTCATCCTAATGCTTTTCTGGCACTGTTAACACTCCTTTCTTGTCAACACCTTGCTATAAAAGCAAGTAGAAATACCCCTTTTAAATATTTATGCTGTATGCTTTTGATCACCAGAGTGTCCATGTACGGAAATACCATATACTTAATGGCATGTGATCCTTTCATCAAGTCTGTATAAAAGTATTATCCTTGAAATATTTTGCAGTATTTATCTGAAAGAACAGGGGCATAGTGGAGAAGGGTGGAATACAGTACCAGGAGTACTAAAGTACTATCTCTGAAACATTTTTTTCAAAGGACCTGAGCTGAAAAAAAGCATTGAGCACAGCAAGAAGTACACTGAGAAATCTGCCTCGAGGCATGACAAGTCACCCCTGCTCCAGGTGCAGATGGATGGCTAGATAAAAGAGGAGTGGATTGCAAATGGATGAACGGAGGGAAGAAGGTGAGCCCCCACCCAAAAGGAGGGGAGTAAGGTCTTATTTACTTCATTCCATTGGCTGAGGGACCCACGAGATGCAGGCAGTAAAGTGGAACTTCTAACTAAACATTTGGGTTGCTCTCCAATAGATCTTTTAGACTTAAAGCGTTTTTCTTTTTTCATTCTGCCTTTCAAGTGTTTAACATTTGATTTAAACTACTGCAACCCACTAGAATTTGGGATGAAATACACTTCATTGAAAAATGTAGTTCAATAGGTTTTTAAGTAAAAATGTGGCTGGAGAAGAAAGCACTCTCAAAACTGTAAAAATTACAGTTGATTTTTATTATACAGCCTCAGTGGGGTATGGCTCAGTTGGGTAGCAGGGCTATAGGGGCTGGCATGATGAGCTCCTGCACTTTGAAATTTATCACCACCCCATTCAGAAAGCGGTGATTTAGACATGCTATCATCATCCACTTTGTATACGACACTACTGGGATTAAGCTATTTGGGACCCTCGTAATGAACCTTATCGTGAAACGACAAACCTCCCTGAACTGCATGAACTTTATAACCAAGGCCGACTACTGCTGAAAGAGAAATATAATAGCCCTGCTGGATCAGACCAAAGATCCATCAAGTCCAGCATCCTGTCTCCTGACATAGCCATCAGGATGCCCCAGGATGCCCACAGACAGGGCATGAAAGCAGGAGCCATCCCCGGCTGTTGCTTCCCAGCAACTTGCACTGAGTAGCATATCGCCTTTGTACATGTACATCCAGCCTCCATGACCGAATAGCCATTGCCAGACCGCTCCACCATAGATTTGTCTAATCCTCTTTTAAAATCATCTCTAAGCAAGTGGCCATCACCACATCTTGTGTGGGCAAGTTCCATACATGCATAATTGTATAAACTTTGATCATGTCCCATCTTAGTTGCCTTTCCCCCCCCCCCAACTTTAAGAGTCCCTAACACTTTCGTTCTTCCTCAAGTTTCAACCACCTGATGGTTGCCCTATCTGCACCTTTTTTCAGCTCTGCAATATCTTTCTTGAAGTGTGGGCATCAGAACTGTTATTGTTTGGATGGAGAGGCAGGATTACGTATTACTTTTCAGAAATATTTTTTTATAAGTCATCTTGAGCATCCTCTGTAAATGAAATGGCATGATACAGTACACGTACAAATGTTTTTAATAATAAATACATTTACTGAACGATCAATAACGGACGAATAAGATTGAAGGCAAAAGGAGAAGGGGAAGGCAAAGGATGAGATGGTTAGACAGCATCACCGATGCAACGAACATGAAAATGAGCGAACTCAGGAAGATAGTGGAGGACAGGAAGGCCTGGCGGGATATGGTTCATGGGATCACGAAGGGTCGGACACGACGTAACAACTGAACAACAACAACAAAGGTAGAAGCGGTGTCCTTTAATGCTGAAAGTCCGCTAAATCTGAGGGTTTGCTGTACTGACCTTCCCATTTTGTTTAAAGAGTTTACACAAAGGGAGCGAGGTGCCACTTCTACACCTCCCCTCCCCCCTTCCTCCATGCAGCCTGCTTAAAACAAAGCGGGAAGTGTGGAACAGGCAGGGAACGCTACTAGCGTGCTCCGCACTTCCTGCTTTGTTTAAGCAGGAAGTGCGGAGCACGCTAGTAGCACTCCCAGCCTGTTCCACACTTCCTGCTTTGATTTAAGCAGCTCCCACAGAGGAAAGAGCAAAGTAATAGGTGCATGGCTTGTGGGAGGGGGGGGGGGAGTGTGCAGCAGCCTGCACTATACAGCAAACCTTTAACGTCCAATATTTCTGAAGTCTATTAAATAGAGCTTCATTAAATTGAGGGCTCACTGTATTTCAATAACACTTATGCCTAAATAACTGTACATAGGACTAAACTGTTTTCCAAGCCTGAAAATTGCTCTTAGCGGGAAAGTGTTCATTCATGTAAAGCCATTCAAGATCCACATCTTCAGGCCAAAAAACGAATTTCCCAGAAGGTTCTGAGGATGTGGCAGGAATAACAGATAAACAAGAATTCCATAAAGAACTTCAGTACAGGACATTCTGTGCTTCCACTTTTCATGAGATGACTGCAGTGTTCACAGCGAAGCATTAATTAGTATAAGCATTACACTTACATGAAGATGCTTGCTGTTGGCCATCTGTTCAGGGAAAATATAATACCTAAAAATTCAGTAGTCTAAACACTAAACAAAAACTCAAAGAAAAAAAATACTCTCAGCAAACTTAAATTGAAAGCACAAATCAACTTCAAACATATAACACCGACTGTCTTTCTGCTGCTAACCATCATTAGCACGATGCACATACACAACGTTTCTTTTTCAACTGAGGCACAGAAAATTAGATGGAAGAGGAATGTTTGTCCATTTCAGTCAACTACATAGTGGGCAACATTACAAAGAATAACTAAAAGCTTATACAGACTAGGTTTTAGCTACCGCATATTTATTTTATTTAAAAAAATTATATCCCACCTTTTCCTATGCCAAGGCAAATGCCCAAGGCGGCTTACAACAGAAGTTAAAATACATAACTTAAAAAATACATTAAAAAGTTTAAACAATACATAACCATACATAAACCGTTACATACATAACCATACATAAGCCGCCTTGAGTGCCCTCGCTGGGAGAAAGGCGGGATATAAATTCTTTAAATAAATAAATAAACAAACAAATTTTAAAAACAATAAAATCCACCGGGGGGGGCGACAGTATGGAGCACAAAAGCAGCATGGCAGAGCATCTTGAGACACAGGAGTCAGACCACAACCCATCACCCAAACGCTAGACGAAACAAAAATGTTTTGAGCCCTCGCCGAAAAGTCATGAGAGAGGGGGTGGTTCTCAGATCCCCTAGCAGAGAGTTCTCCACAGTTGTGGCGCCACAGCAGAGAAGGCTCGCCCACGTGTTGCCACTCCCCTAATTTGCGATAGAGGTGGCACTCGCAGGAGAGCCCCCTCAGATGACCTAAGAGAACAGGCCGGAATGTATGGGAGAAGGCGGTCCCTCAGATATCCTGGACCCGAACCGTGAAGGGCTTTAAAGGTCATTACCAGCACCTTGAATTGGGCCCGGAAACGAATGGGCAGCCAGTGCAGCTGCTGAAGCAGCAGTTCAACAGAGTCAAACCGCCTAGCTCCAGTGACCACCCAGGCCGCCGTACTTGCAAATGATGTATTCCTGATACTGAAAGTACTATTACCTTTTAACAAGGCACGATAGGTTGCTTGCAGAAAATATACCAAAGTACTACGGTATTAACTTGAGTGGAAAGTTCGAACAATGGTAGGTTTGAAGCGAGATAGCTTGAGGTTCAATTCCGGTGCTGGGAAACAAGGATCAAAAGGGGCCAGTAGAGGAAACCGTTGTCAAGCTTGGGTCAGGTACTGGATTGGGTAGGTAGATGAAGATCAAAAGGAACATAGGCAACACCCAAAACCAAAGAAAGACTAGTGGTCAGGTACGGTATTGCTACTCAATTTTCAATTCAATTCAAATACCTTTATTGGCATGAGAGTAATAAACCAAGTACAGATTAAAGACGTTAAAAAACAGATAGTAAAGGTAAAGGTGACCCCTGACAATTAAGTCCAGTCGTGTCCGACTCTAGGGTGTGGTGCTCATCCCCATTTCAAAGCCGAAGAGCCAGCGTTGTCCGAAGACGCCTCCGTGGTCATGTGGCCGGCATGACACTCTTTGCTGCAGTGCGTAGCATGCAGCTGGAACATGGAGCGCTGTTTGCCTTCCCGCAAGCGGTACCTATTTATCTACTCGCATTAACATGCTTTGGAACTGCTAGGTTGGCAGGAGCTGGCCAAGCAACGAGAGCTCACCCCGTCGCGGATTCGAACTGCCGACCTTTCGATCGACAGATCATGGTTCAGCGGCTTAACCCACTGCACCACCCGCTGGCCTTAAAAAACAGATACACATTACTAAAACATATATAAGACATTCCTAAAACATAATAAGGCATAAAAAAATTCTACAGAGAGCCCAATCAACCTCGCCTAGCAAAAAATGTTTGCTCCACCACACAAAGGAACTTTGCAACTTGACCAATCACATTCGGGGAACCATTGTTTAAAAGAAAAACCAATTTCTCGGCATCTGGGAGGCCTCAGATGTTTACCAGATTGCTACTCAATCGGATGAGTTGCTCAGACTGAGTAGCTGATGTCATAGGGTTTGTGAGGTCTGGAACGTCCCCACTGTGGGGTCAACTGACCAAATTCAGGCCGTGAGGTCAGCTAACACTGTTCAGGCCATTACGGTAGCCTAGAGGGCACCCTTGATCCACAGAGCCTAATGTGCCTGGCTTGTTCAGGGTCCATAGAAGGGCCAGCCTATTTGAGAGACCGACTACTTCCATACAATTCAGCCCGCCCCCCTCAGGTAATCAGAGAAGGCCCTTTTAAAAGTGCCGTCGTCTTCGGAGGTGAGAGGGGCAGCGGCAAGAAATAGGACCTTCTTAGTAGTGGCACCGACCTTGTGGAATTCTCTCTCTCTTAATTTATGAACTGCTCCCTCCTTAGAGGCCTTCCAGCAGGGCCTGAAGACAAAACCTTTTTAAACAAAACCTCTGAACTAATCTAAAGATTTTATAGGTTTGTCCTTCTTTTAGAAGCTTGATGATTTTGTGTTTTATTGCTTTTAGAGTGCATCAATATTTTTAGGAGTTTTTAAATGTTATATAGTAATTGTTTTTATGAATTTATAGGTATTTTAATTTTTGTTAAATAATAGGGTCCCCTTTGGGTCCCCCTATGGGAGGGAAAGGCAGGATAAAAATTATTATTAATAAAATAATAATAAAATAATAATAATAATAATAAAATAATAATAATAATAATAATAATAATAATAATAATAATAATAATAATAATAATAATAATAATAATAATAATAATAATAATACAGATGGTGGCATAGAGGTAAGTTGCAGAATCTGGTAGCTAGACTTCCTGATTTGAGACCTCCCTCCCATCTCAGCATCTTACAATAATGGATTTTAGCAACATTACTGCAATAGCAGTAGTTCCATCAGAGACCATGCTGCGCCCCCACGTGGGAGGGGCCGCTGACACTACACCCCACATGACGCTGGGCGTGACATCACACGGCTCCAACCACGCCCCCCGTGCCATTTTCCAGGCCATTTCGGAGCCAAATAGCTCCAGGGCGGGCGGGAGGGCTGAACCTCCGCCCACCGAGAGCAAAGGAACCAGCGACGGACGCACGGAACACATCCTACAGACAAGTCAACGCCTTGGGGCCCACAGCCCCCCCGCCCCTAACCCCGTGACGCTTCTGAGTTTCATTGTGTCTGATGACATCTACTAGTTTGGAAACTGTGGTACAGAGGAGTTCACAAAAGCTGAAAATGGCAAGTTAACTCTTAACGGCAATGTACTGCATTTCCTTTTTCCTACTTATTCCCTCTAGACCAGCGGTGGGGAACCTCAGGCCCCAGGGCCGGATCAGGCCCCCGAGGCCATCCGGTCCGGCCCCCGGAGAGATTGCCGGGAGGCTGCCCAACAGGCCCCTGGAGGCTCCGCCGGGTCCGCGCATCACCTCGGGAGGCCGGGAGAGGGCCTTTGCATGTCTTCCCCGGCCGCCGCCTCGACCCCTTCTCACCAGGTCGTTGACCATTTCGCACATGCATACCATGCCAATGAGGGCAAGCTCTTGCCCTCATCGGCATGGTACGCCAGAGGTGACGCGCGGACCCGGCGGCGGCTTCGGATGGTGAGCGCGGAGCCTCCAGAGGCCGATGGGGGCGGGGGCAAAAATTAATTAAATAAATAAAGATGGCGGCCAGCCTTACAGCCGGCCCTCAAGCAAATTTCTAATATTTAAAACGGCCCTCGCCAGGGAAAAGGTTCCCCGCCCCTGCTCTAGACGAAGGAACCTCTAGCAGATAGCTGTGTTATTCCTCATCTTCTTTGTACTGTTTTCTTTACTACACTACAAAGAACAGAAGCTAAACTGAATGAAGCGGCTACACTGGGGGGGGGGGGGGAGGAACCTCTTGTTGCTGCTTCACCAGAACAAGAAGGTAGTGACTAATAGTGGCAGCAGCTAAACTCTTGCAAGAATAGATGAAACTTTTAAAATGCTGATATTATTATTCATTATGAATGGATTTCTGGATGGTAGAATTATCTCCAAGTAATCCCAGTGGGGTCTCCATTATAAGGCCATTAGTATAAGAGGTTCCACTGGGAAAGGTACTTGATTACAAAATGAACTACCCTTTTAAAAGAAAGCCCAAGAGCTGTTTAAGTCTTTCAGCTCGATAGCTTGCACACTTTCTCAGAATTAAATCCCACTGTTCAACGGGATTTAAACCCAAGTAAGGGATGAACAACAAGTATACTCAGTGGTAGGCTTACCATATTTTCCTGGAGCCAGTCCGAGACCCTCCCCCAATTTGGGGGGGGGCAAAAAAAATTTTGAATTTTTTTTGTTTGGGGTTTGTTTTTTCTTTCTTTCAATGGATTTTTAAAATTTATTTTTAAAGTATTTACCCCCTTACTGTGGCTGTTTGTGATAGTAATGTAAATGCAGGGACACAGAAGGCATTTCTAGAGAAGAATCGTGGAGGGAGGTCTACTCCCACCTTTTGATTCTTTTTCCCAAATACCCGGGGGGGGGGCCCTAGATTCTTCAGCTTACAGCCCAATCCTCTGTAACTTTAGAGAGGCAGAGCAAGCGCTCCGTCGCTCTAAAGTGTTAGCAAACTTTATCACCGTAAAGTGTAGCACCGTAAAGCGTGTTTGCGACAACTTGGGAGTAAGGGCCAGCGGCGTCACGAGGGCGCGCGCCGCCCGAGAGCAGCAGGCGCCGCCCCAGAGCGGGGTGCGCACATCACCCTAGTGACCCCCCGGTCCCCCTCAAAATGTTTCCTACCCCCCGCTGCTGCCGGCTACAAACATCAGCGCCGGCCGGCTGTCCGAGGCCTTCTGACGAGGTCCAATGCGTTAATACGTGATTTATTGTTTTTCACGCATGCGCACAACGAGAAACATTCTGCGCATGCGCGAAAAACGTAATAAATCATGTATCGCCGCATTGGGCCTCGTCTCCCGGCCTCGGAGCCTCCGGAGGGCGACGCGCGCAGCAGAGGTGACGCGCGCGTGGGTGCACGCGTCACCCTCAGCACGCATCACCCCCCTGGCGGTCTCCCCCCGCCATGCTAAAGTGACGCCAATGGTAAGGGCCACCAGTGCAGAGGCTGGCAACCCTCACTCCCCCGGCAGACCATCCCTGCGCCCGCCGATACAGGAAAGCCCTGCACCAACCGGAGCAGGGGCGGGGGGAGGGCAGACCGGGCGGCATGGGAGGGGGGCCATTGGCCGAACCAGGCAGGAAGAGGGTGGGGATATCGGCAGTGCGCCCCCACCGCCGATATCCCTGGCCCTTTCCCGGCCCGGTTCGGCCTTACCTTGCCACCTCGGATGTACGTCAGCTTCAGAGATGGGGTACATCCAAGGAGGCCTATAGGCCCTGGGCTGCCCTACACTCGGGGAAGGGGATGAACGTCCCCTTCTCCTGAGGTGTTCCTGGGCTGTGCCATTGCGGCCCAGGAACAGGCTCAGGATTCTGTGGTACGAAACCCCTTTTTTTCACACACACGCACCCCGCCATAAGAACATAAGAAGAGCCCTGCTGGATCAGGCCAAAGGTCCAGCTTCCTGTATCACACAGTGGCCACACCAGATGCCTCAGGGAGCACACAGCCAACAAGATAACCTGTTTCCCGTTGTCACTCCCTTGCACCTGGCACAGAGAAAACCCACTTCTAAACCAGGAGGTTGCTTATGGCTTGTAACCTGTGATGGTCTTTTCCTCCATTAATCTGTCCAAACCCCTTTTAAAGGCATCTAGGCCAGGTGCCATCACCACATCCTGTGGCAAGGAGTTCCACAGATGAATTACACGCTGGGTAAAGAAATATTTTCTTTTGTCCTTTCTAACTCTCCCTCCACTCAATTTTAGTGCATGTCCCCGGTTCTGGTGTTGTGCGAGAGGGAGAAGAATTTCCCTCTATCCACTCTCTCCATCCCATGCATAATTTTATACGTCTCAATCATGTCTCCCCTCAGGCGCCTTTTTTCTAGACTGAAAAGCCCCAAACGCTGTAGCCTTTCCTCATAAGGGAGGTTCTCCAGCCCATAAGGGAGGTGCTCCAGCAATGGCGATCCCTGGGGTCGCCACCGCCATGCTTTCCTCGCCCCCTAAAGGGGCAGGGGAAGCATCCGGTTCTCCTGATGGGTCACGACCTACCAGTTTGAGAACCGCTAATCTAACCCATCCTGCAGTTATGGCTAGCAATACACCATCAAAAAGCAAAGGACAGAAAAGAAAATGTGTTGCGTTGACAATAACCCAGCACCATCAACACTGACAGCAGAAGTTATTGATACTGATGACCCCAAGGAGTAGAGAAGCAGTACATTTCATTACTGTGTACAGTGATAGTGTTAAAAGGTATACTGTTTAGTAAGGATAGTTCATATCTTCAAGATTTTTGCATGCAGTGAAAAATTCATGAACCATTGGTGTAAAGCTCAATTAACCAGGACATTTGATTAATCGGCAACCCTCATTCCCCGTGAGTGCCAGATAACACAGTTTTTACTGCATTTAAAATGATTCCTCAACATAAATTAACCAACTTACATTCAATATCCCAGCCATCAAATCTGCCAAGTATGTTTTCCCTGGGAGAAAATACAGCCTTAGTGAAGCAGCTCATCAGATACCAAGAAGTCATGAGTTGCATTCAGACGATCTTCCAAAAAGTGCTTTACAGGAACACAGATGAGCTGTGGCAAGTCCTGCCCTCACATGCACCCTCTTCCTGTTTCTCCTTTCAGTGTATGTGAAGAGAACAGATTAGAACAGGGGTTCTCAACCTGTGGTACGCGTACCCCTAGGGGTACGTGGACCATGTGCTGGGGGTACGCCAAGCCCTGCCCCATATCTAATCATTAGAATGTTCTGTTCTAGTTAGCAGCTACCCATACTAGTTTGCTGTTGTGCCCAAATGCAGGAAGCTATGGTTTGCTCAAACCAGTATCCCAGCTCAGAAACAATCTGTGCTTTGGAACCCTGGTTTAATAAAGTCACTTCTTTCTGAGTAGAAGTGCAAGTTTCTAAACTGCTGCCCTTCAAGCACAAGGAAAGGGAAGAACATACTGTAACAAGAGCCCTGCTGGATCAGGACGAGGACCCATCTAGTCCAGTTTCCTGTATCTGACAGTGGCCACAAGATGTCTCTGGGAGCACCCAAGACAACAAGATGCTAGTACCCTGTTGCCATTCCCCTTCATCTGGCATTCAGAGAAAGGCTACCTCTAAAAGGCTGCATACAGTCATCGTGACTAGTAACCTGCGATGGACTTTTCCTCCATAAATCTGACCAATCCTCTTTTAAAGGTACTTGGGCTAGGTGCCATCACAACATCCTGTGGCAAGGAGTTCCACAGATCAATTACACATGCATAAGGAAGGCACATGAGTCCAAGGCTTGCCTCAAGCCAATCATAATCCTCCAAACCATGGTCAGGTGAACACAGCTATGGCTTGAAATCTTAGGGCCATGAAAGTTTTTCTGCAAGGTGCAGTGTGTTAAATCATGAAAATAACTTTCCAGATGAGTCCCTGACATGCTGGTAGAATATGAAAAATGCCACCCCTTGACAGTCCCTTTTGTAGAAAGTCAATGTGGGAGTTTGAGAAGAGAAAGCGCCCAGACAAATTTACCATTAATTATAGAATCACATCCATTATGACATCCAATCATTTAATACCAGAGCTTTGAGGGAAGTAAAATCTAGCGACCTCTCAGCACAGTCGCCAATCTCCAACATGAATCAAGAACACATTAAAAAAAAGTGTTACGCAAATCAGACGCTTGCAACAGTACAATTTATGAAGAAAGGTCAAAGTGACGAGTACGCCAGCTTTTACCATTACAACGCGTGCAACCTCAACCACTTATGGGTAGCTTTATTAAAAGATAATGAAAAGGAGGGCCTTTGGGATATCAGATAGGCAAGATCTATGAGTGTCAAAGAAACAAGAAAGACTGATGAATTTATACAGCTTCTTACCCAGAAAAGGTCATTCCTATAAAATTTAACAGTATCTTTTCTTGTACGCATGTTTGCATTAAGTAATTTGCACTCAGCACAGATATAACCTTGGGGCAGTTTTCCACATTCTCTTCCCTGAAAATGGCCTGAATTATCACAAACATTTTTTTCTGAACATAACAGTCAATAATTAGGAAAAAAGATATCCATGCATATTTCTCTTTGCTTGGTTTAGCATCTTCATAAATCCTCTACTGAAAGAAGACAATTGCTTATGAACTCACTGAGAATTAACTTTAATTTTGGTAAGGCCAGGATGAGAAAATATTTCCACAAGCTCAGAAGCAGTGTGGGTTCAGTAAAGTAGTAGCAGTCAATGTAGCCCAACACTGCCTTAAAAGAAACATCTGAAAAAAAAGTGACCAATGTGTTCTTGCCAGATAAAAAGAGGCTGCTTCGGCAAGTTCATTTAAACTGAAATAAGGCGGCTGAACCATATCTGGCTTGCTTTCCCCTTTTTCCCCTCATACAATGAGCAAACCTGACAAGCCATTGAAGAAGTACAGAACATCCCCTTTAACTATAACAGGGGATGCAAAACAACAGATATATCCATCCACTCGAAAAGAGAGAGAATGAAAACCAAGGTCACTAAAGCAAAACCCAGGATTGTGTGTGTGCAGTGAGGGACATTCTCCCCTGAATTTAAATGCTCTATTTCATTATGCTGCAAGTGGTTGCAAACTATTCCATCCCTAAATAATTCAAGCTTTAGGGAATAGCTGCTAATACATAAAATGAACAAGATGCTTTAATAATCCCTGCGCTGCTTTTATTCAGTTTATATTACTTTTAATTTGATTTAAAAGTAAAGCTAATGACTGAGGGTTTCTGGGTGTGTGCTTTTTCCCCTCGTTTAAGAACTCGAATGGGAACAGCCTGCAAATAACGGGGTACTTATATTTCTGTCTCTAATGTGCTTAAAACAAGTTTCTAGGGTGATTTAGTAGTTTTAACAACTTGGCACCTCTCTCTCTCTCTCTCTCTCTCACACACACACACACACACACACACACTACATGCTTCAATTGTTAAAACTGTAAGCCCCTTAATGGAAAGACAAAGCTATCGCCAGCTGTTCTCCCCAATTACTATTTTCTCACTGCCATGTTGGCCCCCTAATAGCCCTCATCAGATCACCTTTGAACTGCAATCATACTACACTGGCAGAAGATGAGACTTTCACTCTCTCCAAGGCCCTCTGCAGGACTGAAAATATTCTTTAGCAGTCTGCTGATGCTCTCTCTTTGCCTTGTTAATAAGACAACACATCGTTTTAAAGGGAACTGCCAGGAGGTCGGATCCCCATGGTTTTCAGTCGCGGTGTGTTGGTTTTTTTGTAACTGTAGAGAAAGAACGTTCCAAGGATCGGAGGAGGTTTATCCAGTTCAACCCTCATGATAACGGCAGAATCATTCCACCACCAGGTCAACCTACATGATCTGCTTCTCTCACAGGAGTAGCTACACACATCAACATGCTCTCCGATTTCATCGAGGCAAGGGGTCCTGGTCTCGATAACAGGGACCAGCAGTCAGTAGAGACTGAAATAGGCAATGTGAATACCAACAGGGTAGAGTCGCAGGGCAGCCCTTATTGGCGCTTCCAATATTAAACTGAACTGGCTGCCATTCTAATTGCTACTGCTAGGTATTTAAAGCTTTTGCTTTACAGCCCAATCCTACGTAAGGCTCCAGCCGGCGGCCCAGGGCTGCCCGCTGGATCCTGAGCACTGGCGGCCAGGCTGCCGCTGGGCCAGAGGTCTACTCGGGGAAAGGGACGCTCATCCCCTTCCCCGAGTGTAAATCCCGGACAGCCCGACTGGCCTCCTCGGATTTCCGCCAGCAAAATTGCTGGCTGAAGTAGGAGGAGGCCGTGTAGGCCCAGGTGCCCAGCGGGGGATGGAATATGGCCGAATCCATCCCCTGTCCTCTCCCGGGCTGGCTGGGCCAATGGCACCCCTCCCTCGCCCGGCGAACTGCCCCCCCCCGCCCACCGGATCCTGACTTACCTGGTCCGGCGGCCGTGGGGTCATCCCAGCACCGGAGCAATGGGGGCCGACCTCTGCGCCGGCCTTCCCTGCTCAAGAGTAGTCGCGAACGTGCTTTATGGCACGTTCGCAACTACTTCCGTTCCGTCGCCGTGGGGTTAGTCAGAATTGCGCTGTTACAGACATTAAGGGACAAAGCAACACCGCTGTCATCTGTAGAGAATTCTTGTCAATGGCAATTCACAGTGTAACACTGGAATGCCAGACTGTGTGCAACTCTAGACTTTTCCCTATCTCTATGGTGAACAAAGGCCACATAGATTTATGCATCCAAAAAGAAATACTAATACCATAGTTTTTAATGGAAAAAGCTTCCATCATGAAAGAACTTAATGTTGCCAAGGAGCCCTCATGTTGGTTCAAAAGATCCATTTTGCATAGATGAGGCTGTCACATCGGCAAATGATGATGCGGGGTATGACTGTCCCAGGGTGGTGGGATGCATAACCCTTCCTCCACCCACTACTTTACCAGATAACTCCTTCCCTCCGCTGTAGCCTGTCCCAGCCAGAGTTCCAGGTCTGTTTTTGTGCTGCAAGATGGTTAATCTGATAAAGTTTCTATTGGCCACACTCCCCCCACAACACCAGCTCCCCGTTCATGCTAAGCTTTCAGAACAACCTGAAGTAGTTGGCTAGTAGCTCCTATTTTGCTGCAGACACTTTTGCTTCCAAGTACCTTACAGAATTATCTCAGCCATCTCTTCTAGAAGTATTCCTTCAACATAGAAAACTGTTCTCAAAAATAGCTGTTTTACATATTCAAAGGTCATTGTATTTTTCCTCTTAAGATAAGGCAGCTCTCTACATATTAAACAAGTTGATTATCAAATCACTTTCACTCTGGTACAAGTCTAGTTGCGGGGGGGGGGGAACTAAAAGTACTAAGAGTTCCAACTTCTCACTTGCCAGTGAAACAAATCTCAATATTTTTTGTGGAAGGGAAGAGGGATTTCCAATTTCTTTTAATAGTAACACATCAAAGCTTTTGCTGGGGAGGAGTACAAGATGGGGCATAATTGGAACTGAAACAGTGCCTTGCACTTCATCTGGTATTTGTACCCAAAGTTACTTAACTGCAACATTCCTAAAATCTTTGAATGAGTATATAAAAGGAAAAAAGGTCCCTTTTCGAACTCCTCTCCCCTCCATAAGAACAGCCCTGCTGGATCAGGCAAAGGCCCATCTAAGTCCAGCATTTTGTTTCTCGCAGTCACCCACCAGCTGCCTCTGGGAAGCCCAGAAGCAGGAGAGAAGACCTACTTCTCTCTTCTCTCCCACCATTGCTGTGGGAATACCGCAAGCGGTATTCAGGAGGCATATTGCCACTGGATCTAGTGGTGGCATATACTGGGGTAGTCATCACGACTAGTAGCCATTGATAAACCTCTGGCCCTCCATGAATTTGCCCAATCCCTCTTTAAAGCCATCCAAGCTAGTGGCCATCATCACACCTTGTGGCAATGAATTCCAAAGATTAATTATGTCTGTGGAATTCATTGCCTTTTGTCTGCCCTAAATCTCCCACCAATTAGTTTCATTGAATGACCCCCTATTCTAGGTTTGTGAGAGAGGGAGAAACATTTCTCCCTATCCACTGTCTACACACCATGCATACGTGTATAGGTCTCAATCGTGTGTGTGTGTGTGTGTGTGTGTGTGTGTGTGTCCTTTAATTGCCTTTTTTTTTGTCCTTTAATTGCCTCTTTTGCACCTTTTCCGATTGCCTTCCCCTCTTCTAAGCTTTATTTTTGTACATCTATTAATTGGGACACGAAACAGAATGCCAAATTGCATATTTTCAACTGCCTTATTTTGCTTCAAATATTCCGTTTCTTTAAGTTTTTTTCCCCTTCTTCCCTTCAGCCCTATTACTCCAAAAAGCCTTGGTTCACTTCCACTTTCAGCACTGTGCCCTAAAGCGAGTGCTTTAAGCAGCCAGTACGATTGGTTTCAACTCTGCTTAAGGCGCATCACTGGTTTTATTTCATTGTAAGGGTCAATTAGCTCAGCAGGGAGCATTTCAGTTTGTTTGGAGCTTTTTGGTTTAGGGGGAAAAAAAGATGACTGCGGGCAGAGAATGAAGGGAATTTATAAAATTATGTACGTCATGAAGAAAGAGGATAACAAAAATCTTTCTCCCTCTCTCATAGTAATACTAGTCTCACCCAATTAACATTGGCAATAAATTCAGGACAGTTAAAATACTTCTTTGCACAATGCACAGTCTATGAAATTCACTGCTACAAGATGTGATGATGGGCTATTGGCTTAGATGGATGTAAAAAAAGATTAGCCAAATCTATGGAGGATGGGTATATGTCATGATCCCAGGACCAGAAACCTCTCAATTCAACGATGAGGGACTAGGACTAGGGGAAAGGTCCAATTGGGGAAGGGGAATGCCTGTGGAGCAGGTCCTGGTCTCCCTCTGTCTGTCTGTACGATGATGGGAACCCCCAAGAGCCAGACCCACCACCCCTTCCAAGCCCAAGGATGCTGCTCTAACCCTCTCTTCAGATTCTGAGGGCTGCCTTGACAGCTCTGCGTGAGGCCAACACCATCATTGCATACCAGCACTTGTTCAGAGGTAGCATGCCACTAATACCAATTGTTGAGGGCAATGGGTTGTGGGGGGGGGGAGGATACGGCCTTCTGGCCCTGCTTGTGGGCCTTTTGGAAACATTTGGTTGGCCATTGTGGAAAGCAGGCTGCTAGGCCTAGATGGACCTTTGGTCTAATCCAGCAGAACAATTCTTATGCTTGGAACAGCTTCAGTATGTAATGATTGAATACACACTGTATACGTTGCGGTGAAGGATCAGCAGTCTGGGGAAACAGATACGAGGCATTGCTACAAAGGTTGGTACATCGAACAGCAAAGAAATGACGGGAGCCTGCCTCTGCCCATACGAGCAAGGGGAGAAAGGAAGGATGGGAGAATACAGGACTGATGTAGAGTGAATGCTTTATAGGGTGGAGGCAGTGGCTGCTCAGCAGAGATGTAAACAGAAAGAAAGACTCCTGTGTGTTTAATAAGAGGATATTTCTGGGAATCTCTATGAATTTTTGCAGAAATGCCCCCTAAGGGTGGTACTAGCTATGAGACTCAGGGTTAAAACAGAATATATTATGTTCCCTGTTATGAAACTTCTTTCTAAGCATCTTTTTTGCAGACCAGTTGAACAGGTGATAAAGTGCCTATACTGCTCATTCCCTTCCAAGTCTTTTAGCAACAATTCCCCCAGCAGTACATTTATTTGTCAAATAGAAAGTCAAGATTTAGTGAACCTGTAAACACATTTCCAAGAACAGCCTCCTGAAATCAAGCAGAAAAGCACTTCTTAAAATGAAAAGATAAAAGGCAGTGTAATGGGGAAATGAAAATCAGATGAGGTTTGGTAACTTTAGACTACAGCAATACCTCTAATAGCGTGGGGGATATGCTCCTCAAAAGTTGAGCACTGCACGAAACAGCATTATAGAATACATAGTTAATCTAATAGGTAGGAAATGGGTGCTGATTGGCCCAGAACGCACTGCTCTCATTGGACAGAATGGCTGTCAATTACACTGGGACAAAGAACTCAGTAATAAATTAGCGCTAAAGGAAGTTGCATTATCAGAGGTATGACTGTACTTGCAAATTCAGTGAACACATATTCCAGTCCTTTCCCCCAACGTTTGAGCCAGGGCACGTCCCACAGACAAGAAATAGTTAATACCTTCTCAGTTTAATAGGGAACCGTTCATTACTTTATCTTCATCTTCAGATGCAACCTTCCAAATTAGTTATGTACCTAATTTTCGGTACCATATATTGCATTCCCCAGTTTTTCCAAGTTTATGAAAATGTCATAAAATGTAAACAGACAACATGAACAGGTCAAGTTGTACCTGGTTAAGGGAGAGCACCCATTTATACAAGATAGACATGTATCCATTACAAGTGGGAGCCTGCAACACAATACAAAGCAAATGCAATGCCTCTTTCCCTCCATTACTTTGATATTTTAAGCCTTTTCTACTTCTACTGTATTACCGTATTGTCCCAAGTATAAGACACACCTGATTATAAGACGCACCCTTTAAAGTTTGGTGCTATTAAAAAAATTTAATTAAATCACTGGCATTAAATTGCAACAGCCTGATTATAAGACACACCCCTAGTTTAAAAACTTAAATTAGGAGAAAAAAGTGAGTCTTATACTCAGACCAATACGGTACCTGCCTGGTTTCAGTTCTCTCAGGAGGGACTGGTTGCTATGTCTCCCAGACTACCCACACTGCACTACTGTTGATTTTAGGACACAGACACACATGGGATTTGGGGGCTTCCTGTTCACCTGGGAGGGAGGTTCTCCCAAGGTGGCCTCCTACTATCTCTAGCTTTGGGTGGTGGCAGCAATCTACCTTTCCCAGTTAATCCCATTTTGTCCACATTTAAAGGACAAAGGTAGAAGCAGGGAGGTGGGTACCAATCACTAACCACTAGGAGCTAAGCCCAGTCTGCTCCCTATCTACCTTTACAGGTATACATATTTGTAAATGCACCTTACAGGTACATGTAATATGCTTCCTCTGTTTCCCCTGCCTCCATCCCCTTGTCAGTATCTAGATTGTAAGCCCCTTGTTGCAGGGACATGTCATTTTACTCTATGTTAAGCACTCTATGACGACACTATTATTAATTATTACAGTCAGTTCTCAGTACAGTATCTGCAGGGGGTAAGTTCCTCAAAAACCCAGCGGATACCAAATCCGCAGATACAAAATCATTGATGCCATGGGATCAGTTGGGTTAGGGGAGAGGGGTACCTAACCTAGTCAGGAATGCCAGTAGCAAATACCTTTACAAGGGCGTTGATAGCTTCAGAATGGTGCAGAGAGCTATACAATGGCAGTGGATAGCTTCCGGATGACCGCAGATAGCTTCCTAAAGCTGCAAAATGGCCACCGTGACTAGCGAATGGTCATCACAGAGAACTTCAGAATGGCTCCTAATAGCTTCAAAATGGCCACAGGTGCTGCAAATGGCTGCAGAGAGCCAAGAACAGACCGCAAACAGTGAGGTAAGTGGCAATCCTGCTCCCTGCATATAGGGAATCCACGGGTAGTGACTCCATGGGTGGGAAGGATTGACTGTGTTTCTCCACTCCACCTATCTCCATAACTACTGTATAATTTAAAAAGTTGTCCAGGAATACCACTGTCTTTGCTTTGATTTCAAAACACTTTAGTAGCAATATTAATCTACACACATAACCCATCTCAACTGAGATTACTCATTTGACCCAGAGAATGCAAAAACATCAAGGTATAAAGGACAGACATCTTCATGTTTACATCTCAATTATGGCTCGCCTGCTGCAATTTCCTTTCAGTGTTTATAATGTTTTGGTCCTATATATCACATCCAAGTTCAGCAGCACCTGACTTCTAATCTTTGGTGGGTTTTTTTGTTTATTTTACAGAAATACACTTTGCGTCCTACTCATCCCAAAAGAACAAACCTATCCAACAAAGGAAAACATCAGGTCATTTTGCAGAGAGCCACACAGTTAATTCCACATTCACAGACCTGGTGAGGCTTCAGATTTGTAAAAAAAAAAAGCAAACTGTTATGAGTCAATGAAGGGGGATGCAAAGCACTATGGGTAGAATCCTGCACCCTCCTCCCCACAGCAGCCTCCTATGACTCCTGAGAAGCCTCTCCTAACAGCTCAATCCTATCCAATTTATGTCACCGGCTGAGCTCTGCTCAATCCTATCCAACTTATACCACCGGTGTAACCAGCGGTGCAGCGAGAACGGGAGGCCCCAGAATGGAAAGGGGATTCAAATCCCCTTTGAATTCCCCTTATGGAGGGGATTTGAATCCCCTTTCCATTCTGGGGCCTCCGCCACACCGCTGGTTACACCGGTGGCATAAGTTGGATAGGATTGTGCTGTAAGAGTGGGAAGGTTCTTGGGAACCGAGTGGGGCACATGGGATCACCTTGTGAGAGCTCACTGAAGGGACCTCTGTCCCCTTCAGGAAGGAAGATTCACCCTCTACTGCCTTATGCCATTCCTGAGGATCCTTTTAAGTATATAGTTCAGCTCACCTTTCGTAAGCAAAGGAAATAAATTTTTTGAAAACGAACTGCTGCATTCGCACCCAGAATGAAAACCATGTGCATTGCCTCCAATGCGCAAAGCAAGGAGGCATTTACAGGGAAGCAGCAGCAAGTGAGAGACAGGGTGATACCCTCTTGCCTCACCAGCCTCCCCCCCCAAAAAAAAACATTTCCTCTTTTCCCCCAAACCACATTTCCCCAGACAGGCACCAAGAGTGTGTTTCCTTGTCATGTGAGATAAATGGCTCAGAGGATGGATTAAAGAGGAAAAGCAACAGGTGGAAGAGGACAGGTTAAGGAAACCCTCCCCGTCAAATACCGGCGTTCCCCCTCCCTACCCACCATGCTTTCACATTTTTGCCACCACATGTCTAGTGATAGATAGCCTATGAACGGCAGCAACTGCGGGAAAGGGGTTAAAAATTCTTATCACTGAAATCCAGTCAATAAGAAACAGCATAACTACAGTCTTTAGTAATTACTGTTAATTAACTAGCAATATGGCAGCATTTCCAAATTTGACATTTAAAGCACCGTAATGTGATTGTGAACAGTCACAAGGATAATTCAGCTCGTCTGCTACCAGGCCTTGATTCCTGCACACCTGAAAACACCACTTAAGCTATCATTAAAACTGTAATCAAGTATTTTGTTGCTCCAGAAAATTAGGCACACTCGCTTACCTGAAAATATAGCGAAATGCACTCAAACTTAACGAAGCTCTAGCTGAATGCGTGACTATACTGCTACTCACCCAAGGCTTGCTTATGTGAACACCAACACCAAGACTTGTTGATTCTAGGTTTTCATTCTGAAAACAATTATCGTTGTTTACACAAGTAGGGGGGTCCCAGTGCGCTCTGATTCTCTCCCTGCAAAGATATATGCCAGTTGCATGTTCCCTCTCCCACTATAATGCAATGACAGAGACAGGCAGGCAATAAGCCATCCCCAAGACCACCACTGTCAGCTCACACAAGGAGCTACCTGAGCAGTAGGGTGGGCAGTACACTGACAGAATCCCTATCCTGCCTTGAAGGCCCAACACCAGACTACTGTCAAAACTGGAAAACTGCTGGGCGGTACCCAGGAAGCAGGGGTGGCCCCTCCAGTAGATGAGGTGGTCCTGGCTGCATCAGTGGCAGATTGCGGTGGGTAAGAGGGTGGTGGATTTGGGGTGCCCTTCACCCCAGTCTGCCACCGCCGCCACCTCCATCCAGCCTGCCGCGCACCTGGTGCACACTGATCCACTTCCCGCCTGCTAAAAGCAAGCGGAAGGTGGATCACTCATCTCCTTACGTTGCTCCAGGCGCAGTCTCTTCAAACGCAGGCGTGCAGGACTTCTGGTTTTGATTTACAGGGACCACACAAACCAAGGGGCTCCTTTAAATCAAACTGGAAGTCATGCACTTCCACAATGGGAAAAACTGTGCAAGGAGCACAGTAAGTGGCTGCTTTTTGTGCAAAGGCAGAGGCGGCACTGGGAAAACTGTGCAAGGAGCACAGTAAGTGGCTGCTTTTTGTGCAAAGGCAGAGGCGGCACTGGGAGGCATTCTGGGTAGGGCCGCTCCCACTGAAGAGGAATAGACCACAGCAATCCACCACCAGCACCACTCATTGAGGTTATACTGCCATGGTAAACAACCGATAACAAGTGCTTATAGAACAATGCCCCCAACAAAAGAAGTCACTTAAAGCTCAAAGCATATACTGACTGAAAAATCCAGATGTTTTATCTGTATACGGAGCTGGGGTGGCTTAGTGGTTAAGACGCTGAACTGCAGACCAGAAGGTCGGTAGGACAGCAGTTCGAGACCCGAGTGCTGCAGCTCCTGCCAACCTAGCAGTTCGAAAGCAAGAAATTACAAGTAGATAAATAGGTACTGCGGCGGTGGGAAGGTAACGGTGTTCCGTTAGTCATGCCGGCCACATAACCACGGAAGAGACTTTGGACAGCACTGGCTCTTCAGCCAGAAACGGGGATGAGCATTGCACCCTAGAGTCAGACATAACTGGCTTTCGAGCAGGGGATGCCTTTGCCTTTACTAGGCCTGGGTATTACCTAATGATATTGTTCAATCTTTAGAATTATGAATGTAATACTTTTATGGCACAGGGTTTAAACACACATACACACGAAACATTTTGGGGCTGTCTACTTATTATGCAATGAGCATGCAACATAGAAAATTATGAACAAGCTTTGGCAACCCAGCTACCGCATGGGAATGCTACACAAAATTACTGAAAGCTGTGTCTGCTCGGTGTGCATTTAATCATTATCAACTCTGGTACAGTAACTCACAAAGCAGCATATTTACACAATACATTTCTAAGTCTACCAAGTGCTAATTAACCTTCCAACTTTCAATCAAAACTACTTGCTGAAAAAAAGAAACTAATTATGACAAAAACAGTACGGTTTGGGCTCCATGCCTTGGCGCTCCAACTGGCAGAAATGACTTGACTTGGCTCCATATTCATATTCTTAGCACGATGTCAGCTGATATAGTCTACCAATTCTGAAAGGAGCTACTAAAAGGAGCAGATATGGCCTACCAATTCTGGCTAGAACCCTGGGCTTTCTTTGGGACTGGTATTTACGCTAAGGAATTAGGTATTTTCATGGCATTAAAATTAGTACTTTTGACAAAGAATAGTCAAGAGCCAACATTCTGACCAGGTTAATAACTTTTAAAGATTTTGTCACCCAGAGTTTTCAAGGAGAATGCATATTAAAAATATCTCAAGCAAAGTAGCTTGAGGATCTATACAAGAGTTACATCCACATAGTCATGCAGATGGGAAAACCTGACCTTTTGTACTGCCTGGAAAAGCAACATGGTGGGGGCAGTCTAGTGGGTAGATACCGGAGAAGGGAACGTGGTAGCACGCAATAACTCTTTGTTTCTCTTCACTAACTCCTTGTGCCGTCAACATAAGACTTCTAATTACCGGCATCCCTATGGTTAGAGTCTTATGTTTGGGTTGGGGGAGAGCCCCACTCGCAGCCTAATCCTATCCAACTTTCCAGCGTCGATGTAGCCATGCCTATGTGGCGTGCACTGCATCCTGCAGTGTGGGGGGCAACCACGGAGGCCTCTCAAGGTAGGGGAATGGGCAGCCCTAATGTCCCCTTCTCCTGAGGAGTCCTCGGGCCGCACCAGAAAGGCCCGGGAAGGGTGCAGGATGCTGCAGTCAGCCCTATTTATTTATTTATTTATTTAAAAAATTATATCCCGCCTTATCCTATGCCAAAAGCAAATGCCCAAGGCGGCTTACAACAAAAATTAAAATACATAATTTAAAATTATGGGCCAGCCACAGATCCTTATGTACGATCAGGCTGCCTGTTACTGTATATGACAGAGACACTGCAGGAGTAATTAGCTTCAAATTAAACAGGATTTTAAATAACAGAAATCCAGGCATAACCGTTAATTTAGCTAAGCACTGAGATATACTATAGAAACTGAAGGAATAGAGCAAAGCTTCTCTAGGATTCTGGTTGCCTTGACAACAGCAGTGACAGATCACAAAAGGTAAAGAACTCTAATTTTTTTTGGGGGGGGGAGTTATTGAAGTTTTAGTAGCAGGTTTTGTATATACAGTATGTCCTACTTTAAAATCTGCATCTCCGTTATCACCAGCTGGCAGTTTAGTGAACAAGACACTCCACACAATTCTTGGGTGCTGGCTGCACATTCAAGTCAATGTCACAAGGGGGGGGGGGAGAAACAGCATTATCATTTCTTGGTAAATATCTGTGTGTGTATTTTAGTTTCAACATAAACGTTAGCACTCCAATTCGACACACTTACACAAATCTGTAACTCAGAGGAATCAATTTGACTTTACTTTAGTACTATTGTTGGTACACACATGAGACTGCAGGCATACCTCGGATAACACAGTTTCCTTTAGCACTGATTTCTTGCAGCTCTCTTTGTCCCTGTGTAATTGACAGCCATTCTACCCATTGGGAGTAGAGCAGCGTTTCTCAAGGTCCTGGAGTTTACTCCCTGTAAGTCTTTGTGGGGGCGGGGCAATGTCGGAGGTAGCGCTCCAGGATCACGCCAACCCCTGACCCAAAAATCCTGGTTGTCCTGCTCTGCGAAGGGTCCAGTGGAGCTTCTGCCTCCTCTGCAGGCCTCCCCAATGCTGTAAACAGCGATCGCGTCGTAAAGCCCACTACTGGTTTTTAGAGCCTTGGGGAGTCCTGCAGAGTTGGCAGTAGCCCCCCCCCCGGACCCTTCGGGGAGCTGGCAGGACAACCAGGTATGTTTAAAGAAGTGCTTTTGGGTCAGGGGCAGGCGCAATCCTGGAGTGCTGGCACCGCCACCGTTCTTGCTGGCCACCCCCCTTAAGGGGATATTGGTCACTTCCAGAAAAAGTGGTGGGTCGCAACCCACCACTTTGAGAACCCCTGGAGTAGAGCATTTTAGCAAATCAGTGCTCGTTTCCTGCCTATTAAATTAATATGTATCCTACACGGCTGGTTTGCCTAGAACTCAATTTACAAGGAACATATCCCCCACGCTACTGGAGGTATTGCTGTAGTCATTTATTTGTCCAGGGTCAGAAAATTTAAGATTTTCACCAGTTGCTTTTCTTTTCTTTTAATGAAGCAGCATCAATTTTGTTTTGTTCCAAGATCATCAGGACTGACAACAATCCTACTTTGAAGATTTACTTCTAACCAGGAATCAGATACAATCGTGCATAAGAACATGGCAAAAAAAGTAGTTCCCAAGTATTTCCTCTAGACATGCAGTCAAATATAGAAATTGTGTTTGAAGGAACACATACTGACCTCTTGCACGCATTCAGTGAGAGGGCGATTAGTTTCAATCCAGAGAGCCATTCTCTCTACCAAAAAGAACCCCGTTTGTGAATTGAACCCCTCTCTTCAAAAGAACCGAGAATGTCAGTCAATGGCTATATGGATCCTCCATATTCAGAAACACTGAATACTAGTTGCAACAACAGTGGAAAAGGTCTATTATCTTCAAACCCTGGAAGCATTTGTTGTCAACTATGGGAAGCAGGATGCTGGAGGCTGATCTAGCATAGTTCTTGTTATGTTCTTAACTGGATGCACTAAAAGCTTTTATACAGCATTCTCACATGGTCGCCTGGAGGACATTTTATCCTCACTACAGACGACCAGGTGAAAAGTTTTTAAACAGGGCATCAAACATTTGCTGAGAGAGAATGAAGCTAAAGAAAGAAGGCCTAGTTCAGATTTAATTCAATTTAGCCCTGCCCAAATGTAATTGAACCTGTGCTAGATATCATTTACATAGTGCTTTTTAAGAATTCAAAGCACTTCACACACATTGCAATGTCTTTGCGGGTTTTTATTTTTAAACTTTGGATAAACAGCGAATGTAGTTAGGAAGAAAGCAACTGTTCAATCCTATACATATCTACTCAGAGGTAAGTCTCACTGAATTCAACAGAACTTACTCCCAGGTAATTAAATACAAGATCGTACATCCCCTGAATCAATGAAACCCATTTCTATGTGTGTTCCCTGTCTCTCTGTTATTGAAATTCAGAGCTTGTCTTAATGGACTTGTGGAAGACAGACAATAATGAAGTGACCCCCTGATTAATGGAGAGAAGAAGGTCTCATACAGATAATTTAGTATCTTGTTATTGTTCTTGTTTCTGCTTAACTGCAAAACTGCTTAGCTGAGATTTTTGACACACTGCTGGAAGAAAAAGAAAAGCTGTTTCTACTCAAAACCGAACATCATGAGCCTTCCAGTCAAAGCCTGAAGGCACTCCCAGGGAGATCTCCAGCAGCGATTTCCAGTGCTGCACAATGACAACAACGGATGTTTCTCCGGTTTTCAAAACCAAATACAAAGCAAAACCCATGTGTGCACACAAAATTCTCATCTCTCTAGCATTCACAACGTTAACAACAAAAGAAAAAAATTATGCAGACTTTGACTTCATGCCAACATTTACATTATCTTCAAAATATCCATCTTCAAGATTCATGGAAACAATACAGAAAGCCTTTGGCATGATCAAATTCTCAGGTTCCTTTGCACTACAAAATCTAGCAAAAGGACTCCACTGGGAAGCCAAAATGAAATGGGCAATACATGTGAGCCAACTAAGGTTCAAAAGCTGCAAGATTTTGACACCTGCTTTTCACATTACTTATGCTTGTACTGAAACTATGTGCTTGTTTTAAAGTACAGTATACATCCCCCTTTTTCTTTTCCCAAATCAAAGCAGTTGACAAACAGCCCAGTTAAGACCAGACTAAAACCAGCGAATACTACCAAAGGAAAATCACAGTTCAAAGAAGGATAAGAAATCATTAAATAATACAATCAAGAAGTATGTCAGAAACACACATGAAACATAAAGGCTGCAAGAGTATCTACATTGACCCAGGAAGGTACATTAACAAATGGCTAACATGACCACGGGTCCACAAATGTTGGTTTGGTTTTGTAGCTATTACTTGTGGTTACCACCAATCTTCCCCCAAGTCCTCTGGCATGTGCAGAGAACTTGGGAGAGAGGTGGTGTCATGTCAGGTCTCATGTGCACTGGGAGATGGAGATGGTAAGAAACAGTGGGAGCCTCTTGCACTGCTCAGAAGGGACTCTTGCTATTTCTTACTTTCTCAAGAACGGAAGTGGAAACAGGGCCTCTGGATAGGGATCTGTGTAGTGGTGTGTGTCCTGCTCGCCAAAGGACTGAGCATTCGTGGATGCCTGAGCATGACCCCTCGCGACATTTTCTACAGCTTTTTCAACCTTTCTTAAGGCTAGGCTACACATTATATCAATCACTGGAGGCTGAATGGAAACAGCTTCAGCATGGCAACTGCTTCATGCCATATAGGCATAACCTCATCACACTCCCACTGCACTACTACTGTAGTAAAGTAGTGCTCTCACTACAATGGAAAAACCATAGAGAACAGGGTTAATCAGAGCTCCGATGCTTTCGGCAGCATGTTTTTGCTCCCAAGAGGTTCTTGCCTTTGGCCGAGCCTCTCGGAAATGCTGAGAAGGGCCCTTCCACCCGCCCAGAGCCTCCTACCTGCGTTTTCTGGCCTCCGAAAACCTGAAAACCTGGAAGTAACTGGCAATGATGTCATTACCAGTCACTTCCAGTGGGACGCAGCAGGAGAATGGCGTCGGAGGTGGTACTCTGCTAGGAAGGGGTTGAGAACCCCTGCTCGAGTTGCTTTTCCCCCAGAAGAGGTTCTCAGGCATCTTTGCCACATCTGGGAGAAACACCCACCTTCACCCACCATTTGGGGGGGGGAGGGGGAGATAAAAATGATTTTAAATTAAACATGCAGGTAGAGGAGGGAAATGGAGGTAGAAGTAATATGAATGGATAATTAAGCACTCCTCTCCCATCGGCTCCCCCCCCCCCGGCAAAAAAATCCTAACCACCCACCTCCATTTTTAAAATGTTCAGAGGAGACCTAGGTTCTCAGACTTGGGTCTGCTACTGAATGGCTAATCTGTACCAAACACATGAGGGTTTAAAATAAAGGGCTTCCAGGAAGATCACATTCATTTCTAGCGAAGAAGCATCACCATGCACGTATCCGTTTGTGCATGCCGAATTGCCAAATGGATTGAAGGGCACCTCTTGTGGGCAGAGCAGCTTCCTGAACACAAGTGAGTTCTTGCTGCCTACAAGCACGAGAGTGGATGAGAGTAGGAGTCAAAACAATGGAACTCCTGCAGAAATAAAGTAAGAACAGCACAGGTATTCTGACTCAGCCTGTGTGTCTAGATCTTCCCCGCACTGACACACAGGTGAGCTAAAGGCTGTTCTCCGCCGCACAAATTCCGGCGCGTCCCGGGCGCGCGAAGAGTGCTGAGCTGTGTGGCTTCCATTTTATCTGATCGCATCGGAACACGGGAGAGCCACGCTCTCCCAAGTTCCGTTGCGATCGGCCGTGGACCATGGTCATGATTTTGAGTGGGTGGGACGCAGAGCTAATTGTTTGACCAATGAGATGAGAGGGGTTTTTCAGCCAATCGGAGCACACTTGTGTTTCAGACAATCACCGTTGAGCTTTATTAGAAGGCGGGACAATCAGGAGGGACTATGTGCATTGAAGAAACTGGTGGAGCCCAGGGCAGCGTTTCTGGCGGGGCGTCCTGTCCCCTACGCTTGCGTGCCTCACCACACAAGCGCAACACAACCAGAGCTGGTGGAGATCAACCTTTAGGCTTTGTAGTCACAAAAGATCCATAAATACACCACTTCAGCACTAGAATCACTACCTATTTTTAAGTGGTATGATGATGACCTATCTTTCAAGGAAAAATCAAGTGATGCTACTTATAAAAGCAAGTTTACAAACTTTGGAAAGGGAAGATTACAAGGCAATTAAGTGTCTCCATTAACACCTAGTACCATGGGTAAACTCTATGTGATACATATTTTATTCTCTCTCTCTCTCTCTCTCTCACACACACACACACACACACACACACACACACACACACACACACACACACACACACACACAAATCTGTTCCACCCAGGGACATGGAAAAGAATAGAATTACACTTTACAATGACTGCTTTTGGTTTCCTTGGAAACAGGATGGCTGGAAACAAGCAAAAAAAATGGTTAAAAATTCAGTGTAAGAAATATGACCAAGAATTGCTTAAACACAACTCCCGTTTATTTCAATGGAGCCTCTATAAAAAGAGCGTTCAGCTGATTGTTTCCAACATACCAACTGCCTCAAATCTATGGTCTGAAAATAGCTATGAAATTGTTTCCAACATACCAACTGCCTCAAATCTATGGTCTGAAAATAGCTATGAAATTCTTAGACTAAAGGTTCATCTTAAGTATACGTTTAACATTCAGTTTCCTTTACCGAGAGTAAGATGATGCACTAGATAAACAAGGCAGCTAGTTTAGGAAAAAACCATAAAAGGGACCTGCTGCATCAGAGATCCATCTCTTCCAGCATCCCGTTTCTCACAGTTGCCAACCAAATTCTTCTCAGAAGCAGAGCATGGAGGCAAACCTTTCCTGCTGTTGCTTCCCTGCAACTGGTACACAGAGGCATATGGTCTCTGAACCTAGATGAGCCAACAGCCATCATACCTAGTAGCCACTGACAGACTTGCCTTCCATTGATTAGTTAGCCCTTTTAAGGCCACCCAGGTGGAAGGTCATTACCACATCCTGTGGTAGTAAATTCCATCAACCTATTATGCACTGTGTGAAGAAATTCTTCCTCTGTCCTGAAAGGAGACTTCTCTGGCTCATGGCTATAATACTCCATCTGGGGGCAGTAAAAATGGAGCTACCTGGATGAGAATGGGGCGTGTAATCCGCTACTGTTCTCTCTCCTCCTCCGTCACCACCATTTGCTTAATACTAACATCTCTCTCTCTGCCGCCGCACTGTACTATTTGCTTAATACATTTATGTAGCATCTCTCTTCTAATACACTCAAGGAGGCTCACTATTAAAAAATAACTTGCAACAACAGACATGATACAAAAGGAGAAAGGGACAGGAACGAAAAAGACTGACAAGCAGGCACCGTGGCCATTGCATAAGGCAGTTCTGGGAGGGGAGGAGTCAAAGGTCAGCAGCTGATCCCAGCCAAAACATTAGAGCAGTGGTTCTCAAACTTTTTAGCACCGGGACCTACTTTTTAAAATGACTCTCTATCGGGACCCACCTAGCATTACGAGACGCTCAAACATTTATCTCACTATATTTACACAAGCTTGCAAACTGAAGGAGCTCAGCTGTTTGCAGGGTAATTAGCAGCTAACTTGCAATCTGCAGGAGCGTAGCTCTTTGAAGGGCAATTAGCAACTATCTGCTATCAGGGCTTGTGGCAATTACTTTGCTGATCTTTCCATCACCTGGGACCCACCAGAAATCAGGTCGCGACCCACCAAGTGGGTCCCAATTCACAGTTTGAGAAACACTTACTTAGAGGAAGGTGCACCACTGTCTCACTGCCTCCTCTGCAGTAGTCAGACGGAATGGTTAAGAATGGAGACGGTTCTGAGAGGAGAGCAGTCAAAAGGTACTTCGCTCTAGCCCAGAGGTTCTCAACTTGTGGAAACGTGTACCCCTGGGGGTACGCGGGCCACTGGCTGGGGGTACGCGAGACGCTTTTTCGCGTACCCCCTAAGGGTGCACGTACCAGGCGAGAAGCTCTTTTTTCGGCCATGCGGCGTGGCCAGAGGACCTGCTCAGTCGCGCCGCAACCCGAAATCGCAATGCTGCGCTTCCGAGTGGGTCCTCCGGCTCACGCTGCAAGCCAGAGGGCCACACGGTAGCACAGTCCCCACCCAAATCCCAGCACTCTGGGGATAAGTAACAAAGCTGTTGATCGGGGCAACAAATAAATGGGGGGGGGGAGAGAGAATGACAGCACACGTGAAAAAGTGAAAGTAGCAGTGTGGGGCTCTGAAGGAACAGGAAGCCCACAGGAACCCCGCTAATTCACAAAATGACTCAGCTTTCCAGGACTTTTTCCCTGTTTCACTCCCTCTCTCATCTTCCCTCCCACCCAGGAGGCAAATTTCCATCTAAGGCCAAGCAACCACTGGTGCAAATGATCTAGAGCAGGGATGGGAAAACGAACAACATGATGAGGTCACGACACAGGATAAATTATCAATCTGATCAGGGAAGGGGAGAATTCAGCACAGAAATGTCATTTTCAGTGCCAGTCCCCTGTCACGCATAATGTGTCGTTCCGGATGTAGTGAATCCAAAAATGAAGTGACATCTCCACCCAACCACAGTAAGGCTGTATCATTTCAGCACCTCCACCAAAAACATAAAATATTTAGAAGACTGAATGATAGAAGAAAGATTTGATTTGTCGCATCAAAATCTCTGGAACTGGAGGGGGAGGGGAAGAAGGTTTGGCACTGAAAGCAAATAATATTTATTTTAGAAATCATAACAGAGTGACAAAGCAATGTCGAAATGCACCAATGGGGGGGGGGAGCGCGAATAGTCCACAAAAATGTTCTGAAGCTAATCTGAAATGTATTCACAATTTTCTTAGGTCTTCTGCCTCCTGTCCTTCCAGTCTGTCTCTTTTCCCATCCCATTAGCAACTGTTTTCCTTTGCAGCAAAACGTGTGAACACTCCTTATATTTTTGCAAGCCTTGGCGATTGCAAGAGCGCCATAGAACATTCATTCTGAAAAGGAGATCATCAAGGGAAGGGGATGGAGGGGGTGGATTTGTATCAAGGGGGCTTGATACAAATGAGCACTGTAAAGTTACTGATATCAGGCCACTTCTGGGGGTGGGGGGGGAGCCATGTCAGTCTGTTGCAGCATATATCAACCTATATTACTTTTACTTTTACTTACTTACAAAATTTATACCCCGCCTTTCTCCCACAAGGACAACCAAGGCGGCTTACAATAAAAACATTAAAATACATATATACATTTAAAATCAAGAATTAAAACAATTAAAACAAACAGCCCCAGTGGGTCATCCACATTTACATCTGTCAAAGCCATCTATCAAAAAGCCAGCCCACCATGTCAGACATCAAATGCTGATCTAAATAAAAATGTCTTAAGGCCCCGCCAAAAGGTCTATGAGGAGGGAGCCGTTCTCAATTCCAGGGGGAGGGAATTCCACAATTGGGGCGCCACTGCCGAGAAGGCCCTATTCCGCGCCGCCATCCCCCTCACCTCCGTCAATGGCGGCACGGTTAACAGGGGCCCCCCTGATGACCTCAGAGTACGGGTCGGATTATAAGGAAGGAGGCGGTCCCTCAAATACCCTGGACCCGAGCCGTTAAGGGCTTTAAAAGTCAAAACTAGCACTTTTAGCACTTCAGCATGAGCTTCTGTGGACTACACTAAATGACCCTATATGCTTCTAAAAAGGGTACCATGAGAGAGAGAGAGAGAGAGAGAGAGAGAGAGAGAGAGAGAGAGAGAGAGATAACATCATACATGATAACAGCAGGAAGAATATTTTGTGAAAAACACTAGCAGCGCAATTCCATCTAGCTAGGTGTAGAGCCTGTGCCGTATCCTATCTAGATAGGACCCTGCACTGGAGCGGCTGGAGCACTCCTCGGGGGAAGGGGACGTTCAGAGAGAGCATCCATTTTGCTGCAGGTGATGGAAGGAACTCATTCTTATTGAGCGCCATTATTTATCCTGCCTTTCTACAACAAAAACTGTACTTAACGTAGCTAATAATGCAAAGTAATAAAACAGAAATTACAGAGAGATAAGATAGCGTTAACGCATTATATGTTCATCATAGTCATCATGAAACATAAACAGCAGTAATGAGCATAGGAAGACAGGTCCAAATGTAGGCATGAAGGAACAGGTTAGCTGCCTTGGTGCACGTCTACTGCTCAGAAAAGGCAGAGAGACAGCAAAGAGAAGCATTTACTGTAGCATAAGAGAGCCAAAATTTTGTGGGGGGGGGGGGGAGCAGTGCATGGGGCTGGGATCACAGAGAGGAGCAACAGGAGTGTGAAGTACCCAACAGGCAATAGCTGCTCCCTATGGCTTAACCATATGCAAGGAGAGTGTTGGGGGGGGGGCGGGGAGAGAGAAGAAAGGAGGTCTTAACAGAGCTTAATTAACCAGCCACAGAGCCAGGATAGATGGGTGAGAAGGGCCAGCGAGGATCTGGAAAGACACCATTATCCTAGTGCTTCAGCCAGAGCACCAGAGAGCCAACAGCTGGCCCTGTTCATTACGCACACATTTGAAACACTTCCTCCTTTGTGAAGCTTTGACCTTCAGACTCTCATAAGCCTATTATTTTTCCTGGAGGTTTTCCGAAATGTGATTGCACACGGTAAAAAGGGAAACATGGTTTCATTTCCCCCCACCCACCCACCCACAAAATGGCCAGACCTTGTAGTTCCTCCTTTAAGAGAGAGCTCCATCATATTTACAGTAATTCTCCAAGGTGCTGAACAGCCTCTCCTAGTGGAAGGGAAATGATCAAAAGTGAACAGTCACCCTGATGCCATCAATGAATTATTGATCACTTTCATAGCACTTTTTAGTGTGCAAAGTGCTCTATAGTTAGGAGCTCATTCATAAATCATTGCTTGCTACTGAACAGTAACCATACGCATTTTTTCCTTTAATCAACTACACTGCAGACGAAGCCCATTCTCATGATATGTGCTCTGAAAGCACATGCCAAAACCAGCATTTTAATTAAAGAAATATTGCAAACAATGTGGCGGAGGGCTAATGGATTATAAGTGGAATGAGGATTGATTAGGACAAGAGTGCATTCACAATGAGGCTTAATTTAATTTCTCAGAGGAGTAGTAGGAGGGAGGTCTTCTCTGGAAAAAGCTCTCCACAGGAGCTTAGTTATCCTGTAGTTTATTTCATATGGGTGGGAGGGGAAAGAGGTTTAGTTCTCCACTCACAAACCTTCCCAAAGGAATTTGCAGGCTTCTTTAACAGTCTAGGTTCAAAAATACAAGTTACCAAGAAATATATATAGGCTTGGATTTCAAGGTGCTCTTGGGAAAAGAGAAGTTGTCTCCACTCATATGGGGTTTGGGGGATTTTCACACACACACCCCGCTGCACCTTCTCCTGTCCTGGAGGGTCCCCCAACCCTAAGGAATCCATTTCAGAAGTCATGGCAACCTGCAGAGGAAGGGGGAAAGCAGGAAAGTCTCATTCTGAGAATGAAACTCAGTTCGGTTCATGAAAGAAAGGTAAACTCAGGTGGATACGTACCTATCAGTCCGTAAGCAAAACAGGGCCAGTCGACAGAAAGATTGAGAGAAAGAGCACATACTCATGAACACAGTGATTCTAAATTCCCAGGGGGCTTCTTAAGTACATAGAAATATACAAGTCTACATCAAAACAAGAAGGAAAATATTAAAAGCCACAAAGAACAGCCCTATGAGCGTCCAGGACCTTACAGAACACCAAGGTCGTAGAGCACCTGTTCACACAAGCATCACGTGCGTGCTGTACAATCGGTGTTCCAGATCACAGGGAGAAAGGCTCCCTGGGCACAGTGTTTGTCAATGCAGACGAGCGCTGTATGCACAGGGGGGGGGGGAGGGCTCAGCAAACCTGTCAGTGCAAGAGTGAGGTTGAGTGAGCAAATACTTGGCCTCCCAGTGGACAGTGTTCACCCAATGGCTGGGCGAACAGGGCTACAGCAGAGATCTGGAATGTTGAAATAACCGGTTGAAAGAAGGGGAGAAGAAAGGCCCTTCGGAGAGCTAGAGAAGAGGGAGAATTAGGTTGCTCAGCTCCATAGCAGTTTATGGGGAATGGGATTGGGAGAATGCATGCCATGCCATTAAAAAAATTACCCTCCCAGCACTACACAGGTATGTTTCAGGAGGAAGGAAGGAAGGAAGGAAGGAAGGAAGGAAGGAAGGAAGGAAGGAAGGAAAACGGGCACGTTTCTCATTTTCCAGAGATACCCCCATCCTCACAGAGCAATTAAATGCTTCAGGTTGGGCCAACAGCAGGCCCCAAACATAACCTCCTACCACTATATAACACAACAGGAGAAGGTCTCAAGGGAGTAGGAAAGAAAACAGGTGTCCTTTTTCTCTTCTCTCCCTCTTTTCACCATCAACACCCCTACAAAACGGACATGAAAAACAGGGATGAGAATGGAAGTAGAAAAGGCTTGGGGAGGATGGACAAGGAAGGAACTCCATCCTAGAATGCCTGAGAGAAAAGTTTGTTGCCAAGTTTGTTTGTTGCCAAGCAGAAGCCAAAGTGCTGGTTAGGTGGGTGGATACCAGAGAGAAGGCTTTTTCTGTGCTTGCACACAAACTGTGCAACACCCTTCCTAGGAAGATCTGTCAGGCCCCTCATTCTTATATTTTAGGTGCAATACTCATTTAGGCTTTTGGCGAGTTATTTGATTTGCCATATATACGGGTGTGGGATTCAGGAGGCAAATGCTGCTACTTTTAATATTAATATCCGGGGGGGGGGGGGTTGATGCTAGGGAAGTTGTGGAAGTCCTGAAGTCAGTGATGGCCGGGATGAGGGCAAAGTACCGTAACTGAAATTAAACCTGGACAAGACAGAAGTGCTGTTGGATGCCCTTGAACATCCCGTTTTATGGGAGGAAAGGTGGGATATAAATAATTTAAATAAATACATTAGGAGCTCCGACACCCAGGAAACGGGTGACTGTTTCTGGGTGGGGCTTGACGGATCAGGTTTGCCGTCTAAGGGTGCTTCCGAACTCAGCATTGCTCCTGGATGCCCAAGTGGCAGCTGTAGCCCAGAGAACCTTTGTCCAGACTAGGCTGGTGTGCCAAATGTGTAAACATTTTAAATAAATATTGTTCTTAATACCTTGCTTTGTGCCATTCTAACGGCTCTTTGCTGTTCTTTTTAAATGTCATATGTCCGTCTTAATTGTTTTTATGCTGTTCTTTGGTGTTTTGTTAACCACCAAACCTTTTTTAAACGAAATAAATAAGCCTTTAGCGTTTCCACAACAGGCTGATTGAGAAAGCTGTCCAAATTCCAGACACCAAAGTACTAGGGGCAAACAGACAATGTTAACCAAGACCCTTCCTGGCCCCTCAACCCTGCATAAGCCAGCTGTAAATGCACAGAAAAAGTTGGAAAACCTCTGCCAAGAGAACAGTACAAGTAAACGACAGACAGCCTGTTACGTGCTTTAAAAAAAAAGCTGTTTGCGGCTACCTGCATTACAAAGCAGTATTTTCTACAATGACTGGCCAAAACGGAGGAAGATAACTGCAGTTGCTATCCCACCCTTGTAGCATTCATATTTAATCTAACTGTGCCCTCTACTGGCTTGACAGGGACACAAGAGAGGGCAGGAGCTCACATTGCAAACTGCCCTTTTTTTATAAAATAAAGCTCTGCAATTCTTTGAAGGAATACTCGTGAAATAACTCTCAGTCTCTGTTTACTGTGCAAGAGGACTCAGGAGTCTCCAAGCTAGTGATTTTTAAAGCCTACTAGTCACAGCTGGAGCTTATGCATTTTAACCAACAATTCGTCCTCTGCCTCCTCCTCGGCAGCAGAATCACTGTGAACACCGGCCTCTGCTTAAAGCTTCTTATATTCACGCGATGTTCTGTTTTGCCTGAACTTAACAAAGCCTAACATTTTCTTTTCTAAAGGCAGGAGGTTTGGTGCTTCAATTCAAGTAAACACATTGGCGTATTTTGTGAAACAAAACAATGCGGCTGCAAAGTTTTGCTTTGAACATTTTAATAACAATATGTTGAGTTCTTTCTGGCAGAGAAACTTCATTCCTCAGCCATGATGAGCAAATGTGTCACAATGGAACTGGACATGCAGAGGTGTCTGGCTGCCATGGCTTTAGCAATGTGGATGCCACAGAAAAGCTGGGCAGCCAAAGGGGCACCATGTGAGTGCTAAGACAAATGGCAGAGATCTTAGAACTTAAATGGCAATGCCCATGAGTTCTCTCATACAAATTAAATGCACCATTTAATGTAGGAAGACATTTCCATTTAAACTGAAGACCTGTCCCCAATGTAAATAGCACACGAAGAAGCCTGCAATCCAGACTGGAACCATTGCAGGGGCAAAGTATTAAAGCCCCCCCTATTCTCCCACCATGGTCCCAATACAGATCATGTGCCCCCCATGCATCAAATGTGTCAGGTGTGGTTTGACTGAGGGCACAATCCTGTGTAATTCTTGCACCGGTGTAACAGTAGATCCCATGGTGTAAGTACACTTATGCCAGTGTAACTCGCCATACACCGACAGACGCAGGACGAACACCAGCGTTAACGCCCCTTGAACACCTCACATGCACAGTTCGGATGCGGAACGGACGCCAGCACAACTCTGCCGGCACAGGGGGCATTCCGGGGGCGTTATTTTCTTTGGTAATAACAACACTAGAGTTTGTTTTTTCCAAAAGTTAGAAGCAATGCAGTGGGGCCAGCAAACCTGCTGACAGATTAGCAGCAGGACATCACAGAAACCTTCCACTAAGAACTTATAATGCATAGAAACGTCATTACAGTAAATCTAAGAAGCATCTAAGCGCTTTAATTATAATGCTGACTCATGAGCAGTCATTTAGAATCAATAGCAAGGAGGCGTTTGGAAGAAAATTATAGCTTAGACCAGGTCACACAAAGTCAGGGCCAAATACAAAGTTCTATATAACACCGGGTGGTGAGAGATTTTTTCCTTTTGAAATAACACTCTTTAATTGTGGAGTTTGAAGCTCAGTTGTTTCAATCCATAGGTGAAAAGAGCATGACAGCCAGCTACACTTGCACTGCACGCATAGGAATAAGGATTTGAAAGAAGCCTCTAAGATAGAAAAAAAGATATGCTTAGGTCTATTGGCTACAGGTGTCTCAACCAACTGTGTATAACATGGGAAAAAAACCTGAGATCTGCAGGAAGGTGGGAGAACTGCAGGTAGAGGTAGCAGTAGAACATAACTCAATGGCAGACCACATGCTTTGAGCAAAGAAGGTCCCATGTTCAATTCCTGGCATCTCCAGTTACAGCATGTAACAGGTGTGGAAAAGACTCCTGTGTCTTATGAACCATGTCCCAACCAAGCATGGCACGAAGGGAGCTGCTACCAGTCAGAGTGGACAGTCCTGGGCTAGATGGAACAAAGGTCTGACTCAGCTTCATATGACTGTAGAAGTGGTAACTCCAGTGTTTGGAGATCATGCTGCTACAGTCAGACCTTATGCCTCTACTCTGGCAGTCTCGGCTTGTAGCAACTGGCATCGCTACATCAATACTCCAGGGAAGTCCCATGCTCCTAGAACTGGCTCTCACTTGCCTGGGGAAAGAGGCAGCTTAAAGGCTGATTCACACTACAGTACTCCAGGCGCGTTACGGAGATGCGCGGAGCTCTTTGACAGCATTTCGGATGCAAGCGGAGCAGCTGCGAGCTCCGCAATGCAGAGGCTGGAAAAATGGCTTCCCTTCATCTTTTGAGGGCATGGGCTTCGGAGCTGGGCGGGTTCGCAGAGCTACTGCAGCCTACCAATCGGATGAGAGGGGGGAGAGAGTGGCTGCATGCCAATCAGAACTACCTCCAATCACCTTCATAAGAAGGCAGGACAGCAGGAGGGCTTCCGGCCAGCTCTGCACGCTGGGGCAGGGGCAGGGTCATCCACACCTGGAAAAGTATAGTGTGAATCAGCCCTTAGCTCCAGCTTCTCTTACCCCAGCTGGCCGACAAGTCACAACTCTATTATTTGTATAGACTTGTGAAAAGTTGGTGAGGAAAAAATCCTAGAATAAAATTATCGACTTATCTTGAAGTCTCTACCGATTGCTTCTTGCAGGGCATTGAATACTATCCTTCATTTTTCCTTTTTCAATTTTATCTTGATTAGTAATTACACCACTGTGTACAATTCTAAGAAGTAACCCCTTACCATCCTTAAGCAGTTGTCCACCCACTAGACAACGTGTGAGGCTGGATTCCAAATTCCAACTCAGGAATGTAATCTTGGGAGCAGAGATGGCCCCAGACATTTTGGTGCCTGAGGCAGAAAACCTGATTGATTTCCCTTCCCATATAGTGGTAATAACAACAACAACACTTTTTTCTGGCTTGGACTTTTGCAACTGTTTTAGACTAATTTCAGGGTGCTGATTCCAAATCTGATCTCAGATTTGCTCTATCACATCTCATTTTTATGCTATTGGCATACCCCATTTTCATTGATTTTACCCGAAATTAACTCTTTCCATCACTTATGATTGCAAGTTGTTGCGAGTCAGTGACTGCTTTAGTGTTAAAATATGGTGCTGTATTTTTAGGATAGTGTATAATATCATTTTATGTAGATATCCACATTTATTTAATATTTTCCTTCTGCAGGGTGTGGTGTAATGCAAGATAAAGGTTTATCTTGCCTACTTTAAAGTACGACATCAATGATATGATGAGCATACATTTTTTTCATTGATTTTATCAAATGCAGTATTTGATATCTCAAAAACCTGATGTGATAGACAAAAACTGATGCCAGATTTGGAATCAGCACCCCAAAATTACCTTAAAAACATTGGAATACCTTATGCCAGAAAAAGTGTGTTGACCAGTGTAGTAGTAGTAGTAGTAGTAGTAGTAGTAGTAGTAGTAAACATACCTGACAATTCACTGTCCCTTATCGAGGAATACCTACATCAGACACTTGAAGGAGCACAGTTTACCCTGTTGCAGGGCTGACCTGTTTTGAGGGGGGGGGGGTGCGTGGGGGGGGGGTGTCGTTATAATACTAGTTACAGTGGTTCTATTTACCATGTTGTGTCACACACCAGATGACTGCTGAAGTAATCACCTCAAAGGCCCACTCTACACATGCAGCAGAATGAGGTGACAGAATGACCTCTATCATTTCATGATGCAAGCAGGAGATAACATTTTTGGATGCTTCATTCACACACAGACACAGACCCACATCCCTGCAGGTAGAAAACTAGCACAATTAGTGATCTGAGGTAGAATACTACTTGCAGACAGATTTTTCCCCACAAGTGAACAGCAAAAAATGTCATCTCCCAGCTGCAGTCTCAAGTGGCACAGTCCAAGAGAATTCAACCATCTCATTCAGCTGCATGGATTAAGTCCCCATTCAGGTCATTCACAAAACTTTCTCCTTGCAGCAGTCAGGCCTCATCATTTCCCAAGATCCCAGATTCAATCCCTGGCACAGTTAGTTAAAGAATCTCGGGTAGCAGGGCTGGAACAGCTTGGAGAGCTGCTGTCACAAAGACTAGACCAAAGACTAGACCAGAGGTACGCAGGCTGCCAGCAGTCAAGATGGTGGCCGCCATCTCGACCGCGTTACACCACGTCAGAGCCTGAAAAGCAACTGCTCGAGCTATGCTGAGCTGGCAGAGCTCGATCGTCTGGACTCCAAGCACAGGTAATGGCCCTCCATTGTGTCTTAACTCACATTTCTGGGCTCCAGCGCAGCAACCAACCTGGGAGTAAGTACTGGTGACGTCATTGGCACTTACTTCCCATGGTATGCGGTGGGCCGGAGGCCAGCAAAGGTGGTACACGGAGCCAAAAGGTTGGAAACCTCTGGGCTAGATGAAACAAAACAGCTCACTCAGTATAATGTAGCTCCTTGTATTCTTTATTTAGGATTGTATCCTAAGTTTAATCAGGCATGACTAACAGCCCAATCCTAACCAACCAAGGCAGCTTACAGGATTAAAACATGTTAAAATATACAAGTTCAATAAAAATATTTAAAAACAAGGTAATACACAGCATAATCCACTGTAACTTTAGAACGGCGGAGCATGCGCTCTGCTGTTCTAAAGTGTCACAAACGTGTCGTAAAGCACGTTTGCAGCTACTTTAGAGTAAGGGCCACTGGCGCGGGGCTGGCAGCCCTCACTCCATTACCAAATCGTCCCTGTGGCCACCAGAGAAAAATAAGACTTGCACCGGCCAGTGCGGTCCAGGCTGCAAGGGAGGGCAGCCGTTGGTCGAGCCGGGGATGGCGGCTGCCATATCCCCATCCCATTCCCAGGCCAGCGCGGCCCTTACACGGCGTCCTCTGACTTGATAACTGGCGGAAATCTGAGGAGGTCCATTGGGGCCTCTCCGCACTACACCGGGGGAAGGGAACGAACGTTCCCTTCCCCCGAGTAGACCTCGGGGATAGGATCCAGCAGGTGGCCCTAGGGCCGCCCGCGGATCTTTACACAGGATTGCGCTCTAAAACAATTAAAACAAACACCAGTGGGTCACCTTCCGATTACATTTAATTAAAAATGGAGACTTATAAGCTGAGTACAGCACAAACTCAGCCATTCCACAATATCTTACCTTGACAGTTTTATCCATAGATGCAGAAAGCAACATATGGCTCCACTTCTGCACTGGACTCCACCAGACAGCATTAACTGGACCGCTGTGCTCAGACATCTGAAACACCAGGTTCTTAGGAATTTCAGTTACTCCATACTTGCTTCCTATGTATGGCATAATATATTCAGAAGTCTCAATGCACATTCTATCTCCGCCTACACTAAGTTGGGTTGCACATCTTGTGTTCCCTCCACAGTCTTTGGTTTCATGCAGAACAGGATCTTTTTCTTGCCTCAGTCTTTTAGGAATATATGGTCTCAGACCTGGTATGGTAGAATCACTGTCCTCACAGGCCCTTTTCTGTGAAAAACTCTCATTTCCAGAAAGTATTTTAGGTTTCAACAAACTGCTTACTGATTGGTTGCGATTACTGCTGCCCATTTTCCACATAGTAGGGTGGATTTTCTTGAGATGTTCTGTTGCCAATATATTCTTATCAGCCTGTAGATGCTGTAAAAAGCCATCTTGATGAAAGATGTCTTTTCTAGAACTACCCATGCAGTGCACAGGTTGGATTTTGCTTTCGGAAATTATGTGCAACCCACCACATGACTGAACAGCACTTGTAGCAGAATTTGCAAGGTTCACTTTACTGCTAGTGGCATCTTCAGATTTCCCAGTCTCTGCCTCAGAGTCCGAATCATCATAAGCAACTAGCGAGGTGTTCATTGTAAAACTCTACAGTAAAAATCCACTAACTTCTCCTTTCAGTTTCTTATGAACAGTGAATAGTTTCTGCAATGATAAAAATTGACAATTCAAAAATTGTTTCACTTTAAAAGGACCCTATTTTAGTGAAAGATAAACAGCATACTGTAGTGTCTCGTTTACAAACATCTCAGCAATTCAACCTCAGAGTAAAATATTAAACATCTATGAGTTTTGTCTATTGATCTTTTCTGTTGACGACTGCATATTTCATTAAGTGTCCATAACACGGTTTACAAACCTTGCTTATACTGTGCTACAAATAGCTGCTTGTAAATAGTGACCTGGCCTACAATGCACATCCCCAAAACAATTCTACTAATTATAAAGTGTTTTAGGAATAGGTTGCTCCAAATAAAATTGCAAGTTGTTACTGAGCCAGTAATGAATCACAGAACCACTGAACTGCAAAGTACTAATGGATAATGTAATGCAACTCAACAGCATTACCCTGATAATATATGCTGTTTCTTCCCACCACAACCAGGAAACCACATTAGCAGTGCAATCCTAACCAACTTTCCAGCGCCGGTGTAACCATGCCAACAGGGCACACACTGCATTTTGCAGTGCATGGGGCAGTCATGGAGGCCTCTTCAAGGTGAGAGAACATTTGCTCCCTTACTTCAGGGCTACATTGCGGCTGCACCGGCACTGGAAAGTTGGTTAGGATTGTTCTCTAGGTTTTCTTAAAATGCAAGAACAAGGTCAAGTTTAACAGGAAAAAAGTAATAGTCAGTGCAAAATTTAAATGATTTAGCTATACACTGGCGTCGCTGGAGTGGAGGTGGGGTGGAAAGCTACGTTCTGCAGCTTTCCGCCCCACCGTTACTCTCCGGTACGAGGCACCCCGCCCCCTCGTCGTAGGAGCCCATCGCTGGAGTGGAGGTGGGGTGGAAAGCTACGTTCTGCAGCTTTCCGCCCCACCGTTACTCTCCGGTACGAGGCGCCCCGCCCCCTCGTCGTAGGAGCCCATCAGCGGAGAGAAAGCAATGCGCAGGAGAGTCCCTGCACATTGCTTTCTCTCCGCTGACGGGCTCCTACGACGAGGGGGCGGGGCACCTCGTACCGGAGAGTAACGGTGGGGCGGAAAGCTGTAGAACTTAGCTTTCCGCCCCACCTCCAGCGACGCCAGTGTAGCTATATATGCACAGTGGATTTAGTGTATAAGGGTGGGTTCAATCATCTATATCACAAGTAATTTAAGATTCCTTTCTGAACAGAGAAATACTACTGACGTCAATATAGCAGCCTCTTGTGGCACTTGCTTCTTTGGAAATCTGAGCCTTCCAAGAGAAGCATTTAGCAATTTCACACACAAACACGATAAGCAAAAGGCCTGGGACTCTGTGATATACAGAGACATTCTTCTGATGAAACCAAACCAGAGCACTTGTCTTAAGAAAAACAAGTCATAACCATGGTAAACTACCTCAGTGGGACTATCCTCATCCTCACTAAAATATCCAGGCAGTCTTCATTTTCTCAAAGTGTATATTTTCCAAATATCTTTTTAGCCAGATGTTTTTAAAAATATATAATGCCATTGCTTTGCATATTTCTAAGTGTAGCATACAAATTCAGCTCACAAATTCAATGATTTTTCAGAGTTCCTAAAGTCTAGCATAACGTACAATATCAGGTATCCAAATAGGAAAAGGGTCGTCTACTAGCCAAAAAAAGACATCAGGGGAACTCACTGTATGTATGCCGCGTCAATATTAGACACATAAATTATTTAAATATATACATGTATACTGCTGCATCATCTAATTAAGCAGCTGTCTGTAAAATTAGACCTTAAAACAGAGACGCTTGGTCTTGGTCGCAGAACGTGCTTTCGAAAACCACACGTGTCCGCTTCAAATAAGCAAGGGTAGCTCTTCTTGCATCACACCTGCCAACGCCTCACAGGACACTATCTGCGTCGGGGACTTTTTCCCCTGTACAGCCCTTGCTGGCTGCTGGGGGCAGTGAAACTACTCGCAGGGGGGGGGGCTCTTTCGCAGCTACACTACCCTGAAGCAGCCGCCTCTTGTGCGACCGTCGCTCTACTTCGCCAAGTCCTCCCCTCATAAAGCACCGCCCGGAAACGCGACCCGTCCTCTAGCATTCCTCGTTCCTCCCTCTCTCCCTTCACAGCCGCCTGACTTGACCTCTTTCACAAGCATCACTTCTCAATCCTCTTCTTCGGACTCTCATTGCACTCCTTTCTCTCGTCGTTGTAGTTGTGGACCTGCTTCTACCCGTTCCCTTCTCGTTGGTTCTGCGTGGGGAGCTTGTTTCCTGGCCGGAGGGAAATGAGAGTTGCACCGGCCCCGGTTGCTGATGCAATCAGACTACTGCCTGCCTGACGGGCGCTGAGAGAAGCGGCCGGTTCTGCAGACGGGTAAGGAGCTGCGGTGGCGATGGAGATGAGGGGAAGGGAGAAAAGGGAGGCCTGGCCGCCGGCGACCTTTCTGCCTTCCGAGTGGCCGCTTGTGGCCAGGGCTAGAAGAAAGAGCCTGCCTTGCTGGGGTGACGGGTCTCTGTCAGTGGGGCAGCCTCGGATACACAGAGCGGGGGGTGGCTGGAGATGAAACTGTGTGACTTCCTCTTCCCCCTCCCGCATTCTTTTCATATTATTGCCCCACATTATTATACGTGTTCACTTTACCCTGGGTAAAGACTGGGTAACACGCAGCGTAAAATGACATGTATTTATTCTCTAAGCCAAAGTCTCCATTCGAATCGGGCCCAGGTATCGCTAATCTTATGTAGCAAAGGTAGGAAAGAGGCCTTTGCCTGAGGCTTTGGAGCATCAGCTCAAGCAATACTGAGAGAGCTGCTAGATGACGATTCACTGGCCTGACTTTATACAAGGCAACTTCATGTGTTCATTATTCCATGCCAGCTGTCATTCCTGGCCCCCATCTTTGTGATAGCAAAGAAAACTTTGGAAAAGGAGGCTAGAAAGGATCTCAAGTAGCTGCAGTGAGAAAGACCATTGCAGTAGGTAAAGTTATTTCCCTTGTAGGAATTCTCTGCATGCCCTGTCCATGTTTTGTAGTCATGCTTCCTGGAAGTCTGATTTGTTCCCAGTGGTACAAAAACACACACCAGTGGTAGAAAATGGGTTTCTACCATTGGTGCATTTTCACACCACCAGTAACAAACATCGTATTTAATAGAAAGTCATTTTGGTGTCACCCCTCCCTGAGGTTTCATCTGGTGCAGTCTGCACTCCCTTAGTGAAACCCCTGCTTCTAATCCCCCAGAAGCTTCTGTACCACCTCAGCATCCTAAAAGCTGCTGAGACATGCTCCTACAGTAGGCTTTGTCCTTTATTTGCAGTGGCAGAGTTACGATCCCCCCCCCCGGCGCTGGAAGTGACGTCACCACTGCCGCCATTTTTTAAGCAGAGGCACAGGGTGGGTGGGAGGACCTGCCCACGCCACTGAAACGGCCCGATTCACCCCGCCAACAGCCGCTTTGACACCCGCCCGCCGTGCCACACCCGCGTGCCGCTGGAGACCCACCACCCCCTGCCCAGCTCTGTTTCTGTTTCTTTGAAAGTGCCATTCCCAAGCAGCCATGTGGCTGGATGTGTATTGGGTGGGCCTTCTTTATTCCTGGGCTTTCCCCAGGGGACAATTTCTAGTCAACCTTCTTACTGAGACTGTCATGTGCCCATTGATTGGGTAGCCAAACCTGCATGTCTAGGTAAAGGTGTGAGAGGAAATGACTAGGTAGTTTCCAATCAATCAATCAATCAATCAATCAATCCAATGACATAATCAAACCTAGGTTTCCTAAGAGCAAGCATAAGAATGCTTGGATGTGTGTGTTGCCAGGAGCCAGCGGCTGATTCATGGAAGGCACACCCACTTACTCTCTACAAAATGCAAAGGCCAGAATTTCTGGGACAATGTAAGAAGCTAGCAATAGGGACTGTACTTCTAGCTAGATGCATTTAGGAAATCAATTTTGTTTTGTGTAACAGCACAATGCCTTGGGGTTTTGTGTTTTTGCACTTAAGTAGTTACCTAGTTCCCTCTACTGGGTATTGCTAGTTATTGCATCCAATTTGATCAAGCTGTCTTTTGTGTCCATCAAGCCAAGTGCCAAGTATTTTTCATCAAATCTGCTTATATTTTTTTTCTACCCCCTTTTCTCATTTTGTTTGTTTTTTTTCCTTTGAGGCTTTCAATAAGTGAGATTATATTTTGACTCCTTGCTTGCCTAGTCTATGTTCCCTGGTAATGCAGCGGGTTGTCACATCTGATCACTCACAGGCGCTACTGTGATTTGAGTTTAAACAAAAACAACAGAGTTATGTGCTCTCCTGGGAGGATTAGACTTTTCGGGCTGGCCCCCTCCCAGTTTTCTCAGCCTTGAGGTAGTGGCAGCAGATAAAAATATCAGTCCCCATTCAGCTGCTGACTCAGTAAATCCGGGAAGTGGAGAGCAGGAAAGGGTGCACTTAGTGCCGACCACTAGGTACAACTCCCCTCACTTGGCCAGAGGCTCTTTTCAGTGGGGTTTAATTCTGAATAGGCATGCATAGAATTGCATTGTAAGTATTAAGACAAGGATTGAATGCACAGTGGCCCAGGGTCGCAGTCCTCCTCCACACATTCATACATACAGGGCTGTGGTGTCACTAACATATTGCTCTTCAATTTGACTGTAAGTTTGTATAATTGTAGGACTAGAAAATAACATTTCTGAGCTGAGGTGCATCCTTCATAACCAAACATTCCTAACTGCGAGCTCTGTATAATTATAAATAATGCCATCTTTCAAGGAAGCTTGTCAGCCATTATTGATTTTGTCATTCAGGAACCTCTACTAAGTTTCCAAGGGGGCATTGCATCCCAAGAACATAGTGTGGAAACCAGTGTCCTATTTCATCACTCTGACAGCCCATTCCAACCCAACTCCTCTCCAAGTCAGGCATAAGTGTGGCCTAAGTGCAGCCTAAGTTAGGCAGAAGTTATGCCTGAGGTAGGTCAGAGTTATGCCTGAGTTAGGCAGGCTGCAGTTTCTGTGGCCCAGCACCACCCCAGGATCCAGGCAACACTTACCTCCCAGGCAGGCAGACTCTTCTCCAGGCTCCGTGTCTGGCTCAGGCATGTGCAGGCCTCTGTCTGCATGTGTCAGCGTCCATCCATGGCAGCTGCCACAGGGTCTGTCGCAGCCCGGTCGCAAAGGGGCTGACCGCAGGCAGGGGGGTTGCGCCAGTCATGTGGTGGGCACAGGGCAGGTGACAGGTGAGCGAGGTGCCTGAGCCCAGCCGCCACAGGGCACCCTGTGCATCAGCCACCTGCTGCAGGGGAGAGTGGCCGTCCCCTCCCTCCTGCAGAAGGCGATGCCACCCCCAAGCCACGTTGAGACTGCACTGGGGGGTGAGCGGGGGAGGGAAGGGAAGGGGAGGGGGTGGGAACGTCACACACAAGGGGGGTCTCATGAGGACTGGAACTGCCTCTGACATGACTCGCCCGTGCGTTGCCTGAAGCCCTGGGCCTCCAAGGCCAGGGCAATGCCCACAAAGAAGGCATCCCGGCGTGCCTGCTGCTCTGTGCCCCGGCCAAGACCAAGAGATGCCTTGGGCTTGTCTGCTGCGAGCGTGAAGGGCTCACACAGCTCATCACACCCCCAGATGGGGCGACGACGGCGCCTCACGGCAGGCGCTCTAGCAGGTTGGGGGGTGGCCAGCAGCCATCATCAGGGAGTGGGAGGAGAGGCAGACACACAGGCAGGCATACAGGGGGTGCTGGGGAGGGGCATGGGTGGGTCAGAGACAGACAGACAGACAACAAGGCTGGTGGGAGACAGATTCCGAGAGAGGGGTCTGCAGAGACCGATAGGGACACAGGGGGCGCTCCGCAGATGAAGGTGATGCATAAACAGGCGCCTCTTATGCAGACAGACTTTGGGCGGAAGTGGCTGCATTACGGGCGGACCTTCGACGGAGGTGCCTGCATTACGGGTGGACCTTCGACGGAAGCGCCTTCATTACGGGCGGACCTTCGACGGAGGCACCTGCATTACGGGCGGACCTTCGACGGAGGCGCCTGCATTACGGGCGGACGCCCTGGCTGTCACTGTTTGCCTGCCTGAGAGGCCCCCCTGACTCCCCCCTCCCCTCTGTGCCATGGGGGTCTCGCAGCGCCCCTGCTGGGTTCTCCCAGGGAAGGCCGTGGCAGTCCCTGGATGGGACTCATGTAGGGGCTTCAGTGCTGGGGGCTGTCTGTGTGTGTGGGGGGCAATGCTTGTGTAAACACTGGGCACATATGTTTCACTGGGGCTCTGCCCAAGGGGCATCTTTATTGTTCTGGAACGTTAGCAGAGATGGCCAGGCGAGGCTGCCAGGAGTAGGCACAGCAGCCACTCAGAAAGCAGCAGCAGCACACCTGCCCCATGGACCTGGACATGCAGGCTCTTCCCCTGTGGAACCACAGCCTGCTCCATAGAAAGGGGAGGGGCAGCAAGAAGGACACCCAGGGAGGTGGAGCAGCAGCAGCGCCGGCAGCTGAGGAGGGTTGCAGGGCTGGCTCCCTGACCTCTGGCAGCATCTAGGCAGACGACAGTGGGGCAACCAGACTGCAGGCCCAGGGGTGCTCCCAGGAAGGTAGGTGGTAGTGGACGTTCCTGGGGAGACAAAAAACAAGGGGGAGTTACATGTCAGCTGGTATGTGGAAGCAGTCACCATTGACTACAAGCCAGTGTGTTGGTTGCAAAAGCCTGCAGGGAGAGAAATAAAACACAGCTGATAGGTGTGACACACATGGTCTGAGCTGCTTACCTGGGTGTAAGGAGAGCATGATCCTGTAAGGGGAAAGGGTCAAAGAGAGAGACAACAACACAACTTGGGGTCACAACCATGGCAAACCTAGCAATACTGACCTGTCAGTAGACCCTGTGGAGAAAAGGGGGGGGGGGAACAGCTGGTGTCTACATAAGGCTAACAGTTCCACACTTGTGGCATTGTCTGCTCACATGACTACAGGCAGCAATCAGACACAACAGTGGTAAAGAGGCATGTATCCTATATATCATAGCAGGCAAAGCAGGCAGCTATGAGACAACACATTGGTAAAGAGGCATATCATAGCAGGCTATGCAGGCAGCTATGAGACAACACATTGGTAGAGAGGAATGTCATGGCAGGCTATGCAGGCAGCTATGAGACAAGACATTGTTAGAGAGGCATATCATGGCAGGCTATGCAGGCAGCTATGAGACAAGACATTGTTAGAGAGGCATATCATGGCAGGCTATGCAGACAGCTATGAGACAACACATTGGTAGAGAGGCATGTCATGGCCGGCTATGCAGACAGCTATGAGACAACACATTGGTAGAGAGGCATGTATCCTTCCTATATTTCTAAATGCAAAGAGGCAGCAGTCAGACCACATGTCAGCACAAAGCCTGCTCTTACCTGCTGGTGTTGTTGCCTGTGGGGGGGGGAGAGGGGCTGGGAGAAAGACATGGGTTAGCAAACACTTGCATGGAGGCAGCTGCCCAGGCACAGCTGTAAACAGGTTGGCCACAGCCAGAAAAGCCCTCTCTGCCCTAGAGGGAGGCAGAGAGGAGAAGAGAGAAGTGGGGTGTTTGTGAATTTTGCCCTCCACCGACAAAGTCCCACTTTGTGGCTGTGAGGGACAGAACCCCACACCACGTGCTCAGAGACAGAGAGAGTGACTGGAGGTCTGGGGCTGGGCTTTTGTGGGAATGAGGCTGGGTGGGGCTGGGTGCTGATAGGCTCCCTATCTTAGGCATAACTCTGTCGGTTTCCAGACCTAGCAGGCCCAACTCCGTCCTAACTCTGACCTAACTCAGGAGTAGGGTGTTAGAAATTTTCAGGAGAGGGCTGGCTTAGGTAAGGTAAAATGGCTCCTATGGGTCTCCTCGAATTTGGGTCCACCTTTTTGGTCGACCTAAATTTTGTGTCAGCATTTGTGTTGGAGGGGGCGTGTCTGTGCTTGCCAGGGTCTGGAATCCAACGTTAATTGGTTGCCGCCCCCGTTACACCCACGGTCCGCCCATGTTCCGCCCACTTTTAGGTCAACTTTAGGTCTGACTTGTGCTGCTTAGCCCTTGGGTTGGAATGGGCTGTTCTTAGTCCGTTGGTCGTAACTTCGACCTAACTTTGACCTAACTTCGCCCTAAATGGTTGCTTTCCAGACCTAACTTCGACCTAAACGACTTAGGCTGACTTTAGGTCTGACTTGGGCTGCTTAGCACTTGGGTTGGAATGGGCTGTGAATGAAGTAGGGATTTTTCTTATGCGTCTGATTTTAAGTATACACTTTCATGCATTGTACACTTTGACACATTGGTCTTTATTGATTTTGTAATGGAATGATCAATATAAAGCAGATCTGCGATCTAAGACTTTCATGGCTGGCAGAGATAAACAAACTCACAATTTCCGGGGTCAAAGACCCTGGTCTCAAAGAAATAAAATTAATTTCCAACATTTTGTTCCAATTGTGTGGAACTTCGTCAGGGAAGTTGCCTGTGTGTATGCTTGCAGGCACATTCCATGACAAAGTTCCATACAACTGGAAAGAAATAGAAATGAATTTTATTTCTTCGAGACCATTGTGAGTTTGTTTCAGGCAGGTCTGTTTGCATTATATAATTTTTAGTTTCAAAAGTCAATCAAGAACGCAGAACTTTCTGGTTGTGCTGCTGTGAAGAAGAAGCTGGGCTACGGTTCTGTCAAACTGGAGCTAGGGAAAGTGAGCACCTGTGAGGTTAGATTACATCCTTAATAGGTTGGTTTTCTGTCTTCTAGAGCAGTGGTTCTCAAACTTTTTAACACCGGGATCCACTTTTTAAAATGACACTCTATTGGGACCCACCTAGCTTTACAAGACTTTAAAAAAGTGATCTAGAAATAAATATATTTATTTATAAGTAAAGAGCTCAGCTGCTTGCAGGGTAATTAGCAGCTATCTTGCAAACTGCAGGAGCTCAGCTCTTTGAAGGGCAATTAGTAGCTATCTATTTTTTGAATAGCCTCAGGGCTTGTGGCAATTACTTATCTGATCTTTCCATCACCTGGGACCCACCAGAAATCAGGTCGCGACCCACCAAGTGGGTCCTGACCCACAGTTTGAGAAACACTGTTCTAGAGTGTGAAAATTTGGTGTGTTTAAAACAGGGGTGGGGAACATCCAGCCCGTAGGCCGTTTACGGACCCCGAGGCGATCCAATCCAGCCCGCGCGAGACTGGACTCGAGTCCATCAGGTCCGGCCCGCGCGAGATCCAGACCGGAGGCTCCGCGCTCACCTCGAGCTGCCGGCGGCTCCGCGCGTCACCTCGGTGCCTCCTCCTTGCCCGGCAGCTCGACCCCTTCTGAAAGCGGAGTTTCCGTACAGGTGCAGAACGCCGCTGAGGTTAAGAGACTGCCCTCTTGGCCTCAGCAGCGTTCTGCGCATGTGCGAAAATGCCGCTTTCAGAAGGGGTCAAGCAGCCGGGCAAGGAGGAAGCACCGAGGTGACGTGCGGAGCCATCGGTGGTGGCAGCCTCGGAGGTTGGCAGGTCGGCGGCCTCGACTAGGCCGGCGGCTCGGCCCGTTCTGAAAGTGGCGTTTCAAATGCCACTTTCAGAACGGACCGAGCTGCCGGCCTAGGTTGGAGGAGCGACGCGCGTCGCCTGCGGCGGCCTTGAAGGTAAGGAGACCAATGGGGGAGGGGGTGCGCGTGCAAAAGAGTTGGCCAAATTTTCAGGGGCGCCAAATTTGCGGGGAGGGTGCCAAATTTTCAGGGGCGCCAAATTTGCGGGGAGGGTGCCAAATTTGCGGGGGGGCAAAAAAAATCAGCCGGCCCAACGGCCGGCCCGCAACAAATTTTCCCCATGGGAAAATGGCCCTCCACCGCAAATAGGTTCCCCACCCCTGTTTAAAAAATTAATTCATGAGCAGTTCAGCAGTGGGACAAGCTGCCTAGAACAGACTATAGAATCTCTTTTCTTGTAAGTTTCCAAGTAAAAACCAGCCATGTATCCGCTAGGAATGCTTTAGATTTAATTATATTTGATGCTCTGTTGGCTTTTAGAAAATGGGTTCTGGGTCTTTTCAACAGGTGGGTCATGATCCACAACTTGGTCATCCTTAATCTTAGCGGGTCATACCAGCACTTTTTGTTTGTTTTGCAGGAGATAAAGTAGTGGGAGAGGGGATAAAAAGAGCTTTGGAATTTCAAATGTCTAACTAGATTCTTTTCAGACCTGTAGTCAAGTATTATTATTGTACTGTATTACATTTATATCCTGCCCTTCCTCCAAGGAGTTCAGGGCAATATGCATGATTCTCTTCTCCCATTTTATATCACAACGCTGTGAGGTAGATTAGGCCGAGAGAAAGTGACTGGACCAAGACCACCTATTGAATCTTCGTAGCTGAGTGGCGATTTGAACCTGGGTTTCCTTAGTCCTTGTCCAACACTGACCACTGCACCATGGTGTTTTAATTGCAAGTAGGTACCGGAATAACGGAGAAATGAAGGCCGAAATCATCAGAAGGGTCCAGAAGCTGATAATTCCCATCTGAGCTTTAGGGGAATAATAGTGACAGAGCCAGAAGAACTTTGCATCACTTAGTCCAATTTCCTTTGTGAGTCCATCTGAAAAACAAAAAAGAGGTTGAAAATGGCAAATATACTCTGTTTTATCCTCTTTTCAAAAGTGGAGGTGGTTTAAGTGGGTTTCCAGTTTCTGTGCTTTGTCGAACAAGTAAAATGGCATTAAAATGATTGGCAGAAACGTGCTGACAAAGATTGAGACTGAAATTAGAGCTTGTGGAAATAGATTTTCCGTGGGGGGAAATAAAGATGGAGAATTCATTAGACATAATTTTTTGCTTAAGCTTAATTGACTGCTAGAAAGCATCTAGCGCTATAATAATGGTGTGTAAATGACTGGAATATATAGTGCTCAAAGCTTACAGTAGAACTCTGTGAATTTTTGAGTGTTGACCAAAAGTGCTAATGAATAGCTTATGAAAATGTAATAGGGGAGAATACTCTGACAATATCTGAGCCCTGTAGTGAAGAGAGACTGGCGCTAGAGCAGGCGGATTCAACAGGTGGGTCAGGACCCGTGTCTGTATTATGACTCAATCTCAAGTGGGTCATAGCAGTGCAGCCAATGCCACACCATTTGGTTTTGGGGCTCAGGTCTATACAGTTTGTAGCCAAGGCTAGGGGTCTTGAATGAGGTAAAACCTGAAGGATTAGGAGAGGTGGCTTTGACCAAGCCCCCCAATCTTTAGTGGGCCCCCACGTTTTCAAGAAGCCATCAAGATACAAAAACATACAACTAATATGAACTGGAAAGATGAAGCGGTGTATTTACAGTTTGGGTCCAAGATATTTGAGGGACCGCCTTCTCCCATACATTCCAGCCCGCTCTCTTAGGTCATCTGAGGGGGCTCTCCTGCGGGTACCACCTCTATCGCAAGTTAGGGGAGTGGCGGGTACCACCTCTATCGCAAGTTAGGGGAGTGGCAACACGTGGTCGAGCCTTCTCTGCCATGGCGCCACAACTGTGGATCTGATAACCACCCCCTCCCTCATGACTTTTCGGCGAGGGATCAAAACGTTTTTGTTTCGTCTAGCGTTTGGGTGATGGGTTGTGGTCTGCCTCCTGTGTCTCAAGATGCTCTGCCATGCTGCTTTTGTGCTCCATACTGTCCCCCCCGGTGGATTTTATTGTTTTTAAATTTAGTTATGTATTGTTTAAACTTATTTTCTGTATTTTAAATTATGTATTTTAATCTTTGTTGTAAGCCGCCTTCGGCATAGGAAAAGGCGGGATATAATTTTTTTAAATAAATAAATAAATTAAATTTAAGTAGCACATGGCTCCCGATATTAAGCAAGACCAGAACGTATTAAACCAACGTATGATAACGTGCACGGTCCCTTTAATTGACAGAACCTAGAGATTAACACCTGATGAGGATTGCTGGTATAAATATCAGTTGTTCCAAGCCTTTTTGCTACCTCAGTGAGACCTTTGTACTCCCTGGAGCTTTTTTCCTTGAGAAGGTTTGCCATAGACTGCAAACGAAATGTTGGGAATTATTCACATCTTTCTTTTAATTATTTTTACATCGTAGCAAGAAACCTGGGAACTTTTGGTTTGGAAAGTGCAGTGTGTCTGGCAGAGCAATCCTGCGTAAGAATCCGCTGTGGGCAGGCTCCAGCTCGTCCGGAGGTATACTCGGGGAAGGGGACGCTCGTCCCCTTCCCCGAGTGTAAATGGTGCTCGGGGGAAATAAGAGGAGGAATAACTGGCGGAAATAAGAGGAGGCCATGTAAAGCCACCTCTCCAAAGAGTTCAGGTTTTACCTCATCCAAGACCCTTCCCCCTCCCGGGGCCGGCTGGGCCTATCGGCACCCTCCCCCCCCGCCCACTGGATCCTTACGTGGGTCTGGCGGCGGCCTGGCGAGGGCTCCGTCAGCGGAGCAGGGGAGGCCGGCCTTCCCTGTTCAAGAGTCGTTGCAAATGTGCTTTACGGCACATTCACGATGGCTTAGGGTGGCGGAACACTCGTTCCGTCACCCTGGACTTACACAGGATTGCGCCATCAGGCAAGTAAGATGTTAATATCTCGAGTGGAGTTGCACAAAGAATAGTTTACTCAACAGGTTAAAACTAACACAGGGTAGTGGTGTTCAGGGAGTTGTTTGATGACATCAAATCAACTGTGTGGTGATATGGTGAGTGTGGCAAGAACTTTCAATCTATGTCTATACAAACAGCAAGGCACTGCTTTTGCAAACACTGGTGTTTCCCACAGTTTTGTCTAGTAAAGCAATAGGAGACCTACTACGGTAAGACAAACAGGAGATTTCAGATGTGGTATTTCTTGAAATAATTAGTTACTTTAGGACAATATCAAGCAAGTGGGTTGAGAGAGTCTTGGAATGAAAAACTGATTTCTCTGCAGTCGATTAAAAGAAATCGGGCAACATTGGAGGGATCTTTAAAAACATAAGATATAGGATAATTTCGAGAGCAATATGCCCAAGTGTGATTGGTGGCTTAGCATTCTTATTTGGACTCCTGGCTTCCTCTTATAGCTGTAATCCTGTGTGCACTTGGATGTAATTGAAATGCTCATGGGATCCAATATGTTTGTGCGCTGAACTGTATCTGAAGTATTATCAGCTGATAGAGGGTAGGGAAAAGTCTAGAGAACGTCTACCCTGAATAATACACAAATTTGTAGAACAACTTGGCTTGTGCAAGGTTCTGGATAAATAGCATGCTTAATGGCTGCAGCACATCAGCTGTATTGTATAGGTGCCTGTGGCTCTTATTATTTGGGAATAATTTGCATTTTCTAGTACTAAAGTCCTTCTGGATCCTCCAATTAGACTGGGTGCCTTTGTTCATAGGTTCTCAGTTTTGTTAGTTTAACAAAAAAGTTTTTTTTTCAAACCTTAAATCATATTGTGCTTGTTTTTACATGACTAGTATTTGAACAATACAGTGTATAAAAAACTAAACCGTAGGTCATCTTTTATCTTCTAGAGTCTTCAAAGCAGCCTTGAAAATTCTGGGGGAAAACAAAGTTGCAAGGCACACTTAAAATTGTAAATACAAAAAATCCTCCACTCTCCTGAAAATGGCAGACATTCAGAACAGTGATTTCAGCTCAGTTAATCCACTTGAATTGTTTGAACAAGTAACTGCACAAGGAGAAAGAGTCAGAGCATTAAAAGCAGAGAAAGCATCAAAGGTAATCTTATTTAATTATCTTATTTAATTAACATTCAGTTAGTTTTCAAAATGCTGCTATTAATACTTTGTTTAGAAGGCCTAACCAAAGGCTTTCCAGAAAAGTTGAATTTTGAGGAGAGATTGGGAATGGATTGAAGCGAGAAAGAAAGGGATCTCACTGTAAAGGAATACTGCCATTGTTGTTCATAATACAGTATATTTGCATAGTACTTTTCAACAAGAAAAGTTATTTAAGTTGTTGCATAACAGAATAATTGAAAATATGGTTCCTGTCCCAAAGGGGCTCACAATCTAAAGAAAGACAAGAGAGACATCAGAAACCACCACTGAGAGGATGCTATGCTGGGATGCATAGGGGCAGTTTATTTTCCCTTGCTAATGATAGGAAAACTACCACTTTAAAAAAAAAGTACCTCTTAGCAGGGAGAATGCTTCACAACCCTTTCTGTCAAACACCCTTCAAGAGCTTTTCTTTTAAGCCTCACAGTGTCCCACATGGTAGGTAAATATTTGTACTCCCTTTGCAAGTGGAAAAGTGGAACGGAATCTTTGAATAACATGCTCAAGGTTGCACAAGCTGGTCATTTGTCTTGTTTACACAAAGTTTTGAGAAGCAGCTATTTCCTTCTTTTTTTTTTCCTCTTGGCCTTCAAGGTTGCAATTTATAAACATTTCGTATGTATACTTGACTTGAGCTGCGATCATCTACTTGGGAGTAAGCCCTACTGAACTTATTAAGCTTTACTTCTAAGTAGACTTGCCTAGGATTGTGCCATATGCCATACTGAGTATTCTTGTTTGCATAATGTGTGTAAGTAGATGCTGGAAAGACTCTACAGTTCCATTAATCTGAACATTATTGCCCTTTTTTTTGTTTTATATCCCAGGACGAAATTGATGCAGCGGTTAAGTTATTGTTGTCATTAAAACTGAACTATAAAACTGCAGCAGGTCAAGAATATAAAGCAGGGTCCCCTCCAACAGGTTTCACTCCAGTCAGTAATGGTGCAAGCGAAGCTGACGGTGAAGATTTTGTAGACCCTTGGACTGTACAAACATCCAATGCAAAAGGAGTGGATTATGATAAACTTATAGGTATGTGCCTCTGTCCGTTTTTTAAAAATAATTTTATTTGAAATTCAGTATTCTAATAAGAACTACTTGAAGACTTTTTTCATGCTTTGTCTGTTCCTTGTTGTGATGAACATGAAGTGCTCAAAGTAATAGTCCTGCTTTGCACCCCTGGCATCTTCAATATGCAGTTTTTAAGATACCTTATTATATGGCGAGTGTTGATAGTTCCCCTGAGAATGAATCAGTTTCAATTGTTCTTAGACCTCATGCCATAAAGACTTCCCAACGCACACAAACTTCTGTAAGCTTGAGTGTCTGCTCCCTCTGATTTAATTATCAGTGAAATCTCTTCTGTGTGTGTTCTTTTAATCTACCAGTAAGTCTTCATAAATGTCGGCATATATATATCCTTCCATGTGAGTCTATGATAACTGTCAATGCTCCTCAAAGATCTTGGTGGCTGGAACCTGCTTTTCACACACACACACCAAAAAATAAAACATGCCATGTTCAGCAAATTTGAGGAGGGGGAGTATGACTATGCCTGCAGGCAAGCCCCCAGTCTCAATGAGCCCACTGGCAGCCACACATTCCGTTTTTATGAGAAAAGGGTAGTGCCCATGTGTGCCACATGGGTGGGAATATACATCCCAGGATTTATCTTGGGTTCTTGTTTCTGTGGAGTATGCAAGTGCTACCTTTTCTCATGGAAGTCCAGTTCACAGCTGCTGGGGGACATAACCAATGGGCACAGCCCCATTCACCACATTTACTAGAATGCACAGAGGTTTTGTATGAATAAAGCTTGGGTATATGAGTACAAGAATACACAGCACCACTGGGGTATCCACTATGGAACACTGAATGCCAGTGTGGACTTGTTGGTTGGACATGGGAGATATTGGTTCCTTTTACTTCTTTGCTATATTTTGAAGAGAAGATAGATATAGCAACTGGAAGTTAACTGCAAATTCCTTCTCTTCAACCAAATTGATTTATTTAAAAGACTTGTATTCTGCCCTTTGCCCTCCCCAAACATTGGGACACCCAGGATGACTTGTAACCATAACATTAAAATACATAAGAAACAAATTGCAATAAAATCATTTACAAAAACAATAAATGAAACTTTAAAAATCACAAAAAGCACAAGTAGATTACTAACCAGGAAGAGCAACCAACATAAACTAAAGTGGGAAAGCTAACTGGAATAAAAACGTTTTTAACCCCCACCAGAAGGCCAAAAGGGAGGGCATAGATCTCAACTCAGCTGAGAGGGAGTTCCATAGTATTGGTGCCACCACAGATATGTCCCTCCCCATTGTTGCCGCCAATCTAGCCTCAGCCATAGGTCACACCCTGAGGTTGGCCCTCCCAGATTGACCACATTGGATGAGCTGGTTCATATGGGAGAAAGCAGTTCCTAGGATACACTGTTCCTAAGCCATGAAGGGCTGTAAAAGTCAAAAATAGAGCCTTGGATTGTGCATGGAAATATTATCTTCCTAGCATAATCTGTCCTTTGATAATGCCTGTTCTTCTCACTCTAGCGCATACTTGTCTCTTGAAGGTGACATGAGGAGCAGCCCTCCCTAGACGCCTAGTCATTCACTTATATGTCACCCTTCTCCCATGCTGGACCTGCAGAGTTCCCAGAGTCTCCCATCTAAGCATTGACCAGACCCAGCCCTGATTAGCTACAGCAAGGTTCTGCCTCATGTACCACAAGACCAGACCTTTGTTCTCTCTTTTGGGTATCTTGACTTCACTCTGCCTCCCTTACAGCTGTAAAATACAAATATTAACAATTTACTTGGCAGAATTGTTTAAATACGTTAAGGTTCATAGGACATTTTGCAACCAAATGCACTATAGAAATTATTAGAAGTGATTATCCACAAAGTTGTCCTGTTCTTCACAGTCGGAAAACAATTTAACGCAATTACCTATTACTTTAAAAGTCTGTGTTAAATAGCGCCATGTGCTCTCAAGCCCATAATGTTTCCTATGGAAACATTTTACTGAAGAATAGGTAATGTCATGAGACAACTTTGTCTCTGTGGAAGGCTTTTTGCTTCAATCCTGAGTACGCTAAGAAAGAAGTACTGGTATTTATTTACTGGTATTTATTTTTTTATTTTATTTATTTCCCGCCCTTCCTGACCGCATACATGGTTCTTCCACTCCCATTTTCACCTCACAACAACGCTGTGAGAGTGATTTTACTGAGAGACTGACTGACTCAAGGCCACCTAGTGAGCTTCATGGGTGAGTGGGGATTTGAACCCAGGTCCCCTGGTGTTAGTCCAGCACACTCCCTACTACACCACACTGGCTATGATGTAGCATTTAACTCATAATAAACATGTGAAGGATCTTACCATATGTCTGGTGGCTTTTACTGAGAAGTGAAAAGCTTAGTTTGAAAAGGGAATCGGGGCCCTGTATTTACAGAAGAGTACAGATTATAGTTGAACATTATGTTAGAATTCAAGGGTGGTGACATCCTATGACATGTTAAAACCTTTTCCCCTTTTGTTTCTTTGGGATCATGTTCATATGGCATATTTTTTTACTCTGGTGATTTAACTAGCAATCTGTATAATCTCTCAACACTTTGGATTTTTTATAGTCCGGTTTGGCAGTAGCAAAATTGATAAAGACCTCATCAATCGAATAGAAAGAGTTACGGGGCATAAACCACATCACTTCCTACGGAGGGGCATTTTCTTTTCTCATAGGTGGGTATGTTTTGTTGGTGTGTGTGGGGGACTGGGGTCTTCAGGAAGGTGTGGGGAAGATTCCTTGCACTAGCATTTGTTCTGCAACTGCTTCTCTGGATGCCACCATATGTACATTATGTAAATCAAAGTGTTTTCCTTGAATCGCAAATATATTTTTGTTTTGCCTTTTGACAATTGTTTTCATTTCTTTTTAAAGAAGAGCTTGACTTCAGCGAAAGACATGCTTTTCTTTTTCTTTTTCTTTTCTATTTTTAGAGATATGAACCAAATTCTTGACGCATATGAAAATAAGAAGCCATTTTACCTTTACACAGGCAGAGGCCCGTCATCTGAGGCAATGCACGTTGGCCACCTTATTCAGTTTATTTTTGCAAAGTAAGTAACTCCATTCTTAAGACCGTTTACTTCATAGCATATACAGTCTGCCTGCATCTTATGCAAGGGTTACGTTCCAGAGTCAGCTTCTAAAGCTAAAATCGGAAAAACTGTACTCAGAATTACCTTAAAAATCCCTTACATCTGAAAAATATGTAGTGTGATATTAACCAGAGTTTAATTAACCAGAGTTTAATTAATGAGCGAACTCAGGAAGATAGTGTAGGACAGGAAGGCCTGGCGGGATATGGTTCATGGGATCACGAAGGGTCGGACACGACTTAACGACTGAACAACAACAACAATTAACCAGAGGTTGTTCATAGCCATACGATATTACCATGACCAGAGGTTGTTCAAAGCCATATGTTCCGAAAAACGATCTTAGGCATCTGAGACTGAGAAGATGACTTTCCAAAGGCCACCCAATCCTTAGTTAATCCACCATAATCCTTTAATTAATATGATTTCACCCAGATCAGGCACTCCGTGTTTACTCACGATTTAACTAGAGAGCTCACTCTGCAACACTTTAATTGGTTTCATTTTTTAGGTGGTTACAAGAAGTATTTAATGTCCCTCTAGTCATACAGTTGACTGATGATGAGAAGTACCTTTGGAAAGATCTGACAATTGAGAAAGCTTACGAGTATGCAATAGAAAACATCAAGGACATTATAGCCTGTGGATTTGACATCAATAAAACCTTCATCTTTTCTGATCTGCACTATATGGGGTAAGGCTTTAGGAATTCTTAGGAAAACTGCATGATCAAAAGTCTTTAGTTGATTCCTATGATCTTCAACATATCCAGCAACCTCCACAACGTTTTTTCTTTTTTTAAACAAAGGTATTTGTTACTTGTGTATGTAATATCTTAACTTGAAAAGTTTATGGAGAGAAAGGACAAGAATAAAAAGAACCCGTAAACTCCATTCACTCTTCTATTGAAAAAGAACTCTATTAAAGAATAATGATTTCATTTGGAGAACCATTAAAAGTTTTCACTTGATCATCCAACGTTTGTCTGCCTTGGTGTTGAGCTGCAGGGAAGAATCACGTGTGTTGATAGGCGTAGTTACTATTTAAGCTCCAGTAGGGGGAGCAGTGCTACAGCAACTCCTTGAGGTTATTTCAGCTTTAGAGGAAATAGCACCATATCAAAAGCAAAACAGATCGTACGTAGAATGCAGTTAGAACATAAGAAGAGCCCTGCTGGATCAGGCCAAAGGCCCATCTAGTCCAGCTTCCTGTATCACACAGTGGCCCCACCAGATGCCTCAGGGAGCACACAAGACAACAAGATACCTGTGTCCAGTTGCCACTCCCTTGCACCTGGCACAGAGAGAACCTACACCTACAACCAGGAGGTTGCTTATCCCCATCATATAAGTTGTGTGTGTTCGTTTTACTGGTCAGTGAAGAAGTTGGACCTGTATTTCCATAGAGTTTTAACATTCCAGGGATTGTGGAAACTATAAAATAGAGCACCATGATGCTGCTCTTTTTCTGACTGCACTGGCCTGAGGTGCTTCGTTAGCAGAATTGCCTCCCTCACTGTCTGCCTTTTGTTTTGGCTTCGTTACAGTTTAGGGAAGCAGGATGAAAATTAAACATCTGTTTACAGAGGCCTCCTGTGAAACGTCTAACCCCAGTTGGAGGCAAATGACAAGACTTACAAATAAGCCTTGTACTTGTGCCATACACATGTGGTGTCTATTGACAGCAAGTTTTACCATGAGCTGCAAACGTTCAGCATGTATATCTTAACAATCTTACTTTAATCAGCCATTCTAATTGGCCTGGGATATTTTGGGTTTTCCATTTGTAACAAACATCTCAGCAGCTGTGGGCAGATTCTGTACAGTATTGTTATCATGGTGATCTTTATGGCCACACTAGACCATTAGGCTTGTGTGTATGAATGATTTGACTTAACACATTCATATATGCCCAGGTTAAACATTGAAAGCATGACTTGCAAAAGTGTGGCATCCCTTTTGTAATTCTCCCCCCCCCCTTGGAATAATTCAAGATAAGGTATTATTATAAAATATTGTATAGAGAGGTGTGTTTTTTGTTAAGCTAGCTTGCTGTGGCCTTTGTAATAAAGTGTTCCCTTCAAAATATTACTTGATGAATTCTCTTTAAGGAGAAGTTATTTGTATAATTCTGAGTACAATATGTCAAAATCCCATGTTCCTGGCCACCTCCGTTGGAACTTGCTTGCAATGTAAAGTACGGTAGTTGCATTGTAATGTAAAAAGAAAACATGAACCCGAGTACTCTCTGGAAGACGGTCTTTCCCCTATCTAAATTTTGGGTTCTGACCTCCCCCTTTTCTCTGGCCCCTTCCTCACCTTTTGCAGGATGAGCCCAGAATTCTACAAGAACGTTGTTAAAATTCAAAAGCATGTCACGTTCAACCAAGTGAAGGGAATCTTCGGCTTTACGGACAGTGATTGCATAGGTGAGTTCCTGATATGTTTCTAATAACTCAGTTCAGTGGTCCAGCTGGGCATGATGCAGAAGATCTCTGATCAGGATCTCCCAAATCCTTTTAAAGGATCAAAGATGCAGTGGTACCCAGATTGGATCAAAACTGCAGTGCTAGAAGAGGGAGGGTTAAGCTCCTTTCCCCATGATAATTGCATGATTAAGTCTCCCCCCCACCCTCCCCAGGGAGTTGTATGGTTGTGTCTACTTGGAACCAAGTTACTGGAAACAAGAGCCCAGTCAACATTCTCTCTCAAACTGGGGCAATCTCTAAAAGGCTGCTCCCCAATCCTAGACGTCCTTAATTTATTTTGTTGTTTTTGCAGCTGAAAGCCCTTCAGAGCAGCTTACAAAGCTAAATTACAGTGCAGTTTTAAAATGGTTTGAAATAACCAATAAAATATTAAATTCCATAAGTTACATCTCACTTAAATTACAACTGTGGAAGTAACTTGTTTTCAACTATGAACATTTGTGTTACAGTCTAAGATGGTGAGGGCAATTAGGGGCCTTGGAGGGGAGGGTGGGGTGAAGCAGGGCAAGCTTGGGGGGCAAGGGCAAAATTTGGGTATAGGCGAATAGGGGCTTTGAGGAAGTGCAGGGGGAAGTTTGCACAGCGTGCTTTGTGCATCGCAAAGGAGGAAGGGGTGATCCTGACCTAACTGCCAGGCATCAGAGGAGGCTTGGGCCAGCTTGCAAGGCTGGATGACCTTTTCACTGCTGAAAACAATATCACAAATGTGTGTTTGTGTCTTTCTAGGAAAGATAAGTTTTCCTGCCATTCAAGCTGCTCCATCTTTTAGCTTATCGTTTCCACAGATCTTTAACAATAGGAAGGACATTCAGTGTTTGATCCCGTGTGCCATCGATCAGGTACGCAGCTGTTTTTCTCAAGTTGTTTTAAACCATATCCATCCTCTTCATAATACCTGACAAAATAGTTGGTATAAATACCAGGGCAGGGTTGGCTCTACTGTGGTTTGGGCGTTACTTGTGGCTCATTGACAGTTCACCTGGGGCTCTGGCTGCCGGGGTCAGGTATGGCCCACTTGTTTTGTGGCTCCAAGCATCCCCCCCTCCAAGATGCCAGTGGACCAAGCAATACCTGCTCCCTGCAGCCAACCACTGAGAGCAAAGAGGAACCATCTGGAGAAAGAAGCCACTGAAGTGGAGTGGGTGACAGCGTACAGGAAAGAAGGGGGGGCATTGCTAAAGAAACATGGAGGGGGAGGAAATAGGTGCAGCAGCCCTGAGGTGCATGTAGTGCTTCATGAAAAGGAAAGAGAGTTGACTTGCTGTCAAACGCTTCAGGAGAGGTATGGGCAGCGTTGAGAGGAGGGGAGAGGGGAGAAAGAAAGCATGCTTTGTCTACAGTCAAAAGCAGAGGAAAAAGAGAGGGGGCTATCAAGGCATAGAGAAGGGCAAGAGATCAGCCCAGTATTACCACCTTCTGAGTTTCTATGTCCACCTGACAGCAATTGGTGCAAAACTATGCAGGTTTCTTCTCCATTCCTTCCATCTATGCTCTGCAGGCCTTACTGTAGGCCTCACCTAGGCAGAGGGAAACGTTCTCTCCAATGCAGAAATTGTAATGCTCAAATGGATCTTGTCCAACCCGTTGCCTGCCCAAACGTATCGTACATCTCACCGTCCTGCATTGGACCCTTTGTAATCTGATTCCGAAGCTGGCTGTGCCATTCAGTCCCACATCTAATCGATGTTCTACAGAGTTGGGCACATCCCAGAACTTGTTTAACTTTCCCTTTTAGAGATTCAAAGCCTTCTCAAATGTTTCCTTCGAGACTCAATTTTTTTTCCTTCTGAGAATCAAAGCTTTCTATCCTGTAACCTCTATATTCATTGAATCAATCGCCACACAGTAATCATGGTTCTAGCAAAGAGGTAACTATTAACAAAGCTTTGTTCTCTGTATGCAATGGTAAGTAGCTATTTCAGGACTTCATAAATATTTAACTTTTGCCTTAGCTCCTTGGACAGATTTTACTTAATCTTCTATGCTTTTTTTTTTTCTACTAACAGCAGGAACTCAGAGCTGCCCATTCTGTCTGCTAATCCTTTCCTGTGCATTTTCCACAAGGATAGGGTTGTGCTTGCCCTTAACTCCTCCTTTATCCCTAAGGCTAAGATATCATAAGAACATAAGAAGAGCCTTGCTGAATCAGGCCAAAGCCCATCTAGTCCAACTTCCTGTATCACACAGTGGTCCCACCAGATTCCTCAGGGAGCACACAGCCAACAAGATAACCTGTTTCCTGCTGCCACTCCCTTGCACCTGGCACAGAGAGAACCTACTTCTAAAGCCAGGAGGTTGCTTATGGCTTGTAACCTGTGATGGTCTTTTCCTCCATGAATCTATCCTAACCCCTTTTAAAGGCATCTAGGCCAGGTGCCATCACCACATTCTATGGCAAGGAGTTCCACAGATGAATCACACACTGGGTGAAGAAATATTTTCTTTTGTCCGTTCTAACTCTCCCGCCACTCAATTTTAGTGTGTGTCCCCTGGTTCTGGTGTTGTGAGAGAGGGAGAAGAACTTCCCTCTATCTTTTGATATCTTTTGACTAGAAAGCTGAAGTTAATCCTGCCCAACTTTAGCCAACACTAAACATGCTCAGGGACAGGCTTGGTAGTCTTTCGACATTCAGAGAACTCCTGAAGTTCATGTCCAGAAGACCATCTGTTGTTCCTCCTCCTTTTTTATTCATTTGTCAGATTTGTACCCCCTGTTTTTAGCCATCAGGTCCTCAAAGCAATTTACAACCTCTTAAATACTACTTTAACTACTTTCAAGGAGCTAGAGTAGCCAGCTGCTCTTCTGCTTGAGGTTGCCTCCATTGGTAGGTGTGGAAAGTACATAAAGTATGGAGCCATCTCAAAACCTCCTTAACACATTTGGTTCAGGTGTGCATTACAGCAGTCCTGAGCTCTCAAGCAAAGAGCGGATGCAAATCCTGGATGGGGAGGGGGTAGCTTTCAAACAGTCTCCCAGTGTCTGCTGCCTCTTAGGCAATTGAGTCTAGAGCTAGGAGTAAGGCAGTCTGCAATAAGGCAACCTGCAACCCCTAGGTCATCTCTCTACGTTTTCATTATACATCACAGAAGTATCGTATTTGCTTCAGCTGAGCTCATCCCCAGTCAAAAGGTTCTTCAGGAGGGGCTGGAGCATTCATACAGTGCTATCCCTGCCTTGGAAGTGTGGGCCACTTCTGTCTTGTGTCTCAGTATTGGACCACTAGTGGCAGCCATTAAGAGAGAGTGGAACATTTGGCTTACCTATGACTTCTTCCACTTATTTGTCAAGCAGGTTCATCACTTGCCCCAGCTGTTTCTCCACCCTTCCGGATTTGTCGTATTAGATCCTTACTTGTTAAAGGATTCATTCCAATTGTATTGTTAACTGTTAAGGTATGGTTAGATATTGGTACAGTAGTAACTGGCTTCAGGCAAGTAGTGGAACATGTCTCCTGCTCCAGCCCCTGGACACATGTTTCTCCAAAGAACCTGCCACCCAACAGACAGGGAGGAGAGCCTCCAGTGTCTGGACCACTGCTTGGCAGGTAAACGAGGAGAAGGAGAATTCACATGTAAGCCAAATTCAGTGTTTTCTTGGCACGGAATATGGGTATTTGTGTTTTTTGAGGAACCACAAAGCCTTGGGCTTCGATCACTCACCTTGTAGAGATGCCTAAGGAAGCGGATTAACCCTGTAGCATTTTCGAGGTTTGGATGATTGATGTTGTTCACAGTGGGATATTCGAGTAAAGGCTTAAACCAGCGCAGTACTAAACTCACAGCTATTTTCACCTTCATACAAGGCCATTTCCGTTTCTTTGTTTTAGGATCCCTATTTCAGAATGACCAGAGACGTGGCGCCTCGAATTGGCTATCCCAAACCAGCGTTGCTGCATTCTGTCTTCTTCCCAGCCTTGCAAGGAGCCCAGACAAAAATGAGCTCAAGTGATTCCACTTCCTCTATTTTTCTCACGGATACTCCCAAGCAAATAAAAACAAAGGTAAGGGAACAAAGCTCTCTCAACACACTGTGTACAAAAATGGTTGTTAGCACCTCGATTGCAGTCAGTAACTTCCCAGACCACACTTTAAAGCACCTCTCCAGCTCTTCCTTTTTATGTTGTATAATATGCATCAAAGCATGTTCTGAAGGTGACTGGACCGCACACACACACAAGGAACTGTCGTCTTCTGATCCTTTCACTTCCAGCTAAATTCACGGCAATATTTGATGTCCTAAACATCCTGTTTGTTCATCTGGCACAAGGTGGTAGCTGACGTAAATGGTCAGACCTGGTGATGTCACCTTTTCTAAAAATACATGGTAGGTTTCCATGCTTGTAAAAGTTGGCAGCCAGTAATGTAAATCAAGCGAATACATTTAATGTTCTATGAATTGCTGCTGCTGCTCCAGGGTACCAGAAATTGCTTGCTACACGGTAACACTTGCTAGGCAAGCCAAGCTTGAAATGCCCGTCTGTGGCCTAACCATTACAATGTATTCTGGCAGCGCAGGCTCCCAGTCTGCTTGGTTCTGAAAAGATACAGTAGTACTCCCATTCAACTATGTTTTGTGTCGTGTGCTCCAGCATTTGTTCTGCACATCCTGAAGGAGTCCCACCTATTACACTGGGTGTGTAGCGCTGTGGGATTTCGACAAGGAATGAATCATGAAACAAACATTTGACGGGACAAAACATGATTTTTAAGCATGTAGTGAAATACCTTCAGGATACTTCACATGCTGCTTGTCCACATGCTATGGATATATTCTGCTGAACTTGAATGCTAGCGTTTGGCAGAAGACTTAAGAGCGAGCTTCCCAGCGTCATGACTTGCAAAACTCATTTTTAGTTTCTTTAACAGAAAAATAAATGTTGCATTTCATAACTGGGTTAGAGATGAGGAAGGCATTCCTAAGAAGAATAACTTTTGCGCAGAGCTTGCAAGCCAGGCCCACTGACGATGTATATTTTTGAATCAAATGTTTGGTTGTAGCTAGAGTAACCTTTGTAGTTACTCTACAAAGTTGTAGAGCTAGTAGTAAAAGTTGTAGTACAAAGTAGTACAAAGTTGTAGTTGTAGCTAGAGTAACCCTTTGGCTTGTGGGGCTCTCTGTGCTTTCTGATGTGGGTGTCTCATAGCCCAATCTTGTCTACAATTTAGACTGGTGGAGCACTGCTCCGCCGGTCTAGGGGTGTCGCAAATGTGCCGTAAAGCACGTTTGTGGCACCCGGTGAGTAGGCAGCGCTGACACTGGGGCCGGCGCCGCTCTACTTACCCTAGATCTGGAGCTGCACCCACCAGAGCAAGTACCCGCCGGACTGCAGAGGGGAGTGGGGAGGGCGGAACAGAGAGTTCGGGGGGGGGGGAATTAGTCAGCCAGGCATGGGCTGGGGGAGGGATTTCGGTGGCGCACTCCGCCAAATCCTATCCCCCTTCCCAGGCCTGGCTGTTGTTACACGCGTCTCCTGGATTTGCATCAGCAAAATGGCTTGCGCACATCCAAGAAGACCCATTCGGGCGGCTGGGGCTTACACCAGAGGACGGGAACAAACATTCCTTTCCCCTGGATGACCTCCCAGCTGCCTGCTCTGCACTCTGGATGCAGCGGAGGCTGCACTGGTCCTGCTGCATCACAGGGCACAGAGATGGAAAGGATTGCGCTGTCGGTATATTGCGTGAGTTATGCAGAGCACACAAGTATCTTCTTCAGGATGTTGCCAGTACACTTAAAAGTCAGTGCATATCCTTACTTGCTTGGGCCACTCTGTTTATGGCATGGTGAGACCTGGGTTATGTGAGTGAAATGATGCGAGTATAACCCTGCAGTGGGGTTGGACAGGGTGACCTCTGGACCTTTCCAGCCCTGTGATTGGAAGAGTTGGTCTGCAGCATTCCTGTCTCACGGAACTTACATAATTTATTTTATTTATGAATTGAATAGTCATTGTACAATCAACAGCAATAAGAGCACTGCTGTATATTGAAAAGTGCTACAATTATACTACCTTGAAATCGTTGTCTTGCTCCAGATCAACAAGCATGCCTTCTCTGGTGGTAGAGACACAGTTGAAGAGCACCGGCAATACGGGGGCAACTGTGACGTGGATGTGTCTTACATGTACCTCACCTTCTTCCTCGAAGATGATGACAAACTAGAACAAATCAAGCAGGTAATTGTGCTCTGTTGCCTTCTCTCTGCAGGAATTGCCACCATAATAGAATTTTGTAGTGTAGTTTGCACTCTTGAATAGAGGGTTTTTTGGGGGGGTGTACTCGCAGGGGGGGGAGGCTAAATCTACCAGAAAGTTCTTGTGTGAGCGCCATTGAAATAATAGATGCAGCATAAGGCTAATGTGGGTGGAAGCAAAGATGGTAGCCAAAAAAAAGCTAACTATTGTGCTTTTGCCCGAATGGCTTTTGCAATTTGATCCTGTTTGTGCATGCCACTAACGTTTTTGTCTCTGGATTTGGCAACGTTGGTAGTGAATTGAAACTTTCTGGTATGCTCTGAGGCTGTCCAAGTAGGAAAGAAGTACAGCCAGTATGCAAATTTCTTGGCAAAATTGCAGACTTCTAATTAAGGCAGTTTGGCATGGCATTTGCATCCATCTTTCACTCAGAAGTGTGCATTAAAAAGAATGGAAAGATCCATCTACTGTATTGTAACCAATAAGAGGTTGCTCATCTGTGCAACAGGTTCCAAATATGTGTCCTTAGTGTTAAAAGGCACGCCATAGTTCATCTAATCAAACCAGATATCCTAAGACAGATACAAATCAGTTCTCGTTATCCACTAGGGTTAGGTTCCTGAAAAATCTAGTGGATAATGAATTAGCGGATACCAAATCATTGAGTCTATGGGGAAAATAGGGTTAGGTTTCAGGGGACCCTCTTCGCCATACACCATATGAACATTGTGAACCTGAATGTTGCATTGAAGTTTATGGGTTGGGTTGCAGTGCATTATTGTAAGCTACTGTGGAAGCACTGTTGTTGAAGCTCCTAACACCAGAGTTTAGCATCACATCTGAACACACCCATAGCCTGTAGCAGCAAAACCAACAAACAGCGCAACCCCTCTGCAATTGTTGTTTTTTTGGGCAAAGATCTTATCCCTTAAGCAGCAGCTTGGCAGGCAGAAATTCAGCAGGCAAAGTTTTGCCTGCTATCACTCACTGTATCTCCATGCCAGAAAAAGCTTCCTTCCCCTGTTAAGTTTCTGCTTGGCATGGATTTCTAAAATCTAGTAAACAGAAAAGCCCTGCCAGGAAGGGAAACTGGGCAATCTTAGGGTTAGAGAGTAATTCAACAATTTGTTTGTTGAAGCCTCGTTGTTGTTTCAACCTATGTTTGTAGCCTCCAAAGGAGGCAGTTTGTAGCCTCCTGGCTGCTTGCACTTGATTGCACTTCACTTTGTTTGCACTTGTAGAGTGCAAACTTCGTAGAGTTTACTCCACACTTTGTGGAGCTTTGGTGATTGCAAGAGAGTACAGTACTAGGAGGAGCCCATGAGGAAGCTGCAAAGTGCTATGGCAAAGAACGATCTGCATAGAATGATCTGCAGAGAGCTGCAGTCGCAATCTGCAAAACGCATCTGCATACAGCAGTCACAAAGAGCAGTCGTAAGGAATGATCTGCAAACAAAGGGAAGTGTACACAACTGAAGGCTGCAAGCAGCCAAGAGAACAACAAAGGCTGAAAACAAGGAGTCTGCAAACGACCCACAAAAACAAGGACAGGGAAAACATGATTGATTAATGGTCCAGTACGAATAATGGCCCCCACAAAAGACGAGAACAGACTGTGAATACAGAGAGGTAGGGGGCAATTCTGCCCCTCCCAGATCGGCGAATTTGCGAGTAGTGAATTTGCATTTAAAGAGAACTGACTGTTCCCTGTAAAGTATCTAGTTGCACAGAAAGGGATACCTTAAGCACAAAGAGATACTTTTAAGCACAAATTAATGAAGGCGGAAAGCTGTGTCTTCCAAAAGCCTTGGGAGGGCTTTTTTCCAGATGTTATTGGATATGACTGTTGACGTACCCTTGGCAGGATTATACAAGTGGAGCGTTGCTGACAGGAGAACTCAAGAAGATATTAATTGATACACTTCAGCCCTTGATTGCAACTCACCAGCAAAGGCGAAAACAGATCACAGATGAAACGGTGAAGGAATTCATGACTCCGCGGAAGTTGACATTTAATTATTAATTCTTCGAGATGTGCATGTTAACTTATCAGTAAAAGCAGAGTACAGTGGACTGATATTATCATAGACTCTCACTTTATGTTGCCTCTCCTTAATTATGTACAGACTGCAGTCAGTGTTGCTTCTAACACATTATTGGCAAGTTATCCTGAGTCAATATCAACAACTGCTTAGAAAAAAAAACATGAAGCGACTGTCTGTTAGAATTCAGAAGAACCAAGCATTAACTATAAACTTTATTGGACCATAATACAGGTTAGTGGAACAACCTGATTACCTAGAAAATCTTTATTGTCAACAGAGGATCTCGTTTCATGGAACATGTTTTAAAAAAATTGCTAAAATCACATGAATAAAATTTACATTTTAATGCTTGATTGTATTGTTGAGAATTGTTAAGTGTGTTTTTATACTGGGTCAGTGTTCCTGTTTCAAAGATGAACTGAATTGTTCCATCCAATATATTTCCCACACACACCCTGGCTCGTTCAAATGAAATTATCATGGACTCGATTGTAATATTGCCTTCTCAAAGTCGTGGTGTAAAATCGCTGGTGAGTTTTATAAGTACGTTAATGTCTCCGCAGTTAAAACATAAGATGGATACTTTTGTGAATACAGGTGGGCCCCCATATCCACTGATTCGCTATCCACGGTTTCAGTTATCCACGGATCGTGGGGACCCCCCCCCCCCAGTCTTTTACTTTTTTCCCAGTAAGCTTCGTTTCTTCCTTAAAGAAACAGGAGAAGCAGCGTCTGGCTGCTTATTACAGGCAAGTAGAACGAGACTAAGTACTAGAGAGGCTCTGCAAGGTTAACAGAAACCTTGCAGAGCCTCTCTAGTACTGGGTCTCGTTCTACTTGCCTGCAATGGAGGCTGCTTCTCTGTTTGTTTTTAAGGAAGAAACAAAGCTTGCTGAAAGAAAAATAAGAGCTGAGGGGGCAAGCATGCCTGCCTGCAGGGGAGGCAGGGTGGGGGGGCCCTCAGGAAACCATGGAGGGGGCGTTCGCTCTTATCCACGGAGCGGCCTGGAACATATCCCCAGCGGATATGGGGGCCCACCTGTAGTGCCTGGCAGTACTTAACTGTTTGGTAGACTTCGAGCTTTGACAAACCATGCTATGTACTTTTTAAAATTAGAGTCTAAAGCCATGTCAATAAATATATAAGATATCAGTAAGAACAAGCATACCTTGTTCTTATAGATATATATTTCTTCACATGGCTTTTTACCCGTTAGACTCTAATTATTTTAAAATTGCTGCTGGCCATGAGAGTCTGAAATCGTATTTCATGCTATGTACAATTCCAGATTTATAAATGGGAAAGTAATAATTGCTGTTTGTTTCTCAGGGGCAAGATGAAATGCTGGAACAGTATTGCAGCAAAGGCAGTATATAAAAGTACAAAATACCTACTGATACCAGGAAGTTAAAAATCCCCAGGGCACGCTGTGATGTCAGTGACATGGCTGCCAAACAAAGGTCATCTTTGTTGGTATTATCTATGTTTATATTAAATATTATCTGTGTGTGTCTCCCATTTGTCAGCAAGAATTAATCTACAGAATATGTTCTTCCCATTGAATTGTTCCTACGCAACAGGTTTGCAGTTTTGCCTGAAAACACAGCTGCCAGTTTCCATTATGTTTTTAAGAAGTGAGGATTAGACAGTCTCAATCCACAACTCGTCAGAAATCTCTCTTGCACAAGTCTTGTTTAAATGAATGGGATGCACTGGATGTGTACTTCAATGAAACAACAATATGTGTAAAGTTGGAAATCGAATATAATAATGTTGAGTACTGTACGTGTGTTCTTTTTTGACCTGTCCTGGGCCAAGCCAGATGAAAATCTGTTCGTATAAATTTCAGTACTTTTTGGATATGTTTCTACAGTGTAAAGGTTGAGTGTGATGGTAGCCTAGGATTGCTCCCTGCTCAAGCTGTCCATCACACAGTGAAGCTAAATTTTGCCCTTCGGTTTCATTTCTGCCGTTGCCACTCACACCTTGTATAAGGGCCTGCCCTTAATGACCACACAGATACAGATGAATTAAAGCACCTGGAAATCGCTTTAAATTTCTTCCCGAGGCAGTTCTGAATTTGTGGCAAGCTGTTTGGAAAGCTGTGTCAACTTGCAATCTCTGTTTGCCTGCCACTGCAAAATCGCCTTACATGCGCGCGCGTGGTGGCTTGGCCAGTCTGGTTCTCTGTAGGGCATCTGCAATGGTGTCGCTGAAGGTGGGGCGGAACGCTAAATTCCGCACCGCGCTGACCCTTCGTTACTCCCCGGCATGAGGAGGCCCCGCACCCTCTCCTTCGGAGCCATTTAGTGGGGCGAAGGCAACGCGCAGAGAGTCTCCTGCGCGTTGCCTTCGCTGCACTCAATGGCTCCGAGGGCAAGGGGGCAGGGCCGCCTTGTGCTGGTGAGTAACGGGGGGTCAGCGCAGTGTGGAACTAAGCGTTCCGCCCCACCTCCAGCAACACTACTGGCCATCTGCTTCACTTAGAACAGATTTCACCACAAGCTGGAAACTGACACGGGAGTACATTGAAAGCTGCTACAGCGCAACCTGGGTTAGTCCACCTCAGGCCATTGCATACGTGGACTCTGCTGGATGAAGCTCCTTGTGTGTCACATTTGTCCTCTGGTTTCTATATTGTGTATCGTTGAACCACCATATTTCAAGAGATCGGCTTTTTCTTTCAGGCTTTGTTGCTTCTCTCTCCCGGTGCTCTGTCTTTAAAGATATTGTATCATATTGACATGTTGGGGGGGGGTCTGTCTGCTTTCTAATGCTATTGAAAATCAGTTCTCAGACTTCAGGGAACGCTTTCCAAATTGACTGGTCAGTCAAAGGATTCTGGGGCACATTTTGAAGTGTACACTCAGTTCCCATGTAAGTACCATTGGGCCTCATCTTTGGCCACTGTGAACTAAGCATAGCCTAGAAATCTCCAAACCTCTTGCAACAACGCATTGCAGAAAAGATCCGCACTATGGAAACTAGGGACAGTACAACTGTGAGAATGACAAATCTAAGCTGTGACATGTTCCAGCTTGACCCTTCAGGAAGGCTGTGTTCCTGAGATCTCTTCGCCACGTCAAACCCACTAAAAAAAACTGCTTAAGAAATTGGTTCACCTTTATGACAAGCAATATCCCTCAACCAGCTGCTTAATGGAAGTGCTTGCAGTGTAGAGAGTTGCTTGGGAGTTTTTTGTTAGTGGTATTTAACCCAGGGTGATCTGTCTTCCTTTCATACTTAAGATTTTAAAAAAGCTGAAAGTTTTTCCCAACCAACATAAGCCTGCAGCAGGGTTTTCCTTGATAAAGGAAGAGAGGGAGGAAGGAGTCTGGGCTGCCCTTAAAGAGAACAGTGCACAGTAAAGTAAATGAGAGTTGCGCATGTGATATTACACACGAGTTGTGTGGCTCAGTGGGTCCCAGTCAATGTATTTTTAGACAACGTTTTGGATAGGTTTTAGTAGCAAAATCTTAATGTTTGCATATGGCTAGAAACGTAAAGATTTCAGCCTTGATAGTCCCTAATGGTATGGAAAGGTGGGATATAAATAAACTTGCCTATAAATAAGAGCGCATTCTATATACAGAAAAAGTGGCATTATTGACCCAAGAGTGAACCTGAGAGATGACTTCTAAGTATTCCCCATTTTCCAGTGCAGCTACTGCCAGTTATCTCAGGGCTATACCCCTCTCTTTCCCTTTTCCATCAATGTGCCAGGTGAAAAGAGTACTGGTGGTGTGAATGCTTTAATCCAGAGTGTCAAATTCCTTTTAGACACTCTCAGGAAATACAATTATTCTTGCAGAACTTGTGAAGACGGCATCTGGGAATGAATGAGTTTGTGCAATGGCATAAGTGGAGTAGGGTGAAAAGATAAGTGCAATTGCTCAACTATTCCTCATAAGGTAACATTGCTCTGAACTGAAAGTCATTAGCCTCTTACACAAGACATTCGTTTCTGCAGCAAGTTGTTATTTTCCTGCAAAGTGAGTTTGAGACCTGGCCTGTTGAATATGTCTTCTTTCTGCCGGCTCGCCTTGAGCTTTTTGTACTTATCAGGAGCATAGCTGTGTGTTGTTTAAGTAACAATGAATCGCTCAGGGTCAAGGCAGTGTTTAGAACATCCAACTCCCACGTTCACAAATCCAAATCTCTTTGGATTTCGTTGTGATTCTGCATAGGCACTTGCAAGTCGGCCTGACTCCGCATTGGGTATAAGCTGGTTACTCAGCAGAGTTTGAGGCCAGTGTTGCTGTGCATCCTCAGCATTCCTTCCAAGAGCAAATTTGGGGGGCCAAGTGCCTGTGAGTTTGGGGCCACCCCAAAAGAGGCATAAACAGAGGGACAGGGCTCTCTAGGTGTGCAGAAGTATATTTTGTTTGTAAATTAAAAGAAAAAGTTCCCCCACCTTTCTTCCTATTTGCTAAACTTTATATATACTGTATATATTGGTGCAGGCCAGCGGGTGGCGCAGCGGGTTAAACCGCTGAACCATAAGCTGTCGATCGAAAGGTCGGCAGTTCGATCCCCGCGACGGGGTGAGCGCTCGTTGCTTGGCCAGCTCCTGCCAACCTAGCAGTTCCAAAGCATGTTAATGCAAGTAGATAAATAGGTACCGCTTGCGGGAAGGTAAACAGCGCTCCGTGTTCCAGCTGCATGCTACGCGCTGCGGCAAGGAGAGTCACGCCGGCCACATGACCACGGAGGCGTCTTCGGACAACGCTGGCTCTTCGGCTTTGAAATGGAGATGAGCACCACACCCTAGAGTCGGACACGACTGGACTTAATTGTCAGGGGATACCTTTACCTTTTTATATATTGGTGCACTGGATGAGAGTTGCAGTCTTACAAATTAATTTTAAAAAACCAGCATCATTAGTGTGGAAAGCAACCTGTGTGTCTTCTCTTCCTCTGTCCAGAAGCATTTATATGGCAGGCTTATAGTGTAAAGATTTGATATTTTCTTTTATTATCATTATGAACCTTAACGCCCTACGGCTGCACACTTTCCTGGGAGTAAGCCCAAAATGGGACTTACTTCTGAGTAGACATGCTTAGGATTGCGCTGTCCGTGGTGTAACATAACACCCTCACACACAAAGAGACTGTTCTGTGCCCTCAAGTGCTTTAAATGTACATTTTGACCATGGCCAATGGGGAAGAAACAAGGAATAAATACGAACAAATACAGCCATGCAGGTAGGCAGCGTAACTATTATTAACCGTTTCGATGCACATCTTTGGCTTGGGGTCATTTCCACCCCCACCCCTATTTCACAGAACACGTCCTTGGAAGAAAAGGCGGTCAAGTATTTCGATAAGCGAGTGCCTTCTAAAAGGAAATGGCTGCTCTTGGATGATGGAACAATATGGCCTTTACTTCATCAAGCGTTCTCCAAGCCTCAGTACAGCTTCGTATATAAAGAATACCATCATGTTCGTAGGAAAAGCACGCAGTGAGTTTAGTCCAAGACCTTTGAAAAGAACTCTCACTCCCTCTTCTCGTATGCTCTCCCGGGCACAGTGTATTAATCCAGCGTATTTAGGCTGACCCTCACCATCTGCTTGCATCCGTGCTTTAATGACATCCATGGGGGTGGCCATGCCCCAGCCCAGTACTCCAGCACAGCCTCCGGAAAGAAGCACGGCCCACAGGTCTGCAAACATTAGGATAAATCATGTTAATTGTCATCAACTTCCAATCCCTATAGTGTCCAAGCAAAGAGCCCAAATTCATTGATCGCATTATGATGCAAAGTACCGTGTTTCCCCGAAAATAAGACAGTGTCTGCAAGGCTCTGCAAGGCCTGCACTTGAGTCCTTCACGATGGAGACGACGTGCTAGAGAGACTCTGCAAGGTTGCAGCCTCCTTGCAGGCCTTGCTGGCCTCTCTAGCACATCGTCTCTTTGGTGGAGGACTCAAGTGCAGGCCTTGCAGAGCCTTGCACCCTCGGGAAAGAATGAAGCTTTAATCGATCAAAGTAAGGGCCGGGGGGATGTGGGGGTGCCGGGGGGGGGGGGTTGCGTCCGTCTGGCTGATGATCCTAGCTAGGTCTTATTTTCAGGGGAGGTCTTATATTTATGAGTGCCAGCAAAAATCAAGCAAAAATGCCAGTAGGTCTTACTTGCGGGGGAGGTCTTATTTTCAGGGAAACGGTAGTTTGATGCAGCTGTTTTAATGAAGATAACAAGAGGGTCCCACCTAAAACCTCTTAATCAAATAAAGCTGTCCACCCTCATCTCCCATGACTACCACCATCACAAATGAGCTTCTGGAACCAACGTGCTCTAAATGCAATGCATGTCAGGATGGAAAGTAGACTGAGAGCTCATCTTCTGGTTTGCTCTTGAATGAAAACTAGTTCCCACGAACAGCAGATGAGGTGGTAAATCTGTTTCTGGACCATCTCACTTCCAGTTGTAGATGGGCTGCATCACTGAATGTTCATCATTCAACAACAACAAAATATGCATGTAGAAACAGGGTCATCAACCCTCCAGGATTCAACTGGAGTTGACTTTCCCTATTCTGTTTGTTTTTCACAGTAGTGCTCTCCCACACGGCAGTGCATATCTCCCATCTTTTAATATACAGTAAACGGGCTATCCCATCCCTTCAGGGGCAAGGCAAACCTCTGCTCACCCGCCACACCCCGACATTGCATGTACACCATGTATGGTCACCCTGCTTCTGGAGCTAGTAAAAGGCTACAAATAAAATTCACTTCCTTTTGTCCATTTGGAAAGCTATTCCTCCCTGCTCCACACCTTCTACTGACTTCAGTGGGCCACTCCCCTGTATGTTATGTGCACCTGGTTGCAGAAAGAGCTGCATGACCGTGACGTGGGAAGGTGGTGCCTTATAATGAGTCAAGCCCTTGGTCTGTCTAGCTCAGGACAGGAACATTGACAATGCCTGACAGCAGCTCTCCAAGGTTGCATACAGGAATTCCACCACCACCACCACCCCGCGCCCCACCTGGAGATTGAGACTGGGAGAGCTGGGACCTACTGCATGCGGAGCAGAAGTTCTTCCAGTGAATTATGGTCCCTCCCCCTTCCAGCCCCTCCAACCAAGACAAGACTTGGAGCCTAAAACAAATAACTTTTAATATAATTACCAAGACTTCTGTGGTCAGAATGCTGAAATTCAATATGCATTTTCGGGCTTTTAGACCACAGTCTGCATGAACGTGCTCTTCTTGAGACGTTTCATTCTGAACTGTGCAGAACATTCTCAAAGTGGACCAGTCTTTCCTTTGAGAATGCTCTGCACAGTTCAGAGCGAAACATCAGGAAGAGCAAGTTCATTCAGACCGTGGTCTAAAAGCCCGAAAATGTCGTTTGATGCTACATTTACAGCAGGGGTGGTGCGACCTGGAACACCAGTACCGTCTCTGGTCTGCTGCCTCCGCGCTACAAAAAAATACCAAAAGCTTTACAGTGCTCCTTGCACGCTGCCATGAAACTCGGAAGTCCCACTTCCAGGTCTCATAACAGCAAGTGAGGATCACTGTAAGGCAGGGAATTATCTGCTCGAGCAGGTGGGAAGTAGATCACTGCAGCTTGCATTGGTGGCAGGTTGGAGGGTGGCCCAGCAGTGATTGACAAGATGTAATTATTAGCAGGCATGGGTACAGGTAATAGGAAACCTTTGTAAAAGAGAAGAGCTATTGGTGACATCAGAGGACTTGGTAACTCAAGTCAACCAGTTTCACAAGAGAAGTTCAAACAGAATTTCATCACAGGCACTCAGGCCACGTTATTAGGCAACTTGTACAACTTGTACCAATGTTCATTTAACTTATTCTATTCCATTTTGTCCCATTTGATTCCAGTCCTCCATCTGCATATTCCATTGGAGGCATTACTATATGCACTGGCTTCTCTCCCGCATGTTATACCTGCCAAATTTGTCAGCGCTTAAAGGATATTTGAGTTAATTTGCATCATTTTTTTTTCTGTACCAGTGAACCACAGGCAAATTGGGAGATTCAGCACATGTGGATTACCTACTCAGCAGAATACAGCTGTGATGCTCAATTTTGGTGACACTTATTATTTTTACTTGTTAACTGCTCCAGGAATAGGGCTATGCTATGCATGCATCTGCCAAACAGATTTGACAGCACCTCTTGGAGAGGCAAAGGATTTAATTCAGGCAGGGATGGCGTCAGGTTGGTCAATTAGGTCACTGGGTGAGGATCCACACCTATAGAGGGACCAGGTGGCTGGGCCAACCTCTTTACAACGCCCCCCCCCCATGCCAGTGGCAACAGTAGAACAAGTCACTGAATGGACTTTCACTGCCACTGTGTCCAGCACCCCCATCTGCACTCTGAAAGGCCCCTGTGAAGATGCAGGGGCTTTGGGAAGAAATCCTATTGGCCAGTGGGGACAATGGGAGGAGGAGGGGCTGTTACCATCACCTATGGACTCAGTTCCTTTTCTTCCCTTTTTCTGTCCCCATCGTTGACTGAGGGTAATATCCTCTGAGGGTGGGATGGGGAGGAGCTGCCACTGCAGGTGCCCCTCCCCCATCATCATTGCCACCAGTAAACATGGGGGAGGGAGGTCCAGTGAAGTGTTTGGCAACCTCCAGCAACCTGGTGTTAGGCTGATGTTACCAGCCTTCCACTACACCTTTCCAGTGATGTAGACTTGAGTCTATTGACTCAGACTCAAGTCGGACTCAAGTCACATCTATGACTTGACTCGGACTTGACTCAGTGATTGTTAAAGACTTGACTTGAGACTTGGAGCCTTTTGCGACAAGTCAAATTTTATTCAGGTTTAAACCCGTTTCCCCCATTAAATAGATAGGGACTTGTAACCAAAGACTTGGGACTTGGGGGCAAAGACTTGGGACTTGACTCGAGACTTGGAGTCAGAGACTTGATCCACATCCCTGCCCCTTTCTCCTTTTCCCCTCTGGTAGGTTATCAATGCTGTCAAACTTGGCAGCTGCACCAACCATGGTGAACATACAAAGGTGCCTTGAGTCAGGCCATTGGTCCTTCTAGCTTAGTACTGCCTACACTGACTGGCAGCAGCTCTCCCGCGTTTCAAGCAATGCTCTTTCCCATCCCATATCCTATCCCGGGGATGCCAAAGGGCTGACAGTAGGTCCTTCTACATGCAAACCATGCTCTTTGCCACTAAGCTCCAGCCCCTCCCTGGTGGATGTGATTGCACTCAGGCTGCAATCCTATGCATGCTTTCCTGGGAGTAAGCCCCATTGAACACAATTGGATTTACTTCAGAGTAGACATGCATGACAGCGACGGGGTGAGCGCTCATTGCTTGGCCAGCTCCTGCCAACCTAGCAGTTCCAAAGTATGTTAATGCGAGTAGATAAATAGGTACCGCTTGCGGGAAGGTAAACAGCGCTCCGTGTTCCAGCTGCATGCTACGTGCTGCGGCAAGGAGAGTCATGCCGGCCACATGACCACGGAGGCGTCTTCGGACAACGCTGGCTCTTCGGCTTTGAAATGGAGATGAGCACCACACCCTAGAGTCGGACACGACTGGACTTAATTGTCAGGGGATACCTTTACCTTAGACATGCATACCTCAGTGCTGTTACTGAACAGTGTCATTTCTAAAGTCTATGCTGAATCTTAGTTTGCGGCACAGCAGCTGAATTCTTTGACAGGGTGGGATAAGCTAAATTGCTTAGGAAAGTACTTTAAACTGCAAATAGCTGCTTCAAGGACAAATAGGCACTTGGGGGTGACTTTTTCAGCAGTAAAACAGTGCAGGGAGAAAGCATTAACCCAAGATGGGCTTAACGTCACATACAGTCTGGCCCTCAAAACAGCCACTCACTGCATTCCACAGAAACGTTTGCTTTGAGTGACTCAGAAGAAGATGATGCTTGAAGATCTCTTCATCGATGCCTCCAGCTAGCTCTAGCATTGTAAAAAAAAAAACACATTTTCCTTTGGTAGTTTAATTGCACAGGAAAGGAAGCATTTCTGGTTTTTCAAGGCTGCCTGAGTCACAGTGCCAAAAAGGAAAATAGGAAATGATGAGGGCAACATGTTTCCCAACCTATCACTCAAAGACACAGATTGATGTCTGAAGCAATTGAAAGGCTTCAGCTGAGTTATTCAAATATAATTGCATGAATGCAAAATTAGACAGGGAGACCTTTGGGAGGCATTCTTTCACTTTTTTGTAGCATGCGATCATACAAATTAATGTAACAGGATGGGCTACAAATCTAAATAAATAGGAGTTCCGGAACAGTCTCCTTAAAAGAACCAAGGGTATCAAAACTCTATGAAATAGTTTTTTTTAGAGTTGTATGAAAGGGCTTCTCCCTTTCCTAGGGTTTCAGAATCTTAGGAAATGATTGGAGATGATGATTGGAGAATGGAATATTAAGTAGAGTGGACTAATACTAATGATACAAGAGACAAACAAGATTATGCTCAGACTCTAACAGCACAATCCTGACCAACTTTCCAACAGGGCACACACTGCATTTTGTGGTGCAGGGACAATCAGGGAGGCCTCTTTAAGGCGAGGGAACAAGGTGAGGGGCTGCATTGCGGCTACACCGGTGCTGGAAAGTTGGATAGGATTGCACTTTAATCATCACCACATTGGGGGGCAACTGATAACTTGCTGTCAGATTAATGGGGCACTCCAGGGAGTGAACCTCACTTCTCCCATATCCAGACCCAGCACATGCCCCCTTTCCCCACACCTGTTATTTGCCAAAGCCTCTTGTGTTCTGAATGGTTCTTGAGCTGTTTTCCCTGTAATCTCAGCGTGACAAAGTATGCATACAACCGCTGTGAAATGTCTATGTACTGCAGGTCGAGTGCAGAAACTAATATCTGTCAGTAAAGGAGATGGGCAAGGCTGACGTTCAAGACTTGTGAAATGGAATATTCCCACTGTCGAATGCATTTGAAAGTAGTTTACTTTCTTCACCCACCTGGTTTGTCTTTCCCAGCGGGAGTAAGCCAGTCACAGAGGACAGAATAAGTGAGGAAATAGGTTGCAGATGAATGGCAATCCCTACAAAGCAAGGCCACGGACCCTTTGTACAGACCCCCGACACCTTCTTCTTTCACTATCATCCGCAAGCAATGCAGAGCGCCTTGGTATTTAGGCTTGGAGGCAGAGAGGTGAGATGTCGTCGTCAACTGATGTGGCTCTTTCTGAATCTGCAGTCTCACTTTGGCTATCTCTGCAGGTGAGATCAGCACAACCTAGGCAGTGTAATGAAACATGGGAAGCCAAGTGTTAGGTCCCACAGTCATTCTGTCTGGCCCTTGTCAAATTCCGATGACCTACATGATGTTCCGTACATTTGGGCATATAGATCTATTATAATGCCCATGCACACAACACTTATTAAACCATCAGGTATCTAAATCACGAACGTTCCTTGATAATCAAAAGAAATGCAAGAAACACTTTCATATTGTATCATCCCTGGGTCTCAAAACTCATAAGAGGGAAGGGTACTCTGGTGAATTCCAAGTAGTCATGTAGTTAGAGCTGATGTTACCATCAAGAGAACATGGTGGAGAGGAAACATGCTTAATGATGCAAACATGTTCAGATGCAGGGTGCAAGAGACTTCATAAAGGATTATCTAAAGATTGTGACACTTTTCCTCTGTTGGAAATCATTTGGCATGTTTTAGCCGCTTCTTAATTGCACTGTTTTATAGGACCTTATGATAATTTAATTGTGCTGTAGTAATAATGGATTTGCTTTATTAATTTGTATCCCCACAGTGGGGATACAAAGTGGGGTCCCCCACAGTGGGGACCCCACTTTGGTTCAATGTGTTAGCGAAGGGACATGAGAAACGTAATAAATGATCATTACAGTATTAGCTTTTAAAGAGTTTTTGGATGGATGGTGTAGTGGTTTGGGAGTCGGACTTAGACCTGGAAGATCCAGGTTCAAATCCCCGCTCAGCCACGAAGCTTCCTGGGTGAACTTGGGCCAGTCACTATCTCTCAGCCCCACCTACCTCACAGGGTTGTTGTGAGGACAAAAAGGAGGGGAGGAAATATGTACCGGTACATCACTCTGAGCTCCTTGGAGGAAGGGCGGTATAAAAATGTGAATAAATAAATAAATAAATAAATAAATAAAATATATATTAAGCTTCCACATAAACTTTCCCTCCTTTAAGTATTTGATGATCCATTATTTTACTCTTAACCTACCCGGACAGCACCAGTAGCACATCCTGCAAAAGTTATATCCGCCTTTGATGGTTTTCTGTCTGCAGAGCCGTATCTCAATCTGCAGATGTTATAAAGGAAGTTTTTGTAGACACCAAATGAAAGTGATGAAATAAATGATGCTGATACCACTGCCATTGATACACCTCTGTAGAAACCTGGCACCTAGTTTGAACAGAAAGTGTGAAAAAAATGGAGTAAGAAGCATAAACCTAACCTTCCCCACCCAAGTAGACAATCAGAAACTGGTTCCCTTCTTTAGTTTTCTTCTAACAAACAAATTAAAAGTAATACAGTACAATAAATAGCACCTCATTGCTTCTTTTCAGGTTTTGTAGCTCAAAAGGGTATTGTTGGATAGTCTCTAGCCTAAGGGCTTCTTACCTTCAGATTTAGAGGTCTCTTAACATATATATCAAAGATGAAATGTCAGCTGTTGTTGTTGTTATAGTATATACGAATAGCATGCTCAGATGGCTGAGTGCCTATCAGACTGGAATGGGACCACCCCAAAATGAAGTAATGGTTTCTACATCCTTGGGGACTACCTAGATATGCACAGCTAAATAAACGTGTAAATTAAAATAGAAGGCAGAGGTATCCCACCCCACCTCACCCCCCCCCAAAACAGTCTGGTGAGGAATGAGCATGCTCAGTCGTTCCCCCCGCCCCCAGAGCTATGGAATGTTTAAGGTGCCAGGAAAAATGAGACCAGAACATTCTGGGACAGGGAAAGGAAATGGGTCTGTTTGAGCCTTTAACAGCTTGTAGCAGGGGTTCCCAACCTGTGGTACTAGTACCACCAGTGGTACTTCGGCTGACTGCTAGTGGTACTCGGACCACTGGAACCCCACTCCGTTGCGGTGCATTTAGTGGCTCCCAAGAAGCTCCTGCCTTTAGCTGAGCCTCTCAGGAACTCTTATAGTATCTTGGAGGTGGTCAGCCAAGTTGGAGAGATGTGACATTTGTTGCAGGTTCTACTTGTATCTTCTAACAGCAAACTCAGGTGGTTTGGTGAGTATCAGTTTGGACACAAAACAGGGTGACCCACAAATAAGGCAGTGATTTCTACATGGTCGGAGGACTTAGAGAAGCACGGTAGTCATATGTACATTGAAAGAAAAATATGTTTTTAGGAGGAAAAAAATAAAACACCAAAAGAGTCCTGCGAGCTTCCAGAATCTTTAACAACAAATGGTGTCTGTGTAGAGGGTGGGGTGGAGCTTTGGAAGAGTCTTGGTATGGGAATGGGGCTTTCTAATGCATCTCATCACCCCCAACACCATGAGCAGAAGTGGCTATCACACACAGACCACAGCCACAAGACCAACAGAGGCTCCTTTGGGGTACTTGTGTGCGCTGGCTCTTAATCACAAGTTTACCATACATACCCTTTCTGTTCTGTATGTTTCGATGATACAGTGCCATATTCCACGATAGCTGGTTTCTGTCTGGATTCTCACCTGTGAAATTGAGACAATCCGTCATACCTAGCATCTTTGGAAAAATAACTGCTAATCAGGAATGTACTGTATAACTAAAGTCTAAATACCTTTATTGTGTCCAGTGGGTAACCCACAGCAACACTAACACCACCTGAAACAGATACGTCGGATTATTTTAACATGTATGTAACTTCCAACTCTCACAGAGGACGGCACAGATTCGTCAAAGGTCCACATTTCAGTTGCTTGAACAATTCCATGCATTCCTCACTCTTCCCATTTTCATCACCATTGCTCCAAAATTGGCATTGAATATACATACAGTAGTTCCAGGGGATAAGACCTTCCTTTCCCCTGAATGGTTCTTCGTGTACATGATCCAGATCTGAGGATCCTAAGAGCTGTGCTGGTGCAATACAGAGTACGTGCTGAGCATGTGCACACCCATTCAACACATAAGCTCCTGTAGCCAGGTTCTGAAAATTGTGTTGGATGAAAGTTATGGCCAAACTATCCAAGACTGGGCTGTCGTGCACGGGGGTTATAACAGCAGAACAGAATCCCGCTGTCGTAAAATGGTTTCTGGTGACTGTTTTGTACGTGTTGTTGTTGCCATGGGCAGCGCAGGAGGCCTGCCGCCAGACTGGCAAAGGTAGGTTTGACAGTAGCGGGGGCGGAACGAGGAAGGAAGGTGGAGGGTGTTCCTGGGCGGGGTGGAGGGCGGCGAGGTAGGTGGACCGGGGTGGGATCAGCGGCACTCGCATGTGCCGATATTCTAACACCGATATCCCAACCCCTTCTGTCTCCCGGTCCGCTGTTGTCTTTACACACTTCGAACGAGGGGTCCCATGGCAGCGGCTGAGGCTTTCCCCAAGGTAAGTGAACAAAAGTCCACTTACTCTGAGGAGACCTTTCCAACTCCCCCCCCCCCTTCCATGGATGCAGAGTGCACTGCGTTGGTGCTCTGTTGGGTTTCAGTAGGAAATGGGCTGTTACTGTTACTATCAGGCTTACAGAAATGGCACTGAAATGGGCTCAGATGGGAGCAGATTGAAATAGGTGGATGGAAATTATACTTGCCTTAAACTTGCTGGTATTTTGAGACAAATGTCCCAAATGTTTTCATATAATTATGAAAAAATAAGACATTTGCACTGTTCTTTTTTGTGACACTTTCTTTACTATTTAAAACATTGGAAGATTCTAAGAAAAATGCAAACGTTTAAATAGAAGGAGTGAGATCTCTCTCTCTCTCTCTCTCTCACACACACACACACACACACACACACACACACACACACACACACACACACACACACACGGGTGGAAGGAGAAGGGCAAACAAATCACTATAAACAATAAGACAGTTCTGCATGTACATTATTAGCCTTCTGATATACTGATGATCAGAGCAGTGAAGACAAAAATAAGGTGTTTCAAAACAATGGAACAGCTTTCCTGATTAATTCGTACATGTGGAGAGCAGTAAAGGTGGTGTTGTACTGTAATTACTACTGTAAAAACATGTTCCACTTTACAGTAATAAAGGAGAATGCTGCCACACTATAATCTAGGAAAATGAGGAGTAATTAAAATGTAAAAGAATGCAAACTTCAAACGTGGCTGGCCTGCCCATCACAAGATTTTTGTACGCTGTTTATCATCCAAACATCAGTACCCTCGTTCTATTATACATCCAAGTATATTTGCAGTTCACATGAACTTGGACTTATTATGCGCCCTCATGAGCTTCATGGTCTCTGCACATTCCTGGTATAGGAATCCACTTCCGGCTAGTCTCATGCAAATGACCAACAGGTAGGGGTGGGGTCAGGCTCTTGCTGGCTGGCCCCCACCTCAGGGTGATGTCCATACATTAGGTGTCATGCTTAACATGGAGAGTTCAATGTGTGTAGGCTCGGCTTACTACACCACAGCATTAATCATACAGTTTATCCCCTCTGTACATTGAAAGAGGATGGCCAGCACGACCCAAACACATACAGACACGTTGCAAATGACCATCTTTATCAGGCTACCAAGTCAGGGCTAAAGGTGACATTAAACACGTCAGCATGTGGTGATGCTTTTCCCCATACTTGTGAGTAGCAGCCATGTGGGGCTGCCATTTGGATCAGGACCATTGTGTGGAAATGGAGAGTATTTAACCCTTTACTTATGTGATCCTGTCCTGATGAGCACCCCCCCCCCCGGCAGCTATTTAAGAAAGTGACCTTTGCCACAATTGTACTTCCAGTGTCCAATAGGTCTTGGGATCACTTAGACCAGGGGTGGCCAACCTTGCACCATTAGGGCTACTGTGTTCTTAAGAGTTGTGTAGAAGACAGAATCTGGGCAGCTGCAAGTGTTGATGGTGCTGCTAAAGCAGCTGCACCTGCTGAAATGCCCTCACCTATGCAACCATTTAAAGGGCCAGCATTCATGTTGAAAGGTTGGCCACCGAAGGTGTCAGGACTTGAACCTGACACTTTGGGCATACAAAGCATGTGCTCCACCACAGAGCTCCACCACCACAGAGCTCACGCCACGGTGCTTCTGGGAATTTTAAAGCTTTTAGACCTTCCGAATCAGTTCTATTTTTAGCGATTATGTGTTACTTACAGGCATGCTCTGTGTACCTGCCACAACGTTTGAAATATTTATTATTAGTACAGCTGTTAAAAATCTACGCACCACATGTGTTTTGTTTTGCTATCGTTTCTTTAGACTGACCACTCACAACAAGAAGAAGAATGCCACGGAAGAAAAGCAAGATATTAGCATCTAAAGAGAAAACAGCTGTCCATAGCATGGTCAAGCAGAATTCCGAAACAAAGCAAGGATGCCGCAATAATAGTCCTGACCAGTACATACAAAGTGCGACTTTGCCATCCAGGCAGTTGCTTTGCAAATGAGTTGAGCCCCACAGAGCAGCCCTCGATGTTAAATAGACTGAATTGGTGCATGCACTTTCATTATGCCTCATAATCAGTGATGTAGACTTGAGTCTATTGGCTCGGACTCGAGTTGGACTCAAGTCACATCAATGACTCGACTCAGACTTGACTCGGCGATTGTAAAAGACTCGAAAGACTCGACTCGAGACTTGCCGCCTTTTACGACAAGTCGAATTTTATTCAGGTTTAAACCCATTTTCCCCATTAAATAGATAGGGACTTGCAACCAAAGACTTGGGACTTGGGGGCAAAGACTTGGGACTTGACTCGAGACTTGGAGTCAGAGACTTGATCCACATCCCTGCTCATAATCAACATTGTCTTGGCTTGGGCTCTCTCAATGCCCATTTAACAGAGCTCTTCTGGACACCAGCTGACCTTTCCTAGTACACCAAGAGTGACAGTAAAGACTTGCCTTTTAACATTCTCCAGGGATTTCCACACCCCAGATATAGCCACCAATAGACATTGCAAAGGCCTAAAATAGTCTCAGGAGATGGAAGCTTAATGCTGCTACCTTAACCAGGGCAAAAAAAAATAAATAAATAAACAGCCACACTGTTGGTCTTCCTCTGTCCCAATGAATGAACTTTCTTTTCTGGTAACAAGGAGATATATTTATAATGTGAGCCTACGTATATTTACTCAGAAGTCAGTCCTGTATTGAGTTCCACGGGAATTTGCTCCTGAGTATATTCCAATGTATTTCTGAATTGGCTTGCCCAGTTGAAAGTCTCATGTAAAGAGCCAGATAATCTTTGGTTATTGGTAAAATAAAGTGGTAGGGGTAGGGGCTCGACAGTAGGGGCTCGACAGTAAGTCGCGCCCCGACCAACTACCGTGTTCACGAACCGGAGCGAGGAGGCCCCGCCCCTCGCCGTCGGAGCCATTCCACGCAGCGAAGTCAAACGGGCAGGGTCTCCGCGGAATGGCTCCGACGGCGAGGGGGCGGGGCCTCCTCGCTCCAGTTCGTAAACGCTGTAGTTGGGTGGGGCGCAACTTACTGTTGAGCCCCTACCGCAGGAACGCCACTGACCATACCGGGTATTCCATATACCCCATAGAAAGGAAACCATAGGAAATGGAATATTTTATAGTCCATAGATATTGCACACAATACTAGAGGGCTAGTGGGCACATAGCCCAGATGTATGGCTATTGGGATCTCCCCAACAAACAAATGGCTGGTGCAATCAGGGTGATGATGTCAAGGTTTGGTCTGATCAGACATGGACTGAGGGCCTCTACCCATCCAAGAGCCCATGAACTTTCAGTATTGGTAACAGTGGTGGCACTCAATACACCATCAAGGGTGGGCAGAGGGTGTCATGGAAGGACCAGTGCAGGTGGGGAGATGCAAAACATTTGCTCCAGGGCCCCCAATAACCTGCTCCCAGCTCTGGGAGCCATCACAGTCAGCTTGGGAGAAGGAGGAAGAGGGGCCCCTGGATTCAGTTCCTTTAATAGTGTTTTCTCTTCTGTGGGTGACAGTCGTACATGGTCCTAATTCATCAGGGGCACTGCTCAGCCCCAAGTGCTGGATGACTGGAATATTTGAGGGTTATTTGTTCACTTCACTTGGTACCTTTTGGTAGAGGTGAACTCCTTTCGAAATACAATGGGTGGCATCCCAACTAGCTCTTCCACTGTCAGGAGTTCCCTCCGGTGAACAGAAGGAGCATTTGATTTGTGGAAGGGGTCCTTGCACAAGGGGAAGATGTCCTTGCATAAGCAGAATTCTCCTTCCATTCATGGAGGAAACTTCCACTTGTGAAGGGAGCACCCAATAGGAAGCATTGGTTGGAATGCCATCCAAAATTCCTAAGGTGGCATCTTCTAACTATAGCCTAGGGTCTACAACTTTATTACACCCATGTGTGTAATATTGTAGAAAGGCTGTGTATAGTCCGAAAAAACCTTTTCTGCCAGATACTCTGGGGTATGCTTGCAGCTACTTAGGGGCATGTTGCCTCAGGTACAACAAATGTGTGAGAGAATGGAAGGTGAGGAGGAGTTACACCACTTACTTGGAATAACTCTCACATTTTGTTTCCCTGCACCGCTGAGAGAGGGGGAAGAAACCATGATGACATTATACTCTAGCTGAGAAAAAAAGATGGCATCGTACTTACAACTGTAAAGACACAGTCCTCATTCCCCAAATGTATGTCTCTGATACATTTGTAAGGGTCAAATTCCACATTTTGTTAGTTGCACGAACTCTTGCAGGCTCCTCCCTATGGCTGCATAACTGTCAGGTTGTCAAGGCACTTTTTTTTTCTTTTGCCCAGTATCCTCCTGCATGATCTACCTCCTTCTATGTTTGACTTGCTATTTAACTGAACAGTCACACGTATATTGGTTTTGCTCTAGCATGGCTTCAAACAAATCTACTAGGGCAGTGTTTCTCAAACTGTGGGTCGGGATCCACTTGGTGGGTCGCGGCCTGTCCTGATTTCTGGTGGGTCCCAGGTGATGGAAAGATCAGATAAGTAATCGCCACAAGCCCTGAGGCTATTCACAAGTCAGATAGCTGCTAATTGCCCTTCAAAGAGCTGAGCTCCTGCAGTTTGCAAGATAGCTGCTAATTACCCTGCAAACAGTTGAGCTCCTGCAGTTTGCAAGCTTGTGTAAATAGAGGGAGATAAAAGTTTAAGCACCTCGTAAAGCTAGGTGGGTCCCGATAGAGTGTCATTTTAAAAAGTGGATCCAGCTGCTAAAAAGTTTGAGAACCACTGTACTAGGGTTATACTCTACCCTTCAACAGACAGCAGGGGAACGTTTAAGACTGAAAGCCCACTACATCCTGATTTGCACCCGTCGGGATGTCAGCATCTCAGGGCATGAGGATTTTGCAGCGGAGTTGACCAGCCAAGTTCTGTCAAGGGCTGCCCAAGTCCGTGGTGGATGTCCTCACGCTCTATAAATAGAGCTGGGAGAGTGACAGCTCACATGAGCCAGTCCCTTGTGCTGTTTGCATAGAAGAACCACACAAGCAAACTCTGAGCAGAAGGCAGAGTCTACAGAAATGTCCCATTGAGGCTTGTCAGTGTTGGCAGCTCTAGAGAATACAAAGCTAATGGCTATGTCAATTTCAGAGCTTAGGATAGGTTTCAAAGTATCCATTTGCCCATTTAGAGTGCTCTCTCCACAAACAGATCAGCATTTGACTTCCAACATCTTCTAATCCTCTCCCCCATGAAAAGGCTACTGCCATATGTTTGTTCATTTTATTTAGATGGGCAGCTGGGACTGGAACGAACACATAAGTATGAAAAATGAAGCTGGGAAATAATGTCACCTTGAGCATCCCATATTTTAGGGGGGAAGGTGGGATATATAATCCTTTAAACAAACAAACCATTTTGGCCTGGAGGCCGTTTCCCCTAACCTCAGATATGTGGGGGCTAACTCTGTGTGTGCAGAGGTTGGAAAAACACTGTGTACGTTCCCAACGTCCTCTTCTTCTTTACTCGTATGGGAGCAAACAGGTGGCAGGCAAGGGGGACAGGGCCTTGTCAGTGGTGATGATGCTCATGCTGTGCAATGTAATGCCCCAGGAGACCTAACTGATTTCCTCGTTTCCTACCTTTCAGCAACAGGTAAAAGCTGAAACGATGCTATTCAGGCTGCAATTCTATGCATGCTTACTTGGGAGAAAGCCCTGCTGAATGCTGGAATGCCAACGATTCATTAAGAATACTGGTTGAAATGATCTTTGAATGTGGTTAATATTTGTTTATGAATTAGATTTCCACCCCACCTTTTGATCCAAAAGGATCATCAAGGTGGCTTACATGAAATATTACAATACAATTACAACAGATGCTGCTTCTATCCACTCTGAAACATGATACTGAACATAATCTGGCATCTGCTTGTAGTTGTTGCTCTGCAGGTTTCCTTTTGATTTTTTTTTATTGCACAGTTGGTTTAATTGTATTTTTTATCATAATTCATAGTTGCCTTGAAGGACCCTTTACGGGAAGGCACCATATTTTACTATGTAAATAAAATAAGAATTGGAGCTAAGGCATGAGCACTGAGATAACCTCTTGCCCAAGAACCCAAAAGAAAACTGGAGCCAGCTCCAGAAAATTCCATAACACAAAATCAGGAAGAAAAAACCTTCAGGAACAAAATAGTTCGAGAAACCTGCAGGCGGGAATCAACAGTGTTGTGTATTTTTTTTTTAAAAAATGCAACTTTTAACGTTCCCATAACAGTTGCATAACATATGGCACGCTGATATCTTTGTTGTATTTCATGATGACATTTTCTCCAGGGAAAAAGACATCCAAACAAATTCCGAGGCTTCCAAGTCACCGTTTATTCAAAAACAATCCCTTTGTTATCACAGTTGCCAGTTTTCAATCTTTAATGCAATCCTGCTGGACTAGCAACATTTTGCACTTTTGCAAACACATAAGAACAGTTTCAGCTGTTAAAACTTCAGCTTTAAAACACTGCCATGCTATTGGTCTCAAAGCAGCCCATAAATACAAAAGGCAGGATCCGTCCCTCAAAGGTGCAATCTCAGAGGGCCAGGATCCTCACTCCTGATGACTCAATTCTGCTGGTCAGTGTCCAGATGCTCAGGCGTATACCAGTCCTATGGTCCACCTGCAGGACTGCACCCAATTTTTACAGCATGGTATTCTAGGTTATGATAATTATTGGTAGTGCTGAGCTTTGAAATAAGGACCAGGTCACTGACATGACCAACACTAGATGCCTTCTTCCTCCATTCGCAACAATGTGGCTCTTCATAATATTCAAAAGCAGGGAGATGGCTGAAGTCATTTAAAGAGCAAACAATTTGCACCAAACATGCTTAGGCTTTTGTGGTTGGAAGATTCTGAACCAAAATTAAAAGCACCAAATCTATAACTGAACACTATAATCTATAACTATAATCTATAATCTATAACTATGGCTGCTATAGAAGTGATAGGAGCCATTACATCTGCTCAGTGCCATGAGATGAAATTCTTCCAAGCAGTGAATGGACTTTGCTCTCCTTCCAGACATTCAAAGTCAGGGAAGTGCGGTCATGCTGGCGGTACACACACAGACTCTTCCATGTGGTCAGAAACCCTGGGTTCCCAATCATGTGGAAAGGTCTATACCTGCTCAGGTGTGCACCTATAGAAACTGCATTCTTTACCTTTGATCCAGTGACTGGGGAGGGGGCATCCTGACCCTCCTCCACATGCTTTATCTACCCAACTTTTGGCTGAGTTGACACAGTCTCTTTTCTACCCAAAGACAAACCGATCAGCTGCCCACTATGATGCTTAAGCATTTCATGGTAAAATAGGGTGCTTCTGGTCTGTTTTCAAAGCTACACATAGCTCAATTGCTTTGCAAATGGCAACGGTAAAGCTCACTGGCCAAGGTGCTCATTGACATCACAAATGCCTCTCCACTGCTTCAGCATAACTAGCACAAGTCAAGAGAGGTCCAAAAACTATGAAAACTCTCCACGCTGGAGGTGCCCTTGGTTCGGAGGTTCTGGAGGTTCATATTGTCTCGGACCTGTTTCATATGCGTGTCACATATTTGTGACAGCTCTCTGGCATATTTGCTTTCTACATGCAAGGGCGAGGCAACTGGAACACGAGAAAGAATTCAGTCTTGCCATCTCCCTCCCGTGTTCAGAAACAGTGCAGTCTAAGGAGCGCTGCTGCAGCACATGTGATTCCCCCAAATGTGTCAATCAACTCTAAAGCCGTAATCTCTCAATGGACAGAAAGAACCACCTGGGGCAATTAGCTAAAGTAGGTGCCAGAGTGTGGAAGATCTGGAGCTGACACAGGTGAACTCGTAAGATACCACATGGCTCTATGATGCACTCATGTAACCCACTCTAGTAAAAATGACATTCCACACATTTCTCTAGTTCCTAATAATCACAGTCACAGCATACTTTTGTCTTGCACAATCCCACAAGTAACGAGATCATGTCCTGGCCTCTTGCCAAATTATTTATATCTGAGCCAGGCTTCGCTGAAGCAAGTCAAGAACAAACCTCAACAGTATATATTCACTGAATGGACATTTGTCAAACAGTAGTAAACAGTTTACTTCTAGTGTAAAACCTGGTACATAGGAACATCGCATTCAACTGTTGATATATTACATGAAACGAACCTACCTTGTAGAGGCTGGAAAAGGTGTAAACGAGGGCAACCAAAATGATCAGGGGGCTGGAAAACCTTCCTTATGAGGAAAGGCTACAGCATGTTATGTTTTTAAGCTTGGAAAAAAGACAGCTGAGGTTGAGGGGAGGTCTCTTTAGAGACCTTTCGGCGGAGCCTTAAGACGTTTTTATTTAGGACAGCGTTTGATGTCTGACATGGTGGGCTGACCTTTTTAACAAATGGCTTTTAACATATGTAAATGCAGGTGACCCACTGGGGTTGTTTATTTTAACTTAAATTGTTTTAATTAATTTTTAAACGTGTATATATGTATTTTAATGTGTTGGAAGCCGCCTTGAGTGCCCTCGGGAGAAAGGCGGGGTACAAATTCTTTAAATAAATAATAAATAAAATAAAATTATGCATGTTGTGTAGAGAGAGTGGATACAGAGACATTTTTTCTCCCTCTCGCACAATACAGTAGTACTTAGTAGGACCAGGGGTGGAAGCAGTTCAGTGAAACTGGTGGGAGATTTAGGATAGACAAAAGAGGGTGCTTCTTCACACAGTGTAGAATTGGTCTAATTCAGTGGTTCTCAAACTCCTACAGGGGAGTAAGGGAACCTGTAAGTTGTTGCTGACTCGACGGCACTTCCAGGGTTCTGCAGCAGAAAAAAAGGTTTTTTTCACTTACCTGGGGAGCACGCACTGCATCACTACGGGGGGGGGGGCGCGGAGCTGTAAGTGCTGCTGAAATCCGAGCCTTCCTTACACAGACGAACGAAGCAGCCCCGCCCCCTCACCCTCCCAGCCGGTCAGGGAAGCGAAAGCAACAGGCAGGGAGTCTCCTGTCTGTTGTTTTGCTTCCCTGACCGGCTCCGAGGGTGAGGGGGCGGGGCTGCTTCGTTCGTCTGTGTAAGGAAGGCTCGGATTTCAGCAGCACTTACAGCTCCGCGCCCCCCCCCCCGTAGTGATGCAGTGCGTGCTGCATCCCCCTGTAGCCCCCCCTGTAGTGACGCTAGTGGGAGCACGCCAACTCTCTGGGAGTAGCGGGGGCCCACAGCCCCCTCTAAGGGCCCCCACGCCTTAGAAGAGCTTCCAGTCACTCTTGGTAGCTACTTCCAGTTTTTGCAGAAAACCAGAAGTAGCTCCCAAATGCAATTGGAAGTTTTTCTGAGGCGCAGTAGGGCCCATAGAAGGCTCTGAAAGGTTGGTGCAACCTCCGGTAAGTGAAAATACCCCTTTTTGTGGTGGTGGGACCCCAAAAGTGCCATCGCCGATGTTGCTGCACGACGCCTCTGGACCCATCCCTGTCTACTGGTTAGAGGTGCATTGGCCAAAACCACAGGCTTCCTTCTCTTCTTCATAAGTGATCATGATTTCAGAGGAGATAATGCGCCAGTATGAAAATGATCAAATGTCATATATATGTTTAGCATCAGCTCTTTTCTGCGTCCTCTGGAACCAATGTCAAAGCTTGGGGGCAGGATGAGGGGATGCAAAAGCGCAGCAAGCAACATGGTCCAACATCCAAACCATCACTTTTTGGCTTATGTCCTACAAAACGTGCCCTCAGACCTAGTTCAGAAAGCTCTTGTTTTGAAGGGCAGAAATACTGTTTCCACACGCCCTACAATCCAGACATGCATCAACCCCTCACTGCTCCCTCCCACATCTGTACAGCTAACAGTAATCACTGATAGGCTGGGCAGTCTGAAGGGTTGGCTTCCTGAGTTTACCATGAGACTGTCAGGGTGGATAAGATACACGTCTTTCCCTGGAGGAGCACTTTCACACTTCTAGATAGTGCTGCAACGCAACGAAGCTCCCGTCTGAATGAACATCGAGTGATGGCCTCGTCCTCTAAAGCTCCCAAATCACTCATCATTGCTTATGCATAGCCTGGAAATATGTACTGTCATTCCAAAATGGTGACAGTTCCAGAAGGCCGCTTATTCCTGTGCTATTCATTCATCTATCCTGTCTAAGTTTCTTACTTCCATAGACTCCTAAGACTCACCTATTTCCTTTCTGCGTTGTGTTAGCTACCCTACCTCACTTTTTTTCCCCACCAGTTCTTGATCATCAACTCTTCTATGAGTGAGCAACTGGGGAGGGCAGGTAGGTTTTTTGTTCTGTGCATTTAAGTTTGGAAATGGAGGGTTTCCTTCTCTAGTTAGTATTACTGTGTTTGTTTGTTGCAATTTCTTAAAAATTCTTAATTTTTTTTAAATTTTTTAATTAATTTTTATTTTAATTATTCTTAATTTTAAAATATTTTTATTAGAATAAAGTCAATATATCCCCCAAATCCTCATAGACATTTAAATATAAATACTGGCTTATTATTTATTATTATTATAGTCTGGCAAAGAGATGATCCAAGAGGACCCACAACCCTGGATGAATCAAGAGCAAAGGAAGCGAGGCAGATTAGCACAGGGGTGGCTTTCATCAGCCATTTTGTTGAGGCCTCTTGAGTTCCTGACGTGTTTCCCCATACTGGTTGTTTCCAGTTCACACCTTATGGGATCAACCTGGCCTCATCTGCATCACTTTGTTGGTTGTCCTAAGCAGGACATGCACATGATCCTCACAAGCAAATTGGGGAGCATGGAAGCCATTACCTTCACCGAACTACATACCCACTACCTCCTCCCATCACTCTGCCTCCAGTGCCCTGACAATCCATAGCATGGCCATTTCTGGCACTGGGATTTGCCTGAAAGTTAATAGCAAGGAAACACAGCTGTCCCCTTTCATCAAGATGCTGCCGCCTTATTTATTTATTTATTACCTCCAATGGCTCCAGCGATGAAATCCATCTGTCCGGAGCCAGCTGCCTTTGCTTGTCCTGGTCAAAAACACTTGAGCCACTCAGCGAGAGGGGAGGCAAAACCTGGTCTTTCCAGGAATAACACACACACACACCGAATGAATGTGGTGCAATCGAGCAAGAGGCCAACGTCTGTGGCTGTTGCTTACTGCACCTCTCCCTGATGGTGAGCTTCAAATACACACATAACTGAGTTACACAGCTGAGGCTGAAACTTGGACTCGGCTTCAGGAATATGGTCAATGCTTAACTCCACGAGGAAGCGCTGAACCAGAGCAGGGGGCAGCATCCAACATGTCTCCAGCAGCACAGGGCGAAAGTTGAACCAGATGGGAGTCAGATGGTGCTCGGGGTGTTTGTTCATTGTGGCAAAGTTCCATTCCCACATTTGCCTCTTGGCCCAGCAGGGATGGATGTGGCTGAACAGCTCGAGGGGCCATTGCTCAGTGGTAGAGTACATGTCTGGCATCCAAGAGAACCCAGGTTCAGTCTCTGGCATCCCCAGTTAGAAGGACCTCAGGAAGTAGCAATGAGAAAGGTCTCGGAGACCCTGGAGAGCTTCAGACAGGACAGGGCTAACTGGACCAATGATCTGACTTGGCATAAGACAGGACAAGTGGTGCTTTCTTCACCTTTATATGTTTGGAACGCTAGTCCTGTGGGCACCTAAGATTAGGCGGTAAGTATTAGAACCCCACTCTTGAACAGCCACCTAACTCACAATGTTTCTGAAACGTGTTCTGAACGAGACTTTGGCAAGTGTGACCGCAACATAAAGGAGGAACTACAACTGTAGCTGGCTCTTCTGCACCTATTTCACAGATTAACAGCACAATCCTGCCTAAAGATACACGGCCGGCCTAAAGGGCCGGCCGCTGTATCCTATGCCGTTCCCAGGCTGCCCCAGGACAGCCCAGGAGCACCTTGGGAGAAGGGGACATTCATCCCCTTTGCCAGGTGTAAGCCGGCCGGGGCCCTATGGCCTCCTCGGAAGTATGCCCGGTTCACACCTGGCATACATTCGGGGAGGTTGTGTTAGGCTGAACCAACCTAGGCAGAAGATATCAGTGGAGCATGCCACCAATATTCCCGCCATCTCCCAGCCCAGGCTGACCAATGACCCCCCCTCCCTCGCCAGCCTGACCACGCTTCCCCACCTATGCACCGACTGGCGGAGACCCTATCTGCATCATCCGGCGCAGGTTTGATCTGCCTAGGGTGTGAGCGGTGCCGGCCTCAGCGCTGGTGCCGCTTACACCTGAGTCATTGTAAATGTGCTTTACAGCACATTTGCGACAACAGAGCAGCAAAGCACGTGCTCCACCGCTCTATTACTTATTATTATTATTAACAGTATTTATATACCGCTTTTCAACAAAAAGTTCACAAAGCGGTTTACAGACAAAATCAAATGATTAAATGGCTCCCTGTCCCCAAAGGGCTCACAATCTAAAAAAGATGCAGAAGACCACCAGCAAACAGCCACCAGCAAACACACTGTGCTGGGGTGAAAGGGGAGCAGTTACTCTCCCCCTGCTAAATATAAGAGGAGCACCATTTGAAAAAGTGCCTCTTGCCCAGTTAGCAGGGGTGGATACTTAGTGAGGATTGTGCCGTAAAAGAGTACAAGACAATGTAATTTATCAGATTTTTTTTGTGAAAGTTAAACTATGTGTGATTGTAAGTTTGGATTTTTTTAAGTGCCATTTATATACATTTATGTATTTTCTTTCAGAGTGGACTACAGTGGCCCCTTGCTTTACAATGGTAATCTGTTCTGGAGATCCCATTGTATTATGAAAATATTGTAATGTGAGCCCAATAAATATTGGTACAGTAGTTTGTTCCAAGACCTTGGAAGTTGAAGTTTTTGCCACAGAACTACGGTAGTAAGCTATTTCCCTCTCTAAAAGGTGATTCAAAGGTGCCTACTGGGCTCTTTAGGGGCCATGGTTATCAGTTTACACTATGTTGCAATTGTAAAACACAAGTTACAACGCTGTATCCTTCCCTCAATACACACAGTCACGATGTTAAAAATGCTGCTATTGGCTGAGACACAAACACTTGCATTCACATCTTTGATTGGTTTATCTATTTATTTTATTTATTTATGTTTCACATTTTTATACCACCCTTCCTCCAAGGAGCTCAGAGTGGTGTACATATTTCCTCCCCTCCTTTTTGTCCTCACAACAACCCTGTGAGGTAGGTGGGACTGAGAGATAGTGAATGGCCCAAGGTTACCCAGGAAGCTTCGTGGCTGAGCGGGGATTTGAACCTGGATCTTCCAGGTCTAAGTCCGACTCCCAAACCACTACACCATCCTGCCCCTTATCTATCACCCCCACGGTCCTGTTGATGGCAATCATGAGCCCATTGTAAAGTGAATAACTTATTTGTATAGCGGATCTTGTTATAAGACAGAGAGTTCATTGTAAAGGGATTTGATTGTAAAGTGAACCCATTGTAAGCCGAAGCTCCACTGTATATGGTAACAGATAGAATAAAACAGATTATTCATATTATTGACCCAACCCAGCAAATTGCCCTGAACGTATAGTAGGACCCAAGCATGCATGAGATGGCTGTTCTCTGGCACAATCATGCTGCTGCAAATCAGCGCACAAGCTCCAAAATATTTCTCACGTGCATGCATGCAAGGTTATCCAGTAGCTTTCTCTGGTTAACACTTAACAGTAACATGTGCCTTATTAACAAGATCTTCTCCCTTTGTCCATGTGATTCTTTAGATATTGCCAAGTAGAGTTAGAGGTGCTTCACAACATGCACTCCTTTTGAAGATTCTCCTGTGAGAAAATCCCCCTGTTGTTCTGCCAAATGCATCCTTGAGGCACCTCCGGCCTGGTGCACCTTGCTTGTCCCTGCTCTCGAACTGTGGCACAGTTGACTATGTGTTAAGCATCATGTGCATTTCTCCCGTGCTGCGAAGTATGAGTGTCCAATGTGTATTGTCAGGTCAGCCAGGTTGGCAGTGGCGTTGCTGGAGGTGGGGCGGAATGCTAAGTTCCGCACCGCGCTGACCTCTGTTACTCACCACCGGCACGAGGCGGCTCCACCCCGTCGCCTTCGGAACCATTCAGTGGGGCGAAGGCAATGCGCAGGGAGTCTCCTGCATGTTTCCTTCACCCCACTGAATGGCTCCGAAGGCGAAGGGGCGGGGCCGCCTCGTGCCGGTGAGTAACGGAGGTCAGCGTGGTGCAGAACGTAGCGTTCTGCCCCACCTCCAGCGACGCCACTGACCATGGGTGACTGCAGCTGAATCCAGATCTGGCCCATCTAGAGGCTGAACATAAGAACATGAGAAGAACCAGGATCCAGAACCTGGTTCCGATTAAGTGATCATCTAGTCCAGCATCCTGTTTGCAACTATGGCCAGCCAGATACTTTGGAGAAGCCACAAGAAGGCAACAGCCTGTGCCCCATGATTCGTCTCTGGAAACGAACCATTCAGAGGCACACTGATTCTGCCCATGGAGATTCCATGTAGCTCCCTTGGTTAACAGGCAAGATAGAGCTAATATTTATGACGACCTAAACCCCTTTTCAAGCTACCCAAGACTTTGCCCCCACTGCAGCTTCACTCCCATATAGTGGGGCACCCCCCCACAAGCATTCTATTTTAAAGACGCGAAAAGCTTCCATTAAAAGCCAATGGAAGGTGTGTTTTTTTCCTTTTTAAAATAGTGCATGGGAGGGTACGATCAGGATTGAAACTATGATGAGAACAAAGTCCTAAAGTTCTGCAAGCCCCTCCACTGCAGTTCTGCCCTGTTTTGCAGCCCCCTCCCCCAACCCCTGCTTTTTCTTTTCTTTTCTTTTTTTACAAAAGGAAGACACATACCAGGTCGCATTAGTCATTTACAGTAACATGTAACTCCCCTTGGTCAGTGGCCATCACTCCATCTCATGGGGTGGATTCCAGTAGCCAAGCATGCACTGTCTGAGAAGGATTTTCTTCAGCCTGCCCTTGAATCAATTGCTCATCAACTTCATCAAGTGAACCTGAGTCTAGTATTATGAGGAAGAAAAACTTCTCTCTATCCACTTTCTCTATACCAAATTTTACCACCTTCTGTTATGATCTCAACCCCTCATCATTTTTTTTTCAACCAAGAAAGCCCCAAACAGCATAGCCTTTCCTTATCCCAAAAAAATGCTTCAACCCCGTGATCATTTTGGCTGTCCTTTTTGAGATGTATAAAATCCTTTCTAAGATGTGGCAACCAAAACAAGATATTATGTAATACCGTATTGTCCCGAGTATAAGACGCACCTGATTATAAGACGCACCCTTAAAGTTTAGTGCTATTAAAAAAATTTAATTAAATCACTGGCATTAAATTGCAACAGCCTGATTATAAGACACACCCCTAGTTAAAAAACTTAAATTAGGAGAAAAAAGTGAGTCTTATACTCAGACCAATACGGTATATTATGATTATTCCAGATGTGGCCAAACTGTACATTAGTTGTACAGTTTATTATGTTTATAATAAGGTCATGGAACAAGGTCATGGAACAAACTGTACATTAGTTGTACAGTTTATACAGTTTAGTTGTACGGTATATTATGATTATTCCAGATGTGGCCAAACTGTACGTATGAAGGCATCATGATACTGGCACATGCTGAGATCCTATCCCCCTTTCCCCACCTCGAACCACCCCGAGTCTCCTATGCCATATACCCCTTATTCCCATAGAATCCTATGGGACTCACTGTTGCTGCTTGAGGACCCATGCTGGGTTCTTCCTTTTTTTCCCCCACCCAGTTGAAGGTGCCATGACTACTTTGGAAGTCCACTGGCTCATTAACATCCTTCCTGGATTGCAGTTAATCATAAGTGTTGGTGAGGAGGACCATTGGAGGTGCAAAACCTTTCCTTTGTTTTGTAAAAGTTGTTTTTCCCAAACTCAGGAGTCATTGATTGTGGCCACTAGCTTTGTTGTTGTTGTTCAGTCGTTAAGTCGTGTCCAACCCTTCGTGATCCCATGAACCATATCCCGCCAGGCCTTCCTATCCTCCACTATCTTCCTGAGTTCACTCATTTTCATGTTCGTTGCATCGGTGATGCTGTCTAACCACTAGCTTGGATGGCTTTAAAAGAGCGTTATTAGATGACTTTAAAAGGGGACTGGACAAATTCATAAAAAAGGAATCTATCAGTGGCTACGTACTAGGCATGATGACTATGTGCTACCTCTGGTTTGGGGGTAGCATGCCTCTGAATACCAGTTGCAGGGGTCCAATGGTGGGAGATAAGCATGCTCTCCAAGAGGCAGCAGGTGGACCGCTGTGGGAAACAGGATGTTAGACTTGATAGACCTTCAAACGAATCCAGCAGGGCTTGTGTATGTTTTTATGAAAAGGACATGGCAACGTTTTGTTTTTTGAGATTAGCTTATGCTGATTGTCACCTAATGAGATAAGATAAAATATGCCAAAGGGCTCAGGTTTCCGCTTCTTTAGAATTCAGTCCATGGAGAAAACATAAAGGAAACTGGAAACATATTTATTGTACATCTTTCTACTGCTTTATTTTATTTTACTTTTTAATCTTGTCTGGTACTCCTGGTCCATTGTCTTGGAATGGATGAAACAGTCCACGGTTTGTCAAATGTATTGTAAGCAAACCACCTTGACAGCAGAGGCAGTTCAAACAAAATCTCCAGTGCCGTGTCACAGTTTTATTTGCAAATTGCAGCAATACAGTGACTCCGGTGAACTGGCAGGTTCTAATCTTGGCCTACGTAAGGGTGGGTGGCGAAGGGGGTGGAATCACCTGGCGAGGCAGGCATGTGTGCAGCGGGATCTTCCCACCAAGCCATGAGCTTTGGGTCTGCTTCATCTGAAAGCATAAAAGTAACAAAAACTGGGGAAGCCAGAAATCTCAGGACGAATGCTAAGTTCTCTTGCATCAGTGTAAGGACAACCCCGACCAGGCATCACAGTTCTAACAAAATCACACCTCCATAGCTATTCACTCTCAGAGGGAAACTCCTGTAGGTGCCAATGGAACCTTCACCCTGGGGCTAACTGTAGGTTTGGGGGCAAGTTTGATATTTTCATCAGGGGCAGGAATGGTTCAAATTCTCCCAATGCACAGTGGTCCCGGGCCTGAGTCCCACTCCCACTCGTGGCTGCTATTTACACTTAAGTAAAATAAATATGGTATGCAAGGGTCTGCTGCTGTATCCTGTGGGGGAGTTTTGGCCTCCAAATTTGTTCTCTTGCCCCAAGGTAAGCCCACGCCAGCCCACCGGGTCTACTCAAACCTGCACCAGCAACATCATGGATTGAGCCTGGAGAGGCTAGGATTTACGGATACTGCTACTGCTGAACTCACCCCCTTCCTGGTCCCAATTCACCCTCTCCCTGCCCTTGTCACCAACCCGTTCTGCCCAACCCTGCCCGTCTCCCTCCCACACCCTACACTTACCAGGGCTAGCAGGCATCTGGAGGCCACTAGCATGTGGAGCTGCTTGCAGTGGCAGCCAGTCTGTGTGCCACATTTTGCGACTGCCAGAAAGCACCATATGCCGCCAGAACACTTGTTCCGGCAGCATACGGTTCCAATGAGATTGGGCCGTCAGTCATGTGTAGGCAATGGGGAGGAGGTATACCGCGCCCACGTCCTGGGAGAGCTTCCCAGGTCCTGCGCCTCCAGAGAGCCCTCAGCCCCCCGACCATCTTCCTCCTTTGCTTCACAGGCACAGACGACCTTTCAATCCTTCCTGGCTGTCACCCATCACATGTGCTCTGGGACCCTCCCCTCCCCCATATCAAACGTCTCTCTTGCCTCAACAACAGAGAAGTCTGTCTCAAACACTGTGGGAGAGGCCGGGATTCCTTGTGCCATCTTTTAGCTCTGGTGCACCTCTCAGGTGCTCCTTTCTCTTGGGGGGGGCCGGGGGGGATTCGTGACCAGGGCATGAAGTGAGCAGCTGTGCCATCAAGAATTGCTGCTCGATTGGCAGCACAGGCAGCTGTGGGTGGCAGAGTCTGAAATGTCGGGAGTCCTGATGCCCAAAGTGGGGATGGTGGTCAGGATGTCCAGGGGTCAATTAGTGACTGTAAGGACCCCGGACAGAGCTCTACTCTCATGTCGGTGTGCATCAGTCTGCAACCTTAGAGTCTCATTGATTGTAATGAATGCGTTTTTATTAAAATATGTATACAGTACTCCCCCCCATATCCGCTGGGGACATGTTCCAGGCCCCTCCGTGGATACTTGAAACCGTGGATAAGAGCGAACACCCCTTCCATGGTTTCATGAGGGCCCCCCGCCTTGCCTCCCCTGCGGGCAGGTGTGCGCCCCCCCCAGCTCTTATTTTTCTTTCAGCAAGCTTTGTTTCTTCCTTAAAACAAACAGAGAAGCAGCCTCCATTACAGGCAAGTAGAACAAGACTAAGTCCTAGAGAGGATCTGCAAGGTTTCTGTTAACTTTGCAGAGCCTCTCTAGGACTTAGTCTTGTTCTACTTGTCTGCAATAAGCAGCCAGAGGCTGCTTCTCCTGTTTGTTTAAGGAAGAAACGAAGCTTACTGGGAAAAAAGTAAAAGCCTGGGGGGGGTCCCCGTGATCCGTGGATAACTGAAACCGTGGATAGTGAATCCGTGGATATGGGGGCCCACCTGTATATCGCTTTCCCCCAAAAAGTTCAAACCTGTTTACAACAACAGCATAAGTAATGACTAGTACCAATGGTATCAGGATGTCGATGGGCGTATGGAAGCAGAAGTGAGAGGGTCAGGCACAGGATCATTTTCTTTAGCATTGACTGCAATTGCATTTCAACATTTCTGACTTCAGCATCTGGCATCAAATATGTGGGGGCAATTTAGGGTCACTGAGTTAATGGATAATGACCAGTTCTCTGTCAATAAGTAGGTAGACAGGTAAACAGTCAGGAAAGAACTACTTAGAAATAAGGTTTCCTTTTTGAGGTTTCTAAAAGTAGTTCTTTTATTGATTACATACTGTATGTCTCCACCCTTTCTCCAACAAGTTCATACACTGATCTCTTCACTTTTGTCCCCCCCAACAAGCATGTGATATAGGCTGAGAGAGAGTGACCAACCCAATGTCACCCTACAAACATCAAGGGTGTGGGAGGATTTGAATCAAGGTCTCCCCTGTCCTAGCCCAGCACTTCAGCCACTGGCTAGAAACCACCTTCCTAGCTAGAAAATCACAAGCTCTATGTGGAAGCACAGATTATTATAAAGTTTACTGGCAGGCTTGGGGGAAGACCAACTGTGTTTACGTTGGTTAAAATGTGGTGTGTGTTTTCCATTTCTTCCTCAATGCCTTGAAAATTGTGTGTGTGTGTGTGTGTGTGTGTGTGTGTGTGTGTGTGTGTGTGTTGCCCACACTGCTGCTGTGATAAGCTTAAAAAACAACAAGATCTGACATTTCAAAGGCTTGACAGAAGAAAGCCATTAAAAAGGATTTTCAAAACGTATTCGTTTTAGAAAAGGATTTGGGTTTTTTCCTTTCATTCTTTTTTTCTTTTAAGATGCAAGATGAAAGGTGACTAACGATTTTGGAATGCTTGGACTTGGCAAGACGAGGAAAGGCATAAATCTCATTGCAATCATTGATGCAGCTTAAGGAAAAGAGCTCAGTGCTGCTGCGGAGGCACAAGCTCTGCAGGCAGGCCCAGAATCAATGCCTGACATCTCCAAGAAGCCCTGGAGAGCCACTGGCAAATCAGTGCAGACAATGCTGAGCTAGATGGACTAACAGGCTTAAACATCAGTCTAAGGCAGCTTTGTATGTTCCACACTGCCAGGCTAGCAGTAGTTCAACCAGAGCGTTAATCCACCTTGAAGCATGGGTGGCAAGCCTGATCCAGCTCCCAGAGCAATTTTATCTGGCTCTTGGCAGGCCTACCTAATTGTAATCAGGGTATGGCAAGACAATTGCCCACAATTTCACTTGTAGGGAAAAGGGGGGGGGGGAAACATATTTTCAAGCTGTAAGAATGAGATATTCCACACTGTAACGTTGCATTTCTCTTCGAGGAATGTTTGTAACATATAAAGATGCACATAGAATGCTATGCCTGTGTGCTTTGTAACTGGGAAGCAGCAAGAACCATAATTTTATTGTAGGCCTTGACCCAGTTTGTGCTGAGAAATTAACTTCTGGCATTGGACCACTGTCTAGAGCAGGGGTGGCCAACCTTTCGAAATGAATGCTCCTGGCCCTTTACTGGTTGTATAGGTGAGGGCATTTCAGCAGGTGCAGCTGCTTTAGCAGCACCGCCAGCAATTGCAGCTGCCAAGATTCTGTTTTCTACACAACTCTTAAGAACGCAGAGGCCCTAAGTTCTGCCATCTTTTGTTTCTCATGTTTGCACCCAAAATATACATTTTCAGTCAGTTTGTTTCCTTTATTTTCCCCCTGGTACTTAGTAGGATTGTCACCCAATTAAACAAATCTTGGTGGTGGTTAAGAGGAATATATACATGCTACTTTTCAACAAAAAAAGTTTGCAAAGTGGTTTATAGAGAAAATCAAATAAATAAATGGTCCCCTGTCCCAGAAGGGCTCACAATCCAAAAAGATGCAGAATGAACACCAGAGAACAGATACTAGAAAATACACAGTGCTGGGGTGAAGACCCCATTACATATATGAGCCCCACCTGAAAAAAAAATGCCTCTGCCCCAGTTAACAGTAGTAGTTAAGCAAAATTTGTAGTTTAGGTTTGCATAAATCAGCATACTTTTGGGGAGCAACCCCAGTGATATCACTTCTGGTTTGCCTGATCCAGGAAGTAAGTTATCTTTCTTCAGAGCTCTGTGCATGAAATAGGGCTTTCCTGCCCCCCTTCACCACTGTAGCCTCTTCAAAACCCACTTGAGCATCAGGGACCCTCCCGGATGGCAAAGGATGGGATGTGGGGCGGGGTCTGCAGCAGGAGAGGAAATTTGGCAGAAATGAGAGCCGTGGTTGCTTTGCACAAGTGGAAATATCTTTCTGCTTGCACAAGGTACCTTTGGAAATGACCCATAGTTCGGAACAAAAAACAGCTTGCTTTCTGAATCACGCAAGTCAGACGTAATTTATGTCCCACTAATTTCAATGGGGTTTCCTCCCAAAGAAAAATGCAGACTTGCAGCTTTACAACCTGCTGGGTAGAGCCTGGCCTTGAGTGTGGGACAGACTAGTCATTCCTTTTCCTTACCCATGCAACACTTTTAAGTAGGGTTGGTACTCTTGAGCAGTCCTTGAAGGTTCAGGGCCACCAGCTAATTGCTGAGGTGTTGGTCACAATCCCATGCGTCACCATAGGGTCCCAGGCCTCTGAGAGAAAGTTCCCACTTGCAGATGGGCCATTATGTGGAACAGGATGCTGGACTAGATGGGTCTTTGGCCTGATCTGACAGGGCTTTTCTTATGTTTATCATCAAAGATATAGATGCAATTAGTCAAAGGAGAAAAAGATAACAGTGAACACACTTTTAAGTGCCTTGTACAGATACATTCTGTACATAACACACTAGGCATACATAACACACTAGGAGGTAAGTCTGGCTAGGGCAGGGCCAAATCCTTCCACATAGTTACAAACTGTGAAAGCAAACTGAAACGGTGGTGTTTATTTTTGGGGAAAGGATTCCAATTTTTTTTTTTTGAAGAGTCAACATAGGATTGCAAACATGTGATGCAGCTCAAGTCACATTGTCCTAAGTAAAATGCAACTCACTGTCTTCTTCAAAATTTGAGAAGAGTCACTGGCTTGGATGCTACCTTTGGCAGAGTAGTGCGCTATTATCAGAAAGCGCCTTCCGTGTACCAGATGGGCAGTGTGCTTGTGCAAGGATGCCTTCCATTCAGGGATGTACCTGTTGCATGAGTGCAACTCTCTTTCCATTCATGGAAGGATCTTCTGACATGAGAGTGCCACTCCACCAAAGGCTATGATCCAACCCATTACACACATCCATTTGAAGCAACTCTATTAATGACATCTGTGCAGCACCTAGAATTCTGCTCATGCTAAATAAACGCTGGAAGACCACAGCAATAGCTGCTTTGTGTTTTTATCAAGCAGTAAAACCTTTCGGATGTCCACAGGAGTGGCTCAAAGCGGTTATGTGTTAGTCTGGACAACCAATCTGGGATGAATGTTTAAGATTTTGCAGGACGCGCTGCATAAAACTTCAATGCGCCCAAGCCCCTCCCCCACTTTAGCAGAATGTACTTTAGCAGGCCTGAAAAAACTAGGCCAGGATTTATTATTATGTTATGTTACTATTATGTTACGCACACTCTGCAATGTAGAGTTCACACAATATTTTTATATAGTCAACTAGTATCCCTTCTGGGGTTTAACTACATGGAAGGCATTAAGCTCTGAACATTTTGCCTGTTTCCTTGTCGCAAGTCAGATGAGCAGTGCCCCAACATTCAGAATGGAAGTAGACAACATTGTTAGCTACATTAATTGCATCTGACACTTTCTCTCTTATTACATCCCAGCATTTCCTTGACACACATCAGTTCAGCCAGGCCTGATTCAGTGAACCCTGATTGACCCTCCTTCCCCTTTCATTTCTTAGACTCTCCAATATGTCTTGTTTTAATTTTACATCAAAGTGCACCAGCATCTTATGAAGGGGCCTGTAGTCCACAAAAGAAGTTCATGCTACACGAAATGAGTTCGTCTTTAAAGTGCTACAGGTCTCTTTCTTGTTTCTGCTGCTACAAGCATACACATTTTGTTTGTGTTGTGCCAATTCTATAGTTGAATGTTGACACACGTGGAAGCATGGTTTATATCGGTCAGGAATCATTATCAGGCCACCGCCAAGTATGATTTATTTATAATCTCTCTCTCTCTCTCTCTCTCTCTCTCTCTCTCTCTCTCTGTCACACACACACACACACACACACACACACTCAGAAGTAGCATATCGATTTCTGGGGACGCACATCAGACGATCCTGATCGTGAGCTTCCGGGGGCATCCGGACAGCCTCATCTCCAGACAGACATGCCGGCTTGGACGGCCCTTTGGTCCAATCCCGCAAGGCAATTTCTCTGTCGTCTTCTTACGTCTGGCCCTGACGCACCTTTCCTGACCGCAGTGCAAGGGAAGCGGCCTCCTCCCCGGGCAAGCGCTCCGGTCAATCCGAGCAACTCCCCGCTGCCCCAGGGCCTGCGCCTTCTCACTCCTCCCCGGACAAGGCGACGGACAGACAGAAGCACTACCCCAAGGCAGCCTTCCAGCTGCACCACCGCCCCGGCCTTGCCCGCAACACCCACACAAAGCGGCCACTTGTGTTCTCCGTCTGCAGGCGGAGCTTCCACGGCCGTGCCCCTTCTCTCGCCCTCTCTCCCCTCCTTCCCCATCGCGAGTCTTCCAGCCACTGGCTTCCTGTGCCCAGAAGCCACCCTAGCGCGGCAGCCAATGAGCGGCCCGGGCAGAGGGCTGAGCTGAAGGGGTGTTGTCTTGCAAGCTGCCTGCCATTGGCGGCTTCCTTTTCCCCATAAGGCTCGGTCTCCCCCTCCTCTCGCTGGCGTCAGGAATAGAAAGGACGAGATCGAGTTTGGCAACGCGCTAGTGAGGATCGCGCCGGCTGGGAAGGCGCACCGGGGCGGGTGGTTGGCTTGCAAGTAGGAGCGCTGCTGCACCAAGGAGGAAAGCAAAGAGTCATTCGACCGCCCACCTCTCCCGATCAGAAGGATTACCTGAGCCCTCCCCCTCCCCCCAACACGAGTTCGTGGCGACGCAGGGAGCCGGGAGGTGCGTTCAAACGGAGGAGTCGCTCCAGAGTCCAGACACACGCATCGCCTGAACAGGACGCCAGGGAAGGCTTTTGCATTTGAAGGAGCGCTGTGAAGACCGCGATGGCGCTGGATTTCCTAGCAGGCTGCGTAGGAGGTAAGAGAGCTGGCTCGCTCGCCAGGCTGTGCCTTCGGGCTGTCAAGAGAACAAGGGCTGCAATGATCTACGCTGCGGCGGTGCATCATCCGCTTACATAAGGAAGCCGGGCCGGCAGCAGCGGCGCACCTCCCAGGCCTGGGCTTTGGGGCCGTCTGTGCGTGCGTGGCTTGGCGCACTGCAGCGAGGGATGCGCCTGCAGGCGATGTGGGGGGAGGGGGCGCAGAGGCACACTCGACGCGAGGGGCCAGTGTGGATCTCGCCCACCCACCTCTAGGCGACTCTCACGATTCATGGTTGGTGTGGAATCCATCCTATTCACGAGTGGTGCGTCGTCGCTACTCCTATAGTCCCTGTGGCCCGAGGGAGGGGCCCTGTGTCCCTGTCCGCGCCCGCATTGGACCGGTGTCGATACAACCGCGCTGGCGACTCAGCTCTCGCGAATGGGCTTGCTCTTTTCTTTCCGTCTGCAAAGTCTACCAAGGTCCGCCACTCTGTTCTTTGTGCACGCCGCATTTTTGCGGAAGATGCCCAATCGACTTCAGTGCGTTACCTCCCAGCCCCATAGATTAATAGGAATTCATTTTTTTGAGCCTGGTCCTAATCTCTAAACCTGCCTCCACTGCCAAGCTCAGCTTTAAAAAAAGAAAGAAAAAGACTGATGGGGGCACCTCTCTGAACACGTGCAAAGTGCCGTTCCCTTACCCTATGGACTTCTGGGGACAGAGAGTGTGTTCCAGGCAAGGCACCTCTAAAACACTAAAACACATAAAACCCCCTCCACATTGATTGACCCCTCTCACAATTCAATGACCTTCTTGCCTGGCTGCTTTCTCTCTAGAAATATGATAATGAACACCCATTTCCTGAAAATGTCTCTAGTGAAATGCAGGTCATCATTTCATTTTGGGTAGGGAAAAACACACCTCAGTTTGTAGGAGAGACAGGGCACCATGTCTATGGCACCAGTTCCCCTTCACCTTTCTTATCTCAAAAAGGTGAGGATTAGGACCCTTTTAGAAAAATTGGGAATTTTCCCCACTTCCCATACGAAAACGTACATTAAGGTGTTTTCTCATTTCTCTCTAACTGCCAGTCTGTTCGTAAAATTGGGATGATCTGATGCGAGCAAGTCTTTTCCCAGGTAGTTCGTTTGACTTCCAGAAATCCCCAAAATAATGTGTTGGGAATGGGATGGAGGAAGCGGAGAAACAAGGGCACTCGCTTTGGGATAAAACGAGGCAGATCTGGCTCTGAGACGTTGTCTGATCACAGTTCTTTCGAAGGGCTAGCTGGCGAACCTCAGCCTATCAAGGTTTTCTTCCTTCCTTCCTTCTGTTGCCGACTTCTCTGTGCTCACTTCCACAGATCAAGGATAGTTCCATGTTGTACAGAACAATCTGTATTTCAGATCTTCATCTCAAGCATTTAAGCCACTTATGTGTGATTAAAACCTTGCCAAATAGCTTTTAATAAGATCAACATAGCACATAACTGTATCCTTAGAGGAAGCCCTTCAGGAGCTGGGATTTACAATGCATTTAGATTTTAACCCTTTCCTTTTACTTTGGGTGTAAAAAGTGTACATCTGCAAAAAAAAAAAAAAAACCCAGCCCTGTTGTGAAAGGCTTGTTGAAAGTTTTTGCATCATTTCCTATGCACACCCCGTTTGCTGAAATCCCAGTTGCTTAGCTGAATCTAACGAGAACGCTAGCCCTTGGTAGATGATACCATCTTCCTCTTTCGTGGGGACGTGTTGGCTTTGCTCACGTGACTCAGGGCTGACAGCTGTCTTCCAGGCAGGGTGCACAGTATTTGCCTTGCTCTTCCGATATTTAAGGGAAACGTAGGAGAAATTGAAACGGTTTGGGAAATTTACTCACACCTGAATGCACGTGCGGGCATCGTATACGCTAAGACATGTAGGTTGAATCCAAGTTGCTAAGATGTCATGCATTGGCAGCAAGTTCATTGCTGATAAAACACTCAGATAAAACACTTCATGTGTTAAGTTTTGTAGACTTAAATATGTGTATTGGAACAGGTGTGTATTTCTAGCAATGCAAATATCTCTTGCTTCAGACATGGTTGAAAGCTGAACCATGGTCCATCAAGCCCAGTATTGCCGACTCTGAGTGGCAGTGGCTCTCCAGGACCTTGGGCAGAGACAGGTCTTTCCCAGCCCTACTATCTGAGAACCTTTTAACTGGAGTTTGAGCCTGTGGCCTTCTACATGCTCTGCCACATGCTCTATGGCCTCTACAGAGATAATGTGTATCGCCCAAAGCGGTCATTAAACAGACTCGCATAAGGGTTCATTTACTAAGCTGGAAACCCATATCTCATGGTAGAAGGTCTGACGCTGGCTACATAGTTTATGTTCAAGAGTTGCTGTCACACCTTGCAAGAGTGAGCTTTGGCTATCCTCTGCCACTCCCCATGCCCAATTTATTTTGGGATATTCCCCCCCCCCCGTTTATATTTGGCTATTGGAAATCCCAAAGCTGTTGGTCAGTATAAGTTGCAAACGGGCCCAACCTGCACCAAGATGGTAACTGAAGTGACATTCAGCTTCCAGCTGTTTAGTGGGCACATGCGAGTCCATGTATGTTACCACCCACATCCTCCTCACCCACCCCCCACTGCATTTTCAAAACCAACTGGTTGGGGAAGAACTTGGAAGTTCCATTCCCAAGATCCTCCCTGCCCGGCCAGTGAAGGTGCAGAGGTGGCAATCCTTTTCCCAGTCACTGGCTGTACAAGGAGAATGAGTGAGAAGAGGGTGGGGCAGTGGCCAGATGGAGCAGGTGGGCACAGCGAATGGGATACCCCACTACCCCCCAGAGGTGGGGCCTGAGAACCCTGTAGAGATCACAGGTTCCCTCTTTTTTTCCCCTTCTTTTATTGGGTCCTCACACCAACCCTGTGAGTTAGGTTAGGCTGAGAGAATAAGACTGGCCCAAGGTCACCCAGGAAGCTTCATGGCTGAGCAGGGATTTGAACCTGGATCTTCCAGGTCTACGTCCAACACCACAACCACTACACTATCCTGGCTCATCTTGACAATGATGTCACTGAGAGATCGCGGCTGCTTTTCTGTGCAGATTGTTGTCTGCTTTGTCCCCAGCCTATCAGTAGATGGCACATAGAGAGTGCACATACGAAGCTGCCTTAGACTTCAGTGGTAGTCATATGAGCACAACACCAGCTCTTCTCATGCTGCCTTCTTCTTTATTTCAGGTGCTGCCGGTGTGCTAGTAGGACATCCATTTGATACTGTTAAGGTGGGTTGACATTCCGCAGGCTTACCTATGATAAACATTTAGGCTGAAAAAGCAATAGAAGGGGGGGGGAGATAGATATTTCAGACCCTTTAAATAAAAATCCTCATAGGCCAAATCCTGGTACAGAGACCTTGAATTAAATTTATAGTTCTACCAAAGCAATGAAACATCTCGCACTTCCGTTGGTGGTGGTGGTGGTGGTTCTTCTGTTGCCAAATATCAGTTTCAGATTGCAGAGGCCCCTTGACTGATGTATTTCAAAGTGTTCTGAAGACTGGGTCTTCAACTACACGCCTTATCCAGTAGCATCCAATAAAATCCCTACATGTACTTGCTAGGAATATGCAGCTCTCTACCACTAATGTTTTTTTTTTTAAAAATTGCACTCACCTTAATCCTGTCTTATTAATACTTGGTGCAAATTTTTTTCCTACTTGTTTTGGAAAAAGCATTAATTTGTTAATTATATTGCCCAGATGACTGTTTGCTGCATGACGAAACAGTCTTGCTGATTAACGTGCTTCCTTCCACCCAAGGAAAGATGTTGTGAGTTTTCAAATGACAATTTTTTTTTCTTGTTTGATGAGACACTGACATATTGGTAGAACTTTTATACTGCTGGTGGTAGATTGTTAGATTCTGCTAGGATTTTTTGGTTGTGTGTGTGTGGTTTTTTTTTGGGAAGGGACTGAGAAATAAAGGGAAAGAGTTGGTTGTTAGAATCTGTGCCCATACAAGAGCCCCTCAAGATTTACTGACCTATGGGCTAGTATACAGGCAGCTGGAATACATGGATCTAAGCCAATTTAGACAGCAGTTGTATGCACACTTTGAACTCTATAGGACTTACTTCCAAGTGTACAGGCATAGGATCAGACCACCTGCCTGAGAATACAGTCCTGAGTAAATGGGTTTAAATCCAAGAATTTCAGCTTAGCTGTGGGTTGGATCAAGCCGTTAAGTACTGTACCTTCTTACTGAGCAATTGAACTGACAACACTCACAGCCCAATCCTGTGTAACTCTTGCAGGATTGAGGGTGCAATCCTGTGTAACTCTTGCACTGGTGTAACAGTAGATCCCCCAGTGTAAGAGCACTTATGCCAGTGTAACTTACCGTACACCGACGGACATAGGACGGACACTGGCTTAACCCGCCCTCAGACACCTCACATGCACAGTTCGGATGCGAAACGGATGCCGGCACAACTCCACCAGCGCAGGGGGCATTCCAGGGGTGTCTGAATGCCCCCAGAATGCCCCCTGTGCTGGCGGAGTTGCGCCGGTGTCCGTTCCGCGTCTGAACTGCGCATGTGAGGTGTCCGAGGCAGTTAAGCCAGTGTCCGTCCTGCCTCCATCGGCGTACGACAAGTTACACTGGCATAAGTGCACTTACACCGGGGGATCTACTGTTACACCGGTGCAAAAGTTACACAGGATTGCACCCACAATATTAGAGTGCCCAACACTTAGCAGGGTACAAGTCATACGCATGAGATGTGATGTCTGTTGGTTGCAGTTGTATTCTTTGCTATACAACCACACCACGGTGGTTGTATAGCCACGGTGGTTGTGTATCATGCCACGGTGTATTCTTTGCTATACAACCATTACAGTTAAACTCCACTGAATTCCTTTCCGTATTACCCTATAGCAGAATGACTACGTAAGTCAAATTCTTCATGCTCCTGTCTTTGTGGGCATGTTTGCAGAAGGAGGGCCAGAATCTGACAGTCTTGTTTCATCTCCCACCCCCCCATGTAATGGAATTGAATTTAATAAACAGAGTGAAAGCATGTTTCTGGAACCAAAACACATATACTCTGAGACAAGTCTTATTGCACATACTTACGGAGTAAAAGTATTCAGGGTTGGGGTGTTGGCTGATTTCTTCACGACAGTCAGTTGTCTTGTGTATACACAAGTGCAGTAGTCTTAAAAGTTTAGCTTGATACTATGTTTATGAAGACACAATGACACTGCTGATTATACAGGGCAGGGTTTGTGTTTCATATAACAGTTTTACAGCCCAATCCTATGCATATCTCTTTGGAAGTGAGTTGCACTGATAATTATGGAACTTACTCCCAAGAAAGCATGCACGGGATTGCAACGTTTTTGCTAAGATTTTAAAATTGACTATTAGATCGCTGGGGAAATAACATGGTCTTGTATAAGGACAGTTTATGCAGGTCTTTGTGTTTGTTGCTATATTTAACATTCCTGTGAATCCTGTAGACTTACCTGGATGGCTGAATGGCAAAACACTATCAATTTTTGTTGTTGTTGTTTTTATACAAACTTCCTAAAGGCTAAACTAAAAACCATTACTGGATTCAAAGCAAAGCTTTAGATTAGGTGGGGTCCGGGGGGTTGTGGGTCTGGCGGCGGGGCGTGTAAACATGAAAGATGCTGAACTGGCTCTGGACCAGATCTTCGAGTGGCAACTCCTTTCCCCCAGTTTGTTGATGTAATGTGTACAATTGCTTTGTTGCTTAACTGCCTTTACTTTCTGAGCTAGGGGCTGTCTTCATTAACAGCAAAAGTGTTACTTTGTTGTAGATGACAGATAAGCCTCATCACGGGAGAGTTACCTAGTAAGTATAGACCAGGTGAACATTCTGTTTCTCTCGGTCTTAATTTATTCCAACATGTATTAGTTCAAATTTTATAAACAAAAAAGAATACACTATATAAGGTCTCCTGGTATTTCCCTCTTTTTCTTTTTCTTTTTTTTCGTTTTTAAAATGTTTCTAGTACTCTGAAATGGAGGGAGTGGGGTGTACAAACTTTATTTTCAATATGAGCATTTAAAAACCTAACTTTATTTTGCAATTCATTTTCTAGTGTACATATTTATCCCCTTTGTGCTTAAAAGTTTTATCTATGTTGTGGACCAAATCCTTTTACGTTCTGAAATTCTGTTTCAGCCACTCCTTAAATGGGGAGCCTGTTATATATTTATTTTTTCTCTCCACTCAAACGTTACCATGTCCAGATGAATGTATTTTAGGTATTGCTGCTTTCTTGGCTTGTGGGTTCAGTTCTGGAAATTCAGACTTTCAGGACTTGAGACACTAAAGTTTCATTGCCATTCAGCTTGGCCATGTATATAAAGAAAGAAATTAGCATAACAATGAAAATTTAGAAAGCGGTCACACTGGGACAAAAATTGAACAACATGTCATCCTACAAGAAACCTAAGTTTCCAAGCCACACATTTTTCTTGTCCGAGGCAGTGTTGTGTATTGATTAAAGAGCATTATTGGTTAATATTTTAGCCTGGGAATACAACCTTATTAAAAGGGTGTGTAAAAGTGGCAGAGAGAGATACCTATTTCAGTTGCTTGTACCATAAAAGGAAAATAACTTTGTTAGACAGAAATACGTAGGTGGCCATATTGGTTTATTAGAAATTAAAAGCCCATTCCAAAGCAGAGTAATGCTTTATTTGGAACCAACCAGAAGTAACACAAGCCAGATGGAAAGCTTTTGAGTTCTACAGAACTCTTCTTCAGGCAGATGGTAAGCAAAAGGACAGAGAGGGGCAAAAATGTACCCCCTTTGCTTACCATACCTGATGAAGAGCCTGTAGAACTCAAAAGCTTGCCATTTGATACTGTGTTACTTTTGGTCAGTACTCAAGCTTAACCTACTTTGAATTATGGATTTTTGTAAAACATCTTCACCTGATTGCCTGGGGATAATCCTGACTTACCACAGGCAACCAGGTAAGTGGCTATTTACTAGTGCTAGTAAGTTACCTGAAGTTGCACTTTCCAGGCAATTTGTGACTTTATAGTAGACCTTCTTTGGCCACCCATTATGGTTTAGGAAAATGAGACTGCAATCCTTTGCACGCTTTCCTAGGAGAAAGTCCCACTAACTCAGTAGGATTTACTTCTGAGTAGACATACATAGGATTGCGCTGTTCGGCTTGCTATGAAAACTGCAGATAGTTCAGTATCCATTGTAACCCCCACCGCGCTTTCAGGCAAATGTTAGCATGAAACTCAGCGATTCCCCAAACACAGGCCGTTCTCTTTAATTGCCTACTGTGGTATCATGACTGCGTGCACATAACTACAGTATGTGTGCCCAGACAAAGGTACTGTCATACTGCCTGCTAATTTTGCCACGTCAATAAATTCTCACTACGTTTTATAGGTACGTCTTCAAGTTCAAAATGTTGAGAAGCCTCTTTACCGTGGGACCATACACTGCTTTCAGTCTATCATTAAGCAAGAATCGGTGAGTGACCTGTGGAAGAATCCACAGAAGCTTTTTTTATACCTTTATTGGGACCAACTAAAATATCTCAAAGTAACGAGTAAAGATTTTGAGTTCTTCAGGCTAGCTATTAAGCAAAACAAAAAAAGGACAAGAGGAGACAATTTGGGCGTTTTGAGAGAGCCCCAAAGTTGAGACAAAGAAACAAAAATGGCCACATAAAATAGCAGTTCTTCAGATTTGTGGGTATTTTGTTCGCTTCATTTATTTTATGGAGAGAATGAGCATTTCAGGTATATAACATTTTGAGAGGGTGGAGCCCTTTTGGGACAGGGAGCCATTTAATCATGTCTGTAAACCGCTTTGTGAACGTTTTGTTGAAAATCGTTATTTAAATACTGTTAATAATAATTGGGCAACTTTTCTCGCTACACTGGTGGGGTGGAAATTGCTACCACAAGGCTCCTTTCTGTGCTTTTCAGACCACCCCAACACCTGGGAGGAGCCCACCCTGTGACTCCTCCTACCTCTGGCTTCTTCCCTGCAACCTGCAGGTTTTCACAATACCTGAGCAACACAGAAAGCAGTTGCGCTGTAGTGACTCCCATGTTCAAATGTAATGGGAGAAGCCCCCCCCCCGGTGTATTATTGTGCATCTTTGATTAAATGGAGGGGTATGTCTCCAGTGGAAGCTACCATGTTAACATGTTCACTTAGAAATGCCAAATGAACAATTCGGGCCCAGCTAGATGCACACATAGGAGCTGCAGAGGCTTAGTGGTTAAGACGCTGAACTGCAGACAGGGAGACCAGAGTGCCGCGTGACTGTGAGCTACCGTCTTCGGCTCCAGCTCCTCCCAACCTAGCAGTTCAAAAGCAAGAAATTGCAAGTAGATTAATAGGTGCCGCCTCGACGGGAAGGTAACAGCGTTCCGTGTGCCTTGGTGTTGAGTCATGCCGGCCACATGGTCATGGAAGCGTCTTTGGACGTCGCTGGCTTTTCGGCTTTGATGAGCACCGCCCCTAGAGTCGGTAACAATTGGCTTTCGAACAAGGGGAACCTTTACCTTTTAGAAGCACACATAAATGCATGCACTAGAATTCTGCTTTTGACCAGAACTGCCTTTTATTTGTAAAAAATGGTTGCAGGGTGAGCAGTTCACTCCTTCCCCGGACACCATTTTCAAGCCAAAAATCTCTGCAATTGGAACCTGAAACGGCAATTTAATTACATTCCAGGGGCTCGTTGCCGCTTGGAGGGCAACATTTTTGGCTTGAAAATGGCACAAGGGATGGGAGCAAACACCCCCCTCGCCTTTGCAGCCATATTGGTTTTTGGGAAGAGACGACTCTTATAGTTGGGAAGCACACCTCTGTCATACACATTGGCATGCCTGTCTGGTTTATCACTGTCAAATGTTAGTGTGTTTCACATACAATAACTTTCCTCTTTTCTGTTCTCCCTGTGAAAATTATTAGAGTGGTTCTGTTGCCTCGTTTTTAATGTGTAGACGTCTGTCTTGTACCACTTTAGTCTGTGGGGGAGGGAGTTGTTTTTTTTTTTAAACATCCCCCCCATGTCAATAAATTCCTGATTCTAGTAAACCTAGCACATTTCAGAGAGAAGTTTAGCACAGGTCTTTTTGTGGGAAACGCTTCCAAATATGACACCACCATGTTCCTCATTGCCTGCCATGGCAAAGTTGCTTGTTCATGAAAGAGAATAAGGCTCTCTCTGCACTTCCAGGAGGTCTTTCAGAGGGGCAGCATTACTGCTCATCTCACAACCTGGCCAGATGCTACTGACAGCCCGCTCGTTTCCTATGTGGTTGCAAGCACACGGCGATGGCTTTATAAGCATGCTGTTACGTGTAGCCACCATTGGATAACTTGCTTCCCTTGTCTGACACCACACAGCTGGCGGGCTCTTTAAAGGAATAAAGAATGAAACATATAGCACCGGAACTCTTATTCCCTCTGGCTGCTTCACTAAGCTTGATATTCCCAGTGGGAGGTGAATTCCAGCACATAAAGAGTGTGAACAATATGAAAGAAAAAGCACTTGCTCTCACATAGGCCTACAGAGCGGTACTTACGTGTTCATATGAACCTAGCAATGACATGATGCAATTATGCCCAGTTAGTATATAAAATGTAATGGCTTGTTAATTCTGAGGTAGTGTTTAGTGGGCCAAATTCAGTGGGGCACAAGGCACTTCTTAATTTGTTCAACTAAATCTAAGGCACTGCTTCATTGTTACAGTGCAGTTGAGGGGACAACAACAGGCTTGCCTCTGCCTTGATTGTAAAATGCAGCCATAACATCTAAAAGTTATAACAGATCGCACGCGTCTCGCTGCGTTATGTCCCAGAGTCAATTCTGGATTGGCCCAACGCATTGCTCCGCGTCACGCTCCCACAACACCGAACGTGGCCTCTCATTGGCTGAAGGTCGTTCCGGTGTGTTCCAACTTGAATAAATCGAGCTTCGGCCAATGAGAGGCTGCATTTGGTGTTGTGGGGGCAAGATGCGGAGCAACACATTGGGCCAATCAGAATCGACACGTCGGCTACTCCGGGACGTGACACATGCGGTGCAAGGGCGGCTTTAGAGTGTATGTCCGTAGAACACACTTAGCCAGATCAGCAACTCCCTAAGGTGTGCGCACTCCAAAAATGTGGCTGTTGTGCATTATGGGAGAATGCTGTCCTTTGAAATCTGGAATTCCACCATGTTGATGAGCCGCCGAGAAGTTGGAGGGAGGAGAAGATGCCCAGGTCTCAAAAGGTCACAGAACATTTGTCTATTTTTCCACCACCGCCCCATTTCCTGAGTTCGGGCAGCTTACAGCAACTTATTCAGTACCTATATCTGTCCCCAAAGAGCTCACAATCTCAGTATTACATTTGGGTGTCTTGTGGAAAGAATGAAGGCAAACTCAAAATAATAGTTTTCTTCCACTCACAATCTGTCCTTATCCCTTGTTCCAAAATAAATCTGTCACCATGCAAACTTTAATCTATGCCTGTTCAGCTTCCTCTCTGTTCTGCAATCACACATACAAAACTAAAAATAATAAATAGTATAAAACATCTAGTGTTCTCACTCGTACACACACACACACACACACACACACACACACACACACACACACACACACGTTTTGAAGCATGTATCAGGTCCTTAAATAGCATTACTGCTATGAAATGCTTCCCAGAAAAACTCACCTGAGTGCTTCCCATTGACAACAAAGGCAGACACTCACAGTCTAAAAGAGACAGAATGAAGGGAAGGGAGTGAAACATGAAAGGGGAGCAATTCCAGAGTGAGAACTAGCAGACCCCAAAGATGCTACAATAATTTATTGTTCTTGGAAGAAAAGATTGCAGAGGCTTTAGAGTGAACTTTAGGCTCATGATTAATATGCCATCCTCCCCCCCCCCCCCCAATTTGTCTCCCTTAGGCCTTTGGACTTTACAAAGGTATTGGATCACCTATGATGGGACTTACGTTCATCAATGCCCTCGTGTTTGGCGTTCAAGGAAACACACTCCGTGCTCTGGGAAAGGACACACCGCTGCACCAGTTCCTGGCAGGTGCGGCAGCAGGCTCCATTCAGTGCGTGATCTGCTGCCCCATGGAGCTGGCGAAGACACGGATGCAGCTGCAAGGAACAGGAGAGTACAAGCTGAAGTCCAAGAACTACAAAAACTCCCTGGACTGCTTGGTTAAGATCTACCGAAAGGAAGGTCTGAAAGGCATCAACAGGGGCATGGTGTCCACATTCCTGAGAGAAACGCCCAGCTTTGGATTCTATTTCCTGACATATGACTGCCTAACCAGGTACCTAGGCTGTGAGGCAGAGGACAGTTACATTATCCCCAAGCTGCTATTGGCTGGAGGCATGTCTGGAATTGTTTCCTGGATATCGACATACCCTGTGGATGTGATCAAGTCCCGCCTCCAGGCGGATGGAGTTGGCGGTGTCATCCAGTACAAGGGCATTCTGGACTGTGTTCGGAAAAGCTACCATAATGAAGGCTGGAGGGTATTCACAAGGGGTCTGACGTCTACACTGCTTCGGGCTTTCCCGGTGAACGCGACTACGTTTGCTACGGTTACAGTGTTTCTTATGTATATGAGGTCAGAAGATAACCAGATCAGAGGCGATCTAAGTGGATGTGAGGCTGGCCCAGCAATCCAACAGCCTTCAAGCTTTTAGATTCTGAATGGGATGTCGAATGTACCTGTTACACATTTGACACCATTGATCTTTTTAAACAAAATATGTAGAAACTGTACATTTCTATTTGTATAAAGCATCCTTTTAAAGTGACTTCGGAGTTCACCTACTCCTTTATAAAAGCAGCATATTGCCTTATTGAGATACCCATTATATAGAAAGTGAGAAGATAAAAAGGACTTACCTTTCTGGAAACCTGCTTTTCAAAACTCACCCCACCTCATAAAGGCCCCAGTCTCCCTACCTGCCCGTCACACTTAAGTGCGATGCAAGAGTGAGGTGGAACATTTGATCCTACTAGGAGTCTGCACTGAAGTTGTTTTTCCCCCTAAACACAGAATACACCGGCGCTTTTAAAATCTGTGTTTTCCCTCTTTAAACAGGAACAACTTGTTGCAAGGCATTTAAGTAAATGGTCTAAGCGAAGTATTTACCATTTTACTATAAGGGGTGGTGCATTAGCAATTGGTAGACCACGTCCTTTCTCCATTTACTGTTGAATGAAGCTGAATGAAGCTTTAAGTTGAACAGCTGAATGAAGCTTTAAGTCAGTATGTTGATCGGTTGAGAGTTTCAGTCATGCGCACCTTTTACCTGCTGCTTTTTTATTTTCTGTTTTGCTGGGCTTGGCAGCATCCGAATCATACCTCGTGTAGATTCATTCAAATGCAGACCTAGCCAAGCTAAGAATGATGCCATTTGTTTCCAATGCTGCTTACTCCGATTCATTACTACAGCTCAAAATCAAGGACATCTTGGAGAAGAGGGAGAGGGGGTGGGTTTGAGTTTGCCGTTTCTCCAAAGCTGGGGTACCAGCTGAGAAATAAGTTACTGCAAGGCTGTAATAGAAAAACCGGGAAAGATGCAGGCTGGCTCAGCTGAAGGGTGGTTTAGAGAACATGGTACATTAGGGATGCATGTATGAAGCTGCCTTTTACCAAATCAGACCAGGGGCCCCTCTAACTCAGTATTGTCTATACCAAGTGGCAGTGGATCTCCAGTTTCAGACCCGTCTTCCCCAGTCCTACTTGGGGATCTTAGGGATTGAATCTGGGACCATCTCTGCTTTTGCTGAGCTATAGCCCCCTCCTCTAAAGAGATCTACAAGCTGATGGCTTTCTGCATTTGGTTACAGTGCTGTTTGGAAAGCTAGTTAACCAAAAAAGGATCAGGGAAGTTTTCAGTCCATTCCACATCTTTGTAAAGCGGAAATGCTACTGTGTGTGCTGATCTGGTTCCACTGACCTCCATAATTCATTTGAATTCGAAGACATTGACTTGGGCTTGCATCACAAAGGGCAACTAGACCACACTGGCTAAGCAGTAACTTGCCCAGGTATGCGAATAGCCACTTGAGAAGCCGGATACAAGGGATCAGCTTTCCAAGTGACAGTTTGCATATCTTGGCAAGTTACCAAGGCAGGAGGTGTGGTCTAGTGGTTGAGCTGCTACCTGCCTGAAGAAATGCTAAGATGAGACTAGTTCAGACAACAGGAAGCTGCCAACAAGATAGCCCTCTGTGAGAGAGGAGTCACTGTTGAGCAAGCTCAGAAGGTGTGTGCTATGCAGCCAGAGAGATAATCACACTGTTAAAGAGAAACATCTAGAGAATGAAAAGGGTTCTATGCGAACAGAACATTATTGTAAAAATCCTTATGGGGGGTTGGAGGAGTCTGCCTATATAAACCACCTTGAATAAAGTCTGGAGAGATCTGATGACCAGAAAGGCAGTATATAAATACAGCTGACGACGATGATCATTTAGCGGCCAATAGTTGTCTATTTACCCTCTGAGACTAAGGCCCAACAACCTAGTTAACATCTTTGGATTCAAATGAATTATTGAATATTACATGTATATACCCTAAGCATTAGGCCAGCTGTATTGAACTAGGGCTGTCACATTCAAGAAACTGGAGTCAGTTATGCAAGCTGCAGTTAAATTTGCTAACCTGCATAAATATGCATACAAAAAAACTCCCCCTCCCCTTTTGTTTCTATATGTACCCATGTGTGGCAGGAGGCATTCCTGTCTCCTCCCTCCCTAGAGAATGCCTCTTCTAAGGTGGTATCTGCCACCTGCACCTGCAGTTTAGGTGCTTTTAGAGAAAAATAATTTTTAAAACCTTGTGCCAGATTAAGCAGGAGCACTTTTCTATTCAATTAAAATGTGAATTCAGTTCAAAAATGCTGCCCTGGTATTAACCCAAATTTTAGCTCATGTAAAAGGGCTTCCTCTAAAATTTTCAGGCCCAGGGCTGCCTTTTTAACTGCACCTTTGGGACCCATTTCTTACCATGTACATCCTTCTTCACATGCTCTTTGTTTTTCTTGCTTGCTCTCCATTTCTGCTGCTCTCAAGGAAACTTAAGCCAAGAAGAAAGATGGTATGGTGCCCCTGGCAAGACCCACTGTAAGCCAGAGTGGAATGTGGTTTCTGACCTGCTAGCTGAAAACCAGTGCTCATGTAAATTAAATTTGCTATGTACTAAATTTAATTTCAGAGACAGAATTGTGGTGAAAGCTAGCCACGTAAGGAGCAGAGGTTAAAGAATTGAGATGTGAGACTAGCTGATATGGCTGGGGCAGGAGGGTGGAGGTTACTGTTTTTATAATGGGACCGGTGCAATATGGGTGGTTAATAGTTCTTACTATCTAGCAAAGCTGTACTGAACTAGGGCTGTCACATTCAAGAAACGAGTCAGTTGGGCAAGTTGCATTTTTTTTTTACTGTAACAGATGGCATGCTAGAAAAACCTGTAAAACTGATGCATTGCTTTCTATACCTTGGAGGTATATTGAATGTTTTGGTGCCTACTTGCAGGGACATTCAAATTGAATGAGAAACCTATCCAAGATGTTTATGCACAACAATTCAGAGCAATGACAAATGTCTGTTTTTGTATGGTATTCTGTAACGATTGTACATAAACTCTAGAATAAAAAATGTTTTCTATTTCATGGATCTCCTACATAAGCGACGATTTGATCCCTTGTAAAAAGTCACTAGTTAGATCTACTTATGCTTCTTTAATCCCCCTGCAGAAACACAGAAGTTATCAGATAGGTATCTCACAAGAGATCCACTTCTGAAGGTGCTTGCGAGTGTTCCAAACTCTTAAGGCTGATCTACACGACAGCGTCGCGGAGCGTTTTTGTAATCCGGCGGAGCCGCCGGACCTCCGCCCCACTGCCGCGTACTCCAAGTCGAGTGCTCTATTTTTTAGGGGGCGTACGGCAGAGCTTGGAGGTGGCTTGCGGAGCTGCTGCAGCCTACCAATCACAGAGAGGGGGGGAAGAGTTTAACCAATCACAACTGCGCTTTCTTAGGAAGGCGGGACAACATGAGGGGTAACAGGCTTGAAGACACTCCCCCCGCTTCCAGCGCGGAGGCGCCAGGCAGAGGCGATGGCGGAGCTGCGACGCTGTCGTGTAGATCAGCCTTTAGAAGGAACATAAGAAGAGCCCTATTGGATCAGGCCAAAGGCCCATCTAGTCCAGCTTCCTGCATCACACAGTGGCCCCACCAGATGCCTCAGGGAGCACACAAGACAACAAGATACCTGGTATCCTGTCGCCACTCCCTTGCACCTGGCACAAAGAAAACCTACTCCTACAACCAGGAGGTTGCTTATCCCCATCATGTCTTGTAAGCTGTGATGGACTTTTCCTTCATAAATCTGTCCAATCCCCTTTTAAAGGCATCCAGGCCAGGTGCCATCACTACCTCCTGTGGCAAGGAGTTCCACAAACCAATTACACGCTGGGTAAAGAAATATTTTCTTTTGGAAAAGGAAGCCAAGACACAGCATTCCTTGTTGATAAGGATTGCAACACTCAATGGGTTGAACCTAGAATGGCAAGCAGAATGCTACCTACACAGCAAGGTTTTCCCACTTCCTACTGCAGCCCCATGTCCTCAAATCCATTCTTAAGGGTCAGGGACTTTCCAAAACAGTACAGGATGCTGCAGTGGGCAGTTGGAAATTAGCAGGCTCTGTGCGCAAAGTAAAAGTCCATGAGGTCAAGGCGCCTTTTGATCCAGTTGAAATTTAATGGAGTTTACTGGTGGTATTTACAGCCGCACCTACCTGCAAGCCTGAAACCCCTCCCACAGGAGTTCGCTTAGTGTCTAACTTTTAAAAAAATATACACAGTACAGTCCATGCACATAATGCCATATAGTGTTTAATAGACAAAAACAGGACATGTTCCTGCCTTTAAGGAGTTTACAGAATTATGGCCACAGGAAACGCCCCAATCGTTTTGTTAGCAGACTCTGCCCATAGTGTTATTATTGCATGCATACATGTACAGCTGAGCATATCAGGAGGGAGAAGGTTTATTGCCACCACTGTTATAATCCCTCTGCCTCAGAGAGTGATTGTTCGTGCGTAGAAGATAATGGACTTTACAAATAATCAGTCTTGCTTCAATAATTTCAGAACACCACAAGTTGAGATCAAGTATTTCTCTTCTGAAATGACAAAAGCATTTAGAGGTTGCTAGCATGTGAAGTATCACTGATTAGTAGCTGCCCGGAAAGTGGTGGGAGAAATATTTTAATAAATATCGGACACAGAAAATGAAGGAGGACAAACATTTAGGTGATTCTGCATTTTAGATCTTCTGTATAGAAACCCTTATGTGTCTCTACATCAATGATTTTAGCAACCTTCTCAACACAAAGGGTTCAGCTACACTGTACAACCCCCTTCCTGTCCATTTGCATGCTAGTTTTTGACATTCAAAAGCATGTAGTCCTACAGTTAAACAACAACAACAACCTACTTGGTTGAACTAATATAAACTTTAAACCTTAGTCTTCATGGCTATTCCCAAGAAATGTTACTCTTATACAACTGTCTTCCATGGAGAAGAATGATGAAACCATGTTTTTGGCTCGTTTCATGCTGTGGGAAGTCCACTGACTTTGGCAAGTTAAGCAAATTCTAAAGATGGGCAATAACTCTCATTACCCTCACAGGAGAAACTAAGACACACATATGTGATGGAATAATTCCACTGTTCCTCAAATTCCTCCCTTCAGAAACACACCACCACCAGGAAGTGGAAAGAGGAACCCGAGACTGTTATACGTTCAACTTGCCTTTGTTTGCAATTGCCTCTTGCATTCCTTCAAAAACAAAACACAAAACATACTAATGTATTCAGCTGTAGTACAGAGGTCACTTATTTCCCTCATAAATTGAATAGGTACCATATAATGTTTGTTATGTAATACAAGAAGTGGAAGTACACAAACTCATTAATTGACAAAGTACCTAGTGCAAAACTAGGCATAAATATGGCTCCCTAAAGAACCATACACAATTTCAAATGCATACAAATAGTGCTGTGTAGCAAGGTGTATAACAATTGATAAAACTTATTTCAGAGTTCTTGTTAAACTTATTTGAACTTATTTCAAAAACGCCGAGTCCATAAATGAGAACATACAATTGTTTACCACCTGTGTATTGTTGCTTCTTAAGCAGTAAGCAGACAACCATTCTTGGCCTTGGGTTGGTTTTAATCTTCCCATCAAAAAAGTACCTTGGGTTGGTCAAGGTTCTTGATAAGCACTAAATTCAATACCTTCTCAATCCATTGTAATGACGACAGTTGCCATACAGAAGGAATCATCATGCCAAACTGTAATTTAAGCATGGTATGAAGATTCTCATGGCTTGTTGTATTATGTAAAGAAAACGTTATGGGTCTTGCAGCCATGTGATTTTATTGAAGGAAAGAAAAAACTATAGTCCCCGCTGACGTTTCACCCTGCACTTAGGGTTTCTTCAGACTTCAGAGCAAAAACCTGGCACCAGCCAGTAGATGTTAACTGCCAGTGGAATGTCTGGAAAGTTTAAAGGGACATTGCTGCTTAATCAGAACCGGAAGTGTCAATCTTCGCTGTGACCGGAGATAACCTTTGCTGGTGCGATGTCTTAATCAAGAACGGAAACCAGATCTTGTTCACAAATACCAGTTCTTGTTGGCGGTTCAGAGGGTTCAAAGCCCTCCTTTGAGAAATTACAATTGCCTCCAAATTTCTTCTCAGTCTGTTTTTAGACTCGCTGAACAGCGAACGAGTTTCCTCGAAAGCAATTGAGTGCCCGGTTTGAGCCACGTGTGTCACTATTGCCGATTTCTCTTCCTGAAGGGACTTAGTAGCCCTTAAATGTTCCTGCACTCGGGTTCTTATGGGTCGCATGGTGTTCCCCACATAAGTCCTTGTGGAGTCACCACAAGGGATTTCATACACGCCTGGATTAGACAGAGGCGGTCATTTATCTTTCGGGTTACGTAGCATTTGTTCGATTTTAACTGTGGGTGAAAACCGGGTCTTAATACCATAGTGCCTAACAATACGAGCTATTTTTTCTGAGAAGCCTCGTATGTATGGCAGAGACAGCCAAATTTGTTCTCTCTTTTCTAAATCTCGTTGTACTTTTTCTTTTTCACTGTCCCCGGGTCCTGGTATGTGCTGACTCTTAGTTAATTGATTTTTCAACGAGTTCAGCGTTCAGAGAGTCTAAAAACAGACTGAGAAGAAATTTGGAGGCAATTGTAATTTCTCAAAGGAGGGCTTTGAACCCTCTGAACCGCCAACAAGAACTGGTATTTGTGAACAAGATCTGGTTTCCGTTCTTGATTAAGACATCGCACCAGCAAAGGTTATCTCCGGTCACAGCGAAGATTGACACTTCCGGTTCTGATTAAGCAGCAATGTCCCTTTAAACTTTCCAGGCATTCCACTGGCAGTTAACATCTACTGGCTGGTGCCAGGTTTTTGCTCTGAAGTCTGAAGAAACCCTAAGTGCAGGGTGAAACGTCAGCGGGGACTATAGTTTTTTCTTTTCTTCAATAAAATCACATGGCTGCAAGACCCATAACTTCGTTTTCTTTTCAAACTGTAATTTAACAAACCAGGCAGTCTTCTATGAAGTCAGGCATACACAGGGAAACTGAAAATGCTTACACTGATCCTTGAACCACGAAAAGTGTTGGCTCAACAACAATCCTATTTCTCATTCCTTAGATTTAAACCAAAGGACAGCATCTATGCACATCAACTATTACAACCAAACCGCTTTTCCAGGGAAACCTGTGCAGAGCATTTCTAAATATGATTTATGGCACAATCCTGTCAGGCTCCACTGGCTGCTCTTGGGTGGCGCCACTCATTCTCCGCTAGACAGAGGACACCGCTGGCAGACACAGGCAGGCGTGGGGAGGGCGGAACGAGAGGTGATTGGCCTGCCAGGCCCGGGGGGGGGGGGAGAATCCTCAGCTGCACGCTCTGCCAAATCCTATTCCTCTATTCCAGGCCTGGCAAGCCCTACACAGGATCCTCAGATTTGTGCTGGCCATTTTGCCTGCGCACATCCAAGGAGGCAGCTGGGGCATTACCCAGTCTTTCCCCCAAGGAGACCTCCAGCTGCACTTGTGCTGGCCTGATCCTGGATAGGATCCAGCACAGCATGCTTTTGCACACTGCGGCGGCCCTAGACAAGATTGGGCAGCCAGAGGTCTAAAGCCAGACAGCTGGAAACATACCTCGTTACATTAAAATTTTAAGCTGCTATTCTGTAGATAGCTAGAAATACTTCCTCCAAGCATGGCTCTTTATTATGTAGAGCAAAGAACAGAATGGCTAGAATAAACCAAGCAGGGTGCTTGGCATTCAGACGCCTTGGCTCACATTCCCAACTCACCAGATCCCACACCAAACTGATATCATCTTACCTTGTCAGAACAGCAGAAGTCCACACACTGCCCTGCTCCATCCATTCCTGGCTGTAGAAAATAAAACGGCAAACTTCAGTGCCAATCCTCTGGTGCCCAGTTCAGTGGGAAGCAGCTTCATAGCATCTACAGAGACCAGAATCCTTAATACTGCTTAACACTACTCAAGTAGGTGTTTTAATGCTATACTGAAGAAACAGCACTTTAAGGACTGTAATTGAATGCAAAAAAAAAGTATATAATGGTAACTTGAGTTTTATTTAGCTTCCAATTTCTGGGAGGTTAAAGAACTATAATTTGTTCTCAACAGAAGAAAATAGGCTGTCCTTACAGATAATTTTCTGCCATATTCTTTCTTCAGGACCACTGTTTTATTGTTGCCCACTCTATTACACAGGATGTACATATCAGGTGTTGTTAAAAGGTCAGGGCCTGTACAATACATTCTACAACTGAGCACCACTTTCCTTAACTGAACAGGCAAAGAGAAAGTACACGGAACATCAGCATCTGGCAGTATTTTTCCCAAAAAAAGTGACTAAAATGGGTTTAAGTTGATTAACACTATTAAATCACATCTAATATTTGTTACTACATGATTTCATTACAGCTATACGATACAATTATACAAAATGTGTTAACATCAAAGAATACAACCAAAAAAATTAAGATAGCAAACAAAACCTATATAACTTTTTTTTCTCTTTACAGGAAAATACTTTTGAAGTATGCATGTAACTGCCCATTCTTTTAAAGAAAATCTACTGCAAGCAAAGTTTATCAACCTCCAGAAAAAAATCACACATAGCATTACTAAGCATATCCCCAAAAAGTGTACAATATGCACACTTGGAAAATACAAAATTAAAAAATTGTAAGCAACAGGTGAGCTTCATATTTATAACAATGTGAAAAGTCCAATTTTAGCACTGTTGTAGAAAGAACTGTCTCTGATGCAAGTCCATGACCTGTCTGCCTCCTCTGGATGGGGCCACACTCTACAAAACATCATGCTCTCGAAACCAAATGACAGAGCAAAATTGAGCATTGCAGCGATGCTGCATTAAAGTTTATTTTGCTACTTTATCAAAAACAAGTCCTTTAGGCGTGTAGGGTTCTTTTTTTTCTTTTTAAATTCTTTCCTAGAAACAATATACAAAGGGGGAGACTTGTTTATTCTCAACCATTCTCCTGTAAGGTAAAGATGCTTTGAGTTCAAGAGCTTTCTTCCTGCAGAGTTTTACTGGTTGTTTTTGGCCTTAGCGTGTGTTAAGATGTGAGATTTCAGGTTAGTCGACTGAGCAAACTTCTTATTACAGCCGTCAAAAGGGCACACATAGGGCCTGTCTCCAGTATGAATTCGCACATGTGTGCGCAAATTGAAGTCCAGTGAAAAGCGTTTGCCACATCCTTCGAACGTGCACTGTTGAATGAAGAGAAAGGAAGTTAGGAACATGTTCCAGTAAGAAATGCTTGCAATAAAGCAAGATCGAGAGCTCTGCTATTAGATTTCTGTGAAAGCAAAAACTTGAGCCTCTAATGAGGCTCAAGTTAAAACAAAACTAACTAGGGCTAGTTTCACACATGGCACCTTGGCCACACCGTCCCTCCTGTGCACAGGTTAAGAAACCTATGTGAAAGCTGGGTCTGTACATGGCCATAGCAGCTATTTCGATAACTGCAGTAGCACTGCTCAATCCTAAACTTTTACACTCATAAATGAGATGGCTGGCCACCGTGGTCCGTACAGCATACGTCCACAACATCCATGGAAGTTTCTTTATATTCTGTACATGGGAAGGGAGTATAGCCAGAAACTGTTGCCAGTTCATATATGCAAACTACTGGGCCACGCTAGGATTTGTACATCCATTTGAGATTAGACATTATGGCAAGTTTACTATACTGACAGGAAGAGGAATGTGTCTTTATTACGAAGCCCGTCTAGAAAGTTATCTGCTAATTTTGCAGAATTCTTGCAAACAGCAGGTTTTCCATTAAAAATATGGAAATATTCTAAGTCAAAGATAAGATAATAAAGAATGATAATAAAGAATAATAAAGATAATAAATGATAATAAAGAAACTTCAACAAGGAGAATGAGAGAAGTGAACAGGGGCTCCAAACACAGCACATCTCAAAGGCACAGGAATCTGTGCAGGTCACTAAAGCCCCTTTATTTCTTGCACAGGTTCTGCTCATCCCTCTTTGATCTCTGAAATCTCACAGGGTACCACTTACATGCACTTAAGCTACTCCATGGCTTTAAAGGATAGAAATTTGCTACTTTTGAAAGGAAAAAAAAATCCATGCTAGTTTCTACTCTTAAAGCATTCCAATGGCAGAATAACTCCGTACTCCCTAGATATGATGCAATGCAATGTTTGGAGGTCTCTGACCACTATTCCAGGTATAATCACTTGTTTCTTCCCATTGTTTTTTTCATAATCTCTTCTGAACTATCACTTTGCAAATTAAGATGGGGAACCTCTGACTGCAGAAGCATGAGTGGTTGCTTCACTAGTATGCAGGATGGATTAATGGAAATCAAGAAAAAAGGCTGCTTGAAATAAATGTTCTATGTATCAGATGCTTCCTAAATAGAGTGCATAGTAACTGGTAGCTATAATTATTAACACCTATCGATTTGATGTTGCTTCATTCTCACAACCAAGCCTTACATCTCTTTGTTGTACAGTATACATTTTTGCCACAGATAATTTTTACCACACAGCAAGGAATTTCTTCAAAATATTCCCAAATATGGTCTCTTGTATGACTAGCAGCCATGACATGTTTTTGTAGACAGGTGTTAGTTGGAAGTCAACCCTGGTAAAGGAAGCACCTTCTTCCATTGTTCTAATCTGTTTTAGTATGCCCCTTCACAGTGATATAACCCCCCCAAACCTGTGCAGATCAGTGTTCCCCAGAAGATGAAAGATAAGTACTGTACCCATGTTCTACTGGTAGGTAGTCACAGGTATTTATAATCCAACTACTGACATTGAGTCAATTGTTTGGGGGGGGGGAATCAGTGAAAGACACCTGGGGCACCTTGCCAGTTCCTGGAACCCACTATCAAGCTATAAGAACGTAAACTATTATTAAGGAAAACTAACAAATGTTTTCCTCACCATTCTGTCATTACAAAGAAAAGCAGACTTTTATAAGTTTGGTTTTAAGGCTAAGTTTGCATTAAATTCACATTTCATTTTAAACCAGGTAATTCTTAGAGAATTATAGCTAACATTTAAAAGCAATTAAAAGATAAAAATAATTAGAGCAGCAAAAAGTTGCTCCCTACCGCTTTATAGACACACTAGCCAAAATTCTGCATAGAAAACTAGCTGTCTTATCAATCAAGGTATCACAGCAGCTCAGGAAGAGTGCCAGCTTCCAAAATTTTAAATATAGGATTCTGACTAGAATTCCTCCACTGCCCAGGTTTCTATGCCATAGGAGACGACACAGTTTGCATACAAGCACATTCTAAGAACCTCAGAGAAAACAAAAAATCCAACATACAATTTGTTTAGGATGTTGTCCAGTTTGTACATCTTGATCTGGCAAACTAGACAGTATGACTTATCAGGGAAAGACATCCCACACCTATATAACCTCTGAGGCCTGGCCTGTAGTGGGAAAACGGAGCATGTCAGAAAAGGGTGCAACAGTTCAATATTTTGCACTCCATCTACATCAACAGCTTGTAAATGCTTCAAACTATTAAAAAGTCATTGACAATGATGGAAGTGTGCAGAAAAGCAGCCAGCAGCTGGGCAACTTTTTGGGCAAAGGGAAGAGATTATACTAATGTAATTATATTTAAGCATTACAAGCAAGAAGCCTGTGGCTTGATAAAGGCCTCTGCCGGGTAATAATGGAAAGATGGTGAAACTACAGTGTATTGTAGACCTTTAATTTTAAATAAACTGGTTAAATTTGAGGAATTCTACATACTGTCTAATTTCAAAAGCTAGAGTAAAGACGACATGAGATTCCCCCCAGAGGTTGAGTGTGAAATGCTTTTTTCTTTTTATGCTGGAGGAGGGGAGGAATCAACTATGAATTAGCCTCTCTTTCTACATACCGAGGCTCTTTCCAGTCCTTCAGCTAGTGTCACCCAATCACACCATTTTATCTGAGGATACCTTTTTTTACCTCAACAGAAATCTACATATTGATCATCAATAAGGATGACATGGAATGTAGCTTCCCTGCATATTTTGAAATATGGGAGTTACCTGAAAGGGCTTCTCTCCAGTATGAACTAGCTGATGCCGTTTTAGCTTTGAGCTCTCCACGAAGGCCTTGCCACATTCCGCGCAGACGTGCACTCGAGGCCCGTGAGTGTGCAGGTGCTTCCGCATTGCCGAGTTGTCCCTGAACATCTTTGTGCAACCCTTCAAAGAAATACAGGTGTGCTACGTTAGCCACTGGGCAAGTTCCGAGACCTGACTTATCACTCTGGTTAGCCACAGAAGTCACCTGCACATACTACGTTTCTTTTTGGAGGGGGAGGGGGCGGGTCTCCAGTATACAGCAACAACAGGAGAAACCCATTCCAGAATGGACAGGCACAAGAACAAATCCAAAGTGACTTGACTGAAAGAGGCCTGTTGTGTAGCAGGCTTGTTCCTAAGGAAGGAGGGAGAAGTTGCTGTTGGACCAAGAGGAATGCAAGTAGGTGCCCCACCACTTTGTTTTACAGTTACTGACACACAGCACTGCAGTCAACGGAGAACAAGTTGGCTGCCACGCCCAAATCAAACCATTTCATCCCAAATCAAACATGATAGAGGGAAGGTTTTGTAAACATTGTAATTACTGTATCAAACACACAAAGCCCATTGGATACAAACCCATTCAGCTCTTTGCTGACTTGCTTTCAATTTTTAAAAACATGTTCTACGTTTTTTCCACCCCATTGCAATAGCTCTTCTGCTTCCTTTCAGCCAAAATACAAAACTCTCCAACACATTTTTTAAACAAGCAAATGAGTTGTGCTTTCAAGTGTAAACTTCTTGTATCAAAAAGCACTTCATTAAGAATTTTGGTGTGTGTTATTTTTAACATTGTACTGGTCACTGAGAACAAACAAAATTAAAATACTTCTTATATTACTCTCAAGAGGTGGAGACCATTAAAAATGGAAGCTCAAAACATCAACTTAAAAGTGTAAACATATTCATAAGGTGCCATTAAGATTCACCTTGCAAGCAATTCAGCAACCACAAAAATATACTCACTTTGTGAGGACACGCTATCGTTCTTGGAGCATCGTCTTCTTTTATTTTTCTTGGCTTCATTCTTACAAGAAGGAGAAAAAACACACAGCTGTGGTCAGTGAGTAGAACATACCTTTCCATCTTGCTTACTTCTGCAAAAAAAATTCTGTAATAAGCCATCTACATCACATTGTACTTGTGGTGGTTATAGCTTTGACACCGATTGGCTAAGCTGGCATGGAGTGTACAGTTGCTTAGGGAACTATAGTTTGCAGTTCAGCTTCTGTGATTGAAGGACAGTCTAGCTGGGGCTAAAACACAACAACTGAGGCAGGCCAGTAAATGGGAAGAGGTCCCAGGATGCATAGAAATCATGGAATGGTGGGATAGAGAGGTTGGAAAGATGCAGGGTAGGGAATGAACTTAGAAAGATGAATCTGGAAGGTGTCTTGAGAAATATGGCAGGGAAAACAAGGACCTAAGGCAAGAAGGAGCTAGCTAGAGAGGGGACTTTGAATAAACTTCATAGCACTTAATGTAACAAAGGGCTGTGTGCAATGGAGAGTAAGGAAGGGAGACTTCTCAAGACACTTGGGTGACTAAAGTTATAATCTTATGCATGCCTACTCAAAGTCCCACTGTGCTCAATTGGTCTTATTCCCTAGTAAATGTGTTTAGGAGTGCAGCCTAAAAGGTAGTAACTGCATGGTCTACTCTAGAGATTCTGATGGGAATTGTGGCTCCTGTGGACAATACAACATTGTAACCTGGCAACCCTAAGGGGACATGAAAGCCAAAAAACAGTAATAAGAAGCAAGTTCAGATGCTGATTTGAACCAACCAGCCCACTTTTGGCTGTAAGCTTCTAGTCCATAGTATTGGTTTTTAAAATATAGCACGTACAATTTTATGCAAGAGTCACTGTTAGAAAGATGAAATGGTTTCAACACATGGCTGGAGAGCGAGTTACATTTGACCTGGTTTTTTGCCCCCAGAGTGTCAAACATTTTTAATGTTTCTGAACCACTTTTCTACCACTTTTCTAAGCACTCAAAACTATAACAATTTCATCCAACCATATTAAAAATATATATCCAACTACAACTAATTGATAAATGGGTCTTTGCAAGATAGGCAATAGTATGAACTACGCTGCCAGTTCTTTGGTTCTCTAATTATCTAGGTGCAATGCAGGCATCAACATAATGAGTTGCAGCCAATGATCACCAATGGTCAAGGGAGCCTCAGGTCGAAATAATTTGGGAAACACTAATCTAGACTAATACTAAGCCAACCTCTCTTACTCTGAAACAAAGACTCAATTCACATACTGTATCATACTGAACTATGGGTGGCAGTACACATAGCTTAGAACTCAAAACATGGTCTGAATTTCCAAATATAAAGGCAGGTTGTGGTTTGGTACTGCTTACATGCTTTCATTTCTATGGTGCCAAGACCTCCAGAGGAATAATAACGGCCATGTGTACAACTTGTCAATTCAGACACTCCAGTAAACCTCATTCATTATGGTTTCGTTGGATATCTTCCTTTGGCTTTGTGTCACATGAACATAATTTGATAAAACAAATAATACTTCTGCCTAATCCATGGTAAGTTATGTCTGTTCACCCAAACTACTTAGGGAGAAATGATTTTTCTGGTCTAAGAAAATACAAGCTAACATAATGGAATTACTTTTTACTAGAACCCAGTTCGCTCAGCTCTTACCTTGCAAATTCAGCCAATTGTTTAGGGTCTGAAAGATCAATGCCAGGTATTCCTCCAGGTGGAAGCTTCTTTCCCGTCATGTACTCCGAGTAGTCAGGCGGGGAGTTCTCTCCAATGATCTGTTCTTCCACCACAGTCTCATGGTCAATGTCTTTTTTGTCATCTGAAATGATTAGAGCAAACTGAATTTTGATTTAACATCCACGATGGACACCACCACAAGCTAAACCAGTATCTTGGTATAACACTATACATTCTCACCAGTTCTACTAAACTCTCTTCAGAGTTTGAACTAGATTTCTACGGACCCATAAGCTAATACATTTTATTGATTTGCATCAAACCCACTTGCTTTCTTTGCAAACTGAATTCCTTATCATACTTCAATAATCACATAACATTGGAAAGAAGTTATGTTAGACTGATATGCAATAATTAAACACAGCGGCAAAGTTAAGCGAGTTTAACCATACGTTTACTGTGTGATGTCATCACTATACTGTATGCACTACTGGCTCTGCCATTTACAGCTCAGTATAGCAATAGTATGTGAATATCAAGACGGGCAATATGATTTAAAGTGTTTACCAACCAACCCAATCCTTCCCTCTTCATTAAATGTTGACCGAATTCTCTGACTGCCAGTTTCAGTTTATGCAACTGAAACCAAAATCTCCAGCCTGAGAAAGCGAAGAACAGCACATACATATACTTGCTATTATTGAATTCTAGATGATCAAACTATTATCATAAATGGTTAAAAGGGGTTTGGACAGATTCATGGAGGAAAAGACTATCACAGGTTACAAGCCATAAGCAACCTCCTGGTTTTAGAAGTGGGTTCTCTCTGTGCCAGGTGCAAGGGAGTGACAACAGAAAACAGGTTATCTTGTTGTCTTGTGCTCCCTGAGGCATCTGGTGGGGCCACTGTGTGATACAGGAAGCTGGACTAGATGGGCTTTTGGCCTGATCCAGAAGGGCTCTTCTTATGTTACCATTTTTGACCAATATTTCATTAGTCATTTGACAATTTTTAATCTCCCAAAGGCATAATCCTAGTGTGTGACTCATCCTCATAGTACAATCCTATGCATGTTTGCTCAGAAATAACTCCCAGCATGTTCAGTGAAGCTTACTCCCAGGTTTGAGAGAGTACAGGACTGCATCCTTAGTCTGTTTTCCTCTAACAAGATCTCAAAATGCACATTTTTGTGGTGTATAATAGTTCAGCTTCCTTGTTTGTCAAAGGATGGAAAAAGTCACTACATCAGAGCTCCTGCAAAGCTTTGAACAGTAGCTAATGTGTTGTCAGGGCTGGCCTTAGGCGATGCAGGGCCCAATCAGACGCACCCAGAAGTGTTTTGGCAGTGACGTGATGATGACGTCGGGGAAATCAGGGGGCGGGCTGACCCTTCCAGGGCTGCCGCTGCGAAGCACACCTGGAGCTTCGTGATCCACTGCACGGGGGCCAATTGGACCAAATTGGTCCAATCGCCCTAAAGCCGGCCCTGCAAGTTGTGCTTAATGTCATCGTGCACAGTAGTCATCAGCACCAGCAACCAAAAACGTCAAGGGCGAGAGCAAAGGACTAATACTCAGGACTTGCCCAACTACCACCAGCCTCTACAGCTTCCCACCATTCTACAAGGCCATATCTTTGGTTTGTGTGCTGTTTGAACGTTCAGCATATTTATTTTATTATTGTTCTCAGAGGTTTTTTTTAAGCAAAAAGCAGTGTTATGCGTTTTTATTTCGTTATCACCATTTTCTCCTGCTCCTAGGTCAAGATTTTTTTTTAGGAATATTTTTTTTAATTGATAATCTTACTACTATGCAACCAATACACTCAAGCAGCAGGCACAGTGTCAGAGGCTTCACAAAGAGGTGTGTCTTGAGTAAGAATTTGAAAGAATAGAACAGGCATCAGAACCTACAGATCCTCACTCACAGATGTCTGCATGTGGATATCAGCACAATCACTTGCAAAACAGATGACCAGGCAAAATGTTTGAGGAAAACTGCTGTAACCATAAAAATTGGGTATGGTGTACTCTGGTTCACATATCCTCTTTAATGTGATCAAGGCCAATGCCAGGCTTTAGTAACAAGGCCCCCCAGGAAATTTGGTAATGCTACTATGCATGTGGCTAAATTTCAGAGCTGTCGTCAAGGGCAGGGGTGTCAAACGTAAGGCCCATGGGTCGTATCTGGCCTGCAGAAGCTCTTTATCCAGCCCTCATGATAATTGGGCTCTCCCAGCACCACCATTAACTGCTCTCAGCTGCTGAGCTTCAAAGTGATGCATTAGTAGAAGTGGCACTGTTGAAACGGCAGCGTTGGGAGAGCCCAATTACCATGCAGGCCAACCTTTCAGCAGCAGCACCACTTCTACTGCCACTGCTGAAAGGGCACCCATATGATAATTGGGATCTCCTAGCAATGCCCTTTCAGCAGTGCTGCTTCTGCTGAGGCGCTAGGACGGAAGGATGCCTCAGAAGGCGAGGAATGGTACAGAGGAGGAGGCAGACCAAGAGGGGTTAGAAAGGGAGAAGGGAGGTGCTGTCAAGGCATTGGGAGAGCCCAGTTATCACACAGACAGCCCTTTCAGTAGCGCTGCTTCTGCTGAGACTTCACTTTGCAGATCACCTCTCAGTTGTTGAGCTGCGAAGTGACACCTTGGCAGAAGCGGCGCTGCTGAAAGGGCAGCCTGCTATAATAACCGCGCTCTCCCATATCTTGAGAATATGATCAAGATATGCATATTTCCTCTTTTGTCATTTGTAGCTAATGAGTTCCTATGTAAGAAAAAGTGCTTATTTCTGGTCATCACTGGCTTAATGATGTCAGTTCCTGCTCAATGACATCACTTCCAGCCCTCAGCAGGTGCCAGCTATATGATTCGAGTTTGACACCCCTGGTCAAGGGTATCAAGGTGGCCTTGAAAGTCATGACTTGAAGCTTGAGGTATGTAGCTCTGGCAGAGTGCCAGATAGCAACTCTGATGATGAATACTGATGGGGCTCAAGACATCCTTTTTTGGGCAGATCCATTCTGAATTCTTTTGGGTTCCAAGATCACTGCAGACGGAGACAGCAGCCATGAAATTAAAAGACGCTTACTCCTTGGAAGGAAAGCTATGGCAAATTTAGATAGCATAATAAAAAGCAGAGATATCACCATACCAACAAAAGTTCGTATAGTCAGGGCGATGGTGTTCCCAGTAGCAATGTATGGTTGCGAGAGCTGGACCATAAGGAAGGCTGAGCGCCGAAGAATAGATGCTTTTGAACTGTGGTGCTGGAGAAGACTCCTGAGAGTCCCTTGGACTGCTAGGAGATCAAATCAGTCAATCCTAAATGAAATCAACCCTGACTGTTCCCTGGAAGGACAGGTACTAAGGCTGAAACTCAAATATTTTGGCCACCTAATGCGAAGAGAGGACTCTCTGGAGAAGACTCTGATGCTGGGAAAGACTGAAGGCAAAAGGAGAAGGGGAAGGCCAAGGATGAGATGGTTAGACAGCATCACCGATGCAACGAACATGAAAATGAGCGAACTCAGGAAGATAGTGGAGGACAGGAAGGCCTGGCGGGATATGGTTCATGGGATCACGAAGGGTCGGACACGACTTAACGACTGAACAACAACAACAGGTTCTAGTAGTTTAAACTGCCATCATTCACTTTGGTGTGTTCAGTCTTAGGAATAGCTTTCTTTTTACTGAGGCGGCAAACCTATGCCTGGTCATACTGCAGAAAATGATATGCCAAAGAACAGACCAGGCAAGGATGCTTCTTTTTAAAATCTGGTCTTCTATGTGGAGAGATTTTTCATATAGTGAAGCATCTCATCACATATACCTCCATTGGTAGTCTGAAGTGCCACAGGCCAGGCACAGGACAACCACCTCAGTGAGAACTATATCTCGGAAGAAAAGGTCAGGTCAAGTGCCTTTCAACATACTTTCCTGCTTACTGACTTTCTGGAACTTTTTTCAAAAGAACATTGGAGAATTCATTTTTGGGTATGGGCTGTGGAAGTGGGTGTTTACAATGCAGTTCATTGCCCAGACTGAGAAGACAACTATGGAAGCACTACTCTTTAATCTGAAGACTGTCAGTTCATAAATTGCACAACTCCTCTACCCAACTTCAAAATTCAATACAGCAACTCCACTTGGCATTTATATACAGTACTGTAGTGCTTTCTGTGTCCGAAGTGCTTCACATGTATTGCCTTGATGTAGTTCACACAACAACGTACGGCAAGTATTATTATCCCCTACTGCAGCTTGGGGAGCTGGGGCTGAGAAGATGAGGCTTCCTAATGCCACCTAATGAGTTCATAGCAGAGGGGAAATTTATAGCAGAGGGGAAATTTAAACCAGGGAAGTATTGATTTCCAGCTCAGGCTTTTAGTCACTATGTTACACCAGCTAGCGTATGTATTCCAGGCAAGAGAGCTTTGTAAAAGATGTAGATCATTCAAGCCACTACTTGTATTATCCAAAAGGTATAGAAAAGAAAATTCTATGGTCACACATTCAGATAAGGCTAAACAAATGTAATTTTCTAGCAAGTCTAACACTTTACCAACAATATTGCAAGCTACTTGGCTCTCATATCAAAAACATGTGTGCGTGTGAGCACGCACATAATGTTGGAACGCAGTAACCACATCCAAGTTATCAAGTTTAACTGATAACTGCCCAAATTTAACTATTTTGGCGTCTAAAAAAACACACCATACATATTGCTTAATTCAGATTTCCCTTTTCTAATCAGAGTACAGTAAAGATCATTAATTTCCCTTTCAATGTTCTCATTTGAGAAGTTTTCCATTAAGCAATCTAAACATAACATAGTAGAAAGAGCTACCATTGTGAACTCAGATGGCGGAGTGCCTATCAGTTTGGAAGCAAAACAGGGCCACCCCAAAAGGTGGCTGCGGTTTCTACATGCTTGGATTGTGCCCTAGTTAATACAGTACTATGTAAATTTTTAAGAAATTTGCACACACATCCCCATGGCAGAGTCACCAGGACATATAGGATGTTGAGGGCCCTCAAGTCAGATGCCTGTGGGGTTGATTTACATCATAAGGTTAATAAAACTACTCCCTGCACTATACAGGAATGTTTCAAGAGGAAGGTCAGGCTGGTAGCTAGCCCCCAAATGGACCCTCTAGGTACAAGATCTGATCAGCACTACAAAGCTCCGATTCCAGGCTGGCTGGAGCCCTAAACAGGACTGTTCCTATTAGGGGATGGGGAAACACTACAATATAAGTTGCAGGTCTCACTTGTTCCCTCTAATAACTATGCAGGTGGCACTGTGCCAACCAGTAAGGCAGTAAAACAGGTGGGTTCCTGCATATGCAAAAGAATCCCCAGGTTTATATAAAAATATTGGCTTGAAGGAAAAAAAAAGGTAGACCACAGGCTGTACATATATGCATGCAGCAATGGAATTCACAATTTGTTGCAGGTCCCACTTGCCTGTTTCTAGATCCCGTTTCTCAGTTCCCAGGTTGTTCAGAATTATGCTATCGTTGCTAAATACAAATACACCCTACACTAGCAATCTGCAATGCGTGGCTGTCCTACAAAGGGGAATGTTTGACAAGCTGATCCTAAAGCAGACAATGGGCTAGCTTATACCTCTCAAGCAGTGCTTAGTTACATGAAACATTACAGCAAGCTATTGATGTATGTACACACTAGCTCTCTGTACTAAAGGTTGTTCTAACAGTACTTATGTTCACATGTTTCAGACGACAAACCTGAAATTATGGCACTTGTTTCAATAGGATTTTCATGGTGTTGTGGGTCAAGTCAACTAGAGAGACTTGGACCCACAATTCACATAGTTCATTTCAGTCATCACTATATGCAAAGTCAGTCCCAAGAAAATACATTACTGGGTGCCTGAAAATCCAAAGCTCAAACACATGCTAACACTTGCTTTCAGACTTTTGGCAAGATCTGATAATCGACACGCTCCACTGATTCTGGGCCATACAACCACTCGCTATGATAAAGCTCCTTAACAAAAGCACAAAGAGTTATGTATATTTGTAAGAGTGGCTAGGAATTCAGAAGCTACAGAAGACATTCTCTAACAAGTGAGCAAATTCTGTGAATCACTCACAAAAACCAATTATTTTACAAGAATGTGTTAGTATGGTCATTAAACTGATAAGACTGCCAAGAGATCAGTTACAGCCTGAGCCTAGGCATGTCTACTCGGAAATAGGTCCCACTGAGTTCAGTGGAACCTACCGGTACTCCTAGGTAAGTCTGCAGCCCAAGACTGGCACAGCATCTGCACAAAACATGATTGTAGGACATGCTACATGATGGTAGGACATGCCAACATGAAATTCATTCATCAAAATCTTTAAAAAGGATTCTCTGGGACAATTGTAGAACGGCTATTGACCCAGTGCAGAAGCTGGAGAGTCGCGCTTCCCTACGCACCCACACTGCATTTCTATTTCACAAGTCATAAATCATTGACTAACGTGATCCATCAAAGTGTTAGAGTGGCACATCTAATGAATCTCCAGATAAAATGACTCCTTTTATGGAACTCTTTTGGTCCTAATATGTTTGAAAGGAAAGGTTTGCAAATATCACAGGAACACGAAGTTCCATACAATCATGTTAAAAAAAGCTTTATAATACCTTAAAACTGAAATCATGACTTACACCCACCCACCCCAAGTTAAAACCTGTTTTTCTCTGTAAAAGAGAAGCAAGGGCAAAAATACCTGTCTTTTGAGGTTAAGCATTATAAACATCATGAGACATGTATTTATTATTGTAGGCATCCTAGCAGACACAGAGCCTAGTAAGTCATCACAGGCACTAGAATCCAAGAAATGTCATTCCTGTCTCAACCAAGGATCATCCATTGAGCCCATATGGGGGACAACAACTATTTTATACTACAAGAGCTCTACTACTTGAACGTTCAACAATATGTTCAGCTCTCAAATTATAAATATTTAAGACTACCACCCAAGCAGCAAACACACTAACTTTACATCTCATGGACAAACAGTATTTGTCTAAAGATTGTCAGGTGTGCAAAGTTCTACACCGCCAGATCCAGGACAACACTCACTCAAAAGTCAGCATTACATTGTTCAATGGAGCTTATTTCTAAATAAGTGTTGCATCCTTAGACTTCAAGTACGAGATCTTGCTTAGTATCCTTGCATGTATACAGAGAGTGAAAAAATTATTTTTTCAAATTCTTATACTGCCCTTCCTCCAATGAGCTCAGGGTGGTGTACATGGCCCCTTCCCTCGTTTTGTTCTCACAACAACCCTGTGAGGTAGGTTAGGTAGAGAGATAACGACTGGCCCAGGTCACCCAGGCAGCCTCATGGTTGAGCAGGGATTTGAATCTGGATCTTCCAGGGTTGAGCAGGGACTTGAATTTGGATCTTCCAGGTATAAGTCCAACACCACAACCAATACACCATCCTGGCTCATCCAGGGTCAAATCTGTCTCAGATCTCCTAGTAGCTATAACTCTTCAGTGCAAAAGGCATGTGGACTGCATGGTTAAAGATTTTAGATTTATGCACCTACTTTGTATATAGACCCTAATGCAGGTGCTAGAGTGTCATCCTGCTCTGAATGGGGTTGCACTCCCCCTGAAGGAGCAGGTTCGCAGCTTGGAGGTTTGCCTGGACTTGCAGCTGCTCCTGGATTCCCATGTGGCGGCTGTTGCCCAGCTTCGGCTGGTGCACTAGCTGCAACTGTACCTGGATCACGCAGATCTGGCCACGGTGATCCATGCCACGGTGACCTCAAGGCTAGATTATTGTAACACACACTACGTGGGGCTGCCCTTGAAGACGGTTCAGAAACTGCAACTGGTGCAGAATGCGGCGGCCCGTGTGATCACCGGAAGTAAGCGGTTCAGCTCTGGCGGCTGCAATGGCTGCCAATTTGTTTCGGGGCCCAATTCAAGTGCTGGTTTTGACCTTTAAAGCCCTATATGGCTCGGGGCCAAGGTATTTGAGAGACCTCCTACTTTCGTACATTCCGGCCCACCCCCTTAGGTAGAAGCCCTTCTAAAAATGCCCTCGCCTTCAGAGGTGAGAGGGGCAACGGCAAGAAATAGGGCATTCTCAGTAGTGGCACCGACCTTATGGAATTTCCTCCTTCTAAACCTGTGAACTTCTCCCTCCTTGGAGGCCTTCCGGCAGGGCCTAATGAACATTTTTCTTTAAACAAGCCCTCTGAGTTAACCACCCAGCCTAATTATTTTAGTGGTCCAGCCCCTTTTTACAAGAACTTTTTTACTCGTTTTTATTTTATATGTATCAAATTTGTAATTTTTAAATTTTGTAAGCCCCTTGGGGGGAGAAAGCAGGATATAAATTCAATAAATAATAATAATTAAAACCAGTATGCTCAATTTGTGATAGCACAATATGCATGCTTGTTTAAAGGAACATAATGTCAAAATGGAAATATAAAATTAAATGTATTTTTCTTTGTTATATAAACCATATTTCTTTAGCGCACTAACATCCATCTTATTGTCAAAAGCTCAAAGTGACTTACACTAAAAAGTAAAACTAATTATTTAACTGATTTAGCCTAGGAATTTATTCCTACCGCCTAGGAATTATGTCATAGTACAGTACTACATATTTTATAAAAAAGACTTTCTACAAACCATAATTCACCTGGCAAATACTGACACACTGAAATGAGTACATTCTAATCAGTCAAGCAAATGTGTACAGAAAACAGAGCTTCTGCACTACACAAGATTGTAAGCCAAGTGTTACCCAACAGTGATGAAATCTGCAAATGATATTCCTAAGCATTAAAATTCTATGTTATATCAGAAAGTCTTTTAGGATGTCCAAAATCCTGCAGAACATTATACTGCTGTTACACATTCCTATTAACCACCACACACTGGTAGCAACTATGGGGGGGGGGGGGGGATGATTCCTATGAAATGGTTGGGACTTTTTTCCAAACATGTTCTGGATTTGGGGCAGAGGATTCCAAATACCTGATGTGCAATGTTGAAACAAGACAGATCTAAATCCTGGACTATTAACTGTAAAGTCAAGGCTCTATCCTTGATCAGCTGCCGCCAGAGACCAAGTCTCCAGGGTCAGAGGCTCTTTCCTCCAGAAGTGATGTCAATGATCCAGGCACCTAATTTGGGCCTGTTGCAGGCCCCTCAGCTATTTAAATACACACTAGATGTCAGCTAAGGGGATAAAAAGAAACCAGAAACCTAGAAGTGGGCACGCATCATCCGCATGTTTGACACAGCCTATAAGTTATATTCTTGTAACTGGCTCAGCCCTAGGAGAATAAGGCAGAGGTCTGGACTGGGTCATCTAAGATTAAGAACTGGTGGTCCACACACAATCTATCCTTCCCTAGGCAGGAAGCCGTTGTAATACCGTGAGATCAGCTTCCAGCCAGCTTGCACCGCCGAATCTCCCACACCGGGTTGCCTCAGACAGACATGCTGTCCAAATGTACAAACCCCCCCCCCCCAGAGGCGCCGGAATGAGGGAAGGTACCAGGAGGAAAAGGAAATGCGGAGGGATTCGTGAGGATACGGCCGGGCAGGCGAGGGGCATGAAGCGGGGCGAGAAAAGGACGGAGGGTGAGGAGAGGAAATAAGATTTAAGTGGGGCGGAAAGGAGAAGACGAGCGGGTCGGAAGAGCCCGTTACGGCGTGGCGGAGAGGGTGTGTGATGAAGCCAGCGAGGGCGGATGTGGGGAACTGGGGGAGGAAACACACGGATAACGCAGGGAGAAACCTCGGGCGGTGCTTAAAAAAAATAAAATCTGAGGGAGAGAGGGGAAAGGGAGAAAACAGCTCCCCGAGGGAAGGGCGCTGACTGGGAGGGAACGCGGCGGGCTGGGCGGGAGGCAGTTCGAGACGGAAGAAGAGGCACCGATGCCGAGCGAGCTCTCCCCGCGCCGCGTGCCTGCCCCGCCTCCCTTCTCCTCCTCCCCCTGCTGCAGAAACTACGCCATTGCGGCCTAGTCCAGGAGTCAGTCAGCGAAGGAGGGAGGGAAGGAGGGCGCGCGCGCGCGCGGGGCCTCTCTCACTCGCTCAGCCGCCATCTTGGCGGGGCGCCGCCATCTTTCTTTCCCTTTTCCCCCCCGCCGGAGGGAGCCGGGCAATCAGGCAGGAGCAGCGCAGACCCCGCCATCTTTTCGGGGGAAGCCGCCATACTTGCCCTGGCGAGATGAACATGGCGGCGCCCATCACACACATCCAAACATGGCCTCCCTTCAAAACAAAACGGGGGGAAGAGCCCGCCGGGCCCGTCCGAGGCTCCCCGGGGCCCTCCCCACTCCCCACGCAACGTGCCGGCCTCAGCCTGGTCGCTCCACTTACCCGAGGCCCACATGGTGACCGAGAACTCCCCCTCCAGGGTCTTGATCTGCACCTGCTTCTGTTCCCATTTCCTGCCGCCGCCGCCCCCTTCGGCCCCGCCGCCACCTCCCGTCAAGTAACTCTTCTTGCTACTCTTCTTGCCGCTGCCGCCTCCTTTCTTCACTCGGCCGCCGCCAGAGGAAGAGCCGCCGCCCGCCCCACTTTTGCTCCCGGCGGCCGCCACAGTAACCAGGGTCTGCTCGATGAACTCGTCCTCGCCAGCCGGCGCCGGCACGGGTATGAGGATCTGGTCCTCGAAGCCGTCGTCCGCCCGCAAGCCGTCCGAGTCGTCGCCCCCAACCACTTCCTCGCGGGTCTGCACCAGGATCACCTCCTGATGGTGCGGGTGGTGGTGCAGGTGGAGCTGGCCTCCGCCGGCCCCGACCCCACCGCCGCTGGGGTCGCCGTCGGTGACGAGGGGCTGGAGGGCGATCATGGGCGGGTGGTGGTGGTGATGGTGGTGGTGGTGGTGGCGGCGGTGGGGCGGGTGGTGAGGGCCGCAGTCCTCGCAGCACTCGTCGTCGTCTTCGTCGTCCTCGTCCTCCTCGCCGCCCACCACGGTGGTCTCGATGGTCTCCACCGGGATGGTCTCCACCTCGATCTCGTGCAACTCCACGATCTCGGTCGGCATCTCCGAGCCGTCCGTGGCGATGTAGAGGGTATCACCCGAGGCCATAGTGGGCGAGCGGGGAGCCGCCGAAAGCGGCGGCGGTAGCGGCAACGGGCCAAAGCCAAGCTGTGGGCCTCCGCCTTGGGTCCGCTCCTGCACCCGGAGCCGGCGGAGCTTAGGCTCCTCTCGCTTCCCTTCCTCCTTCGCCGCCGCCTCCCCCTTCCACACAAACACCAGCTCCTCGTAGGGAGGGTGGGAGGCAAGCAGGCAGCAGCCTCAGCCGCCGCCAAATCCCGCCCGCGCCGCCTCGCGAGACTTCCTCCGCTACAGCCGAGAGATACAGGCACCCTAAGCCTCCCTCACCCGCCATCCAGACCCGGGGAGGCCGCCGCGGCCTCTGGGACACGCCCCCTTCTCTGAGGCTATGGCCAATCGCCGCCCGACGTTTGGTGTAAGCTCGCCTCCCCCCATCAAACTCTCTTGGCCGACCAACAGCCAAGCGGGCTGGTTCGTGTCGGCCCGCCTTTTTCCTCAAGCGCAGCCTATCGGAAAAAAGCTCAGCCGGACGAGGCACGCCCACTTGGTTCCAGTGTGCTTATCGTTGGGTCCTGACGAGACTCTTCGCTCGCTCTGGACAGCCGTTGCTATGTTGGCCCCGCCCACTGCTTTAGGCTGGTCGTGAGAGAAAGTAGTTCTCGGCAGGGGTTGGCTGGGTTCGGCCTCTTGGGGTCGCGGTCTTGACCAGCCGGCGCGGCGCGCGAGGGGTATGTGTGTTGTCGTCACTGTGGCGTTTAAACCTGCCGCGGCTGGGGAGGAGGAAATGTTGTGCTGCCTCCTCCCTCCCTCCCGGTAACGACTCGTCTGTGTCTCCCTTCCCTATGCTGGTGCTAGACTAGACCGAGGACGGGGCGGAAAAGAGGGAAGTGCAGCATGCAGTCGAGTCGCTGCCGTGTTTTGCACTCCGGTTCCCCACTCTGGTAATCTGAATTACTTGAATTGAAAATGTCTGCTACGTTTAGCGATTTTGCATTTCGGTTAACGTGAAACCGGAAACCGCTTTTATGAAATGCGAGACTTTTCAGGAACGAAAGAGCCTCCCTCTTCCCCCTGGAAGATGTGGGGATCCTGCCTAGCGTCAGATGCTTCGTCTCTCTCTGCCCACCACCAGCACAGCTTGATACTTGGCTGCTCAGGAAAAGACCCGCCGCGGCAGTCGCTGAGGCGGCTCTTCGCCTCCTCGTTAAAGCGCCAAGCTTCTTGGGTTCTCGACAGACTTTTCCGGAGAGGAAGTGGAGACGATCGCCTTTGCCGTGCAGGACTGTTTACCAAGGAAGCAAGATTTTTTTTTCCTGCTTTGCCCCTGGGAATGTTCAAGAAGGCAGTGCTATCCTACCCATAGTTACTTACTGGGCACTAAACCCACGGGGTTGAATGGCGCACCCAAATAAATGCTCACGGAAGGGATTGTAATCTTGTAATCGTGCTTTCCTCCCTGGTAAATGTGTTTAGGAGGATTGCAGCTTTAGGAGTTGTTGCACTTGCACATTGCCCGTGAAGGAACGAAGTGCTGCTGTACTGAATGACATGCTTTACAATTTTTAGGTTAGAGCAAGCAGACGTCCCTGGCATGCTTCCCTTCAATATATTTTTTCCTTGAAACCCAAAGTTTCAACCCAATTTTTCCTAATGTTAGGGCTACAATTCTAGGTATAAGCCCTGCTGAGTTGAATGGGATTTTACCACTGTGTAAAGTGAGAATGTTGAGAATCTTGCTGTCTGTCTGCCAGTCAGCTTTGCAGGTTTCCAATAAATGATAGGGTGAGTATCTCAGCAATGGTTTTAGTTCAGAAAATCCTTTGGTGGCAGAGGGTTGGCTTATGCCTGCAATTGTACCACTTGCCTGGGAGAATTCAGTGAGACTTACTTCTGAGTAAACAGGCATGGGCGATCATCATGAATGAACTTCCATGTGCTGCAGAGACTGATGAATCAAGCTGCCTTTCCTCTCTGTCACTGAATGCGCACTGTCATTGGTTAAGGATAGAGAAGTGAAGCAAATTGCCCTACTCCTACATCCCATCTTATTTTTATTTCATGCCAGCTAGAAAAATAAAGGTGAAATTATGGCTGTGGGACTATGCCAGGGACAGCTTGGTGATAGACTAAATATACAGGAAACCATGACCTCGATGGTTTCAAAACCAGCCACTGATCTGTTTGCAGAAGCGCTCCCACTGTTGCTAGGACAGCTGTGATTTGTTCTGGGACAAGGGAGTTGAGAATGAATAACATTGAGTGCATAGTGACCAAATAAATGACTGTGAAGGACACTGGATTAGGGAGAAAATCCTGTTATGTTCCAGCTGTAAGGAGGTCCTATTTAGTTAAAGATTCCTACTTACTGATACCCAGTGGCTTAAAATGAGAATGTGCCAAAGAGACTCTGAATGCTAATGACCTGTGAGCTATGACTTTGGATAAAACATGTGCCAGACTGGACTCTATTATGACACAATGCCGCTTGTGTTCCTGCCATGAGCAATGCTGAAGAAAGGTCTCCCCAAGAAGCATGAGGGAAAAACCTGACCAGCTGCCTGACACCATTTTCGCCATGTGTCCAAAAAAGCTCTCACAGAATTTACTCTGCATCGCCCCCCCCACTGTGATGTTCCTAGAAGAAACAATAGAGGAACACCTGAGATGACTCCACCCAGCCTTTGCTTTTGTCTCTTAAGTACTGGACCATCAAGACAGCCTCCCCCTGTCTCCTCTATCCTCCTCCCACTTGTTTGTTTTAGCCAGAGATGCACTGAGGTGTCCCTTCTAGGACCTGCTTCCTGTTTGTCTGTGTACCTGGGGATCCTCCTGGACATGTGCTCAGGTCCCTATAAAAGGCAGGAACAGACTGGAAACCCCCTCTTCATTTTCCTCCTGGACTGGTACTGGTGAGATTCCTCTGCTCCATCTGGTTTTCCCTTCCCCCCCTCCTCTTCCCTATCTCTTGCAACCCTCCCTCCCTTCTCTCCTCAGTTAGTCACTGATTTGGTTCCTGAACCCAGCTTGTTCAGAACCTGGGAATCATTTTATTTCTCCCCCTTCTCCCAATACCCCCCACTCTTAATTTGACTTCTCAGTCATTCTACAGCTCAGTCATTCTAGACTGCTAGTCTGATCAGTTCAAACCCAATTGCTTCATCCTCTTTTCATCCAGTGCTCACTGTTGTGCCAGAATTACAGCATTTACAGCATCAGAGGTGAATTCTCCAGGATTTAGGTGACTATAACCCAAGTGAATCAAGATCCCTTCTAAATCTCTACTTCTACCTAAGTTCCTAGAACTGTATGATGTGTATGATTGTATTTCTGTATGATTCTTGCCTGAATTATTTAGTAAATATTGGAAAGTAACCACGTGTGTCCTCTATATTATTTAACTGAACTCTGGAAGCCCAACTCTGGTATAGCTGGTCTAAAGGTCCCTGTCTAATACCAAATTGCCATATTTAAGCTATTCCCCTAATTTCAAGGGCAATTTTGGTAACATTACAGCCTCATCCTATGCAGATTTGAGGTTAGGAGCACCTAATTCTATGCAAGATTAGCCTGTAGAATCATAAAGCCAATAGAAATAACGTCCTTTTTTTCTTTTTGGGATTTCTAAAATAACATCATGGGCAGTTGTAACTATAGTTTTTCATAAAGAGCAGAAGTAATAAAGTAACTAATGAATGAGAAACCATTATCTCTGCTCTAGTCTTTGTTGGCTGACTAGACTGCTTGTGCAAAAAGAGATGCAAAACATAAAGGTTGTAAAACACCACAGCCATACTATCAACAGGACTAGTCAGATAAAGGTGCATTTGGACAAAAGCCTGTGGCTGACACAGTAGAGTCGTTCAGTTTGGCTGGTGGGTTTGTGAAATATAAAGAAAAGTGAAGATGTGAAAGATGACTAACCTTTGTAATAAGCAGTTCCTCTTCTTTCCCCCCTCTGAAATCCCCCCTTCTAACCCCTTCATTTTAGTGGGAGGGGGGGAAAGATTAGAGAAGTAGGCCCCTGACTTGTCGCAGAGCAGAAACTTCAATTGGAGCTTTGAAACAAATTTGCTTCAGAAACTTCAATTTGCTTTGAAACAAAGCTCCGTGCAAACTTGAAGATGGTATTAGGATTTTAAACCTCAGTGTAGAATTAAAATTCTGTTGAATTCCTTGCAACTACAAAAGTATAGCAGTGGCTAGTTTGAGTCTCGCTGCCCAATTTTAATAGTATATTAAAATGGTATATTTAATGGTATAGAGCAGTACTTCTTAAACTGTGGGTCACGACCCACTTGGTGGTTCGCAGCCCAATGCCTGGTGGGTTGCCAGATGGGATCTTTACCTGTGTATACCAGAGTTGGGCTTTTGCAGAATTCCCTTTTAAATAATATTGAGAACACACGTGGTTGCTTTCCAATATTTATTAAAAGTTAGTCAGATTCATAGAAAAATACAGTTCAATATGCATCACTTCAAACATACTCCAAAGCGTACAGATCTATGAAACTTAGGTAGAAGTACAAAAAATTAGAAGGGATCTTGATTTACTTGGGTAATAGTCACCTAATCCTGGAGAGTTCACCTCTGCTGCTGCAAATGCTGTAGTTCTGGCACAACAGTGAATGAAAAAGGAGGAAGAAACAAATTGGGTCTGAACTGGTCAGACTAGCTGTCTGTAGAATGACTGAGAACGAAGTTAAGAGGGGGGGGGATATGAGGAGAAGGAGAAATAAAATGATTCCAAGGTTCTGAACAAGCTGGGTTCAGGAACCAAATCGGTGACTAACTGAGGGGTAATGAAAAGAGAAGGGAGGGGGGGTTGCAAGAGAGAGGGAGGGGGCAAAAGGGGGGGGAAGGGGAACAAGATAGAGATAGAGAGAGCTCACCAGTACCAGTCCAAAGCACAGGAGGAAGAAGAGAGAGCCTCCCAGTCTGTCCCTGCCTATTATAGGAAGCTGAGCACATGCCACTGTGCCAGAGGATTGGAGGATAGCTAATGTCACGCCAATCTTTAAAAAAGGAAGGAAGGGGGACTCGGGAAACTACAGGCCGATCAGCCTAACATCTGTTCCAGGGAAGATGGTGGAAAGTCTCATTAAGGATAAAATCTTAAAATACATAGAAGAACAAGCTCTGCTGCGGGAGAGTCAGCATGGCTTCTGCAAGGGAAAGTCTTGCCTCACAAACCTGTTAGAATTTTTTGAAAAGGTCAACAGGCATGTGGATGCGAGCGAACCCGTAGATATTATATACAGTGGTGCCTCGCAAGACAAAATTAATTCGTTCCGTGAGTCATGTTGTCTTGCGAATAATTTTGTCTTGCGAGTCACCTCCCCTGCCGTGCTATTTACTTTTAAGTATTTACAGTACTCACAGTTCCCAGAGCTCCGCTCTAGTAATGCACACCGTTTCTGGAAGGGAAGGGAAGTTTTATCTCTGCTTTGCCTTTATCTCTGCTGGTGTTAGCTATTTGTCGGGTGATAATCGGTGTGGCCTCGGGCTGTATTGTTTGCAGTCTGCTAACCCTCTTGGATACTTTATTCAAATGGCAAGTGTAGCTGTTGCCTACAGTATCCTCCTGCCGCGGTGCCGGCCAGGCTAAGGGGCGGAGCAGGCACCACTAAATGCACCATTACCTCTCGGCCGTGCAACAGCTGAAGAGGCTTTCCTCGGCGTGAGGTCGGCTCCTGTGTGAGTCAGTAAGAGACTCGAAGCAGGCAGGCAGACAGCCTGTGCCGAGTTGCTGCTGCCGCTTCCGGGCCAAAACGAAGAATGGGTAGGGTCTTAATCAGTACACCTACTAGGATGGGAAGTTTTTCAGGATGGTAGTTTTATCTTTGCTTTGCCTTTATCTCTGCTGGTGTTAGCTATTTGTCGGGTGATAATCGGTGTGGCCTCGGGCTGTACTGTTTGCAGTCTGCTAACCCTCTTGAATACTTTAACATTTGAATAGATTGTGGCTTTAGGAGCTGAGTGTTCCACAAGACGAAATTGTTTTTGCAAGAAAATTTGTCTTGCGAGTCACCAAAAAACTTGCAAAATGCTTTTGTCTTGCGAGTTTTTTGTTGTGCGAGGCAGTTGTCTTGTGAGGCATCACTGTATCTGGATTTTCAGAAGGCGTTTGACACGGTCCCTCATGAAAGGCTCCTGAGAAAACTCCACAGTCAGGGAATAAGAGGGCAGGTTCTCTTGTGGTTTAGGAACTGGTTGAAGACCAGGAAACAGCGAGTGGGAGTCAATGGGCAATTTTCACAATGGCGAGAGGTGAAAAGCGGTGTGCCCCAAGGATCGGTCTTGGGACCGGTGCTTTTCAACTTATTCATAAATGACCTGGAGTCGGAGATAGGCAGTGAGGTGGCCAAGTTTGCAGATGACACTAAACTTTTCCGGGTGGTGAAGACCAGCAGGGATTGTGAAGAGCTCCAGAAGGATCTCTCCAAACTGGGAGAATGGGCAGCAAAATGGCAGATGCGCTTCAATGTAAGTAAGTGCAAAGTGATGCACATTGGGGCAAGAAACCAAAATTTCACATATACACTCATGGGTTCTGAGTTGTCTGTGACGGATCAAGAGAGAGATCTTGGGGTGCTGGTGGACAGGTCGATGAAAGTGTCGACCCAGTGTGCGGCGGCTGTGAAGAAGGCCAATTCCATGCTCGGGATCATTAAAAAAAGGGATTGAGAATAAAACGGCCAATATCATTCTGCCTTTGTACAAATCGATGGTAAGGCCACATCTGGAGTATTGTGTCCAGTTCTGGTCACCACACCTCAAAAAGGATATAGTTGAATTGGAAAAGGTGCAGAAAAGAGCGACCAGAATGATTCGCGGGCTGGAGCACCTCACTTATGAGGAAAGGCTACAGCGTCTGGGGCTTTTCAGCCTAGAAAAAAGGCGCCTGAGGGGGGACATGATTGAGACATAAAATTATACATGGGATGGAGAGAGTGGATAGAGGGAAATTCTTCTCCCTCTCGCACAACACCAGAACCAGGGGACATGCACTAAAATTGAGTGGAGGGAGAGTTAGAACAGACAAAAGAAAATATTTCTTTACCCAGCGTGTAATTCATCTGTGGAACTCCTTGCCACAGGATGTGGTGATGGCATCTGGCCTAGATGCCTTTAAAAGGGGTTTGGACAGATTCATGGAGGAAAAGACCATCACAGGTTACAAGCCATAAGCAACCTCCTGGTTTTAGAAGTGGGTTTTCTCTGTGCCAGGTGCAAGGGAGTGGCGACTGGACACAGGTATCTTGTTGTCTTGTGTGCTCCCTGAGGCATCTGGTGGGGCCACTGTGTGACACAGGAAGCTGGACTAGATGGGCTTTTGGCCTGATCCAGCAGGGCTCTTCTTATGTTCTTATGTCCAAGAGGATTCCTAGGTACACAGAAAAACAGGAAAGAGAGTTCCTAGAAGGGACATCTCAGTGCACCTCTGGGTAAACCATGTGACAGGGAAGAGGGTGATCAGGGTTTATGGTCCAGCCATTAATGAGACAAAGCAGAGGCTGGGTTGAGTCATCTCAGGTGTTTCAGGAACATATTTAGCATAACAGTGTGTGTGTGTGGGGGAAATGCAGAGTTGTTTGTGAGAGCTGGAATAGCGAAATGGATGCTGCTGCTCAGGGCTTTTCAGGGCTTTTCATGTGTGCACAAACACGCTCACACTGCCACCCTTCTGTCCACCATTACATAGAGCAATGGATGTGACCAGGCCTCACAGCCCTCTGATCTTCCAAACTGACAGCCCAATCTTATACGTGCTGCCCAATGGCAACATGCCTCCTTCACTGGGGCGGACTGCCATAAAGCAGTCCATGCCAGGTACAAAAGCCTCCTCGACAGCGTGCCGACCAGTGCGCTGCTGGGGACGCTGGTGGGAAGGCTCTCGCTTTCCTGGATGCGCCGGAGGATGTCCAGGCACACGCTGAGAAGGGTAAGCTGGCAGGGCTGTGAATGTTATGTGTTTGTGTACACAGTTATACCCCTGCCAACTAAGGTTGACGCTGAAGTGGACTCTAGTGCAGAAAAGCTCGTGCTGAAATAAAATGTGTCAGTCTTGAAGGTGTGTTCAAGCTATTAGGCCCCAGAGCATACATGCTGCATAGGAAACTGCTGGTGCCGATATACCATTTGTATATTAAGCCCCACAACTCACTGGTGCTCTATTTCTCTCGCACACAAGAACAAATGGTAAAAGGTGAGATGAAAAGGCTAATGGCTGGAAGGCTAGGACTGAGATGACCTGGGATGAAATCGCCACTTAGCCATGAAACTCACTGAGATACCCTGTGTCAGTCACTCACAGCCCAATCCTGTCCTTTTCCCCGCCATAGCATGCAGTCGTGCCTGATCAGTCTGCGCTGCATGTTATAGTGGGGGAGGGGAAAGGGAATATATTTTCCATTTTCCCTTGGTGAGCCCCTTGACTGCCAATGGGTCTCCTTGGAACTTCTCCAGCTCTTTAGGGGGCATGTCAGCTGGCTCTGGAGGGGCTAGCATACAGTGCCAGTTGCTTGTGCTGGGTGCCACCCATCCTGCCTCTGGCACGCCATTCCACACACCCTGCCGACTCACCAATGATGGAGTCTTCTTTAACACTACTGCCCCCAGGGTCCTCCCTGTCATCTGCAGCGGCAGCCCAGAATCACATGGCCCCATGCACTTCCAGATCAGTGTTTGCGGCACCATAAAGCATGTACCGCTGCCAGAGTGCTAGTCCCGGCGGTGGTAGTAGCCCAATAGGATTGAGCTGTGGCTCTCAGCCTACCCTATATCACAGGGTTGTGGTAAGGCTAGAGCAGGGAGCAAGAACCCTGTATGTTGCCCTGAGCTTTGTGGAGGATATTGAGCAGTTAATTGGAAAAGTGTAATCATAAGACTGGAACGCCTCTTCCTCATGCTAAAAACTGCCTGACGTTCACTATGCACTGTACAGAAATACATTTGCAGCATTTCTGATTTGTAACACTTCTAATGTCTTGGTTTTGTATGGAAATCATTAAAGCAGACTGTCATTGATGTTTGTTTAAAGTCGGAGGAGAAATCCAATGACCAGAAAGGCGGTATAACTTCTAACTGAGATACTCAATCTACTGTATATTATATTTTTGAACAAAAACTGTTATGACCAGCAATAATATACATAGAACAAGGCATCTTCAACAGGATTATGGTCATAAAAAGCACAATATGGTTAAAATGTTCATTTGTGAACTTTTTGTTGAAAATCGGTATATAAATACGGTTAATAATAATAATAACAATAATAATAATAAATATGGTTAAAATGCCAAAAAGCCATTTTTGGTTATTTTTAATGACATTTAACCATATTGTGTTTTTTATTAACATAATCCTGTTGAAGATGCCTCGATCTATGTTTGCTCCCTTTTATTTTCTCTTGAAACAGTGACAAAATCTAGAAACCTGGTTCCTAGGAAATATTGAACCCCTGACCATTGATGAAAACCCCATGGGTAGTTTGCCCCCTCCAGTATCCATAGCTTACAGCAGCAGACCAAAAGCTGTACTCACATGGGAATGTCTCGTGCTACTGATTCATGTTTTTCTATGTATGCAACCAAAAGTGCAGGATGCAGTCCCAGGTGCAAGGTTGCATGGCATTCTGTATGCTAAGATTGCAGTTCCAAAAAGGCAGATTGCAGCACCTGTGCTGTGTTCACCACAAGCAGACAAATGGGATATCAAAGTGGCTTATGCACAATTGTCATGTGCTGAATGACCGCAATGGAGATCTCAAAAAAATACATATAATTTGGTAGCATTGAAGTTTTCAGACGTCTCTGTTGCATTGAGTGACCGGTTGTAAAAATGCCATTCTGCTACCAGAATAAATATGCAACATGAGGTTGCGGACACGTGCCTGGATTAAACCACTTTTTGTGCTTTATGAGATGTGCTTGAGTTGCAGCGCAATCCTATCCAACTTGCACCACCGGTGTAACCAGCGGTGCAGCGAGAACGGGAGGCCCAAGAATGGAAAGGAGATTCAAATCCCCTCCAAAGTGGATTTAAATCTCCCCTCCAAAGCCTCTAGCCCTGCCCTCCCCCACTGGTTCCACCGGTGGTGTAAATTGGATAGGATTGTGCTGTTGGTGATGCATTCTCCTCTGGCAATACAATGTTCTAACAGCTTCTCTATCTACATATTGAACATATTGAATCTTTTTTTGATTGGGCTGCATTGAGGAAATGATAAAAAAAAGTTTCTGAATTCAAACAGTTACTGGGAGACCTGTGACTTTGGAGCATACCATAGACTTTGGAGCATACTATACCATAGACTTTAATAAGGGTCTCTCTTCATAGAGCAGGGTCTTTCAGTGCCCCCCCCCCCCGTAGTCTTCGGTACAAGATGAAAGTGAAGAACAGACGCTTACAAACACAAAGAGCTACTTTCATTGAGGGTGTTTTTCTTTTGTTCTCACCCTCCCTTAAGAAGTGGTTGCAATGTAGTGGAGATGGCCCTTTTCGTTTTTCATTCTAACAAACTGCTAGAACTTTCAGAGTGGAAATGTGTATACACACCCATCCACCCACTAAGGAAACTCTTTCTAAAGTAGCCTTGGCAAATGGCTGTGCTGTTCCTTGAACTTTTTAGAGATGGGAGATGTCACGACACAAGGCAGCTTGTTGCCCTGCTGAGTAGCAATTCTGGATAGAAAACCACATATAGCATGCATTTTTCTGTAATTCAAAGATACTTGCTGCTGGGCTGTTCCAAAAATAGGCATCTGGTTCAAATGTTGCCGTTTCAGAACATCTGAATCCTGCTCTGGAAATCAGCGCTACGTTCTCCCCTTTTGACGATCAAGTGTGTATACCTTCTGAACTTGCAAGTATGGTTTTTCTCACACTTGAATCAACTCACATTGGGTTTTGTCACCATGTCCTGAAGAAGGACTGCCTTTCTCCATACTAGTCTGCATTGGTACCCAGTTAATCTTTTATTCCCTTTAAACTTCAAGGTGTGTAGGAAACATGCAGAAGTACATGTGTACATGGTGCCGAGTGCTTGCCTGGAAAGTGTGGGCTAGGCCAGTAATATGGCTATTGTATGGACTGATAGTATGAGGCCTCTGATCCACAGGCTAGGAAGGCCACACTGTTAATGAACTGAGTAATCTCTCTCTCTCTCACGCACGCACACACACGCGCGCGCGCGCACACACGCACACACACACACCAGGCTGAGTTCTGCCTGCTCCAAATGTTAAAACAGGGCCTTCTCAGTAGTGGCACCTACCCTATGGAATTCCCTCCCCTTTGACTTACGAACTGCTCCCTCCTTGGACACTTTCCGGCGAGGCCTAAAAACCTTCTTTTTCAAAGAAGCCTTCTGAGGCTCTGCCTTTTTTTTTTTTTTTAACATCTCGCTGGTACAGGTGGGGGGTGCTGCTGTCTTTATGCTCCTGTTTTAATTGTAGCCATGATCTTTTTAATCAATTTTTAGATATTGTTTTTATTAATTTTTATTAATTGTTGTTATTGTTTTAAACTGTGATTGTTTCTATATTGTATTTTTTGTATGTATTTCTCTTTTTGCTGAAAGCCGCCTTGGGAGAAAGGCAGGATAGAAATACTATAAATAAATAAATAAATAAATAAATAAATAAATAAATAAAAGAGCTCCAAATTCAGTGGAAAATAAATTTAAATATCTTGCTGGAACCAGGGGTGTCACTAGGGTTGGTGACACCCAGGGCGAAATCTCATGGTGTCACCTGCATGGACCTCCTCCCATGCCAGACTACACAATGTGGAGGACTCCTAGGAAATGCAGTCCCTGCATGAGTTGCAGCGGGGATCGGGGGGAAACCCATTTTCTACAAGTGGTGCAATTTCGCACCACTGGTAACAAATAGAATAGAAAGTCATTTTGGTGTCACCCTTCCCTGGGGTCACCCCCCCCCCAGTGATGCCCCTGACTGAAACAGATGAATTTGACCTTATGAACACAGCCACTGCCTAGGAGTTCACTATGTAGGCACTTCTGTGCCTGTACAATTACCGTATTTCTTCTATTCTAAGACGCACCTTTTTTCCCCAGATAAGCATCTCTAAAAATGAGGTGCGTCTTAGAATTGATGGCCTCCTTTTTTGTGGGTTTTTTCTCTGCATTTTACCTCGCGATTTTGACCCCTCTGTTCAGCAGCGCTCTCCCATGGCTGCTAGCCCGATCTGCTGTCTTCCTGAACTTGAGAGCTCGCCCCAGCATGTCCCCTGCTGCAGCTGACGAATCAGAGACGATCACACTCGTCAGCGAGGGCTGGCAGGGCGTGCTGGGGAGAGTTCCTCTGCTTGAAGTGTCTGCTCTGCGCTCCTATTGACGATTAAAGCCTGCATGCCTTTCCTGCAAAGATGATCAAAGCCTGCAATGCCTTTCCGATCATCAGCTGGAATGCGAGGCAGGCGCTTCCGTGACAAACTCTCCCTAGGACTAGGAACCTCTTCCTAAAGGGGGAGGGATGCTACTTCTGCTGCCACCACCGCTCCTACCGACTTGTGCCCAGCCTGGGAAGTATCCTGGCTCTCCACCCCGTGAGTGTGCATGCCCCCAGTCCCCCCTCCGCCTTCCACCAGCTGCTGCCAGCTCTCACCAGCCTTTGCAGCCTCCAGTCCTTAGTACTTGTCAGCAAAGGCGTGTGGGGCGTAATGAGGAGAGTTGTCTGCCTGCCCCGCACCCCAGCTGACGAATGAAGGCGCTTGCCAAGTGCATGTGCCAATGAGGATCCAAGTTTACCGTGCCACTTTTGCCCCTCTGCTCAGCGGTGCTGTAGCTAATGAGGATCTTTCCAATGAGGATCCAAATTTACCGCGGCACTTTCGCCCCCTCTGTTCAGTGGCGGCGTGGCGCTGCAGCTGATGATCCTCACGCTTGAGCAGAGTCTGAGGGAAAGACACTCAGGAGCCTGCTTGGCTCCTGCGTGTCTTTCCCTCAGACTCTGCTCGAGCGTGAGGATCATCAGCTGCAGCGCCACTGAGCAGAGGGGGCAAAATTGCGTGGTAAAAATCAGATCGGCGAAATGGAGCGGCAGGCAAGCTGGGGAAAGAGCAGACAAATTGAAGGAAGGAGGTGCATCTTGCAATCAATGTTTTTTTTTCCTTGCTGGTGTTCCTAAAATTAAGATGCGCCTTAGAATCGATGGCGCCTTAGACTCGAAGAAATATGGTACTTTAAAATTGTAACAACAGTATATCACACAATCTACTGTATGTTTGATGTATCTTCAGGGACATCAAACATGTGATTAACTTATGGCGCAATCCTGTGTATCTTTGGTGCCGGTTGGGTGTACTCCCCTGGCCCTGGGTGTCGCACAAGTACCGTAAAGCACTTAGAACATAAGAAGAGCCTTGCTGGATCAGGCCAAAGGCCCATCTAGTCCAACTTCCTGTATCTCACAGTGGCCCCACCAGATGCCTCCGAGAGCACACAGACAACAAGATAACCTAGAATAACCTCAATGAAACTAGACAGAGACTGAATCTAGAAGCTGTAGTAATTTCGCAGAGGAAACATCAATCGCTGCTTAATAGACAGCAAGAACTCTCTTTTGTTAGCAAAATTTGGATGCCTATTTAAAGATTAACAACAGCCTGTGATGTTAGCCATTCTTACCCCTGGACCTCGTCGGTCTTGGTTGTTTTTTTACTATTTACAGCCGCACGATCACCGGGGTTACCTCCGGTCAGCTTTGTTAAACGTTTCCGGTGTTAATTAGCGATCATTTTGTTTCCCGCGCTTTTTTTGCGCTGCTTTTTTTTTAGGTCAGCGTCGTTCTACTCTTGGTAATTTCATTTCACACAGTCGTTGCACTGTGTTTCCTTGATAATGTCCTTAGCATAGAACGAAATGTTGGACTTCGGAATTTTTATTACAGGTGGTCTCAATAATTATACAATCTGCGTGGGTTGGGCTGGCCGATTGGGTGGAACCCATTGTGAATTCATCTTTGCGGGAGGGAGTGATGCCTAGCATCTTGAAGACCGCAATTGTGCGCCCCCTCCTGAAAAAACCATATCTGGATTCCTCCAATTTAAATAACTATCAGCCAGTTTCCAATCTGCCTTTTTTGGGTAAGGTGATTGAGCGGGTGGTGGCGTCTCAGCTCCAGGGGATACTAGATGAAACGGAGTATCTGGACCCTTTTCAGTCTGGCTTCAGACGGGGCTTTGGGATGGAGACAGCCTTGGTCGCCCTGCTGGATGATCTTTGCCGAGGACTGGACAGGGGGAGTGCATCCCTGCTGGTCCTTTTGGATCTCTTGGCGGCTTTCGATACCATGGTATCCTTCTGGGTCGGCTGGCCGAGTTGGGACTAGGGAGCACTGCCTTGCAGTGGTTCCGTTCCTACTTGGCTGACAGGTCCCAGATGGTGATACTGGGAGACGCCTGTTCGGCACCCTGCCCTTAACAGTGTGGGGTGCCACAGGGTTCTATTCTGTCTCCCATGCTTTTTAACATCTACATGAAGCCATTGGGAGGGATCATCCGGGGATTTGGGTGTCACCAATATGCTGATGACACCCAGTTCTATCACCAATATGCTGATGACACCCAGCTCTATCTCTCCTTGCCATCTCGTTCCAGGGAGGCTGTGGAAGTCCTGGAGCGCTGTCTGGAGGCGGTTGGGGTCTGGATGAGGGCTAATAGGTTGAGATTGAATCCAGAAAAGACAGAGGTCCTACTGGAAAGCTTCGATGCAGGTACTGAGTCACCTGCCCGTTCTGAATGGGATTGCGCTCCCCCTGCAGGAACGGGTGCGCAGCTTGGGAGTACTTCTGGATTCACAGCTCTCCTTGGAAAGCCAGGTGGCAGCTGTGGCCAGAGGTGCATTTGCCCAGCTTCGGCTGGTGCACCAGCTGCGGCCGTACTTGAGTCGATTGGATCTGACCATGGTGATCCACACCTTAGTGACTTCAAGACTGGATTACTGTAGTGCTCTACGTGGGGCTGACCTTGAAGACGGTTTGGAAGCTGCAATTAGTGCAGTATGCAGTGGCCCGGGTGGTCACTGGAGCTAGGTGGTTTGACTCTGTTGAGCCGCTGCTTCAGCGGCTGCACTGGCTGCCCATTCATTTCCAGGCCCAATTCAAGGTGCTGGTAATGACCTTTAAAGCCCTTCACGGTTCGGGTCCAGGATATCTCAGGGACCGCCTTCTCCCATACATTCCGGCCCGCTCTCTTAGGTCATCTGAGGTGGCTCTCCTGCGAGTGCCACTTCTATCGCAAGTTAGGGGAGTGGCAACACGTGGGCGAGCCTTCTCTGCTGTGGCGCCACAACTGTGGAATTCCCTGCCAGGGGATCTGAGAACCACCCCCTCCCTCATGACTTTTTGGCAAGGGCTCAAAACATTTTTGTTTCATCTAGCGTTTGGGTGATGGGTCGTGGTCTGCCTCCTGTGTCTCAAGATGCTCTGCCATGCTGCTTCTTTGCTCCATACTGTCGCCCCCCCCCAGTGGATTTTATTGTTTTTAAATTTGTTTATGTATGGCTAGGTATTGTTTAAATTTATTTTATGTATTATTTTAAATTATGTATTTTAATCTTTGTTGTAAGTTGCCTTGGGCATTTGCCTTTCGGCATAGGAAAAGGCGGGATATAAATTCTTTAAATAAATAAATAAATAAATTTAATTGTGTGTAATGCATGTACAGTATGTGCTTTTAAATGTGTTGGATTTGGTATGCATTTTAGATTTTTTAAAAGATTTTACATGGCTTCTGAACCTATAAATTCTACCTCCTTTGAAACAAGATAACCTGTTTCCTGTTGTCACTCCCTTGCACCTGGCACAGAGAAAATCTACTTCTAAAACCAGGAGGTTGCTTATGGCTTGTAACCTGTGATGGTCTTTTCCTCCATGAATCTATCCAAACCCCTTTTAAAGGCATCAAGGCCAAGTGCCATCATCACATCCTGTGGGAAGGAGTTCCACAGATGTATTACACGCTGGGTAAAGAAATATTTTCTTTTGTTCATTCTAACTCTCCCTACACACAGGATGGTGTAGTGGTTTGGGAGTCGGACTTAGACCTGGAAGATCCAGGTTCAAATCCCCGCTCAGCCACGAAGCTTCCTGGGTGACCTTGGGCCAGTCGCTATCTCTCAGCCCCACCTACCTCACAGGGTTGTTGTGAGGACAAAAAGGAGGGGAGGAAATATGTACACCACTCTGAGCTCCTTGGAGGAAGGGTGGTATAAAAATGTGAAAAATAAATAAATAAATAAAATTTTAGTGCATGTCCCCTGGTTCTAGTGTTGTGCGAGAGGGAGAAGAATTTCCCTCTATCCACTCTCTCCATCCTATGCATAATTTTATACATAATTTTATATGTCTCAATCATATCCCCCCTCAGGCACCTTTTTTCCAGACTGAAAAGCCACAAATGCTTTCCTCATAAGGGAGGTGCTCCAGCCCACGAATCATTTTGGTTGCTCTTTTCTGTACCTTTTCCAATTCTACTATATCCTTTTTGAAGTGTGTTGACCAGAACTGGACGCAATACTCCAGATGTGACCTCACCATCGATTTGTTTTAGTTTCAATCCCTTTTTTAATTATCCCAAGCATTGAATTGGCCTTCTTCACAGCCGCCGTACACTGGGTCGACACTTTCATCGACCTGTCCACCAGCACCCCAAGGTCTCTCTCCTGATCCGTCACAGACAGCTCAGAACCCATTAGCGTATATGTGAAGTTTTGATTTCTTGTCCCAGTGTGCATCACTTTGCACTTACTTACATTGAAGCGCATCTGCCATTTTGCTGCCCATTCTCCCAGTTTGGAGAGATCCTTCTGGAGCTCTTCACAATCCCTGCTAGTCTTCACCACCCGGAAAAATTTAGTGTCATCCGCAAACTTGGCCACCTCGCTGCTTATCCCCAACTCCAGGTCATTTATGAACAAGTTGAAAAGCACTGGTTCCAAGACCAATCCTTGGGGAACACCGCTTTTCACCTCTCGCCATTGTGAAAATTGCCCATTGACTCCCACTCATTGTTTCCTGGTCTTCAACCAGTTCCTAATCCACAAGAGGACCTGCCCTCTTATTCCCTGACTGTGGAGTTTTCTCAGGAGCCTTTCATGAGGGACCGTGTCAAACGCCTTGCGTGACACCCGGCGAGTAAGGGCTGCCGGAGCAAAGGTAAGTCCGGGTAAGTCCTACCCGGGGGGGGGGGTAGGGCAGACCTGGTGGTGAGGGAGGGTGGCCATTGGCCACGCCGGACCTGGAGAGGACGTGGATATTGGCGGCAAGATATCATTACACGGCGCGAATGTACGCGAGCTCCAGAGCTCGCGTACGTTCGAGGAGGCCCATTGGGCCTCCTGCCGCTTATACCCAGGGAAGGGGACAATCATCCCCTTCCCTTGAGGTGCACCCGGGCTGCCTTGGGGCAGCCTGAGAGCTGGATATGATTTGGCGGCCGGCCCTTTAGGCTGGGCACCGTATCTTACACAGGATTGGGCTGCCCATCACTGGGCACCATTTTGTTTTGAAATTCACTCCACTTTGCCAGGAATGTGATTTGTCCACCATAAAAATTTGTAATCTGCATGATCTAATGAATGAATTTATTATTTATACCACTTCCGTTTTTCTTCACTAATGGTCCCATGAATGAATATTTGCTGACATACTATTATCTGTTCTTCTGGGTCCCTTAAGTACAGCTTTTAGAAGCCCAGGTGGTGGTGGTGAGATGACTAAATTGTGAGCAGTCATTGAATAGAGCTTGTAGATCTAATTAAAGGGCCCACTATCCTCCCGTAATTCATGCCATACATTGGTCGAAGTGCTGTAAAAAGCACAGGCTTGAAGGGAATTACTGCTGAATGCTCACTTGCTATTTGGGTAACTGACCACTAGATGTCAGAATTTCATAAATCATATAATAAATAGCCAATGTAGAACTATCCATGCCAAACCTCTTGTTATTCCTTGTAGTGGATTTGTCTTGCAGCACTCTATTGATTTCAGAATAAAGTGAACAGTCATATAAACTGGTGATTTCAGTTACCAGGACTCCTGTATTGTTCCATAAATCAAGTTACAAAAAACCCCCACAATTTTTCCTACTGATGTTACCTTAAAGCAGGGGTGGCCAACTTTTCAACATGAATGCTCCTGGACCTGTAATGGTTGTACTGTATAAGTGAGGGCATTTCAGCAGATGCAGATGCATTAGCGGCACCATCAGCATTTGCAGCTGCCAAGATTCTGTCTTCTACACCAGGCGTTCCCAACCTGTTGTTTGCATACTCCTTGGGGTACGCGGACCGTAGGCCAGGGGTACGCGAGACGCTGTCCCTTATCAGCTGCTGCGATCAGCAGCTGATAAAGGACAGCTGAGTTTTTCCAGGTTGCGGCGCGGGCAGGCAGGTCCTCTCGCTTGCGCCACTACCCGGAGGGAAATAGCTCGCTGCCCCCCCAAAGGAGACCAGGGGGTACGCAGGGGGAGCCGATCCAGGTGTATGCGGGGTGGCCGAAGGCCTAATGTTGGCAACCCCTGATCTACACAACTCTTAAGAACACAGAGGCCCTAATGGTGGAAGGTTGGCCATCCCTGCCTTAAAGCATTCTTGATTGTTGATTATCCTCCTGCCCAGGGTTACTATATTTTGCTGCACCTTAGGTAAACACAGCTTTCTTTTAAATCAAACCAAGCTGAGTATTGTGTTGGGAGAGAAAATGTTTTGCCCTTCTGTGTGCATAAAGGCTTTCACAGATATTTCTATACGAGAATTCTTGGCAATAAGTAGGCTTACCAGATCTCCAACCGGGACAGAGTGCTAGACCTTTAGGAGAAGGAATGTGGGCAGGTGTAGCTTGTTAAACCTTAGAGCACAATCCTAGGTATGTCTACACAGAAGCAAGCCCCATTGTGTTCAGTGGGGCTTGCTTCTGAGTAGACATGCCTAGGATTGTGCTCTAAGGGTTTAACAAGCTACACCTGCCCACATTCCTTCTCCTAAAGGTCTAGCACTCTGTCCCGGTTGGAGATCTGGTAAGCCTAGCAATAAGGTTAGGAAGAAGATTAACAGCCCAATCCTATACTTCCCCAACGTGGGCTGTGAAGCATGTCACCCTTGCTTGGCCATTTTCAGCTGCTCCAAGTTGCTTCTTCGGTTGCTCTGAGCAACTCTGAGCGGCTGAAGAAGCCAAGGAAGCTGAAGAACTGAGTTGCTTCTGCTGCTGCTCCTTCTGAGTTACTTCTTTGAGCGGCCGAAGAAGCAACTCGGAGGACAGAGGCTCGCCAAGCCAAGTCAGAAGAAATTGCAGTGACGCGATTATGTCATCACGTCATTGTAATTACTTCTGGCTTAGTGAGCTTCAAGTGGGGTGACACCCGGCGCACTGCACCCCCCACACCAGTTGGCACCAAGGTAAGCGGCGCCACTGGTTGGGAGTGTGTGGGACCTTATCTTTATTCAACTTGCTTCAGATGTTGTATGTTTCTGGGTGGTACTAATAAAGATATTACTATACTGTGTTGTGACTTTTTGAGGTTTACCAACTACTTACCAACTTTATAAAGTTACACCTGGGGTGAGGGCAGTGCAAGATTTATCTGAGAAGAAAAAACAGTATAAACAGCTGTTGACTCAAAAGAAAAAAGAGGCCTTGAAAGAGTCCTGGGTGGGACTCATTCAAGCAGCCAGATCTAAGGATCCAGCCCTATTCTGGCGATTGGTAAAGAGTCCCTTAAATGGTGAACCAAATTTGTTAGACTGCCACATTTCTCCTGGGATGTGGGAGGAGCATTTCTATGATTTATATAAATATTCTGATGCTGTCCCTGGAGTTCTGAGCATTGCCCTTGAGAATACTCCGTCTTGGCCTCGAGTGTCTGTCTCGGAAATTTGCAATTTAGGGCTCATTCCAACCCAACTCCTCTGCAATTCTGGCATATGTTTGGCCTAATTTCAACCTAAGTTTGACCTAAGTTATGTCTGAGTTATGCCTGAGGTAGGCAGGCTGCAGTTTCTGTGGCCCAGCCCCAGCCCAGGATCCAGGCAGAACTTACCTCCCAGGCAGGCAGGCTCTCGAGGCTAGGCATCTGGCTCGTGCATGTGCAGGCCTGTGTCTGCACGTGTCAGCGTCCATCCATGGCACCTGCCGCAGTGTCTGTCGCAGCCCGGTCGCAAAGGGGCTGACCACAGGCATGGGGGAAGCACCAGTCATGTGGCGGGCGCAGGGCAGGTGAGAGGCGAGCGATGTGCCTGAGCCAGCCGCCACAGGGCACCCTGTGCATTAGCCACCTGCTGCAGGGGAGAGTGGCCGTCCCCCCCTCCTGCAGAAGGCGATGCCACCCCCAAGCCACATTGAGGCTGCACGTGGGATTCATGGGGGGGTGAGCGGGGGAGGGAAGGGAAGGAGGGGGGTGGGAACGTCACACACAAGGGGGTCTCATGATGTCTGGAACCGCCACTGACATGACTCACCCATGCGCTGCCTGAAGCCCTGAGCCTCCAGGGCCGTGGCAATGCCCACAAAGAAGGCATCCCGGCGTGCCTTCTGCTCTGTGCCCCGGCCAAGACCGAGAGATGCCTTGGGCTTGTCTGCTGCGAGCGAGAAGGGCTCACGCAGCTCATCACGCCCCCAGATGGGGCGACGACGGCGCCTCGTGGCAGGTGCTCTGGCGGGGTGGGGGGTTGCCAGCTTCCATCATCAGGGATTGGGAGGGGAGGCAGACACACAGACAGGCAGACAGTGGGTGCTTGGGAGGGGCACGGGTGGGTCAGAAACAGACAGACAGACAACAAGGATGGTGGGAGAGAGATACAGAGAGAGGGGTCTGCAGAGACCGATAGGGACACAGGGGTTGCTCCGCAGATGAAGGCAATGCAGAAAAGGGCGCCTCTTATGCAGACGGACTTTGGGCAGAAGCCACACCGAAACGGACGGACATTGGGCAGAAGCCACACAGAAACGGGTGGACCTTGGGCGGAAGTGGCTTCGTAACTGGCGGACCTTGGGCAGGACGGACTCCGTGACGGGCGGACGCCCTGGCGGGTTAGATCCCCGGTTGCCGAAAGGGCTCTCCACTGACGCGGCAGCTGCAAGTGGACCCAGTACGGGCGCCGTGTCGCCTGTCATTGTTTGCCTGCCTGAGAGGCCCCCCAACTCCCCCTCCCCTCTGTGCCTTGAGGGTCTGGCAGCCCCCCTGCTGTGTTCTTCCTGGAAGGAAGTGGCAGTCCCTGGATGGGATTCATGCAGGGTCTTGTGTGCTGGGGCCTGTCTATGTGTGTGGGGGCAATGCTTGTGTAACACTGGGCACATGTGTTTCAAGGGGGATCTGCCCGAGGGGCGTCTTTATTGTTCTGGAACGGTAGCAGAGATGGCCAGGCGAGGCTGCCAGGGGTTGTCACAGCAGCCAATCCGAAAGCAGCAGCAGCAGCACACGTGGTCCATGGACCTGGAGACACAGGCTCTTCCCCTGTGGAACCACAGCCTGCTCCATAAAAGGGGAGGGGCAGCACGTTCGACAGCCAGGGAGGTGGAGCAGCAGCAGCTGAAGGTTGCAGGGCTGGCTCCTAGGCATCTGGCAGCATCAAGGCTGGTGGAAGTGGGGCACCCAGACTGCAGCCCCTGGGGTGCTCCCAGGAAGGTCGGTGGTAGCTGTCATTCCTGGGGAGACAAACAAACATGGGGGAGTTACATGTCAGCTGGTGTCTGGCAGCAATCTCCTTTGAGGGCAAGCCAGTGTGTAGGTAGCAAAATCCTGCAGGGAGAGAACAGAAAACACAGCTGCTAGGTGTAATGAGCATGTCACAGTGTGAGGTGCTTACCTGGACGTTAGGAGGGCATGATCCTGCAAAGGACGACAGTGAAGGAGAGAACAAACAGCACAACTGTAGGGTTACAAACATGGCAAGCCTTTCAACACTCACCTGGAGTCGTCCCTGTGGGGGGCAAGGGTGCGAGAGAGTTACAACGCTGTTGTTAACAGGCATGTCACATTTACACAAACATAGATTTTCTGCTCACGTGGCTACAGGCAGCTATCAGAGGACACATTGGTAAAGAGGCTGCTATATATATATGTGTGCTGACAGGCAGAAGTCCTACATAATGGCAAACACAGGCAGAAGTACTACATTCCGCCGTAAGTTCTGCCTAAGAGGTATTCTATCCTAAATTCAGCCTAATGGGCCAATTGTCCTAAACCCGTCCTATATCCATCACAACTTCACCATAAAATCGACCTAACCGTCGCAATCCCAACATAAATTCACCCTAAATGCCTTATGCGGACTTTATGTCAGACTTGTGCCTTTTAGGCCTTGCGTTGGAATGGGCTGCCAGTTGCTTAGTTGAAACCGGGTAAAGACCTGGGGGAAGATTTGATTCCCTCGGAGGCGATCAAAAATAACTTTGATTGGTGGGCACCGGTTCTGGCATCTCTCTTTTCCTATATTGACATGACTGGACAAATTCCAGAAGATTGGGGGTCTGCTATTATTGTTCCCATTTTTAAGAAAGGCAAGAGAGATGATCCTGCAAATTACAAGCCCAATATCCTATTAAATGTTATTAGCAAATTATATGCCAGGCATCTGTATGGGAAGTTTAAGGATTGGTTGGAGCAAAATAAGCCACTGGTAGAAGATCAAGCAGGTTTCAGGGAGGGACACGCTACCATTGACCAATGCTTAGTGTTACAACATCTTATTGAGAAATTTGACCTCTCTCTATGCAGCCTCTATGCATTGACCTTAAGGTAGTCTTTGATTCCATTTCAAGGGTCAAATTATGGGAGAAACTAGAGGCCTCTAACATCAATCGGCACCTATTATTTCTTATTCAGGCATTACATGGAAATACTTCACTTAAGGTGAGGTGTAGTCGTCACAGGGTTACCTTACAAATGCTGTTCCAACACAAAAAGGAGTCAAACAAGGATGTATTCTGGCCCCACTCTTATTTAATTTCTACATCAATTCATTGGTGGTCCATTTGAATAATATTGACTTCCATCCCCCGAAGATTGCGGGGAGACATATAGCTAGCTATTCTGCTATATGCTAATAAAGTAGCCATCCTTTCAAGGACTCCAATTGGGCTCAGAAGAGCTTTGCGGAAGTTGACCGCATGCTGTGAAGAGAACTGGTTGGAGATCAACTATCAGAAAACTAAGATCATGGCATTTGCCAGTAGACCAAAGATCCATTCGTGGACAATTGACAAACATAGGATTGAGCAGGTGACCCATTTCAAATACCTAGATGTAGTCTTCCATGCAAGCGGCTCTAGGAAAGCCCATGGAGAGTATGTGGCGTTAAACGCCCAGAGAAGTGCGTCTGCCATAATACAATTTATGAGAACTAAAGGAGGTCATTACTTCCCTGCAGCTCTTAAATTATTTCAAGCAAAGGCAATGGTTCAATTATTATGTGGCTCCCAATTGGGGCCTTTTCCAAATATCAGGACCTTAGAGTATGTGCCTTCCAAATATCAGGACCTCAGAGTTTCTGAGGGCAGCATTAGGAGTACCCAGAGATGTTTCCAACGTAAAAATATGTTTGGAGACAGGTCAAATTAATATTGAAGCCAGAGTCTGGATTACTATTATCTTATACTGGCTAAGACTCATTTTTCTGCCAGATGGCCTTGCTCCATTAACATTACAAGATGACTATAAATCCACCTGGATTCGGTCAAATGAGTAGCAAATTGCTGGGCTTCTCTTTGCTAATGTTGCTAAATATGGGATTTGATCAGGCAAGAGCAAATATTAGGCAGCGTATTATAGACATTGAAAGGCAGAACGACCTAAGCAGCACTTCGGAATTTTTTATTAGGGAGGAACTTGCATATATTATTACCTCCCCTGTACCCTATCTACCGCAGTTAGAGATGTTTAAGCATAGAAGGGCATTTACTTTGGCCCATTGTCGTGGACTTCCCTCAGCAGTGTCTGAGGGTCGTTATAAAAAGATCCCCTTCTTGAACTGTCTCTTATGATATGGAACAAATTGAAACAACTGAACATGTGTTATTGAACTGTTTGTTCTATAGGGATATTCGGGCTGCTCTTATATTTCCACTGTTGTATCAATTCCCAGGTCACACATGACATCAATATACCTATTTGCTTTTATCTGATTCTAATCCCGCAATTACATATAGTGTTGCTAAGTTCTTTGCGGCCGCGATAAGTGTGCGGAAAAAGATGATGGAGTGTGGAGTCATTGGTTCTGATCAAAGACATTGTATAGAGGGCTGAATACCAGTCTGTAATTCATGACTTGATGTACATCTGTAGATCATTGTTTGTTAGAGTGGCTGCTTTCCTGGGCTGATGATAATTTTAAATGTAATTTTAACTTTAACTGTTTAATATCTTTATTTCATTTCCCCATTTGTGTTGTTTTTGTATTATTTCTGTATTGGGCTGGTCTTTGACCGTAATAAAGATATTGATTGATAAAGATGTTGTTGTTGTTGTTGTTCAGTCGTTAAGTCGTGTCCGACCCTTCGTGATCCCATGAACCATATCCCGCCAGGCCTTCCTGTCCTCCACTATCTTCCTGAGTTCGCTCATTTTCATGTTTGTTGCATCGGTGATGCTGTCTAACCATCTCATCCTTTGCCTTCCCCTTCTCCTTTTGCCTTCAATCTTCCCCAGCATCAGAGTCTTCTCCAGAGAGTCCTCTCTTCGCATTAGGTGGCCAAAATATTTGAGCTTCAGCCTCAGTACCTGTCCATCCAGGGAACAGTCAGGGTTGATTTCATTTAGGATTGACTGATTTGATCTCTTATCAGTAGAGGTTAGGGTTAGGTAAATGGGCATAGGTGTGCCCTAAGGCATGGGACTGACTGGTGTTTTAACTTGCTCATAAATGACCTGGATAAAATAAGTAGCAAGATGGCCAAGTTCGCCTATGACACTAAACTTTTCTGTGTGATGAAGTATAGAATGGATCTATTCTTCGGCGCTCAGCCTTCCTTATGGTCCAACTCTCGCAACCATACATTGCTACTGGGAACACCATCGCCCTGACTATGCGAACTTTTGTTGGCATGGTGATATCTCTGCTTTTTATTATGCTATCTAAATTTGCCATAGCTTTCCTTCCAAGGAGTAAGCGTCTTTTAATTTCATGGCTGCTGTCTCCGTCTGCAGTGATCTTGGAGCCCAAAAAAGTAAAATCTGTTACTGCTTCCATTTCCGCCCCTTCTATTTGCCAGGAATTGATGGGCCCAGATGCCATGATCTTAGTTTTATTAATGTTGAGTTTCAAGCCAACTTTTGCACTCTCCTCTTTCACTCTCATCAAGAGGCTCTTTAGTTCTTCTTCACTTTCTGCCATTAGGGTGGTATTGTCTTCATATCTGAGGTTGTTGATATTTCTACCGGCAATCTTGATTCCGGCTTGTGATTCATTCAGCCCTGCATTCCTCATAATGTACTCTGCATATAAGTTAAATAAGCAGGGTGACAATATACAGCCTTGCCGTACTCCCTTCCCAATTGTGAACCAATCGGTTGCAGTGGTGTCACTAGGACGTGCGTCACCCCAAGGCTGGGGGGGCGCGCGTCACCCTAGCAAGGCTGTGACATCTGACATCCTACAGCCGCGCCGCGATTTTTTTGGGGGGCGACCCGGCTGCACCCTGCCCTGGGTGCCTCCCCCCGCCCTGCGTCGCCCTCCGGACGCTCCGAGGCTGGCCTGGGAGCCAGCCTCGGAGCGTCCGGCCCAGCCAGCACTCCAGGGCCTTCTGAAAGAAGGCCCATGCAGCGCGTTAATATGGGTATTTTTACAATTTTCGCACATGCGCAGAGACAGTATGGCCAGGAGAGACAGAGAGTGCCCAGGGCTGCATTTGTTTTTCAGCTTCCGGCTCCAGAAGCACTAGAGAGCTGGGTTTTTCTCTTAGCACACTAGGGTCACATTAGTTTTTCAGGTTCTAGCACACTCATCACGCTAGCAATCTTTTCTTCAAGCTCGAGGCTAGGAAACATGGCAGCCCCATGACTACTATTATAATTACAGCGCAATCCTATCCAACTTGCACCACTGGTGTAACCCAGCGGCACAGCGAGTACAGGAGGCCCCAGAACGGAAAGGGAAGGGGATTCAAATCCCCTTTGAGTCCCCCTTTGGAGAGGATTTGAATTCAAATATAATAGATTTGAATCCCCTTTCCGTTCTGGGGCCTCCCGTTCTCGCTGCACCGCTGGGTTACACCGGTGGTATAAGTTGGATAGGACTGCGCTGAGTTACACCAGTGATGTGTAATATTAGGATAGGATTGCGCTGTTAGCCTTCCTGTTGGAAGACAAGTAGAATTATCAGTCGACCAAGAAACTTATGAACAAATATGTGAAGGTGAAGTTTGTTCAGTAACCTAACAAACTATTAAAATTTTACCCAAGTTGTTTTGATATCTCTACATTTGTAACATAATTTCAGTAATATTCAGATAAGTGGGTTAAACCATTGAACCAGAAGCTGTCGATCGAAAGGACGGCAGTTCGAATCCACGCGATGGGGTGAGCTCTAGCCGCTCGGCCCAGCTCCTGCCAACCTAGCAGTTCCAAAGCATGTTAATGCGAGTAGATAAATAGGTACCACTTGTGTGAAGGTAAACAGCACTCCGTGTTCCAGCCGCACGCTATGCGCTGTTGCAAGGAGAGTCATGCCGGCCACATGACCACGGAAGCATCTTTGGATAGCGCTGGCTCTTTGGCTTCATAATGGGGATGAGCACCGCACCCTAGAGTCAGACACAATTGGTCTTAAATGTCAAGGGATACCTTTAATTTATGTAATTATTTTGTAAATATAACAAATAATACAAACAAAGCGCGTTTGCGACTCCTGGCGAGTAAGGGCCGCTGGCGCAGAGGCCGGCAGCCCTCACTCTGCTGTGAGACCGTCCCTGTGCCCGCCGACGAAGATAAGTCCTGTGCTGGTGGGCGCAGGGCCAGGGGGGGTGGCCATTGACTGGCCTGGACTGGGAGAGGGCAGGGATATTGCCAGTGCACTCCACCGATATCCTGAGCCCTCTCACAGCCCTGGCCGGCCTTACTCCCCCGGCTCAAATGTACGCCAGCTTCAGAGCTGGTGTACATCCAAGGATCCCCATAGGGCCCTGGTTGGCTTGCACCCAGGGAAGGGGGACAAATGTTCCCTTCTCCCGAGGCGCTCCCAGGCTGCCCCGGGGCAGCCCAGGAATGGGATAGGATGTGGCGGCCCACCCTTTAGGCCACCCACTGCATCTTACACAGGATTGCACTGTTAAGCAGGACATTTTAAAAATCCTAGAAAAATCTTTATAATTACAGGAGCAGCGAGTGGCCTCACTGGGATGCAGTGGCTCACTGGGACAAAGTGGCAAGGTATAAAAGACACAGCGAGTTAAGCAGCTGGGCGAGTTCAGCAGCGGGGCGAGGAAGCCAGGCCCCACACACTGCCCGGCACTTTCCTTGAAGAGAGGAAGAGGGGAGAGCTCCAACAATCTTGAAGAGAGGAGAGCTCCAACAACATTAACAGCCCATTCCAACCCAACTCCTCTCCAAGTCAGGCATAAGTGTGGCCTAAGTGCAGCCTAAGTTAGGCAGAAGTTATGCCTGAGGTAGGTCAGAGTTATGCCTGAGTTAGGCAGGCTGCAGTTTCTGTGGCCCAGCACCACCCCAGGATGCAGGCAACACTTACCTCCCAGGCAGGCAGGCTCTTCTCCAGGCTCCGTGTCTGGCTCAGGCATGTGCAGGCCTCTGTCTGCATGTGTCAGCGTCCATCCATGGCAGCTGCCACAGGGTCTGTCGCAGCCCGGTCGCAAAGGGGCTGACCGCAGGCAGGGGGGTTGCGCCAGTCATGTGGTGGGCGCAGGGCAGGTGACAGGTGAGCGAGGTGCCTGAGCCCAGCCACCACAGGGCACCCTGTGCATCAGCCACCTGCTGCAGGGGAGAGTGGCCGTCCCCTCCCTCCTGCAGAAGGCGATGCCACCCCCAAGCCACGTTGAGGCTGCACTGGGGGGTGAGCGGGGGAGGGAAGGGAAGGGGAGGGGGGTGGGAACGTCACACACAAGGGGGGTCTCATGAGGACTGGAACTGCCTCTGACATGACTCGCCCGTGCGTTGCCTGAAGCCCTGGGCCTCCAAGGCCGGGGCAATGCCCACAAAGAAGGCATCCCGGCGTGCCTGCTGCTCTGTGCCCCGGCCAAGACCAAGAGATGCCTTGGGCTTGTCTGCTGCGAGCGTGAAGGGCTCACACAGCTCATCACACCCCCAGATGGGGCGACGACGGCGCCTCACGGCAGGCGCTCTAGCAGGTTGGGGGGTGGCCAGCAGCCATCATCAGGGAGTGGGAGGAGAGGCAGACACACAGGCAGGCAGACAGGGGGTGCTGGGGAGGGGCATGGGTGGGTCAGAGACAGACAGACAGACAACAAGGCTGGTGGGAGACAGATTCCGAGAGAGGGGTCTGCAGAGACCGATAGGGACACAGGGGGCGCGCTGCAGATGAAGGTGATGCATAAACAGGCACCTCTTATGCAGACAGACTTTGGGCGGAAGTGGCTGCATTACGGGCAGACCTTCGACGGAAGCGCCTGCATTACGGGCGGACCTTCGACGGAGGCGCCTGCATTACGGGCAGACCTTCGACGGAGGCGCCTGCATTACGGGCGGACGCCCTGGCTGTCACTGTTTGCCTGCCTGAGAGGCCCCCCTGACTCCCCCCTCCCCTCTGTGCCATGGGGGTCTCGCAGCACCCCTGCTGGGTTCTCCCAGGGAAGGCCGTGGCAGTCCCTGGCTGGGACTCATGTAGGGGCTTCAGTGCTGGGGGCTGTCTGTGTGTGTGTGGGGCAATGCTTGTGTAAACACTGGACACATATGTTTCACTAGGGCTCTGCCCGAGGGGCATCTTTATTGTTCTGGAACGTTAGCAGAGATGGCCAGGCGAGGCTGCCAGGGGTAGTCACAGCAGCCAATCAGAAAGCAGCAGCACAGCTGCCCCATGGACCTGGAGATGCAGGCTCTTCCCCTGTGGAACCACAGCCTGCTCCATAGAAAGGGGAGGGACAGCAAGTAGGCAGCCAGGGAGGTGGTGGAGCAGCAGCAGCGCCGGCAGCTGAGGAGGGTTGCAGGGCTGGCTCCCTGACCTCTGGCAGCAGCGAGGCAGACGACAGTGAGGCAACCAGACTGGAGGCCCAGGGGTGCTCCCAGGAAGGTAGGTGATGGTGGACGTTCCTGGGGAGACAAAAAACAAGGGGGAGTTACATGTCAGCTGGTATGTGGAAGCAGTCACCATTGACTACAAGCCAGTGTGTCGGTTGCAAAAGCCTGCAGGGAGAGAAATAAAACACAGCTGATAGGTGTGACACACATAGCATGGTCTGAGCTGCTTCCCTGGGTGTAAGGAGAGCATGATCCTGTAAGGGGAAAGGGTCAAAGAGAGAGACAACAACACAACTTGGGGGTCACAACCATGGCAAATCTAGCAATACTGACCTGTCAGTAGACCCTGTGGAGAAAAGGGGGGGGAACAGCTGGTGACTACATAAGGCTAACAGTTCCACACTTGTGGCATTGTCTGCTCACATGACTACAGACAGCAATCAGACACAACAGTGGTAAAGAGGCATGTATCCTATATATCATAGCAGGCAAAGCAGGCAGCTATGAGACAACACATTGGTAAAGAGGCATATCATAGCAGGCTATGCAGGCAGCTATGAGACAACACATTGGTAGAGAGGCATGTCATGGCAGGCTATGCAGGCAGCTATGAGACAAGACATTGGTAGAGAGGCATATCATGGCAGGCTATGCAGACAGCTATGAGACAACACATTGGTAGAGAGGCATGTCATGGCAGGCTATGCAGACAGCTATGAGACAACACATTGGTAGAGAGGCATGTCATGGCAGGCTATGCAGACAGCTATGAGACAACACATTGGTAAAGAGGCATGTATCCTTCCTATATTTCTAAATGCAAAGAGGCAGCAGTCAGACCACATGTCAGCACAAACCCTGCTCTTACTTGCTCTTACCTGCTGGTGTTGTTGCCTGTGGGGGGGGGGAACAGGGGCTGGGAGAAAGACATGGGTTAGCAAACACTTGCATGGAGGCAGCTGCCCAGGCACAGCTGTAAACAGGTTGGCCACAGCCAGAACAGCCCTCTCTGCCCTAGAGGGAGGCAGAGAGGAGAAGAGAGAAGTGGGGTGTTTGTGAATTTTGCCCTCCACCGACAAAGTCCCACTTTGTGGCTGTGAGGGACAGAACCCCACGCCACGTGCTCAGAGAGAGAGAGAGAGTGACTGGAGGTCTGGGGCTGGGCTTTTGTGGGAATGAGGCTGGGTGGGGCTGGGTGCTGATAGGCTCCCTATCCTAGGCATAACTCTGTCGGTTTCCAGACCTAGCAGGCCCAACTCCGTCCTAACTCTGACCTAACTCAGGAGTAGGGTGTTAGAAATTTTCAGGAGAGGGCTGGCTTAGGTAAGGTAAAATGGCTCCTATGGGTCTCCTCGAATTTGGGTCCACCTTTTTGGTCGACCTAAATTTTGTGTCAGCATTTGTGTTGGAGGGGGCGTGTCTGTGCTTGCCAGGGTCTGGAATCCAACGTTAATTGGTTGCCGCCCCCGTTACACCCACGGTCCGCCCATGTTCCGCCCACTTTTAGGTCAACTTTAGGTCTGACTTGTGCTGCTTAGCCCTTGGGTTGGAATGGGCTGTTCTTAGTCTGTTGGTCGTAACTTTGACCTAACTTCGCCCTAAATGGTTGCATTCCAGACCTAACTTCGACCTAAACGACTTAGGCTGACTTTAGGTCTGACTTGGGCTGCTTAGCACTTGGGTTGGAATGGGCTGTAAGGTACCCAAACTTTGATAAATCCATAACTTACACTCAAAAGCTATGCAGTCAGACAGAAAGCAGAAGGGTGGGGGCTATCCAGTGTTTTGCACTGAGTGTCACATGTATGACTATCTGCCTCTTGGGCACAAATCATGGGTGTGTGCTCGGTGCAAAGAGCTCCAGGCTCTCAGGGAACGGGTTCGCTCCCTTGAAGCCACGGTTGCTGACCTGGAGAAGCAGAGACAGGTAGAGAGGAACCAGGGTGAGACTTCTAGGGACATGGAGGCATCGTCCCACCCTCAGTTGGCCAGCTCCTCAGCTGCCAGGAAAGGGAGTCTCAGGGCTGGAGGACGTCGCTCTGGAAAAGAGGGAAACAATCCCACAGTGGGGACCCCTTCTTTAGGTGATGGGCCCGTATCCAGTCGCACTATGGATACTCCTCTGTGGAGGGGGCGAAGGGGGCTTCTTGTCGTGGGTGACTCTATAGTCAGGAACATAGAGAGGGGGGTCTGTGACGGATGTGAGGACCGCATGGTGACTTGCCTACCTGGTGCGAAGGTTGCGGACATCACCTCTCATCTAGATAGGCTGGTAGTGAGTGCTGGGGAGGAGGTAGCAGTTGTGGTGCATGTTGGCACCAACGACGTGGGGAAATGTAGCTGGGTGGTCCTGGAGGCCAAATTTAGGTTGCTAGGTAGGAAGCTCAAATCCAGGACCCCAAAGGTAGCGTTCTCAGAAGTGCTACCTGTTCCACGCGCAGGGCCAGCTAGGCAGGCGGAGCTCAGGGGTCTCAATGCGTGGATGAGACACTGGTGTCAGGAGGAGGGGTTTAAGTTTGTTAGGCACTGGGGAACGTTTTGGGACAAGCCGGGCCTGTACAAGAGGGACGGGCTTCACTTGAACCAAAACGGAACCAGACTGCTGGCGCATAACATTAAGAAGGTGGCAGAGCAGCTTTTAAACTGACTCCTGGGGGAAAGCCGACAGGAGCTGAGGGGCATCCGGTTGGGGACTCCTCATCCCTAGGGAATGAGGGTGCAGAGGATGGGAACAGTCAAGTAATAGCAGAGTAAAAATTGGGAGTGGTAGTGTGATGGGACATGACAGCCAGTCTAGCAGGACAGAAGGCTGCAGGAATAAAGGAGCAAACATGCAGCCCTTCTTGGGAGACCAGGTATATAAGTGCTTTTATGCAAATGCCCGAAGTCTACGGGCAAAGATGGGAGAACTGGAATGTTTGGTGGCTAGGGAAAACATTGACATAGTAGGTATAACAGAAACCTGGTGGAATGCGGAAAACCAGTGGGATACTGCAATTCCAGGATATAAACCCTATAGGAGGGACAGAGAGGGGCATGTTGGAGGTGGGGTGGCAATCTATGTCAAAGAGGGGGTAGAATCCACCAGAGTAGAGCTGGAGGGGGGCTCTGACTCCTCCGTAGAATCACTATGGGTTAGATTACCAGGCTCAAAGAGTGATGTAATAGTAGGGGCATGCTACCATCCTCCAGATCAAAAACCTGAAGGGGATCTTGAAATGAGGAAGAAAATCAGGGAGGTGTCAATGAGAGACAGGGTTGTAGTCATGGGGGACTTCAATTATCCTCACATCGACTGGGTCAATTCATGCTCCAGTCATGAAAGAGAGACTGGATTTCTGGATATGTTAAATGACTGTGCCTTAGAGCAGCTTGTCACGGAACCGACCAGAGGACAGGTGACTCTGGACTTGATATTGTGTGGCACTCAAGATCTGGTCAGGGAGGTAAATGTTACCGAACCATTGGGGAACAGTGACCATGCTGCGATCTGTTTCGCCATGCATGTCGGAGGGAGAGTGCCGAGCAAATCTGACACAAAAACCCTTGACTTCCGAAGGGCAGACTTCGCCAAAATAAGGAGACTAGTTTAAAAAAAGCTGAAAGGGAAGGTAAAAAGAGTCCAATCGCTCCAGAGTGCATGGAGGCTGTTTAAAACAACAGTCATAGAAGCCCAGCGGGAGTGTATCCCACAAAGGAGGAAGGGCTCGACCAAATCCAGGAGGATGCCGGCATGGCTAACAAGCACAGTTAAGGAGGCTATAAAAGGCAAGGAAGCTTCCTTCCGTAAATGGAAGTCTTGCCCTAATGAGGAAAATAAACAGGAGCACAAACTGTGGCAAAAGAAATGTAAAAAGATGATACGGGAGGCCAAGCAAGACTTTGAGGAACGTATGGCAGGCAACATAAAAGGGAATAATAAAAGCTTCTTCAAATATGTTAGAAGCAGGAAACCTGCCAGGGAAACCGTTGGTCTGCTGGATGGTGAGGGAGAGAAAGGGGTGATAAAAGGGGACTTGGAGACTGCAGAGAAATTAAATGAGTTCTTTGCATCTGTCTTCACGGCAGAAGACCTCGGGCAAATACCGCTGCCGGAACGGTCTCCCCTGACTAAAGAATTAAGTCAAATAGAGGTTAAAAGAGAAGACGTCTCAGACTTAATTGACAAAATAAAGATCAATAAATCACCAGGCCCGGTTGGCATCCACCCAAGAGTTCTGAAGGAACTCAAGAATGAAGTTGCTGACCTCTTGACCAAAATATGCAACTTGTCCCTTAAAAATGGCCAATGTGTCAGAGGATTGGAGGATAGCTAATGTCACACCAATCTTTAAAAAAGGAAGGAGGGGGGACCCAGGAAACTACAGACCGGTCAGCCTAACATCTATTCCAGGGAAGATGGTGGAAAGTCTCATTAAGGATAAAATCTTAAAACACATAGAAGAACAAGCTCTGCTGAGGGAGAGTCAGCATGGCTTCTGCAAGGGGAAGTCTTGCCTCACAAACCTGTTAGAATTTTTTGAAAAGGTCAACAGGCATGTGGATGCGAGTGAACCCGTGGATATCATATATCTGGATTTTCAGAAGGCATTTGACACGGTCCCTCATGAAAGGCTCCTGAGAAAACTCCATAGTCAGGGAATAAGAGGGCAGGTCCTCTTGTGGATTAGGAACTGGTTGAAGACCAGGAAACAGCGAGTGGGAGTCAATGGGCAATTTTCACAATGGTGAGAGGTGAAAAGCGGTGTGCCCCAAGGATCGGTCTTGGGACCGGTGCTTTTCAACTTATTCATAAATGACCTGGAGTCGGGGATAGGCAGTGAGGTGGCCAAGTTTGCAGATGACACTAAACTTTTCCGGGTGGTGAAGACCAGCAGGGATTGTGAAGAGCTCCAGAAGAATCTCTCCAAACTGGGAGAATGGGCAGCAAAATGGCAGATGCGCTTCAATGTAAGTAAGTGCAAAGTGATGCACATTGGGGCAAGAAACCAAAATTTCACATATACGCTCATGGGTTCTGAGTTGTCTGTGACGGATCAAGAGAGAGATCTTGGGGTGCTGGTGGACAGGTCGATGAAAGTGTCGACCCAGTGTGCGGCGGCTGTGAAGAAGGCCAATTCCATGCTCGGGATCATTAAAAAAGGGATTGAGAATAAAACGGCCAATATCATTATGCCTTTGTACAAATGGATGGTAAGGCCACATCTGGAGTATTGTGTCCAGTTCTGGTCACCACACCTCAAAAAGGATATAGTTGAATTGGAAAAGGTGCAGCAAAGAGCGACCAGAATGATTCGTGGGCTGGAGCACCTCCCTTATGAGGAAAGGCTACAGCGTCTGGGGCTTTTCAGTCTAGAAAAAAGGCGCCTGAAGTGGGACATGATTGAGACATATAAAATTATGCATGGGATGGAGAGAGTGGTTAGAGGGAAATTCTTCTCCCTCTCGCACAACACCAGAACCAGGGGACATGCACTAAAATTGAGTGGAGGGAGAGTTAGAACAGACAAAAGAAAATATTTCTTTACCCAGCGTGTAATTCATCTGTGGAACTCCTTGCCACAGGATGTGGTGATGGCATCTGGCCTAGATGCCTTTAAAGGGGTTTGGACAGATTCATGGAGGAAAAGACCATCACAGGTTACAAGCCATAAGCAACCTCCTGGTTTTAGAAGTGGGTTTTCTCTGTGCCAGGTGCAAGGGAGTGGCGACTGGACACAGGTATCTTGTTGTCTTGTGTGCTCCCTGAGGCATCTGGTGGGGCCACTGTGTGACACAGGAAGCTGGACTAGATGGGCTTTTGGCCTGATCCAGCAGGGCTCTTCTTATGTTCATATGTTCTTATGTACAGGAAATACAAGTATGGAACAGAGTAAAGGTGTGGAGGGAAAAATAATTTTCATTTAATTTTTGTTTTTAAAATTTGAATTTTGTTTTCATTAGTTTCATTTTGCATTCCATTTTATTACATATTAATCTGTAATCAATGCATGTGATGATTGCAGTGGGCAAGAAGTGCAGTTTACACTGATCAATCTGTACTGTGAAAAAAGGAGGACTTTTCAAATCCCCAAATTAAACAGAAGCAGGTGAAATATGCAGAACTTTTTATGTACGTGTACACACACACACGCGCACACACACACGCACGCCTGTCTGTCTGTCTGTCTGTCAGTCTGTCACTGTTCTGACAAATCAATACATTTTGTAGTCCTTTGCACAAACAGTTTTGGGAGAAATTGCAAGCCCAGGAACATCATGTTACTCCACAACAGGTGGAGACCAAGTGGAGAGGCCTAATAAGCACTTTCAAAAAAAAAAAAAAAAAAATGAAGGACTGGAATTCCAAATTGGGAAACAGCACCAAGCACTGCAAGTACGACAGCGTTCTGCAGGAAGCAATTGGCACGCAGCCTCAAATCGGTTCAGTAGCCACACTTCAGCTGAGTTGAAGAGAAGCACCAGCATCTCTTCATCAGATACACCCCATGGACCATCAGGGCCCTCCTCCTCCTCCTCCTCTGTAAAGCGCAAACGGGAAACTGTGGTCGATGTGATGAACAAACTATTGCCCCACTAAATGGGCAAAAGCCCTTTCAATGACACTCCAACAGATTGGATGATCTTGTATGTTGTTTGAACTGCATTGAGATGTCTATTATGCTTAGAAGGTGTTGGTAAGTGTTCAAGAATTGGGTAAGCTGAATTGTCCAAGATGTGGCTGTTGTTGGGAAAGGCATTGGCTTCCCACAATATATTACAGGTGAACGCCTAAACACACAAGCATCGTGAACTAATCCTACTTCCCCAACACAGAATATTTTCATCACATAAGTTTCATCACATACTGTCTGTAATATGATGGAATGAAAACCGCTCTCTCAGTTCTAGTTTCCTAACCCTTCTAGTTTCCTAATCCTTAACGGTCAGACAGATGACACACCAGAAACCAGGAGGTTGAATAGCTCTATTAATAATCTATTTATCCAGCTCTTTTCATCTACTTCTCTGCAGAGACAGGTTAACGTAAACAATTATTACTGCAGATTTACATGTGTCAGAAAAACGTGAAGCTGCACTCACCTAAAAGACTCTTGATTTGCCAAAACCCATAGGCTGCACATTTGCTGTGTTTTGTCGACAGGATATTGACCCTAGGTAAAGAAGCACAGTTTATGGGTTTTTCAGCCATGTATATTTTAAAATTGAAGAAATAAAAATAGATGAATCCACAAAACTTGCCAGAAGAAATTCCTTTTCTCAGCCGCATATACTGTCAGAAATAGCAGAAATAGCGAGTGTGCGCTCTTAAAGGATTATCCGACACTGACAAGCAATATCACTAAGGGCTCAGTCCAGCCCAACTCAGCCCAACTCAGGCACAGTTGAGGCCCAATTGTGGCACAATTGGGGCCTAAAATAGGACCGAGTTAGGCTGCAACTGTGCCTGAGTTAGCCAGGAGGCAAGAGCAGTGGGTCAGGATCGAGGCAAAACTTACCGCAGAGGCAGGCAGGCTCCTGTGGGGAGGTGTCAGACTTGTGGAAGCTAAGAGCCCCCTCCTGAGCTCGTCTGTGTGCACCTACCACAGCTGCTGCAGTGTTCGCAGCAGAGGGGCAGCCACAGGCGGGCCTGCAGGCACTGCGCGTTTGACAGTCAGCTGAAGGGCAGAGGTTGTGCCAGTGCCAGCTGCCCCAGGGCACCCTGGGCATTAGCCACCTGCTGCAGGGGGGAGTGCCACTGCCCCCCCTCCTGCAGAAGGCGATGCCACCCCCAAGCCACGGTGAGGCTGCACGTGGGAGTCATGAGGGGGTGAGCGGGGGAGAGAAGGGAAGGAGGGGGTGGGACCGGCACACACAAGGGGGGTCTCATGAGGTCTGCAACCGCCTCTGCCATGACATGCCCGTGCACTGCCTGAAGCCCTGGGCCTCCAGGGCCGTGGCAATGCCTACAAAGAAGGTATCCCGGCGTCCCTTCTGCTCCGTGCCCCGGCCAAGACCGAGAGATGCCTTGGGCTTGTCTGCTGCGAGCGGGAAGGGCTCACGCAGCTCAACACACCCCCAGATGGGGCAACATCGGCACGTCGCGGCAGGCGCTCTGGTGGGGTGGAGGGTGGCCAGCTTCCATCATCAGGGAGTGGGAGGGGAGGCAGACACACAGACAGGCAGACAGTGGGTGCTGGGGACGGGCACAGGTGGGTCAGAGACAGACAGACAACAAGGCTGGTGGGAGAGAGATTCCGAGAGAGGGGTCTGCAGAGAGCAATAGGGACACAGGGGTCACTTCGCAGATGGAGGCAATGCAGGAACGGGCGCCTCTTATGCAGACTGACCGAGGGCAGAACGGACGCCATTGACGGGCGGACCTTGGGCAGAACAGACGCCATTGACGGGCAGAACTTGGGCAGAACGGACGCCATTGACAGGCAGACCGAGGGCGGAAACGGACGCCGTTGACGGGTGGACTGAGGGCGGAAACGGACACCATTGACGGGCGGACCGAGGGCGAGTGAGAGCCCCGGTTGCTGAAAGGGCTCTTCACGGACGTGGCGGACGCGAGCAGATCCAGGATGGGCGCCGTGTCGCCTGTCAGTGTTTGCCTGCCTGAGAGGCCCCCCAACTCCCCACTCCCCTCTGAGCCCTGAGGGACTGGCAGCCACCCTGCTGTGGTCTCCCTGGGAAGGCAGTGGCAGTCCCTGGATGGGAGTCATGCAGGGGCTTGTGTGCTGGGCGCTGTCTCTGGGTGTGGGGGGCAATGCTTGTGAAACACTGGGGACATGTTGTTCAAGGGGCCTTTGCCCAAGGGGCAGCTTTATTGTTCTGGAACATTGGCAGAGATGGCCAGGCGAGGCTGCCAGGGGTAAGCACAGCAGCCACTCAGAACATAGCAGCAGCAGCAGGCGTGCCCCATGGGCCTGGAGATGCAGGCTCTTCCCCTGTGGAACCGCAGCCTGCACCATGGAAACGGGAGGGACAGCACGTAGGCAGCCAGGGAGGTGGAGCAGCAGCAGCTCCAGCCGCTGAGGAGGGTTGCAGGGCAGGCTCCAGGACCTCTAGCAGCAGCGAGGCAGATGACCGTGGGGCAACCAGACTGCAGGCCCAGGGGTGCACCCAGGAAGGTAGGTGGTAGTGGACTTTCCTGGGGAGACGGAAACACGGGGGTGTTCCATGGCAGCTGGTGTGTGATAGCAATTGCCATTGAAGACATGCCAGTTACAAAGGCCTGCAGGGAGAGAAATAAAACACAGCTGAGAGGTGTGAGACACATAGCATGGTCTGCGCTCCTTCCCTGGGTGTAAGGTGAGCATGATCCTGTAAAGGGAAAGGGTCAAAGAGAGAGAAGACAACACAACTTGGGGGTCACAACCATGGCAAACCTAGCAATACTGACCTGTCAGTAGACCCTGTGGAGAAAAGGGGGGGGGGAACAGCTGGTGTCTACATAAGGCTAACGGTTCCACACTTGTGGCATTGTGTGCTCACATGACTACAGGCAGCAATCCAACACAACAGTGGTAAAGAGGCATGTATCCAATATATCATGGCAGGCAGCTATGAGACAACACATTGGTAAAGAGGCATTTCAGAGAAGGCATTGCAGGCAGCTATGAGACAACACATTGGAAAAGAGGCATATCATTGCAGGATAGGCAGGCAGCTATGAGACAAGACATTGGTAAAGCGTCATGTATCCTACCTATATTTCTATATGCACAGTGGCAGAAGTCAGAACTCATGTCAGCACGTACCCTGCTCTTACCTGCTGGTGTTGTTGCCTGTGGGGGGGGGGAGAGAGGGGCTGGGAGAAAGACATGGGTTAGCAAATGGTAGCATGGAGACAGCTGCCCAGGCACAGCAGTAAACAGTTTGGCCACAGGCAGAACAGCCCTCTCTGCCCTAGAGGGGGGCAGAGAGGAGAAGAGAAGAGAGAAGTGGGGTGTTTGAAAAGTTTTCAAAGTCCCATTTTGTGGCTGCTGGGGGACAGGACCCCACGCCACGTGCTCAGAGAAAGAGAGAGAGAGAATGGAGGCCTGAGGCTGGGCTTTTGTGGGAAAGAGGCTGGGTGGGGCTGGGTGCTGATAGGGTAACTATTTGGGTCCGTGTCCAGAGTTAGGCCACAACTGTTCCATCCTAACTCAGGCACAGCCTCCGTTTTCAATCAGCAATCAAGGCTTCCGTGCTGTACCCTGTGCGCTCCCTACCAAGGCTATGGACATCTGTTCAGCGTGTTCTTGCTGAATTCTCTATCTGCTTTCTGAAGAAATCCCTGGAGTGGGAAGAAACGTAAAAGCAAACTGAAGATTTAAAGCTTTCATCCTTGACTGTCCTGGATAGTCCGCTCCTACGCACCTAATCTCGTCAACGCTAGCGCAACAGGAAAGGAAGTGTCTTCAGTCAATCGTAAGAAACAGCTTTATTTCTTCTCTCAAAAAATCAAAAAAATGGCTGGAAATCCCATAAATATTCAAACTGTGTATATAATTGCAAGCCATGAAAATCTGCATGCTTTCTTAAGTCATGTAAATCTCCATGCTACTCAGATATTGACCCGTTTGGTCATCATGTTTTTTTCCTGGTAATTCGGGGGCTAACTGCTGGAAACGTTTTTCTACAGTGGGTAGAAAAGTAGTTTTTTCTACACAGGCAAAAATGCCATTTGAAGTCCAAATCAGAGTACAATGGCACTTTGTTTTCCACAAAGCCCTTAACGTTTGGATCTCTTCTACGGCTGCTGCTCCGGAGCTTATTCAGAATATCTAAGGGACAAGGGAAAGGAGATTGGGAACACCTGGGGGAGAGAGACAGAGGGAAGCCTGACTCTGCTCCGCCTTCCCTTGCAGGTACAAAGGCCTCTGGCATGGCCCCTGGCTCTTTGCCCTGGGATTGTGCCCAGGAACAGCAGACACAAACAAAAGGTTTTACTATCAGCTTCCTATCCAGCATGAAATAGGAAGAGTGAGGAGAAAAACTTTAGAAGAAATCGGCAGTAGCAACACGTAAATCACCACATCTCAGCCTATGTGAACTGCCCTTCCAGTATTAGAGCTGGATCATCTCTTCCCAAATTACCATCTGGTGTGTGTGGGGTGGGTGGGTTCATCGCTCCACTGTGATCTGAGGCGGAGGAGCCTGCTTTGGCCAAATCCAGCAAAGGGAGATCAGAATAGCAACAATAACTCTGACAATGATTTTGGACTGGTTGAACTGAAATACAGATTGAAGATCCAGAATTAGATTTATTTATTTATTTATTCATTCATTCACATTTTTATACCACTCTTCCTCCAAGGAGCTCAGAGTGGTGTACATATTCCTCCCCTCCTTTTGTCCTCACAACAACCCTGTGAGGTAGGTGGGGCTGAGAGATAGTGACTGGCCCAAGGTCACCCTGGAAGCTTCGTGGCTGAGCGGGGATTTGAATCTGGATCTTCCAGGTCTAAGTCCGACTCCCAAACCACTACACCATCCTGGAGCCAGATTTAGGAGTAATGTCTGAGCTTCTGTGAGATGGGGTTGGGGGGGGAGGAGTGTTGGAAGCCTGAACCCCTGTGAGAGGAGTCTCCTGCTCATTGCCTTCACTGTCCTGAAAGGCTCCGAAGGCGAGAGGGCGGGGCTGCTTTGTGTGGGCTTCGCTGGCGTCACTGGAGCGTGGCGGGGAGGGCGGACCGCCTGGGGGTGACGCGCGCAAAGGGTGATGCGCGGTCCCACACGCGCACTCGCGTGCGCACCCACTCACCACGCGCGTCACCTCCGCGCTCCAGGAGAAGGCCTCGGAGCATCCACCCTCGGCGGAGGTCCGCGGCCTTCTGACGAGGCCCAATGCAGCGACGTCATATTTATTAGGTTTTTCGCGCCTGCACAGAACGTTTGAGGGCAAAATGGCAGCCCTTTGCCCTCAGAAACGTACTGAGCATGCGCGAAAAACCTAATATGATGTCGCCGCATTGGGCCTCGTCAGAAGGCCCAGAACAGCTGGCCGGAGAGGATGTCTCCGGAGCCGGCAGCAGCGGAGGCTCCGCTGCTGCCGGCTCCGGAGACATCCTCTCTGGCCGGCTGTCGTGGCGGTGCAGCAAATCAGGGGGTCATTAGGGCAGCGTGTGCGCCCTCGCTTTAGGGCGGAGCACGCCCTAGTGACGTGTGTAAGCGCAGCGGGACATAGAGCTCCACCCCACCTAGAGTGACGCCACTGCTGCTGAATACCAGGTTGATAAATAATAACACCTACACCATCCAGGAATTAATCCTGGATGAGGATGCTGACCTGGTGTGTATTATGGAAACCTGGTTGGATGAGGAAGGAGGAGGGGGTCTCTCCCAGCTTTATCCGCCAGGTTTCCCGGTGTTGTAGATGTTGCAACAGCCATGATTGCAGGGACAGGGAGGAGGAATTGCAGCAGTCTATTGGGAATCCACCTCCCTTACCTGGAACCCTGTCGAGAAGTTCACTGGGTTCAAGTGTCTGCATGTTGTGTTGGCTGCATGGGCTGGACAGAATTGGGATTCTGCTGGTGTACTGGCCACCTTGCTGCCCAACAGTCTCCCTGCCTGAGTTTTAGGCTCATTGCATCTTCTTACCACTGCAGAGGCATTGTATGGTCCACCCCTGGAGGCTAATGGGTTCAGACGGTTTCCTGAAGGCTCTGGGGGATTTTCTATAGAGTCTATTCCGTGGTAGTGAGGGCAGCGAAGTGACTTTTCTTCTCTGCCACCATTGTGTTTGCAGAGAATTGTCCAGTGGAATTGTTTAATTTATTTAATGCTGCTAACGAAGCGCACTCCTCCAGGCACGCCGACTTGCAAGTGCTGCTGTTGCTGCTGCTGCCACCGGGCCTGGGCTCCCCGCGAGGAAGGCTACAAGGTACGGAGGAGGAGCGCGGGCTTGCAGGCAACTCGGAGAGGTGCCTCCTCGCCCGCGCTCATCGTGCCAGGCAGGCAGGGAAAGTGCCTCTCAGCACATATGTTAATATGATTTTAACAGGCACAAAGGTCTAATTACTTAGACAAAGGAGGCAATAAATAAATAAATGACAGAATACACACACAAACCACCTACTTCTCTGTCCGGAAAGACTGACAGAGGATGAGGAATAAACCTCCACGGTGATTGGAAGTTAGTTCGGTTGGCAGGCAACCACTTTCCTCCCCCCCCCATCTGATTGGTGGCTGCAGTAGCTCCGCGAACCCGCCCCCTCAGAAGATGGGCAAACAACTTTATGTACACACCGGAAATCAGGAGAGCACAGCTCTCCTGATCGCTTCCACAATGGTGAGCAGACAGCTCCACACATCTCCGTGCACGTCTTTAAAGCTGACCCACACCTCACGATTTCCGGCGCGGAGGCGAGCGAGCATAGGTGCCTGGCCTTTCGCCTCCGCACGCTGAACTCGTCTCCCCGAGTGTCTTCCAGTGAATAGTCCCTCCTGTTGTCCCGCCTTCTTAGAAAGTGCAGCGGTGATTGGTTAAGCACAAGTGCAGTCCAATTCACGAGAGAAGAGAGAGGGGGGCAGGAAGGAGAGAAAACTAACAAAACAATTTGTGCTGGGAATAGAATTCATCTTGCAAATTTTTGTGAGAAGGAGAAATGGATCCATGAGAAATTGGAGACTCGAGTGAGTTCCGATTGATTGACAGCCCCTTTCATCCCGCCCTCTCATCCGATTGGTGGCTGCAGTAGCTCCGCGAACCCGCCCCCTCAAAAGATGGGCAAACAACTTTATGTACGCGCCGGAAATCGGGAGATCGTAGCTGCTCCGCTCACTTCCGCAATGGTGACAGAGAGCTCTGCGCATCCCCGTGCACGTCTGGGACGCGCCGGAAATTGTGCGGTGTGGGTCGGCCTTTAGGAAGAAAGCGGGTGGGGCTGCCAGCCTCGGGAGAGCTCGCCCCAGCATGCTCCAGCTGACGATCAAAGGCACTCAGGAGCGGAATTCAGGTCAGGAGCCACCTTCACGTTTGTTTCTCTCTCCCTCCCTCCCCCTTTTAGTTCTCCTCCAGCGTCTTTTTCTCCATGCACAGGCAGTAATGCTTAAGCCCGACCCACACCGCACGAATTCCATCGAATTCCGGCGTGGAGGCCAGCGAGCTAGCGAGGCTGGCCACTCTCCTCCAGCCTCTGTAGGAGTGTCTTCCCGCAAATAGTCTCCCTCCTTTTGTCCTGCCTTCTTAAGAAAGCGCACGGTGATTGGAAGTAGTTCAGAGTGGCAGGCAACCCATCTCCTCCCCCTCTCATTTGATTGGTGGCTGCAGTAGTTCCGCAAAGCAACCCCCTGACAACATGGGCAAAGGACTTTATGTATGCGATAGAACTCGGGAGATCGCTTCAGCTCAGCTTGCCTCCGCAATGGTAAACCAGACCAAACCAGGTAAACAATCCTTATGGAGAAACATGTAGATTTTAAGTAGAAGTTGATCCTAGAAAGCGCGGGAAAGTTAACTTAGAAATTAGAAAGTTAATTTCCTGCGCTTTCTAGGATCAACTTCTACTTAAAATCTACATGTTTCTCCATAGGGATTGTGTCGATCTAGCAGCTGTCAGGCTGTGCTTGTTTTGACAATATTCCAAGGGAGGAATGAAACGTCAACAAAAGAACTAAAGATTTTTTATTGGATTTTTACTGGATTCCCTGCGTGTCTTCGGATCTTCCCGCTCTGCATTCCCAGGACAGTACGTGGCTAAAGAACTCCTCAGACAATGGTACAAATTTAAAGCATCTTTATTATGGCTGTTTTACCCATATCATCTGCTTCGTTACAATCTGTGTCCAGCTGTGAAAATCTCCAATTAATTAATAGTTTAATTTATTGTGCGGCAACCCCGGTTTCATGTCGAAGTTGGCCTGCAGACCTCGAGGTACAAAACGTTGAACTCTCCTGCACGTTGCTTTCTCTCCGCTGACAGGCTCCTACGACGAGGGGGCGGGGCACCTCGTACCGGAGAGTAACGGTGGGGCGGAAAGCTGCAGAACTTAGCTTTCCGCCCACCTCCAGCGACGCCAGTGACCACTCCCTTGCACCTGACACAAAGAAAACCTACTCCTACAACCAGGAGGTTGCTTATCCCCATCATGGCTTGTAATGACTCTTGTCTTTAAGAGTCCTGGCACCCCAAAGACACCAATCCACCACCATGAGCAACATCTTGCAACAACTGAGAGGATGAAAATACTGAAATTTTGTTTTTAACTATATGTTCAGCTATCTTTTCATCTTTGAGAAGCACCAGGCCATGGGTGTTGTCTGGCATCCCATACTAATCCGAAGTTGGTTAAGGCAAGGCTTAAGCTGCTTCATGAACAAATATAGGTGGGGAACCTGATTTTCATCAGTGCATCTCTCCTGATCTCTCTAGCAACATCAACACTACAGCCTTGTTGGTTTAGTAGCCACTCCTACTTCGCGGGGGACCTTGGCAACTCTGGGTGCAGGTGGGTTAGCTAAGAACCTCTAACAGAGAATGTGCAGCACTTCCATAAATCTATACTTCCCAGCTATGCCCATCAGAAGACTCTGATGCTGGGAAAGATTGAAGGCAAAAGGAGAAGGGGAAGGCCAAGGATGAGATGGTTAGACAGCATCACCGATGCAACAAACATGAAAATGAGCGAACTCAGGAAGATAGTGGAGGACAGGAAGACCTGGCGGGATATGGTTCATGGGATCACGAAGGGTTGGACATGACTTAACGACTGAACAACAACAACAATGCCCATATAAGGAAAGGGGTGTCACAGGAAAGCTATGCCCATATAAGGAAAGGGGCATGAGAGAGGAGGTTAACAGCAGTTAGGACCATATAAGGGGAAAGGGGAAGTTGGAAGGAAGGAGACAGTTGAGGGAAGAGATTAGGAGGATGGTTGGATCTGAATGTGTTGTTGTTTTTATCCTGTGTTCTGTATCTGTTCGTTACATATCCTAACCGTGTAACCACATTGAAGTAATAAAGTAACTGATTTTCCTTTGAGTCATCTTAATAGTGAATACTGGGGAAAAGTGGATGTGACTGAATCCAGTATCGCTACTGGGCCACAGAAGGAGCTGGGTTGTAACATCTGCAATGGTTGGCAGTTGTAGCTCATAGTACCAAGGCAGAGTACTATGAGGGAACCGATCACCTGGATCTGGAGTATTAGCAGACCACAGGTGACGGTGACACCCAGGATTTGGGGAAGCCATGACAGCAAAACTGATATAAATATAGGTATGTAATGCATAAGAACATAAGAAGAGCCCTGCTGGATCAGGCCAAAGGCCCATCTAGTCCAGCTTCCTGTATCACACAGTGGCCCCACCAGATGCCTCAGGGAGCACAAGACAACAAGATACTTGTATCCTGTCGCCACTCCCTTGCACCTGGCACAAAGAAAACCTACTCCTACAACCAGGAGGTTGCCTATCCCCATCATGGCTTGTACACTGTGATGGACTTTTCCTCCATAAATCTGTCCAATCCCCTTTTAAAGGCATCCAGGCCATCACCACCTCCTGTGGCAGGGAGTTCCACAAACCAATTACACGCTGGGTAAAGAAATATTTTCTTTTGTCTGTTTTAATACTCCCTCCACTCAATTTGAGTGGATGTCCCCTAGTTCTAGTGTTGTGTGAGATGGAAAAGAACTTTTCTCTATCCACTCTCTCCATCCCATGCATAATTTTATAAGTCTCAATCATGTCCCCCCTTAAAAAAGGGATTGAGAATAAAACGGCCAATATTATTATGCCATTGTACAAATCGATGGTATGGCCGCATCTTTAGTATTGCGTCCAGTTCTGGTTTCCGCATCTCAAAAAGGATATAGTGGAACTGGAAAAGGTGCAGAAGAGAGCGACCAAAATGATTAGTGGGCTGCGGCATCTCCCTTATGAGGAAAGGCTACAGCGTTTGGGGCTCTTCAGTCTAGAAAAAACCCATATAGTCCCGTTGAATCCTTTGTGGTACGGCCGAAACTAAATAGTTAAAAAAAATGGCTTCCCCAAATTCTCTGAAATTTGTTTTGTGGAAAGTAGACAGATGAAACTATGTTATAAAACAATTTTCAGAGTTCTAGGGTCACCCCACTGACCCCCCCAGAGGAGCAAAGATAACTGTTTTTAGGGAAAATGATGCCCCGGAATTGGGGGCAGGGCCCCCCCTCCTCACTGAAATTAAAAATGAAACTCTGGCTTTGTTTTCATGGCCAGGGCCCTGGCTTTTGAATCCACCTTGTTTGGAGCACCTCAGGTGCAGGGGAGCAGCTGTACACAGCTGTACACATACGCAACATTAGGCGAACCTCAAAGGACTCAATGGGACTTTATGGGTGGCGTTGCTGAAACAACTCACTGGTCTTTTTCATGCAGAAAAAGAACTAAAGCTGCGTATTTCAAGAATTTAAAGTGCCATTAAAAAAAACCCTTGAAGGTAGGGACTTGAAACTTGAGGTACACTTAGGTGAGGCATCCCCCTAAACACTCAAAGCCCTGGAGCTGTGTGTAAAACACAACTATGTTTGTTTGAGCATTTTCGTGCTGAACTCACAACAAAATCTGCGTATTTCAAGAATTTAAAGGGCCATAAAAACAACCTTTGAAGGAAGAGACTTGTAACTTGGGGTACACTTAGGTGAGACATCCCCCTAAACACCTCTAAAGCCCTGGAGCTGTGTGTTAAACACAACTATGTTTTTGTTTGAAATCTTGTGTTGTCAGGTCCATGGTTTACATAGGAGTAAATGGACGAGTTGAGTTCACCTTAAGTCCCGTTGAGTCCCTAAAGCACCGCCTGTGCACCAGGTGCAAGGTACACCTGGGAAATTTTCTGCAGGTGATTTTTTCTACATGGGGGTCCCTTAGAGATGTGGATCACACTGACATTTGGGCATTCTGGGAAAGTCATACCGCGGGACCAAAGATCCCAAGCATGGAATTGGCCTTCTTCAAAGGCACCGCACACTGGGTCGACACTTTCATCGACCTGTCCACCAGCACCCCAAGATCTCTCTCTTGATCCGTCAAAGATAACTCAGAACCCATTAGCGTATATGTGAAATTTTGGTTTCGTGCCCCAATGTGCATCACTTTGCACTTACTTACATTGAAGCGCATCTGCCATTTTGCTGCCCATTTTCCCAGTTTGGAGAGATCCTTCTGGAGCTCTTCACAATCCCTGCTGGTCTTCACCACCCGGAAAAGTTTAGTGTCGTCCACAAACGTGGCCACCTCGCTGCTTATCCCCAACTCCAGGTCATTTATGAACAAGTTGAAAAGCACCGGTCCCAAGACCGATCCTTGGGGCACACTGCTTTTCACCTCTCGCCATTGTGAAAATTGCCCATTGACACCCACTCTCTGTTTCCTAGTCTTCAACCAGTTCCTTATCCATAGGAGGACCTGCCCCCTTATTCCCTGACTATGGAGTTTTTTTCAGAAGCCTTTCATGAGGGACCATGTCAAATGCCTTCTGAAAATCCAGGTATATAACATCCATGGGTTCTCCCACATCCACATGCCTGTTGACTTTTTCAAAGAATTCTAAAAGGTTTGTGAGGCAAGACTTCCCCTTGCAGAAGCCATGCTGAGTCTCCCTCAGCAAAGCTTGTTCTTCTATGTTTTCCTATTTTATCCTTTATGAGGCTTTCCACCATCTTCCCTGGAACAGATGTTAGGCTGACCGGCCTGTAGCTTAACGGGTCCCCTCTCCTTCCTTTTTTAAAGATTGGCGTGACATTAGCTATCCTTCAATGCTCTGGCAGAGTGGCCGTTTTAAGGGACAAGTTGCATATTTTTGTCAAGATATCAGCAACTTCATTTTTGAGTTCCTTAAGCACTCTGGGCCCGGTGACTTATTGATCTTTAATTTGTCAATTACTGTAAGTCTAAGATGTCTTCTCTTTTAACCTCTATTTTACTTAATTCTTTAGTCAGGAGTGGCCGTTCGGGCAGCGGCATCTGCCCGAGGTCTTCTGCCGTGAAGACAGATGCAAAGAACTCATTTAATTTCTCTGCAACCTCCAAGTCCCCTTTTATCTCCCCTTTCCCTTCCTCACTGTCCAGTGGGCCAACCACTTCTCTGGCAGGTTTCCTTCTTCTCACATATTTGAAGAAGCTTTTATTATTCCCCTTAATGTTTCTGGCCATACGCTCCTCAAAGTCTTTCTTGGCCTCCCGTATCATCTTTTTACATTTCTTTTGCCACAGTTTATGCTCTTGTTTATTTTCCTCATTAGGGCAAGACTTCCATTTACAGAAGGAAGCTTCTTTGCCTTTTATAGCTTCTTTAACTGTGCTTGTTAGCCATGCCGGCACCCTCCTGGACTTAGTCGAGCCCTTCCTCCTTTGTGGGATACATCCCGCTGGGCCTCTATTACTGTTGTTTTAAACAGCCTCCATGCACTCTGGAGAGATTGGACTCTTTTTACCTTCCCTTTCAGCTTCTTTCTAACTAGTCTCCTCATATTAGGGAAATCCGCTTCGGAAGTCAAGGGTTTTCATGTCAGATTTGCTAGGCACTCTCCCCCCAACATGCATGGCGAAATAGATCGCAGCATGGTCACTGTTCCCCAATGGCCTCTGTAACATTTACCTCCCTGACTAGGTCCTGTGTACCACACAGAGGAGTGGAAAGACTGGAGCGAGCAGAGCAGCGGCTCCGGGCGGCACCGTGGCGCCGGGCGTCGCTGTTCTGCTCGCTCCAGTCTTTCCACAGAGCGCGCACCCGCCCAGTGATGCGGGCGGGCGCTCCGAGGCCTTCTCCCTTGGCCTCGGAGCCGGAGAAAGCCCCGGAGCGTCCACCACGACCAGCGGCCATGGCTTTCTGAAGGCGGCTGACTGCGGGGCTGCGCTATTTATCCTTTTTTTCTGTTCATGCGCAGAACGTAATGTAACATTCTGCGCATGTTCACAAAAAAAAGCATAAATAGCCCGGCGACGCAGTCGGCCGCCTTCAGAAAGCCCTGGCCACCGGTCGTGGTGGACGCTCCTGGGCTCTCTCCGGCTCCGAGGCCATGGGAGAGGGCCTCTGAGCGCCCTGGTAAGCCGGGTCGCCCCCGGAGTGGCGCCGCCCCCTCCTGGAGCGGCGCCGCAGCGAGTGCTCCAGGCAGCACTCGCTGCTCATACGCCTCTGGTACCACACAATATCAAATCCAGAATCGCCTGTCCTTTGGTTGGCTCTGTGACTAGCTGCTCTAAGGCACAGTCATTTAGCATATCCAAAAATTCAGTCTCTCTTTCATGACCCGAGCTTAAATTGTCCCAGTCGATATGAGGATAATTGAAGTCCCCCATGATCACAACCCTGTCTCTCACTGACATCTCTGCTTTGTTTCCTCATCTCGAGGTCCCCTTAGGTTTTTGATCTGGGGTACAATAACATGGCCAGCGGGTGGTGCAGTTACGTTACGTTCTGCGCATGTGCAGAAAAAAAGGATAAATAGCGCAGCCCCGCAGTCGGCCGCCTTCAGAAAGCCCTGGCCGCCGGTCGTGGTGGACGCTCCGGGGCTTTCTCCGGCTCCGCGCGCTCTGTGGAAAGACTGGAGCGAGTGGAGCAGCGCCACCCTGCGCCACGGTGCCGCCCGGAGCCGCTGCTCCGCTCGCTCCAGTCTTTCCACGCCTCTGTGTAGTACACAGGACCTAGTCAGGGAGGTAAATGTTACAGAGCCATTGGGGAACAGTGAACATGCTGCGATCTGTTTCGCCATGCATGTCGGGGGGAGAGTGCCTAGCAAATCTGACATGAAATCCCTAATATGAGGAGACATGACCTGTCGAACAAAAGGTCGGCAGTTCGAATCTGCGACGGGGTGAGCTCTTGTTGCTTGGCCAGCTCCTGCCAACCTAGCAGTTCTAAAGCATGTTAATGCGAGTAGATAAATAGGTACCGCTTGCGGGAAGGTAAACAGCGCTCCGTGTTCCAGCTGCATGCTACACGCTGCGGCAAGGAGAGTCACGCCGGCCACATGACCACGGAGGTGTCTTCGGACAACGCTGGCTCTTCGGCTTTGAAATGGGGATGAGCACCACACCCTAGAGTCGGACACGACTGGACTTAATTGTCAGGGGTCACCTTTACCTTTACCTTACGATAACATACACCCACTACTACATTGCTCCGTGAGCCTGGTAATTTAACCCACAGTGATTCTATGGTAGAGTTGGACCCCCCTTCAATCTCTACTCTGCTAGATTCTACCCCTTCTTTGACATAGATGGCCACCCCACCTCCAACATGTCCCTCTCTGTCCTTCCTATAGAGTTTGTATCCTGGGATTGCGGTATCCCTCTGGTTCTCCGCATTCCACCAGGTTTCCGTTATGCCCACTATGTCGATGTTTTCCCTCGCCACCAAACATTCCAGTTCTCCCATCTTCGCTTGGAGACTTCGGGCATTCGCATAAAAGCACTTGAATGTCAGGTTTCCTGAGAAGGGTTGGTTGTTTGCTTTTTTCCCCCTGCAACCTCTCTTCCTGATGGACTGGCTGTCTCGTCCCATCCCATTTACACTCCCAATTTCTACTCTGTCGTAACCTTGCTGTTCCTGAACCTCTCCACCCTCATTCCCTAGGGATGAGGAGTCCCGAACCGGATGCCCCTCGGCTCCTGTCGGCTTTCCCCCAGGGGTCAGTTTAAAAGCTGCTCTGCCACCTTCTTAATGTTACGCACCAGCAGTCTGGTTCCGTTTTGGTTCAAGTGAAGCCCGTCCCTCTTATACAGGCCCGGCTTGTCCCAAAATGTTCCCCAGTGCCTAACAAACCTAAACCCCTCCTCCTGACACCAGTGTCTCATCCACGCATTGAGACCCCTGAGCTCCGCCTGCCTAGCTGGCCCTGCGCGTGGAACAGGTAGCACTTCTGAGAACGCTACCTTTGGGGTCCTGGATTTGAGCTTCCTACCTAGCAACCTAAATTTGGCCTCCAGGACCGCCCGGCTACATTTCCCCACGTCGTTGGTGCCAACGTGCACCATAAACGCTACCTCCTCCCCAGCACTCTCTACCAGCCTATCTAGATGAGAGGTGATGTCCGCAACCTTCGCACCAGGTAGGCAAGTCACCGTGCGGTCCTCACATCCATCACAGACCCCCCTCTCTAAGTTCCTGACTATAGAGTCACCCACTACAAGAAGGCCCCTTCCCCCCTTCCCCAGAGGAGTATCCATAGTGCGACTGGATACGGGCCCATCACCTAAAGAAGGGGTCCCCACTGTGGGATTGTTTCCCTCTTTTCCAGAGCGACGTCCTCCAGCCCTGAGACTCCCTTTCCTGGCAGCTGAGGAGCTGCTCAACTGAGAGTGGGATGATACCTCCACGTCCCTGGAAGTCTCACCCTGATCCCTCTCTATCTGTCTCTGCCTCTCCAGGTCAGCAACCAAGGCTTCAAGGGAGGAAACCCGCTCCTTGAGAGCCTGGAGCTCTTTGCACCTCGCACACACCCATGACGTGTGCCCAAGAGGCATATAGTCCTACATGTGACACTTGGAGCAAAACACTGGATTGCCCCCACCATGCTGCTGGCTGGCTGACTGCATAATTTTGTGTAATATGGTTTAGTATAGTGTATTTGATTTGAGTTTACCTAGATAGCTGATATAGCTGGGCCTCTACCTGCTCTCACTGGACGTGCAGTGCAGTGTTTGGGGCCCGGCTTCCTCACCCTGGTGCTGAACTCGCACAGCTGCTAAACTTGTGTCTTGGCACTTCTTCTCAGTGAGGCACTGACTCCCAGTGAGGCACTCACTGCTCGTAGAAAGGAGGCACTCGCAAGCAGGCCTGAGCTTTATAGCCTGACTTAGCACCTCCCCCTGCTCTACTGTATCCTGATTTAGCTCCTCCCCCTGCTCTGCTGACTGAGACTGGGGTGACCTGATAGGATTAGCAGGACAATAGCTGTCTGATTATAGCTGTCTGGGTATGTGCCCTTCCTAGATTCCTATCTCTATTACTTTACAACTGACTTTTGGACTCTATTTTAAACCCAAAGTTTGTCTTTAAGTTTAAACTGAACTCTGCTAAACTACACTTTTAAGTTCAAACCAAACCTAAGCTTAACCCACAGTGGCTTTGGTTTAACTGAGCTGAACTGGCTTTGGAGTCTTAACTTATAGTTTAAGGCAGGATTTAAACACTTTAAGTCCTGTGTAAAGTCTAAACCCTAATGTTTGCTTTCCCCCCTTCCTTTATCCTCCTCAGTTTTGTTTTCCAAGTACCTCTGCCTTGGGCTCTTACTCTGAAGTAGACTCTGGTCCTCCTCACAAGTAGGCTCTTACTCACAAGTAGACTCTGGTCCTACTCATGAGTAGACCACTTTAGACTTAGCTGCAATTTTCTTCAGACTCAGCTCCCAGGCTTCACCTGGCCTTGCTACCTTTTATTTATGTACAGGTGGGCCCCCTATATCCACTGATTCGCTATCCACTGTTTCAGTTATCCATGGATTGTGGGGACCCCCCCCCCCAGGCTTTTACTTTTTTCCCAGTAAGCTTCTTTTCTTCCTTAAAGAAACAGGAGAAGGCTGCTTATTACAGGCAAGTAGAACGAGACTAAGTACTAGAGAGGCTCTGCAAGGTTTCTGTTAACCTTGCAGAGCCTCTCTAGTACTTAGTCTCGTTCTACTTGCCTGCAATGGAGGCTGCTTCTCTGTTTGTTTTAAGGAAGAAACTAAGCTTGCTGAAAGAAAAATAAGAGCTGAAGGAAAAGGATGAAAAGGATGAATTACAAGGAATAAAGGTTACGATGGAAGTACACAAAGATAAAGGAAAAGACAACAATAAAGAGAAAGATTTAGCGGAAGAGACTGTAGTAGAGGAAGTACTAAGAGTTAAACCAAGACTTGAGATAGAGAAGCAGAGTACTTTACTAAAAAAGGTGCTGAAGATTGTCTTTCGGGAGAGGAATATAGAAGACGTGAATGATTCTGTGGAAAAAATTGTAAAGTGGATACAATTCAAAACACAAGGGACTTTTGGGAAAGATTTAAAGAAGAAGAAGAGGAAGAAGAAGAAGAAGAGGAAGGAGGAAGGGGAGGGATGGAAGGGGTAATGGCAAACTGTCAAAAGTAAAAAGGGATTATAATTTTTTATTTTTTTGTGGGGAATATTATTGGAGTTAATGTTATATAAACAGAAGAAAATGTTTTATTATTAAAAAACAAATAAGATATGACTTGTTTTTAAGAAACTTATATTAAGAGTGATGGAAAAATTTTGATGATGGATTAACAAATTTGAAGACAAAAAATGGGGTGACTTAATAAATTTAAAATATTTGAAGTGGAAGTTAAGACTTTTAGATGATAAAGGAAAAGTTAGTTAACCCTTTTGTGAATAAAAGAAAAATAATGTTTTATTATTTGAAAAGACTTAAGTAAGATGTGATTTGTTTTTAAGAATTTTATATAAAAAGGGGATATATATATTTTTTTAAAAAAGAAACATTTGGAAGGTTTTTATTTTAATACATTTGGAGAAAAATGGGGTGGCTTTATATATTAAAATATTTGAAGTGGGAATTAAGATTTTTAGATGATAAAGGAAAAGTTAATCTTTTTATGAATATTTGGATACCACTTACAGACTCTTAGAGAGAGAGAGAGAGAGAGAGAGAGAGAAGGAGTGATGAAGTGTGAATTTAATGAATAGTATATTAGAGATATAGGCTTAGTTAGATATTATAAGTAGAAAATATATAATAGTATATAAGTAGGATTTACTGCTGCGCGCTTGCTGTAATCTTTCATAGTATGCTGTATTGTTTTTTATTGTTTTGTTTTGTAGTTTATTAATAAAAATTAAATATATATGAAAAAGAAAAAAAAGAAAAACAAGAGCTGGGGGGGCAAGCATGCCTGCCTGCCAGTGAGGCAGGGTGGGGGTGGGCTCAGGAAACCATGGAGGGGGTGTTCGCTCTTATCCACGGTTTCAAGTATCCACGGAGGGGCCTGGAACATATCCCCAGCGGATATGGGGGCCCACCTGTATGTGCTTGTTTATTTGTTTGTATCTATTTCCTTCAGCTAGCTCCTATGCCCTGTGTACCAAGTACACAAATTCCCTCCTCAGGTTAGCTTAAGTTCTAACTTTTAAGGTTAGATTTAAGTAGGTGTGGGTTCAATTAAAGTGAGGGGAAAAAAAGAGAAAGTGCACTTACCTTCTCCTGCCGGTGCATCACCCTCTCCGGGGGGTGACGCGCCAGGAGGGTGATGCGCCGGGAAAGGTTCTTGGAGTAACCTGTTCCACAACAAACTTTCTTAATCCTTGTCTAAGGGGACTGGCTGGTTTGGCCAACTTAACAGTTAACACAGTGCTGTCATAGAAGCATGTACTTACCGTGTGAACAGCAGTAGTGGCCAGACCCCTTCTGGAAACAACGTTGTTAGACACTACTGATTGCATGTGTTTTGCATGCAGACGGTCCAAGGTTCAATCAGTAGCGTAGCTGGACCTGCGCCAGTGGGGCGGAGGGCAGGGTGATGCCCACCCCACCACAAGAATGGCCTTGATCTATTTGGCTCCAGATCAGGGCCATTCCGGTGGCGGGGTGGGTGGGGTGATGATGCGTCACCCTGCCCACCGCCCCACTGGCGCGAGTCCAGCTACACTACTGAGTTTAGTCCTTGGCATCTGCAGTCACGGTCGGTGCTATCATTAGGCTACCTGGGCAGCCACCTAGGGTGCAGATCTCAGAGGGGTGCAGTACTGACTTTTGAGGAGCACAGTTTTATAAAGATTTGCTTTGTAACTCATGTAAAAAAATGCAACTGACAATTTATATTTTTTTTTTATTTTAAGACAAATACCACAACATACATAAAAAGTGAAAATGCACTTAGAGCCCAATCTTAAACACACCACCTGATGGTGACGTACCTCCTGCACTGTTGCTGGAGCAGCCAGCGCCAGTTGCAAAAGGCGCTCCAGCAGCACGACAGGCTGCAGGCTGCTGGAGCTCCAGTGGGGAGGCCTTGCGCCTTCCTGCCCACTCCCGCACTTCTTCCGCAGATCGCCAATGAAGGAAAGTCAGTGAGAGAGGCAGGAAGGGGTGGCAGGAGGGCGGAATGGGGTGGGGAGGGTGGAAAGGGGGTGGCAAAGGGGCAGCAACAGTGGCAAGGGATTGGCCTGGCTCAATCATAGATATAACGGCTTCCCCCCCCCCCCTTTGACATAACAACTCTGACAGCACAATCCTGTCCAGAAGGATGTGGTGGCGCAAACAAGGTGCCAGTTGCATCCTTTTCAAGATGGGGCCTGCAGCAGCACAGCTGGAGGCCTCCTCAGGATAAAGGGACATTAAATTTGTCCCTTAATCCCAAGTAGAGCCCCAGAAACCCCAATGGGCCTACTCGAATGTGTGCCAGCTATTTTGCTGGCTCACATTTGAGCCAGCCGTATAACACTGGCCAGGCCCAGGAAGGGGGATAGGATATGGCGGAGGAGGCCTTCAATGATCCCTCCCACAGCCCGGGCCCAGCTGACCAATTCCCACCCCACCCCGGAACACCCGCCCTTCCTATGCCCCTCAGCTGCCTGGTGGGGAACTCATCTTCCCTGGTGAGTCCAGCTTCATTTCTGGGCTGAGGGGAACAGCACCGGCCTCAGCGCTTGTGTCAATTATTCTCAGGGTGCTGCAAACATGCTTTTCAGCACATTTACACAACACCCCAGACCGGTGGATCCGCTCCGCCAGTCAAAATCTAGACAGGATTGCGCTGTGAGAGATGCCTGAGAGCTAGGTTACTTAGGGAGAGTGACTCATCATAGAGCAGCAATCCCGTGTATATTTACTTAGAAGTAAGTCCCACTATGCAGATTTTCATGGCTTGTAGTTATATACACAGTTTGAATATTTATGGGATTTCCAGCCATTTTTTTGATTTTTTGAAAGAAGAAATAAAGTTGTTTCTTACAATTGACTGAAGACACTTCCTTTCCTGTTTCACTCACGTTGACGAATTAGATGCGCAGGAACGGACTATCCAGAGCAGTCAAAGATGAAAGCCTTAGATCTTCAGTTTGCTTTTACGTTTATTCCCACTCCAGGGATTTCTTCAGAAAGCAGATAGAGAATTCAGCGGAGCACGCTGAAAAGATGTCCATAGCCTTGGTAGGGAGCACACAGTGAAATTATAGGAACGCGAGGCGCTCGAGGAAAGCGCAGGAAGCCTTTGCATGCTTAATTGGATGCGGAAGCTGCTGTTTCCGGATTGACCGCTAGTAACCTTTCCCTTGCGCTGTTGTTTTGAAAGGATTTTTTCAATGAAGGGAGCCAAATACGGTTCACAAATGTCAGTTCTTGCTGACGATTTAGAAGAACACTATTTTTCCTTTGTGAAATAGAAATCTATTCCAGATTTAAGCGCTGCCTGTTTTTGTTTTCGTTGAAGAGGGAACTTGTGTTGTTAAAATCAATGTTATGACCAGTTGTTGCTGCGTGTGCAGCAACAGCGGATTTTTCCTCTTGTAGATTTTTTACAGCTCTTGAGTGTTCCTGGATTCTTACTTTAATAGGTCGTTTTGAACTTCCTATGTAGACCCCTTGACAGTCTGAACATGGGATCTCATATACGCCAGGGTTTGACAGTTCTGGTCTCTTATCTTTTGGATTTCCCAGGAGTTGTCCTAATTTGACAGTGGGCAGAAACACTGTTTTAACATTATGCTTCCTAAAGGCATATGCAATTTTGTCTGTAATTCCTTTCAGATAAGGTAGGGTTAACCACTTACGCTCCCTATTTTCTATTCTCTCTAACAGCCCGGTCCAGCCTAAGGCAACTGCGGTACAATTCAGGCACAATTGCAGCCCAAGTGCTTTAGGCCCGAGTTGTGCCTGAATTGTACCCGAATTGTACTGCAACTGTGCCGAACTTGGGACGAACGTACGACGGACGCCGTGCGCATGCGCAGGACGGGCGCGGTACAGTTGCGGTACAACTGCGGACTAAAAGTGGGCGTTCCGTGGGCGTCACGGGGGCGGGAACGAAATTTGGTCCGGTTCCAGACATTGGCAACCCCCTGACACGCCCCCTCGAGCCCAACTCAGGCCCAAAATTTGGGCCAGCAAAAAGGGTGGACCCAAATGTGAGGAGACCCATAGGAGCCATTTTACCTTACCTACACCAGCCCTCTCCTGAAAAGTTCTAACACCCTGGGCCCGAGTTGGGACTGAGTTGGGACCAAACAGGTGTGGCCGAACTCTGGACATGGACCCAAATAGTTACCCTATCAGCATCCAGCCCCACCCAGCCTCTCTCCCACAAAAGCCCAGCCCCAGCCCTCCACTCTCTCTCTCTCTCTCTCTCTCTCTCTCTCTGAGCACGTGGCGTGGGGTTCTGTCCCCCAGCAGCCACAAAGTGGGACTTTGAAAATTTTTCTAACTTCTCTCTTCTCCTCTCTGCCCCCCTCTAGGGCAGAGAGGGCTGTTCTGCCTGTGGCCAAACTGTTTACTCCTGTGCCTGGGCAGCTGTCTCCATGCAAGTGTTTGCTAACCCATGTCTTTCTCCCAGCCCCTCTCTCCCCCCCCCACAGGCAACAACACCAGCAGGTAAGTGCAGGTAAGTGCAGGGGTTGTGCTGACATGTGGTCTGACTTCTGCCTCTTTGCATAGAGAAATATAGGTAGGATACATGCCTCTATACCAATGTCTTGTCTCATAGCTGCCTGCAATGCCTGCCATGATATGCCTCTATACTAATGTCTTGTCTCATAGCTGCCTGCAATGCCTGCCATGATATGCCTCTATACCAATGTCTTGTCTCATAGCTGCCTGTATTAATGTGAGCACACAATGCCATGAGTGTTGAACTGTAACCCTTATGTAGACACCAGCTGTTCCCCCCCCTCTTTTCTCCACAGCGTCTACTGACAGGTCAGTATTGCTAGGATTGCCATGGTTGTGACCCCCAAGTTGTGTTGTTGTCTCTCTCTGTGACCCCTTTCCCTTACAGGATCATGCTCACCTTACACCCAGGGAAGGAGCGCAGACCAGGCTATGTGTCTCACACCACTCAGCTGTGTTTGATTTCTCTCCCTGCAGGCCTTTGCAACCGGCACACTGGCATTCCTTCAATGGGGAGTGCTACCACACACCAGCTGCCATGGAACACCCCCCAAGGTGGTCATCCCCCCAGGAATGCCCACTACCACTGACCGTCTGGGGAGCACCCCTCGGCCCGCAGTCTGGTTGCCCTATGGTCGTCTGCCTCGATGCTGCCAGAGGTCTGGGAGCCTGCCCTGCAACCCTCCTCAGCTGCTGCTGCTGCTCCACCTCCCTGGCTGCCTACTTGCTGCCCCTCCCCTTTCTATGGAGCAGGCTGTGGTTCCACAGGGGAAGAGCCTGCGTCTCCAGGCACGCCTGCTGCTGCTGCTGCTACGTTCTGAGTGGCTGCTGTGCCTACCCCTGGCAGCCTCACCTGGCCATCTCTGCCAATGTTCCAGAACAATAAAGATGCCCCTTGGGCAAAGGCCCCTTGAACAACATGACCCCAATGTTGCACAAGCACTGCCCCACGCACACAGAGACAGCGCCCAGCACACAAGGCCCTGCATGAATCCCAGCCAGGGCCTGCCACAGCCAGCCCAGGGAGAACACAGCAGGGGGGCTGCCAGACCCTCAGGGCTCAGAGGGGAGGGGGGAGTTGGGGGGCCTCTCAGGCAGGCAACCACTGACAGGCGACGTGGCGCACGTCCGCCACGTCCGTGAAGAGCCCTTTCATCAACCGGGGCTCTCACCCACTCTCGGTCCACCCGTCAACGGCGTCTGTTTCCACCCGTCAACGGCGTCCATTTCTGCCCTCGGTCCGCCTGTCAACGGCGTCCGTTTCCGCCCGTCAACGGCGTCCGTTACCGCCGTCGGTCCGTCTGCATGAGAGGCGCCCGTTCCTGCATTGCCTCCATCTGCGAAGTGACCCCTGTGTCCCTATTGGTCTCTGCAGACCCCTCTCCCTGTATCCCTCTCCCACCAGCCTTGTTGTCTGTCTGTTTCTGACCCACCCGTGCCCCTCCCCAGCACCCCCTGTCTGTGTGCCTGCCTCCCCTCCCACTCCCTGATGATGGACGCTGGCATCCCCCACCCCGCCAGAGCGCCTGCCGCGAGGCGCCGACGTTGCCCCATCTGGGGGTGTGATGAGCTGCGTGAGCCCTTCCCGCTCGCAGCAGACAAGCCCAAGGCATCTCTCGGTCTTGGCCGGGGCACGGAGCAGAAGGCATGCCGGGATGCCTTCTTTGTGGGCATAGCCACGGCCCTGGAGGCCCAGGGCTTCAGGCAGTGCACGGGCATGTCCTGGCAGAGGCGGTTCCAGACTTCATGAGACCCCCCTTGTGTGTGACGTTCCCACCCCCTCCCCCCATGACTCCCACGTGCAGCCTCAACGTGGCTTGGGGGTGGCATCGCCTTCTGCAGGAGGGAGGGCAGTGGCACTCCCCCCTGCGACAGGTGGCTAATGCCCAGGGTGCCCTGGGGCAGCTGGCACTGGCACAACCTCTGCCCTTCCGCTGACTGTCGCACGCCCAGTGCCTGCAGGCCCACCTGTGGCTGCCCATCTGCTGCGACCGCTGCAGCAGCTGTGGTAGGTGCACGCAGACGGGCTGAGGAGGGGGCTCTTCGCTTCCACAAGACTGACAGCTCCCCACAGGGGCCTGCCTGCCTCTGTGGTAAGTGTTGCCTCGATCCTGGCCCACTGCTCTTGCCTCCAGCCTAACTCAGGCACAGTTGCAGCCTAACTCGGTCCTAGTTTGGGCCCCAATTGGGCCACACTTGGGCCTCAACTGTGCCTGAGTTAGGCTGGACTGGGCTGTAACTCTGCCTTTTTAGTTTGCTGATTAATTTCTTCTGGTGTGGGAATGTGTTTTGCTATTTCCATTTGTTTCCCCCAGACTCTATTGATTTGTTCAGGTTTATATCCAGTGGCTTGTAAGGAGTCCATGATGTTGGATTTTTCTTTTTGTAAGGCATTTGAATCACAGACATGGATGGCTCTGTAGATTAAGGAGTTGATCAGTGAATTCTTTTGCGCGGGATGATGGTTTGACAGATGATTTAAGTATCTGCCTGTGAAGGTGGGATTCCTGTATACTGTGTGACTAAAAGTAAGATCTTCTTTTCTTGTCACCTGTACGTCCAGGAAAGGTAATACCCCCTCTTTCTCCACTTCCATCGTGAATTGAATTTCAGGCATTAAACTGTTGAGGTGTTGTAAGAATAATCCTAATTTCTCTTCTCCGTGGTCCCAAACGCAGAAAATATCATCTACGTAACGTAGCCATGTTGTAGGTCTAATATCAGTTGATGTTAAGGCTTTCTGTTCAAAGAACTCCATGAAGAGCAAAATTCATCTTGCCCTTTGCCAATGGGTGATGCCAATTGCCAATGCCAATTCTTCTTCCAAAAAATCAAAAAAATGGCTGGAAATCCCACAAATATTCAAACTGTGTATAAGTCCCACTATGTTCAATGGGGCTTATTCCTAGGAAAAAGCACATAGGATTGAAGCCGTAGTGAGTTTTGTGGCTAAGTAAAAAAAATCTAGACCCGAGTCTCCCTGGCCCTAGTCCAACAGTCTTACTGCAACACCACAGGAAATGTCACCAGTGGCAGTTATAACACAATTTCCTGGTTGCAATTCATCAATCCAATGTTCAGTTGCTACTCTCTCAAACATCATTCCTGGAAAGCGGGAAACTGTAACCCAGGAGGAAGGGTCTTGTTGCCTTACTTTCTTCATGTGTCTCCACAGGCAGTTGTCCAACAGGGAAGGGAATGCAGGACCCTCCTCTACCTGGCCAGTTGCACAGACCATCACGGAAGCTTGCAGCATGTCTGGCAGCAGTTGCCAGTGTGATTCCAGCTGTTCTGCTGTGGGGTGGCTGACCTAAGTTGTTCCAGACAGGCCCCTGTTGCTTTGCAAACTCCATGACAGACAGTGGTACGCCTTCTGTAGGCAGACTTCACTGACACTTGCTATACTGCTGTCTGTTGGATAACTTGCAAAGGGACAAGAGCTCTTTGGGAGGAGATGTTGGCAACCCCACTTGTTTGTTTCTCTTTCAGATGCTGCTCTGTCTTTGAGATGTGCAATAAAAGGTTTGACATTTGGTGTTGCTTTCTCAGTAGGAGTTACCAACACTGCTCATTCACATGTACACGTGTCTTCCTATGTGTCGTGCATGCACACACAATAACTCAAATTGAACCAAATGAGGGGAACTAGCAATACCTGTACAGCAAGAGGTCAAATTTAGCAGTGTCTGACAGTTTTGGGATCGTCAACGTGTGTGAGCAGTGCAAACAACCTCAGAGTGCCTCAAAATTAGACTACCAGTAACCAGGAGTCTGAGCTTTTCAAAAGGAGATAGAGTTTATTAAAGAAATGTAAAGAACAAGAAAACCGCACATTTACTTTCAGTTACTTTGCCTAAATGGTTGCAAGTAGTGGTGTCGCTATAGCGAGGCCAGGGGGAGTCGATGCTCCCAGGTGACAACCGCGGTCTCCTCATGAGGAGGAGCTTGTGGTGGGATTGGGGGGCTCCGCAGCTGCTTTTTTGTAGCCACGGAGCTGAAATCAGCATTTCTTTGGCCCTCCCACCCGCCCTGGCAAGACATGTGCTTGATTCACTCTCTGCTTGATCCACCCTGGTCCTGGTGGCTCTCCTCTGGTCATTGGTGTTGGGGTTGGATAGGCACAATGATTGGCTCCTTGCACACTGGGCCAATGTTTCGTTGACAGCAGCCAATATCACACTGATGTCAGGCTGCCATTCCATGCTCAGTGGGCTGTGTTGGGTTTTATGGGTGCTGGTGGTGATACTGGGAGGGCTGTACCAGCATGGTGCCCCCCCCTTGTGCTGGATGGGATTAGGATATGACAGATGTTGCTCTGATGTTGGCCAGATTTACGTTTGGATTGCACTGTTGATTTCTCTGCTGTACACTTGATAACAGGCAACTGCATCTGTGAATTAGCTGCAAAGTGGGAGAGTTGGAGGTGATGGGAAGTTCTGTCTGTGATGTCAGGTCGATGATGGCCCATTCACACATGCAAGTCATTACTGCAGGTTTCAATAATTCACTGACTGTCTCTAGTCAATGCACAGTTTTTAAGAAGCGTCAGTTACTTTGCCTAAATGGTTGCAAGTAGTGGTGTCGCTATAGCAAGGCCGGGGAGGGGGGGAGAGTCAATGCTCCCAGGTGACAACCACGGTCTCCTCATGAGGAGGAGCTGTGGCAGGTTTTGGGGGCTTGCAGCCGCGGAGCTACATTGTGCTGAAATCAGCATGTCTTTGGCCCTCCCACCCACCCTGGCTCTTGGAAGGCTTCAAATGAAGCCTTCCAGAAGCACAGGGGGCGGGGCAATGAAGAAAAATGCGTCATTGTCCCCCCCCCCCACATGACCCTGCTATCAGCGTAACTGGTTGTAAGTGAAAGAAATACTTGTAAATGGCTGTGTTTGGACAAGTGGGAGTTAACTGGAAAGTGACAGGAGAGAAAGCAGTGGGATTAGTCTGTGCTGAACTGGGTTTCCTCTCCCATCCGCCAGGGAGGCGATTTAGTGGGAAGCTTTGAAATAGGCACACGAAATTGGAGGCTTGGGGGGGGAGGGAGAGGGAGAGAGAAGGAACTCTTATGTGATGATCAAAGAAGGGAGAGAGAGAGAGAGAGAGAGAGAGAGAGAGAGAGAGAGAGAGAGAGAGAGAGAGAGAGATTAGCAATCCTATTCTGCTGGGGTTTTGAGTAAGAAGTCTGTCTAAGTGGCAAGGGCTGGGCTGCATGATTCCAGGGGAGAAAAATACAGCAAAAAGGTGCTCCTTTGAGCCAGGAAGGTAGTGCCTCTGAGGTGAGGGCAGCTACCAGAGCGAGAGGCCTCAGCAAAAGGACAGTGTTGCCAAGCAAAAAATGTGGAGGATTTTTTCAGCAGGGAAGCACCACCAAAATTGAAAAGGCCTTCAAAATGCACAGCAGGATAGGCACCTTGGCAAAGGGCAAGATGAAGAAAGCTCTCCGCAGCATGGACACCTCCCCAAGAAAAGTGACCTAAAATGGAGGACGCTTCTACTAGGAAAGAAACTCAAAGCACAGTGTGGATACCTCCAAAATTTGAGAAGTGACAAAAGCACTCTGTGGACACTTCCAAAGTTCTGCTTCCATAGCAGGGGCATTATAGGACTTTGCACCAGAAGCGTTGCAGGGGTAGGGGCGGGGGGCACACGGGGGTAGGGGCGGGGGTCCCAAGGTGTTGGACTTGCCTGTACGACACGTTCCGTTCATCCGCCGTCTTCGCTGAGCGGGAGCTGGGTCCTCCCGCCCACCCTGAAGCCATTTGGCTCTGAAATGGTAAGGAAAATGACACGGGGGACGTGGTTGGAGCCGCGTGACAGCACGCCCAGCGTCACGTGGGGGCAAAGCGTCGGTGCCCCCCCCCACGTGGGGGCACAGCCTCGTCTCTGCTTTGCACAAAGGAAACAAAAGCATTTCTGGGTGGAGAAAGGAAATTGGCGCTTCTCTTTCTTTGGGTATGCAATTGAGGATTCCTGGATTTGATTGCGTTTGAGTGTGTCTTTCCAGGAACATACAAAAGGCTCGACTGTATCCCAATCAGATGGATACTGTAAGTTCCTGAGGAACAAAATGTATGGCAGGGTGTGTGCTGCTGGACCTACATAGGTTCTGGGTGTTGATGGAAGAGGTTTCTTAATCTTGGCATAGGAATCTGAAAAGATTGGCTGGCTGGCCTGGCCACTGGGAAGCTTGAAACAATGATGCAATGGGCATGGAGTGTGTATAGGTGTGCCTAAATGGGAGGGTTGCTGCAATAGAGGCTCTGCGACACATACAAGACCAATGATTGGCCCATGTAGTGCTTCATGTGCTACTCATTCTCAGAAGTGTGCCTGTTTGTGGTGTTGCGTTGCTCAATGTTCCATGATGTGTTATTTTCCTGTTTTCTGTTGTGACTGATTGGTTAGGGAGCAGCTTTGTGGACTGGCCCATATGGGTCCTCTGGATTTGCCTCGGCCTCTTCTTTTGTTCTGGCCAGGAGAGTGCATTGCTGGTTACCACAAGCCCCTTGGCTGGGCTCAAAACCTGTCTCACCTGGATCCCAGCCTACATTGCTGTGCACTGGGATAACAGCACCCTGGCTTGCCTGGGTGCAGCCAAGGCTCTCATTGTGACCTGTCCCAGTCCCCCCCAGCAAAACAGCTCCACCTAGCTGATGACACTCCCTCCCCACACACACACAGAGAGACTCAAACCCTTGTCATAGAGAAACTCATGTACTTACATTATGTTGCCACCCTCTCCCAAGGGAACAATTGTCCTGTCCTTGGTCTGCTGTGCTGGAATTGGGATGCAATGCTGCCTGCAGGACTCTAGCGGGCAGTGTACTGTCTAGTCACCTGAGACCATCTACCTGCCCCTGTATGGTCCCTGCGGGAGGTGTGGTCCTTAACACTACAGTATTTCCTTCCTGCTCTTTCTCCACAACACTCTCTTCTCCCCAGACCATTGCAGGAGAAGGATGGGTACTCTGTCTCCACAATGGCAGACCACATCCGCCTTTCCCCACTTCCACACAAAGGGAACAGCTATTAGGTTTCACTGTTCCAATGTAGTAGGAACCTCTGCCCAATCAGAAGATGCATATATACAACTACGAACTGTAACATATTTCTTATGAAACCTTAACCACTGGTGTGTATATTTTATTGATAGCAAGTAGCCCAGGTGGTGGGATATTTTACCATAGGAAAGGGGTACTTTTGCTGATGGGATTAGGATATGACAGGTGTTGCTCTGATGTTGGCCAGATTTAGGTTTAGGATTGCACTGTTGATTTCTCTGCTGTACACTTGATTACAGGCAACTGCATCTGTGAATTAACTGCAAAGTGGGAGAGTTTGAGGTGATGGGAAGTTCTGTCTGTGATGTCAGGTCTATGATGGCCCAGTCACACATGCAAGTCATTACTGGATGTTTCAATAATTCACTGACTGTCTCCAGTCAATGCACAGTTTTTAAGAACAGAAGCGTCAGGACCAAAGATTGTCTCTACGTTGTGCAAGGAAGGATGAGAGAAAAGAATCTGGAAAAAAGCTGAAGTATGATGATGATAACTGGCTGGAATCACATATTTGTGGGGACATTTTCTAGCTGTTAGGCATGAAGGTGCATTGTTCACATGGTGCAAAGTTGAGTGTGGGCTTTACGCAAAAAGCTCAGTGACTGAGTTACAGTTAAAATGCTAACGCCAATTCCAGCAAAAGTGTAAAGAAAATGCTGCACGCACACACACAAATGCGCACGCGCACACACACGCACGTGCATGCATACACACATTCACACATACAAAATCTGTGACATCTTACGAACATAAGAAGAACCTTGCTAGATCGGGCCAACGGCCCATCTAGTCCAGCTTCCTGTATCACACAGTGGCCCCACCAGATGCCTCTGGGAGCACACAAGACAACTAGATACCTGTATCCTATCGCCACTCCCTTGCATCTGGCATTCAGAGATAGGCTACCTCTAAAACCCAGAGGTTGCATACAGTCATCATGACTTGAAACCTGTGATGGTCTTTTCCTCCATTTATCTGTCCAATCACCTTTTAAAGGCATCTAGGCTATGTGCTGTCACAACAGGCATTTCCGGTAGGCTAGGGCTGTAACATACAGTATGTGGCAAGAAGTTCCACAGACTAAGGAAATATTTCCTTTTGTCTCTCCTGCCAGTCAATTTTAGTGGAAGACTCAGTTGCGTTACTAGCTGGGTCATGTGGGCGGGGGGGATGACACATTTTGCATCATCGCTCTGCCCCCTATAATCCTTGAAGCCTTCCAGAACTCAGGGAGTGTGGGAGGGCTCCACAAACGCGCCGATTTTGGTGCGTTTGTGCTCCGCGGCTGCTCACACAGCCCTCTGGCTGCAAAAAAGCAGCCGCGGAGCTAAAAAAAATCCACCGCGGCTCCTCCTCGCGAGACCTTGGCATTTGCTCCCCCTAGCCCATTAAAGAGACACCACTGGGATGAGTCCTGGTTCTGGTACTGTGAAAGATGGAAAAGAACTTCCCTGTATCAAATCTAGCCACCCCATGAATAATTTTATCTGTCTCACTGCCCAATCCTACCCAGGCCTGCCACCAGTGAAACGTGCATTTTGCCAGAGGCAACTGCTTTATGGCAGTTGTAAAAGGCACTCCAGCACTGTGCCTCTCGTGTGCTGGCACATTGTTGTGGGGCCAGCGGCGGAACATCGGTGGAGCGCCTGGAGCAGGAGCTCCAGGTGCTCGGGCGGGATCGGGGGAAGCCACGAAGCGCTGGATCGGCCCTCCCGCCCTCCCTGGAGCCTGTTAGGCTCCGAAATGAGCGGTAAACAGGCGGGGGGCATGTCGACGTCACGCGAGGACGCAGGCCCCGCCCCTGCATGCCCGGCGCCAGGCGCGCGCCCGTCATCTCTGTGTGGGGCTCCCCCCGATGAAGGTAGACCAGCCGGGAAGGCGCGACAGGGCAAGAGGAGCGCGAGGGAGGGTGGAACAGGGGTGGAAGGAGTTCAGCTCAGGGGCACAATGAGACGTGGATGGTGGTGGATTGGGTCCAGGAGTGGGAGGATCCTAACCCCCTTCCCAGACCTGATCCTGTGGGACAGGTGTATGCAGACGTGCGCCTGTGATTTCATTGATGCAGGTCCGAATAGGCCCCCACACCGTGGAGGCTTACTCCCATGGTAAGGGAACATTTGTTCCCTTACCCGGAGACCTCCAGGACTGCACCCCCTGCAGGATGCAGCAGTAGCCTTTTTGGTGCTGCTGCATCAGTGGGAGGAGGAGAGAAGGATAGGATTGGGCTGTCAATCATATTACCCTCAGAAGGCTTCTTTCTAGACCAGTGGTTCTCAAACTTTTTAGCACTGGGACCCACTTTTTAAAATGACACTCTATTGGGACCCACCTAGTCTTACGAGACTTAAAAAATGTGATATATAAATAAAAAAATATTTATTTACAAGTAAAGAGCTCAGCTGCTTGTAGGGTAATTAGCAGCTACCTTGCAAACTGCAAGATCTCAGCTCTCTTTGAAAGGCAATTAGTAGCTAGCTGATTTTTGAATAGCTTCAGGGCTTGTGGCAGTTACTTATCTGATCTTTCCATCACCTGGGACCCACCAGAAATCAGGTCCCAACCCACAGTTTGAGAAACGCTGTTCTAGACTGAAGAGCGCCAAATTTTGTAGCCTTTCCTCATAAGGGAGGTGCCCCAGTCCACTAATCATTTTGGTTGCTCTCTTCTGCATCTTTTCCTGTTCCACTATATCCTTTTTGAGATGTGGCGACCAGAACTGAACTCAATACTCCAGATGTGGCCTTACCATCGATTTGTACAATGGCATAATATTGGCCATTTTATTCTCAATCCTTTATTTTTTTTAATGATCCCAAGCATGGAATTGGCCTTCTTCACAGCTGCCGCACACTGAGGCGACACTTTCATCGACCTGTCCACCAGCACCCCAAAGATCTCTCTCCTGATCCATCACAGACAGCTCAGAACCCATCAGTGTATATGTGAATTTTTTATTTCTTGCCCCAATGTGCATCACTTTACACTTACTTACAGTGAAGCAAATCTGCCATTTTGCCACCCATTCCCCAGTTCAGAGATATCCTTCTGGAGTTCTTCACAATCCATTCTATACTTCATCACCCAGAAAGGTTTAGTGTCATAGGCGAACTTGGCCATCTTGCTACTTATTTTATCCAGGTCATTTACGAGCAAGTTAAAACACCCATGCCTTAGGGCACACCTATGCCCATTTACCTAACCCTAACCTCTACTGATAAGAGATCAAATCAGTCAATCCTAAATGAAATCAACCCTGACTGTTCCCTGGAAGGACAGGTACTGAGGCTGGAACTCAAATATTTTGGCCACCTAATGTGAAGAGAGGACTCTCTGGAGAAGACTCTGATGCTGGGAAAGATTGAAGGCAAAAGGAGAAGGGGAAGGCAAAGGATGAGATGGTTAGACAGCATCACCAATGCAACGAACATGAAAATGAGCGAACTCAGGAAGATAGTGGAGGACAGGAAGGCCTGGCGGGATATGGTTCATGGGATCACGAAGGGTCGGACACGACTTAACGACTGAACAACCTCTATCCTTGGGCATTTGCCTTCGGCATAGGAAAAGGCGGGATATAATTTTTTTAATAAGTAAATTAAATAAATACCCATTGATACCCACTCTCTGTTTCCTTGTCTTCAACCAGTTTCTAATCCATAAGAGGATCTGCCTCTTCTATCACCCCCTTCTTTCAAAAACTGCCTCTAATCTGTAAGAGCACAAGCTTGATCCTAAAAAGTGATATATTCATTGTGACATAAGTTTTCAAGCAAAGTGTATGATTTATTTTTCACATCTATGTACTGCCGTTCCTCAAAAGAGGTCAGAGTGGTGTACATATCTCCTCCCCCTCCTCAAACAACCCTGTTAATTATTTGATTTTGTCTATAAACCGCTTTGTGAACTTTTTGTTGAAAAGCGGTATAATAATAATAATAATAATAATAATAATAATAATAATAATAATAATGCAGGGGTGGCCAACCTTTCAACATGAATGCACCTGGTCCTTTAATGGTTGTTTAAGTGAGGGCATTTCAGCAGGTGCAGCTACATTAGCAGCACCATCAGCATTTGCAGCTGCCAAAATTCTGTCTTCTACACAACTCTTAAGGCTGTGACAGACCGCATGCCAAGGCGAGCGAGCGCGAGCCGAGGCGAGCGAGCGCGAGAGGAGTAGGAGTGTCTTCCCACAAATAGTCCCTCCTTTTGTCCTGCCTTCTTGGAAGAAACCTCCACGGTGATTGGCTAACACACCCGATTGGCAGATAGCCACTCTCCTCCCCCTTGGTGGCTGCAGTAGCTCCGCGATGCAGCCCCCTCAAACATGGCTGTGGGGGCCCCCTCGGAGGGGAGTCCAGCAGGGGGATGTCTAGAGGGCTATCAGCGTCCTCCAGAGCTACCCTCAGCAATAGCCTGTCCTATTGCGGGGGCTCTAATAGCTCCTTCCCGGGGGGGGGGGGTCTTGTCCTGGTCGCCTTTTCCGCCGTGGGGCCCGACCTAGGGGTCAGGCAAGGGGGTGGGGTAGTTTGCCTGGGCCTCAGAGTCCGAGGAGGGCGGCGGTTCCGCAACCCTTGCACCACCTCTCCTCCGGAGTCGGCTGATCACAGGCTTCGAGGGAAGACACGGCTTCCTCGGAGCCTCCTAGCCGACTGCCTCATCCCCGGCCGGCTGCTCTTTATATATCCCTTCTCCCACCCTCCTAGGTGATTGACAGGCAAACGAGCCTATCAGCTCAGTGCCTGTAGTTGCCGGTGGGCCGGGCGGCCTAACACGCGGTTGGGCTCGCCCGGTAGCGTCTCCTGAGCTGTGCGCATGCGCACAGCTCTTCCCTGCGGGCGGTGCCCGCTGCCGCGCTCCCTCCGCTCTCCCCGAGGCCCGGGGTGGCTCATCGGGCCTGGCAAAGGGCCCGGGTCGAGCCCCCCGGCCGGGGACGGAGGGAGGGGAGCCAGCTGAGGCTAGGGCTGGTATCGCGGGAGGGCTTGGCCGCTCAGGCCGCTCCTCCGTTGGGCCCTCTGGGTGTCCTGTTGCTGTCGTTGGCTCAGGAGGCTTCGGGGGGCGAGCATCTTCGACGAATGGAGCGGGGGTAAGTCTGGGGGCATCCACAGGGACCTCCCAGGTGCCTGCGGAGGATCCCTGACAATGGCCCAGGAAGATTTTCGATCGTGCTGGAAATCGGGAGACCACTCGCTTCCGCTGTGGTAACCAGACACCCCAGCACGCCTCGACTAAGCTCCTCAGGCATCCGGGACGAGCCGAGATCGTGCGGTCTGTCACGGCCTTTAAGAACGCAGAGGCCCTAATGGTGGAAGGTTGGCCAAACCTGCGTAAAGTGAGTTAGGCTGAGAATTAATCACTGTCACAAGGTGTCCTCTATAGTACCTACCTATTAAGGGTGTAACATACACTACTATTAGCTAAACTGAATTATTTCAGTTATGTAATAATTATCTAAATTATTTTAGAGTTCAAAACAAACATTCTGCCGGGAAACTCCGTCGTATGATATAGTTTTATTATTATTATTATTATTATTATTATTATTAGATGGTTAAAACTTTACATTTTGCCTCCAACATTGAGGATGCCTTCAATGTTGGAGGCGAAATGTAAAACTTTTAACCATCTAATTATAATAATTATATTATATGATGGGGTTTCCCAGGCAGAATGTTTGTTTTGATATCTAAAATCTGGACATGTCGTGAGAATTTAAGAACGTGATGATCACAATTACTTTCACTGTACAGTACTGCAGCCTTTTGGCTGTGTGAGTGAGCATTGCAAACCCAGCTTCTCAAGCCTGTCGCACACGCTGCATGCTGAACGTCCCAGGTTGCATTGCCAGTCCGGGCCGAGAAAAATGAGAGCTGCTGCCAGCCTGTGTTGGTGTCGGACCGGTGACCTGGTGGCTAGACAGAGTGTCTCCCTACAGGCAGCTTCCCCATATTCCTTCCCGTCCCTTTTGCAACTCCAATCTTGCTGCTGTTCACCATTTCGTGCATTTTTGGTTGGCCCTGACAAAGACACGTACCTGTGACTTTAAAACATAAGAAGAGCCCTGCTGGATCAGGCCAAAGGCCCATCCAGTCCAGCTTCCTGTAGCCCCACCAGATGCCTCAGGGATGACTTTTTTGTTTTTCGTACTGGAACAACACAGTGATTAATTTGTCATCCGCAAAAACAGGGCACCTGGCTGTGATACTGAGAAGCGTCTGTCTGCCAACTGAGAAGCGCACTTCACTTTCTTCCTGCATTCCTCTTGCAGGTGCCCGGCTCGCGCCTCCCCCGCCCCGGCCGGGCCCCGGGGCTCCCCAAGCGCCGCGGGCCCGGCGCCCCTCCAATTTCCCAGCTTGAGGGGAGAGGGCGTGGCCCGAGCTTGCAGCCCTTTGGCCCCTCCCCTCCGCTGAGCCGAGGTGATACATATATGTTCCCGCTGGCGCTGCTGCGGCGTTTTGCATGAGCAGGTGCCAACGAGATAATGGGCAACCGGGTGGCTCGCGGGGACTTCGAGTGGGTTTACACGGAGCAGCCTCACACGCAGCGCAGGAAAGAGATCTTAGGTACGTTGGCCTCGCCGCGAGTGCGGCTCCGCCGCGCGCACCTCCGCTCCTCCAGGCGCCTGCCGTGCGCCCCCTCTGCCACTCCGAGCCGCGCTTCCTAAAGTGGAAGGGGCGAGCGTTGAACTGCGCCCCTGCCCCGCAGTCCTGGTCTCTGCAGTCCCAGCTAGTACGGCTGACCGCGAAGGAAGTTAACTCTGCACATGCTCTAGGGCTTTCTTTCTTTCCCTGCCGAATTATCGTCCCAGAGGGCTCGCTTACCCTTGTGGAAACTTGGATGCTGAGCCAACTTCTAGCTCGGACGCAGGCAGCTCTTCCAGTGTTGCCCATCGTGACCAGTTGGTCTTTCTTGCTTAGGCATTAATTATTACCACCACCACCCCACCTGCGCCCGCCACTTCCCTTTTCTCTTTCGATCTTTCACGTCCCCCTCAACTGCGCCTTCTAACGTTGGTGAAATCGGTCGGTTGAGTTCTTCCAGCGGTTCCAGGTACACTTCTGGCTGTGCGTTTTTTTCCCCGGGTGGCTTTTTCTGTGCGGAGCAGGCATTAACTCCCTAATTAACACCTGGCGAATAATTCCTTGCCATGTATGTTTCTTGCCACATCTTTATTATACCACGCTCTTCTTCAAAGAACCGAGGGCGGCAGAGCTGATCTTCCTAACACAGTGCTGTGAGGTGGGTTAGATTGGGGGAGATAAGTAGCCCAAACTCGCCAGGGAGCTTTATGGCTGGGTGGTAGTCTGCTTTTCTAGCTACCCCACTATGGAGCAATTAAAGGTGCAGGAGCCCTGCTGGGAAAAAGTTGGCAATTAAGCAGACAGGCAACCCCTCTCTCTACCATTCCCCTCTCTTTTCTGATAATCAGAAGTTCTGTCAGAATAAAACTTCTGAGCTTTTAAATTTAGAGGTATTTTTGGGTGGCCTACCTGGAAGGCATAACAGCCTTTTGATTTTGAAACCCTTTATCTGGACCTAGATTAGAGGGTTATTGAAAGGCAGTTCTTCTGGCCATGCTCAGGGGTTTCCTTATGAAATAAGCCAGGGCTGAACTTTAGTGCTGAAAACCGGTTTAGTGACTGAGCACTGCTCAAATCAAAGTCCTGCCCATAAGATTGTTTTCACTGCTCCAGACCAGTGTCACACCCCACTGTTCAATTTCTGAAACTTTGTCTTTACAGACCATGGGTGCAGTGTATAAATTCCTCTATCTGACTGTTACTTGATTTGCAATTTCTTTTCCGAAGAGTCAGCTCTTGCTGGTTGTTGTAGAGAAGGTTGTAGCAAGATGTGTTGTCGAAACCCCTCTTAATTAAGGCAGCTAATATCTCAATGCAGTATTGCAATCTGGGAGGTGGTTTTCAGCGTTCAACTCATTTTGTAAGGTGACACCATAGAGAGCCATTGTGATGATGTGTAGGTGCTGGGTTGTGAACTTGGGTGACATGGGCTTGAATTGGCAAGCAGCAATTTAAAAAGAGACAGGTGCCTCATTGACAAGTCTCTCTTGCTTTGCCTTCTTGCAGGGGAGTGTTGGATCAGAATCTTAGGAGAATCAGTATTTGTGTTTTTTTTACTCTGTATGTGTACAGTATATGTCTTCTAAATTGGGATGCCTTTCTGTGTAACCCTGTTTAGCGATCTGTAAGGGAATAAAATAAAATAAAAAACAAACAAACTCTATCAGTTGCGTGACTGAATTGGAAGAAGTGGAAACCCTGACATTTCCCTGACCAAGGAAAGCTCTGGAAATGACGTCCCGTGACATCACTTCTGGGCATAACAAGCTCCCATGCTCCAGGCACCATGGGAGCTTGTTACGCCCCTGGGCCCTCAGACAGCAGATTGGTGGGGATGCCCATCTCAGTATGGCTGCTTGCCTCCACTGCTCCTCCTCCTTCCACTTCCTGGATTGGAAATGGAAGAGGAGGAACATAAGAACATAACATAAGAAGAGCCCTGCTGGATCAGGCCAAAGGCCCATCTAGTCCAGCTTCCTGTATCACACAGTGGCCCCACCAGATGCCTCAGGGAGCACACAGCCAACAAGATCCCTCATGAAAGGCTCCTGAGAAAACTCCACAGTCAGGGAATAAGAGGGCAGGTCCTCTTGTGGATTAGGAACTGGTTGAAGACCAGGAAACAGCGAGTGGGAGTCAATGGGCAATTTTCACAATGGCGAGAGGTGAAAAGCGGTGTGCCCCAAGGATCGGTCTTGGGACCGGTGCTTTTCAACTTATTCATAAATGACCTGGACTTGGGGATAGGCAGTGAGGTGGCCAAGTTTGCGGATGACACTAAACTTTTCCGGGTGGTAAAGACCAGCAGGGATTGTGAAGAGCTCCAGAAGGATCTCTCCAAACTGGGAGAATGGGCAGCAAAATGGCAGATGCGCTTCAATGTAAGTAAGTGCAAAGTGATGCACATTGGGGCAAGAAACCAAAATTTCACATATACGCTAATGGGTTCTGAGTTGTCTGTGACGGATGAAGAGAGAGATCTTGGGGTCCTGGTGGACAGGTCGATGAAAGTGTCGACCCAGTGTGCGGCGGCTGTGAAGAAGGCCAATTCCATGCTCGGGATCATTAAAAAGGGGATTGAGAATAAAACGGCCAATATCATTATGCCTTTGTACAAATCGATGGTAAGGCCACATCTGGAGTATTGTGTCCAGTTCTGGTCACCATACCTCAAAAAGGATATAGCTGAATTGGAAAAGGTGCAGAAAAGAGCGACCAGAATGATTAGTGGGCTGGAGCACCTCCCTTACGAGGAAAGGCTACAGCGTCTCGCCTGAGGGGGGACATGATTGAGACTTATAAAATTATGCATGGGATGGAGAGAGTGGATAGAGGGAAATTCTTCTCCCTCTCGCACAACACCAGAACCAGGGGACACGCACTAAAATTGAGTGGAGGGAGAGTTAGAACAGACAAAAGAAAATATTTCTTTACCCAGCGTGTGATTCATCTGTGGAACTCCTTGCCACAGGATGTGGTGATGGCACCTGGCCTAGATGCCTTTAAAAGGGGTTTGGACAAATTCATGGAGGAAAAGACCATCACAGGTTACAAGCCATAAGCAACCTCCTGGTTTTAGAAGTGGGTTTTCTCTGTGCCAGGTGCAAGGGAGTGGCGACTGGACACAGGTATCTTGTTGTCTCGTGTGCTCCCTGAGGCATCTGGTGGGGCCACTGTGTGACACAGGAAGCTGGACTAGATGGGCTTTTGGCCTGATCCAGCAGGGCTCTTCTTATGTTCTTATGTTCTTAAGATGACCTGTTTCCTGCTGCCACTCCCCTGCACCTGGCACAGAGAGAACCTACTTCTCAGGCAGCAGGAGGTCTGGGGCCAGCCCTGGGCCGGGCCCATAGCTCAGTGGCAGAACACAGGCCTTGTATGCCAAAAGCCCAGATTTAATTCCTGGCATCTTCAGGGAAAGAGTATATCCTCCAAAGAGCTCAGTGACATGCGGTGAGGTCCAGCCCAAGGAGGCATAGCCAAATACATAAGCCTGTTCTCATTATCCGCTAGGGTTAGGTTCCTGGAAAACTTAGTGGATACCAAATTAGCAGATACTGAATCATTGAGCCTATGGGAAAAAATGGGGTTAGGTTCCAGGGGACACTCAGACGCACACACAGAGCAACTTCAGAAGAGAGAGTACCTTTTACCTGTGAGAGTGATTACCTGTGTCCGAGTACCAGCAGCAGTTGGCTGAAGTACCACTGGTGGTATGAGTACCACTGGTTGAGAACCCCTGCTCTAAAGTACTCAACTGCATTCTGGGCGAAGAGGAATCATAAGTGCTGGCAAAAAATAGTGTACAACTTGGCTATTGCTTGTTCTGGGTTCCTCTTTTGTCACCTGCATGGCATGACAATGAATTGTTGTGCAACAGTGAATGACAAGTCTCTTTCCTAACATTTCATTTCTCTTTTTCTCAAAGATGTTGCCTTTGGAGTTTGGGTTTTTTTTTGGGGGGGGTACTTTTTGCCTCTGGAGCCTGTGTGTTGTTTATAATAGTCTATTTTTGTATTTCTGGATAGGATGCCAACTTTTTGTGAGCTCATACAGCATGTAAAAGCAAACCAAAAAAAAATGAGTATTTCGCCTGAGTTGTAAGGATGAGCTGAACTCATGTTCAGTTAAGTGTCATGCGCATAACGTCCATCATTCAAATTGCAAAACCAGGCAACTGAGTGACCTGCACTGAGTTTTTGTTTATATATTTTAACATTTTGTAGTCCACATTTTGGCAAATGCTTTAAACCAGCATGCAGGTTTATAGATTAAAAATAATGGAAAACACTAAAATGTTAAATCTCTATTATCACCGGCATGTTGCACTTTCAGCTGTTGTGGTTGGCAGCACATCATTTCAATGTAACATGTTTATCTAATCCTTAAAAAGCCATTTACAACTGGCTGGAAGGGTACTTTCTCTTTAGTTTGTTTCAGTTTGGGGAGAAATTTCATTGTTTCGTTTTTTGTTTCATTTCATTTTTGGGAGAAGCTCCGTATTATTCTGTTTCCATAGCAAGTTCTTCACTTGCCAGTTTTCTACTTTGATCTTTCCCCTTTTTCTCATGCCGACCCGACTATGAATGCTGAAGCTATGATGGATGCTCCGTCTCCCAAACCTGCACACATCCTCATTGGCACCTATTGAAGTCAGGGAGACCCTCCTATTGTCTGTGCCTTGCACTGGCGTCGCTGCAGGGGGGTGGAGCTCTAAGTTCCGCCGCGGTCTGACCCTCCATTACAGCGGTGCACGAAACGGCCCCACCCCCTCGCCTTCGGAACCATTCAAGGCGGTGAAAGCAACGCGCAGCATTCAGAAGGTGAGGGGGCGGGGCCGCTTCGTGCACCGGTATAATGGAGGGTCGGACCGCGGCAGAACTTAGAGCTCTGCCCTCCCTGCAGCAACGCCAGTGGTGCCTTCAATGTTCTTTCACAGTTAAAAGCATGTGGCTTGAGTGTCTGCATTTTTAGATGCCCACCAAACCTGTCTGTGAATCCAACCACCTGATCTGCACCATTTAACCTTTGACTTCTTCCTGGGTGAAGATAGCAATTTGCAAACTTTCTTCACTTTTAAGATAAGAGGCTGCTTTTCTTCTTTTTAAGATCTTGAAAACCAGTGGGACCTGCCTGTTAACAAAATTCATTTTTAGTTACACATGACCTGAATAGAAACGTAGAGGCAGCTGTTGACCTGTGATCTAGTGCATTGTTGCACTATGCCTTAGGCATGCCTTAGTTCTTTTTCCTTTTCCGTAACTAAGCTTATGAAAATGTACCTGAAACAATTACATACACTTCCCCAGATTGCCCTTGTCTCCATTACCTTCTTCTCCTTTGTTATTGCCCTTGTGTCAATATCTAGATTGTAAGCCTGCCTGTTTCCTCTGTCTAAAGTGCCGTGCATATATTGATGATGCTATATCCCCTATATCCCTGGGTACCCCCTATCACTGGGCCCAGATGACATTTGCCCAAGAGTTCTTAAGGAACTCAAGAATGAAGTTACTGATCTCTTGTCAAAAATATGCAACCTGTCCCTTAAAATGGCCACTGTGCCAGAGGATTGGAGGATATCTTGACAAAAATATGCAACTTGTCCCTTAAAATGGCCACTGTGCCAGAGGATTGGAGGATAGCTAATGTCACGCCAATGTTTAAAAAAGGAAGGGGACCCGGGAAATTACAGCCCGGTCAGCCTAACATCTGTTCAAGCGAAGATGGTGGAAAGCCTCATCAAGGATAAAATCGGAAAACATATAGAAGAACAAGCTTTGCTGAGGGAGACACAGCATGGCTTCTGCAAGGGTATGTCTTGCCTCACAAACCTTTTAGAATTCTTTGAAAAAGTCAACAGGCATGTGGATGCGGGAGAACCCATGGATATTGTATACCTGGATTTTCAGAAGGCGTTTGACACAGTCCCTCATCAAAGGCTGTTGAAAAAACTCCATAGTCAGGGAATAAGGGGGCAGGTCCTCCTATGGATTAGGAACTGGTTGAAGACTAGGAAACAGAGAGTGGGTGTCAATGGGCAATTTTCTCAATGGCGAGAGGTGAAAAGCGGTGTGCCCCAAGGATCGGTCTTGGGACCGGTGCTTTTTAACTTGTTCATAAATGACCTGGAGTTGGGGATAAACAGCGAGGTGGCCAAGTTTGTGGACGACACTAAACATTTCCGGGTGGTGAAGACCAGCAGGGATTGTGAAGAGCTCCAGAAGGTTTTCTCCAAACTGGGAGAATGGGCAGCAAAATGGCAGATGCGCTTCAATGTCAGTGTAAGTGTAAAGTCATTAGGAAAAGGATTGAGAATAAAATTGCTAATATTATATTGCCCCTGTAGAAGTCTATAGCCACATTTGGCATACTGTGTCCAGTTCTGGTCGCCAAGTCCCAAAAAGGGTATTGTAGAGCTGGAAATGGTGCAGAAGAGGGCAATCAAAATGATCAGGGAACTAGAGCATCTTCCTTATGAGGAAAGGCTTAAGTGTTCGGAGCTTTGTAGTTTTTTTTTAAGGAAACTGGAGAGGACGCGTTATTGATATCTATAAAATTATACCTGGTGTAGAGATTGCAGATACAGAGAAGCTTATCAGATACAGAGAAGCTTCTGTCTAGTTTCAGTACCTCTGAATTACAACAGCGTGAGAAACATTTTTCTTTTCTGTTTATGAACTTCCCAGAAGCAGCCATTGGGCCACTGTGAGTAACATGATGCTGCACTAAATGGACATTTGGCCTGATCCAGCAGGGTATTTCTTACGTTCTTATATACCAGTGTTTCTCAAACTGTGGGTCGCAACCTGATTTCTGGTGGGTCCCAGGTGATGGAAAGATCGGATAAGGAATTGCCACAAGCCCTATTCAAAAATCAGATAGCTGCTAATTGTCCTTAAAAGAGCTGAGCTCCTGCAAATTGCAAGATAGCTGCTAATTACCCTACAAACAGCTGAGCTCCTGCAGTTTGCAAGCTTGTGTAAATATTGGGAGATAAATGTTTGTGCGTCTCGTAAAGCTAGGTGGGTCCCGATAGAGTGTCATTTTAAAAAGTGGGTCCTGGTGCTAAAGAGTTTGAGAACCACTACTATATACAATGTCAGGGGTTCTCAACCATTGGAGGACTGGGTATCCCCTATCACGTTCCAATTCTCTGGCGTACCCCCTGCTAATTAGCATACTTAATTAGTTGATTTAATAGCTAATTAATTATCCCAAATCTTCCCAAATTCAGCTCTTCCCCCCCCACCCCACCAGTGCAGTTTCTAAAGTAAAAAACATAAATCCCACGCACAAATCACTAGCAAAGCAGACACAGAAACCCTCCCCCACCCCACAGCTAGCAGGACGAACTTGAAGCAACACACAAACTTGAAGCAGATCAGGCAGTCCCCTCACAGAGATCACTCACAGATCACTGCATGATCTGAAAAGAACTTGCAGGAAATGGGGTAGACAGGAAAGTGTGCTTGGTGGAGATGCAGGACAATGCTTTTTCTTGGGTTGTGGCACTCTCTCCCCCAAGCAGAAGGATTGTCTTTTCTGTTTTGGTGCCAGCTTGGGACCTTTCTGCTTCACTGTTGATTTACGAGTCCTGCTAGGTTATCTTTGTTTTTGTTCTGGTACCATATTGTGGTTCTGCTCCTACTGATTTGTCTTAATTTAATGTGATTTAAGTCATTTTATGGTATTTTATGTGTCTTGTCGTAAGCCACCTTGAATGTCTCTCAAGAGGAGGGGACGGTGTGGACTGTGAATCTTTTAACAAAGGGTTAAGAAACTTTCTCTCCCCCCTCATTCAACCTGAAGCCTACCACAGCTTTTTGACCTCTGCAGATGAAAGCATTCCGGAGAAAAAACCATGAAGCTTCATGTTGCACCTATAGTTCTGTGATTCTTTTTCTGAAAGGCTTTCTTTTGTCAGAGAAAACGGTAGCAGGTGGCTTCAGACTGACATAAGAAAAGTCCAGTTGGATCAGATCAAAGGCCTGATCCAGCCCATTATTCTGTTTCCCACTGTCACTCACCAGTGACAGCCTTTGGGAAGCCCAGATGCAGGAGAGCAAGGCATCTCTCTCTCACCATTGCTCCCATAAGAACATAAGAAGAGCCCTGCTGGATCAGGCCAAAAGTCCATCTAGTCCAGCTTCCTGTGTCACACAGTGGCCCCACCAGATGCCTCAGGGAGCACAAGACAACAAGGTAACCTGTTTCCCGTTGACACTCCCTTGCACCTGGCACAGAGAAAACCCACTTCTAAAAACCAGGAGGTTGCTTATGGCTTTTGTGATGGTCTTTTCCTCCATGAATCTGTCCAAACCCCTTTTAAAGGCATCTAGGCCAGATGTCATCACCACATCCTGTGGCAAGGAGTTCCACAGATGAATTACACGCTGGGTAAAGAAATATTTTCTTTTCTCCGTTCTAACTCTCCCTCCACTCAATTTTAGTGCTTGTCCCCTGGTTCTGGTGTTGTGCGAGAGGGAGAAGAATTTCCCTCTATCCACTCTCTCCATCCCATGCATAATTTTATAAGTCTCAATCATGTCCCCCCTCAGGCGCCTTTTTTCTAGGCTGAAAAGCCCCAGACGCTGTAGCCTTTCCTCATAAGGGAGGTGCTCCAGCCCACGAATCATTCTGGTCGCTCTTTGTTGCACCTTTTCCAATTCAACTATATCCTTTTTGAGGTGTGGTGACCAGAACTGGACACAATACTCCAGATGTGGCCTTACCATCGATTTGTACAAAGGCATAATGATATTGGCCGTTTTATTCTCAATCCCTTTTTTTAATGATCCCGAGCATGGAATTGTCCTTCTTCACAGCCGCTGCACACTGGGTCGACACTTTCATCGACCTGTCCACCAGCACCCCAAGATCTCTCTCTTGATCCGTCACAGACAACTCAGAACCCATTAGCTTATATGTGAAATTTTGGTTTCTTGCCCCAATGTGCATCAATTTGCACTTACTTACATTGAAGCGCATCTGCCATTTTGCTGCCCATTCTCCCAGTTTGGAGAGATCCTTCTGGAGCTCTTCACAATCCCTGCTGGTCTTCACCACCCGGAAAAGTTTAGTGTCATCTGCAAACTTGGCCACCTCACTGCCTATCCCCGACTCCAGGTCATTTATGAATAAGTTGAAAAGCACCGGTCCCAAGACCGATCCTTGGGGCTCACCGCTTTTCACCTCTCGCCATTGTGAAAATTGCCCATTGACTCCCACTCGCTGTTTCCTGGTCTTCAACCAGTTCCTAATCCATAAGAGGACCTGCCCTCTTATTCCCTGACTGTGGAGTTTTCTCAGGAGCCTTTCATGAGGGACCGTGTCAAACGCCTTCTGAAAATCCAGATATATGATATCCACGGGTTCGCTCGCATCCACATGCCTGTTGACCTTTTCAAAAAATTCTAACAGGTTTGTGAGGCAAGACTTCCCCTTGCAGAAGCCATGCTGAGTCTCCCTCAGCAGAGCTTGTTCTTCTATGTATTTTAAGATTTTATCCTTAATGAGACTTTCCACCATCTGCCCCGGAACAGATGTTAGGCTGACCGGCCTGTAGTTTCCCGGGTCCCCCCTCCTTCCTTTTATAAAGATTGGCGTGACATTAGCTATCCTCCAATCCTCTGGCACAGTGGCCGTTTTAAGGGACAAGTTGCATATTTTGGTCAAGAGGTCAGCAACTTCATTCTTGAGTTCCTTCAGAACTCTTGGGTGGATGCCATCCGGGCCTGGTGATTTATTGATCTTTATTTTGTCAATTAAGTCTGAGACGTTTTCTCTTTTAACCTCTATTTGACTTAATTCTTTAGTCAGGGGAGACCGTTCCGGCAGCGGTATTTGCCCGAGGTCTTCTGCCGTGAAGACAGATGCAAAGAACTCATTTAATTTCTCTGCAGTCTCCAAGTCCCCTTTTATCACCCCTTTCTCTCCCTCACCATCCAGCGGACCAACCGTTTCTTCCGGTGGTGTGCAGCAGGAGAGTAGTGCTGGAGGTGATACTAGACCGGGAAGGGATTGAGAACCCCTGATTTAGAACCCCTGATTTAGATACAACAGATTGTAGCAACTTCACATAAGGCAGGACGTCTGGCTCAGTTGGTAGAGCAATTGTCTCATAAATGCCTGAAGATCTGAAGGACGGCAGTTCAAAACAGCCCGAAGTGTCCCTTTTCCCCCCTTGCCCGTTTTTTAAAGTATTTTTGGGCTTACCACGTTTTTCCGGAGCCAGAGAGCTCCCTTGTGCTTTCTTCCCTAACTAATCTATCCGATCTACAGCTGTTTGTCGGGTTTAATTTATGCACGTGCATGAGTTGAGCTTCTCAGCAGCCAGCAGAGGGCGCTGTGCTCAGTTCAGTTCAGCTGAGCTGCAGAGGGCGTGGTCTTTCCAGCTCTCCTCGGAAGGGTAAGCTTCTGAACTGGGCCTAGTTGGGGAGGCTTTGGAAACTGCATAGGTGGGGTGGGGTAAGAGTTGAGTCTGGGGTTGTTGTTTTTTTTGTACTTTTATGTTGTTTACTTAGGAAACTGTGCGTGGGGTGGGGTGGGGGAAAAGAGTTGAGTCTGGGTTGTTTTTTTACTTGGGATAAATGTTTTTACTTTGGAAACTGTGCATGGGTGGGTTGGGGGAAAAAGAGTTGAGTCTGTGTTTTTTTTTTGTACTTGGGATTTATGTTCTGGTGCATTTTGTTCATGTGTCTTATTGCTTTGTGTTTTAAAAGAGATCCTGGTATTTTTGTGCAATTTATGTAAATTAGCTAATTAAGCAGCCAAGCAGTAAGTGGCCAAGTGGCCCAAAAATGCTTTAAATCTTTTTTTCTTGAAACCCAGGGCCAAAAGGAAGGTGCGTCTTATACGCCGGTGCATTTTATACGCCAATAAATACGGTAATTGCCAGTTACTTCTGAGGTTTCAGAGGCCAGAAAACACACTCTGGGCAGGTGGGACGGAGGGCCCTTCTCAGCATTCCCAAAAGAGGCTCGACCAAAGGCAGGAGCCTCTCAGAAGCGAAATCGCGCTGCTGAAAGAGCCGCATCAGAGCAGGGTTCCGGTGGTCTGAGTACCACCAGCAGTTGGCCGAAGTACTACTGGTGGTACTAGTATCACTGGTTGAGAACCCCTGATCCAAATTCTTCTTTGTTTCCTGGATTCATAGCTCTTTTAATTTGCAAAACATTTTACAATCTCTTTTGCCTCTACGTTAAGCCTGTGAGGCAAGTAATTTGTGTGTGAATAGCATAAGACCGGGCGGATCCATGGCTGAGGTAAAAATTAAACACAGGACTTTGCACCAAGTAAATGCTACCTTAACGTGTCGTTTGGTCCTGATACTTTTGTTTTTGTGTTTGTTTTTTAAGGCAATAGCAGTCACAGTGGAGATCAGGACCATGGGAAGAGGAGTATTTAATGCTTTACTGCTGCACCACAGTGGGTAAGGGCGGGTGCCAGTTAGCAGCCAATGGTAAATGGGCACAGGGTGCCTCAATCAGCCTTGTGGATTGGCTGGCCCTTGTATGTCAGAGTCCAAGGCAAGCCGACTGTGTACTGCTTGTTCATTCCATTGTTTCCAGTGTTTACAGCATCCTTCGCCTCCAGGAGCCTGCACTGTTCTTATCTGACAGTGATGCAACCAGGAAATCATTCAACCACTCTGAGTAGACCTCCTGTGTTTTATGAACACACACCTGCTATTTTTCTTATCAGCACAAGTACAAAGTACAGTGCTGCTTATCTGAAGTTTAAAATATCATGGATTGCCCTTCTTTATAACACACACTTATAAGGGTCCCAAGAATATTTCTCTAATATTGTTAAAATTTACCTTGTGGCATCTAAAACATATCTTTAATAGTCTCTTTTCTTCTATATTCTGGTCATGGAGCAATTAAATTGTGTGGGGAAGAAGAAAGATGAAATACTTTGAAGGTTTATTTTTATGTATCTATCACCTTTGTATCCCACCTTTCCTCCAAGGACCTCAGCATAAGATCAATGAAGTTATCCATTTTATCCTTGCAACAACCTTTTGAGGTGGAGGGTTAGCCTGAGAAACTGGCCCATGACTACTGAGCTTCATGACTCAATGGAGATTCGAACCCAGGGCTCCCTGGTTCATGCTCAGTGTTCTGTCCAGGATGGCACATTGATTTCTTAAGCTAGACACTCCCCCTGAAAGAGAACACGTCTCCCAGTATGAGCAGTTGTGGTACTGAGAGCAAATAGTATAAACTATAAAGCCTGGCTTCTTCCCACAGTGGTTTAAAACGGAACTCCAACAGTTCATGGCTTGCAGGATCTCACAGCTGGGAGATCCTCAATCAAGCATCTTGATTGAGCTGAATGAGGAGCTGCATGTATAGAACTTTTTTAAAAAGGAAGAAGCTAAAATTACAGTGATCAGCTATTTGCAAGGTAGACTTGGGTGCCTAGATTTAGTTTCTCCAGCTTTCCCTTACCTACCAAACAGCTGATAGGCAGGATTGGTGACTGCTCCACACACACTGCATTAGATCAAAGCCGGATTCTACCAATTATCATCATATCCCAATTATCATCTCCAGAAGATGAACAACAAGTGAACAACAAAGGGCCCAATTCTAACTAAGCGTTTCGCCGGCAGAACATGCACTCCGCTGGTGGAAGTGCCAGCCCAGCAGCAGTGTAAGTGATGTGCTGCTGGCATGCACAATAAGGCTGCTAGCGCACATGGCTGGTGGCCACATGTGCGGGCTGGTGGAGAGGCCTCCTGCCGGCAGTGCCGGTACATTGGCTGTGGGAGTGGATGGTGAGAGGAACAGGGGGAGTGTGAGCAGGGAGGAGGAGGGGTGGGAGGTGGAACGAGGGAGGGGTGGATCCCATTGGCACGGGCGTGTGCCAGGATCTTATCCCTTACTCTCTAAGGTTCTGTACCAGCAAAATGGCTGGCATAGATCCAAGGAGTTCCATTGGGGCAGTGGAGGGTTGCCCCAGGGTAAGGGAACAAATGTAAGGGAACAAATGTTCCCTTACCTTGAAGAGACATAACATAAGAACATAAGAAGAGCCCTGCTGAATCAGGCCAAAGGCCCATCTAGTCCAGCTTCCTGTATCACACAGTGGCCCCACCAGATGCCTCAGGGACCACGACAACAAGATACTTGTATCCTGTCGCCACTCCCTTGCACCTGGCACAAAGAAAACCTGTTTCCTGTTGACACTCCCTTGCACCTGGCACAGAGAAAACCCACTTCTAAAACCAGGAGGTTGCTTATGGCTTGTAACCTGTGATGGTCTTTTCCTCCAAACCCCTTTTAAAGGCATCTAGGATGCAGCATGCACACTATATTGGCATGACTGCATCAGTGCAGGAGGGTTAGTTAGGACTGGGCTGAAAATTAGTCTAGACTCACAAACCATCATGTTAATAGCCCATCTTTAGGAAATCAAAATTTAACTCTTTAATGGGAAAATGTTGGGCTGTGTCGGAAATCACAGGGGTAATGAAGTATTTAGATAACAAAGTGGGGAAGGACATTGGGATATCTGGCAGGCAGTGGCTTTGTTGTACCACTTGAGACTCTTTAGTTAGTAGCAGGGTTCTCTAATAATTTTGTGCTTTGTTATCAAATTCTGCTATTACTATCGCATATTGCAATATCATCTGGGAGAGCAGTGATAACTAACATCACAGGGACCTGACTCCATGTGGGGTTTGAATGCGTGTGCAATGCCAGATAGATTTTGCTGGACTATCTGGGTCTTGGGGCCCCTTGCTGGAGGGCCCAAGAGCGTGGTCTGAAGGCATACAGTGAACCCATTTCGCTGTAGCTAAGCAGGTCTGGCCAGTACCTAGATGATGAAGGACTGCTTGGGAACCTGAGAATTCATGAAGGCATTGACCTTCATGGAAGAGATGTGGGATTGAAATATAATAAATAAATTCATGGAGTTCAGCCCCCAGCCACCCATCTCCAGGTTGGGTGGGCCAGTGGCTTTTGGGGGATTTACCTGTAGCATGTGGCTTGTTCTTAAGGACATAAGCCCTGCTGGATCAGGCCAAAGGCCCATCTAGTCCAGCTTCCTGTATCTCACAATGGCCCCACTGGATGCCTCAAGGAGCACATGAGACAACAAGATACCTGTATCCTGTTGCCACTCCCTTGCACCTGGCACAGAGAGAACCTACTTCTAAAGCCAGTAGGTTGCTTATGGCTTGTAACCTGTGATGATCTTTTCCTCCATGAATCTGTCCAAACCCCTTTTAAAGGCCTCTAGGCCAGGTGCCATCACCACATCCTGTGTCAAGGAGTTCCACAGATGAATTACACGCTGGGTAAAGAAATATTTTCTTTTGTCTGTTCTAACTCTCCCTCCACTCAATTTTAGTGCATGTCCCCTGGGTCTGGTGTTGTGCGAGAGGGAGAAGAATTTCCCTCTATCCACTCTCTCCATCCCATGCATAATTTTATAAGTCTCAATCATGTCCCCCCTCAGGCACCTTTTTTCTAGACTGAAAAACCCTAATTCTTCTAATTGAGAACTAGTTGCTTCACTGTGCATCTACTCTCTATTTGTTGCACATTGAGGTCTAGATGGTGTTGGATGGAGGGAGCGATTGGACTAGATTGTCCCATAGTTCATAAGTCTATGAAGTGATGCAAGCCTGTTGTAACTGTATTTAATCTGCAATTGCTTTCCCCCTTCAGCAAAGTATCCAGCCATCAAGTCTTTAATGAAACCAGATCCCCACTTAAAATGGATTGTGACAGGAATGGTGCTCACTCAACTTCTAGCCTGCTTTCTGGTGAAAGATTTATCTTGGAAATGGGTTTTCTTCTGGGCCTATGGTTTTGGGGGCTGCATCAACCACTCCCTGACTCTAGCGATCCATGACATCTCTCACAATGTTGCCTTTGGAAACAAGCAAGCAAGATGGAATCGATGGTTTGCAGTGTTTGCCAACCTGCCAGTTGGAGTACCCTATTCTGCCTCCTTCAAGAAGTATCACATTGACCACCATCGATACCTTGGTGGAAACAACTTGGATGTGGACATCCCGACTGACTTTGAAGGCTGGTTCTTTTGTACTCCATTTCGGAAAATGATTTGGCTCATCCTCCAGCCACTTCTTTATGCTCTTAGGCCATTATATGTGAACCCCAAGCCGATTATGCAGATGGAAATATTTAATGCTATGGCACAGTTCTTAGCTGACCTTATCATCTTCTTCCTATGGGGTTTGAAACCTGTTGTTTATTTAATAGCAGGATCGCTACTTTGTATGGGTTTGCATCCTATTTCTGGGCACTTCATTGCAGAACATTATATGTTCTTGAAAGGCTATGAAACTTATTCGTACTACGGCCCACTCAACTGGATCACCTTTAATGTTGGTTATCATATGGAACACCATGATTTCCCCAGCATTCCTGGATCTAGACTGCCAATGGTAAGCATCAGAATTTGAGCTTTGCTAGTGCTTTGGGGATCATTTTTTTGCATGCTGCTCATTACAGAAAAGTGACTCTGAAATCTAATGCTCCCCATGCGGGAGTGCAGCCAGGCAGGAGCAGCTGAATCAAAATGTGTGCAATAAAACAGGGAAAAGTCCTCTGATCAGATGGGATCCACCCACCCACTGCTGTAAAGCATTGCCCCAACCACAGAAAGACAGTTTAGGTCAAGAAAAATATCTTTCAGACCTTTATGAAATATGCTTTCATGTATGTTGTTGTTCAGTCGTTAAGTTGTGTCCGACCCTTCGTGACCCCATGAACCATATCCCTCCAGGCCTTCCTGTCCTCCACTGCCTCCCAGAGTTTGCTCAAATTCATGTTCATTGCATCAGTGATACTATCTACCCATCTCATCCTCTGCCTTCCCCTTCTCCTTTTGCCTTCAATCTTTCCCAGCATCAGAGTCTTTTCCAATGAGCTTTCATGTATATACCCAAGGAAAACAAAACATTACAAGGTCAGAATCCTTGGCACTTGTGTAGCACTTCTGGAATGTTCACAATGCTTCATGTGTATTCTCTTGCTGTCCAACAAGGACTTCCAAGGTTGTTGGTCATCTTCTTGTTTCCATATTGTAGCTGAGGCTGAGAGGAAGAGGCTACCCGAGGCCATCTAGTGAATTCATGGAAAGGCAAGGGTCAAACCAGAGAAATCCTCATTCACAGCTCTGTCGCTCAGCCACCACTTCCGTCTCTTTCCTTCAAAATATGCGCATTCTGCACTTGGCTTCAGTCAAATCCAGTGAACAACTGCTGGAAGAATGGAGGTGGGTGGATCATGTGTGTGGACAGACACACAGTGCAACTGGGCAAGAAAGAAACAAAATGCTCAGTGGTCCATTATCCAGCCTCCAGCGAATACAGAAGAGTCGCCTTTAAAATTGCTGAACTATTTGTAATACTTGAGAATTTAGTCTTGCTTGTCCTATCAAAAGTATATAGGGGGGAAAGATGGTTCCTCTTCTATGTTCTTTGTTGTTGTTCAGTCGTTAAGTCGTGTCCGACCCTTTGTGATCCCATGAACCATATCCCGCCAGGCCTTCCTGTCCTCCACTATCTTCCTGAGTTCGCTCATTTTCATGTTCGTTGCATTGGTGATGCTGTCTAACCACCTCATCCTTGGCCTTCCCCTTCTCCTTTTGCCTTCAGTCTTTCCCAGCATCTCTGCAAATGTCAAAAGTGTGTATGGATGAATGTGTGCAAGGTGGCAAGGGGGAGGAAGAATCAGGATCATGTCTCTGGTCATAGTCCTAACCTCCTCATGTTTGAGGTCCTGTCTTCAGGAGAAGGGCTCTGTGTGCACATTTCAACACATGTTCCCTGGATTGGATGACGAGAACCTAATATGTTGGGTTGTGTGCATGCAGATCTCTCTGCAATTGGAACCTTGAATGCATGCAGGTCATGGGCAGGACCAAGCAGGGCAATCTCCATATCCCTCCATTCCTTTGTACACAGATAAAACATTGACATCCTCTTGAAAACTGTGTTTTTTCCCCTCCTTCCCAAATTTAATAATTGCTCTGCATATCCAGCTCCTTCTTGAGTGTTGTGAGTTACCTTCCGGACCACTTAGCTTTCATACGTCTTTTCTGATTTTCTAGCATTGTTCTTGGAACATTGGCCTCAACAGAACTCTTGTAGAATCATAGAATGTTAGCGTTGAAAGGTACCCTGGAGGTAATCTAGTCCAACCCCCTGCTCAGTGCAGGCAACTGCTACAGCATCCCTGAGAAGTCGTCATCCAGCCTTTGTTTGAAAACTTCCAATGAGGGAGAGCCTACAACCGCATGAGGACACTGTTCCAGTGCTGGACACTTCTTACATTTAGGAAGAATTTATATGCTGGGTTTTAGAATACAGTAAATTGTTTCTTCCATTTAAAGAAACCAGCTCTTAAGCAGTTTGAGCTGGTTCTCTGGCTTCTTAAGAATGCTAAGCAGGAGTTGCCTTGGTTCATTTTTGGATGGGAGACCTGATCTGATACAGTATTTTCTTTAAAAATAAAATAAAAGGTGTTGCAAAAATTGAGTAACCAGGAAGTAATTGAAAGCAGTGTGACTTTGACAGTTAACAGTGTAAGCTGAGTAATTTTAATGATTACATTTTACATTTAATAATTAATTTAATTAATGCTACATAATTAATTGGTGCAGGGGGTATTGACAGTGCAAGGGGGTACACTTGGTGAAAAAGGTTGGGAACCCCTGATCTAAAAGAGCAAGCTGTGCTAGGGGAGAATGAGCATGGCTTCTGTAAGGGTAAGTCTTGCTCACAATTTTTGTTTGTGTTTTGAGAAAGTCAGCAGGCATGTGAATGTGGGGGAACCTGTTGATATTATATATCTGAACTGACAGAAGGTGTTTGACACAGTTTCTCACCAAAGATTCCTGAGAGAACTCCACAGTCAGAGAATAAAAGGGCAGGTCCACTTAACGGATTAGGAACTGGTTGAAGAACTGGAAACAGAGAGTGGGTGTCAATAGGCAACTTTCACAATGGAGAGAGATGTGCCCCAAGGCATGGGACTGGTGCTTTTCAATGACTTGGAGGTGGGGATAAGCAGTGAGGTGGCCAAGTTTGCAGATGACACTAAACGTTTTCCGGGTGGTGAAAACCAGCAGGGATTGTGAAGAGCTCCAGAAGGATCTCTCCAAACTGGGAGAATGGGCAGCAAAATGGCAGATGCGCTTCAATGTAAGTAAGTGCAAAGTGATGCACTTTGGGGCAAGAAACCAAAATTTCACATATACGCTCATGGGTTCTGAGCTGTCTGTGACGGATCAGGAGAGAGATCTTGGGGTACTGGTGGACAGGTCGAAGAAAGTGTCGACCCAGTGTGCGGCAGCTGTGAAGAAGGCCAATTCCATGTTTGGGATCATTTAAAAAGGGGATTGAAAATAAAATGACCAATATTATTATGCCATTGTACAAATCAATGGTAAGGCCACATCTGGAGTAGTGTGTCCAGTTCTGGTCACCACATCTCAAAAAGTATATAGTGTGGTGATGACACCTCAAAGCCTAAATGTCTTTAAAAGGGGATTGGTCAGTTTTATGGAAGAAATGTCCATAACAGGTTATAAACCATGATGACTATATGCAACCCCTGGGTTTTAGGGGAAGCCTATCTCTGGATGTCAAATGTATGGGAGTAGCAACAGGATACAGGTACCTTGTTTGTGCTCCCAGAGGCATCTTGTGGGCCACTGTGAGATGCAGGAAGTTGAACTAGATGGGCCCTTGGCCTGATCCAGCAAGACTCTAATTATATTCTTATGCTCTTAATGCTGTTTTAGGCTGGTTTTATGGTTTGTTACTTTTATAGTGATGTTTTGTATTATTATTATTATTATTATTAATCTGTACAAGCCATCTTGAGCTTTTCTATGAAATGGAAAGGAAGGTTATATAGTTACAGAAATGGCAAAATCCACTGGCCTCACTGAATAGTCTCCTTTGTTCCCTTTTGTTTAAGGTTACTTAGTTCGATCTATATTAGTTAGAAAAAGGAAGGAACCCAGGCAGCTGCATTATGCTCCAGGTGACATGCCGGGGGGTGGGGGGTGGGGGAGCACAGCACCCCTGGCTTACATTTTAACTATGGTTACCATGACTCTTTCAGACGTTTCCAGAATATGCCATGTAAAGTAGCAGTCCAAGAACAGAATCTATCGTGCAGACTCGTTGTTTCTTTCTGCTTGCTTTTTATTAAGCACACCTTAATTTAAATCCGCAGTCGGCCACCCCCGATCTTGCAGGCATAATTACAACAGGCCATAAAGAGACAATTCTCCCACTTTCCTAGATTTCAGCAGCTATCCTCCCAGTTACTATAGCTCAGTTGAGATGCCTGTTCAACTCAAAGAGCTGTCAATTTCCTTTCTATTTTAGTCTTTCCTCAGTTACTTACCATACTTACAGTGAAAGAAATGGCAGCTTTGTTGCAGGCATTTTTTTTTTTTGCAGGAAAGTGGCGTGGAAACGTACTGTACAGGCTTGCATACATCTTATCTCTGCCAGTATCCCAGTTTGGATCACAACTACATGTGGCTATATTTGCCTTTTCAGTAAACCACAAATTTAGGATATTGGCAGCTCTGGCTGGAGCTATTCCTTGAGATTTTTTCCCCAACATGTCATAGCATCATTTAAAATCTCCAAGATTGTGTTCCGTGGTCAACTAGAGGTCGATGCTGATTTCTGTAGACTCTACACCAATCCTGTAGAGTTGGCAACCCTAGAAACAACCACATTCACAAGAAAATGACTGGCCAATATATATTTTTTAAGTTGAGGCATATACCGGTAAACATACAAATACAAAGGGTATTTTAGATGGGAATTACATATTGAATCGTACATATTCTTTAAAGTCTGATTCTTAGGGGCATACAAACATCCAACAGGAGACAGCTACATATGAAACTTTTGTATGTATAGGGCCATCTTGATTTTGAAGGTTATATTTGTATTAGGCTATGCTCGTACTAAATGTATTTATGAATAAGGTAATGCCCAAAAGGTGTTATACACCAGCATCCTACCACATTTGAATTCCAAGATGTAGACACCACAAAACTCTTTTTGTTATACCACTTCAGGTATTCTTTTCTAAATGAACATGAAAAGTAGAGTATATATCAGGGGTAGTCAAACTTACTTAATGTAAGAGCCGCATAACAATAAACTTCAGATGTTTGAGAGCCACAATATTGAAGAAGCCTTTAAATTCTTAAATATACTGTATTTACTCACCATGAACATTAAACTTGTGTTTTAATCCAGTGGGCTCTCAGTTTATACCTGGTCAATAATTATAAAGATTGACATTTTTTTAAATTTACCTTTTACCATTATACGTCAAAGAGCCGCATATGGCTCAGGAGCTGCAGTTTGGCTACCCCTGGTATATATACTGGTCTTAAGCGAAACAGAGATTCCACAGATAAAAGAATACTTGATGAAATATACTCTTTGGTTTTTTTTTTCCAGGTAAAGAAGATAGCGGCAGAATACTACGACACTCTGCCTCAGCATCAGTCTTGGGTTAAAGTTCTCTGGAGCTTCATTTTTGATGACACCGTTGGTCCTTATGCAAGGGTTAAGAGAATATGCAAACTAGCAACAGAAACTCACTAGACTGAATCGGTTTTATTTGTCTTTTATAAGCTTAATGGACTTTGTTCCCTGTGGCACACCTTGAAGGAATGTGTTTTATGGATAGTTTCAGGGATACAAGAGCTGATGTAAATTTTCTTTTAAAACAAAAACCGATTTTCTGTAATCAGTGTGTGAATAATTATAAAGCTTGTTAGAAGCACTTTATAATGTAATAGTTAAGCAGAATAATATATTTTTATAAATCTGTCATGTTACGGAAAGGTAGGTGGCACCAGAGACTAGGGGAGGGGTTGGTGTTGGTTGTATATATCTGGAAAGCAGATGCAAAAGAGCAGCTAAAATGGTTAAGAAAGTGGACCGTCTTCATCACAAAGAAGAGCTAAACATGCTAGAGGTTTATAGAATGAATAAAGCTTTCTCTTGTATTAATACAAACTTGGCCACTGGGTCATCTATATGTGTTGGCTGTAGGTTCAGAATGAAGAAATAAATATTTCACATGCTGTAAGTAACACGCGGAAGTCCTCATCCCAAGATGATCCTGTCATGAGCAATAGCTCTACAGCAGGGGTTCTCAACCACTCTCCAGCCGAATACCACCTCCAGTGTCACTCTCCTGCTGCATACTACTGGAAGTGACTGGCGATGACATCAACGCCAGTTACGTCCTGGGTTTTCAGGCTTTCGGAGATCAGAAAATCCAGATAGGATGCTCTGGGAGGGCCCTTCTCAGCATTCCCAAGAGGCTCAGCCAAAGGCAGGATCCTCTCGTGAGTGAAAATGCACAGCCGAAAGCACCGGTCGGAGCAGGGATTTGGTGGCCCAGTGGTCCGAGTACCACCAGCAGTCGGCCAAAGTACCACTGGTGGTACTAGGTAGTACCACTGGTTGAGAACCCCTGCTCTACAGGGATTAAGACATATTCATGGAGGTGGTTATTTAGCTGATGCAGAGACATATTTGAATGTGTGTCAGCATCACAACGCTTATTGGAGCCCACTGTGAATTGGCTGGATGTGCCCTTTGCTGTGGATAAGTATGCATCATCCACCAGTTGCTAGACTTGTGTTACGTGACAGGCAGCCCAATACTGTCTAGCAGGATGTGGCAGCGCAAATAAGGCACGCGCCACATCCTATCCATTTGTCCCTTTACCCTGAGTAGAGCCTCAGTGGGTCTACTCAAATGTGTGCCAGCTATTTTGTTGGTGCACATTTGAGCCAGCTATGTAACATCAGCCAGGCCGAGGAAGGGGGCTAGGATATGGTGGAGGATGCTGCAGCGGAGCGCTCTCCCTTCCTGGGCCCAGCTAACCAATCCCCCCCCCAATGTTCCTCCTTCCCCCCACCCCTCGGTGGAGACTCACCTCTCCACCGCAGTGGTAATCTTTCCCACGGTGTCGGAGGAGCAGCGCAAGCCTCTCCGCCGGTGCAGTAAAGTGCTTTATGGCATGTTTGTGACACCTTAAGCCGGTGGAGAGATTGCACCGCCAGCCTAAATGTAGACACGGTGGTGCTGTACAAATGTTTATTGGTATGCTTAGGATTCCTGGGAATTCCCATCCTTTAACAAACCCAATAAGTTGATTTGCAATAATAAACTTGGTGGTTACTAATGGACCCTGCAGAGACATCGACTGTCTCCACAGAACTACATACACAAATTTCCATCATTCTCTAGAACAGAGGTTCTCAACCTGTGGTACGCGTACCCCCAGGGGTATGCAGACTGCAGGTTGGGGGTACGTGATCAGCAGCTAAGGGGGAGCAGAAAAACGGGGAAACTGCCCGCAGTAGCTTCCCTTCCTTGTCTCTCGGCCGCCTCCATCTTGAATATTGCGAGATTCAAGATGAAGGTGGCTGAGAGACAAGGTAAGGGAAGCTACTACGGGCAATTTCCCCGTTTTTCCCGGGCTGCGGTGCGGCCGGGCGGGTTCTCACACTCGTGCCGCAACCCGGAGGGTCAAGCTACAGCCCTGTTGATTCGGCAGGACTGTAGCTTCACCCTCCAGGTTGTGGCACAGGTGGGAGAACCCGCCTGGCCGCGCTGCAGCCTGGGAAAAACGGGGGCTAATTTGGTGAGTTTGGCCACTAATTTGTAGTTGCGGGAGGAATTTGGTGAGTTTGACGTGGGGATTATGATTTTAAACATGGTAAAAGTGTTTTGTTGGGGTGGGGTGGGGCGTTGGGAGAGGAATTTGAGTTTGTGTGTTTTAGATCCTGACATTTTTTTGTGCTTTTTGGTGCACAGTGCAACTAACATGAGATCAAGCTTATTACTGTTTTTTTAAGAGATATTGGCTTTTTTGTGCATTTTGTGCATGTATCTTATTGCTGTGTGTCTTAATAATCATCCTAGCATTTTTGTGTATTTTTGTGCAATTTATGTAAATTAGCTAATTAATTATGCTAATTAGCTGGGAGTACTTGAAAATTTTTGGCCTTCATTGGGGGTACCCGGGCCTCCAAAGGTTGAGAACCCCTGCTCTAGAAGATAGTGATTATATCTTAATTAACAAACTAAATGTTGGCATATGCGATACTAAATCCGACACATGTGAAATCTTTCTTCCAACTCCTATAAGGGCTAGGGCCACAATTTGCCTTGGGGGGCCACTAGGTGGCCATCCCTGATGGAGACGGCAAGTAAAACTAATATGGAATCCAAGTCTACTGCAGACAGGTGGAAGGAAAAACCCATCAACGCCACTTTGACAATGAACAGTTTATTACCAATATGAACACAGATACTGTGATGCACTGATGTACCGCTATAATATTGTGATAGCTCTGGAGACCAGGGACTTGCTGGCTGACAGCTGGTGTCTTCTGCCTCCTCTGGTGATGCCACACATAGGTTTCTGTTGGCAAAAGGTCTTCATTTACATTGCAGACTACCAGTAAAATTACGCTGAAGTCATCTAGTAAAAGCAAATGGTTCACATGTTTTCTTATCTACTATATACTAAAAAGAAAAATGTCATACATTTAAATAAGCAAATACAAAATACAAAAAGGCTGACCAAATTTGATGTGCATTGTCTGATGAAATTTAAAAAATCCAGAAATTTAAATTTTAATATTTTCTTTTTTTAAGATTAAGACGTTTTTCTCTCTTTCGTTTTGAAAATGAAGCAAATCCAAGGCAGCAGCAAGCTTCAAAGTCTGCTAATCAAAAGGACTTAGGAAGAATAGGCAGCACCAGGTGTCCTCTTCCACCATCTTGTGTGATCTTGCGACACTTGGAAATGATGCCGTTGCCTTTTGCAGCCTTTCTCCCTTTCCAGCTTGTTCCATGGACATTATGTTGTGCTGATTCTACTCAACTCCTGCCTGATGGCTGAAAAACCAATGAAAAAGGTGTAAGCAAAGACTTGTGCTTAGGGCTTAATAGGAACATAAGAAGAGCCCTGCTGGATCAGGCCAAAGGCACATCTAGTCCAACTTCCTGTATCTCACAGTGGCCCCACCAGATTCTTCAAGGAGCACACAGCCAACAAGATAACCTGTTTCCTGCTGCCATTCCCCTGCACCTGTCACAGAGAAAACCCACTTCTAAAACCAGGAGGTTGCTTATGGTTTGTAACCTGTGATGGTCTTTTCCTCCATGAATCTGTCCAAACCCCTTTTAAAGGCATCCAGGCCAGGTGCCATCACCACCTCCTGTGGCAAGGAGTTCCACAGATGAATTACACGCTGGGTAAAGAAATATTTTCTTTTGTCTGTTCTAACGCTCCCTCCACTCAATTTTAGTGCATGTCCCCTGGTTCTGGTGTTGTGCGAGAGGGAGAAGAATTTCCCTCTATCCATTCTCTCCATCCCATGCATAATTTTATATGTCTCAATCATGTTCCCCCTCAGGCACCTTTTTTCTAGACTGAAAAGCTCCAGACGCTGTAGCCTTTCCTCATAAGGGAGGTGCTCCAGCTCACGAATCAGGGCTCTGCGAATCAGGTGCTCCAGCTCACGAATTAGGTGAGAAGGACTGGCTCACCTAAGATTTCCTGGTTCATAGCTCAGGTACTTTGCCACTACACAACAGCAGTTCAGATCATGTCCTCACTAGGAAATACAGTACCATGCTTATTTGAATTTGGGATTTCACTGTCTCTGGTGTTCAGGTTTGCGTTGTGTGTCAGACGGGTCCCACACTCAGGCATACATTCTCTGTGTGTGGTACGAGAGCAGGGAAGGTATTGAGTGAGCCCAAGATCTGCTCTAGGCACAGGTGTGTATGTATGTATACAAAGTATGGAAATGGCCCAGTGATTATGAGCTCCTGTCAATGACGATGAGATCACCTCCAGCACCAAGGAGGAAGTTCACTTCCCCCAGCAAGAATAAAAGACACACCCATCTGTGTGTGAAAACGAGCCATCAAACAACAAAGGAAAGTATAGTGATCTCACCCCACAAAAGATCCCATAGGAACCTATGGGTGCAAAAAGGTATAAAAAGTGGGGCCACAGAGCAACACGCGTCTTCATCCTTCATTCCTCCTGTTTTGCCTTGCTGTCTGTTTTGCTGTTCACTGACCCACCAGTGCTGCATTCAGCCACAATCTAAGGACCACCCTGCCAAGCCAGCACCCAGGATCAGGAACTCCTGCTGCCTGCCTTCTGCTGCTGTTTAACCCGGCTTCTCTTGCTGAGCACAATTTAAGCCGGTGCCCCTTCTCCTGGGGAATGGAGCTCCAACTCTCTTGCCCTGCTTCCTTTCCTTAAGATAACCAAGGTTCCTGCCTAGTTTTTGGGCTTGCTTCAGAGCTCTCTTTCTGCCTTTTTAACCTCACTTGGAAACCAGAGAATCATCTGGTCTTGGCACTGTCACCCCATCCAGCAGAAACAGACGGGTAATCCTGGTCCTTGGAGGAGCCTCACCACTGACAAACAAACTCCCCATTACACTTCCATGTGTGTCTCCTGTGCAGTGAAACTGACAACGCACTTCCTGCTTCTATCACTTTCCTCCTTGGTGCGAGTGCATTTAATTGTCTTATTTTGATTGCCCTTCCCTATTATTATTAAATTATCCTCACAATAATAGTGTGTTTGTGGCACCTTTCATTCTTGCCTCCCTCTTCATTCCCCACCACACCACAGAGCTATGGGACTGCATAGGGTCCCAGAAAATGGGATAGTTTCCCCTCTTGTGCGCATGTTAATGTGTCTTTAAGAGTCCTGGCACCCCAAAGACACCAATCCACCACTGAGAGGATGAAAATACTGCAATCTTGTTTTTAACTATATGTTCAGCTATCTTTTCATCTTTGAGAAGCACCAGGCCATGGGTGTTGTCTGGCATCCCATACTAATCCGAGGTTGTTTGGTTAAGGCAAGGCTGAAGCTGCTTCACAAACAAATATAGGTGAGGAAGCTGATTTTCATCAGTGCATCTCTCCTGATCTCTCTAGCAACATCAACACTACAGCCTTGTTGGTTTAGTAGCCACTCCTACTTCGCGAGGGACCTTGGCAACTCTGGGTTCAGGTGGGTTAGCTAAGAATCTCTAACAGAGAATGTGCAGCACTTCCATAAATCTATACTTCCCAGGATTTGGGGAAGCCATGACAGCAAAACGGATATAAATATAGGTATGTAATGCATAAGAACATAAGAAGAGCCCTGCTGGATCAGGCCAAAGGCCCATCGAGTCCAGCTTCCTGTATCACACAGTGGCCCCACCAGATGCCTCAGGGAGCACAAGATAACAAGATACCTGTGTCCAGTCGCCACTCCCTTGCACTGGGCACAAAGAAAACCTACTCCTACAACCAGGAGGTTGCTTATCCCCATCATGGCTTGTAAGCTGTGATGAACTTTTCCTCCATAAATCTGTCCAATCTCCTTTTAAAGGCATCCAGGCCAGGTGCTATCACCACCTCCTGTGGCAAGGAGCTCCACAAACCAATTACACGCTGGGTAAAGAAATATTTTATTTTGTCTGTTTTAATACTCCCTCCACTCAATTTGAGTGGATGTCCCCTAGTTCTAGTGTTGTGTGAGATGGAAAAGAACTTTTCTCTATCCACTCTCTCCATCCCATGCATAATTTTATACATCTCAATCATGTCCCCCCTCAACCGCCTTTTTTTCTAGACTGAAGAGCCCCAAACACTGTAGCCTTTCCTCATAAGGGAGATGCTCCAGCCCACTAATCATTTTGGTCGCTCTCTTCTGCACCTTTTCCAGTTCCACTATATCCTTTTTGAGATGCGGCGACCAGAACTGGACGCAATACTCCAGATGCAGCCTTACCATCGATTTGTACAACGGCATAATAATATTGGCCGTTTTATTCTCAATCCCTTTTTTAATGATCCTGAGCATGGAATTTGCCTTCTTCACAGCCGTCGCACACTGGGTCAACACTTTCATCGACCTGTCCACCAGTACCCCAAGATCTCTCTCCTGATCAGTCACAGACAGCTCAGAACCCATGAGCGTGTATGTGAAGTTTTGATTCCTTGCCCCAATGTGCATCACTTTGCACTTACTTACATTGAAGCGCATCTGCCATTTTGCTGCCCATTCTCCCAGTTTGGAGAGATTGTTCTGGAGCTCTTCACAATCCCTGCTGGTCTTCACCACCCGGAAAAGTTTAGTGTCGTCCGCAAACTTGGCCACCTCACTGTTTATCCCCAACTCCAGGTCATTTATGAACAAGTTAAAAAGCACCGGTCCCAAGACCGATCCTTGGGGCACACCGCTTTTCACCTCTCGCCATTGAGAAAATTGCCCATTGACACCCACTCTCTGTTTCCTAGTCTTCAACCAGTTCCTAATCCATAGGAGGACCTGCCCCCTTATTCCCTGACTATGGAGTTTTTTCAACAGCCTTTGATGAGGGACTGTGTCAAACGCCTTCTGAAAATCCAGGTATACAATATCCATTGGTTCTCCCGCATCCACATGCCTGTTGACCTTTTCAAAGAATTCTAAAAGGTTTGTGAGGCAAGACATACCCTTGCAGAAGCCATGCTGTGTCTCCCTCAGCAAAGCTTGTTCTTCTATATGTTTTCCGATTTTATCCTTGATGAGGCTTTCCACCATCTTCCCTTGAACAGATGTTAGGCTGACCGGGCTGTAATTTCCCGGGTCCCCTTCCTTTTTTAAAGATTGGCGTGACATTAGCTATCCTCCAAACCTCTGGCACAGTGGCCGTTTTAAGGGACAAGTTGCATATTTGGGTCAAGAGGTCAGCAACTTCATTTTTGAGTTGGGCCTGGTGACGTATTGATCTTTAATTTGTCAATTAAGTCTAAGATGTCTTCTCCTTTAACCTCTATTTTACTTAATTCTTTAGTCAAGAGTGGCCGTTCGGGCAGCGGTATTTGCCCGAGGTCTTCTGCCGTGAAGACAGATGCAAAGAACTCATTTAATTTCTCTGCAACCTCCAAGTCCCCTTTTATCTCCCCTTTCCCTCCCTCACTGTCCAGCGGGCCAACCGCTTCTCTGGCAGGTTTCCTGCTTCTAATATATTTGAAGAAGCTTTTATTATTCCCCTTAATGTTTCTGGCTATACGCTCCTCAAAGTCTTGCTTCGCCTCCCGTATCATCTTTTTACATTTCTTTTGCCACAGTTTGTGCTCCTGTTTATTTTCCTCATTAGGGCAAGACTTCCATTTACGGAAGGAAGCTTCCTTGCCTTTTATAGCCTCCTTAACTGTGCTTGTTAGCCATGCCGGCACCCTCCTGGACTTGGTCGAGCCCTTCCTCCTTTGTGGGATACACTCCCGCTGGGCCTCTATGACTGTTGTTTTAAACAGCCTCCATGCACTCTGGAGCGATTGGACTCTTTTTACCTTCCCTTTCAGCTTTTTTTTAACTAGTCTCCTCATTTTGGGGAGGTCAGCCCTTCGGAAGTCAAGGGTTTTTGTGTCAGATTTGCTCAGCACTCTCCCTCCGACATGCATGGCGAAACAGATCGCAGCATGGTCACTATTCCCCAACGGTTCGGTAACATTTACCTCCCTGACCAGATCTTGAGTGCCACACAATATCAAGTCCAGAGTCACCTGTCCTCTGGTCGGTTCCGTGACAAGCTGCTCTAAGGCACAGTCATTTAACATATCCAGAAATCCAGTCTCTCTTTCATGACCTGAGCATGAATTGACCCAGTCGATGTGAGGATAATTGAAGTCCCCCATGACTACAACCCTGTCTCTCATTGACACCTCCCTGATTTGCTTCCTCATTTCAAGATCCCCTTCAGGTTTTTGATCTGGAGGACGATAGCATGCCCCTACTATTACATCACTCTTTGAGCCTGGTAATCTAACCCACAGTGATTCTACGGAGGAGTCAGAGCCCCCCTCCAGCTCTACTCTGGTGGATTCTACCTCCTCTTTGACATAGATGGCCACCCCACCTCCAACACGCCCCTCTCTGTCCCTCCTATAGAGTTTATATCCTGGAATTGCAGTATCCCACTGGTTCTCCGCATTCCACCAGGTTTCCGTTACACCTACTATGTCAATGTTTTCCCTAGCCACCAAACATTCCTGTTCTCCCATCTTTGCCCGTCGACTTCGGGCATTTGCATAATGCAAATGCCCATCTGACATCTCTTTGATTTGTTTCCTGCAGATCAGATATGCCTAGTCTACTTCCCTCTCTCCAGCAAGTGAAGGCATCTCAGTAAGCTGTGCAGTTGTAAAGTAACATTAGTATGACGGCTTCTGTTCCTGGGTCAAGACTACCAATCAAGTTAAAAAGGAAAACTTTGCTCACAGATGACAACAGTTTTTCAGTGTAGAACAGCATTTAACACACAAGGAAGGCACACCCCCCCCCCCCCGGTTTCTTACCATCAATTATCTCTTCTTTTACTTTGTGTAACTCTTTTACAACCTCCTCCAATATTTCCTAGAAAGACAAACAGTGGTCAATTATGTAAAATATCCCCTTCAACATGGGAATGCAAACCCGAGTCCCTTGTACTGGCTGAAACTGGATAAAAATTCATTTTCCAGTTATCCTGGAAGCAAACAGGTATGCAAATTATATTTGATTTACATCAAAGATTTCTAACCTGTGGTACGCGGACCACTGGTGGTATGCGAACCATAGGCTGGTGGTATGCGGGCTGCCGGCAGCCAACATGGTGGCTGCCATCTCAGCCACATGGTGCCACGTGGACACCGACAAACTGAGACACCTGCATTTTCGGCTTCTCTTCCCCGATTGCGGGGAAGAGAAGCTGAAGACGTGGCCGCCAGCAGCCTGCCCCCTCCCTGGAAGAGCCAATGATGTCATCAGCACTTTCTTCAGGTGGTGCGCAGGTGGCTGGAGGCCCACGAATGTGGTACATAGGCCACCAAACGTTGGGAACCTTTGATTTACATAGTTTATTATGGTGAAGGACCACCCATTTCCCTTGCAACATGATTTGGACACTTTTGGCACAGAATGCCTGTACACGTCAGAAGAGGGTGTTCTGACATGATCTACAGACTGATACAGCTGGGAATAGAGGTGAGAGTCAGGGACACTGCAGGTGTTTACATTTTGTACAGAGAAGAACACATGCAGTCTACATCAGAGTTTAAAATATCTTGTTCTTACCTTTGGGTGCTTTTGCATGCCAAAACACTGAGTTTTCTTGCTTTTATAAAGCAAAACTGCATTCCAGGAGGCACTTCCTGGTTGCGCAATTCCCTCCTCCCTAAGGTCGCCCCAGAATGCATTGCACAATGCACAATGCATTGTAGCACAAGTCTGGGAAAGGAAGAGAGGGAGTCACGCAACCAGGCAGTCACTGGCGTCGCTGGAGCGTGGCGGGGGGGCGGGGCGCCCGGGGGAGACGCGCGCCATGGGGTGACGCGCGCACCCCCGCACCTTTTGCGTTCATTGAGGGCAAAAGGCCCTCAAAACGGTCTCTGCGCATGCGCGAAAATTCAAAAAATACCCGGATGAACGCGCTGCATGGGTCTTCTTTCAGAAGGCCCTGGAGCGCCGACGGGGTCGGACACTCCGAGGCCGGCTCCCGGGCTGGCCTCGGAGCGTCCGGAGGGCGACGCGGGGGGAGGGAGGCAAACCGGGTCGCCCCCCCCGCGCCGCGTTATCAAGAGCGTCACTAGGGTGATGCGTGCCCCCTGCCCTAGGGTGACGCGCATCCTAGTGACGCTACTGCAGGCAGTTGCTAAAGTGTGATTTTGCTTTGTAAAAGCAAGAAACTGTTTTGACGTGCAAAGGCACCCAAAGGTAAAAAACAAGAGGTGCTCCTTGATTTTCTTTCTTTCAACTCGAGGGGGTAATATCTATACAGTGGCCTTTAGAGAGTCAGCAAAGTCCCCTAAATGAGACCCTTCTAGGCCCCAGGCTAGTTCTTCCCTACACAGCCTCAGTAAGGAGAAAGTGGGATAGAAATCTATCTAATAAATAAATAATAATTAGAGATGATGCTGGTTTAAATGAGCTCTGGGGAACCAGAACTGAACATAATCCCATCTTCTTGCTTACTATTTATTGCCTTCATGTGTCATGATGAAGTATTATGCACAGGGAGTGCCAGTTTCTTGGCTAGTCGGACACTATATTTCCTGACTTGTGGAACTAATCAAATCAGGCAGGTTGGAGTCCTTATTTGCAGGAAGCCATTGTTCTCCTTGGACACCCAATTCATAAAAAGGTCTCTTCCCATCTTCAACCATGGAAGGACAAACGTCCGACTCACTTGTTTCATGCGATCAAAATCTAAGGTGTCCATCGCCACATCATTGCTGCTGCTCGCGGGCTTCATCCTCAAGAAAGAGAGAGGAAGAAATAAAAGGATAAAGGAGGAAATTCCCTGCTGTGTTTCAAAGCTGTTGGCTAGGCTGATCTTATCAAGGCTTCAGATTAGTACTCCATAGTATACAAAGTAGTAGATAAAAGCAGGTGGAAACCCACGCAGCACACAAGCAAAGTTGATTGCTTTGAAACTCCAGTGCTCCCTCTTGCATCACTTAGGAGTACTTGACAGTAAGCGTTAAACCCTAAACCCTATCCTGCATGCGTCATTGAAAGACCTCTGTTTCCAACCTGAGAGTGCATGAGGAAGGGGGAGGAGCAAGCCTAAATGTATGTGAGGATTGTTGATCTATAATGCTAATCCAGATAGTTTCCATGACTACTTTACTGCAGAGTCTTTCACGGTGGTTAAACATTTACTGTGCTACATTAGCAAAGGCTTCCAGGTTAGAATGGCTGCTCAGTACATTTTCAAGTAGCTTCTTCCTTCCCAAGCACACCTGCCTTTGTTTTTCCATTAAAATACGAGTGCTTTACTCATGCACAGCTGGATACACTGATAAAAACAGCACCATCTATACACAGTGCTAGCTTTTACCCATGCACAGTCATCCTCACCCCAATGCCTGAGCCAGGGGGACCTCCTGTGGTAAAGACTGTGCAGTGCACAAGCAACTGCTCTTGGGGCTGTTTGGTCTGTTCAAGAAGAGCCTAATGAAACATGGCCCATTTTATTTGGTGTGAAGTGGGGCTACGGGGGGAGCACAAACTACGTGCACAAGCCATCACATGATTGCTTCACCATGTGTGTCACTGTACGTCATCTGAGTGGCCTGAATGGCACCTCATGACTTGTGTGCGGAGGTGTCACTAGGGTTTGCGTCACCCAATATGGGAGCTCATTGTGTCATCCCCCAGTGGTGTCATTAGGGTTGGTGTCACCTGGTGCGGTAACTCATGGTGTCACCCCCATTAACTTTATTTTAACTTTATTTATTTTAACATATAACAGTACAGGTCACCCAACAAATCAGTAACCAACAAAAAACCAGTGACAAACTTGATGACACTCACACAACTGAATAAGAGTTCTAATATTAGCTCTGACACCTGGAAATGAGAGCTGACACATACTAACACCTTACTGGTTCCATGCTGTGTCATAACAACACCTCATTGGGTCTCGGAACAACCAGTCTCATTGGTCAATTTTCATTGGCTGCCTTGGATGCCCAGGGAGAAAGGCAGGATATAAATCAAATAAATAAATAAATTTTGAGTTAAGGAAATCCACTTTTTGTTACATAAGGCAGTTGTGTTTTCTTTTTATGGTTATTTGGCCGTAATGTTTGATAGAATGCAGATAATTCCACATGGTTTGTTTCATTACATTCTGCATTAAATTACATTTCCAATGATATACATCCTTATGGCATTATTCATAAATACAAATTTTCCAAAAGGTTTCCACAATTTTAGCCACTAGTGGTATCAAACCCCCCCCCCAAGGGTGTCACTTGGTGCGGTCCGCACCCCCTAGTGACACCTAGTGACACTAGGATTTGGAACACCAGTGATCAACCTGTGTTAGGACTTGGAAATTAGAAATTGGAGCCAGTATGTTTGGCTGAAATCTAATTCCCATGTGGTTGTTCTTTCCCTGCCCCTTCATGTGTACTGAATTCCGAAGGGCCTTGTGCATGGTTTTACAGAATTCAAAAAATACAGTGCCTTGCATTAGTGAGCACCATCCTTACACAAACCTCTCTGAGACCAGCTTTTGTTGAACAGCAGTGTAGAAACAATAGTGGCAAGCGGCGGACAGGCATACAGATCGTTAAGCAGAAGAATTACATGATTTTGCAATGGACAACGAAGGAGCCAGAGCAGTTTTTTTCAGTACCTAAATGATGCTGCAAATTGAATGGAGTTCTTAGTTTCGGGACTCTTTTCCACTGATAGGCTTCTACGGCAATGGAATGAAAAGAGGACATGAAATGACCATGCACAGAAGCGCTCACAGTCCAACACATGCAGGTGACCTTTTATGCCAATAAAGATTTCATTCATTCATGCAGGTGACCTAGAAAGGCTCCTCTGCGGCTCACCTAGAAAGTAATGAAGTGACAGGTTTTTCCACAGAGTTGCTTCTTTCCCAAGGCTTCTTCCCAGCATCTGGTTTAAAAAAAAAATTAAGAGCATTGGTTTGATGTGGAGGCTCTTTTCTTTTAAAATTAGGAAAAAAAAAACCCAACCCTTTATAGCTTGCTTCCTTAACAAGGACAGATGTTCTAGAAGAGAAATAAACCTAAACAAACAGATCTAGGCTAAGAGTAGTGAAATGCATGCTAAATTAAATATAAGAACATAAGAACATCAGAATAGCCCTGCTGGATCAGGCCAAAGGCCCATCTAGTCCAGCTTCCTGTATCACACAGTGGCCCCACCAGATGCCTCAGGGAGCACACAAGACAACAAGATACCTGTGTTCAGTCGCCACTCCCTTGCACCTGGCACAGAGAAAACCCACTTCTAAAAAAAAAAAAAAAAAAACCCAGGAGGTTGCTTATGGCTTGTAACCTGTGATAGTCTTTTCCTCCACGAATCTATCCAAACCCCTTTTAAAGGCATCTTTCAATAACTGGGATTGGGATTAACTTAATTGGGAAACTATTAATAAAAATGCAAGAGTGTCAAAGGAGGCATCTTTCAGCTGATGTTGAGCAAATAAATCCTGTTTGCTGTGGGCTAAAGAGACAGGAAATTCTGACTTTTTGGCTTCTTAACATACAATGCAAATGCATACAAAAATATACAGCTTCAAGTGAGTACATACTTCCTGTTTGGACTCTCAAGTAATATCCAAAGTAGCGGCTCTGATAACATAGTAAGGACAAGATTGCTGGGGGGGGGGGGGGGGGAGGAAGGGCCAAACCAGTGTCATGCCTTCCTTTGAACTAGCATGGCTCTTACCACATGATCCAGCCTCTCCCACAGTCCCTGTAGTGGCATTACTGGAGTGGCATAAGAATTACCGTATTCCTGGGATGGACCTCACATCAGGGGCGTCACTACGGTAGGGGCGGTACTACCATTGGAGCCATTCTGTGCAGAGAAGGCAGCGGACAGGGAGTCTCCTGCCCACTGCCTTCTCCGCACCAGTGGAGTCACTAGGGCGCGCGCTGCCCCAAAGCGGGCGCGCGCGTGTCACCTTCGTGACTGTTGGTGCGGCCATTAGGGCGTGCCCCGATTTGGGGGAGGGCGACCCGACGGGACACTGCCCCGGGTGCCCTTCCAGCTCCCCCCCCATTGCTGCCGGCTCCGCTCCAAGGCCTTCTCCCGGCCTCGGAGGCTCAGAGGCTGGGAGAAGGCCTTGGAGCGACCTCCCCGGCTGATGGGCAGGGCCTTCTGGTGAAGGCCCACTGCGTCACAACGTTATTTATAATGTTTTTCGCGCATGCGCAGACCGTTCCTGAGGGAAAAGGGCTGCCTTTTTCCCTCAGGAACAGTCTGCGCATGCGCGAAAAATGTTATAAATAATGTTGTGACGCAGTGGGCCTTCGCTAGATGGCCCTGCCCGTCAGCCGGGGAGGTCACTCCAAGGCATTCTCCAGGCCCGAGACCGGGAGAAGGCCTTGGAGTGGAGCCTCCGGAGGGCGCGTCGCCGCGCGTCACCCGCTCCAAGGCCTTCTCCGGGCCCGAGACCGGGAGAAGGCCTTGGAGTGGAGCCTCCGGAGGGTGACGCGCGTCACCCTTTGGCGGACCGCGACGCGCATCACCCTGGGGCGGACCGCCAGGCGCGCTTCGTGCTAGCAACGCACCTGCTCCACATGGAATGGCTCCAATGGCGAGGACGCCTCCTGCCAGCTTGTAAACGGGGACTAGGACGGGGCGCAACTTACAGTACCATCCCTACAGTAGCGATGTCTCTGGCTCACATGACACTGAGCTTCAGCTAGTGGTAAAGCCTGAAACAAAAGCATCTCCCTCATGGAACAGGTGCGGGTATTTCTGCTGGGGCTTCTGCCTGCCTTGGCTCTACTACTGGCACATGGACCTGCTCCAACTCCAGCAAGGACTTTTGCCTTGCACCCCCTCTCCGTGCGTCAAGCGGGTTTCTGAGTGGAGACACCCATTTAAATGTTTACTGAGCCTTAAAAAAAAAAATCGGGTTTTTTAAAAGTCTTTTTAAAAAACTCTGGCAAGGCTGGGCAGTGGGTTCATGACTGCCACAAAGGCCAGCCAATCAGCACTCTACACAGCCCCAGCCAAACAGGGAGATGGGAAAGAGTGTCTTTGTGATGGCCAATCAGCATTCTGCACTCTTGAAACAGGAGAATCCAAACGCACTTGGGTTCAGTTCATTTGGAACTCAGCTATTCTGGATGATAGTTAAACCATGCTCACAGCATGCACGTGTCCTGGTTTCTCCCCTCACTTCTGGCAAGTCCAGGCCATTTTCTTATTGTGTTGGGAGGTGCTTTGTCTGAACTGTCCCCTGCACTCTCCCTCTACATGCCCTTGTAAAGTAAGTTTAGGAGCAAATGTAGAGGGGCAGTTTAAACAAAGCAGCCCCCCCCCAATTGAAAACACTGGTAGAACTTATGGACTCACTGAGAAGTGAGGGGAAGGGTCATATACGTGTCTTTAGTTGAATGTGACCAATCAGGCAATTTAAGTATCATCCAAACTAGTACTCTTGAAAGTTTGTACATCGGTCTTGCATCTTTGAAGATTTGCACATATGACTGCAGATTCACTGCAGGCTCACACCTCAAGGTATGTCTGTGCATCTTGGTGGTAAGTATGTGAATTGGTCCTTACTCCAGCTCAAATGTGTGGAGGTTTGCAGACAAAGGCATTTTAAACCAAAATGGTTTCTTAGGAATTAACCCCTAAATATCTCACTGTTCCATCTTTCAAGATATTAAGGTTAAGAAATCAGACCATTTTAACTACTGGAAAGTAGGTGTTCTACCAAGGGCCCCCGCTGTGACACCCCCCATGATGTACAAACTTTCATGATGTCACGTGGTGCAAAATCGCTCCTGGAAGGGGGCGGGGCAACATTTCTCCCCGCCGCCCGCCTTCCAGGAGTGTTCTGAGGCTGCCGCTACCATTTCTGCGCCGCTTTGCGGTACGAAAAAACATCCCCCCCGACTGTGCACCTGGGGACGGTCCACCCCCTGCCCCCCCCCCAGCGACACCACTGTGTTCTATCCAACAACAATTCTCCAAAACAGTCCTTCCTCAACACAAAGCGTACAAGGAAATAAACCAAAGCCTCAAACCATACTCCTGTGAAATTTTCCCACACTTGAGTTGCCCTGAAATCAGTGGGGCTTAAGCATGCTTAAGTGCTGTGCTTTGTGGCCTTAAATCTTACCATGACTTCCAAGGAGAAAAACTCATTTCACTCATAATCATGTTTTCTTCTGTTTGGTCTAAGATACCCAGTATTGCTGAGATGGGCACCTCCTGGCCAGCTGAATATGGGAACTTCTTCCATTGGGAAGTCCATACAAAAACCTCTGGTTCCCCATCACTTCAGTACCTGATGCAGCAGAGCTCTTCCTATGTACTTCTTGTACATAGGGCACCAGTAATCAGGACACCAGTGAAGTGCTCGTCATGTCTGTGTGTCTGTGTGCGTGCGTGCATGTGTTTGTTTTAATAAAGAGAAAACAACAAGTAACAGGAATGAATACCTGAGGAATTCTGCTGCTGAACTGGGCCTCGTGTAACAGGTGATGGTGAGGTGCTTGCATCTTCCTAAAAATAAAATGACGCAGTAAACAAAGTTTCAGTTTAACATCTCAGAAAAAATTGCATTTCTCTATGATTGCGATACTAAAAGCTTTCCTCCTAGTTGTGGCATTCCCACTTTTTAAGCTCCACGGAAAGCAATACCTTGTCCATATTCAAACAGGAAATTCCAATTTTGCACATCTCAAAAATAATCAGCACTCTCCTTTTGTTTTCATTCTTATTCTCTCTCCATGGAGCTCAGGACGATGTATAGGGTTCTCCCATAATCACCTCATGAAGTAAGTTAGACTGGGATGGTGATTGGTCCAAAACCAGCCAGTGAGCTTCATGGCTAAGTGGGTATTTGAACCCAGATCTGTCACAGTTCAACACTAACTATCTACACCACAATGGCTCTCAACACTTTTGTCAGTCAAGCATCTTTTATCTTGTTTGTTTGCATCTCTGCATCGAGAGTCAACCGACTTTGCTTATCATTCTATTGTGTAGCCAATGGTCTGTGCAATACAGCAACCAGTTTAGGAGACCCCTTTCACTTTTCCAAACTCTAGAATGTTAGTGAACATCCCACTTACATTTTGGCTTTCCTCTTCTTTTTTGTCCGCTGGCTTGTCTGACTGTGATGCTGCTTTTCTCCTTAGGACAAAATGAAAGAGAGACTATAAACTAGTCTCTTGGAAAAGGCATTCGGTGGTGTCACAGACCATGTTGGTTTTTACCCCTTTTACTTCAGTAGATTATTTTTGTGCATAAGGCAAAGACGACAGACTAGCAAAGAATCCAAACTAGACATGCGCAGCTCAATTCTGTCTAACTTTGTGCCCTGCGATGCAGCAAGGCCGACGCAGCCTCCACTTCGTCCAAGGCACAAAGCAGGGCAGCCAGGAAGTCACCTTGGGGAAGGGAATGTTTGTTCCCTTCCCCCAGGTAAAGCCCCCGATGCCCCGATGGGGCTTCTCAAATGTGCACCAGCTATTTTGCTGGCGCACAGTCGAGCAGCCTGTATAGCGGCGGCCAGGCCCAGGGAGGGGGCTAGGATTCTGGAGAGTCACCGCCATCAATCCCTCCCTCCTTCCTGGGCCCGGCCGACCAGTCCCACACCCCAGAATGTCCCATTCCACCTCCCCACACCCCCAGGCAGGGAACCTACCTTTCCCAGTGGGTGCTCCACAGGAACTGGGGCAGGGAGAGCGGCGCCAGCCTCTCTGCTGGTGCGATCTCCTCGCTGGGTGACACAAATGTGCCTTACAACATGTTTGTGAAACCTTAGACTGTCAGAATGGTGCTCCACTGGTCTTAAATGTAGATAGGATTGTGCCGCAAGTCAGCCCAAATAAAATACAACGCTCATGAGGTAAATAAAATACAACGCTCATTGATGGTAATAGCTGTTGAGTTCAGCCCTACCTCACTTTCTTTCATACCAAAGCCATTTTTTTCCGGGCTCCCAACGGGGGCGCCGCGTGACCAAGATGGCTGCTGGCGGCCTGCATACCGGCAGCCTGTGGTCCTTGTACCACCAGTGGTTCGCATACCACAGGTTGGGAACCTCTGGTTTTCAGGACTGCATGAGGAATTAGGGGGCTAGATTGCTGTCTTCCAATTGGAGCAGCTCCATTTGTGGGGTGCTGAAGGGAGGTGGCAGCAGACTCGGCGCGAGAGCACCCTGAGTTGCTTTGCTGCTCCCAGCAGCGCAACACTCAATGTGAGCCACACTGGTTGCATCGTGGATGGGCCAACCTTGGGAGGGTGCCCTCTCCCCACCACCTTTGAAACTAGTGGCTAAGCAGCATCCTAGACAGTGTTATTGCACTAGATGTCAGTGGAGTCCAGGAAGTAGTACCTCCCCAAGAATGACAGGATAATCCTAACTGCTATCCTAACTGCTTTAAGCAACAGAACGTCGCATCACCAGAAAGGTTTGCTAGGTTCATGGGAGTGTTGGAAACCTATACAGTTGGCCCACGTCTTACACAGACTTTACTTGCACAAATCCAGTTACACAGGCTCGGAGAGAGAAACAATTTAAATAGTACAGGTGATTCTGCCTGCCATGCTACTAACTAAATACACGCCCTGGAGTGAGCTTGGAATCAGAGAATGAAGCTGCGGTTCCCTCAGTCCGTCTCAGTTCCTGCTGGCCTCTCCCAGGTTTTAAAGAGACAGCATGTATTTTTTGGCTGTAAGTGTAAGGGATCTCCAAGGTACGTTTGAGTATACGTGGTTTTGGATTAAGGTGCTGCCTCTGGAACGTGACCCTCGCATACGGTGCAGGCTGACTGTACTGCTGCTCACAGATCATGCAAAACACATCATCCCTCAGGGACTGTAGAAAGGGTGCAGAGCCACCAACCTTTTTGCCAGGAGTTTATTCATTTCTTCCATTAGTCCTCCTCCTCCACTACTTGTTCGATTGGCATCGCTTTTGGAAGCCCCACTGGGACTGGAACCTCCTGATACATCCTCTGGCTTTTAAGACAGAAATCAGCATTTCAGATCTTCCAGACTAAGAGCCTGATTTCACACAATCAATGCAAACTTTAGCCTTCTGTAATCATAGAAGGCCAACAAAGGGTAAGTAAAACTCTATGGTTTTCAAAGGCCAACAAAGGGTAAGTAAAACTCTATGGTTTTCAAAAGCCAACAGAGGGTAAGTAAAACTCTATGGTTTTCAAAGGCCAACAAAGGGTAAGTAAAACTCTATGGTGCTCTATGGGCCTCGTTGGACCTATACCCCAGCTATATAGCTCGTGTAACTCCAAGGAGAGGAGGGAGGCAGGGTGAGCTGAAAAATCAGGGATAGGATCCCTGCCCAAGTCATTGCCGCTGGGATCCACCCCCTGCCCTCCCCTTCCCTGAATCTCCCCTCAACCGACTCCTCCCTGCCCACGACCCACCATTTGCGCCAATAACTCTGGAGCACCCGGCAGTGGCATGCTTTTCGCGTCATCGTAAATGGATTTAAGGCAACAAATTGCAAGAACTGCAGCAGTAAATGGAGGATAGGGTTGGGCCATATCTTTTGCAAATGCCCACGCATATTTACACCACAAGCTTACACTGATTTACTAGCCATTTCATGTTTCACTAAACTACAATTCCATCAATTCTGTGGTTCTCAAAAAACCTTGACTGGATACGTTGACCAGATGTACGTTCGCTATATGGGCAGTTTTTCCTGCTATGTTAAACACCTGCTTTGCAGGCAATTATAGTTCCAAGTCATAGCACTGCTCTGTTATACTGACTTATAAGTTATAACATGCCAATTATTTTTATATACAGTGAAACCTTGGATTGCAAGTAACTTGGTTTGCGAGGGCTTTGCAAGACGAGCAAAATTGTTTTCTAATTTTGACTTGATAAACGAGCAATGTCTTGCAATACGAGTACATTGTGTTCTACAAGATATCTCTCTGTGTGTTTGCAGAGTAACAATAGCATCTCCTGGGCAACAAACTGCCCTCATTAACACTCTGTTCTCCCTCTGCTAGAGTCTCCGTTTGTGCAGAATAGCAGCTCAGACTTTGCTTTGCAACTTCTGTCTTGCAGACCTCATTAACAAGCTCTTTTCCCCCTCCCCCATCTGCCTCTAGCAAAGACTCTGCAGAACAAGGCTCAGGTTTTGCATATCAGACGTTGCAAAGTGAGCTACAGTTTGCAAGAGCAAAGGAGGACTCTGCAGGGCAGCTTCTTAATTAGCTGAGCCCAGGAGATAATGCAGACACACACAAAGATCTCTTGCAGAATAACGAATCATCCGAGTTTCCAGTATTTCTTATGGGAAAATTTGCTTTGATATACGAGTGCTTTGGATTACAAGCACGTTTCTGGAACCAATTATGCTCGCAATCCAAGGTTCTACTGTATACAATAATACATTTAAAAGTTGAGTTGACCTTTCACAGATTTGTATGCAATCCTAACATGTAGTTTGTTCTTTAGATCTTCTTGTTTGAGTTGACTTGAAGAGCCTAGTTAAATAGATGTGGGGATCAATATTGTATATATTTGTTTAATTGGGTACGGAGTTGTTATATTACTTCTTTCTTAAACTGTTGTTATTCACCTTGAGAAGTGGCAGGACAGAAATAGTGCTAAGCCCATTGGAAACACCATGGCTGTGCAACCCTCTATGCCAGTGGTTCCCAAACGTTTTAGCACCGGGACACCCTTTTGTAGAATGACAAACTGTCAGGAACTCCCTAAAACCTAGGGCCGGAAGTTATGTCAGTAAGCAGGAAGTGATGTCATTGCTTTTAATAAATTACACTGTTAAATAAATCACACTGTAAAATAAATCACATTTTTAAAGTTGTACTCATAAGCAGACCCATGGGGGGGGGGGGGAGAGTGAGCTAATATTAATAGAGATGCTAAAAAGCAAAAAGAAAGTAACACAAGGTGAGCAAACAAGTCCCAAGAGAGCATCACAGACAGACACAGATTGTAGTTGCGTTACGGGTTTAAAAGCCATGTAAAAAATATTTATGCAAACACAGGTTAAAACAAAAATTAAAACGTAGTTTAAAATATATAAGTTTAAACTAGGTTTTAAGTTTTGTTTTAACCTGCGTTTGCATAAATATTTTTACATAGCTTTTAAACCCGTAATGCAACTACAATCTGTGACTATATCTTTTAAAAAGAGCATCAGACACTTTTTTCTCTGCATGGGGGGGGGGGGGGAAGTGAGCCGCCATCGTGGGTGTGGGCATCAGCCAATGTCCTGCGACACCCCCCCAGAAACTGCTTCGTGACCCCCTTGGGGGTCCCGACCCCCAGGTTGGGAACCACTGCTCTATGCCAAAACCACCATCTTATGACACTCCTTACCCGTTGTACTCTCCTTAGTTTGGCACCAGCCAGAGCTGCTGCTAGTCCTGACACTGATCCATCATCAGTGTAACTTCCTCCACCTGCTGGCAGCGGAGGAGGAGGAGGAGGCGCAGTTCCTGTAGGCGGGGGAGGTACTGGTGGTGGTGGGGGAGGTGGCGGTCCACCAGACGAGGTGGGTATTCCAGCAGCGGCAGAGGGGTGACCTGATGGAAGGGCAGGGCCTGAAACATAAAATAAAATAATAATACAGAAATCGAAGACATTTTCTTGCACCCTTTCCCCAAGTTTTCCCCTGTTTCATTGCCTGCTACAATGACAGGAGAAAGATCATTTCTAGGTCTACCATCAATGACCAATATACAGTATTACTTTTCTGGATGAACATGTCAGTAAAACATCAGAGAAATCATTTGGGCCCTGGACAGACAAATACCCATGCACCTTTCCTACCTTTTAAGCACAAGCCAACCCCTCTTCCCCAGTTTTCCAGCCTCCAAGACATTCCCTTCCTTCATCCTCTGCTGGGGAAGGCGGTAGCAGATCCCATGGTGGGATTGCAGCGCCTCTCAATCTCCCCTCCCCCTTTTGCTGAACTACTTAGAAGGTCAGGAAATGAGAAGTCTCCAAACATCTGAAGAGATTTTCATGGGCTCTGCATTATCAGATTTCCCCCCCCCCCCAATGCTATTTTTGATCGAGCCTTGCACAAAGTAGTCTGACAAGGTAAGAAATGCATGTCGGATCACTCTGGGAGGGGGGAAGGTAAAGTGTAGAGGAAAAGGAGAGCCCAGAGTCAGTCATCTCATCCCATACCCAGGAGATTAGCAGTGCTGGAGCGAATTGTGCCAATCATCTGCTTGCCAATGCATGACTATTACAAGTATACTGTATTAGGCTTACCAGATCTCCAACCGGGACAGAGTGCTAGACCTTTAAGAGAAGGAATGTGGGCAGGTGTAGCTTGTTAAACCTTGGAGCACAATCCTAGACATGTCTACTCAGAAGCAAGCCCCATTGTGTTCAGACATGCCTAGGATTGTGCTCTAAGGTTTAACAAGCTACACCTGCCCATATTCCTTCTCCTAAAGGTCTAGCACTCTGTCCCGGTTGGAGATCTGGTAAGTCTAATATACTAGTGAATTCCTCACCCCACTTCTGCAATACCCTGGGATTGGATCCAAATGAGCAATGGAAAACCTGCTTCTGCATAAGGATTCCCCTTGTTGGATAGGGGTAAACCTTGTTTTTGTGGCATTTAAGTCCAAGGTAACATGCCCACCCCCGACAAGCAAGTGGTAAAAATCTAGAATCAACCTCCAAGGGAAAACTCTTTTCCATGCTGCTCCTCCTTTTTATACCTGCAGCTTTTTCATTGTTTCCTTTAGCATGCACTTCTCCAGCATACTGGCTAGGTTCAGACAATACAAAACCATGGTTTGTTTTTACCATGAATTGCCTTGTTGTGCATTTGGAAGCTCAAACTATGGTGCGAGTTCTGAACTATGGTTAGTACAAGCCATGATTGCACGTTAGATTTGAACCCCACCAGTGTCATGCTAAAGTTGAAAGACAATGGCTACAATGGAAAGTTCAGGATGCTTTGTCTTCTTCTTCTTTTTTCTTGGAATAGCAGACTTTCTTCCCAGTTTTATAAATCACAGAGCTTGTTGAAGTCCCATTCCCCCTATATTTCAGGAATGGTTTGCTGTGAAGTGAGGAGATGATCTTTGACAGACACAAATACAGATTCCCAGCTAGTCATATTGAACTAACAAAAACAACAACAGCATTTACCATGTAAAAGTTGCTTTCGTGTCCAAAGTGCTCATGTATATTATTGCAGTAATCCTTACTACAAACTTGTACGGCAGGTCAGTATCATATGCAGAAGTGTAGTTGAGGGTGACCAAAGCTCTGGGACTTCTCCTATGGCAGGAGAGGCGATATCAGCAGAAGAGCTTAGGTGCTGCCTTTGAATCTTTTTTCAAAAGAACCTTAGCCAAAAACAAGCATCAGGCTCAGAAGGAGGCAAACTGAGACATCTGCCTATGGGCATACATAATGCTTCAGCAGCACTCCAGGATCGCACCCACCAACACAGAAAAACTGTTTTTAATGTACCTGGTTGCCCTGCCAGCTCCCCAAAGGGTCCGGCCCCCCCGCTGCTACCTCTGCAGGCCTCCCCAAGGCTCCAAACGGAGGCTCCAAACGGCTCTGATCGCATCACGAAGCCCACTTCCGTTTTATTGCTTAGTCATTAATATATGCCCCTAGGCAAATTTCTCAGTTTACCTCCTGATGCTTGTTTTTGGCTAAGGTCCTTTTGAAAAAAAGATTCAAAAGCAGCACCTGAGCTCTTCTGCTGATGACATCACCCCGCCCCTGCCCCCGCAAAGACTTACAGGGGACTTTGAGAAACGCTGGACTAGGCCATTATCTTTCCCAAGGGCTATCTGAAGGACAGTTCGTAGCTCATGCTACATTAAGGCTGCAATTCTGTGCAAATGTACCTGGGAGTAAGTCCTACTGAACAGAGTGGGACTTCTGAGAAAACTTGCAGAGCCTAGCACTCTAATATGCTCCACAGATTTAATATTTACAGGTTTAAAAGCCATGTAGATTTTTTTCTGTATGATTAAAAATATATACACATAAAAATCGTGTTTTTAAAATTAAAAAAAATTAAAACAATTTTGTGTATATTTTTCAATCATATGGAAAAAAAAATTCTACATGGCTTTTAAACCTGTAAATATTAAATCTGTGGAGATTATAGCTGGCCATGAAAGTTTTCGTTCAATTACTCTAATATGCATTCACGTTTATATGGGCTGTTTTTTAATTCCCTTGTTCAATTTTTATACATTTGTTTTAAACTATTGCAACCCACACCAAGAGACTGGGATGAAATGACCTAGTTCTTTAAATGAAGTATAGCACATTTCAAAATAGGGATAAGTAATGAGGGGAAACACACACACACACAGAGATAATATTTACAGTTTTTTGTTGTTGTGTAGTCTTAGTGGGGTGAATTTATAGCAAACGTCCTGTTGAGCTCCTGTATTTCAAAATTTACCACTATGTACCGTATTGGTCTGAGTATAAGACTCACTTTTTTCTCCTAATTTAAGTTTTTCAACTAGGGGTGCGTCTTATAATCAGGCTGTTGCAATTTAATGCCAGCGATTTAATTAAAAATTTTTTTAATAGCACCAAACTTTAAGAGTGCGTCTTATAATCAGGTGCGTCTTATACTCGGGACAATACGGTATATGCATATTGCAAACAGTGACTAGATCTCAACACAAGTTGGACAGTTCTACTCTATGCTAATTGTGCGGTTCTTTGGATTGTAGATTCTGTTTCCAGTTAAAGCCATTTACTTGTTTTTGTAAAAGGCTACCAACAACCTAGACTTTATAACGTACAATTAAATGGTAACGTTCTGCTTTGTTTTGGAAGTTCCAACTCTTTCATACCAAGTACTTACTCCAGTGGGAAATGGTTGATGAAGTCATGTAAGGAGGGGTCCTCTTGGACAAATTCACCTCAGATGCAGCAGCGTAATGAAGAGGTAATGAAACAAAGTGCGACATGGATTGATATAGCTGGTGTGGAGAATGAGGTGACAGTTGAGAGGGCTGAGAAACAGCCTGGATGAAGGACCCAGCAGGGGTGGTTATAATGGGTAAGTGTGAAATGGGCACTGCTTCCAGGTACGAGAAAAAGGACTCATCTGTCCTCTTCACCTGGGTCCTAGAGGGCTTGAGAGGAATTTGTGTGGCTACATGTTCTTCATGGCGGCCATTGAGACCTACTTGAGGTACATTTGCTGAGGCGTTTTGGACCACTGTATCTGTAGGCCCTCGGATTCTGCCATTCTGGGCAGGAATCACAGGAAGGACTACTGGAATATGAGGCTGCAGGATCAACCCCTTTGGCACAGGGGGTGTAAAGGTTACAGGAGGAGAGGAAGACTGAGGAGAATATGAGAGAGAGGAACGTCTCATAGGCCGATGAGGGATGAATGGGGAATGGGAAGCAGGGGCAGGTGGGGGGGATAAGGAGAACTGCTTGGTGCTCCGCGTAATAGTCCTGTGGCCTGGCCAGGTCGGAGAAGAGGAAGGGCCAGGAGATGGTGAGGAATCAGAGGCAGACTGTTGGTGGCAAGGCAGAGGGGGTTCTCTGGCCCCACAAGGGGAGCTGAAAGAGGCCTTGCTAAAGGGCTCAGGGAGAGAAGGAGATGCCGACGAGATCACTTTGGAATAAGGAGGTGGAGGAGGAACAGCGCCACTGGAAGAGGAGGCATTGTAGTTACTGTAGTCAGGAGGAGGAGACTGGCAGTGGAAAGGGGAAGAAGACACTTTTATCTGAAGGGTAGAGACTAAAAAGGACAGAAAAAGGAAAGAAAAGAATAAAATGGGTTTGCACTGAGGAAGGAAAGAAGGTAGCATGCTTAGGGAAAGAAGGGAATCAAATAATAAACCAAATTAAAGCCAACATTTAGAAAAAATACACCACAAAGTTAGTGCAGACATTGGATTTAAGGATGTCCAGATGAATCTAGAAAAGCTACTGATTCTTTTAGTTTGAAGTCAACACACAACACAGGCTTCTCTGGGGCTGTGAAACTCCATGTCCTAGGAGATCTGTCTGGCATTGTTTTTGTTGCCACTGGAAGGCGTTTTGAAGGCAGTTTTGATTTGACCTGATGTCCCGGCAGGTTTGTTAAAGTGTTTTTACCTCCTCTTCTCTGCAGTTTTCAAGTGTTTTATTGTCTTATATTGTAGATTTTGCATTTTAAATTTTGTTGTAAACCACTTTGAACATGCAAGAAAAGCAGAGTATAAATATAAATCCAGTGAACAGCTGTGCTTTCTAGAGAAATGCCTCTATACAGGCAATCGTATGCTGATAACGCTCCTTGCCTGACTACTGGTTCGAAAATTTCCTTTAGTGGCATGGCTGCCACTTCTGTGGGTCACTTCAATGTGCTTGCAGTAACTTATGAAAAGAGAACATCATATAGGAGGGGAGCACAATGAGACGAATCCCTGCCCAGTCAGCTACCAGGGAGAGGTGGTTCTTGTGCAGAGAGTCACCAGGTCATACCCCATGCGTAGGGCGGTCCCCCTACTGAACACATGATGGGGAAATGGAAAGTCTGACTCAATCTGGTGGTTCCTCCACTACACTGTAAAGCAGGGGTGGCCAACCTTCCACCATTAGGGCCTCTGTGTTCTTAAGAGTTGTGTAGAAGACAGAATCTTGGCAGCTGCAAGTGCTGATGTTGCTGCTAAAGCAGCTGCACCTGCTGAAATGCCCTCACTGCACCTGCTGAAATGCCCATCCATTAAAGGGCCAGGAGCATTCATGTTGAAAGGTTGGCCACCCCTGCTGTAAAGCCTAAGTAAGTGTACATGAAATAACAGCATTTTCCTACTGCTGCTACAGTTCACTACCCAGCCCAACTCCTCCCCAGAACCCAACCCTCACAGCTTATCCCCAGGCCCATTACCTTCCCTAGCTCCTTTCCCACCTGCTCCAATCCAGTCACCTCACTCCCATCATTCTTTCTTTTGAAAATATAGAATATGTTCCTAGGGAATGGGAAAAGGAAGGGGAAAGCACCAGAGTGACGGTCACTCTAGCTAGCTAGTGACCAGGAAGAGAGGAGCAGGGGTAGAGGGATGGTAAGGCAGCAGTGACTGGATGTGGGACATCACCTGCACCCATCCGCCATGCCGCAAGGGACATAAGAACATAAGAACATAAGAAGAGCCCTGCTGGATCAGGCCAAAAGCCCATCTAGTCCAGCTTCCTGTGTCACACAGTGGCCCCACCAGATGCCTCAGGGAGCACACAAGACAACAAGATACCTGTGTCCAGTCGCCACTCCCTTGCACCTGGCACAGAGAAAACCCACTTCTAAAACCAGGAGGTTGCTTATGGCTTGTAACCTGTGATGGTCTTTTCCTCCATGAATCTGTCCAAACCCCTTTTAAAGGCATCTAGGCCAGATGCCATCACCACATCCTGTGGCAAGGAGTTCCACAGATGAATTACACGCTGGGTAAAGAAATATTTTCTTTTGTCTGTTCTAACTCTCCCTCCACTCAATTTTAGTGCATGTCCCCTGGTTCTGGTGTTGTGCGAGAGGGAAGGCTGGTCCTGCAGTTTGTGAACCCGCTGGGGCAGGGACATCAGGATACAAGACGGCACAATAATAATAATAATAATAATACCGGAGAAATGTGGGAAGTTGCCACACATAACCAGCAGCAAGACCACAATGGTAACTTTAAAAATGGCAGTTAGATTAGTACAACTGAGGGAAACCTTTATGTTGCTCTTACTTGGAGAAATGGCTTGACAACAGCACAAGATTCAGGGTATCTTCACACTAACACTTAAATGTGCCTTGGAACCTTTTCCATATTATTTCAGCCCAATCCAACCTAAATCCCCATGCTGTGATGCAGTGGGGCAGATGAAACTTCTGCTGCATCCCATGGGGTTTTTTTGGCTGCTGGAGGTCTCCTCGGGGTAAGGAGATACTTGTCCCCTTGCTCTGGGGTAAGCACCAGCAGCCGCAACAGGTCGACTAGGACCTGTGCCAGCATTATCCTGGCACAAATTTGCATTGATCTGTGCAGGCAGATCAGGCTCGGGAAGGGGCTCAGGGTTCTGCGTGTCCCGTTGCACCTGCATGATCCTGGGCCCAATCCACCCACCTCACCCCATCTCCTCCCTGTTCCGACCCCCTTGCACTGGGCTTACCTACTCCGGTGAGCCTCTGCCAACCCGCAGAAAGTCTTCAGCTTTCCTGCCAGCGCACTGGCTCCCTGCACTGCCTCAAAGCGCTTTATGGCACTTTTGCGGCAGCCATCACCAGCGGAACACGCATCCCACTGGCACTTCCTTTCAATAGGATTGGGCCATTTGTGCTACATCCGTATGCAAATACAAGACAGAATGTGAAATGGAAATGGAATGTAACCAATGTAGATTTAAAATTCATGTCACGGGCTAATTTCAGCCAAGGTTGATTTAATTTTGGGGTGTGGAAATGCAAGTGAAATCCCACTGTAGTCTGAACTGAGTTTCAGGCGTCTGTTCCTTGGACTTCAGAAGCATATCTGCAATTACCCTCCTATGTTCCATTATGTATTTCCATTACTGTCTGACAGAGGTTTTCAAACCACAAAATAATTATAGCAATATTTAATAGGGCAACCTGTTTCCATAAAAACACAGGGAGCAGCCAAGGGTTAGAGGAGGCAAGCAGGGGAAAGGCTAAGCCTGCACTGCTTACAAAAGCAGGATACGTGCCTGTGGTAGAGGTTCTTCTTTCCAGAGATTCTTGGCGCTGCTGCTGCTGCTGCTCCATCGCTTGCCTAAAACAAGGGTTTAGAAAGAATCCAGTTTTAGTTCGAGGAAACGCTCCCTGGAATGAACTATGCCCCATTTCAAAACTGATACGAAATCTTCGTCAGAATTTAGTTTGAAAACCAATTTATATATCAAACGTGTGGCTGCTGGTCAAGAACGAATAACATCCCACTTCATTCACAGTAGCCTTCTCACAGCATTGTCCCTAGTTTAAAGAACATAACATAAGAACATTAGAAGAGCCTTGCTGGATCAGGCCAAAGGCACATCTAGTCCAGCTTCCTGTATTTCACAGTGGCCCCACCAGATGCCTCAGGGAGCACACAGCCAACAAGATAACATGTTTCCTGTTGTCACTCCATTGCACCTGGCATACAGAGAAAACCTACTTCTAAAACCAGGAGGTTGCTTATGGCTTGTAACCTGTGATGGTCTTTTCCTCCATGAATCTATCCAAACCCCTTTTAAAGGCATCTAGGCACTTAGATAACAGAACTGTGTTTGCTGGTTGTCCCCTGGAAGCTGCACAGTCAAGCTTTCACGAAAAAGCGGTGGGACCCATGTGCACCACAGAAGCAGAAAGTCTAGACTAGATCACCAGAGTTCCCACTCCTGTGGTGTACGATGTTTCGGCCCCTTTCTCATAAAAGCTGAACTGTAGGCACTGAGGGTGTGCGACCAGTAGGCATGTCAACATTAAGCAGAGCGGCTAGTGGATGAAGCCCCACTCTCCCCTTCATGTGTTCGCTGAATGTGGGGAGCATTTTGTGAAATGAGTGATTGTGCATTTGGTGGTGCATGTGACCCCTTCTCCAACAAAGAACACTGTATGCATAATTGTCAGGTGCTAGATGTGAGAAACTGACTTCACTGAACTCAGAAGTCAGACTCTAATACACATTTACAATGAAGCTAGTGGACACATTCAGATATCACATTCCCAATTTTCCAGACCATGGTTTAGGATCAGGAACAAACAACAAGCAAGCACTCTCTCCTCCCCCCTTTCTTGCACACCTTCAGTGCATACTTCCTGGCTTCCTCAAATCATAGTTGGCCAGTGACATCTGGACAGGATTGCAAGCCATGATCAAACTGTGTTTGAAGGGATTGTTCGAACCACAGTTTTTTCTGGTTCAGCTATCACAGCAAATTATAGTTTGAAGAAAAACTAGGAAGGTTTTAAATTAAGGCATGCAAGGGAGAAGAGAGAGTACTCGAGTTACAGTATTCTCAATCCTGCAAATCATGGATAGGAGGATTAGGAATATGACAATTATTAAAAACTATGGCCATATGCAGAACTCAAGCAACTGACCCAAATTCACTTCTATGTTGCTAAGCCTATGTTACACAAAGTGACCAACGTAATGCTCTGTTTCCTTTTCAAGCATAGTTTTCTTTTCAACTTTCCCAAAATTGCCTTAATTTGCCAAAATCACCTTAAATGAGCACTATATTTAATGAAAAAGTAGCTTATCAGGAACGAGCAGGTGATCATGTATCAGAATGGCTGCAGACACTATCCCCATTCCAGAGACGTGCAAGTACAGTGGAACGTTGCGCTCACACCCAAGACTGAAGATTCTCCTCTTGCTAAGCAGCTGATCAACAGCATAGCTATGAGAGAACTGATCACCTGAGTTTTTTTGGGGGGAGGGGAAACCAGGGGTGCTAAACTCATCTGCTGGTAATATTTGGATGATGCATGACCACTGCAAGCACCAGGGGCAGTGGACGATGATCTGCCAGACTAAGCCATCATATGGAAGGCAATATGTCTGCCTCCGACCCCCTTACCTTTCTCCTTTGCAGTCCCCTTAAACAAAGCAGGAGGTGCACCGAGGCAAGGGGTAGGACTGGCAAGCTGGCTGCCATCTTATTCGCTTCTTGCTTGTTTTGAAGTGAGCAGGAAGCAGATCAGGGCGGCTCCACCAGTGGCAGGCTGCAGGGAGGCAGCAGCAGACACAGGGAGAAAAGCACTCCAAGGCTTGTTGCTGCTCCCCACAGCTCGCTGCATGTCGCCTGACTCTTGGGACACCCCTGGCAAACATCCACCCACTACCAACACACTGGTAGCAGTATTTCCTCCAACAGAAATTTTCTTGTTGGTCCCAGTAGGTAAGATATAGGAGGAGAAAGTTATTTCTACCCGTGTCCCCCTAACTTGATTACTGATACATGGTGCAATCTAAAGAAATTTAGGCATTGTAAAATTCCACTGGTTCCAATACGGTAAGCACCACCGATTCCAGCAACATTCCAGCCCAACTTTTGCTACATGTCAGGATGTCATACTTGGAATGTCGCTTGCCTTTCTGTTCCATAAGCAGCAATGCATTAAAGCAGATTTGTGCATCACCACCACTAAGCAACACCTTTTAGGATCCACTGTCTGCTCACGAACTCATTCTTCGTGAAGGGATAGCAAAACCATTTATGGGTCATTAATATGGGTAGCAGAAATGGTTGCAGAATCCCACAGATACGATGGCTAACCCTAAAGAATTGTATTAAGCAATAAATATTATCCTAACCCCCCCTAACCCTATGCTCCAAACTTTCCCTCTATGCCCAAGAACTTTCCCCCCAAGACCCCAGCATAACAAAATACAATAGTTGTTTTCTAACAACCCTAGATGTCAACATCTTCTAGATGTACACAAGCTTCTTCTGAACTTCAAGACTAGTCAAACTACATACAGACTGCTTATGCTGGTCTCATGGGTTGTGAGAAAGTTTGTTACATATCAGGAGGACCTCACAGATGGGCCACTGTTAGCCTCACCAGTATACGGCTAGCAAAATATGATAGCTGGCTTTTTAAAAGGCTTATGTTTTGGGATCGCTTACCTGCATTTTCTCCACTTCAGGGCTAGCAAGATGATAGAGACGGGCAGCGCAATCCTGTGTAAGGATCCAGCTGGCGGCCCACAGATCCTGAGCCCCGGCAGCCGTTTTGCCGCCGGGTCAGAGGTCTACTCAGGGAAGGGGACGCTCGTCCCCTTCCCCGGGTGTAACTCCAGGCCAGCCCAATCAGCCTCCTCGGATTCCTGCCAGCTAAATAGCTGGCGGAAGTCGGAGGAAGCCATGTAATGGCCTAGCCGCCCGGTGGGGACAGGGATATGGCTGAGGCCATCCCTCGCCCCCTCCCGGGCCGGCTAGGCCAATAGCCCCCTCCCTCGCGCATCGAACCGCCCCCGCGCCTGCAGGATCCTTACTTGAATTCTCTGGTGGCCGATCGGGCATCCTGGTGACGGAGCAAGGGAGGCTGGCCTCTGCGCCGGCCCCCCTTGCTCCAAAGTAGATGTGAACGTGCTTTACGGCACTTTCGCAACTGCTTCCAGCGACGGAACGCTCGTTCCATCGCTGTCGCAATCCTCAGGATTGTGCTGTGAGTGTGCTTGGGTTGGTCTCGAGCATTGCAAATGTAAAGTTTATTACAAAAGCATGCAGTTTTGAGATATCCCCACCAGAGGGCCTCTTACACTCTAACCATCTTGAAGATTCATTGCTCACTGTTACAATCTGACCTCTCTTTGGTTAATTAAGCAGCATGAATGATAGTGCACTTGTCTGAGCGTACATATTAATATGCACAGTACACTACATTATCTTTAGAAACTAGTCATAACCCATATAAAACCTTCACGTCCAGTTCCAAGTAGTAAAGAAGGCTGAGTCAAAAATATGAAATGAAGATAGGATAGGAATATGTTTAAAACATATTTTCTAAATCCATTTTACATTCTGTTTAGTTTCTTTTGGATTGCAAGAGAATCTTTTGAACTTTATTGTAACAGAAATATCCAGTGGACCCTCTCATTAAATTAGGCTATTGCCAATGCATATTAAATACCTAAATTTGCATAATGAAGATTTCTAAAAACATTTAAGACTGATTTAGCAATAGGGTGGTGGGAGCTGTTCAAACCATAAAAGTGACATGGTCTCTGCCTAGGTTTTAGAATCTTAGGATAAAACGTAGGCAGGAGGGGAGAATGTATACATTTTACGTTGTAGTCAAATTTTAAAAAAATGGTTACATGACAGCTTATTCTTCATGCAATATTGAATTTGTAACAGAAAACGACATGCAAATGAGAGGCTGATAATGTGGGCAGGACTGGAAGAAAATCAAATACGTATTGAAATCACATGATATTCTTGTTGTACATTCCCTCCCTTCTCTGGAGTGAATTCCATGCCATCCATGCTGAGTTTTAACTGTAGCTAAGATATGGGAGGTGGAATCTGCCCTGAAGAATTGAGGGAGTGCATGATCCTCTGGCCATTGCCAGCCCCATAAGGAGTCTTCTTTGTGACATCAGGGAATCCTTCAAAATGTAGTCGCATTTCATTGCAGTCAATAATATTCCTAGTAGCAACTAGGTTTGAGGCCAGTGGGTGGCGCAGTGGGTTAAACCGCTGAACCATGAGCTGTCGATCGAAAGGAATGGAATTGAGGGAGTGCATGATCCTCTGGCCATTGCCAGCCCCATAAGGAGTCTTCTTTGTGACATCAGGGAATCCTTCAAAATGTAGTCGCATTTCATTGCAGTCAATAATATTCCTAGTAGCAACTAGGTTTGAGGCCAGTGGGTGGCGCAGTGGGTTAAACCGCTGAACCATGAGCTGTCGATCGAAAGGTCGGCAGTTCGAATTTGCGACGGGGTGAGCTCTCGTTGCTTGGCCCAGCTCCTGCCAACCTAGCAGTTCCAAAGCATGTTAATGCAAGTAGATAAATAGGTACCGCTTGCGGGAAGGTAAACAGCGCTCCGTGTTCCAGTCGCATGCTACGCACTGCGGCAAGGCGAGTCATGCCGGCCACATGACCACGGAGGCGTCTTCGGACAACGCTGGCTCTTCGGCTTTGAAATGGGGATGAGCACCACACCCTAGAGTCGGACACGACTGGACTTAATTGTCAGGGGTCACCTTTACCTTAGCACCTAGGTTATGCTCTATATGGATCTTATGAAAAATGACATTTTACCATACCTATAACATGGTAACTTAAGTGCTACACAAGATGATACTAAGAGAGCAAGGGAATAGTACCACATTTTGAAGGTTTCCCTCTTACTCTGAATTGCTCATTATATATATTCACAGAATAGTGACGATCACAGGACCAACCGAAACTTTGCAAATCTCTAACCAGAAATCGCTTGAAGTAGCACCTGTGTGAAACTTCTAGAGCAGATCGCCATATGAGTCATCGCAATTGCATGCATAGTTTCCACACCATCACTAGATGTTCCTTTTGAATGCTGGTGCTGCGGACCCTCTTTGTGGGGTGGGCCAAACCATGAGCTGAGCCCCCTCCAAGCTGAAGGTCTCTCACATGACGTTTAACATATAGATGAAACTTCAAAGAGAGCCCAAAGCCAGGGAAAGTTCATGAATGGCGAAGGAGATGTACTATTGACCGATTTCACCCCACCACATAGTCTTTTCTGGTGGCTGTTGCTGGTGTTTTTTTGCATCTTTTTTTTAGATTGTGAGCCCTTTTGGGACAGGGAGCCATTTAATCATTTGATTGTGTCTGTAAACCGCTTTGTGAACTGTTTGTTGAAAAGCAGTATATAAATACTGTTATTATTACTTAATAATAATAATATAATAATAACCCCTTCATGGGTCATTGCCTTGTCGTGGCGAAGGGGCTTGCGTAACTCAATGAAGCCATGAGCTATGCCATGCAGGGACACCCAAGACGGACAGGTCGTAGCAGAGAGTTCTGAAGGAAATGGCAACCCACTCCAGTAACCTTTCCAAGAAAATCCCATGAACAGTACCAAAAGGCTAAAAGATATGACGCCGGAAGATGAGCCCCTCAGGTCGGAAGGTGTCCAATATGCTACTGAGGAAGAGCGGAGAACTATTCCAAGTAGACCCAGAAAGGATGAAGCGGTTGGGTCAAAGCCAATAGGACGTTCAGCTGTGGATGTGTCTGAGGTTGAAAGGAAAATCCAATGCTGCAAGGAGCAATACTGCTTAGGAACATGGAATGTGAGGTCTATGAATCAAGGCAAGCTGGATGTGGTCAAAAATGAGATGATAAGATTGAACATTGACATCTTGGGAATCAGCGAACTAAAATGGACCGGCATGGGCGAATTTAAGTCAGGTGACCATCATATCTACTACTGTGGGCATGAATCCCTTAGAAGAAATGGAGTAGCCCTCATAGACAATAAAAGAGTGGGAAAGGCAGTACTGGGGTGCAACCTCAAAAACGACAGAATGATTTCAGTTCGAATCCAAGGCAAACCATTCAACATTACAGTAATCCAAGTGTATGCCCCAACCACTGATGCTGAAGAAGATGAAGTTGACCGGTTCTATGAAGACCTACAACACCTTCTAGAACTAGCACCCAAGAAAGATGTCCTTTACATCATAGGAGACTGGGATGCTAAAGTAGGAAATCAAGAAATAAACGAAACAGGCAAGTTTGGCCTTGGAGCGCAAAATGAAGCAGGGCAAAGGCTAACGGAGTTCTGTCAAGAGAACACGCTGGTCATAGCAAACACTCTTTTCCAACAACACAAGAGGCGACTCTACACATGGACATCACCAGATGGTCAATACCGAAACCAGATAGATTATGTGCTTTGCAGCCAAAGATGGAGAAGCTCTAAACAATCAGTAAAAACAAGACCTGGAGCTGACTGTGGCTCAGATCATGAGCTTCTTATTGCAAAATTCAGGCTTAAATTGAAGAATGTAGGGAACACCACTAGACCAGTCAGATATGACCTAAACCATATCCCTTATGAGTATACAGTGGAGGTGAAGAATAGATTTAGGGCATTAGACCTGGTAGACAGAGTGCCTGAAGAACTATGGACGGAAGTTCGTAACATTGTACAGGAGGCAGCAACTAAAACCATCCCAAAGAAAAAGAAATGCAAGAAAGCAAAGTGGCTGTCAGATGAGGCTTTACAAATAGCTGTGGAAAGAAGGAATGCGAAAAGCAAGGGTGAAAGGGAAAGATATAAACAACTGAATGCAGATTTCCAGAGAATAGCAAGGAGAGATAAGAAGGCCTTCTTAAATGAACAATGCAAGGAAATCGAGGAAAACAACAGAATGGGGAGGACTAGAGATCTCTTCAAGGAAATAGGAGATATCAAGGGAACGTTTTGTGCAAAGATGGGCATGATAAAGGACAAAAAAGGCAGAGACCTAACAGAAGCAGAAGAGATTAAGAAGAGATGGCAAGAATACACAGAAGAACTATACAAGAAAGATCTGAATGTTCCTGATGACCACGCTGGTGTGGCCACTGACCCAGGGACAGCTTCATTGTGGAAGCCCAAGCTTGCTGGGGGCAAATAAGTGCCTCTCTAAGCTACCCTGCCTTGCTTTTATATATATCTTCAGTTGGTCAACTGATTGAATATGGACCTATCCCCCTTTTAGTGTGCACTGTTTTCTGTCTGTACTGGGTAGGGAGGTTGGTGCTGGGGACCTATGGAGCAACATGCAGTAGCCTTGCTCCAGGCTTGGACCAGGCAGCCTGTGTTTTCTTTGGCTTAGTTACACTTGGTTAAGTCTTAACAGTTTGTCTCTTGACAAGGAGCAACGTACCATGACAAAATAATTTATCTCATAAAGTACGGGGAGGAAATGTTGCTCTGAGCTGACATGCAAATGACTGGAGGAAAGAAAAGAAAAGGGAAAACACATTGAGTGTGGAGCAGTTGTTACATGCTATACAATGCATGCATAGTCCAACTCGCACACTTGCTACAGTCCCAAGGTGTATGAGCCAAGAGGACATGGATCTATTTTCAAGTCTCTAAAAGTGCACATGTTGCCACTGCCTTGTTCTAGGACTACCTGGCTAACATAGTACGGTTGCTTATGCACATCCAAACTCAAAGATGAGATAAGAGAGCTTCCAGACATATCATAGGATCCCCCCCAATCCTTCACTAAACTACAAAATATAACTTTGTCAGCTCCAGCAACAGAGAAAAGGCGTAAATAAAGTGTCCTAAGTGGCATGGAAGTCATACAGAATATCTATACATCCAAATGCCATGGATTTATTCTGATTAACAGACATTTTAATTGGAATCTGAGTAAGTCACCAATAAGAGGAATGGCATACCATTAGAAAGTAGAATCGTACACACACACACACACACACACACACACACACCAACAAAACATTATGCAGACAGCTTTGTTGCTTCACCCCAGCATCTTTCCTTGTCCGATCATCAAACAAAACTGATTTTGCCTGTTCAAGCCACTATCCCCCAAAATCAAAGACTTTCAAAACAGGTTAAAGGCACAGGCACCAATTTAAAAGGTTATATCCGAACAGTGTGCATACAGTGTGACTTCTGAGACATCATTCCACAGAAGCACCCTAAAGTGAGAGGAGGGTGTTTTTTTTAAAGTGTCTTGTACAGTACTTCAGAATGGAACTGATGGAACCCGACTACTGCAGTCACAACTGATAATTTTTTTGGATTGACATGGGAAACTGCATAGGCTGCCAAAACTCTGGCTGATTTGAATGAACCAGGCAAACATAAGTTCCCATGAAAACAATAGGCATGATTACCATTGACTTCATTAGGGTAAGATTTCCACCTGCTGTGTCAAGTCTGTTAAGGTCTTCAGTTGTTGAATCATAATGGGCCTGCAGAGTTTCATACTTTCCAAAGGAATTTCCTGATGCAGACTTAATTTAAGTAATCAGGAAAAAAAAGGATAGAAATCAAAACACCACCACCACAACTTGAATCTGAAACGTTGCTGCAGATTTTTCTTCCTTACCTTCTTTGAACCTCCATTTCATCTGGAGAAGGTCCATTTTGAACCTGACGTTGGGTTGTTGGACCTAAAAGGTATTAAAATAGCAGTAATAAATACAAAGGCGTAACAACCTTCTTGTGTTATCTGAAAAAAAAGAAAATTATTCAAGACCAAGTACATTGGAGAAGCAAAGAAACAACAGGTCACAATGGAGTAAACTTCAGTGCTGTTGGAACCTTATTTTAGCTATCTCTCTGTCCATGACTAAATAAGCCAATACAGGAAGCACAGAACCTGCCACAGCCAGTGGCGTCGCTCCGGTAGGGGCGGGGCCGTAAGTATCGCTCCGTCGTAGTCCCTTTACCGAGCGAGCTGGAGGCGGCCCCGCCCCCTCACTGTCGGAGCCATTCCCATGCGGAGAAAGCAGCAGGCAAGAGACCCTGCCTGCTGCTTTCTCCGCAGGGGAAAGGCTCCGACAGTGAGGGGGCGGGGCCGCCTCCAGCTCGCTCGGTAAAGGGACTACGACGGAGTGATACTTACGGCCCCGCCCCTACCGGAGCGACGCCACTGGCCACAGCCATTAAAACCCATCAGTCAGCACAAAGAGAACAGTTAAAGGCACATGTTAGAACAACCTTGCTGAAGCTAAGCAGGTCTAGGAGTGGTCAGTGCCTGGATGGGAATCCTAAGTATGGTATACCAGGGGTTACCAACCCCTTCCCAGCCGAGTACCACCTCTGGCGCCACTCTCCTTCTGAGTACCACCGGAGGTGACTGGCGATGACATCATCACCAGTTACTTCCGGGTTTTCAGAGGCCAGAAAATGCAGGGAGGAGGATTTGGGCAGGTGGGAGGGCCCTACTCAGCGTTCCCGAGAGGCTCGGCCAAAGGCAGGAGCTTCTTGGGAGCAAAAACGCACCACCAAAAGTGCCGCGTTGGAGTGGGGTTCCAATGGCCCAGCAGTCCGAGTACCACCAGCAGTCGACCGAAGTACCACTGGTGGAACTAGTACCACAGGTTGGGAACCCCTGTGGTATACCACTTTGGAATTCCATGCTGAATGAAAGGCATAACTATACACATAATTAATTATAACGAGTGGGAGCTTGCGCTCAAGGAGACCTAAGCCAGGGTGGCAGGGAGTTATGAGGAAATCATGAGCAGCAAGCCCATGTTTTCCTCAGAAAGCAAATGCAGGGCTGGGGAGGCACCTGGCAGTTCAGATCATCAAGAGCTTAGCAGGATTGCGAGACTCTGCCCCAAATGTCCAGGGCAAGAAATCATGCAATTTTCCTAGGCTTCATAACAGACAAGGTTTCTCTCATTATGGCACCAAAATGGATACAAGAAAAGTATTGCAATGCTGCCTGTGCCATTTCAGAACTGGCCTTAGCTACAAGTCACTTGTAGACATTGGCTAATCATCATCTAATTAAAAGTTCTCAGTCCTTTACATTGACCGCTGCAGAGTGCTGCTGTGCTCCAAGTACGTGAAGTTCAGTTTTGTATTTATGCTCTGCCAAACTTCATACACACCATCCAAGCACAGGAATTATTTTTAGCAGCTGCCAGATTTCATGTACACATGACCTGACTGAGGCAGATCAGTCACCTGCTTCATGGTCTGGCTGCACATTACGCATAAATGCATGCAACTATGCTCCAATATTGTCCTTTAAAAATGAAAGAGCTGTGCTGGGAAGGGAAATTTTTGAGTGGAGAAGTAGTGGGGGCGGGACGGAGCACAACCCTTTCCCCACTCTAAATAACCTTCCCCAAACACACACTGTTGGATCCCATGGGGTAGGTGACTTGCAGTGGAGTAACAGTGGGCAGAGTGAGGCACTCTTTCACCTTCCTGCCGCGTCTCTGTTCAAAATCCCCCCTCCCAAGGGTCTTTTCAAGGGTTAAACCAGCATCAGAACTCAGTTACACTCAGGTGCATGTGAGACATGTAGTTAGTCCTTCAGTGAGACTCCTGCTCTCCTTTAACTAGAGAGGCTCACCTGCGTATAACATCTAGGCACAATTTCATGTGCTTTTAAAACATGAGCAATAAGTGCTATTGGTAATCACACCCTCCCTCTAAGGATTTCTTCTCGAGTTACAGTGTGACCTATCTAACATGACAGAGTTTGGGAACTGGTCCAGCAGGAGAGTCGAAAACAATGATGGGGGTGGGGTGGAGGCAGGGTGTGTGTGGATGCTTCTGCTAGGATGCCCTTTTTGTAGATTGGTCTTTAACAATTCACTCAGGAATGATATGGCTAATGCCTGAAGTCTCCTCTACTTGTTGCTTTGTAATAAAATAGCATTTAGCACAATGATCCTGTGACTCAGCCTTATGCATATTTTGGGAACACTGAGATACCGGAAATATACTATATTAAGTTTTGTGTCTTCTTGCAGCTGATGAGAATTAGCCACAACATTTCCTGGCTCAAAGAACTGGGGCTGTGTTCATTTCCGCGCCTGCTACTGCTTCTTCTCCTCTGACTCTGGAAGATGCTGATAGACGTGCAATTAGCAAGCTACGTTGCCACTGGGCAAAGACAAACCAATGATAGCATAACTAGCAGCAAGACTATTTAGCAGCTTCCAAGGTCATTTGTAAACCAAGCTTTCTGGTGCTCAAAGATTCCTGATATACTTTACTACAGCTGTTCTTCGAGAAGTTAATTATTTTTCTAATTAAATTGACTCATCTGTTGAAAGTCGTTCTATTTTCTCACTCTCTCAGATCTTCCTATCACCCCCTCTCCATGAGCAAGAGGAACACTGTGTGTAGATGCACTGGGTACCAGCACAGGCCTAGCAAGAGGGTCAGAGAGGAAGCTCCTACTTCCAGGGGTGATCTCCAAGGCATTTAGGAAATGATCATGTTTTAATTATACTTTTTGAAATTGGTATTTGTTTCGCTGCTTCTCACAAAGAGAACATTATACAGTAGTCAAAATGTGTTTCCCCCAGTGACCCACCACCTGCCTCAGGGAAGCACACAAGCTGGAAAACGGACATACCCCTCTCAAGCCATTGTTCCCCTTCAGTTGCAATTCAGTAGCATGCTTCCACTGAACAGGGAGGTAGCATATAGCTCCGTGATGGCGAACCTATGACAGGCGTGTCACAGGTGACAAGCGAGCTCATTTTGGGTGACACGCCGGCGTTTCCCCCAGGGCCCCGACACACCTTATATTTTCGCAAAAGTTTTACAGGCTTGTCTTAAACATTTAGGGCAAGGATTTTGGCAGACCTCTTTCAAAATTATTCTCTAGTAAAATTCAGCAACAAAAAAGTCACTAATTGATGTTAAATAAAATGCAATGTGTTCTATAGTTGTTTTCAGTTCAGCTCAATTCAAAATTACTATTAAAAGTAGCAATAGTCAAAGTACTATTAAAAGTTCGGGGGGGGGGGAAACGATGACACACCAGCAGAGTCAAGTTTTCAACATCTTTGACACACCAAGCCCAAATGGTTCGCTATCACTGATATAGCTAGTAAAAGAGTAGTTTGTTAGACCAGAGGTTCTCAACCTGTGGTACGGGTACCCCCAGGGGTACGCGGACCTCTTGCTGGGGGTATGCCAAGCCCTGCCCCTTATCTACCCTATCAGCAGGTAATTAAGTGTTAATTAACATGGCTTTTAGTTTTTTTTATTTTCGGAGCACTTCTGTCTATCTGATTTTGGTTTTGGGCTTATTTTTGTACTTTGGAAAATGTACTTTGGTGGGGTGGGGGAGGGAGGAGCTGATTTTGGGAAGTGTGACTTGGGGAGAAAAAAAGAGATCCTTGCATGTCTCTGTCTCTCGCACTCACACTCAGAGAGAGGGAGAGAGAGAGTTAAATAAGACATTTTTCACATTTAAAATTGTTTTAGTACTTTTTTATTTAACGATTAATTATCTAATTGTAGCATGGATATTCTCATAATCAGACATATTGCAAAAAAGAGGTAGAGATTTTTATGGGTTTAAAAGATCATGTAAAAATTTTTTTTATAATATCAAACAAGTAAGAGGAATTCCTCTTACTTGTTTGATATTATAAAAAAAAATTACATGATCTTTTAAACCCATAAAAATCTCTACCTCTTTTTGGCAATTATCTAATTAATTGATTAATCCAATTAATTAGCAGTTAATTAGCAGGGGGTACTTCAGAAAATTGGACCGTGATAGGGGGTACCTGGGCCTCCAAAGATTGAGAACCCCTGTGTTAGACCTTTATGAATTTGGCCAGCCCCCATTTAAAGTCATCCAAGCTAGTGGCCAGATTTTATGGCAACCAATTCCACAGACTCATTATGTGGTGTTTGAAGAAGTACCTCCTTTTGTCCACCCCAAATGTTCTATCAGTCAGTTTCATTGGATGATCCATCGTTCCAGAGTTGTGAGACATGGAGGAAAGCTTCTCTCTGTTTTCTTCACGTCAATTATGCATGGGATGGAGAGAGTGGATAGAGAGACGTTCTTTTCCCTCTCACACAACACTAGAAATAGGGGACATCCACTAAAATTGAGTGGAGGCAAAACTAGAAAAGACAAAAGAAAATATTTCTTTACCCAGCATGTAATTAGTCTGTGGAACTCCTTGCCACAGGATGTGGTGATGGCACCTGGCCTAGATGCCTTTAAAAGGGGTTTGGACAGATTCATGGAGGAAAAGACCATCACAGGTTACAAGCCATAAGCAACCTCCTGGTTTTAGAAGTAGGTTCTCTCTGTGCCAGGTGCAAGGGTGTGGCAGCAGGAAACAGGTTATCTTGTTGGCTGTGTGCTCCCTGAGGCATCTGGTGGAGCAACTGTGAGATACAGGAAGTTGGACTAGATGGGCCTTTGGCCTGATCTGGTTCTTATGTTCATGTGAGGAATCATGTCTACCCTTAATCACCTTTTATCCAAGCTAAAAACCTCAAATGCAGTAGCCTTTCTTGGTAAGGAAGGTGCTCCAGCCCTCCGATCATTCTGATCGACTTCTTTTGCACCTTTTCCAGCTCTACAATATCCTCCTTGAAGCGTGGTGGCCAGAATCATACACAGTATAGGGGCATTATAATATTAGCAATCTTATTCTCAATCCCATGTCTTAATGACCCCTAGCATAGAATTTGCTTTTTACAGTTGTCACTCAGTGGGTCAGTTTAACTGAACTATCCACCAAAGCCCCCAGATCTCTTTCCTGGTTCATCTTTGACAGTTCAGACCCACCAGCATATACGTAAAGTTTGGCCCCGTATGCATACACTTGTTGACACTGAACTGCATTTGCCATTTGGATGTCCATTCACTCGGTTAGGAGATACCTTTTTGGAGCACTTACAGCGCAATCTGACTTAACTTTTGTGCCAGTTTAACCAGCAGTGCAGCGAGAACGGGAGGCCCCAAAACGGAAAAGGGATTCAAATCCCCTCCAAAAGAGGAATTCAAAGGGGATTTGAATCCCTTTTCCGTTCTGGGGTCTCTCATTCTCGCTGTGCCGCTGGTTAAACCGGCACAAAAGTTAAGTCGGATTGCGCTGTTAATCTACTTTTGTTTTTATCACCCTGAATAGTTCGATGTCATCTGCAATCTTGGCCACCTTGGTGTTTACCAATAACTCCATTTATGAACAAGTTTAAAAGCACCTGCCCCAATACAAAATCCCCCCCCCCCGATGCAGCTGCGCCACTGGAGTATGCGCTGCATTCTGCGGCGGGGGAAACAATCCCAAAGACCTCCTCCAAGTAAGAAGACATTTATTCCCTTGCCCGGGGGTAGGACATTGCTGCCTGAATGGGTTTACTCAGACCTTAGCCAGTGATTTTGCTTGCGTAAGGCCATGTGGACCTAGGAAGGGGGATAGAGGCCGGGAAGGGGGATAAAATAATGGTGGCACTGCTGCCACCAATACTGCCCCCTTCCTGGCCTTGATTCGCCCCTCTGCCCTGTTCCTCCACCTCCTTGCCCTGTTCTGCCAACCCCCTGCGCTGACTTACTGGCGCTGGGGCTCCTCGACGGTTTGCTGGAGTACGGCCACAGCTGCTTGCCACTTGTGGCAGCAGCTTGGGCATGGTGAATGGCGGGTCACCTTTTGCAACAGCCATAAAGCACACTGTGCCACCAGAATGCTTATTTATTTACCAGTACTGCTTATTTATTTTTCCCCTTTATCAGTAAACAAACAAAAAATACATAGTACTGATAAAATACATAATTTTGTCAAGAAATATTAATAGACAGTAAGCAATCTATATTATAGGCTATAAACAATAAATACACTATGTATATATATATCTAGAAAAAGCTTCCAAATATCGAAAAATATGTCCATATGTAGTTGTTGTCTACTCTTCATTCATTCATTCATTCATTTAAATGTTGATAAGGTTAAAGGGTCTTCAATCCACTGAGTAATAGTAGGAGGGCACTTATCCTTCCTATGTAATAATATAAGTCTTTTAGCTACAGTCTTTTAGTACTGCTAAGTTTAGGCAAAATTCTTTGGTGAGGGAATTGGTCAAAAGCCTTTTGAAAGTCCACATATACAATAATGGATAATAACTCTGTCTACCTGCCTGATACCGACTCTTTCCAAAGAGTTCTGGAAAGTGAGTGAGGAAGGATTTACTTTTGCAGAAACCATTCAGCCTTCTGAGCACATATCACTTGCTGGATCAGGAACCAGCGATATGCAAGAGGCACATGCAGTCATATTCAGATGCACAAATGAACAGATAATTAAATACAATGCACTACTGCAGACCACATCCAAATCCAACATGTAATGATGCACAAATGGATATCCTAGACTGTGCTCAGCTTCCTGATCCTGCTCTTTTTCTTCCACCTCCCTTTTTTCCCCTCCACTTTTTCAAAGTAACTACAAATAGTAGAATGAGATAGTGACAATTTTACAGCCTAATCATATGTGCGTTTACTTGGAAGAAAGCCCCACTGAATTTGACAGGATGCAGTAAGAGTGTCTAGGATTGCAGCCTTTCAATATTCATTTATTACGTTTAAAAGACAAGTGGAAGTAGATGCATTCTCAAACCGCAAGGACTCAAAGTGATGTACAAAGTGTAAAAACAGCAACCTAGTCCAATAAAAACAAGAGTGTGCTTCTCCTGTGCACTATGAGAGTTAAAAGAGGGCTTTAGAAAACAGAATTCCAAAGTTGGAAGCAAGACCAGACCAGCCACAAGGCTGATTGAACCCTTTGCCTCAGACAGTAGGCTGGGGCAGGTAGGAAGCTGGCAGCAAGCTGGTAAGAAGCGCCCTATACCCCCTACCTCCTTCTTGGCCTAACCACCTGCCTGACTGGTGGCCACCTCCTCTTCTCATGCACCAGATAATGGAGCACACATGCTTCTCCTCTTCCAACTTCCAGCTCCACCACTGTTTCTTGTAGAGTGGCTGGTGGAGAGAGATTCCACTCCCAGCATTCTCCTCACCAAAAAGCGGTGGCAGAGCTGGAGCTTGGAGGATGTAATCCTTCCCCAGAATAGGAGGGCCACTGGGCAGGTGGTAGGAAGTGACCTCACATACCAACCCAATACACGCCACTGATGATGCATGCTGGGAGGGAGGGTTACATGCATGCAATAATGCACACACACTGGTTGTGTAGGAGGATGGGAGGCAGAATTCAGGGGATATGGCAGAATGTGGGGGTGGGTTCAAGTGGCAGCTCACCTTGGGGAGAATCAGGCCCTACGTTTCTAGGGACAGTAAAATCAACACCAAATACATGCTATGCTTTGTGGAGAAATTACTATTGTATATAGAGAGCTACATCTGTGCATGATAATGTCCAACTTTGACCTGGGTTCAAATCTCCACTCAGTCATGAAGTTCACTGGGAGATTCTGGGCCAGACAGCAACTCTTAGCCTAGGTTATTGTAAAATATAATATAATATAAAATATTATATTATTCTAAAATATACTACAAAAATATCTAAAATATTTTATAATAAAATATCTCAGGAATCATTTGTTTGCACATGGTACGAGGCAATTCTCTCTAAGCCAGACATAAGTAATTTAGCAGCTGATCAATTATGCCCTGATGAAATACAGGCTAATAAGCTTACCACCTGTTGCTGGAAAACCGCCAAAGAACATTAAGATGCTCAGCACCCCACCCCCAACATAAGGGCTGCTGAAACGTCATTACATCCGTCAAAACACTCTGGTCTTCATAGGTCACTGACGATATTGTAAGACCCTCCTTCTACTCATGCTCGAAGACAACAAAAACAGTGGCCAAAGTGTTTATGGGACCTATGATAGAGCCCAGTTACATTTTTCCCTACACATGATCTGTTTAACCTTTGAGACACAGAATTCTCTGTCACATTCTGGTTCAAAATACAGTATGTGACCTGTACTCACGTTGCAACTAACAGGAAGGTTGCAAAATGTAGAATAGAAAAAAGCCTTCACGCTACCCTTGCACCCTAACACTCCAGCATTAGTTGCCGTCCATAACCCAAACCACAGTTTTCAAGAAGCAAAGAGAAGGGTAAATTGACCTAGGTGTGCCTTGCCAAGATGCCTGCAGAGCAGATAGCTCCAGATGATTGTGTAGGTGAGCTAAACCACCCATTTTTCAAAGGAAAGCAAGACAGAAAAACATCAAGGTACTAGTGGCTAATATGTGCTCTAGTCTGTGTAAATACCAGGACTGTTCCAGGCCATGTGATAATACTGTTCCCGGACAGTACCACTTAGACTTCAAGTGGGGGGCTATGACTGAATGCTCCCCTGTATACAACATTTCATGCACATAGAAAAACTTCATGGGTTGTGTAGTGCCCCAGAATGCCTTATGGTGTCACAGCCGGTGCCAGCCCGCAACCCACCCAAAAACAGGTCACAACTCGCTTGTGGGTTGCAACCCAGAGTTTGAGAACTGCTGCACTAAGACAATTCCTTATGAATTATAAAGCTTAACCCTAAGGGTTAAGATCTATACAGCCCTGGACACGCTTTCATCGTTTTAAGTGAGGCCATGTGAGGTACAGAGTAGCCTCGGCAGCTCTGTACCTGATATGAACAAGACCAAGGAGAATATCAAATGATCCGAGAACCCACTTCTGAACAGAAGGGTGTAATCCTATCCTGTGAGGCTTGCACCTGCCTCTGAGGAATACCTGTGAGACACTCCTGCACTCACATTGCAGTCTGCCATGCTAATTACAGTGAATTTGACAGCACCAAAGAACTGCCTTGTAATCCAGCACCTCTCCATTTGCATGGTAATTCATATTTTTATTCACTAACTGTATGGAAACCAGAGCAACATTATAGATTGCATCTAGGTCAGGAGCAAATATCTGTCATCATAGCTGGCATCAGAGTTCCTCAGAGTTCCCCATGTGTAAAACAGGAGCATTTGTTGGTTGCCTTTCACCAGGTCATTGCCCAGCTCTGCTGGTCATTTTTAAAGTTTTGTGCTAGGATCCCTGATAGGTAGTAACTCTGATGCAGGTTTGCAGAATCCTAGTATGGTTCATGGAATTCAATAACTTTCTGGCTCTGTCCCCCAAGCTACTGTTTTGCATCTGGCTCTAGCTGGTGCACCTCTGCATTCTAGTCAACAACAGCAAAATAGATCCTGCAAGCCTGAAGTCTGTCCAGCTCTGATCTAGACAAACTCCAAGCACTGAGATAGAATACTGAATCCTTAACAGATGCTTCTATGGCAGCGGTTCTCAACCTGTGGTACGCATACCCCAGCGGTTCTCAACCTGTGGTATACGTACCCCTGCCGTGTTCAGCTGATGATAATGGGCAGCGGAAAAATGGGGGGGAAAGTGTGTTTTTTCCGGCCTGCGGCGCGGCTGAGTGGGTCCTCCGGCTCGTGCTGTGAGCCGGAGGGAAAGGCTACAGCCCTGCCGAATTGGCAGGGTTGTAGCTTTTCCCTCCGACTTGCGGCGCGAGCTGGAGGACCCGCTTGGCCATGCAGCATGCCGGAAAAATGGGTAAATTGTCTCCCGTAGCTCTCCTTACCTTTCCTCACAGCCGTCACCAAGTTGGATCTCCCGAAATCTCATGAGATCCAAGATCGTGGTTCCCAAATCTCATGCCGTGATCTTAGATCTCGCAAGATTTCTGAGTGACCACAAGCCAGAGGACCCGCTCGGCCGCGCTGCAGGCCGTCAAAAAACATTTTGGGGTGCACTTTGGGGGCACACGGGAGTACATGGGACTTGAGGGGATCCAGGGGTACACCAACCTTTGGGGGCCTGCCTAGGGGATACACGGACCCCCAAAGGTTGAGAAACCCTGCTTTATATCATCAACATTATAGTGGGCCAGAACCAGAAGGGTGGAGGTTGCAGATCAAGAATACGCAAAAGGAGAGACTCTTACAGGATAAGAATAAATCAGTCTACAAATGAGTGAGTTTAATCATACATTATGTAAAGTAACATACTAGAGACTTGCCAGGTTCTCTAACTTTGAGAACATTGTTTTTAACTCCAAGTATAGCTGATAACTATATCAGCCACTTTGGGTACCTTTCGGGGAGAAAAGCGGGGCACAAATTGAATAAATAACGTCTGTGTAGCCTAATGGGTCCTAAATGCTGTCGCATTAAGGACTTCAAAATCCTAACTACAGAACAAGGCAAAGATTTGTTTTGTTGCAGTTTCAGGTCTGCTCTTGCATAGTGGCTATTATAGAAGAAAAGTCGGCCCACAAAGAACAAGAATCCAGAATAAGTTCCCTCTTTTCTATTTGGATCACAACATTTTGTTACCTAACAGCCACCATACAAAAAGACACTTCTCAATTCAATTCATTTTTCTTTTGTGTCTACAAGCGTACACAGCTAAATTCACCGGGCCGGGGGGGGGGGGGAAGAACTGTGCATACATCAGGGGATTTCTTCCAAGTTTCCCCCACATTCACTTGTAACGCGGAAGAGAAAAGGTGCTTTTCAGTTTTTAAATTTAAACTGAAAAAGTTTCTTGCTTCTTTAGCATTTGGTTAGAAACTTTAAAGAATCCCCCAGCTCTTTGCTATTGTCATGAGGGTTTTGAGGACCACAAGCAGTTCCCCAACCACAGTTCCCACAGCCACTAGTCTAGCCCACCCCCAGCCTTCCATCCTGAATTTCAGTGGTGTAGTATAATAGAAATCTAATTCCACTCCCATCAGTACTTCATCTGCAACCATGATGATCACCTTGCTCATTCAATAGTAGGAGGAAATTCGCCTGCACGAAACCTACCTAAAATAGATTGATAGGAGACATCCTTCTTCACTGTACCAGTCCAAAACAGTCGTTTCATGTATGATTAAAATTCTGTATTTCGCTTATTACACATGTTTTTAAAACCTGGATAAAGGCCAAACTATTCCCCAGCAGGTTCTTTTTAGATGCAAAGCCCATTGAAGGAAGCTGCAATTTTCAGTTGGAGGAACAACAGAGCGTCGTTCAACAACTTGACCCTTTCTTCACCAGGCATTTTTTTCACTCAAAATGACCCCAAGCAGTTTTTCACAAGGCTTCCAGATGTGTATTTACACTAGAAAATACACATCTGGAACTAGAAGGGGGGGGAAAGTGGCATGGGAAATATTTTGAGTGGGAAAATGCTGGATGTAGAAAGGGTTGAATGCATACACATTACTGTTCCTCCACTCAACATTTCAGGCTTCTGAGAGTACTTTTCATTAAATTAAACAAAACAAGACCTGCTGAGGCTTTGTTAGCTGCATTTTCACATAACATCTCCTTTGCTCCTCAGCTCTGCATTTCAGAATGTGTGTGTGTGTGTGTGTGTGTGTGTGTGTGTGTGTGTGTGTGTGTGTGTGTGTATCTTACTCATATTTTTCAAATGTATCTTAAGTACTCAAGTACAGTTTATAGCTAGCCAATAAACCAGCAGGTACAAAGCAAGTATAAGAAGACATTCATAGTTTATGCAGCTGTACAGTTAACAATTTAATCCAGCTACTGAAACATCTCTTTTTGTCAGGTTCCCCTACACCTGCTAGATCACTTCTGCTCCCATTTCCTCATATTATTTCATATAAACATCTCTACAGTTTGATCATCATCACATGGAAAACAAGAGACAGAAAGCCAGCAATACTGTTGCAACGCTAAAAAAACCCCATCTCCCACAGGGATACTAGAGGAAGCTTTCATTTCAAAACCTGCTACTGTGCAAATATACAGAATGGAGGAGGGGGAGAGATTAACAACGCCCCCCCACCCTTTGCCTCACAGAGACAGTTTGACTTTGAAAGACACTCAAGTCACAGAAAAGAGAAGCGAAAGCTTTCTTCACCTACAAGACATTCTGCACAGGAGGACGCAGTCACACTGGCAGAGGCAGAAACAATGGCAAATCCATTCCCTGTTAACCATAGTATGGCGGCAGCTTTGTTAGGACAAACTCCGGTGCAACTCTTTCATGGCCAGAACAGACCGAGCATCCCTTGGTGGGCCGGATTACACCAGGTGTAATCCATACCTCTCCACAGCCGTGGACTGGGCCTCTCCCGTTAATTATTTAATCCCAGGCTGCCTTCCCAGCCTATCAGGATATTTGCAGGCTACGTTCCATCATACAACACATGGTCTGGGCAGCACGAATAATAAAACATGGCTGAAGTGGCACTGAGGGAAACAATGAACAGTCCCAGAAGTATAGGGTGGCTCTCCTTTTCTCATATGGGTACGCTCTTAAATGTCTATAAATACTGCATAATATTTCAACACAGTTATCTTCAAACTGTGTTCTGGGGAAAAAAAACCCTCTGGGATTCCTTAGACCAGCAACTTTTTCACACCTGGGTCCCACCTTTTAATCTAATCTAATCTACGTGGGATCCATTTATTTATTTTTTATTTTCACTCATGTCGCTTTCTCCCCTCGTCTCTCTCAAAGAATATCTACACTGTAAACTTGACTGATTTAACAATAACTACTTGTCCTAGAAAACACTAGTTCTCTGCGTGGAGTATGGAATCTAACAGAATTCTCAGCTCCCTCACTAAGCTACAATTCCTGAGATGAGAGGGAGTCATGTCAATTAGGGCGCAATCCTAGCCAACTTTCCAGAGCTGATGCAGCTGTGCCAACGGGGCATGCGCTGCATCCTGCTGTGTGTGTGTGTGTGTGTGTGTGTGTGTGTGTGTGTGTGTGTGTGTGTGTGTGTGTGTGTGTGTGTGTAGGGGGGCGGAGTCACAGAGATCTCCTCAAGATAAAGGAATGTTTGTTCCCTTACCTTGGGGCTGCATTGGCACTGGAAAGTTGGATAGGATTGGGCCCATAAATAGAGAACCAGTATAAACATGCAGTGTAGAATGCTCTCACTCATTCTCTCTCCTCCCTGCCCCACTGTCTTTTTAAAAATGGGCAAATATCCTGCTGCCACTGTTGTGACCCTACTTTACTCAGGCTGTGAACTTAATTTATTGGCTTTTGCTTTATGTGCCTAACTTTTAACAGTCAGCAGATTCAAGCAGTACAATTTTCCCAGGATGATACTATGTCAGGCTGTGGGTTTCTGGATCAGGCAGACTTGACCCCTTGATTCTGCTGATTGTATAAGCCAGGGGTGGCCAAACTTGCTTAATGTAAGAGCCACATGTGAAAACTTCAGATGTAAGGGAGCTGTAAGAGAGATGTTTGAGAGCCGCACTATTTAAGAAGCATTTAAATTCTTAAATATATTTATTCACCATGAACATTAAACTTATGTTTTAATCCAGTCGACTCTCAGTTTATACCTGGTAAATAATGATAAAGCTTAAAAAACTTTCTTATTAACCTTTTATATTAATTGTGGTGCAAAAAGGAGCTCAGCCAACATATTTCCGAGAGCCACATGTGGCTCATTATATGTCAAAGAGCCACATGTGGCTCAGGAGCCACAGTTTGGCCACCCCTAGTATAAGCGGATATACTTCCAGCACTTCCTCCGACATGAGTGTTCTTCAGACATGCATGATATTCCTGACATTATACTGTCATTATACAGAGAGGGCTGTGGCTCATTCATAGAGTATTTGTTGCATGCAGAAGGTTCCAGGTTCAATCCCTGACATCTCCCAGGTAGGGCTGGGAACCCCTGAAGAGCGGCTGCCAGTAGTACAGACAACGCTGGGATAGATGGACCAGTGGTCTGATTCAGTATAAGGCAGTGTACGGTGTCAGACATCTGCACGCACAGGTACTTCCTCCACATCTATACCACCTTTTTGTTTTTTGCAAGCGAGTGCCATATGGTCCCGTGCTCATCTGACAAATGTGATTTGCCACAAACACGCTGTTTACCTGACTGGAGGAAAGGCTTTTCAAGGTCACACACAGCGCTAGTGAAGCATCGGTGCTGAGCTTTCGCATGTATGTCACATAGTTTCTCTTCGACATCCCACACACACCCAGCTGCCGCCTCAGTCTGAAGAAGAACCCGTCTTAAGAGCCTTTCAGAAGGCAAGCAGAAGTGGCCTTGGTGTTCAGTACAAGTGCATAAAGGTGAGCAGTCTAGGGTGCTGGATCCAGCACATGTGTCGTCTTGCCAGTGCCGTCACAGTCACAAGCTTAGAAAGTGATCTGATTTTCACAAATAGCCAAAGTAGGTTTTAGACACCAATCTCAGACATCAGAATCCTGTGAATGCCCCTGAAATGAGAAATAGCAAGCTACAAATTCTAGGGAACTCTCTCTCTCTCTCTCTCTCTCTCTCTCTCTCTCTCTCTCCCTCTGTGTTTCCAGCTTATATTTCTATGAAGACAGACCAGAAACAGAGACCTGCAATGCACGCTGGGAAAGTACCACTCATGCGACTTGGTGGGGCATGTAGCCTGCACGTGTCAACAAATGGGCACAATCTATCCCTACAGAGTTTCTATGTGAGTTGTGGCAGCCTATACCTCTAATAAAATAAAATAAAAAGACAGAGTGTAAAACCATTGCACAGTGACTCTATGTTTTCCTAGCTCTATTATGCAGGCTCCGACTCACGTTCTCTTTCTCATCAACCAATTGGGTTGCTCCCAAGCAGCAGCAACCCCCCCCCCCCGGCATTAGTGCAGAGACCAACACTTGAGAGCAAGCCAGGGCAGGCAGCAGCTGTTTCACCTCTTTCACAACCTGAAGGTAGGAGGGAGAGGAATGGCCCCAGCTGCTGCTGCTGCGATCATCAGCTTCCCAGCAAGCCAGAGGGATGGGACCAGGGGCTGGACTATCCCAGGGCCCAGCACAACCTGGTGCCAGCCCCCCTGAGTAGAAGTCATTTACTCCATTGTAATGTACATGTTTTTGAGAGCAGTTCAATACAAAGATAGGATAATACAAAGCTCAAAAATACCCTGTTTCCCCAAAAATAAGACCTACCCTGAAAATAAGACCTGCCATCATTTTTGCATGATTTTTGCTGGCACTCGTCAATATAAGTCCTTCCCAAAAGTAAGACCTAGCTAGGATCATCAGTCAGACGTGACCCCCCTGGCACTTATTTTGACCAATTCCTCACTCCCTGAATCCCCCCAATTTGCTGTCCCTGCAAGTATATGCCTGCCCACCCGCCTGCCTGCCTGCCCCAATGGATAAGAAGAGGCAGGGAGGCACCCTTGCCCCCCTCCCCTTTGTTTCACCTACCCCAAACTGCTCCTGGTGCCAGCCTCTGCCCTCTGCACTGGGAACCCAGCAGGTTCATTCAAAACTGGAGTGGTGTGAAAGACGGAGGCTGCGCTGCCAAGAGCAGCTCAAGGGGAAGGAAGGGGGCGGGTGGGCTCCAGATTGTCTTTCTGTGCTCACCTGGCGCTTTTGTAAGGTGGGTGGGGAGAGGCAATCTGGAGCTGCAGCAGCAGCAGCTTCCCCCCTGCTCCAGCAGCTCTGGAGGGAGAAGGGGGCTGCCACAGCCACAATCCCCTTCTGACTTGCTCTCAGCGAGCCAGACAAGGATCAGAGCGCCAAGCGGAGCAGCAGGCTGAAGAGGGCTGCAGACAGACGGCGGGGAGCTTGTCGGGTCACCGACCCTCCAACGTTGCCACTCAACGTGATGCTTTCACGTCGATGAAGTACCTGCTGCCTTTGCCCCATTACAAGATGCATTCGTACTGGAAGTTTACTGCTTGGTTTCACCGGGTGTGCCATTGTTACTGTACGTACACTTTGCATTTAACCAGCCGTGGCACTATAGAGGCTTTTCTTCCTTTAGAAAAGGCACTTTGCCCAAAGCACAGTTGTACTTACATGCTGATTGAGAATTGGTCTTTTTCAAACATTTGAGGGGAAACAACAGTAAACCATTGCTAGATCTCCAAGCAGCAATTTAACACTGAACAATAACCATAGCAGTAGCCTGGTGATAGATAACTGTTCTAAGATCCAGGAGCAGGTTTCCTGCTGTTTCCTCTGCAATGCTTGAAAGAGATGGTCCCGGCAATCATGGATTCAAGTGGTGCTATCTTCCTGGACACACATAGCCGAATAGAATGTCCTTTTCAAAAGCAGCCTCTCCACTATTATTCTACTCTGCAAATACAGCAGATGAAGTTGTCAAGTTTTATACAGGCCCAGTTTATGTCTAAATTTGCCAGCCACCAACATGCGACTTAGGAACCAAGCAGCTCAGGCTTTTCACTAGAGATACCCAGAGGTGGGGTCAGCAATTTTACATCCTGCAAAATTTCTGAGCAAAAGCTGCTGGAGGAGGGACGGGTCAGTTCAAATAGATGACAATTTTACCCACACTAATTCCCCGTGAGGTCAGCTGGCAGTAGGTGCAGGACAGACTAAAAGACGGACTTCTTCGCACAAGGCATAAAATACATGACCTCAGGATGGGTGAATGGCGGCCACTAGCACAGAAACCAAGACAGACAAATTCATGCCTGGTTACAAAGCCCAGACAAATGCAAGGGGGATGATAGGTGTATCTAGGAAGACCAGCTGCAAAGGAGGATAGTGTTCTTATGTTTTTATGGAAGGTGGAATTCTGGCAACTGAAGCTTGTGCAGGAGTGGGAAAAGCTACAAGTCCCAAATGACACTACACAACCATTCTGTAAGAGAAGATGGAGGACAGACCGGGACATAGTGTTTAGCGGTTAGTGACTGACACCGCTGCTGCTGCTGCTGCATCACTCTCTTTACTAGGTAAATTGAGACTGGACAGGGGGGAGGTAGTCTTCATTGCTACCATCCAAAGCTAGAAAGCCTAGACAGAAGGAGGCCATCTTGGGAAAGCCTCCCTCCTAGTTTAACAGAGAACCCTGAACTTGGGGTTACCTTAAAATCAACCAGTAGTGAAACGTTGGCAGTCTGGTAGATGGGGCAACCATCTTTTTCCTCCTGGGTGAACTGATATTAGGCAGGTATACCGTAAAAGTAAAAGAGGTTTATGAAAAATGAAAACAAGGGAGGGAAAAATGGAAGGGATGGAAACCAAGACACTGATCAACTAGCAAAAGGGGAAGTAGCAGCAAAAGTCGGCAAGGATGCCACTTACCCTACTTGCAGATACCGTTCAGAGTCCTGCTCCCAGCACCCATCCTTCAAGCAAAGTGAGCAGATGAGCCACCAAGAAGCACCAGATGCTTCCAACATCAGACCTGAGCATGCAGGGTGTGTGTGTGTGTGTGTGTGTGTATGTGCGCGCGTGCATGACCCTGCTTCAGAGGCATCGCTTGAGGGGGGGCGGTACTGTAAATTCCACACCATTCTAATCTGTTTACTCCCTGGTACGAGGTTGCCCTGCCCTCTCACCGTTGGAGCCATTCCGTGCGGCGAAGGCAACGGGCAGGGAGTCTCCTGCCCGTTGCCTTCGCCACAGTGGCTGCATGGAATGGCTCCAACGGCGAGGGGGCGGGGCCACCTTGTACCGGGGAGTAAATGGAAATTAGAACGGTGCGGAACTTACAGTACCGCCCCCCCTCCAGCGACCCCCTCTGCCTTGTTTTTTTTTTAATAATCTCTGGATGTTAACCATGCTTTACCTATGGAATTGGCTACTGGGGGGGGGTATTGCCTGGGTTCCTAGATTCCCTGCCCTTGGAAATCAGTGGACTGGCTCAAAGTCAAGTTCTTCATTTATCCATACATTGGGGAAAAAGAAGTCTGTCATCTACAACAAATAGTGGCTACTACAGCCGGATGACTCAGCAGCCTCTTCAGGAAGCTAATGCATCACAAAATTTCCTAGCTGGTAGAATGTTCAAAATAGGTGAACAAATGCAAACACAAAACACAAAACACCAGGATTTTTACCACACCTCCAATTACGAAATGCTAGTGACAAGCAACAGGAATATTTATCTCCTTCACGCCCTGCCAGTGAGATTCCTGGAGCCTCTGGTTGACTTCTGTTGGAAACAGAACACTGGACTAGGCAAGTTTTAGGTTTGAAACGGCAAAGCATTACTGACATGCTTCTGATACAAGGAAGTTACTGGTCTTCTCAGCATGAAGGAACAGCCCCAAAAAGAGCAACCGTTGCATAATCCCTGCTGAAGGTGGAAGACAAGCAGTGCAGTCACAAACTGCTGGAGTTTCTGAGGGAACAGAAGTCTCCCATTTGAGAAGGTTGCAACCAACGTTCAGGTCTCCTCCTCTTCTCCCTCCCTCAAACGCAAGCCCTCTATCATTCAACGCCACCTGCTGCATTGCGACCAAGTGAAGACAAGGGTTCTGCACAAGCTTGTGCCGACCGCTTTAATTGCTTTGGGGCTGAAACCCTTCCATGGCATCGTTCATTAGCACAGGGACAAAGCAGCTGCCTCAGATAAGTCAGGACGTCCTATATTGCCTTTTCATCCAAAGGGGCAGCATGCATGGCAGTGTTTTTTCCCCAGCAACACTGCTAACAGACATGGGAAGAGGGGAAACCACGTGCCATGGACTCCACCCACCAAAGCTCTTCTGTGCTTCCTCTCGCCATCACCCAGCATGAACCTTCGCACACAGGGCTGCTGCTGTCCTACTTATCTAATGACCTGAAATTCAGCCCAATCACCTGCATCAGCAACCAGCTCATTGAAGAAAAGGCGGCGAGGAGGGACCCTGCACTTCGGTCCACTTGCTGCACTGCAGCCATCAAAAGTGGGAGCTTTTGAAGGCAGACTTCTATTGTCAATGGGAGCAGGACAGAGTGGCCTGAAAATGTCTTTAAAAATCTTTGCATCCTCACTCTCTTCTCCCGTATGTTTATTTTTTCTTCTCCCAATTTGGTTGTAAAAAAAACCCCTGACATTTCAAAGGAGGTTGGAGGGGGGGGGGGAGATATGCCATGCAGCGCAAAAGAGAAAACTGGGGCAAGAGTCTGTCAGTTTTTTTTCTCTCCACTTATCTGTGCTTTATGAATTAACCATAATAAAACAACTTTCCTTCTAAAGCAGCATCCTTTCCCTTAATATTTTTAGGGCAAGGTGGTGGGAGGAGAAAAAGAAGAAAAGGAAAAAGTCTAAAATCTTAAGGCCTTCGCTCTCATTACCCACAGAGTTAGGGAACTAAAATAATTAAGTGTATCATACCACTGAACAATGTCTAGTCTTCAAATACTGCTCCTAAGGATCTTCTGGTTATGTGGAATTGCACGGAAATACTGCAGAACCCGGCATTACAAACAGGCGATTCCTTGACAGTCTTATCAGAATCCGGAATACAGGCTGACCTAAAAGTCACCCTAATGCTCTTAAAGGTAGTTACCCACATATACCGTATTGTCCCGAGTATAAGACGCACCTGATTATAAGACGCACCCTTAAAGTTTGGTGCTATTAAAAATTTTTAATTAAATCACTGGCATTAAATTGCAACAGCCTGATTATAAGACGCACCCCTAGTTAAAAAACTTAAATTAGGAGAAAAAAGTGAGTCTTATACTCAGACCAATACGGTATTTTGTTTAATCTCATTGTCCAAATGTTTAGCCAGAGGACATTAAACTGACACAGTTGGTGACTGAAATGCATTGAAATGCAATCCTTTCATGCAAATTGAGATGTTTATAAAACAAGAGGTAACAACATTTACTAAGGGATTTATATCACACTTTTTGGCCTTCAAAACAGCCCCCAAGGAGGATCACAACGAACTCTAAACAATTATACAATAAAATACACATTCAACAAATAAAGCTCAATAACACCAAATTTAAACAAAAACTGTGATCAGAAACTGGCAAGCTAAACAAAAAAACGGATTTAAAGCCCAATCCGATGCATATCTTAAAATGAAGTATTTATGTGGAAGATTTTCCACCCTGCACCTTTTCCACACATTAAGAGCAGCTTACATACAAGCCATACACTACATTAAAAATGGCAGGAAAACAAAACCAAATATCAGAGACAAAAAATACAGAAAACGGTGAGGGGACCCACCAAACCTTGTAGGTTCTGCAGAATGGGGGCAACTACCAAGAAAGTTCTTTCACAGTAGCCACCAACCCAACATGAGAAGGTGGTGGTGGTACCTGCAAGGGGCTGTCCCTGAAGAATCAAGACAGGGGTGCCAACCTTTCAACATGAATCCTTTACTGGTTGTATAGGTGAGGGCATTTCAGCAGGTGTAGCTGCTTTAGCAGCACCATCAGCACTTGCAGCTGCCACGATTCTGTCTTCTACACAACTCTTAAGAATGCAGAGGCCCTAATGGTGGAAGGTTGGCCACCTCTGATCTAAGAGGAAGGTAGATTCATAAGTGGGGAGACATGAGATATTTTGGTCCTAAGCTGTGCAGGGCTTTAAAGGTAATAACCAGAATCTTGAATCACATCCAAAAATAAATTGGTAGCTAATGTGGCTGCATCAGTAGAGATGCCACATGATTGTACAACTGCACACCTGTTGGTACCAGGGCAACTGCATTCTGCAACAGAAGAGCATATGTTACAATAACCTGTGCGCAAGATAACTGGGTCATAGGCAACCTTGGCTAGGTCTCTCTGAGACAGGACTGGACAAAGCTCGTTTTGGGGGGGGCAAGTCGACGGTGCGCCAAGCGGCGGGGGGTGTACTTGCCTCCGGATCCAGCACCCCCTCCACCGCTTTTTGTCTTTTTTGTCGTCTTCGACCACAAGATTAGCCCACCTGCCCAGGCTCCGTACATCTCCGAAATGCGGTCGAAAGCGATGTGTGTGTTTTTGTGCTGCCGCCGAATTTCAGTGGCGGCACAAGAAAATGATGTCATGCCCCCAGGGGGCAGGGCTTGTGGCATCACATGGGGGTGTCATGTTGGCGGGGGCCCCCCCACAGGGGTGTAGGAATGTCACTGCTGGCACTCCAGCTGAAACTGGGCAAAGCACCCAGGCGGGCCACAGCTGACGCCTGTACATCTAAGACAAGGGTGGGGAACCGGCGGCCCGCGAGCCGGATCCAGACCCCGGGGCGATCCGGTCCGGCCCCCGCGACCCTGGACCCGATTCTATTCGGTCCGGCCCACGCGGGCTCAGACCAGAGGCTCCGGAGGCCGCGTTCACCTCGCCCGGCTCTTTTCAAACCCTCCTGGCTGTTAGAGACATGCGCAGAAACAGCCGGGTTGAGAAGGAGTCGCGCGACTCCTTCTCAACCCGGCTGTTCTGCGCATGTCTCTAACAGCCGGGAGGGTTTGAAAAGGAGTCGGGTGAGATGTGCGCGGCCCCGCGCGCGCTCACCTCGCCCGACTCCTTCGCAAACCCTCCCGGCTGTTAGAGACATGCGCAGAACGCATGTCTCTAACAGCTGGGAGGGTTTGAAAAGAGCCGGGTGAGGTGAGCGTGCGCGTTGGCTGAAGAGAAGAGAAGGTAAGGAGGAGAGCGATGGGGGTGGGCACTTGCCGGGTGGGTGGGAGGGAGAGCCAGCGGTGGGTGGGAGGGAGCGAGCAAGCAAGCGGTGGGTGGGAGAGCGGTGGGTGGGAGGGAGGTAAATTCGCGCGCGGGGTGGTGGTGGTGGTAAATTTGCAAGTTTTCCCTATGGGAAAATGGCCCCCCAACGCAAATAGGTTCCCCACCCCTGATCTAAGAGCAAGGCTGGATCCAGAAGAGTTCCCAATACTGATCCCAATGATACTGATACTGAGTTCCCATTTGATCATTTGATTTTGTCTGTAAAACACTTTGTGAACATTTTGTTGAAAAGCGGTATATACTGTTAATAATAATAATAATAATAATAATACTCCCGGGGGAGCACAACCCCATCAAGAACAGGCTGACGCATCAATAGCTGCCCTAGCAGGCTTCCTAACCAGGAGAACCTCAGTCTTGTCTGTATCTAATTTCAGGAACAAAGTTCAAGTTCAACCAGCTAGTGTGGGGCACAGGGTTCAAATCCTTATTTAGTCCTGGATGGTGTAGTGGTTTGGGAGTTGGACTTAGACCTGGAAGATCCAGGTTCAAATCCCCGCTCAGCCACGAAGCTTCCTGGGTGACCTTGGGCCAGTCACTATCTCTCAGCCTCACCTACCTCACAGGGTTGTTGCGAGGACAAAAAGGAGGGGAGGAAATATGTACACCACTCTGAGCTCCTTGGAGGAAGGGCGGTATAAAAATGTGAAAAATAAATTAAAAATAAAGTCAGGAGTCCACAAACACCATCACCCTTCCCTTTTGGCTAATTTTTCTAGTTGGATGTCCACACAAAATTCCCCCACCATAAATCTCTGTGAACTGCAGAGGACTCAAAAGAAGTTGAGAATTACACCTGGCATGTACAGACAGCTTCTGTGTGGGGTGGGGTGGAATTCTCAATTCATGCTGAGATTTGGTTCCATAAACCTCCAAGGGCAATATTAGTTTGGGTCTTAATTTGAAGATTATTTTATGGTTCCTCCTTTCCTTCTTCCTCTCCTTGCCACCACCTTGACCTTACTAATATTTATTTTTTATTAGAAAGAACTGGAAATCATAAATTTCCATCAAATTTGTCATGCAAAAATCCTGGGAAAGAAGCAGTTAATGACAATGAATGTCTCACTCCATAACATCTTTCATCTTCTAAAGCACTGGTACAACCTTTTATTAGAGACAGGCATACTGGCTCAAGCCAATGTCTTTTTCTCCTGTTCATTCTTATCTGCTTCAGAGTGTTCTGCTGAGAGCACATCACCATTTTGATTTAATTTAAACATACAACATCTCAACAGCCACCTTTTTGCAATGCAGGCTATAAGAAGCCAATAATAAAAGAGTTAAACTTAGCGCAACGCTGCAAGAATCAAAACATTAGCCAATCCCAATGGGACACATGTGCTGTCTTTAAATTTAGCGTGTGAACTGTTGAGACAAACTACTTAGGAAAATGCCAGCCAAGAGATTTCTCGTTCAGTTCTACCTTCTCGGAGGGTTAATTAAAACATTCTGCTAATAATAGAGCCTTGTGTTTGTGCAGATAAGCTACATTTGTCACTGGGTTTTAGGAAAGTCACTTAAAATATGTGTCCGGAGAGCATTTTTTGGTCAGTGCTTCAATTCTATTCTAAAGGTTTCCTCTCAGCTTGCTTGTTTTGGAGTTGTCTTGTTAAGACAACACAGGTAACTACTAATGGACTGAATGGAATAAAGACACCAAGCATTTGACCAAAACAACGACTTACTAAATAAATCTCAGATAACCCATGAATGATGGTGTCTGTGACAACAAAGAACAGAAAATAATTCTTGTAAAGTGACAGGGCTGAGGCCGATTAAAGTTTACATCTATGATTTAGAAGTTCTGAAGGTATCTATAGCAAAAAATACTGGCCCTAGAAATAGTTATTCAGTAGACAAGCACCTCTCTCAATCCACACCCTTCTCCTCTCCCATTTTTCCTGTCCCTGTCTGCTGAAGTGCCACTAAGATTGTGCAGGAATGTTCAAAGAGTCTTGAGATGGGGCAGTATGTTATGTATACCCTTGCCATAGGATATAAAATCCAAATGGTTGCTTTTCAGGCTACATTGCATGAAATGTGGTTTTCTACATAAGAAGAGCCCTGCTGGATCATGCCAAAGGCCCATCTAGTCCAGCTTCCTGTATCTCACAGTGGCCCCACCAGATGCCTCAATGAGCACACAGACAACAAGATACCTGTTTCCTGTTGCCACTCCCTTGCACCTGGCACAGATAAAACCTACTTCTAAAGCCAGGAGGCTGCTTATTTATTTATTTATATTTCAAAAAATTTATACCCCGCCTTTCCTATGCCGAGGCAAATGCCCAAGGCGGCTTATGGCTTGTAACCTGTGATGGTCTTTTCCTCCATGAATCTATCTAACCCCCTTTTAAAGGCATCCAGGCCACATGACAACACCACATCCTGTGGCAAGGAGTTCCACAGATGAATTACACGCTGGGTGAAGAAATATTTTCTTTTGTTCGTTCTAACTCTCCCTCCACTCAATTTGAGTGCATGTCCCCTGGTTCTGGTGTTGTGCGAGAGAGAGAAGGATTTCCCTCTATCCACTCTCTCCATCCCATGCATAATTTTATACGTCTCAATCATGTCCCCTCTCAGGCGCCTTTTTTCTAGACTGAAGAGCCCCAGACGCTGTAGCCTTTCCTCATAAGGGAGGTGCTCCAGTCCATGAATCATTTTGGTCGCTCTTTTCTGCACCTTTTCCAATGCAACTATATCCTTTTTGAGGTGTGGTGACCAGAACTGGACACAATACTCCAGATGTGTCCTTACCATCGAATTGTACACTGGCATAATGATATTGGCCCTTTTATTCTCAATCCCTTTTTTAATGATCCCGAGCATGGAATTGGCCTTCTTCACAGCCACCGCACACTGTGTCGACACTTTCATTGATCTGTCCATCAGCACCCCAAGATCTCTCTCCTGATCTGTCACAGACAGCTCAGAACCCATTAGTGTATATGTGAAGTTTTGATTTCTTGCCCCAATGTGCATCACTTTACACTTACTTACATTGAAGCGCATCTGCCATTTTGCTGCCCATTCTCCCAGTTTGGAGAGATCCTTCTGGAGCTCTTCACAATCCCTGCTGGTCTTCACCACCCAGAAAAGTTTAGTGTCATCCGCAAACGTGGCCACTTCGCTGCTTATCCCCAACTCCAGGTAATTTATGAGCAAGTTGAAAAGCACCGGTCCCAAGACCGATCCTTGGGGCACACCGCTTTTTACCTCTCGCCATTATGAAAATTGCCCATTGACTCCCACTCGCTGTTTCCTGGTCTTCAACCAGTTCCTAATCCATAGGAGGACCTGCCCTCTTATTCCTTGAAAGTGGCGTTTTCTCAGGAGCCTTTATAGTAGGCTAAAATATGTTCTTTGGCCCTTGCAGATTCCTGACAATCCAAACATTCATGTATTTTTAAAAGCAAGTTTCTAACTCTCATTCTTGTGAAGAAAATCTTGGGCAGGGGGGTTGTCTGGGATTTTTAGTAATCAGGAGGCAAGGCTTCAAACATTTTTCTTCTGTCCCTTACAATTTGGCTCTGTCACCCAGGGGTGGGCCATAGCAGAGTGGACACTTCATTGGGCCTTTGATACTGCAGGATGTATGCAGCAGTCCCCAGATTCAATCCCTGACATCTCCAGGTAGGACATGCAAAGCCATTTGACAAGCCAATGCTGTCAATACGGAGCTAGATAGACCAATGGGCTAATTCAGAATTCAGGTCACCGTTTCCTTACGATAGATCACTTTTCAAAAAATGTTTTTTTTAAGTATTGTACAACATAGGCCAGTGGGTGGCGCAGTGGATTAAACCGCTGAACCATGAGCTGTCGATCGAAAGTTCGGCAGTTCGAATCTGCGATGGGTGAGCTCTCGTTGCTTGGTCGGCTCCTGCCAACCTAACAGTTCCAAAGCATGTTAAATGCGAGTAGATAAATAGGTACCGCTTGCGGGAAGGTAAACAGCGCTCCGTGTTCCAGCCGCATGCTACGCGCTGCAGCAAGGAGAGTCATGCCAGCCACATGACCACGGAGGCGTCTTCGGACAATGCTGGCTCTTCGGCTTTGAAATGGGGATGAGCACCACACCCTAGAGTTGGACACGACTGGAATTCACTGTCAGGGGTCACCTTTATCTTTACAACATAGGTAATTTAACAGTCATAGAAGCAGTTAAATGGAGAGTACAAACACAAAGCAAAACAAAACGGCAACATAATAAACAAATCAAAGAGCAAGGAGGTAGTTCATGTGCAACTTTCATGCGAAGGCATTTCACAATGTCTGGGCTGCAACAGAGTGGATGTCCATCTAGCCAACCTCCACTCAAGAACGAATGTGAATCAGAGCCTCAAGTGCAGATCTTAATTGTCATGTCTTAATTGTCAGACAGCCTTACTCAACAAAGAACAGAGCTCCCCAAGCCAGGGAGTTATGACTGTGGGGAGCCAGTCACCTTCTGTGTCTTCATTCATGTCCTCCAGGGCCTGGAGCTGTTCTTCAATCAGAGCAGTTTGTTGATTGGGAAAGCCACTGGAGTCCCTCCCCAGAACCTGCATGACCGAATAACCTCTCCTTATTTCTTCACCCAGCGTGTAATTGGTCTGTGGAACTCCTTGCCACAGGATGTGGTGATGGCAACTGGCCTAGATGCCTTTAAAAAGGGGTTTGGATAGATTCATGGAGGAAACGTCCATCACAAGTTACAAGCCATAAGCAACCTCCTGGTTTTGAGGGTAGGTTTTCTTTGTATGCCAGGTGCAAGGAAGTGACAACAGGATACAGGTATCTTGTTGTCCTGTGCCCTGAGGCATCTGGTGGGACCATTATGTGATACAGGAAGCTGCACTAAATGGGCCTTTGGCCTGATCCAGCAGGGTTGTTCTTATGTTCTTAGCTTATCTTGCTCTGCCCATTTACCCAGAGTACTACTCTGATTTTGGGCCAAATCCTATCCAACTTTCCAGGGCCTATGCTGCCAACAATCATCCCCAAGGTAAGGGAACATTTGTTCCCTTACCATGAGGTAGCCTCCGTGACTGCCCTCCACCACAGGATGCAGCGTACGCCCCGTTGACATGGCTTCATTGGCGCAGGAAATGCAGTTGGATAGGATTGGGCCCTTTGACACTTCACTGCCTTTGGACTGTGCAACCACTTTTTTTAAATCCACAGCTTGTCAAGACCTGGGGATGGAGCACCTGACAGACACTTTGATACAGTGCTGTACTTTGCTCTTTGAAATAGGAAGTCCTTTACGATCTAAAATCACTTCCTTGCAGTTGAAAACCATGATTTCTTCTCTTATCTCCTCAGTGGATAAAGACTTAAAACATGAAGGTAGAATCAGACAGCATAACACAAATCTCATTGACATCACTTAGGACCAGAACATTGGCTGACTGGCGAGTCAAATGTTCCCCATTGATCATCAGTCTTATTTGATTACAGGCCATGAAACCAAGACTGCTCTTGCAGAGGTGGCAGGCAGCCTCCTGCTAGTTGTGTGTGCTCTCTCCGCTGCTCTGCTTGTAACTCCCACTCCCCTCCTGCTGAGATAATCAATTGATTCCCCCCAGCTGGACTTGGACACTCAACATGGACTCCCATTTCACTCCACATGATCTCCTATCCAGTTGGGCAGCAGATGGAGGCCAGTGCCACAGTGCTCATTCATTTGGTGCCCATTTGTGACTATGCCACCCCTCTTTGAAAGCTGCAGCTTTTGATTCCTACCTCTCTGCCAGGTTCTTCACATTTCCAGTTCTACTGCCCTACCGTCTCCGGAGCTTTCTGATACTTGAATCATGGCACCTTCCCACCTTGTCTCCTCAAATCTAGTTCCCATTGCCTTCCCGGATTCCCTTCTCTTGCTTTCTTTGGAACTGCTGCCTCCTCGTCCACAAGATAAGATACCATTCACGATCTTTTCCTCTTCCAAGTCCTTGCCACCAATGAAACATGGCTTTCCTTTGGCGGTCTCTCCTTCATGCACGTTCAAAGTTGCCCAGGACAAAGGATTTACATGCAAAGTTGCCTGAAGTTCATGGTGGCGCTCTCGCCTTCTCTCCAACTCCTGCCAGTTCCAATCCCTGCCCACCCAACCTGATCACACTGTTTCTCACCATTCAAAGTTCATCCTCTGAAACTGTACTCCCTCTCCCACCTCCATGTTGAAATTATATATTGTCCTCCGGGCCCCCTTTTGAACTTTCCTACCTCCTTTGTTCTGCAGTAGCTGCTTACCCTCAGTCCCAGCCCAAACGTTCCACTACCACCAGTACCAGCTTGGCCTCGCAAACACCAATTGCATGGGCAAGAGGAAACAACAATAATGTACACAAAAGTGGAGGAGAAGTGGAAGAGCAACATTAGGGATGGGGGATGTCTCCATAAAAAAGGAGGCAGTGAGATACTGCATAAGAGTCAACATCTACTACTGCAAGGTGAATAAGAAGGAAACTTTCTGTTGGAAGAGTGACAGCATGCAAGCTAGATTTGCACAATAGTGGGTGTGGAAATATGCAGTCGCGTCACAGGGACGCACGACACCCCAGAGCGGGGTCGCGCGTCACCTTTAAGAGCGCGGCTCCGCCCCCGCACATGACGTCACGCACAGGCGCGGAGCACCCCCCGCGCCATTTTCGGCTCATTTCAGAGCCAAACGGACGCGAGGGGGGGTGGGCGGGCCCACCTCCAGCAGCAAAATGTAAGTGCCGGGGGGGACGCGCGTCACCAATGTGCGCGCGTCGCCCCCGGGCGGCCCGCCGTGCGCGCTTCTCCCTGTCAACGCCCATGGAAATATGTGTTCACCCCGAGCTTTTACCTAGTTAGTTCCTAGTTTCAAGGCACGTGGGTTGCTCTCTCCTGCTTTGACTAGACTTCTCATCAGTTTATTTTCCTGTCTTGTTGTCTTATGTCTCCCTGTCCAAGCAGCTATGACCAGTTCTTTCTTTTGTCTTATTTTGCAGTATGTATATAAAGCGTTTTGTGTAAGTCTGCTCCACTGCGATTTGAGTTGGTTTCTTCCACAGTTCTGCTTACAATTTCATGAGATAAATAAACCAGGAGTGAAGTCGTGAAAGGGAGAAGCAACAAGGTGAAAAGCAGGCTGCAGCATCAGCCCTTTACAATTCACAGGGGTTCATTCCATGCCAAAAGCAACTGGTCAGCCATATACTTGCACAGAAACTGGCTATCTCAAAAACATTTCCATGACTCAGTAGCAATCTAGCATCCTGTTCATTGGATCACCCCTGGAAAATATAGTGGGCAGCGAATTTCAACGTAACTTTTTATAAACTTGTGCTCATAGAACGGCTTCAAATGTCACTCTGAACAATGAATTGTACTCCAAAAGAAATCTGGAGGAGACAAAAGCAGCCCAAATGCACAGGTAAACTCCCTGGGATGCTTTGGGCAAATCAGGGCCTCAGCCTCAGTTCTCTATCTGTGAAATGGGAATACTAGTGACCTACCTCAAATAGTTATTGTGCGAATGAACATGGCAAGAACTATAATTGTACATTGACCCCTACAGGAATAATAATTGTTGGGATGTCACTGAACAAGATAATCAAATTGGTTTTTAAGCACTACCTTCTTATCACAGTGAATTTACACTGCAATCCTATACACACTTTCCTGGGAGCAAGCCCCACTGAACACTTCTAAGTAGGCATGCATAGGATTGGTGCTGTTAGTCCCCATGAAGGATGCATAAAAGAGAACATTAAGATTTTACTAATCAGCTTTCTTTTCCAACAATGACCATCATAATTAGTATTTATATATACATCACAAACATTCTCTCTGTAACATTTACAACATCCCATTGCTCTGTGACTGTGTTTTGGTCAAGACAGAGTGATGGTCCTAGGGAAAAGTAAAGTCCCTAAGTTTGCAATTAGAGTATACGATACACTTTCGTCCCAGGGGTAGATAAACATTCAATAAGGTTTATCCCATAGCACAACTATTCTGAAAAGTAGTAGACCCCCAAAGAATGGGGGGTGGTGGTGTTTCCTACTGCACCATTAGGGTAAAAGCAGCTCTACATCCAGTTAGCTTTACGGCAGAATACACAGCATGTACTAGGCAAAGAGAAAACAGCTCTGTCATGGTTACTCCAGGCTTTTGGCTGTTACTCCTGTGGAGATGGGGGTGGGGCAGGGATAATTTACAATCCAAATTAGCCTCAAGCAGCCAGAAGCAGCTCAGCTATAAATCCAAAATAACTCCACCACAGTGTTATTCTTGCAAGAGCGATGTGATAAAAGGATAAGGGAGAACAGCTCAAACCAAACAGGAAGAAGAAAACCCTTCAGTGTTCAGGTGAATTCAGCCTAGCAAATCTCTCACAAAATAGCTGTGCAACAAACAGGTGGTGACCTATACAACGCACACCCAATGCCACTATAGATCTTGTATGCAAAGATGATGGGAACAATGGACATGTCCTGTTTAAATTTTCCACCCCACACCAATTAAAACATGGCTAGAATTGCCAAAAACATCCAACCCCCAAATCCAAGTTACTGATTCCCTTTTCAGTCTATTCTGGATCTTGTATTTTTTTTTGGCTTTGTTTCCTTTTTCTATTGTTAACCCTCACCTTTCTCTTCTTTTCACTACGATTAAATCGTAATCCACAACCACTAAAATCAACAAGGGACTTGCCCCCGAGTTCCACAGGGTGCAGACCGCAACTAAGCAAAAGGTAATTGTCCCCTTCATTGATTTTGTTACTTCATTGACTTTACACTATAATTCAATTATCATCACGTTCCAGTCTTTTTGCTTCCCCACCACTTTAAACGGAATGATTGATTGTTGTTATGGTTCTCATTATACAGCAGAAGGCAGTTCTCCCTTGTCCCCTTTCATCAGAACTACTCTTACAAAAAAGAATTCTGATAAAACGGCCAGCAGAATATGGACAGGAGAACTCTTAAGGTTTGCTTGAGGTTTTGTTTTTTTGTTTTGCAAAGCCACCCTCCCCCCTTAAAAATGCTGAGCCGTTGCTACTGCTTTAGGGGGCTAGTGCAGAACACTGGTAGGGCCCTCCATAACTTGCAACGGTCTTAATCCATCGGAAACTTGTACTTACAGCGAGTGCTGAGGCTGATGGTGGCCCAGCTCACTCCTTTCAGATGACCGTGCCGAGTCCGCCGGACTGGCATTTTAAGAAAATTAAGTTACTTCCCACGCTGCAACATATACAGTGACAGTTTAAACAATCCGTCCAACTGATTTCTGCATTAGGCATAGAGGATTCTGTATCCAAATGACACATCAGGAACAGGGCTTGCAGCTAAACAGCAACTGAACCAGTCTCCAGCATAACAAGGGAAATCCCATGTGTCGAAAAACTCCCAGGGAAGAAAAAGGAGATGGGTGGGGGAAGAAGAGTAAATCTGAAATACAGCCAATAACCCTAAAGACTCCTTGAGATATTTTGGACTGAAAAGTCCTCCAATCAGAGCCGTGGTGACGGGAAAAAACGAACACATGCCTTCCTCAACCATATATGTCTTAGATTAGGCAGACTTTGGAGAGACTGAAACAGGAGATGAGTCTCTGAAACCCATCAACCGGCATCACATGTCACTTGTCAACATGAAATACAGTAGAGTTCTGAGGACCTGTTTTGAGAAGCAGAATTAGAGGGTGAAAGAACATGCTTGTTAAGTGTGCGCGCACACGCGCACACGCACGCACGCACACGCACGCACACACACACAAATTGGAGAGTTTCCAATGGAGTACTATTACAAAATACCCAGTTTCAATTAAGAGGAAAGCTCTAAAATGAAAAACAAACAAACATTGGCTTAAAAGGGCCATGTAAACTTTTCAAGGTTAAAAATATTAGCTCTTTCTCAAGTGAACTGACACAGAATCGAGAGGCTCCACAGACTGAATCTGGAAAGAAAAATTTTAAATCGGCAGCTTCTTCTTGAGAACCTTGATTTGCTGCCAGATCTCTTTTGCCTTGGCACTTATTTCCCAGGCGAATTCTAATGAGATTAATCACAATTAATCTGCAGCAGGAAACAGAGTCCCAAATCAACAGATGTTTTAAGGGCTGCACATTGTAAGAGAAGGCAGGCTTTATGGAAATGCTCAACTCTGTCACTCACCATCACTCCACAATTAGAGTTTTATTATTTAATTATCACTCTCTAGCTTAATATTATGTACAATTCACCAACAGAGGAGAAAATTTTAAAATCCACACTCGAAACGTTCACAAAAACATCCCTTCTCCATATATCAGAGTACACAGGAGCAAGAATCATTAATTTGATTATGTATGAAAATATACTGGAACAGTCCAACAATATTTAACAGCGCCGCCTACCAGTTAGGGGCTCCAGTTGTCAGCAAACCAGAGGCTCAGGAGCAAGGGGAAATCTTTTTCCTTTGATAGCTAGCAACTGGAAACACTTTGCTTGCACACATGGGGTCACTGCAGCTTTTGAGCGGATTCTTACAGGAGCAGCTATGGCCCCTATACTCTGTGCGCTGGGTGGATAATGAATGAAGTCTTATGTCAGGTTGGAAGACACCATGTGGTCTCCTTCCCAGAACAGTACTACCCAGTTTTTGGAGAGCTGAACAGCATGGAGAGGGGCCACACAGCACCATAAATATTGCCGGGGGGGGGGGCAGTGGGCCCTGGGCAACAAGCAGGAGGGGTGACAAAGTGGCGGGGGAGGGGGACAACCACGCCGTTTTAGCGGCAGAAACAGTGGGCAGCGGAGAAGACGATGAATTTGGCACATCTTCCCGCCCTTCATCTCCGAAGGGAGTTGCAGCGGCGGTGATGTCACTTCTGGTGGTTATGTCACAGGGGGGGATAGCGACGCCACTGCACAGCACATACTCTTCTTCTCACCCGGTTCAGAGTTTCTCCCATTATCCTGGCAGTGTAGGAGCTCTGCAGCAGCTCTCACGCCACTGGAGTTATGGAAGAACTGGACCTCGGTGTTAAAAGCTTGGGCACAATGCACTCAGTGCCCTGTAGGCATCCCTGAGAGAGCACCAGTCTTTCCAGTCTGCTGGATGCAGCGCCTCTTATTTAAAATACAGAAACATTTAACCATGCTTTGTATGGTGCCTCTTATTTAGAATTATGAATCCCAAGTGCACATGCTCTGCAATATTAAGGTTCACCCTTTAAAGAACAACTTCATTCAACTGTTTGGCTAGCAATTACATTCATTAGGTAACACACACACACAATGGGATCATTTCACAAAGTGGTTACTCCAATGAGTTCACACCGTTCTAATAGACAATATTAATGCAAATTATGAATGAAGTATATCCCACCCAGCCCCAATCCAACATGTCAGCCATTAATCCAAGAGAAAAACAATATCAGTGTTTGACTTTTTTTTTTGAATAAATGAATTGCATTTATTCAATTCTACAGTAATTGTAAATATGCATATACAAGCACCATACCAAAAGTCGTAGCAAAGCAATGGGACTACTAGACAGATCTGTACTTATGAGCAATGAGACAGGAAGCTTTTCACTGCTAAATCACAAGTTCTAGTCTGGCAGAAGTCAGGAAGCGAGTTGTCCAATGACAGCCAAAAATTTACTCTTGACAGGTCAGTTTGTCTTACCAACACCCAGGATTTTAAAAATAGACAACTTTCATCAACAGAACACTGATAAAAAGTATCCTTAACCACCTGAACTATTGAAATCTTATTTCACTGCCATATTTGCCATTCTAATGCTTTTGCCACTGAGCTAAACAACCATGATTGTTAGAACTATATAAGTCAGGGGTTCTCAACCAGTGGTACTAGTACCACCAGTGGTACTTTGGCCGACTGCTGGTGGTACTTGGACCACCAGACCACCGGAACCCTGCTCCAATGCAGCGCTTCCGACAGCGCATTTTCGCTCTCAAAAGGTTCCTACCTTTGGCCGAGCCTCTCGGAAACACTGAGAAGGGCCCGCCCAGAGTCTCCTATCTGTGTTTTCTGGCCTCCGATAACCTGAAAACCCGGACATAACTGGCAATGATGTAATCAGCAGTCACTTCTGGTGATATGCAACAGGAGAACGGCTCCGGAGGTGGTACTCGGCTGGGAAGGGGTTGAGGACCCCTGATCTACGTTTTTTCCTTAGTGGATGAGCCACACATGCCTACCAACAAATTTCAAGTGTGCTGCAACAAGTTATTCAACAGTAATGGTGGATCTGCCAAGCTCGGCAGCCACTTCAGGGCTACAAGATGACAGCACCTTTGGTCTCTTCTGGATCAAAGGTGCATTTGGCACCATGTGGTGAACACGGTGCTTAACCCTTCCCCTACCCAGCTAGAAAAAAACTAGCTTGTACTGGGATGCTTTTTCCAGAGTGTGATGGTAAATACCATGCCCAGCCTCGACTGTTCCTGTGGGAGTGGGAATGGGAACCGTCAGCACAGCATGAGTCAGTAGGACATTTTAATTACAGGGATATAAATCAGGTAGATACAGGTACCAGATGCAACATAAAAAATATTTTAAAGAATGCAAAAAAGGGGGGGATCATTTGCTACTTTTATCTGATTTTGGAACTTAATGAAATGAAGTCATCTATTCCTAGAGAGCAACAGAGGATATTATCAAAGTGCTGGTGTTGAAACCAAGCCAATAGGAAGCTGAGATAAATGTGAAACAGAATCAAGCCCATTAGCGAGAACAATTCCTCTTCTGCTGATGGAAATTAAGCACCTGACAAATTCACAAATGAACTTCCCACAAGCCGAGCTAAAGATATAGCTCAGAAATTCAACAGATCATATTCAAGTGTTGATAAAAGGAAGGGAGGTCTGCTATTAATTCAATCCTCAGTGCACCATGTTTCGAAAGAGGCTTCAGTAACTATTCCAAATACCATTTAGGGACCCACCACCCAAAGGGTAATTCTGTAGTCCTGAATATACGACTAAAATAAATAAGAAAGGCTGCCAATTGTGAAGGTAAAGTACACTCATCTCATGATACTGGCATGATTTCAAAACCTCCATAGCAGTGTTTAAAGGAGATTCACTTGGTTTTTTCTCAATGCTAATAAACTATTTCTCAAAACATTTTAGAAAATGTAATAGAGTGACAATTGAGTTTAAAGGTAATAACGCAAATGGAGGGAGAAGGGGGGAGGAAAAAAAGCTGCTGCAGCTCTAAATCACAAAGCACCAAGTGGGTGGGGAAAGGCAATTAGAAGCACACCTGCCCCCCCCCTCTCCCTTCCCTCACCAAGAGCACAGTGCACAGTGTCCCTCCTCTGTGTGCTGCTTCTGTTTCAAATGAACAGAAGTGGTGCAAGCTGAGAAACCAGTATGCATCGCTTCTACTCACTGGAAAGAGAAGTGGCGTAGAACAGGGAGGCTGTGCGTTGCGTTTCCAGGAAGTACAGGGAGGGGACTGGAGGAGAAAGGGAGACTCCAAATCACGTCCCCCTGCCTACTTGATGTTGTGTAAGCACCAGGTGGGTGAGGAGAAGTGAATTGAAGCTGCAGCACCTTTCCCCCCCCCCCTTCTCCCTCCTGCAGCACTGGAGGGAGAAGGAGGTTTCCCCTGCCGCATTCTCTTCTGGACCAAAGCCCTCAGTGAAGAAGCAGGCTGGAGAGGATGGCAGGCAGGCAGGTTGGGGGCTCGTCCATTCACCACCCCTCCAAGGCCGCTTCTCCACGTGGCCATTTCAGGTCACTTCGTGGCAAGGCCAGCTCTGATTGGAGGTACCTTTTTAGCACCCAAACACCTTCATTTCACAAGCATAACACGTCTGTGCCAAGAACAACTTGCAGGCTCAAAACTACACACTCACGATGCAAGGCAACCATCCATGAAAGAAGCAGCACCCATGAAAATATCTTAGGATTGTATCAATGCAAGATATTTAGAGTGTTGAAGGAGTGGCAGCACAAGCGTGGCCAGATGCCGTTCAAACTGGTAGCCAAACTTTCCACGGTAATATGCTGCTCAAGATCGGGAAACTGAACTGCGCAATGAATTTCCTCCTGCAAGTGTAGCACATCCCTGATGTTCATCTCTTTTCCACCCCAGACCAGCTGAGCCAGAGACCAAAACCTGCAGCAATCATAGAGTGAAACTCAAATACAGGTGGGCCCCCATATCCGCTGGGGATATGTTCCAGGCCCCTACGTGGATCCTTGAAACTGTGGATAAGAGCAAACACCCCCTCCATGGTTTCCTGAGGGCCCCCCCCCACCCTGCCTCCCCTGCAGGCAGGCATGCTTTCCCCCCCCTGCTCTAATTTTTCTTTCAGCAAGCTTTGTTTCTTCCTTAAAACAAACAGAGAAGCAGCCTCCATTGCAGGCAAGTAGAATGAGACTAAGTCCTAGAGAGGCTCTGCAAGGTTTCTGTTAACCTTGCAGAGCCTCTCTAGTACTTAGTCTCGTTCTACTTGCCTGTAATAAGCAGCCAGAGGCTGCTTCTCCTGTTTCTTTAAGGAAGAAACAAAGCTTACTGGGAAAAAAGTAAAAGCCTGGGGGAGGGTCCCCACGATCTGTGGATAACTGAAACAGTGGATAGCGAATCAGTGGATATGGGGGCTCACCTGTACCCCACTCAGACCACAACAGGAATACCAACACCAACTTTCCTTGTGCCAGTTACACAAAATGCAGAAAATTGTCATCAGAGAACTGCTCTCACAGATCATTCACTCATATCTACCAAGAATGATAGGTAAGAAGATTGTCATGTGTTTGCCATCACGGATTCCACTGTGAGTAAAGCCTGAGGTTCAGCAAAGATAGGAAGGGCCCTCAAAAGTCCTAGTAATGACTCTTTGCATAAATACAAAATCACAGGATGATGCAGTAGGGCTGGCCCAAGATCTACTGGGGCACATGCCAAGTGCTACCCCCCCTCCCACACACACCCCTGGGTTAAACTTTGCTCCTACCACTCCTGCTACATATTGCTGGGAGGGAGGAAAAAGATATGCATGCACTTGTACATACAAGCCTAATCTTTTTTTTTATTTTTAAGTAGGATTATCAGCCAATTTTTCCTTTTATACTTTTTATTTGTGATACATAGAGGCAAGACAGGGACTGCCAGACCAGCTGCCTCGCCAACGAGGACTCATTTGCTCTATCCACCCACTCCATGACTGAAGTATAATAAAGGTAGCATTACCCTCACTAGAATTTTTCTCCAGAACATTGACTATATGGTGCCGTGACAGTTTCATGTCACATGACTCCTGAGTCCTGATTGGTTCGGATCACTTCCCCGGAAGAAAAAATTACCCTGTTTTTTAAAGGTGTGAAGCAACAGTAGAGAGGTCCAGAGAATGCAATAAGCAGGCATGAAGAACAACAAACACTGGGCAGTTTTCATAGGGCATTTTGGCTCTCCTAGAAGTACCACTTTTATGTTGAGAATCAAACGCTGAGTCCTATAGTAAATTATTTTACCATGTGCAGCTAGAGCTGGTCAAAAACAGAAACATTTGTGTGTGTGTGTGTGTGTGTGTGTGTGTGTGTGTGTGTTTTAAAAAAATAACACTGCAAGCAAAATAGTTGGAGATTATTCAAATATATGTAAATCAGCTTAAAGCATCTAAAATTTTTACTAGAACACTTTTTATAGTGTCTGAACCAGAACGTAATGAGAGAATTAAACAATACTAATGACCGTGAGCCAGAACTGAACCTCAGTTTTTATTGGTTCAACGCCCTGCTTTGCAAACACTGGGAGGCAATGTTGTACAGCAATAATTGCCTGTAGTACACGGCATATTCATATCCTCTGTCCCAGCACAGACTCTGCCAACCTGGTTTTCTAAGCACTTCATCTAGTACACAGAGAAGCCAAAACAAGCTTTAAGAAGTATAACTAGCACTGCTACAAGAGATGTATGCCAAAAGGTCTTTTCCCTGTAGCGAGATTCTCGTTTCCCCCTCCATTTGGACAGCTACCGGTATCAACACAGTATTCATACAGGGGAAGTTGCACCAAAGTCTCCAGTGAAATAAGCATCTATATAGTCAGCTTAAGGCAGTTCGATGTGCGCTTACTCGGGAGTTAGCCCTGTTGCTATCAGGTTGCAAGTCTCTGTTATAAAGTGTAGATGTTATGATCATTATATTATTGTATGTATTATTGTAACAAGATGACAAAAAAATAATATAACGATCAAAACTTATCCTAACAATCTTTCATCATCTTTCAACTTGCGGCTTTGTAACTGTTTTAACTTGAATAACCAATTAAATGAAACAACATGGGTACTGAATGACAGAACATGAATGCACATAACTGGCAAAAAATGGAGGAATAAAGATCCAACCCAGGAGGATGATCAGAAATATTTCAAGAAAATGGAAGTATGTTCCATTCTATTTTATGGACTCAAGTATCATGAAACAATTGCAAAGTGTTTAGAAGAAAGAATTACAAAGCATTTATAGTGTATCTAATTATTTTAGCAAAATATGGAATTCGATGCTATAATGTCTTCCTTTTCTACTATCCTTCTCACTCCACAGGATCTCAGTACGTTTTACAAATACCACTGCAGTGTAACCTTTTCGATGGAACAGACAATATTTAACTTGTGAACATTTAAATGGATCAGCATGGAATTAGTGTTTCTTCTCATCTTAGCTCACACTACAATAGCATCTGTAGCTCAGAGAGTTAATGAAGTTTTTACACTGAGAGCCAGGGTGCTATTGGTGCTGTAGATACAGCAATTAAGACTTGGACAAAAGAGAAGAGGGTCTGAATGCCTATACTGTCATGAAGCTCCCTGGATGACTGTAGGCCCCTCTTGTCTCTGACACTCTAGCCCAACACTCTACTCTCTTCCACACTTCCTCCTCTGCTCCATCACTCTCTTCCTTTTTCCAACCCAGGGAGTGGGGAGAAGAGCAATGGACCAACCTGCTACCTGAGGTGACTGGCTCATGGGTGGTCTGGCCCTCAGCGCAAGGTTCCAGAATCAAGGAAATCGGATCCTGAGTGGAGGAAGAATGGGGGCTTGCTATAGCTTCCCAGATCAACCACCTGACATCCAACCAGCAACCAGTCTTCTCTGTACAGGTGTGTGGCACAATAACCTACAGCCAGTCATCTCCTGAACTTATGTGGCAGAATTTTTGCAAGAAAATTTTATGGCAGTCAATATAGTATTTAAGAACATGCACCAACACCTGAAATTTAAGACTTTGGGTCTTACTGGGGCATGTTGCTAGAAGCCACATGCTATACATACAGGTATGTTCTAACTCTATGGGAGGCAGTTGGGTCAATGTTTGTAGCAGAGAGTAAATATACTTGAGGAAACGACTCTCTTGTTCTTGACCCTGTTCAGCATGATCTGTGGCGTCCTGCAGAGAGCTCGAGGCTCGTGTTCAGCAGCTAGTGAAGATGACTACGCCATGGAGGAAACCAGCTGGAATTGTAGGGTTCTATACAGAACAATATTGTAAAGATCCTTAATGGATCTAGATAAGCCTGCCTATGTAAACCGCCTTGAATAACATCTGAAGAGCAATCTGAGAATAAGAAAGGCGGTATATATAAATACAGAAATGAAAATCTGTATACAGAGTTTTAGTCCTGATTAAATAATACTACTGAAATTAAACGACTCTCTGTTGTAACTCCAATTTTTATGGGGTTCATAATAAGCTTGCAGGTCAAAACACATTTATCTCAGTTTGGGTCTCTGATTTTACTGGAACTTAACTTCCGAAGCAGGATTTAAAATAAACAGGCTTAACAGGTTATGTACAGCACAATCCTAGACATATCTACTCATAAGTAAGTTTCACTGAATTCAATGAGACTTACTTCCAGGTAAATATGCATAGGACTGCAGCCTTAAACGTCATGTGATTAGTACTGTTAGAAATCAACAGAGGCATATCTAAAGATTGCATGGTCTAAAGTTTAGCCTTCAGAATCAGCCAGAGAACATTTGAAAGATAATTTTAACAAAGATGTGAAAAATATGCCTAGATCGCATTCTAGAGAAGAACACAATATCAAACCAACAATTACAATCAAACCATTTGTCTGTCATTGGTGCTCTGCCATCAGAATTGTTAGGGGCCTGCTGCCATGAGTCTGCCCCACAACCAACACTGCTCCTGAAGCACTAGCTGTTTACACCTGCACTTGAATAAGCACCTAAGGGGCGATAACAGTGCTAAATTTGGTCCTGCACCCAGATTTTCAAGTAGTAAGGGCCAAACTACACATGACATCAGAGATCCATGATCATCTCCCAATTTTTTTTCAAAACACAGAAATGTGTAGGCTTGCACACATGGTCATAAGAACATAAGAAGAGCCCTGCTGGATCAGGCCAAAAGCCCATCTAGTCCAGCTTCCTGTATCACACAGTGGCCCCACCAGATGCCTCAGGGCATCAGAACCAGTGGCAGAAAAGGGATGCTTTACCCTTCTCTCTGTACCATCTTTGAAATTCTCCCTTCCCACATGCTGTTTGCTCTATGGGGGTATTTTCCCGAGGCAGGGCAACCAACAACCAGAGAGGTACAACCAGAAAAGTGGGAGATTGACAGTATTCTTCCCAACTGTATTTTGCCATACAAACCCAACTCCTGTCAGAGGTACTCAGGCTCTAAACTAAAGCTGGCATCACCCTGCTGCCACAGTAAGGATTATTATGTACAAAACCCAAAGAGAGTTGCAAGACAGACGTGTGGAAAGCTCCAGCCTACAAAGGTACCTGGGTCTGGCACATGGGCCAGTAGCTGGTCATACCAGTCGTAGATCCTCGTCTTCAGAGTTCCAGGGTTACTGTTTCATGGATGGCAACCGGAAGTTTTACTTCCTTGTTTGGGTGAAATAAATGCACTGGGGCTTCTTCATATTGCTACAATGCTGCTTCTATTCGGCATTGTAACTTGCATTACAAGTATAACACAGAAGAAAGGTGTGGGAGGTTGGTGGATGATTTCATTGGCGCTAGCCAACTGCTGCTCTCCTAGACAAAAGTTGGATTTTTCTTTTTCAACCTGCATTATGCTGAATTTCTGTAGAACTGGGATTTTTAAAGCTCACCCCAGAAAAGAAAAATGTACATTTTAAAGAAAGCACTTAAACTGCCTTCGCCACACTAAAAACACAACATCCGGTCTTCACTCTTATTGCTTTAGAACAGTGGTCCCCAAACTTTCCCCCGCAGCGACCCATCTGTTCTCTGGTGGAGGGTGCCGCAACACACCTTGTTTTCCCACAGTGGGCCTCCGCAGGCCTCAAAAGGTCTCCCGCAGCAACCAGAAGTCACAAGTTCCACAAAACCGGAAGTACACTGGAAGTGACTTCTGTTTGCTTCTGGAGGCCTTCTGAGGACTGGGAGCCACCTCAAATTGCGTCCAGAGGGCTCCAATTTGGAGCCAACTGGATGCAAGTGTGGGTGGGAGGGCCCAGCTCAAGGACCCACCGGACATCAGGTCATGACCCACCAAGTGGGTCACGATCCACAGGTTGGGAAACACTGCTTTAAAACAAAAGGTAGATCCAGAGGCGTCGCCTGATATGGGGTGGGGGGGCGGTGGGCCCCAGGGCGTAGGGCGCAGGGCTCTGGGGGTGGGGCAGGGCTCCTTAAGTTTCGGGGGGGGTTCGTATTTTTCTCAGGTTTTTTACTGTTTTCGGGGGTTTTAAGTGTTAACGGGGCATGTGTTTGTATATGTGTGCTTTTCCCCCACTTATCTTGAATATGGGACGCTTCCAGCAACTATCTTCTTCCTGCGCCGGGCACATCTTCTCCCTGCGCCCGGGTGCGAACTCCGTAAACATAAGAACATGAGAAGAGCCTTGCTGGATCCCATCTAGTCCAGCTTCCTGTATCACACAGTGGCCCCACCAGATGCCTCAGGGAGCACAAGACAACAAGATAACCTGTTTCCCGTTGTTACTCCCTTGCACCTGGCACAGAGAAAAAAAAGTAAAGAGTAAAGAGTAAAGTCCCCAGCAGCGCTTTCCAGAGTTTGCGCAGGCGCAGAACGTCAACTAGAAATTTCGTCGTTCTGCGCTTGCGCGAACTGTGGAAGACTTGCGCATGCGCAGAACGACGAAGTTTCCAGTCGACGTTCTGTGCCTGCGCAAACTCTGGAAAGCGCTGCTGGACACTTTACGGAGTTTGCGCCGGGAACAGGGAGAAGATGTGCCCGGCGCAGGAAGAAGATCGTCGCTGGAAGCCTTCCATATTCAAGATAAGTGGGGGAAAAGCACACATACACAAACACATGCCCCGTTAACACTTAAAAACCATGAAAACAGTAACAAAAACGTAAAAAAACCCTGTCAAAAATAGGTTTCGAAACTGAAATTTTTTGACAGTTTTATTGTGGGGCGCCGGGGAGGCCCGCCCCAACCTGCTCCGGGCGCAGCGACGCCACTAGGTAGATCCATATTAGTGACTAATAAACAATGACAACAAGCACTCCATGACAACAGAGAACACATGCTGAAGAAAAGAAAGAAGAAAGGCGATCCCTTTTGTCTTACCTCCATCTTGCTGTGAGTTCATAATATTTAGAGCAAACAGCATTGCGTTTGAGAACGTGGTTGCCTCTTCCTTACTGGCAAAGTTCAGCCCGTAGACCTGCCGCGCATCACGCCACTGATGAAATGTTGGCGTTGCCTGATTGTACTTCAGCCCTTTCACAATTGAATAATTAATCACTACCTAAAATTGAAATGGAAGAGATGAATGCTAAGGAGGCAGAAAAAAGAGGCAAACTAGCAGTAGCTGCCGGATAGAGTACACCTTCTACAGATAAATTGCCTTGAAGCTATCATGAAAAGCAGGCTAGATTCCTTCAATATTAAGCTGGAAGCTGTAAAGTATGCTTGCCTCTACATTTTCCAGTTTTAATATTTTCCTATGCTTTTGTATACAAAAGAGAGACGCAAGAACAAAGAAGAGCATCTTGTCCGGCTAAAGGGAAGTAAGCATGAATTTTGAAATGTTTAACCATAATAGACAATATTTCTTCCATTGTTTAGCACCTACCTCAATAGTCTTCCAAAAACACTCTCCTATAGAGTCAAACATTTTGAAGCAAAAACATTGTATGATAACATAAGAACATAAGAAGAGCCCTGCTGGATCAGGCCAAAGGCCCATTTAGTCCAGCTTCCTGTATCTCACAGTGGCCCCACCAGATGCCTCAGGGGGCACACAAGACAACAAGATACCTGTGTCTAGTCGCCACTCCCTTGCACCCTGCACAGAGAAAACCTACTCCTACAACCAGGAGGTTGCTTATCCCCATCATGGCTTGTAAGCTGTGATGGACTTTTCCTCCATAAATCTGTCCAATCCCCTTTTAAAGGCATCCAGGCCAGGTGCCATCACCACCTCCTGTGGCAAGGAGTTCCACAAACCAATTACATGCTGGGTAAATAAATATTTTCTTTTGTCTGTTTTAACACTCCCTCCACTCAATTTGAGTGGATGTCCCCTAGTTCTAGTGTTGTGTGAGAGGGAAAAGAACTTCTCTCTATCCACTCTCTCAATCGCATATTCCTGTGGTGTTTCTTTTTAACTTACTGAATAATAGTTAGAATGTGTATCACACATTGGTTTCACACTCAATGCTTCGTTTATTCATTCAAGTTTATCACCACCACATAGCAAATAATACCAAACAGATCAGTGTCACCTTTCTAAAAGCCATGAGCAGGGGCAATTGTCCACACTTCTAGCCAAACATTATTTGTATTTCCACCAGTCCTTCTCTTGAGTCCTCTGCATGTGCCAAAGGACTGGGAGAAAGGGAAGGGACTGTCGGGGAAAGCATTGGGGAAGTGGTGTGAGTGTGTAGTGTGTGTGTGTGAGTGGAGACTCATATTATGTGTGATTTTGTAAAAGGGAGAAACAAAACGAAACTTTTTCCAGAGTCCCCTGGCATATGTATTGTCTCCCTCACCATTTCGCCTTATCTTATGCCTATAAGAACTGGGAAAGAAAAGAGGCAAGAGAAGCTGAAGGCCTAAGGTAAAAGTAAAGGTATCCCCTGACAATTAAGTCCAGTCGTGTCCGACTCTAGGGTGTGGTGCTCATCTCCATTTCAAAGCCGAAGAGCCAGCGTTGTCCGAAGACGCCTCCGTGGTCATGTGGCCGGCATGACTCTCCTTGCTGCAGCGCGTAGCATGCGGCTGGAACACAGAGCGCTGTTTACCTTCCTGCAAGCGGTACCTATTTATCTACTCGCATTGACATGCTTTGGAACTGCTAGGTTGGCAGGAGCTGGCCAAGCAACGAGCGCTCACCCCGTCGCGGGGATCGAACTGCCGACCTTTCGATCGACAGCTTATGGTTCAGCGGTTTAACCCGCTGCGCCACCTGCTGGCCTACGAGAAGCAAAACAAACCCTGTCCTCCCTTCAAAACCTTTATGTAGGCCGGGAAAGCCAGGGTCTTCTTTCATTTTACATGAGACACTTCTATTCACTCCAGTTCACAGATAACTTGAGAGATGGGCACCTGTGTCTGTGTGGTTGGGGGGGGGGGAACCTCTTGCCACTGACAAGATAATTTGTGGACCACTGACCTCAGGGTAGCATACAAAGGTATGCTCCCTCCCTGCATTTTGTCCTCACTACAACCCTGAGGGAGGTTAGGCTGAGAAATTGCAACTGTCCCAGGGTTACCATTTGAACTTCATAGCTGTGTGAAGATGCACACTTGGATCTTGCCAGTTCTACTCTGATACTCCGTCTAACCACTGCACTGCTCTGGTTCAGTGGCAGCGTATGGTGAAGTCTCAGAAGCCATGAGAGGCCTAAACACGGCCATACGCTATAGTAGGGGGATTCCCTGAGCAGCTCCTTGTTCATTTCCCGATGGCTTGGTCCCTACACCTCCAGCCCCCTGACCCCCAACTTTTGGATGCACCCCTCTTACTAGTCTGCCTTGATCTTAACCTCTGGCTCCCACACAGGACTCTGGCTTCCCCCAATTCTTCAAACATATATAATTTGGGATGGAATATATCGTGCAAGATAGGCAAATGCATACCAGAATGTTCAACATATAATATAGCATATATTCTAGTCACAGAACAAAAAGCATTCTTGATCAAAATTGTACATAATGTGTTAAAAATTAAGTAACCACAGAAGCAGCTCACTGGCAACCTGACCCTAACCCCCCCCCCCAATGCGGTGATGCAGCAGCACCAACAACGTGGCTACCGCTGCATCCCATGGGGGAATTTTGGCCTCCAGATGCCTCCTCAGGATAAGAGAACATTTGTTCCTTTGCCCCAGCGTAAGACCTTGCTAGTCTGGCAGGTCTACTTGAACCTGCATCTGCTGTCACCGAACCTGCCCCCTTCTTGGGCCCGATCCAATCTCCTCCCTGCCATCTTCACCACCTCATTCCGCCCGTCCACCACCTTGTTCCACCCACTCCGTACGCACTCTTTCCTGTGGCAGCAGGTGGCGGGTGTCCGCTGCCAACCATACGCCGGTCCCAGCAGTGGCCAGCCAGCGTACTGCAGTGGGTCGTGACTGCCCGAAAGCGCGTTGTACCACCAGAACACTTGTTCCAGCAGCACAACGTGCTAGTACGGTTGGGCTGCGAGTTTCATTTTAAAACATAAAGGGAGAAATCTGCAAAAAATGTAAAAATCACAGCTACTCACTTGCTGATCTTGAAGTTTAACTCCAACTACTCTAAATGTGTTACTGGAAGTGTTGTGGTAGATGTTGATTCGGCTGAACCCTTGTTGGCCAGGCTTTATTGGCACCCATTTCTTACTGGTATCGTCATAGACCATAACTGATGCCCGGGCTTGGCAAATACTCTGTTCACTGTAAAGGAGTAGAAAAAACACACACATAACTATGAATCAATGGCAAGTTTGAAATTTATGGAACATTCATAGTCAGCGAGAAAGAAAATAATATTTAAGAGCTTTAAAGTGTCTATTGTCAATTAGATCATTCCAGTGTTGGTCAACCCATTTTGAAGTGGATCTGCCAAAATACAGTACAGTATTATTAAAATATTTGCACCTCACTTTTCCAGAGATTGTTTCTGCTGGCCGCTTGGCAGCTCTAGCAACTGGGACACAGTGACCAGAGGCAGCATGGGCGAAAGGGAGGGACTAGAAGGATGGAGAGGATCCATGCAGCAGGAAATAAAGGCGCCAGCCCTGGCCAGTGATAAGGAGGACGACCAGTGGCATGGTGGAGGGTGGAAACTGGTGGAGGGTGGAACCTGGCTGGGGCCTCCACAGGGGAACTGGTCAACAAGCACTGGACACAGAACAGCCCAGGCCTGCAGAGGAGGAAACAGGTGTCCTTGAAGGACCCCCTTCCCCACAACCACTCTGAGGCCCCCGCTTCATGGGAGTAAGGGGGGCCACCACCAATCTAGCCCTGGTAACAACCCAACGGGGTGCAGAGTGAGAGGAGAGAGCAAAACATGAGGGACCCCAACACCTGCCCCACAGTTCCAGGTCCACCCAGGCTTTCACACCATATATACGGAACTATGAGGCTGTCTTCTAAGGAGTCAGAACATGAGTACCATGAAGCACTTCAAAGACTCGGGCAGCGGCCTTTTCCAGCACCGTAACTGAAATCATTTAATTGGAGATGCTAGAAACTAAACCTCTGAATTTATGTGTGTAAAGCACATGGTCTACTACTGAGATATGACTGTCTTGCTAACTTAATGCATTTAGAGGGCTTTAAAAAAAAAAAGCTGATCCTACTGCAGTAAAAAGACAGAAGTGGCTTCAACCTCACAGCACTGTTGCAATCAACTCAGTTTAATCCATATAGTTTTCAGTTTTACTGGGGATCAAGCACACACAAGCACCGCTGGGTATGTCATAGCTCCAGCTGAAGCACACCGGCCCGGTGACCGTCACTGACCCTGGAAAGAATTTCTGTAACTGCCAAGTAAATTCAAGCAAGCAAGCAAGCAAGCAAGCAAGCAAGCAATCTCTCTCTCTCTCTCTCTCTCTCTCTCTCTCTCTCTCTCTCTCTCTCTCTCTCACACACACACACACACACACACTAGTTGGTGACATATTTTAAAGTCCTATCATATTTAACGTTTTGATATTTTTATACAGGTGACAAGCAGTGCATAAATGAATATTGTGAATTATAGTATTATAATATGTGCAAATTATAGCATAATAAATGTGACACTATAAATTGTGTGTGTATTTTCTTGAGACGCCTTGTATTTTGTTTCTTTTAACTGATAAATTTGATATATGATTTTTTTTCCTCCTCTCTGTATCTGTCTGCCACTTTGGATAGGTCTTTTTATAGAAAGATGGGACGAAAATGTTGAAAACAACACACACCCACGGACACATGAACTGGGCCACTGTTGCTGCTAGGAAGCCTAATAAATTACCATAGCAAAAGCCTGGGCGTGTCTGTGCAGCCCACTGGAATTAGCTCAAGCTGTTATAAGACAGCCTTTCAGTTGGGCAGACGTAATCCGTTTCGGCTTTTCATATTTGCACTGCATACATCAATAGTAGTGTCACAATACCAGACCTGTCTGTAAATATTTTCAAGGTTTATAATTCAAAGATTTCTCTAAACAGAAAAGCATAACTTGAAAAGTGCGATATGGATTGTCAGACACAGGAGAGCATGTAAACCCTTAAGCAGCAGAAGCCGTTTTGTAAAAAAAAAAAAAAAAAAAAGGTTATCTTTCTAATGCAGCTGCTGTAGTTCAGTCTCATTCACTTGGCAGCCCACAGGAGACATGCACACCACAGACCACACACACAAGCGGCTGGGCACTTTCCACAGCCTGATGCCATCATTTCCTTCCCATGTGAACTTTGTGTGGAAGCCTTGCCTGCACCATGGCAGAAATCCTGGTTAGTGTTGCTACATTCACAACTTTATGTATTTCAAAGATTTTGATCCTGCCTTTCCAAAGCTCAAGGCAGCTAACCAATTCACAATACAACACATCAATAATCAAAAACAATCTGAAATTGTCATGGCCAACAATAACATACAAAGTCTTAGGTTCATATCCAGGAATAAAAGCCCTGTGTAGAAAAGTTCCAAAAATAATTGTGTGTGTGTGCGTGCGTGCGTGTGTGTGTTTTTAAAAAATCTGATGGGTTTTAATAAAAACTGGTGGTTTTTTAATAAAAAAAACCTGGGTTTTAATCAGTTTAAAATAAAAGAATTATTTTTGGAACTTTTCTACACATGGCTTTTATTCCTGGATATCAACCTAAGACTTTTTACATCAATAATAATCAAAACACCATATAAATACAGAATCATAATAAAAACAACCAACTACTCAATAAAACCAAAACATCAGGAACCAACCCCCACCCCAACTAATCTCATCACAGCAACAAGCAGGTTATACATAATAATATAAGTTTGTCTTATGCACCACAGTAGCAGAGAAACATTCTCAGGCAGGTTTGTAAAACGACAAAGATGATACAATTCAAATACCCAATTTTATCCTTTCCCCCCTTCCCCTCGCTGATGCAGCCGCTTCGAATACTGTACACATACTGGCACATACTGTATCCAGCGGGGGGGGGGGGTTTAAACTCAGAGCACAATGACATAACATTACATACTTTGCATCCCTATACATTACACAGAGATGGGGGGGAGAGATGCCATGCTGCGATCTGCAACAGCAGCAAACATCTGTAGGATTGTCCACTTCTTTTAGGGAGTGGGCTGCCTCAAGGAATACATGATGAGAACTGAGTCACAACCATGAAAGTGTGTTCTAGTTCTTGTCCATTTCAACCGAGTTAAAACAGGAGATGTTCCTAATTATGGATTGTGCCTCTGCCTTCTGCATGGCTCCTCTGCACTGTATAGGGGCTTCACCTCCTGATTGCTGCTGACCTGGCGCAAGGTGCTCTGTGGAATGCAGGAGAAGAACCAGCCCCTCCCACATATTCCTACAGGCAGCCCACTCCTACAGGAAGAGCTGGTTTATTATTATTATTATTGATAGCACATAAGCAGTGTTAACAATCTCAAGAAAGCAACAGAACAAAGAATATTCCTTGTGCCCCTTCAGCTGCAGGGAGCACCAATTCAGGAGCTGGCGACTGGGGCATAAGCATTATCCGTTCTGTCTGCTTTCTTGAAATTGTTAACACTGCTTATGTGTTATCAATGAAAAAAAGCATTGGCTTTACCCACTGATATGCTTATTGCCTCCAAATACAAAAAATATCCATTTCCCTCTAGCAATACAATTGGCGTAGTCAGCAGGATTTGAAAGTGATGCCTCTTGGGAGAAGGAAAGGCACAGAAGATGTGGGCGAGAGCTGCAGCCTGGGTTGTCCAGGCACAAAGCCTGGGGCCAAGGGGTTCATGTGTTGAACAATAATCCCTCTAATTATTGAGGTCTGAGCCAGTGCATGGGCTCCATAGCTGCCACGCCAGAGTCCTGCAGCATTTCCGGAGCTGCGCAGAGCTCAGCTTCCCAGCACTTTGAGCTGCACAGCCACAAAGCTTAACCACTGGTGCTGAGCCAGTTAAATCCTCCACCAACTCCATGTGTTAGGAATCTAAGATGACAAAAAAGGTGGCCCTACTCCCACTGCAGTGCTTAAATGCTTGTGGGTGCAGGAAATAAAGGGGGGCAGAAGTCAGTGATAGGAATAAGATGTGTCCTGCTCACTTTGTGGGAAGAATTAGAAGCAATTTTAATTGCTTTTAAATGTCTTTAAATTTCATTGCTTTTAAATTAAACAATTTTCTCCACTTAAAAGCTTTTCAGCGCACTTTGTCTGGTACTTCAACAGCCTGTGCGCTGACACCAGGTCCACGGGTCTATGTGGACGAAACGTTGTGTACTCATGTGTGCTGGTGGTTTGGATTTTAGTTACGTGATTTTAATGTGTTTTTAGTGTGTTTACTATTTTTTAACCATAAAGACATTTTTTTATACCCTCATGGCTTTTAATCCCGTTACGCTGACTTCTTTGTGTATTGTAGCTGGCCATGATAGTTTTCGTTTGTTTTTAATTAGAAGACTTTCAGAAGAAAGTGCAACAACAGGAAGGTGACATCGCTGCCTTAAAAGAACAGGAAAGTCTCTTAAGGAAAAGCTGGGGGGGGGGGGAACTGCCGAAAAGCAAGCAGTTGAAAAGGCCGCCTGGTTTCCTTGTCTTAAGATCTGGCAGTGCCAAAGGCAGCACCACAAAGTTGACGAAGATTGGTCACAAAGTCATTTCGTGGGCAGTAGAGGCTCAGCTACCAATCACCCTCTTCGAATGGGGGTGTGTGTGCGGCAGCAGTAGGGGGTAGTAGGATGGATTTTCTTGACTGCTGTTTGAAATTTAAGGTAAAGGTGACCCCTGACAATTAAGTCCAGTCGTGTCCAACTCTAGGGTGTGGTGCTCATCTCCATTTCAAAGCCGAAGAACCAGCGTTGTTCGAAGAAGCCTTCGTGGTCATGTGGCCGGCATGACTCTTCTTGCCGCAGCACGTAGCATGCGGCTGGAACACGGAGCACTGTTTACCTTTCCGCAAGCGGTACCTATTTATCTACTCACATTAACATGCTTTGGAACTGCTAGGTTGGCAGGAGCTGGTCAAGCAACAAGTGCTCACCCCATCGCGGATTCGAACTGCCGACCTTTCAATCGACAGCTCATGGTTCAGCGGTTTAACCTACTGCGCCACCCACTGGCCTTCAGTTTACGAGAGGTTAATTAGAGACAGGAGAACCAGAGCAGACCATTCTGAAAGTTATTACACACACCACCACAGCCTGCAGCAGGAGTCACTGAACCGGTGCTCCCCACAGCTGCCGGGGAGTAAGCATGTTATCTGTTCTGTCTGCTTTCTCCAGATCGTTCATGCTGCAGCTTGTGTGTCATCAATAAAAAGCATTTGCTTTACTCACTGATGCGCTTATTGCTTCTGAATCAGAAAAGAACCATTGCCCTCTGGCAATACAGTGCCTCATATGAACAAGCCAGTGGTAAGTGGTACACAGCTATACCCAGGCCAAGGTCTTCCTGAGTCAAGACTCGCACAGATAACTGAGCCGCAGCATCTCGCTTGAAAGCAATGTGGAACACGCAAACCCCAGGAAATGCTCATACATTTCAGGGGGTAACTGAGAACACAGCCTCTTTCTCCACCTTACAGAAAAGGCCAGCAGGTCGATGTTCTCGTGGTTAGCCAGAATTCTATTTTAATGAATTACAAGTGATCAAGGTAACACCACCATCTCTCACGTAATATGATTAATACTTTTTCCAAGTCTACAGGAAGTCACAACCTGCTGTACTTGAAAGGACCAGGTAAAAGGCCACTACTCTCTCTCTCTCTCTCTCTCTCTCTCAGCATTGGCTGATTTTTCTTTTTGTTTGGTTTGTTTTTTAAAGGTATAAGAAATGTTGCGACTTGTTGCACAGGATGTGTGGTTGACCTGCTACACTAATTTTAACACGTTCTTGAGATGGGGCTAGAAGCCACAAACTGCAGACTCCAAAGAGGTTATGCATGAACTGGACAGCTTTTTTTTTATCAAAGAATATGAAGCAACTGCAATGGTGGAGAAAAATTAACGAGGCAAGTTAAATACTGTATACCTAACACAGCATCCATGTTTGGATAGAAACCATATTGAGTTATGGGAGAGTGCCCCCCACTAGCAACAAGCACACAGTCAACCAGTTATACACCTGCATTCATCCCAAAGGGAGAGAGAGCCAAGAGCACTGAGACTCTTAGGGCGCAATACAGATGGAAACACTGATCTTTCACTTCTAATGCATTTTCATACTGAAACGTACCAACAGAGCACTTATTCATCATGATAACTGCTCAGGATACAGTGCCAAAAGTGGGCCCTCTGGGCTGTTCTGGCGCTTACATAGGAAGCTGCCTTGCACTGTGTCAGACCATTGGTCCATCTAGCTCAGTACTGTCGACACTAACAGGTTCTTCAGGGGGTTTCAGGCAGAAATCTTTCTCAGCCTTACCTGGAGATGCCAGGGATTGAACCTGGGATCATCTGCATGCAAAGCATGTGCTCTACTACTGAGCTTACAGACCCTTCCCGAAGGAAAGACTTGAAAGAATCCCGTCTGGTCCACTTCCTACTTTAAACCCATTGGTTGAAGATTGGTTACAGAACTAGTCATGTCTAGTTTGGCCCCTAATGCGACATCAGACAGTAGTGGACCCGAAGCAACATCTCTCCAACTGATTTTAACTTGGTAGGGGGAGCATAAATGGAAGAAGGCATTCTTTCAAGTCCTTCCTTCAATATCCTGGCCCTATGCTATTTGGAGCTTAAAAACCTGTACTTTGAATTTAGCATAGGCACAGACTAGCAAACAGTGTGACCCCACAGAGAGAGGTGCTACATGACCACTGCAGCTAACACCCACAAAAGCGATTCTGAATCTGTGGAAGTTTCCAGACTGTTTTCAAGAGAAGCACCATAAAGCACATGGCAGTAGTCCAGCTGAGAGATACTGAGAGATAGTCCAGCTGAGACAGTGGCCAGGTGTGTTCAAGAAGAGGTCCACCTGTTAGACCAGCCAAACCTGGTCAGAAGAAGGTGCTCTTGGCACAGCCACCTGCTGGCCCTCCAGAAGCAACGTTGGCTGGATCTTGCTGATGTAGCTTGACCAGACCAAGGGCCACAGCAATATCAATGAAGAATAAAAAACGAACTAAAAGCAAGACATCGGTTAACAGGCAGAAGTGCAATGAAACTAATCTGTCATTGGAAACCTAAGTGACTTCCTTTTTTACCAAAAGCAGCAGCTAATTTTTAGACAGAAACGAAACAACGTGCAGTGCTGCTGAACTGAGGCGACAACACTCCTGCTTCATTTAGATGTACTTCATGTCACCCAAGACAATGCACTTAAATGTGTCATCTGAGAACTCATGGCAGGCTAAAGGTGCGGATTTTAGACCAGGTGGGTCCAGGAATGGCATGATAATTTGGAATGCAAACTCTCTATCTTCTCACTTCTCTACCCAATTCACACATCAACACTCTTGACATTTACATGGCGGCACCTCTGGGAGTGGCTCATATCAGTTATGCACTGCTGAGCTTTCAGCCAGTGGAAGAATGTGCTGGCATGAATGAGCAAACGGGGCAGAGACAAGGGAAGGTGGCTGCAGAAAGGTTTGGCGAAGACTATACCGGTACCGCAAGCGAGTCACCACTCAGTGACAGCAGAAAGCTGCATGAGATGGAAAGAAAACAGACCATGGGTTGGCCACAGCAAATGACAGAGTCCCTGTGAGGCAGCACTAAATCCTAGAGCTCTGCTTATTTCTAGCTCAGAAAGCACACAACCCCAGTGGCCAGCGTTCACAAAGCAGCTGTCAAAGAGGGACCATAGCTCAGTGATTGCACACAGGAGATCCAAGGTTTGATTCTTGGTACCTCCAGGTCAAGCTGGGAAAGACGTTTGTCCAAAACCCTGGAGCCACTGCCAGTCCGTGTAGAAAATGCTGATCTAAGTGGACCCTGTGGTCTCCTCAGCAGAAAGCAGTTTCAAATATTCATAAGGCAAGAATTTTCAAAGCCTCACCCATTCCCCACTCTACCTATCCCTTACATTTTCCGATGTACAGACAGAGATCTACACCTCTTGCTGACTAGGATTTCATCACTTGGGAACATGCCCTCTACTTTGCAATCTTCTGATGGAGTAGGAACAGCCATCAGATCCAGAACTGAGAGTGGAATCTAAAAGAATCCCAGTTACTCCTGAGCCCTCCCCCATTTGTGTGGGCCCTTACTCTTGACAGCAAGGATATATAATGCACAGCATGCCAAGGCATCCCTTACACACACACACACACACACACACACACACACACACACACACACACACACACACACACACACACACACACACCCCTTGCTTTCTTGCCCCATTTTCTTTAGGAATGACTTGTGCAAGTTGCCATGTCAAGAGACGTCTGCACATACACTCCAAGAGTTACTGTAACAGTGAAACCTTCAGGACCGATGGAAGATCCCGATGAATTTGGGTGAGGTTCAACCCAGCACAGAGTGAGGGTGGGTGAGGTTCAACCCAGCACTGAAATTCTATCCGTAGTAACATTTGACAGCAGCTCTAGTCAAAAGTGGTGTCAGTATGAGCATAAGCCTGGCACGTTCTTGTGTAGGTAGACTCGGTTCAGCACCCACTTAAAAAACTATAATTGTCTAAGCCCTGGTTAACATGAACAAGAGACTCGTATCCCCAGATTCGTGTGGTTGCTAGCAATTCCAACTGTAGCAACTAAAAACTCTTTTTCAACGCTCTCTCAGCACCATCCACCCTCTCATTTCCCTTCCTCTGTCAGCACTGGGCCTTTTCTACTGTCTTGAAGCAAGAAAGGAAATCTCAGTGAGCAGTAACTTCCCTGCTCCCCCCTCTGCTGCTGCAAGTCAGAGAAGAAGCTGGGTGCTGCCAAAGGAAGGGTGAGAAAATTGGAGGCTGTGATTGGCAGCTTCTGGATCTTACTGGCTGCAGTCATACAGAAGCTTCTTGCCAAGTGCAGCTTTGCTCATGGGCTCTTGTACCAGGGCTTAAGGCCGCTGCAGACCGCACAAATTTCGGCGCGTCCCGGATGCCCGAGGAGCTTTGTCGAGCTGTGCTGAGGTGTCTGGTTACCACAGCGGAAGCGAGCTGTCTCCCGATTTCTGGCACGATCGAAAACCTTCCTGGCCCATGTTTGAGGGGGCTGCATCGCGGAGCTACTGCAGCCACCAATCAGATGAGAGGGGGAGGAGAGTGGCTAATGGAGCGCACTTGTGCTTAGCAAATCACAGCTGCGCTTTCTTAAGAAGGCGGGACAAAAGGAGGGACTATTTGCGGGAAGACACTCCTCCAGAGCGCGGAGGACGGTGGCCAGCCTCTCTCGCTCGCTCGCCTCGGCGCTCGTTCGCCTCGGCGTGCGGTCTGTCACGGCCTTTAGAGTGCAACTTTCAACTGATTTTTTGAGCGAAATGCTTTAGTTATTAACTATGTCATATATACAGCAAAGGCTGTCACCTCCAGTGGTTTTTTGCAACGTCTCATGGCAGCATAGTCTGTGTTCGCAGCATAGCCTAGCCTTCTCTGTGTTTCAGGAGAGAAGGGATTGGGGTGACCCGGTGAAAGCTCCCACAGAACTGGTTCTCGTGGTCCACTGAACCTGTAAACCCTTCGGCTATAAATAGCCAGGTGCGAGGAGAGTCAGGGTGAGCATCCAATGTTTGAGAAAACTTAGAAATAATTGGGTTGCCTCTCGCAGACAAGTGACAGATGCCATTGAATTAGAAATGGGGGGTAGATCAAACAAGAGTTGTTTTCCCCTTGTTAGTGAAGTCGGAATTGCAGGTCCTAATTTAGGTCTGTTGAAAGCTTTGATCCTCCTTTCTTCTTGCACAGAAGTAAGGAAAGAAAAAATTTACTTACCTCCTCTGCCAATCCCTGGTTCCCTATGGGTCTATTCAGATCTTCACCAGCTCTTTTGCCGGCATAGATGTGTTGGGCAAAGGGGGTGTGTCAGGTCCAGGATGAGGATTCTGGATCTCGCAGATACTGCTGCCGCCAAGATCCATCCCTGGCCCGCACCCCAGCCCAGTTCACCCCCGCCACCAATCTACCTGCACCGACGGCCGGTCTGTGGCCCGCTGTATCACACAGATAGGATTAGGCTGTTAAGCCCTGGAATCATTATTTGAAAGGTGAAGATCTGAATAGGCCCATAGGGGACCAGGGATTGGCAGAGGTGGTAAGTAACATTTTTCTTTCCTTACTTCTGTGCAAGACAGTATTTGTGATGCTGCTCTGATTATTGTGATTGTTTATTGCAATCCAGTGCATGGTGATGGTGAAACTCAGGAACACAGTCTGCTTGGAGGGTAGCTACAGCTGACTAAGGCCTTACTTTCAGGAAAGGAAACTCATCATGATATTGTCAATTGGGAAATCAGTGGGAGGGATTTTTATTGACTTGGGACTTTCCCATTAATGACATGAAGCATACTGACAGAATGTCTATGATTGGGTTTAAATTCAATATGCCTACTGCTATAATGGGATAATTTATGGCCCAATCCTATGCGGGCCAGCCACTAGTGGAACACGCATTGCGCTGGCGGTGACTACTTTATGACTGTCGTAAAGTAGCCGCCAATAGCATGCTCTGCCTGGTCGCCAGCAGGGTGGCTGGAGTAGCCTCAACCAGCAGACGGACAATGATTCACCAACTAAGGTAGGCTGGCAGGGGAGGTGGAGCGAGGGGCAGGGTGGAACGGGGATGGGCGGAATGGGGCTGTGACAGAGAGGAGGGCAGATAGTGTCTGGGAAGGGTTCAGCGGAAGCACCCGCTAAATCCTAACCGCCTTCCCAGGCCCGATCCGCCTTCATGGGTCAACGTGGACTTGTGCCAGCTATAGAGCTGGCACAGATCCAAGATGACTCATGAAGGCTGCTGGGGCTTACCCTGGGGCAAGGGAACAAATGTTCCCTTACCCCCCCCCCCAAAGAGGTCTCAACATGCCAAAACTCCCCCACGGGACACATGAGAAGCAACTTTCTCGCCTCTGCATTGCCATGCAGGGAGTTACATGGGATTGGGCTGTTGGTGCGACAGTTGTATCAAACGGAACTGAGATCATAAACAAGAAAATTCTGAAATGTAACTCCTAGATTACAGATTCTTTCTCCCTCCATCACTTGAAGAACCCCACTTTTGAGTCTCATGGGCTGAAACTGGACCAGTAGGAACACATTGATATGTAGCCCCCCCCCCAATTCTTTTTGAAGGAGGTGCAAGTTTATTTCAAGGGCCTAAATATCTTTTTAGTACTGTCTCCATGTGTGTTGTTCTGCGACTGAGTCATTGTGATTGGGGAAAATGGGTTAATATGTGGGATGGGAAACCACAGAATAGAAATTGGGTTAAAAGGGAATTTAGACTGGGTTGGGCCTACTGGAATGGGAGCTGCTTTTACAGATGCTGCCAACATCAAGCTGCAGATCGAGAGCAACACATGCCCCAAGTGTTTTTAATCACTGCTGATGCCTTTTTAATTTTGCAGACTTTCCCCCATGATCTCACTAAGATTCCAAGTGGACTCAAATTTAGCTATGAATCCAAAAGATGTCAATCAATGGGCTCATCCAAAGGGTGATAGTTGGAAAGCTGCAATGTATAAAGCAGGAAAACTTGGGTTTTACACGTAAGAATAATTTACAGATGCACTAGGATTGCTTTCCCCCGCATGGTTCTTACTGTTGCTTCTAAATGGTTGTTACTGTTTTTCCAACATGGTGCCAGAAAGCACTACTAGACTATAGTGATTTATATTGGATTTATATATCTAACATATTACAGATGTTAAAACGTTTTGTGGTTTTGTATTCATTAATGGCTCTAGTATGCAACCTATGCTACCCTCTATTAACATATTTTTTAACATAAGCTTTATTATAGGATGTCCCAATTTTGAACTGTAGAGCACTATTATGCTTATTGGGTTAGGTCTTGCCTCTTTGAGGAAATGGCTTGTTCACCTTGCATGCTAACAGAAATTGATTAGGGCTAGGGAAATGGATGCCAACACAACTCTTTTAGGCATATGATCAATAGGGAAATTGCTCAAATTATGACCTCTGCCAAAGTCACTGGCAGCACAATCCTGTGCAACTCTTGCACTGGGGTAACAGTAGATAGATACACGGGTGTAAGTGCACTTATGTCAGTGTAACTTGCCGTACGTCAATGAATGCAGGACGGAAATCTGCGTAGCCACGCATGAGCAGTTCAGATGCAGGACACATGGCAGAGCAACTCCACCGGTCCAGGGGGCATTCTGGGGACATTCAGAAACCCCCGGAAAGCCCCCTGCACCAACGGAGCTGCGATGGCTTCCTAACGGCATGTGTACGGCGTCTGAGAGGGGTTACGCTGGTTTCCGTTTTGCATCCATCGGCGTACGGCAAGTTACACTGGCATAAGTGGACTTACACCAATGGTTCTACTGTTACACCAGTGCAAGAGTTACACAGGATTGCGCTGTGGAAAGTGTTCTTCAGTCAACCACTTATGATGACAGAAGTGCTGTCAGACATACTGTACTCCATTCAGTAGGAATAATTTTAATATTCCAGATGGTAACTGGTCATTGACATGTGCTGTCAATAATCAGTTACCGATTGTGCTATCTTCAGGTTCTGGAAGAATAAATCTCAGAAACCATGAGGAATATCCAAGCATGAAGGACAATATATAGCCTATCTGCATGTGCCAAGTCTTCAGGATGCCCAGGGACGAGGCAGCAGAAAATTCTCCTCCATGCGATCACCTGCAGCTACAGTGGTGGCACAGTGCAAAAGGACTCTCACCATCTGCTGCCCAGTTCCTGGTTAGCTTTCCTGGCTAGGTGTCCAATGGGGAAGCTTATCAGCTATGGGGAGTAGGTGGCAGCAACAGTCCAACCTCTTTCTTCCCTTGCTGGTGCTAGTCAACAATTCCTGGGTGATCTGGCCACAATGCAACATCAGGGCACAGGACATCTGTGAATTGGAAAATGCACTGCAGGAATAAGATGGCCCACCACTGTCACTGCTTCCCCAGAGTTGCCCATAAGCATCTCCACAGGCCCTGGCTTACCAGGAAGTGATGGGGAACAGCAGCAGCAAGGAGTGATCAGGCATAGATGTGGGCCCTTTTGCACATGCCCCACAAGGCTCAACCTGTAGGAATCATCACAGAGCCCAACAATAATTAAACTAATAATGCATTATAGAGAATCACATACATTTAAACAGAATAGCATTCAATCCACATGGAAGAAACTGAACTGGGCATGGAAGAGACTTTGGGAGATTTAATTTCTAATCCGAAACCCACACACTAGAAATACCTTCATTAGGACCAACCCAAATGACACAAACTCTTGAGCAGCAAGCTTTCAAGTTCCTCAGAACCCTTCATCAGGCTGGATGGTCAGGCAGAGAATAGAAGTGAAAGAGAAGCATGGTTGCCTTTTTATATTAGCAAAGCTGGAGATTAATTCAGACGTTTCACTAGGCTGAAAGTCAATAGAAGACAAATTCGTATCTACGACCTATTTGAATTTTGAATACATTTCCAGTAAGATCAGTTAAACACAATCATTCACTTCTAATGCAAGTGAAGATGAATCACATCAGGTGTAGATCTGGATCAACAAATTCGTTTTATCTACTTTTGGCGGATCTCAATCACATACTTATTACAACTCCTCTGTTGTCCTCTTCCTCTGCCCCCAAATACAGCTAACTCACTTTCAAGTTTTGTTTCCAGAAATAATTTCTATTTTTCACATAACATATTATTCTGCAGTGAAGTTGTTGTATATTCTCAGTAAGGTTGCCAAGTACTTACCTCCCTGACATCGCAGACAGAACTTGGTGTATGTTTTGTGAAAAACCAAGAAGTATCAACAATCAGTCCAGTGCAACTTTTGTACTAACACACACAGTGTTTGTAACTTCACCAAGTTCCAATGGGGAACATGAAGTTAGCCAAGCCGTTTAAACTTGAGAGTTTATACAGGGTTTTGTAACCAAACAGGAAAAGGAAGCATCACCAAAATAGAGAGCGTGTGTGCAGGAAACAGCTCTGCATTTTGGCGTGATATTTTTTCTAAGCAAAATCTATTGTTCTGCAGAAAGACACAGCATCAAGCAAGTGCATGAGTTGTGTTACCTTCATTGGCAAAGCTGAGATTACAACCAGACATTTCCCAAAGAACGTACCCAGCAGTGGAATTTAAAGTTAATGCCATCTGCCAGTTCTACCTCCCAGATGCAAAATTATGCACAAGGCTGCCTCCTCATTTATGTCATTCCAGGGTCATAAAATGTTAAAATATTTCCTGTCTGGATAGCATTAAGTACAAGTAGTGTGTACATTTCTATCTCACATTTGAAGCTATACTTTCTTGGAGCATCACAATTCTGATTTTGGATCCCGAGGCTCGAGCTCAGGGGTTCCCAAACTTCCAGCTGCCTGGGCTACATCAGTCTTGCTCTTATTATTTATTTATTTATTTATTCATTCATTCATTCATTCATTCATTCATTCACATTTTTATACTGCCCTTCCTCCAAGGAGCTCAGAGTGGTGTACATATTTCCTCCCCTCCTTTTGTCCTCACAACAACCCTGTGAGGTAGGTGGGGCTGAGATTGTGACTGGCCCAAGGTCACCCAGGAAGCTTTGTGGCTGAGCGGGGATTTGAACCTGGATCTTCCACTACATCATCCTGGCTCACTTATGATGGGCTAGAGCAGGTGAATTATAGAAAATATCTACATTTCATACATAACTTCAAGAATTTTCACAACAGCAGAAAAATATTTGCAATACTTGCCAGCTTCAGCGCTGCTTGCTGTCTCTCTTTCCGCTGGGCTCTCAACAAAAGTGACCCAGCCCAGTGGTCACTACATCCAGCAGGTCAAAGAAGGTGAGCAATGGTTGCGGGGGGAGAGGAGAAAGGAGTGGGGGGAGCAAGCTTAATTATAATGCCACTGGGCTCAGTGAGTTGATCATCTGCGTTGGTGGGCAGAATGTGACCCATGGGCTGTAGCAGGGGTGGCCAAACTTGCTTAACATAAGAGTCACATATGATAAACTTGAGATGTTTGAGAGCCATAAGAGATGTTTGAGAGCCGCAATATTTAAAAAAAAAATTAAATTCTTAAGTATATTTACTCACCATGAACATTAAACTTACGATTTAATCCAGTGGACTCTCAGTAAATAATTATAAAGCTTGAAAATTTCTTATTTACTTTTTATATTAATTGTGATGCAAAAAGGAGCTCAGCCCACATATTTCTGAGAGCTGCACATTATACATCAAAGAGCCTCATGTGGCTCAGGAGCCACATTTTGGCCACCCCTGGGCTGTAGTTTGGTGACCCCCTGCTCAAGTTCAATGAAACCCCACACAGGAGATTCCAACATGCTTGTGAGTGCGTGGATTCTTCCAATTGCTGAATGTTTTTAAGACATCATAACATAAAAGTCTGCAAACTAGGGCAGTGCATATGCCACAATTATACAGGCATACAGAAATAATACGGTACTGGATGCAGGATTCAGCTTCCTAAGAATCTCAGCTTCTTTTTTCTTTTTCTTTTTTTTAATCATGGTCCTGACCCTTATAGTTGAAATATGTCTGACAGTGCGTGGCAATGCCTGCTGAAATCTCCGAATTTTGAGAATGCCAGAGAATGTCTAAATAAAGAAAATTTCTGGGAGACTTGAGGTGGGACTTTTGGTACCTACTTAACTCCTTGCTGCCGCCCGCCGCCCATGATGACAAAACTAAAATAAATTATGCAGACATCTAATACAATTTAAAATCTGCTCTCTGCTGCTTGCCATTTTACTCAAACAATGTTCATATGTGCACACAGAATAGCAAAAGGTTTCAAGGTGCCTTAAGTGGCATGTGTGAAAAAGTTTCATAAGAACATAAGAACATAAGAAGAGCCCTGCTGGATCAGGCCAAAAGCCCATCTAGTCCAGCTTCCTGTGTCACACAGTGGCCCCACCAGATGCCTCAGGGAGCACACGAGACAACAAGATACCTGTGTCCAGTCGCCACTCCCTTGCACCTGGTACAGAGAAAACCCACTTCTAAAAACCAGGAGGTTGCTTATGGCTTGTAACCTGTGATGGTCTTTTCCTCCATGAATTTGTCCAAAACCCCTTTTAAAGGCATCTAGGCCAGGTGCCATCACCACATCCTGTGGCAAGGAGTTCCACAGATGAATCACACGCTGGGTAAAGAAATATTTTCTTTTGTCTGTTCTAACTCTCCCTCCACTCAATTTGAGTGCGTGTCCCCTGGTTCTGGTGTTGTGCGAGAGGGAGAAGAATTTCCCTCTATCAACTCTCTCCATCCCATGCATAATTTTATAAGTCTCAATCATGTCCCCCCTCAGGCGCCTTTTTTCTAGGCTGAAAAGCCCCAGACGCTGTAGCCTTTCCTCGTAAGGGAGGTGCTCCAGCCCACAAATCATTCTGGTCGCTCTTTTCTGCACCTTTTCCAATTCAACTATATCCTTTTTGAGGTATGGTGACCAGAACTGGACACAATACTCCAGATGTGGCCTTACCATCGATTTGTACAAAGGCAGAATGATATTGGCCGTTTTATTCTCAATCCCCTTTTTAATGATCCCGAGCATGGAATTGGCCTTCTTCACAGCCGCCGCACACTGGGTCGACACTTTCATCGACCTGTCCACCAGCACCCCAAGATCTCTCTCTTCATCCGTCACAGACAACTCAGAACCCATTAGCGTATATGTGAAATTTTGGTTTCTTGCCCCAATGTGCATCACTTTGCACTTACTTACATTGAAGTGCATCTGCCATTTTGCTGCCCATTCTCCCAGTTTGGAGAGATCCTTCTGGAGCTCTTCACAATCCCTGCTGGTCTTTACCACCCGGAAAAGTTTAGTGTCATCCGCAAACTTGGCCACCTCACTGCCTATCCCCAACTCCAGGTCATTTATGAATAAGTTGAAAAGCACCGGTCCCAAGACTGATCCTTGGGGCACGCCGCTTTTCACCTCTCACCATTGTGAAAATTGCCCATTGACTCCCACTCGCTGTTTCCTGGTCTTCAACCAGTTCCTAATCCAGAAGAGGACCTGCCCTCTTATTCCCTGACTGTGGAGTTTTCGCAGGAGCCTTTCATGAGGGACCGTGTCAAACGCCTTCTGAAAATCCAGATATATAATATCCACGGGTTCGCTCGCATCCACATGCCTGTTGACCTTTTCAAAACATTCTAACAGGTTTGTGAGGCAAGACTTCCCCTTGCAGAAGCCATGCTGACTCTCCCTCAGCAGGACTTTCCCTCTCTTTCCTGGGTTATGTGCTTTTACTGGACACCTCATTCAACTCTCTGCTACCCAGGTAAGTCCCTAAGGGACGAAAAGGGGATCTAGGTGTTAAGATCTTCACCAGGTAGTTGGTGGCTTTTCAAGGTTGGTTCTGTACCAACCTGACATGTTCAGTTTCCTTTCAGCCCTATCTCAATAGTCTTTAAACTCATCCTGTTGTTAAACTTGAGGAGGGGGGAGGGGGAAAGAGTTACTTTTCGAACTAGGCTAAAGAGAAGTGAGTTGTAAGGTGACCTAATTTTCAACTCTGGCAAATATTTTTGTTCTACTTCACTGAGCCTAGAAGCTCAGGGCCGCATAAGGGACTTTCCTAAACAGTTAGAAGCTTTGTTTACGCGCTCTCTCTCTCTCTCTCTCTCTCTCTCTCTCTCTCTCTCTCTCTCGTTCCTACTCCCAAATCAATATTCAAGACTCCCATGTGCATTCATAAGTGTGCCATTTTAAAAAAAAAACTGTCAAAAACTACATGGGGCAGACATGATGCAGACATTGTTCATTTCATTCACATTTAAAGTGGGAATAGGGGGGTTCTTACTAGCAAACAGAGTGAATGGGACAAGAGTGCCGAATCTCTCCCTTCCTCCGCCTCATTCCATTGTTCCAGTGACTTCTCTCCATCCCCTTCTTCAATACTGGTGAAAGTGTCTGGAGCAATGCATTCAAAGTGTGCTGTGTGTTTGGTGGGGGTGGCGAGTTCAGCACTCGTCTCTTGCATGCTCCTTTAAGAATCCCCTGCCTCCACCTTTTATGTGAATGGGGTGGACAAATCAAACTAAACATGTTTCTGCCACCAACACCAGCACAGTTTGGCTTTTTTTTTCTCAAACTCTGGGCCCCATGGGAGTCGCAAGTGCCCTGTCTAGATCTGAGGAATGGGGCTGTGTCAAGTAGATCTGACTAGTGATGTGAGACTTTGCAATCTAAGGGCGAGGCATTACTGGAGCAAGAGACAAGGCTTTATCAGTAGGTTTGTCATCACCGCCTTGCTTTGAGGTTGTTCTTATGCTCCTGTCAAACAGGGCTGGGTACACCTCAGTTGTCAGATCTCCAATAGCTCCACATCATCAAACACACCTGTATGCAAAGACCAGTGTTGTGTTTTTAACACTTAAAACACAACAAAAGCTCAGGTATAACCAAGGATATGCAAAGAAGAGGCATAGCTCTGTATCCATATCCTGCAACTGAAACAAAATCATGCAACTTAGTTGTCTAAGTGTGGACATTTTTCTCTCAAATCAAAGTCTGGGACAGGGTTTCTCAACCTTTGGGGGTCTGCATACCCCCTACGCGGGCCCCCAAAGGTTGCTGTACCCTGACCCCTCCACGTCCCACGTACCCCCAAAAGTGCACCCCCAAAGTGTCTTTTTACGGCCTGCGGCAATTCGGCAAAAACATGCAATTTGGTAGGGCTGTAACCTTTCCCTCCGGCTTGTGGCGCGAGCTGGAGAATCCACTCGGTGGTGCCGCAGGCCGGACAAATGGGTAAATTGTCCCCTGTAGCTCTCCCTACCTTTTCTCGCAGCAGCAGCCATGTTGGATCTCCTGAAATCTCGCGGGATCCAATATTGCGGCTCCCAAATCTCACACTGTGATCTTGAATCTCACAAGATTTTGGGAGGTCCAACATGGCGGCGGCTGCAAGAAAAGGTAGGGAGAGTCGTTTTTCCGGCCTGCAGCGCGGTTGAGCGGGTTCACGCCGCAAGCCGGAAGGAATGGCTACAGCCCTGCCAAACCCACTCAACCGTGCCGCAGGCTGGAAAAAACACTTTCCCCCATTTTTCCGCTCCCTGTTATCAGCTGCTGATCGCAGCAGCTGATAACAGGGAGCATCTCGTGTACCCCCAACCTGCAGTCCGCATACCCCTGGGGGTCCGCGTACCACAGGTTGAGAACCCCTGGTCTAGGATAAATATGGAGGAAGGGCTGGAAGGGAACAGGAAGAGGAACTACAGAGAGGAACTTGGGAATTGTAGACAGAGTAGTCAGCACCCATTGACAGCTCCGTCTCTTTCTGTCTTCTATCCTTTCACCTGAAACTGTTCATGCTGTCTCAACCCAGGCTAACTGGACAAAGAGGGATTTTTCAATGGGGTGCTCCTCTTATATTTAGGAGGGAGGGGACTACTGAAAATATAGCATATTTTATGGTGACTGTTTGATGGTGTTTCTTCTGTATCTTTTTAGATTGCGAGCCCTTTGGAGACAGGGACCCATTTACTGTATTTATCTACTGGCTATGTCCACAAGCTGCGGTGGCTTAGTGCTTAAGATGCTGAACTGCAGACCGGAAGGTTGGTAGGACAGCAGTTCAAGACCCGAGTGCTGCAGCTCCTGCCAACCTAGCAGTTCGAAAGCAAGAAATTACAAGTAGATAAATAGGTATCCGCTGCGGAGGGAAGGTAACAGTGTTCCGTTAGTCATGCCGGCCACATGACCACGGAAGCGTCATCGGACAGCGTTGGCTCTTCGGCCAGAAATGGGGATGAGCACCCGCACCCTATAGTCGGAAATGACTGGCTTTCGAGCAGGGGATACCTTACCTTATGTCCACCAAAGGGTCAAGCTATATGTGATGCTATGCATGTAGCTATTTTCACAATATAGCTGCAATCTGAAGCAGACCCAGAGGGCAGGGCAGGGCAGGGCAGGGCAGTTTTTCTCCTAAAAGTCACCCCCCTCCCACAAACACACTTTTGCCCACAGAAGAGGAGACTTGGGTCTTCCTCTTCAGATTGTAGCCTCTGCAGCTGCATTTTGTAACATACACTCACCTACTGGCAAGGAGGCGAGAAATATATGCAATATATGTAGTTTGATTTCAACTCTGAGACATCAGAAGCTCACTATTTTAGTTGGTCTCTCCTGCAGATGTGATGATGCTTTGGAATGTCTTTGAATACTTGGTGTGTTTTATTATGTCTTTCATGATACTTTACGATTGTGTTTTATTGATAGTCACTCTCAGCTCTGGAAAGGTGGAATATAAATCTTTTAAACAAATAAACAACTGGGGTTGTTTGTTTTAATTGTTTTAATTATTTGTTTTTAATTATTTTAATGTATATATGTATTTTAATGTTTTATTGTAAGCCACCTTGAGTGCCCTTGCTGGGAGAAAGGCGGGGTATAAATTCTTTAAATAAATAAATAAATAAATAAATACATTGTTGTTTGGACTAACTTTCTACAGTTAAGATTAAGCTGCAGCAGAGGCAACATTAGTGGTACAGTATTTTGATCTGGTCACATTTCGTTCAATATAATTATATTTTCCCCATATATTTATATTTTATTAATATATTCAAATATAAAAACAATACATATTTCATAAAGTTATAGCAAGCATGAAGCAATACATCCTACTAGCATACTATTCACTATTTTCTACATATAATATCCAACTAAACCAAAATAACACCCACATTCTATTCATTAAATCCGCATATCATCACATCGTTCTTTTATCTCTCTCTTTAAAAAAATCAATAAATGGTTTCCAATTATTCATAAAAAGCTGCAATCTGATTTTTCCTTAATTAAAATTATAACTTTATCCATTTCAGCATAATCCAAAACTTTCAACCACCAATCTTCCAGCGAAGGTATCTCTGAATTCTTCCAATATTGTGCATATAAAATTCTTGCTGCACTTATCATATATAAAAACAAAGTTTGAAATTTTTCGCCTACATGATCATCCCTCATACCACTGGCATCACTGTAGCGTGGTGGGCGGGGCGGGCCGCCGGGGGGTGATGCGTAAAACCGGAAGTCAGTTGCGATCGCGTTGGAGCGCTGCTCCGACGCTTGGGGAGGCCTGCGGAGGGGTCCGCAGGCTCCCCGCAACCCCCGAGGGACACCCACTGCCCACCAATGACGGTAAAAACGGTGATCCCGGACGCAGCGGTGGCGGCGGCGGTGCGATCCCAGGCGCGCCGTTGTCGTCACCGTGGGTTGCCATGCCCCTTAAGGGCATAGCAACCCTTTCTTCCCGGCTGGGGCGTCGCGACGCCCCAGTTAGGGTACCACTGCTCTAGGGCAAGCTTCACACAAGGCTCGAGGAGGATAGTGTATTCCATTTTAAACTAGGAACAGCAGCAACATTCGCTGGCTTTTGGTTCAAGAGCATTGCATGTATCCTCTATGAATGAAGGAGCTGAAGGCAAGTCTGAGATTGAATTAGGCAACACAGTATTATAACACTTTAACTCAGTGGGTGCCTGAAAACTCTCTCTCCATAAATTGTGGCGTGGATAATGAGCCCAGGCCCCACGCTGAGGAGCAATGAAACAATTTATAGTCCATATGGAGAGCAATAATCTGCCACTTCATACACGCAATGGGGTCTGCAGAACGCTATTTGCACCAATGTCAACTCACTGCAGATCTACAGATTAGCAAATGCAGAACAACTGCCAAGTCACAGACAAACTATTATATAGAAATGCATATAAGTCCCTTCCAGAATAGCTGAAATATTTCATTTAAAGCATGAAAGGACTGGGGGCCCCAAGTGCCTGAGACATTTTACAATATATATAAAATAAACATTTCCAGACGCTCAGCCTCAAGCCTAAGTACAAGACAGGTTCAAGACAGCAGTGGCACAAGAAATGAGACAGGCTTGTTTTAGGACTTGCACAGAAGGAGTACTACTGATAGATAACCCAGTGTAGCCCAAAAAACTGGCTACAGTTGGACCCCGGGACAGGGGGGTGGAGTCAAAACTACCTCTTAACTGCTGGGGGAAGAACCAGCACAGCTGGAGCAGCAGAAAGTCAGACAATTTGGGAAGGATTATGACCTGAAGGCAGGAAGGCAGAGGGAGGTAAATACTGTAGTACTTAGTAGAATTCAAGGTAAACAACAGGCTTGGGGAAAGAACTAACTGAAAAGGCAGCACAAGGCCATGAAAACTAACACCAAAGACAGGTTGCTTCAAAGATTTAGGCCCAAGAGTGTCTAACGACCCAATCCTAACAGGGCCTTACACTGCCGGAACAAGTGTTCTGGCAGCATAAGGCCCTTTACGGCTGTCGCAAATAATGACATGCCATTCAGTGTGTGGCATGGTCGCCACTGCAAACAGCAAACAGCCGGATCCACGAGCAAGCAGCTGGAGGGCACCTGCTGGTGCCGGTAAGTCAGCGTGGGGGAGCGGGGGAGAGGCGGGGAGTGGGAGGAACAGGGTGGAGAGTGGCATGGGAAGAAGGATGGGTTGGGCCGGGAAGGGGGTGGTTTTGGCGGCAATTTTGTTTTTGGCACCACCTATCCCCCCCTTCCTGGCCACAATCCGCCTTCCTGGGTTCTCTAGGACTTGGGACGGTTATATAGCTGGCCCAGGTCTGAGAAGACCCATTGAGGTTGCGAGGGCTACCCGGAGGAGACCTTTGGGGCCTGAAACTCCCCCACGGGATACAGCACATGCCCCATTGGTGCAGCTGCATCACTGCACGGAGAGCTGTGTAGGATTAGGCTGTAAGATACCAACATGAGCTACTGACCAGCTCACTACAGCATCTTCCCGCTTCCTTTGCTTGGGCTACCAGCAGAGCTGGCCTATCCATAAGGCTGACCTAGGCAGTAACCTCGGGGGGGGGGGTGGACAGGTAGGGGGAACCTGCTGCTGCTGTCCTTCCAACTCCACCACTCTAGCCCACTGCTCTGCTTTCCTCCACACTTCCTCTTCTGTTTCGTTCCCCTCTTCCTTTTTGAATCCAAAAAGTGGGAGGAAGAATGGCAGAAGAGGCAGCTGGAACGTAAGGGTAAAGTTAGGGGTCTCGTATTTGATTGCCTCAGGCACTGGGAACTCTTGGGCTGGACCCAGGAGGCTGGAAAGCAAAGACACACAAGGTGCCTCAGGTGAGTCGGCATTCCAAAGCACGGGACTTCTTCTCCCACTGTCTCCCCACGATTGCAATCACGTTTACCTTCCCTAAAGAACTAGGCTACAAATACTCACCTGCTGTGAGGAAGAAACACTCTAAAGCAGGGGTTCTCAACCAGTGGTACTAGTACCACCAGTGGTACTTCAGCCGATTGCTGGTGGTACTTGGACTGCCGCACCACTGGAATCCTGCTCCGACATGGCGCTTTCGGCAACACGTTTTCGCTCCCAAGAGGCTCCTGAGGTGGTGGGGCCTCAGGAAGGGCCATCCCACCTGCCCAGAGCCTCCTACCTGCGTTTTCTGGCCTCTGAAAACCCGGAAGTAACTGGAGATGATGTCATCACCAGTCACTTCCGGTGGTACGCAGCAGGAGAGTGGTGCCGGAGTTGGTACTCGGCCAGGAAGGGGTTGAGAACCCCCTGCTCTAAGGGATCTGCAGCGCCAATGCAGAGTCCCTGCTCCCTATCAGGAATGCTGCAGCTTGCAATACAGCTTTTGAAGGTGGCGCTTAAAGCAGTCCATCTGCTTTGTAAGCCAGGCACTGTGTCATAGGCAGAACAATGGGGCAGGCAGGGGAGGGAATGTCAGGTTTTCCTCTGTCTCCGAGTTCAGCTACCAGAATTTCTCCAGCCCAATCAGAATGTAGCAGGGAAAATCACCATTCAAAAAAAAAACCAGTGTTAAACATCATCATTTCTTCCTTATCTAAATGAAAATTCGATTAGCTGAGCAACACCTAAAGATTCAATCCAAACGACAAAACCTTAATTAATTTGCTATGCAACCTCATGCAGTGAACTTTTTTTTAAAATAATAATAATTGGTTTGTTATCATCTGAGAGATGTTCTTCTGCTCTTAGGGCAAAATCAACTCCCCACAGTAGAAACAGAATACAAATCAAGCACAGCTCCCCCCCCCCCCGCCGCCGCCTGTCATGTGCCACATACTCCACAGAGGCAGTTAACAGCTTAATAGATAAAACACTGACCTCCAAGACCCCTTTCAAATCCAGCCTGTGGTCCCGTGACAAGCAGCAGATTTGGGTTATGGAGCATCAGAGATTGCCAGGGCGGCTTGCCTAACGCAAGGCAGCATGTTTTGCTCCCAAGTCTTTTTGTCTTTTTTCCTTTGATGTTTCTATTCTTCTTGCTTGCCATTTGAGCCCTCAAGATGTCAAGGTTTACTGGCTTCTTCTAACACCCAAACAATGATGACCCTTATTTACTTGGCACATCTGCAGTCAACTGTCTAGAAGTATGTTTGGGAACATTCTTATGAAATCAGAGATTTGTGCAAACAACACCAGGTTGCATTGCAGTTGAGATCATCTTAGCCTTGAGTACGATATGCATTCCTTCACTCTAAGAGCCTAGCAGATGTGGTAAAAATGATCTCTTAGGAGATGCCTTTGCTTCAACATCCAGTCCAGTTATATTCTGCCAATGTCATAAGTTACAACTACAGGTATTTTACTTGCCAACATGTTTTCCATTTTGTTTTCTTATTTGTCTTCACATAAGTTCTGTGAGATAAATCACTTTTACAGTGATTTCCTGCGTAAAAATCTGCCGGGGGAGCATGCACTGCGCAAGCGCAGGGTGTCGCAAACACACCATAAAGCGCCTTTTTGACACCCAGAGAGTAAGGGCACAACCCTGCAGCCGCCAGTGCAGGTAAGAGATGCACCAGTTGCTGCAGGGTTGGGGGAGAGCGAGCCAGGCGGCAAGGGAAGGCGGCCGTTGCGGCTAAACGTTTGAGAACCACCGAGGATGTTATTATAGCAAATCATAAAACAACTGATCTATAAGTATCTAGGAAGAAAAAAAAAAGATTATTTGCAATCAATATGTTGCACACTTTCAGGATTAAGGCTGTAATCCTACATAAACTTGCATTATTTATTTGTTCAGTTGCTTCCAACTGTTTGTGACTTCATGGACTAACCCACACCAGAGCTTCCTGTCGGCTGTCACCAGTGGCGTCACTAGGGCGCGCGTCGCCCCATAGCAGGGCGCGCGTGTCACCCTAGTGACGCCTCCCCCTATACCCCCCCTTACAAATCTTGCTGCAGGGTTGGGGGATTTTTTTTTACGATTCTTACGATTCGTAAAAATCGAATTACGATTTTTGGGGGGCGCCCTCTTACGATTTTGGGGGGCATCCTACGAGGCGCCGCTCCGGGCGCCCAATGGGCTGCTGGCCCGGGCCCCTGACGGGCCGCTGGCCCGGGCGCCCCCTTAATTTTGGCCGTCACCACCCCCAGCTCCCCCAAGGTCGAGTCCGTCACCTCCAGAATATCATCCATCCATCTTGCCCTTGGTCGGCCCCTCTTCCTTTTGCATTCCACTTTCCCTAGCATCAGCATCTTCTCCAGGTTAACCTGTCTTCTGATTATGTGGCCAAAGTACATCAGTTTTGCCTTTACTATCATTCCCTCAAGTGAGCAGTCTGGCTTTATTTCCGGGAGTATGGACTGGTTTGATCTTCTTGCAGTCCAAGGCGCTCTCAGAATGTTCAAAAGCATCTAACTTCCCTTCGCTCAGCCTTCCTTATGGTCCAGCTCTCGCAGCCATATGTTACCACGGGGAATACCATTGCTTTACCTATGTGGACCTTTGCTGTCAGTGTGATATCTCTGCTCTTATTTATTTTATCGAGATTTGTCATTGCTCTCCTCCCCAGAAGTAAACGTCTTCTGATTTCCTGGCTGCAGTCAGCGTCTGCAGTAATCTTTGCGCCTAGATATACAAAGTGTGTCACTTACCTACATAAACTTACCTGGGACTAATTCCCATACTTATGACTAAACATGCATAGGGTTGTAGTGTACAACATGTCAGATCGACCTAATTTCCCTTTGTCAGGGAAACTGGTTTGATCGATAAAATAAATGTAGTGGATATAATACCTTTAATTCAGCAAGCTTTGCAGACAGAATGTCAACAGGACATTCTTATAGTTTTCATCAGAGTAAACATGACAACCACTAAGAAAGCCAAATAACACAAACATGTTCAAGCTGAGTTACAATGGAAGGAGGCAGTAAATGGTGACTGCTGAGCCCAATATTGTTTAGCGTTTTGCTTAATGGCTTAAATTAACAACTAGCAAATATTCTCATCCAATCAGTAGATGATAAAAATATAGTGAAGATTGTAAACGCTATGGAAGACAGGGTTAAGATTATCACAGAATACGATAAAATGAAATAAGCCCAAGTATTTCACTTGAAATGAAAACCCAATGTACTCATTCAAAATAAAAATAAAATAAAGGTCCAGTGAAAGATGTAGGATAACCCATGATTTTAAAAAGCTTAAAAAGACCCTCCTTCAAGGACCCCTGGGTTTTCATTACGACTCTAATTTTGGCACAGTCTGACAAGTCTTTAAGATAGTAATATTTGGGAAGGAGCCATAGATTTGTGACAGAGGGCATGTTTTGCATGCAGACGGTCCTAGTTTCAACGCGTGGTATCTCTCCTACTGTTGAAACTCTGAGAGCCACTGCAATCAGTATAGACAGTGGTGTGAGCTCCTATTAGGCAGCTCCTATGTTTATATAAGGTATGTGGAAAAAAGCCAGACTGCAAAAGGATACCACCTGGAATGTAGCTGTTCACAAAAGATTGGACATTTATACGGTATATTGTTAAAAAAAAACACACACACACAACATTAGGGGGGTTAGGAAAGTCTGCCCATGTACACCGCCTTGGATTAAAGTCAGAGGAGAAATCCAATGACCAAGAAAGGCGGTATATAAATACTGTATATTATATTATTATTATTATTATTATTATTATTATTATTATTATTATTATTATTATGTGGGACATGAGTGAGGTCTGCAATATTATTGGTGCTAACGTCAACTCAACGTTAAATGCACGTTTGCTGGGGGGGAGAGAAAACAAACAAATCAATGCTCCACCTCAAAATCTTGGGGCACACAAACCCTTTTATTTTCAGGTCAAAGCCCTGCATATTTTGCACATAGTTTGACGTAAAACGGAGCTGCCTTTCGATACACTATCCAAACTTTCCTGTGTGTGTATTGGGCACGTGTGAACATGTGCTCACATGTGGTTTTAAAACAGAACATGACATGAGAAAATAATCCTACGAAATCTCTACACAAGAACATGCAGAAAATAAAGATTATGCAAAGATGGTTCTTTGAATGTAGCTCATGGTCCAGACTCCAGATTACTTCACAGAGAACGTACTAGCTGACCTACTGCTCTAATTAAGCTAGCAGACATTTTGACATTTATATTGTTGCAAGTAGACATTGTTAATAGCTGGAGGGAAGACTGTCACTGCTTCTAACGATCACAGCATCGTTGGCATTGCACGCTGTGGCCTTTAAACATTCAAGTGCTCATTGAATCCATCTTTGTTTTACTGATTAAAAAGGTAACATGCAGATGGCTTGTTCTGCAGGACACACATTCTACAAACCACAGCATTTCAGCCAGTTTGCATCCGATATTAATTTCCCTGCTTTCCACTGGATCCATGCATTAACTATTTTCAATCAATGCATCTTGCAAATTAAACAGAAAAGCAGCACACAATAGGAGCACAACTGCAGACATCCAGTGTGGTATAAGGAAAAAATGATTTTAACATTTCAAGCACTACCAGAACTTCGCTTGGTAGCAGTCTCAAAACACCATCCAGAATGTTAAATGAAACATTTAAAGTTTCTAGATGACGATACTCCCATAGTATCATCATAAACCCAACGTCAGTTCTCCGTACCCTGATTGCATCCACTCATTTTCTCCACTGCAGACATCAGTGTTAGAAAAGAAAACTTGTTAACATAATTCATACACAAAGACTTTGGGACAAAAGGCAGTATAATAAAACTGGTTACCTGGTTAGAGGTATGGTTTTGAATGGTAGTGTACTTGCTTTGCCTTAGAGCAGTGGTTCTCAAACTTTTTAGCACCGGGACCCACTTTTTAAAATGACACTCTATCGGGACCCACCTAGCTTTACGAGACTTTAAAAAAATGTGATCTATAAATAAATAAATGTATGAATTTATTTACAAGTAAAGAGCTCCGCTGCTTGTAGGGTAATTAGCAGCTATCTTGCAAACTGCAAGAGCTCAGCTCTTTGAGGGGCAATTAGTAGCTATCTGATTTTTGAATAGCTTCAGGGCTTGTGGTAATTACTTATCTAAGCTTTCCATCACCTGGGACCCACTAGAAATCAGGTCGCGACCCACCAAGTGGGTCCCGACCCACAGTTTGAGAAACGCTACCTTAGAGACAAGATGGGGTACATACTCAAGTAGGCAAACACACATTCTAGGACAAGAAAGAGAAGGGCATTTCAAGAGCATCTATTCAAAAGGACATAAATATCTATTTGCCTAGTAGTTGGAGGAGGAAGACATCTATAGGTTAAGAAGATCATTGCCCCTCAACCTTGCTTTGTCATTTGTGCCACTGCATGGAGACTATTAAATGCATCCACTCTAATTAAGCAGTTTTACAGCCACTATATCCTGGCATAAATCACTGTGCTGGATGAAGAGCATGCTCAGACCAGTTTGCATGAAGCATTTCTACCAAGGTTAACAGCCAAATGTTCATAAGTATGAAACCTCTCGCAAACAACTCTATCACTAACTGCAGGCCACAAACAGCCCATTCAGTCTTTTCCCTACAGAACGATTTACTGTATATGAAAACAGCCTCCTTTCAGGTTTTAATTCACACAGCTATTCCATCCTCTTTCTTTGACCACCTTTTCTCAAGGCCCAGTCTCTTGCATTTCCAGGCATCTAAATCAGTGGGTCTCAAAGTGGTGGGCACTAACAGTCCCCATACCCCTTAAGGGGCAGGGACAGCATGGCAGCATGGATACTTTCCTGTTGTTTATATCCAATGACAGTATTTGACATCAGGATTTGCAAATTAATTTAACCTTGGCTGTTGTTAAAAGAGCTTGACCATGTTCAAAAAGCGCACCATTATGGCAAGAAAGGACCGACATGCATCAGTGTGTCTTCATTTGACACACCTACGTTATTTGTGATCCATTCTCTGCAGTCGTTGACTTAGTTTCTGTGCAAAGTCATGAGAGATGTCATTAAGCATTCTATTTTTTTTGTTCATAACAAACTTGGTAAAAAGGAACCGGTTCACCTTTTGCTCACCCATTCCAACCACTATTGTCTTAAGAAAAGCAATTTGTAAGTACATATTTATTTCAGAACTACAAACCAAACAATGGGGGGGGGGAAGGGGAGAGCAATAACAGGGAGAAAAAAAGCAAGCTAGCAATTCACCATGTATTATTTCTTCTGACAAAACATAGTCCCTCTAGGCTTATACAACGGAGGTTACACTGTAGATGAAAAATTACATATCTGTCCCTGAAATCTACAGAATATATTTTTTTAATGTGACTGGACTGTCATGCATTCAGCTGGTTTCATTTTAACACAGCCTGGCCAATGTACAGAATGAGGAATGCGGTGATGTAGATGACCTTTACTGTAGCAACCAATTCTTATTTTGAGAAGGAATGCTGACTGAAAATCCTAGAATTGAAAAGGGTAGGAGAGAAACCTTCTCTACAAAGCTACAGCAAAGACTGCACATTTCTAACCTGCTTGGCCCCATATTTTTCAGAGGGAAAAAGGTCAATTTAATTCAGTGTACTATTATTACACATGAAGGCACTATTCAAATCTTAGAACAAAAAATAGTCAACTAACTATTCAAATCTTGCAACAAAATTGTACAGATGTGACCAGGTTTTACACATTACATTTTTCTGTGGCTGCTAGCCTGGCAGCGGTGGGTGGTGGGTGGGGGGGGGGGTAAAAGAACTGACATCAGGAGCTATAGTGATAGCCTGAAATTTCAAACCAAAATGATTCATTTCTATTAATAAGTTCTGAATTCAGTTGAAACAGCTGGAGAATATTTTCATATGCTTAAGTCAGAATCATGTTCTCGGATAAAACTCTGCCAGAGAGGGAAAAGCTTTTCCAGCTTGATGTGACATTTTATTAGACTTTACGGAAACTGACTTTTAAACTGAATTTTGCTGCTTTAATGACAGCTTTACACATTTTAAAACATCGTTTTATGCATTTTTACCTGAGTTGTTGATGATTTGGCAAATAACCTCAAGCTTTTTAAAAGAAAGGCCCTTAATAAATAATTTCTTCTTATTTTATGATGATAAATTTGATAAGTCCCCTCATAAGACCGACTTAGAACTTGAGAGATTTCCAGTCATCCCAGAAAGGCAAAAGAAGGTCACTTGTATTCTTAAGCATTTTCACTCAGAAGTACATTTCACTGAAAAACAATGACATCTAAATGAGCATGCCTGGGTTTCACACTGTGATATTTTACAGTGTTAGGGGCTGAATTAGCACCTGCAAAGAAAACCTATTACAACATGCATAGGGTTCGTTTCAATCCTGATGCATATTTTATATGGAGGGGTTCTCAAATGTGCTTCCCCAAAATCACTACAACCGCTGAAGTGATAAGAGTCCCCACAAACAGACATGGCCACATCTGTTAAAACACATTTGAAAAAGTCTTTACTTTTGTGAACATAACTTAGAAAACCCCATTGCACCTCGCCGGCACTCCATGGAAAGGGTGGGAGGATATTAACCATTCTGCTCTGAGTATACCAGAAAACCCAACGTTTATCTAAAAAACTAGTTTATCTAGAACTAAACATTAAGGTTGCAATCCTATGTACTTTTACCTGGGAGTAAGCCTCCTGCCAACCTAGCAATTCCAAAGCATGTCAATGCGAGTAGATAAATAGGTACTGCTTGTGGGAAGGTAAACAGCGCTCCGTGTTCCAGCCGCATGCTACGTGCTGCGGCAAGGAGAGTCATGCCGGCCACATGACCACGGAGGCGTCTTCGGACAATGCTGGCTCTTCGGCTTTGAAATGGAGATGAGCACCACACCCTAGAGTCGGACACGACTGGACTTAATTGTCAGGGGATACCCTTACCTTTACCTTAAGCCCCACTGAACGTAGTGGGACTTCCTTCTGAGTAAACATGCACTGGGTTGCATTGCATGCAACCCTGAATACACATGCACAGAGATACATAAATGGCCAATTTAATATTGGGAAAGTGGCTCAGGAAGTTTCCACCCCTGCAGAGGCGTTGGCTGATATGGGGAGGTGGGGAGGTGGACCCCAGGGCGTAGGGGCGCTGAGGCTCTGGGGGGGGCGCGGACCTCCTTAAATTTGCATTTTTTTTTTGCATTTTCCACTTTTTTTGCATTTTCGGGGGGTTTTAAGTGTTAAAACGGCATGTGAATGTGTATGTGTGCTTTCCCGGCACTTATCTGTAATATGGGGCGCTTCCAGGATGTTCCAGCGACGATCTTCTTCCTGCGCCCGGGCACAGCTTCTCCCTGTGCCCAGGGGCAGACTCCGTAATGCCCCCAGCAGCGGTTTCCGGAGTTTGCGCATGCGCACAACCACGGAGTTTCCAGGGACGTTCTGCGCCTGCGCAAACTCCGGAAACCGCTGCTGGGGGCGTTACGGAGTCTGCGCCTGGGCACAGGGAGAATCTGTGCCCAGGCGCAGGAAGAAGATCATCGCTGGAACGTCCTGGAATCGCCCCATATTACAGATAAGTGCCGGGAAAGCACACATACACATTCACATGCCGTTTTAACACTTAAAACCACCCGAAAACATTTAACCCACCCCCAAAAAAACCTGTCAAAAATAGGTTTCGAAACCGAAACCTAAACTTTTTGACAGTTTTATTAGGGGCGTCGGGGGGCGGCCCCATAAACAGGGGCACCTGGCGATGCCTCTGCACCCCTGCTTTGAACTAAGGCATAGAAAATGCATGTGCATTTTGTCAGATTTTAATGTCAGATTTACTTTATTTTTCGCCCACCCCCTCCGTTGTTTAAAACTGCATGACAGCGTAAACTGACATAACTTTTGTGCCAGTGTAACCAGCGGTGCAGCGAGAACGGGAGGCCCCAGAACAGAAAACGGAAAAGGGATTCAAATCCCCTTGTAATTGTTTTAAAGCTTTTCTACCTTATTTTGAGTGAAGTTTAAGGCAATTTTATTGTGTATTTTTTAACCCTACGGAAAAATGTTTGACATGGCTTTTAAACTCGTGAATATTAAATCTATGAAGATTTACTTTATTTGTTTGAAAACAAAAATGGCAGTGGCAAAATAGCTCCGTATCTTTGGGTGAAGCCTAGGGTGAAAGAGAGCCTTCATCGTGGGTATGCATGTGCACATCTGTCCCTTTGTTGCATGGAGTTTCAGAATGAGTCTTAATTTCATTTCTGTGATTCACACTTAATCTGAGCCACTGGTCTCATGCTTCTGCTTCCCCTTTGATTCGCAATTTCACAGCTGCTGCAGCTGTTATCCAAAAACCAAATAAGGAATCTTTTCCCTGATCCAAGCAAATATAACGAGCTATGAAATATTAATCTGCAAGCCTTCTACAAGCTACAACGTATCAGGAATGTAATCTTAATAATATATATTCTGCTCACATTTCTGAAAATTAAACTCAGGATAAAGATCTGACTGGGAGGAAAGAGTGGTGCTTTTTAGACAACATGCATGTAGACGGAATGTACATATGCGGAGATTATGGATTATGTTATCTGGTCCCAACCTACACATTTCCAATTTACTGTCTGCTGATTTACAAGCAATTTACAAGCATGCAGTGTCTGTTCAGCCACTAGGTTGAGCCCTCATCATAGGCCACAATGGGGCCAGTGGGTGTGATCCTGCCCTGCCTCCACATACGCATATGTTCAGTCTACATACTATGTTGTCTAAAAGGGTTAATAAAGAAAGGGCATGTACGTAATTACCGGTAGTAAATACTTACTACCGGTATTTAAAAAGACTGTCAATTAATTAATTGATTGATTGATTGATTAATATATCTCTCTCTCTCACACACACACATACACACACACACACACAAAAAGAGAGAGAGAGAGAGAGAAAATCTTAGCACTCCTGGATTTAGGGGGAAAAGACTGCTAGGAGATCAAATCAGTCAATCCTAAATGAAATCAACCCTGACTGTTCCCTGGAAGGACAGGTACTGAGGCTGAAGCTCAAATATTTTGGCCACCTAATGCGAAGAGAAGACTCTGGAGAAGACTCTGATGCTGGGAAAGATTGAAGGCAAAAGGAGAAGGGGAAGGCAAAGGATGAGATGGTTAGACAGCATCACCGATGCAACGAACATGAAAATGAGCGAACTCAGGAAGATAGTGGAGGACAGGAAGGTCTGGCGGGATATGGTTCATGGGATCACGAAGGGTCGGACACGACTTAATGACTGAACAACAACAAAATAGCTAGCACAGGGATGTCAAACATAAGGCTCGCTCCTTATCTGGCCTGCAGAATAATTGGGCTTGTGATAATTGAGCTGCAGAGGTGACTCTCAGTTGTAATAGGAGCTGAAAGTCGCAGCCGACCAATTTAGCTCTTTGTGGTCTAATATCTCTCATGCTGGCTGGAGCCAGGCAAGGTGTGCAGATCGCAGATAGAAATGATGCTTCTAAGGAAGTCAGTAACTTGGGGCCAGGGCATGGTGACTGAGGGAGGCAGCATTAGAGGATGAGTGCTGATCGAGGGAGGATTGGAGAATGTGGGTGGTAGGGTCATAAGATGACAGTGCAGCTAATGAGTTCCTAAGTGAGAACAAAGTGATTATTTTTAGTTATCATCACCCGTTTAATGACATCACTTCCTGCTTAATGACATCACTTCCGGCCCTCAGCAGGCACCATAGATGCCAACTTCGGACATCTGGATGAAACGTGTTTGACACCCCTGAGCTAGCAGAAGCTATGCCATAATGCATTTGTTAGTCCTTGAGGTCTCACAACTCCCTTTATTGTTTTTGCTGTTGAAGAACTAGCCTGGTTACCCTTGTAAATATAGCTAGTAGCGTCTTCATTTAATAATTTGGAGTATAATACGTTACGGAAAAGAAATGGGATAATGATATCCGATAATCTATTTTGGTGTAGCCTTAAACTGTGGACACTCAGGAGTGCATTTCTAGTAAGTTCCCTCTGCTCATATTTTGGAAGTTATCCACATTTTACATTAATGGCAAAAATGACTGTAATTTTCTCCAGAAAAAAAACTTGTCACTTGTCATATGGTTATGATTTTAAATCCGTAGGGGGAAAAAAACAACAAAAATTTAAAACAACAACAACAACAACAGAATGACAGATTTTGCAAACCAGGCAATGTATCTGCAAATCATCTTGCTGCAAGGAACTAGTTTCTTTTGTGCCAGATTCCGTTTGGAGGAGGCACCCTGACTCACTGACTGTTTTGAGTATTCTTCCAACAAGCAACAGCATCTGAAGCATGAAAAGACTATTTCTACACATGCTTATCTTAGCAGAAGCTCTCTTTGGAATATAATCTAAACGGCAGCTGCAGTTTGGCTTCTGAAAAACTGCAAAGGGAAGAAGCAAATTTAAACCAGAAGCATCCTTCTAGCAGAGGCTTTGGAAGGCTAAAAGATCAGGTACAAAATCCAACATGCCTTCAGTTCATAGCATACCTTGCATTAGACACACCTGAGAGTTGATGCATACTTGCTGTGTGCGTCACACAACCCAGTTACCTGTAGATTTTATTAAAGCAAAGATTGAATACAAAATCTTGGGAGGAAGGAAAAAATGGGGTTCAGGCTGGGTCCAGGGTTCGATTAGACCAGTCACTGCAACTAGCACTTAAAAGGGGGCATGAAGAGCTTGGCCCGTCTCCCATCCAACCATTTCCATGCAACCTCAAGGTCAAACTAGGTAAGACGACATTAAACATGGGGTCCACCTCTCCCAGGATCATTTTTGCTTAGAAATACTATAACAGCCACGGAGTGGGAGGAGTTTCTCCTCTATAGTATTTTCCTGCCAGAAATTACCTCTCTCTCTCTCTCTCACACACACACACACACACACACACACACACACACACACACACACACACACACACACACACACACACACACTGTTCTTTGTCCCCAAAGATGCCACTGCAGTAAATTCCACGCACTCACTCCCATTCACACTCTGCAATACCCTGACTCACCTGTATGGGGCTAGTGAGCTGCTACGCCATCAGATAGTTTAAGACAGTTGGATTTACCTTCAACTGCCTTTTCACAAAATCCACTCATCTTAAGTCGGAAGCATAGTTACACCAGGACCTTTTCCAGGACCTTTTCTCTACTTTTATTCACTAGAAGGACCCACTGGTGAGTGGGAGTCAAGTCCATGGTTCCACGATCCATGTTCAAAACTGTTAGTCTGGTAGCAAGATTTGCATGGAAAACGCTGTCTGGAACCTGAACATGTTCTTATGAACTATCAGAATTTCAGAAGGGCCCAATCCTACCCAACTTTCCAGCGCTGATGCAACTACACTGCAGCCCTGAGGTAAGGGAACAAATCTTCCCTTACATTGAGGACGCCTCCGTGACTGCTCCCCCACTGCAAGATGTAGTGCACACCCCGTTGGCACAGCAGCATCAGTGCTAGAAAGTTGGATAGGATTGAGCCTTTACTCTCCCATGACTGACCTTAAGAGGCCTTCCTTCACCCCTTGCCACTTCTGAGCAGAAAGCCATGTTCAAAATTCACAGCCACAGCACTGCTTCCTGCTTTATATAAATTATGGAAATTAAAAATGTATGTGTGTTTTCATATTTTGCAGAATGTTGACTGCTCCTGCTAGTCCTGGGAAGAGGCAAAAGAAATTATGAACTCTCACACAGGAAATGATATTCCGTGATCTTTCTGGCTTCTGCATGGTTTGCAAAAAGTGCATGGTGATGCGTGGACCAGGCATCACCGATGCACTTTTGAGCACAAAAAGCACACGGCCCAGCTTATTGTGTTCCACGTGCATCTTCCGTATTATGGTTGCTACACCACAGGGCCCCAGTGTTGGCTGCCTTGCAACAGAGAGAAATTGCCTTGAACAGCAACTTCATAGAAAACAAACCTCTCAGGTACACTACAGGGCACTGGCCTGTCTGTGTATATACAGAAGTTGGACAGAAACAATATTGGTATTCATGAGTAGAGCTGCAATCAAATAAATACACTTGGAAAATCCAATAAATGGCAACTAATAAAGCAGAGAAAATTATAATTTCATTAGAGATGCTACTTTATGGCCCATTAGCCAAAGGCATGTGTTACATATTGGCTTATGTTCAGAGCAAGTGAACAATTAGTGAAACAATCCACATTATCTTCTTGCTTCCATAAAACAATGGCTTTTAAAAAGGAGACCTTGAGAGGTCAGATGTGGTCTAAAACTCCAGACGACTTCCTCTAGTTTTGTCTGGCCCAGGTAACAGAGTGCCACACACCCAAAACCGGGAAGTTCTAAAGGAGGAAGCCAGTTACGTATGAACAAACTCTTTATTGGAACCAATGTATGGTTGCGAGAGTTGGACCATAAGGAAGGCTGAGCGCCGAAGAATAGATGCTTTTGAACTGTGGTGCTGGAGAAGACTCCTGAGAGTCCCTTGGACTGCTAGGAGATCAAATCAGTCAATCCTAAATGGAATCAACCCTGACTGTTCCCTGGAAGGACAGATACTAAGGCTGAAATTCAAATATTTTGGCCACCTAATGCGAAGAGAGGACTCTCTGGAGAAGACTCTGATGCTGGGAAAAATTGAAGGCAAAAGGAGAAGGGGAAGGCAAAGGATGAGATGGTTAGACAGCATCACCGATGCAACGAACATGAAAATGAGCGAACTCAGGAAGATAGTGGAGGACAGGAAGGCCTGGCGGGATATGGTTCATGGGATCACGAAGGGTCGGACACGACTTAACGACTGAACAACAACAAACCACTAGGGTAATACTGTATACAAAGCCTACATTCCTTTTTCGGGATTGCCTCACTCTGGCTTGCATGTCCTCCTGATTCAGAACTGAGCTGGATTTCAGCAGGCCTATAACAGACAGTGAGCCACTCTGAACATCTTCTAGGAAAATAAACCTATGGCACACCTTCATGCCCTTTCTTTGACCATTAGTGCTGGAAGTCAGTAGAGCAATCCTCCCTTTTTACAATCTTCATTTATCATACATTTTGGATTATTACTGGCTGCTTACCCCCCCCCCTCTGGAATAGCTTGGTTGTTTCGAATCTTAAAATGCTGGGACCTTGGAGTCCAATCACCTACTCCGTAATCACCTACTCAGGCAACTACGGCATCCCTGACAGGTGGATATCTAGTTTCTGCTTGAAAACCTCCAATGAGAGTGCCCACAACTGCATGAGGCAGGCTGTTCCAGTGCTGGGTAACTCTTACAGTTAAGAAATTCTTCCTGTCTAGCCTCAATCTACCCTATAGTTTCAACCCATGGGCTCTAGTCCTACCCTCAAGAACCACAAAGAGTAAGTTTTCCACTTCTTCTACATGGCAGCTATTCAGACATTGCAGTATAAGGCAGCTTTCTATATGCATATGATATGACCAATGCAGAGAGCCATGTTGAAGCCATAATGATCTCTTCATTTTTTTAAAGCACATATTCTTTTTTAATACATGACACATCCTGCATTGCTGAGGTTAAAACCAAAGTGCGCGAGACTGTGCACCATTCTGCTTCGGTATATTTAATTATGCCTACCCAGCAAGCACATAAAAATACATGGTGATCTCCTCTTATAGTTATAAACAGCAGCACAAATCAGGCTTCTTCTCTCCAGCTTCTCTGTAGGTAATCAGAAAGCATGTCCTATTCTGATTTAAGCCATCAGAACCCCTTTAGTAAAAACACTTAATTGGCCATATTTATAATTACATTCCCTGACTGTTCCCTGGAAGGACAGGTACTGAGGCTGAAGCTCAAATATTTTGGCCACCTAATGCGAAGAGAGGACTCTCTGGAGAAGACTCGGATGCTGGGAAAGATTGAAGGCAAAAGGAGAAGGGGAAGGCAAAGGATGAGATGGTTAGACAGCATCACCGATGCAACGAACATGAAAATGAGCGAACTCAGGAAGATAGTGGAGGACAGGAAGGCCTGGCGGGATATGGTTCATGGGATCACGAAGGGTCGGACACGACTTAACGACTGAACAACAACAACAACAACAAAGTCTGTGATTTGGCAAAATACTTAAACGCTAGATGCTCCTGATGCTGGGGGGAAATCCAAACAGTGGCTGGGGGTGGAGACATGATTTACACACTCTAAAGACTGGAGGAAGCCAAATAGGTTGCTAATTGAGGTCATCATGGGTCAGAAGGCAGAGAAGGTTAGTCTTTTACAGCAGTTTCTTAAGGGCTCCAGAAGACCAGATAAAAATAGATGGCTGGATTAGGGATATGTAGAAGCTTAGCCGCCTTGTTGTGCTTTCCAGCAACATTTCCAACAGTCAAAAAAAAAAAAAACCCAAGCATCTCACTCTGCTTTTGTAAAGTTATGAGCAGGGTACAGGAATCCATTTTAAGCAACATTCGTGATATGTTATTACACACAAGTCTTACATATTACACACAAGTCTAAGCACACTCCAGTGATACTTACAGTTGATCATATTACTGTGTAGGTCTTTTGGGAAAGGTCAGAAGTTTGCATGATGTATTTAGGTTCAAGCCGAGCTAGACATAAAGGCAGCTTGTCCCAGATGCTATAGCACAGGTTACACTGCACAGTTGTAAAGAAAGATGCATGGGGTGGGTTGATTGAAAGTTGAGCAATGGGCAAGAGAAAGGTGCTGAACTATTCCTTCCGCCAACACTTCTGCCCTGAAATTGCCTCCCACCGGCTGTGTTCATCTTGACCAAACTTGCTTCCACTTGAATCCTGGCTGGGAAGAAGCATTGCTTTAATCGTTGGTTAAAGTGGAAGGCAGGAGGTTAGAGTAGGTAGTCAGTTAAAGTGGTAGGATTCAGTATTTCTCACCTTGCACAACAGCTATGTGGTATGACAGGCTGCAAGGCTGAGACATACTGGCTTGCCCAAGGTCTCCTACTGCTCACCTGCACAAGTCAACATCTCACAGCTCACATGCTTGGCCACTACACTACAATATTTATCCTCACCTCAATTTTCTACACTCAGGGTTGCATGAGTGAACACTCAGACATACATGGATCTTCTTACGAAAGGAGGGGGAGGGAGACTGGAGATTTTATGGCTCAGCAGTATTCAAACCATCTGGCGCCATACCTATGTTCTAAACAGCTACATTTTACAAAGGCAATTTCTTTCTGAGAATGACAACATACTACATCCATTTGCATATTCCAAGTTATCACACAAAATTACTTTTCTCTTAGAAATAATGCATATTATTTCCTGGTATGTGTTGCAAAACATATTTCTAAAAACAAAACAAATACATTTACCGGTAACTACAAATGCATTTTGTCATTGTCTTTGGTTTATATCAAGGAGCTTTTTTTCCCCACAGCATTGTAACTGCTGGACTGATTTTTGGTAGAAGTTTTCTTGACAGAGCCAGATACATAGAAAGCCAGTAACATTTTTAAAACCAGGTCTCAGAGATGGTGTGTTTTTTTTCTGTAAGAGAAAATATTCTCTTGTAGTCAATTTTCTTGCATATCCTAGCTGAGGAAAAACCCAGTTCTCCTTAATACAGTGGCAATTTGAAAGAAGGGGTGCAGTTTTATGAGGGAATGATTTGCATACCTCTGATTAATTTTTAATTCCATTAATGTCTGTTGAGCAGAGAACAAACATACATCCATGCCGATATAGTAAACTTGACTCAGTTGGGAAGTATGAGTTATGCATGCCTGCAAGGGATATAATGCTTGCATAACAACATACAGCATGATATCTAGGTCATACAATACTTATCCCACGGATACAATATATAGCCGTACTAAGCAAGAGCAAAGACAAGGCCGCCTTCTGTGGAACCTATCACAGTCTTTCCCAAACTTTTGATCTCTGAGGTGGAGGGAGTTTTTTTTAATTCTGGAGCCAGGATGGTGTAGTGGTTTGGGAGTCGGACTTAGACCTGGAAGATCCAGGTTCAAATCCCCGCTCAGCCATGAAGCTTCCTGGCAGAGGCGTCGCTCCGGTAGGGGCGGGGCTGTAAGTATCGCTCCGGTCATAGTCTCTTTACCGAGCGAGCAGGAGGCAGCCCCGCCCCCTCACTGTCCGAGCCAGTCCCCTGCGGAGAAAGCAGCAGGCCTCTGCTTCCTGGGTGACCTTGGGCCAGTCACTATCTCTCAGCCCCACCTACCTCACAGGGTTGTTGTGAGGACAAAAAGGAGGGGAGGAAATATGTACACCACTCTGAGCTCCTTGGAGGAAGGGTGGTATAAAAAATGTGAAAAATAAAAAAAATAAAAAAATAAAAACTGAAAGCACTCTTAGGGTCAAATGACATATTACTTTGAAGCCATCTTTAATGGACGGGATTAAAGAAGGGAGTTGACTGGACGTGGTTCTTTGAGGTTCCCAAACAACTGTGGGAGATCCGATTCAGCGTGGGAGAATGACACAAGATTGGGGGGGGGGTCATACTGTCCCACTTCACTGTGTCTTATGCCAAAAATCACATCCCACTGGCTATTTGCCACCAAAGTACCTCTTTCCACAAATAGCCACTGGGGAGGGGCTATTTTGGCACACACACACACACACACACACACACACACACACACACACACACACACACACAAAAACAGTAGAGGAGGAAATATTAAAATATGGCCTTTATTGCAAGCCATGCTCTTGTACTTACAGCTGTTTTAGGGTTTGAAACGACGTTTGATCCACTTCCTGCTTTAAGCCAGTTTGTTAAAAATCAGTTTAAAGTAATATATAATTTTGCCCGTAATGAGAACTACTGAATAGCCAACATCTCATCCTCCCCTTTTCTCAAGGTGTAAGGATCAAGGTTCCACAAAACCAGTTCCCTCTCTCTCTCTCTCTCTCTCTCTCTCTCTCTCTCTCTCTCTCTCTCTCTCTCTCTCTCTTCTGGCAAACTCTCTTCTATTCCATACGCAGCACAAATATTTCCAACCGTAGCCATGTACACACAACTGTCATGTACGATATACCGTATTGTCCCGAGTATAAGACGCACCTGATTATAAGACGCACCCTTAAAGTTTGGTGCTATTACAAAAAATTTAATTAAATCACTGGCATTAAATTGCAACAGCCTGATTATAAGACGCACCCCTAGTTTAAAAACTTAAATTAGGAGAAAAAAGTGAGTCTTATACTCGGACCAATACGGTGCTTTAAATCAGCAGCCTCTCTCAGGGTGTCTGCGTGTGCTGAAATTCACCTGACTATGAAATGCAAAGAAAAGTGTCATCTAGGCAAACTGTCCTTGCAATGGACATGCTCAGAAGATTCCCTCAACAGATGGGTATGTTGAAATTGGAAAAGGAGGCCCTTTGGCTCCCCTGGTCCCAGGCTGTAGCAGTGTCCTGTTTTATGGGTTTATTGTTGGATTATTATGAATTGTGTGACTTCCTTGAGTATTGGAGTGGTGGCACAGAAATTGACAAAATAAGTAATTCCATTTGCCTAAAGTTGCCATAATATTTATAAGCCCCGTTCTGCCAACAAAGCAGCATTGTAACTGCTGTAGCACGAAACACAGAGACTGCAATTTCAGTACTTTGAGTGATCTTCAGGTCTTTGCCAAGTCTAATGGGCTGACATTGAGTTGAGGCTAGGAACCAAAATTGACTCACTACACATGCAGCAATTTTGGACTGGGAAAACATCACACAAACCTAACTGCCTTTATGCCATGCCTTTGGAGCCTTGCCAAGAAATAAACAAATCATGTGCAACTTCCTAGGAAAATGTTGACACAACTCAAAATAAGGTACTCAATAAAAGGATGCTTTCAGAACCAGATAAAACACATGCATAGCAGTATATATACTTCTGACACTAATATACAAATATCTTCATGCACGTATGCCAACATTATTCCTCCCATACATTCCGATCCAGGTCATCTGAGGGGGCTCTCCTTAGATTTACTATATGTCCCGGAATGGCCAGGACCCTCCCGGATTTCGGACTCGGGTCCCGGCATCCCAGGAGGTATCCAAGATTGCTGCCACTGCCACCGCCATTTTAAATTAAACTTACCTGTTTCCGGGCGCCGGCATCTTGTCTCGCAAAATCTCGCGAGATCCAAGATGTCGGCACCCAAATCTCATGAGGACATGGTGCCCTCACGAGATTTGGGCGCAGACATCTTGGATCTCACGAGATTTTGCAAGCCAAGATGCCAGCGCCCAAGTAAGTTTCTTCATAATTAAAATGGCGGCGGTGACAACGACGAGTGGGTGAGCAAGCCGATGAGAACCACTCGCCCCGCCACTCTCACCGGCTCGCCTGCTCTCACCGCTCCGAGCTCGCCATTTTTCCTAGACTTTTTCTAGGCCTTTTTTCTGTAGAGTGAAGTAGCTAGAGAAGGGGAAAAGAGAGCAAAAAAGCTCAAGGGAGTAAAAAACCTTTTGGGAGTAGCAGTTGCCTCAAAAAAAAAAAGTCCTCATGTTTCTGGGATTCAGCCAGAGTTTCAGATATTCTTGGACACCAACTTCCTTGGACAAAATGGGAGAGAAATCAGCACCTTCTCTCTTGCATATAAAATGCCACAGTCCTGCCCCCAGCAGATGCTAGGGACCCTAAACCCCTAGGACTGGTTCACAGCCTGTGGAGACCTCCTGATCTCACCTGCTGGCACTTCACAGCTGGGTGGGGTCAGTGCCCCAACCACATCCAATTTAGCCGAAACTCTGTGTTTGGAAGGCTGATGGTTAGAGCCTGTGGGGAGCTTCCTTGAAGGGAAGCCTGCTGCAGTGTTTCTGGAGAGACGGAAGTCTCCTTTCCCTACTTCTGGAGGCCCCATATGGGCTTCTGCTACCAAGGAGTAGGCTTACCATTTGTCCTAGAAAAAAATGGGACTGTCCCGGTTTCCAGAGCCTGGTCCCGGCCAGCTGGGCCCGGAACCATTTCCGTTCCGGATTTTCCGGGCTCTGCCGCCGCCACTTCTAAAAAGTACCTTTTTTCAGTGGCACCATCTTGGATCTTGCGAGATTTTGCAAGATCCAAGATGGCGCCACTGGAAAAAAGGTACATTTCGGAAGTGGCGGTGGCTTTTGAGGGGGCAAGAGTCCTGGCTGGCCCGGATGCAGACGGCCAAGCTCCAGAGTGGCGACAGTGGGGGGGGCAGCAATGGCGGTTACTATGGTGGCAGTGGGACAGGCAAGTGGCAGCAGCGGCAAAATGGCCATTTTCATGGCCAAAAATAAATAAATAAAAAATTGGGCACCCTTTGGGTGGCGAGTGGCCACTTTGCGCCCACAAAAACTAATTGTTCTGGGGGTGTCCCGGTTTCAAATTGGGAAAATATGGTAACCCTACCAAGGAGGATATAATCTCTTAACACAAACACATGCACACAATTATGTACACACATGCACACAGGAGTGTTCAACAAATTCAGGTCTCCGGGGTGACTCAAAATATGTTCCCGGTGCCAAGGGAATGGCTGCAAGGCCTTTGCTGTGAAGCACAACAGCTGCTGGAGAAGTTGATGTAACTTCTTTATTTACTTTTGGATCAAAGCCTCTTTAGATCATTTTGCCATGATGCTGACATTTGTCCAATTTTCCTACCACCACAGGGGTTGGAAAAGTGCTATTTAATCCTTATTTATATGTAAAATCTCATTTATACCATTAGTGACACATGACATTTTGGTGGTGGTGGCATGTGACTTTTTTTGGCCAGCATTAAAACATAAAAATCCTGAAAGCTGAAAAATGTGTCTGGCTCTTAAAAGTCTGGGCTGGCTCCTAGTTCCAAAGCAAATCTGTCAAACTCTGATATACAGACACTCGTATGTACATAGACATAGCTCCGAGCCTAATGCTGGTCCTCAGTTACGCTGTGCAATTACACAGATGGTGCACTGTGTAGGTCACAACTGTCCCACAGATGTAGGGATCACTGCATACCAGTCTACACTTCCTTTGCTTTTATGAAGGCAAAACGCCTCATCTGTTACGATAAAGACATTTAGCCTTCACCAAGGCCTTTCAGTATTTAAGCATTCTAGTAATCCCATCTGCTGTGATTTACCACATTATGAACTCTCCAGTAGGCAAGAAAAAGCTATTATTCACCAAAAGCTTGTCCACATAATTACAACCATTCTATAAGTGGTATATTACCACTGGTGTATATTCCAAACAAATATGTTGTCAACGACTCAGGTCAAGATTTCATTCTCCTGGAATCTCTCAGATGGGCAGCCCAATCCAACCCAAGGCTTATTCCGGCCTAAACGGTGCTATTCCATCCTAAATCGCCCTAGGCTGAATTTAGGATGGAATAGTGCTGTTTAGGCCGAATTTACGCCAAGTTTGTGACGGACGTAGGACAGGTTTAGGACGGATGGACCAAATGTGCCGTGCATGCGCACAACGGGCGCCGGGAGATATTCCGTCCTAAGTTTGGCCTAAGAGTGGGTGTGTCAGGGGCGTAACAGGGGCGTTCCTGATTTTAGGTCCGTATCCAGACATTGGTGAGCTCCGACACACCTCCTCGAGCTCCGAAACGGACCTAAAATTTAGGTCGACCAAAAAGGTGGCCCTGAATTTGAGGAGACCCATAGGTGCCATTTTACCTTACCCACTCCAGCCCTCTCCCGAAAATTTCAAACAACCCACCTCCCGAGTTGGGCCAGAGTTAGGCCGGAATAGCAGCAGCAATGTCTGGGTATGGCTGAAGATAGGCACCCAATCAGCACCCAGCCACACCCAACCTCTTTCCCACAAAAGCCCAGCCCCAGATCTCCATTCTCTCACTCTCACTCTCTCAGCACGTGGCGTGGGGCGGGGCTCTGTCCCCCACAGCCACAAAGTGGGACTTTGGTGCAGGGGAGCTCTTGGTTCCAAAATTCACAAACACCTCACTTCTCTCTTCTCTTCTCTGTTTTCTCTGGATTTCTCTGCTCCCCTCAAGGGCAGAGAGAGCTTCTCTGGCTGCGGCCAAACTGTTAACAGCTGTGCCTGGGCAGCTGTCTCCATGGAAGCTCTTGCTAACCAATGTCTCTCTCCCTGCTTCTTCCCCCCCCCCCACAGGCAACCCCTGGCTATGGCCACAACACCAGCAGGTAAGAGCAGAGGGGTCTGTGCTGAAATGTTATCTGATATCTGCCTGTCTGCCATGTTAGCAGAAACCTCCATGTTTACGCCAATGTTACTTGCCTGTAGACAACAGCTGTCTCTCTCTCTCCCCCTTGCATCCACAGGGTCTACTGCCAGTTGAGTGTTTGCGTATTGCCATGCCATGTGTGAAATGTTCAACAGTTGTGTTGTGTTCTCTCTCTCTCTCTCTCTCTCTCTCTGACCATTGTTCCTTACAGGATTATGCTCCCCTTACGTCCAGGTAAGCACCTCAAACCAGGCCATGAGTGTAACCCTTAACAGCTGTGTTTTCATCACTCCCTGCAGGCTTTTGCCCAGCCACCAACACACTGGTTTGTTCTCAAAGGCTATCTATCGCAACCAGGCAACAAGCTGACTTTAACCCCCCCCCCTTTGTTTTTTGTCTTCCCAGGAACGTCCTCCGCCACCTACCTTCCTGGGAGTACCCCAGGGGCTACATGGAGGGAGTCCCACGTTTGCCTGCATCGATGCTGCCAGATGCCAAGGAGCCAGCCCTGCAACGTTCCTTAGCAGCTGGTGCTGCTGCTGCTGCTGCTGCTCTGCCCTCTGTACTTGTTTCCCCTCCCCTTTTGGTCTGCAGGCTGCAGTTCCACAGGGGAAGAGCCCATGCCTCCAGGTCCCTGGGCTGCGTTTGCTTCTGCTGCTGCTTTAAGATCGGCTGCTGGACCAGTGACCGCAACTCTGCTTTGGTTCCAGAACAATATAGACGCACCTTGGGCAGAGCCCCCTTGAAACACATGTGCCACACATTACACAAGCATTGCCCCCCACACACAGACAGCCCCCACCAGTCAAGCCCCTGTACGAAACCCAACCAGGGCCTGCCAATACCTTCCCAGGGGGAACGCAGCAGGAGGGCAGCTAGACCGCCAAGCCACGGAGGGGGGGAGTCGGGGGGCGCCCCGGGTTGCCAAACACTGAAAGCCGCTATGGCGCCCATAGCGGGACTGCTCGCAGAAGCCACACCCGAGTCACACCTGTTCGGCAACCAGGGTTCACCTGCGCACCACACCAATGGCACCCGTTGCGCATGCGCCGTGGCGGCCACCATTAGGTTCCCCGCTCCCCCCATATGACACCCATGTGCAACCCCCCCATGGCATGGGGTTGGCAACGCCTGCTGCAGGTGGGGGGGCGGGGACTCTCCCCTCCAGCAGGTGGCTGAGGCACAGGGTGCCCTGTGGCGGTTGGCACAGTCTTTGCGACCCTCCGGCGACTGTCCTGCGACCGTCTCATGACGAGTGCGGACAGAGTGCTGGCACCTGTGCCCAGACCCCTAGCAACCAGGTTGCTACAGACGTGGGGCGGCTGCCAGCGCCTGTGCCTGGGTCCTTGCCGACCGGGCTGCTAAGGACGCTGCAGCAGCTGCAGTCAATCAGCACTGAAAAGTGCGGGAAGGGTGTGGCGCATGCGCAAGATGGACGCCGAGCTGCGGGAGCCTGCCTGCTTCGGAGGTAAGTTTTGCCTTGATCCTGGGCTGGTGCTGGGCCACAGATATTCCAGACTACCTAACTCAGGAATAGCAGCGGCCTAACTATGGTCTAGCTTAGGCCGGAATAGCCAGAGAAGTTGGGTTGGATGAGCTGTCAGTGATTTAGCATTATCTTTTCACAGACTTTAGTTTAAAACAGACAGATGATTGTCCAGGATCAGGGTGTTGAGTTTGGCTATTTCCACAGTGATCTTAGCTTTGCTTTGCAATGGCTTTGCTTTGAAAAACAACTGAAAAGATTATCTCGCTAAACACACTGACTAGAAACATCTTCTAGTTGCGCCACTGCAGCTTTCTTTTGAGAGTTGCGCCACTGCAGCTAAATTGGCATTCTATGCATGTCAATTTGCACATGCACACTCAGAAAAGCAGTCCAATTGGCTTCCCCACAATTCTAGAACTTCTTTCCAAAAATCTTCATGCAAATTCTCCATTTCAGCCACAACAACAGCTGACACCATAACAATGTAGCCTTCTAGGGATGGGGACATATTTCTTGGGGAAGGAAATCAACAATGCTTGGTCCAGGGAAGAGACAACTTTCCACGTCAACAGACTGGAGTTGGTGGTGGTGCTCAGGACTCTACAGGCATTCTTTCTGATTTTCAAGAACCATATGATCCATATGATAAAGGAGAATACCATCGCCATGTTTTACATCAACAAACTAGCTTCCCCCATACGCTGTCATCCAGCAGTAGATATTTGGCACTGTTACTTTCAGAATGAGATTCGGCTTATTGCAAGGCAAGCAGAACACCCTCCCAGCTGAAGAGCACCTAAGGATCATTTAAATGTGTGGTCAGTGCCGGAAAAACCCAGGTACCTGGCCAAGCATTTTAAAGATGCTCACAGTAAGTGAATGGATATGAAACAGAGGCACTTAACAAACAAAAACTACCTTAAAAACCAGTCAATCTTCATTTAAATCTAATAATTTGATCCAATGTGTGGATTTGTGCAAAATGGTTCTTTGAAATCTCATTTTAGTGCTTGGATTGATAGCCTTTCCTAATCTACGAATGGGTTTTCCTTTACTATTTGGTACTTAATTTGCTCAAACGAGATGCTGGATTTCTTCCAACAAGGCTGTCCTTTGCCCCTGTTTCCTGCAGTTGTAAACGTGTGTCCTTGGTTGGGCTTAGAGGTTTTGCTTTGCTTGTACTGGAACGTGATAAAACTGTGGCTGCATCCTTTGTTTGCAAAGCACAAGCAGTGATACTGTAGTCATTTGGCATAATTGGGGCATGTATTTGTTCCTATGAGGTTCAGCCCCCTTTTTTTGCATGCACAAATGGAACTGCCCTAGGCCATTTCTGGTTACAAGGTCACACACACCAGTGTACATGTCACTCCACTTAAACTGGGTCTTCTCAGGGGCTAACGGGACCTTCTCTACACATGGTCTGGTGGGTTTAAAATGCTAGTACAAGTACCTTCTTTTAATCAGCAGTATAATCATGTCCTCAATTCAAACAGATACAAACAAATGAGAGCAGCAAATGGAACTTAAAATGTATAACTGTACAATCCTACACAGGTTTACTCAGAAAGAAGTCCCACCTTGCTAAATGGGGCTTACTCACAGGTCAGTGTGCCTGGGATTCCAGTCTTACTTCATAAGAACCATTACTTTGCTGACTCAACACTAAAAAAAGCTAATGAGTTGTATGCCAAGTTTACATGCGTGCTTACGGATGAACTCTCAGTCTGGCCTGATTTCTTAGCTACCAACATGACATGCTAAGGGGAAAAAAGCAACAGAGAAAAATACCTACAGAATCAGCAACTTTTCACTGTTTTTTCTTCATGTATACATATAAGTTTACAAACACAGAGAACAGACATCATGTATCTGTATATAAGACACTGAGCTTCACAACCATATTCCAAACTCTTAAAGAGCACCTCTTCCCCACCCTCACCTGCAACAATATTTAGGATATCTAAAATCTGGTAGCTAAGTTAAGAACACAGACTACAATTCTACATGTCTTTGGACTGGAATTCATACATGCATAAGTAATAGTATGCAGGACTGCAGCCACAGGAAACAAACTGGTATCTGAGCCAGGAGTTCCCTTAGAGACACTTTAGTGTCCCAGTTGAAAAAACTTGAAACGTGACCCATACACCACTATCATGGAATGCAAATATCATGGAATGATTCAACTCTGACAATACAGAATGTTTTCTATACTGCGCTTCCATTCTGTGCCCTGCAACATGCTATCTGATAATGTTGCTCCAAGAAGTAATGCTTTGCACAGGACTATGCTAATAGTTACATTCATTTTGTTAAAACTCCCTGTGGGATGTTTAAGAGCAAGTTCACAGTGAGTATGTTTGCTCTCTAACAACTGTCCATCTCTCACAGAACAGTTGCACAGAATCACCATCCAAATTCAGCAGGATGGACCAAGCCATTTATCAAATACATAGAGTGATATCTAGTCACTTAGGATTAGTTCCCAAATTAGACTGCAGTTATCACTCAGAGTCCTGCACTTGTCCAATTGGTGTGATTATCGGTCGGTCAGTCAACACAGCAACTATTTTGCAATGACAGCCAATGTGAAAGATAAGCCTAACTGTCAAGGGCAGCCATATCGTACCAAGTATTTATAGCAGAACTAACCAACCCAAGGGTTTCATACTGGCTCCAGATTCAAGGACCACCCTTGTTTTATACCCTTATTCCTTAATGTGCCTGAAAAGAGCTCCAAGTCAGAACCTTCACTCAAGTTTCAGCACAGTAACTTACTAGGCAAAGTCCCAGCCCTCAGGCCATGTGAGATTCTTGATTCAAACCTTGGAATCCCTGACACTGTGCCATATTACCCCTTCAACGGAGCATGTGAACCCAATTCAAGTAGCTGTTCCGACCTGCTCTGCTCTTTCTGAAAATCTGGTCTTTTGAATGTTTAGGATTGAACAAGGCTGTCCTGATGCATGAAGCAGTTCCAGGCAAGGAACACTTGGAACAGAGATAAAAGCCTAGCTAGGGTTGGTTATCAACCCTGACTGTTCCCTGGAAGGACAGGTACTAAGGCTGAAATCAACCCTGACTGTTCCCTGGAAGGACAGGAACCAAGGCTGAAACTCAAATATTTTGGCCACCTAATGCGAAGAGAGGACTCTCTGGAGAAGACTCTGATGCTGGGAAAGATTGAAGGCAAAAGGAGAAGGGGAAGGCCAAGGATGAGATGGTTAGACAGCATCACCGATGCAACAAACATGAAAATGAGCGAACTCAGGAAGATAGTGGAGGACAGGAAGGCCTGGCGGGACATGGTTCATGGGGTCACGAAGGGTCGGACACGACTTAACAACAACAACAGGGTTGGTTATAGGGAGCTCTCCACTCTCAGGCCTTAGGAGACCAATGCTGAGGTGCAGGCTTTTAACTGAGCTGGATAACATGGATGTTGCACCAGCAATAATATAATCCAGATGGAGACCTTTTCTCATGGGCTGTTAGAGGCCTCTTCTTGAAACTGAACGCTTGCTTCTGTGAACATGCAGGATTCCTTTTCCAAAAGAGCCATTGCTCCTTAGGGATGTGTGCATGGTATCTCTGAGAGGTGGGCCTGACCCACACACTTTCCCTTTGCTGTTGAGGGGAAGAGTCTGGGAGAGGGGAGTTGGTTCTCAGTGTCTATAGTAGCCGAGAAGTTGGCGTGTGGGAAGGATCTGGACTCAGAACCTTCTTCACCATTCCACTTTGTTCACCACTTCACTCCCTCCACTCTGAAAGTTCACAGGCTATCAGTATCCTTTTCAGATCCCTGCTTTCGTGTCTTTTACTATATTAGTCCCCATGCCTGAACAGCCACATATTACGAAGGTAACACACACTTATGTGTGTGTGCGCAGGTGCACACGCACACAGGGCCCAAACCTATCCAACGTTCCAGTGCTGATGCAGCCGTCCCAAGGGGACATACACTGCATCGGGGGGGGGGGGTCACAAAGGCCTCTTCAAGGTACGTTCCCTTATCTTGGGGCTGCATTGTGGCTGCATTAGTGCTAGAAAGTTGGGGAGGGTTGAGCCCACAGAGAGAGAGAGAGAGAGAGAGAGAGAGAGAGAGAGAGAGAGAATAAACTGCTGATCTTGTCCAAAAAGACCCATTTAAACCACAGATTTTGCACCAGCAAGACCCCGTATTAGAAACGTCCATGGTTAATGCTACAAGACCCAAGCAGTCTCTATGCAACATTAACTCCTTGCTCAACACCTTGTTTGCTCTTGCTACACAAAAGATGTTGTGAAAATCATAACATAGGGGACTCTGGCTGTTTTGTGTGAATAAAAACTGTCAGCCGTGACGTCCCCTTGTTTGTGAAAAGATAACTAAACAATGAAGGCACTACTTGGAATGTCTGAGAGCACATTCTAATAATAGGAAACTGGAGAAAAACGCGTCAGCAGCTGGGGTCTTGAAAAGAAAGCACCATCTTCTGAGTCCATCTACTGCAGCTCAAACAGGTTTGCAAACGTTGCATTCTACCAACCTCAAGGCTGCTTTTGATACCCTCTAAAATTATATTTGATGTGATGCCACAACTGCAGCACCAACAGCAGATTGACAAAGTCGAGACAGTATTGTCTAGCAAACTGTGTTCAAAAATAGCATCTGCCTCTGCAAAACCAAGACACTCTTTGTTTTTAGAAACACTTTCTGCTTCCTCCCCTAAACTAACACCATTAAATGCCAGCAAGCTTAATTCCTTACCTCCTCCAGCTCACTATTTTTATTGTCAGAATAAAACAATTCTGCCATCTTCTGAATATTTTAGGATCATTCTAATCGTGCAGAGTTTCTACATGGGAAGCGACCATGCAATTGCCATTCAGGTGGCAGTGTAAGCTAATGCAACTGGTTGGCCACTGTGAGCCTCAGGACTAGATGGACACAGAAGGGCTCGTCTTATGTTTTACTTTCTTGTTTTATGTTGCCTGTTGACATCCAGGCTTCCTTTTGTTTCTCACTGCCAACTCTGTGCTTGTCCAATTTCATTTAATGGTTTGATTAACTTCTTTCACAGTGCAAATGGGCACAAAGATGTGATCAACATGTTTTCAACCATCAGTGTTGTCCACTTTGACTAGAAACGGTTGTCTCTTTCTCAGCCAGCCTACCTAAGACCATTTCACCTGGAGATTATTAATTATTAACAGTATTTATATACCGCTTTTCAACAAAAAGTTCTCAAAGCGGTTTACAGACAAAATCAAAAGATTGAATGGCTCCCTGTCCCAAAAGGGCTCACAATCTAAAAAAGATGCAGAACACCACCAGCAAACAGCCACCAGAAAAGACACTGTGTTGGGGTAAAAGGGGGGCAGTTACTCTCCCCCCTGCTAAATATAAGAGGAGCACCCATTGAAAAAGTGCCTCTTGCAGGGGAGATATCAGGGACTGGAACAGCATGAAAAGCATTTGCTCTGCCATTGACTGATGTATGGTCCCTCCCTCCCCAGCTTAAAATCCACCACCAGTCCATGTCCTTCAAGAATACCAAATAAAAACATGGAGCCCACTACATGCCTTTAAAAACGAAACACACTGAAGCCAACATCAACTAGGGTGTGTTGAAAACCAGTCTCATAAATACTACTCCAGGTACCTTACTAGTTTGTTAATTAATCTTGACGTACTAGTTGCCTCTGTGTGGAACACTCAAACCTACCCCTCCATGATGGAGTGGTTGAATAAAATTCAATCTATGGCAAAATTAGAAAACTTAGCCACATAGATTAATGTAAAGTTGTTTATTTCTTTCTGGTCTGGGATTCAACCTTTTGGACATTTTTACAATTTAAGCAGACTGCAGCTGTATGAAAGGTTTAATAATCAGAATCCAGTTTTAGACACTGACGTTTCTCTATATTTTGCTTTGGTTTTTAATTCAAAAACGTTTCACTATATCTCTAAATTCTTTAATGTATGTGTATAATGTAGTTTTATAAACATCAAAATTAATAGATTTTTAAAAATACAAGTCTATGTCATGCCCCAACTCAACCCACTTTCCAAGGACTTTGCAGATGTTGAGAATTGTAACCTGGACACACATGCAAATGTTCATGAGGCTACTTCAACATACTAATACCTATTGGAAAAATCAGCTTAAGCCGGCTTCTGCATTAAAGCAACCCACAGAATCTATAACTTCTGGAAAACACCTGGAAAAGGTGCAGAAGAGAGCAAGCAAAATGATTCGGGCACCTCACTTACATGGAAAGACTACAGTGTTTGGGGCTCTTCAGGCTCTAGGAGCCTGAGAGGGAACATGATTGATACATATAAAACTATGCCTGGGATGGATAGGGTAGTCCTTTTCTGTCTTGCACAGTACCAGAACCAGGGAACATCCACTAAAATTGACTGGCAGGAAAGTTAGAACAGAGAAAATGAAATATTTATTTACCCAGCATGTACCAGTAATTAATCTATGGAACTCCTTGCCACAGGACATTGTGACAGCACCTGGCCTAGATGCCTTTGGACAGTTTTGTGGAGGAAAAGTCCATCAGATTGCATGTCACAATGACTACATGCAGCCTACAGGTTTTAGAGGTAGCCTATCTCTGAATGCCAGATGCAAGGGAGTGGCAACAGGATACGGGTATCTTGTTGTCTTGTGTGCTCCCAGAGGCATCTGGTGGGCCACTGTGTGATACAGGAAGCTGGACTAGAAGAGCCATTGGCCTGATCCAGCAGGGCTCTTCCTATGTTCTTATAAAATAACGACATGTTAATAATAGATGGGTGTAGTCATCATCGCTAGGATGCGAATGGCACCATAAGAGCAGAGAAATTCCTGTTGGAAAATTGCATTGTTTAAGCTCTTACTTAAAGGCCTGAATTTTCTAAAAAATCCCCCCTCCAAACTACTCACAATGGCTACATTATACAGTTCATTTAAAGAACACAAAGCCTTCCGCCTTTAAGTACTTCATACAGGTGCTTCATAAACAGCACGGTTATTACATCTGCACTGAAATGAGACATCTTTCAGGAAGAAATCCATCAGCTCTTCAAGAATGTACAACTACAGAATGCGCAACAACATAGGCCAGAAAATGAAGAGTGTGCATCAAATTCAAGCTGCAGGGTAGACAGAACATAATGACCTCATTTGGAAGCTGGCCAAGTGCTATGTTTAAGCATCCTTACATTCTGAGAATCAGCGCCTTATAAGCAGACAAGAAAGTAGCTATAAACTTGAACAGATGCAACAGCTAGCCTAGGCTTTTAATATCTAATCTCTCCGTTATGACTGTATTGTCATATATGCTTTATGACTATCTTCACAATAGTCCTGTAAAATTATTCCCACTTTACAGGTGTACTCAGTCCCACAATCAAGGCAGGACATATAAGCCTAGTTCAGGCATTAATCCAGCACTCAGCCATTAGATTACACTGGTTAAAATGCTAAACAGCAGTTCATACTGGTAACAAGCAAGCTATTTCAAAATGAATGGATTTTGACACCAAGCAGATATACCACTCAAATTAAATACCAAAGCTTCAAGAGAGGCACACAAATCCAGGATTCACACATTTTGATTTTGTGTGACTGCAAAGGTGCATGTTCTCTCTAAAGAAGAAGTACAGCAAACACATCTTTGCTAGTTATATGAAATGCGAAGCAGCAGGGAGGAAGAATCAGTGAGAAGGAAGGGTGATGATAACCCCTTTTCCCTGCCTCTCCCTTAGGTCTCCACATCTCATATCATCTCAGCTAGGTTGAAAGAAAACAGGTCAAAACCAGCTGGGAAAAAGGATTGCAGGGGGAAATATGGGAGCGCGGAACCCCTTCCCCACCTACCCATTCCCCTCCTTTGCATTAGTATTGCAAGACCATATTCCCATCTTAACATATAGTCCTGCCCTCACAGGAAATTATACTGGTAATTCAAAGAAATAGAAAAAGAAAGTCTTATCCAAATTCTTTGCATCCCTTTGTAGTCAGTCCTTTGTAATAAAAAACACACAGGGCAGCGCAATCCTGATATTCGTTCTGGCCCCGGAGCAAGCACTTTGGCGCTGGAAGCCGTCGCAAACGTGCCATAAAGCACGTTCGCAACAACTCTGGAGTAAGGAAGGCCGGCGCCAGGCCAGTCTCCCTCACTCCGGCGCCGGATCTCCACATGGACGGTGGCGGAAGGTAAGCGCTCCGTCACCGGCCGCATGGGCGGTCCGGCCAGGTGAGGGAGGGGGGCCATTGGCCTAGCCGGCCTGGGAGGAGACGGGGATGGTGTCGGCCATATCCCTGTCCCCGCCAGGCCAGCTACGCCGTTACACGGCCTCCTCTACTTCCACCAGCTATTTAGCTGGCGGAAATCTGTGGAGGCCGATAGGGCCGGCCAGGGTTTACACTCGAGGAAGGGGACGAGTGTCCCCTTCCCCGAGTAAACATCCAGCCAAGCGCACGCCGGGCAGCCGGTGCACAGGATCCGGCGGCCCTGGGCCACCGGCTGAATCCTTAGACAGAATTGCGCCCTTATTTACACACATCTCTGTCAGGATATCCCAAAAGGTAATAGGATAAAGAAGACTATACTACACAAAATGAACAAAGAGTAACAGTAACAACATAACACAATCAGAGCACACAATGTTTCAACATAGCAGGATCAGTGTGTTCAGTGCTTAACAGCTTTAAGCAAGTTTAACTTGTGAGAAATGCAACCTAGGCCAGCTAGAAAGTTTGTGTGATCTTCTGAGTTTGGGGTTTATAGATCAGCTGCAAAAAAAAACAAAAAAAACACCTAATAATGTGGCCAGGCAGGAGGTGTGGCCTGGAGGTTGAGCAGAGGCGAAACAAGGGTGGAGCGAAGGCAAGTAGTTTTGCAAGACTCCGTTACACTGGAGTCAGCTGCCCCTCCCCCTTGCTGTTGGAGCCATTCCAGCAGCAACAGGGGAGTGTCCTGCGTGTTGCCTTTGCTGCCAGAATGGCACCAACAGCAAGGGGGAGGGGCTCCTGACTCCAGTGTAATGGAGTCTTGCAAAATTACTTGCCTTCGCTCCACCCTTGTTTCGCCTCTGAGGTTGAGCCAGTGCCCTGCCTGTAAAGGCTAAGCAGGGTTGAGCTTGGTTCTCGCTTGGATGGGGGACAGAAGCTGCTGATGTACCTTGCGAAAACACTGAGAAGGCACATGGAATGCGGAGGAGTCAGCTAGAGAGATAACATCTTGACAACCGTCCATAGGTGAGCTGTGGTCAACTGTGAAGCTTGCACGTGCAGAGCACAAACCAGAAGGAGGGCTGCACTCGGAAGGGAAATATCTTGAGTATGGAAGGTTCTATATATGAATAGAACAATGTTGCAAAGACCCTTATCGGGTCTAGAATAGCCTGCCTGTGTAAACTGCCTTTGAATGATGAGAAAGGCGGTATATAAATACAGAAAATAAATAAAGATAAATAATGGGGAATTTTTCCCCTTTCATCAATATGTTGGGAACAGCCATTCATTGCTGTTGTTCCATGTATATCATCTGCTTTTGAGGTCAGACTGCTATTTATCTGAAATGAAGAACATCATTTACCTTTGGAACCATCTATGCTTGCTTTTAACAGTGACTGTTCTGCATAAGAGTTCTGTATAGCTTAAACGCTTTCATATTGATACAGAAGAGAAGATGGCCCAATAATAAAGTAACACATCACTTGTTTCATCTCTCCTATTTTCTGGATCTAGAAGTACTGTGGTGGCAACAGCTATATATGCCAGGAGTCATAACTGTAGGTAGCAGCTACTGTTTTGCAAAAGACCTCCCTAACAAAGGAATGGCAGATATGCAAGGAATCCAGATGCTAGAATCCAAAAACCTGGCACAATCTTCCTTCAAGATAGCTATGTAATGCTTGCCTTGACCGAGGTGTCTTGAGTCGTCAACGGGAAACAGTCCTGGCCTTGCCCTGTGCAAGTTGGCACGTCAAATCAGTTTTATTTTTAGCAACAATCTAATCAGAATGTCGTTAGGAAAATCACTTTTGCCCTACTTCATCTCCATCTTCACAGAATGACTACACAAAAGGACAGTAGGCTCACTGCCTCATCTCTATTTGCAGTTTAACTGGGTGACAGTAATTGGCCACTTCAAGGCTTGCAAGCATGTCTCTTGACAATGCTACAACAACTGCAGTTATAACACAGCACTGCACCGGCTTCTGGCAAAATCCTCCTCCTATTGAGATGGTATCCTCCTGCATTTTATGAACGGCACAAGTTGCTTTTATTTTTCACCCTGCAATGTCCAGAAACTGGCCACTTACTTCACAAAAATAAATTGCTGTTAATAATCTGCTCTATAGTCTCAGGGGATACTTTAGCCAAATACTCACAGAGATGCTACAGATACTACAGTCAGACTTTAAAAGATATCAGAAAAATATCATCACCTTAATCCCTGTGAGCAAACCCAGTACTTTCCCCCTCAACCTGCTTAGAGATATTCAGTTAAACAATCTTTGTCTTTCATATAAATTAACTCTATTAGATTTCTACAGGTTACCATCACTAAAGTATCATAAAATGGAAGCATTATGTTACTAAGAGGAGTTTTTCATTATTTTTACCAGTTAGGTTCATAAAAGGGAAGAAAAGAAAATGAACCTTTTTTTAAAAAAAGTGAAAGACGATGGAAGGTCAGAAAATGTAATACAGTAAATGATACGGTAATAGTCTTCTTTTGCAGCAGGTAAGAATAGCACCAAGATTCACATTTGCCTTCACTGTGTTTTATTTATATTTAGTAAATCTTCACAGCTTCATAGAAAGAGAGTTATAAAGGAACTGCCAGACCCAAAAATCTATCGAAAGAAAGAATTCGGAGCTTTTCAGGACATCAACCCCCAAAACATTCTAAACATGTTTGTCAAAAATTAAAATACCTGCACTGTATCTGGAGCATTTGATTTTCACTGCATGGTTTTGGTGAAATCCTGCAGCTATAAAACCACATGCAGCAGACATGTATACTGTGCAACAGCCAACCCACTAATACCATATATGATCCGAGCATCAATATTTTGCCCCTTAACTATCATAATCTGTATTCTTTACAGAGGAGAAGCATCTGTCATGCACCAAAAATAGCATGGATACTTTTCGTTTTCCTGACAGAACAGCATGTTTTATATTTATAATAACTCTAGACTGTACTTGCTGCTTCAGGCTGCAACAGTGATAAAAAATTCCAACAAGGCATAAAAAGCTATTACAGTGCTCATCTATGCACTTCATCATGCAGTTAGCTATTGTTTACCTGCAGCTCATCCTCGACACACCCACCTCCAAACACCACTGAAGGGTCGAACATTTTATACAAAGGCGAAAGAGTATTTCTTATCTCAGAAGCCTTTGGCAATGTAAAAGCAGCCTAACATTACACAGCAAAATTCTTGCAAGAGCAACCCACACAAAAAGGCAAGCATGCTGATGTATGGAACACGGAGCCTACCTGAATTCTTCAAATGCATACATGGCCTAGGAAATAAGACAGAGGCCTTGGAAGTCTGCAAAATAACCTTGAAAGACGCAGGAGCAGCATTTAGTTGGTCAAGCCACAGGCACAACAGAGAGCGGTATGTTGGAAAGATTCTGGGGAGAAAGGGGTCTGCAGATACTGGCCTGCAGCCTGCAGCTCAGCCAGCTGCTAACAAGCAGGGAAAGGCGATGGAATACCATGTGATCATTCTAGCAAGTCTGATTAATGCAGCATACTCCAAGAATACAGGCGGATATCTTTATTATTCAAAGCAAATCAGTGCCATAGCTACAGAATCGCTACTTTTAACATTCAAATCTTACAGCAGAAAATGACAGCTACAAACCACACCTCCCATAGAAGCCACAACCACTGATTAAAGCAGCTGACGTACAAGGAGGCTTTCCACGCCAGATGCAAGTACCATATTGGTCTGAGTATAAGACTCACTTTTTTCTCCTAATTTCAGTTTTTAAACTAGGGGTGCGTCTTATAATCAGGCTGTTGCAATTTAATGCCAGCGATTTAATTAATTTTTTTGTAATAGCACCAAACTTTAAGGGTGCGTCTTATAATCAGGTGCGTCTTATACTTGGGACAATACGGTAAGTCTTGCCGACTGCGCTTTTGCTGCCCTGCAATTTTTGCCCTGGCATTTCAATGTCACCAAAACATCCAACTCCAAGCAAAAGAAGACTTACAGCACAAGCCTATGCATGTCTACTCAGAAGTAAGCCCTATAGTGTTCAGTGGGATTTACTCCCAGGTGTGTGTGTATAGGATTGCAGCCTTAATATAAGACAGAACCACAGGACAAACGCCTATTCTATAATAAATGTTTTAGTTAGTCTTTAAGGTGCCACAGGGTTCTTTATCATGCTCACAGCAGAGTAACTGAACGGTGCTGCAGGTTCAAAAAGGCCAAAAGCACGTGCCAAAATAGCGCTGCGTGAAATGAGGCTGAGGAAAGACTGTTGAAGGTGTAGGAATCAAAGTGTGCAACTGCAGTGCTTGGGGATGCCTAGCAACAGCGCAAGGAGCCATGCAGACCGTTCTAGGTCCGAAGACAACATGGGGTCAAGAGAACAAATGGGAACCTCCACCAAACACGAACAAGCCAGGTTTCCTTTCAAAATGCATGATTAAAGCATGGCCTTAACAGAAGACACAAGGAAGCTCACTTTATGTATATGACTGTGTTGTGTTTTTTAAGTCAATGCATTATATTATGCAGATAAGCAGGTAGTGGAGGGAAGAGTAGGGCATACTCCAGAACAGCATTCCCAGAATACTTCCAGACTCAGAAGTATACCAGTTGCTCCAAAACAATCTGGAGAAGATTTAGAGATGCTCAGCTGTTTGCATCAATATGACCGGTACCTCAATCCTAAACTCCTTTCCAGTACAGGTGTCCCCCGCTTAACGAACCCGTCATATAGTGAAACAGTCATTAAGCAAGTCCTCAGCACCATCTAGTGGCCGATTGTGGTATCACGTGTAAAACCAATACAGTACAGTGTAATGCAATGTAACACAGTGGAGTTGTAATAGGGAATGAATGGCAAACACAGTGTACATTATGAGTGTAACACAAAGCACAACAAGATTTCTACCTGTCAATGGAGGTAGAAACACGCACAAACACAAAGTTAAAGACGACAATTTTTTTTTGCATTTAAAATACAGTACTGTAGCTTTCTTTGTTTACACTTTGGGAACCTCCGTCATATATGTGGATCGTCATTAAGGGGGACATACCTGTACTTGAAAGTGAATTACAGCCCAAAACCTAACTCACCACCAATGCAGCCACAATGCATCCCCTTACCTTGTTCCATTACCTTGAGGAGGCCTCTGAGACTCCCCCACACACACACAGAATGCAGTGCATGCCCCATTGGCATAGCTGCATCAGTGCTGGAAAGTTGGTTAGGAGTGGGCTGTAGGTGACCGAACTGGGCTCAGTGAACCCAAGGGCTCCTGTCACATAGCCTGTTACCTTCCTAGAATATCCCCTAATTTGGTCCAAGAGCACGTTCCTAAACTACAAATTTTAACCCGATTCACACCTTTCTGTTATGTCTCCCAAGGAAGGAATCCTGAAAACAGCAGTCCTAAGACAATGAAATTATTTGTTTTAAGTATGTGTGGCCTTTTAAGGGAAAATAAATTCCAGCATTTAAAAGGATGTGTGGCTTTCCACTGAAACCATTATTTCTGCTCGGGTTCAGATATGATTTCTATATGACAAACTCAAAAAGAGTAAAGTTTATTGCTTTCTTCAGTCAGTGTGGAATTAAAACTGCAGACTAGAAGTGCAAAGCACTTGCTTTGCGCCAAGTACATTTACCGATTTTCTACCCTTGTACTTATAGTTTAGTATTACTTAATTCAAATATTCAATACTCCCGAGGTACGGCTATAAGATTAGGCATTCCCTAGATCTCAGCACGGGCCAGCGGGTGGCACAGCGGGTTAAACCGCTGAACCATAAGCTGTCGATCTAAAGGTCGGCAGTTCGAATCCGCAACGGGGTGAGCTCTCGTTGCTTGGCCAGCTCCTGCCAACCTAGCAGTTCCAAAGTGCGAGTAGATAAATAGGTACCACTTGCAGGAAGGTAAACAGCGCTCCGTGTTCCAGCCGCATGCTACGCGCTGCAGCAAGGTGAGTCATGCCGGCCACATGACCACGGAGGCGTCTTCGGACAACGCTGGCTCTTCGGCTTTGAAATGGGGATGAGCACCACACCCTAGAGTCGGACACGACTGGACTTAATTGTCAGGGGTCACCTTTACCTAGATCTCATCACATGAAGTGACTAATCCTGAACAACTGCAAAATGTGTACACAGGCAAATGTTTTGTTTTTCTAGAAATTCAAATGCAGTCCTACCGTCATTCTTTATACAGTATTTCAAATAACAGTCCCAGCCTTTGTTACTGCCATTTTGCAGCATCTCTACCACACCATCATATTAGAAGACCAACTCTGCTAGATGAGAGAAAAGGTCAGTCTAGCCCAGATTTTGCTTCCCACAGTGACCCCAGAAAACCCACAAGATGGTACGAGGGCAATAGCCCACTTCAACTGTTGCCTCCCCCGCAGCAACTGTAATCCAGTGGTATACTGCCTCTGAACATGGAGGTTCTATATATTTATAATGACCAATACCCATTTATAAACCTGTATGGCCCAATAACCCATGCTCATGTGGCCTGAGTTATATAATGTGAAATTCTGATTTATTTCACTTAAAATTAGAGCTGAAACAGAATCTTGGGGAAAAACTGAGAAATTCAACTGAGAAATTCAAAACTGAGAAATTCAACAACTTGTGAAATGTCACAATTCAGATGTTGACATCAAAATTCAACTTCTGAATTTTGGCAATCAAATTGATATCAAAATTTTACTTTTTAAATCTATCCAAGGGAATGTTTTCTGATTGAATGAACACTAATAACGAAGCAAATGCTACTTGTGAAGCTGATAAACTATCACTGCAGGTCTGTTTGTCAGATATTTGTGAATCACGATATACCAGTACTGTATTTGTGAATCACGATGACTAAGATATGATTACATCTCAGTCAGTACTGAAAAATCATTTGATATACAACCGTAACATTTGATATCTGATCTTACCCAAATATTCACTATCCAGAGAATGTCTGGGTATAAAAATGTGAAAAATAAATAAATCACTTCCACCCATGAATGGTGATTTTGCACCTGGCTGCAGTTGATGGACCTTGTACTGGTAGTTCTAATACAAAGGCCAAACAGATTCTGCAACCCAGAGGTCTGCCACATAACAAAGCTCAAGTTAACCGAGGACCATCATGTCTTCCCCCCCCCCCCCTGCAAAGCGTTGTATTCAGGAGCAAAAAAAAAAAAACAACCCTCACCAATTACAGAAATGATCTTGGTCCAAATCAAGATGTCAGCTAATCTGCACAGTCTGCTGAATTGTTCAAGCAACAGACATGACCCATCATTGCTGTATAGAAAAAGGTCAAACTGCAGGAGGATTCCAATCTGAAGAGTGTACGTTTCCATTTTGAACCCATGTTTTCACTGTGGGGTCCAAGGCAGCCTTGCATCCAGCACAAGTAAAATCTCCAGCCTACCAAAGATTAACACTGTGACCTTGATATTAATTAATATTAAAATGCTTCCTAGAAGGACAAATAATATAATACCACTTTGTCCACATGAATAAAGATCAGCAGAATTATTTGCCTTTGTGTCTCACCACCTTGTGCACTTTATTAGACTCAAATTGTCCTTCTGCAATCGTTCTTTTGTGGTACTTAATGATGAATAGAAAAGTAATAGAATAATATTCCCTGAGGTTTTAGAATTAGAACTTGAAGGTGCTTCCAAAGCAATGAGTAAAACTGTTTTCATTCCGAGTGTCTTAGAACACAAACCTCCAAAAAGCCGATAAGCCCCTCAAACCCCATAAAAGCCTATAAAAATCAAACCTATGCAACGGTCAATGTTATTGAGTCTGGTGTCCATCCACCCCCCATCATCAAATAAATAATCCCCCAGAGGTAATTTCTCATGACGACTCGGACAACAGCCAGAAAGGCTCTGAATGCTGGTCCAACTTGCTATCATCCCTAATCATTTCATTGCAAACACACACATTGCTTAATAAACAATACAGTGGTGAGTAAAAGGAAGGTTTATTTCCTTACCCTCGTACAACAAAATCATACATTTGCACAACAGAATGCTGTTGTGGTTTTAGCACAGTCTACATCAAGAGATAGCTGCGTCTCAAAATTATCACACTCACAGCCCAATCCTATCTAGAACAGGGATTCTCAATCTGTGGTACGGGTACCCCTAGGGGTTATGCGGACCTCTTGCTGGGGGTATGCCAAGCCCTGTCCCTTATCTGCCCCATCAGCAGCTAATTAAGTGTTAATTAACATGGATTTTAAATTGTAATTATTTTCGGAGCCCTTCTGTCTCTCTGATTTTGGTTTTGGGCCTATTTTTGTACTTTGGAAAATGTACTTTGGTGGGGTGGGGGAGGGAGGAGCTGATTTTGGGAAGTGTGACTTGGAGAAAAAAAGAGATCCTTGCATCTCTCTCTCTCTCTCTCTCTCTCTCTCTCTCTCTCTCTCTCTCTCTCACACACACACACACACACACACACACACACACGAGTTAAATAAGACATTTTTCACATTTAAAATTGTTTTAGTACTTTTTATTTAACAATTACCTAATTAATTGATTGATTAATCCAATTAATTAGCAGTAAATTAGCAGGGGGTACTTCAGAAAATTGGACCGTGATAGGGGGTACCCGGACCTCCAAAGGTTGAGAACCCCTGATCTAGAATGTGCACCTAAGGCAGCCGCTGCATCCTAGGCAGAATTGGATCTGCACCGGCAGAACTGGAGCACTCCTCAGGGGAAAGGGATGTTTGTCCCTTTCCCCTAGGTACAGCGAGTAGTCTTGCGCTGGCAAAATGGTCGGCGCAAATCTGAGGAACTGCTGTAAGGTCGGCCAGGGCTGGGACGGAGGATAGGATTCGGTGGAGCATGCTACTAGTGATCCCTCCGCCCTCCCTGGCCTGGCTGGCCAATCACCCCCTCCCTTTCCACCTCGGTCCGCCCTCCCTACATCCCACCACCACCCGGCGCAGGACCTACCTGTGTCCACTAGCAGTGGATGTGACCCTGTACAGAGTGAGCGGCACCAGGCTATCTGCCAGTGCCACTTACTTGCAGGGTGTAGGAAACGTGCCTTACAGCACGTTTATAACACCTGGTGCCGGCGGAGTAATCGCTCCGCTGGCAAATCTTCAGACAGGATTGCGCTGTCATTTAGTATCTGGGCAAGGGAAGAAAATATTGACCGGGCTTTAAAAAAGGAACATTCAGGGCAGCAACGTTTCCAGGGCACTCGGTTAAATTCACATTTGCACTTTATGCAGCACTTGTGCAATAAGCACAAGGGATGAATGCCTCCCCTGTTTGATTGGGATTGACTCTGTGTAATTAGAAGCAGTGAACTCAATGCTTTTTAAAAAGTAATATTGCTGGTGAAAGTCCACGTTGACCAATGGATCAGGCCCAGGAAGGGGGTTAGAATTCAGCAGGGGCAACTGCTGCCAAACCCACCCCCTGCCTGGGTCCAATCCGCGCTCCTCCCTATCCCCATCCCCTCCCCGTTCCACCACCCCCGCCCCGTTCCACTCTGTTCCCGCCTCCTTCCGGCCATCTACATGGCTTTACCTGTAGCGGCAGGCACCCCTGGTCTGTCGTCGCGTGAACCCAGCCACTCACCGCTTCTGGGCCACACTCTCCAGCGTTGTCACATTTGCAACAGTCGGAAAGCGCATTACGGAAAGCGCATTACGGAAAGCGCTGGAATACTAGTGACTGCTATTACTGTTTTCAAATCATGTTTGTTTTTTAAATCATGCATTTTCTGCATCATGTCTAGTTACACAGTAAGACAAAGATCTTTCCCAGGATTTGTGCCCAAGATCCTTTTAACTAGCGATACCATGGCTGGAACATTCTGCATGCAAAGTACTGTATGTGTTCCACTATGAACTACAGACACTTCCTACACAACCCTTCTTTTGGTAATGACCAGTACAGACTCCTTTCCCTCTTCCTACCCATCCTCTGCTTTCAGGAGAAGACTTCATTAAATGATGTTGCACTCACCAATCTCTAGTTGGTTTAAAAGATTAGTATTTTCCTTTAACAAAGCTTAAAGCAACATACATTAACAAATTCAAAATTGCAACAACAAAATTAAAAATAATAAAAAGTCATTATGGAAAAAAAGAGGGCACATTCAAATCACGTGTGGCATGCCGTTTGTTGGACTTTCTGAAAAGTGCCCTCTTCTCTCTTCCATGCTATGATTTGCCAGGGACATGTATACAACCCTGCTATATCATCAGCACTTGCATGGAGTCTGCATGAGAAATCAAGGTTTAACAGACATTCCCTTAAATGGCTGATGAGCTGCATTCTGCTTGGGATGACTGGATTTAAGAGGAACCTCAACAGTTGCTCCTAAGGCATTAAAGCTGCAGCTAGAAACAGGACAGGCAGCCAACACACACCCCAAACCACCTTTCTGTAAATGTTTCTATTGCCAAGTCATGTTACGTTTTGAGGCAAAAGCATCTCCAAAAAGTAATGCTAGAAGGAAAATATCAATCACACACAAATGGCACAATCCAGTGTATCTAAGCGCCAAAGGAGCGCACGCTCCCCCAGCGCTGGGTGTCATAAACAGGCCATAAAGCACGTATTCGTCACCCGGAGAGTAAGGGCCACCAGCGCAGAGGCCAGCAGCCCTCTCTCCCTTGGTGGATCATCCCTGGGTCCGCCGGGCAAGATAAGCCCTGCACCGGCCGGTGCAGTGGTGGGGGAAAGGCGGACCGGGCAGCGAGGGAGGGTGGCAATTGGCCACACCGGGTGTGGAGAGGGCAGGGATATCGGCGGCAAGATCCACCAATATCCAAAGCCCTCTCCAGGCCCAGTGCGGCCTTACACCCCGGCCTCGAGTGTATGCTGGCGTACATTAGAGTAGGCCCATAGGGCCTCAGGCCGCTTGTACCCGGGGGGAAGGGGACGATCATCCCCATTCCCTCGAGGTGCTCCCGGGCTGCCTCAGGGCAGCCCATGAACAGGATAGGAAGCGGCAGCCGGCCCTTTAGGCCAGCCGCCGTATCTTACACAGGATTGGGCTGAAAGCCTCTGTGAAGAAGCTCGAGTCTCAATGTTTCCATCCAGTCTATCCCTGTTTGATTCCTCAGATCCTCTTCCCAAGCCATAAGTATGGTAGAACGCAGGCCTAGGAAACTATGCACATCATCAACTAGCCAGATCTTCACAAACACTGAAGATGCTTTTTTTTTTTCCCTGAAAGCCAAAATATTCAGTAGTGATGACAGCCAAAGTCTGGAACAACTTTCCATGTAAGGACACAATTTTAAACAACTTGTCTCTTTTAAAGGCTTACAAACTGTATCACCTCATGGAAAAATCTCACTGTTTAGATATATCTAGGCTTATCTACTGATGTTTAAAACAGGGAGCAAGATGGGGGAGGGGAGCCAAGACGTTTGATCAAAAATATCTGGATTTAACACTGCTGCGTGTTCTCCAGTGAATTACCCTCCTAAATGGGCAACTATAAATCTTGTTTCAGAAAGAATTGTGCGCCAAAACTTCAAAGACATTTTTTGAAAATTTTTCCTCTAGGATGCCATCTTTTTTATACATCTTATAAAAAACTAAATGCCTGACAGGAAGCTTCAGAAGAAGAACTATAGCTAAGGTTTTCCAGGCCAAGAGATTAAAGACTGAACCAGCTGGCCAACCCTGACAAACTGACATGTCCAGCCTTCTTTGCTAGTTCCACAAGATCTATAGCATCTTGAGAGCCTAGATAAGCGATTTTCAACATTTTTCTTCTCACGGCACACTGACCTCTATGGTCTTTGCCTCTTGTGATGTCACTTCCGGGAGACTTCTTAAGGTTCGGAGGTTCTGTTTGTAGAGCAACTGTCTGTAATAATGAATTTTCTGTCCCTCTTCCTCCTTAGAGCTGCAGAACCCGGAAGAGTTTTTCAGTGATTTTCAACTGCTGTGCTCCAAACTTCCACAGCACACCTATGGACCACAGCAGCACACCAGCTGAAAATCACTGGCTTAGTTGTTTTCTGATTGGCTAGTAGCCTGACATTTGTTGCATTTCAAATATTTATTTCCCAACTACCAACCAACAGTCTCAAAGCAGATCACAACTTCTTTTTAAAACAATACACAAATAGCAGTCAAACTAATCAAAACAAGGCACCAGCTGAGTCAAAATAGCAGCAGTTCATCTCTCCATATCCCGCTAAACACTCAAGTAAATAATTGGTGTGCTATTCTCTAATTCTCTAACAGCACTGACTCAAATTAACTCTCATGTATCACAATTTGAGAAGCGGGCTTTGTAATATACAAATCTGTTTTTAACATCAATCCATCATACTCCAATACAAAGCTGAAATGATACCTCCCTTCATGACCTTAGTTCAAAGTAGTTAAATCAACTTCTGTTGATTTGAAGGACTTTATAACAGCACATTTACTGAATTTATTATTATTATTATTATTATTATTATTATTATTATTATTATTCACATTTTTATACCGCCCTTCCTCCAAGGAGCTCAGAGTGGTGTACATATTTTTTCCCCTCCTTTTTGTCCTCACAACAACCCTGTGAGGTAGGTGGGGCTGAGAGATAGTGACTGGCCCAAGGTCACCCAGGAAGCTTCGTGGTTGAGCGGGAACCTGGATCTTCCAGGTCTAAGTCCGACTCCCAAGCCACTACACCATCCTGGCTCTTGTGGTGAATAATGTCACCACATCTCAAAAAGGATATAGTGGAACTGGAAAAGGTGCAGAAGAGAGTGACCAAAATGATTAGAGGGCTGGGGCATCTCCCTTATGAGGAAAGGTGGCAGCTTTTGAGACTCTTCAGTCTAGAAAAAAGACACCTGAGGGGAGACATGATTGAGACGTATAAAATTATGCATGGGATGGAGAGAGTGGATAGAGAGAAGTTCCTTTCCCTCTCATACAACACTAGAACTAGGGGACATCCACTAAAACTGAGTGGCGGGAGAATTAGAACGGACAAAAGAAAATATTTATTTACCTAGTGTGTAAATAATCTGTGGAACTCCTTACCGCAAGATGTGTTGATGGCACCTGGCCTGGATGCCATTAAAAGGGTATTGGACAGATTTATAGAAAAAAAAGTCCATCACAGGTTACAAGCTATGATGGGGATAAGCAACCTCCTGGTCTTAGTAATAGGCTATCTCTTAATGCCAGATGCAAGGGAGTGGCAACAGGATACAGGTATCTTGTTGTCTTGTGTGTTCCCTGAAGCAACTGGTGGGGCCACTTGCCATACGCCAACGTACACAGGACGAACACCAGCGTAACCCCCCTCGGATGCCGCACATGCGCAGTTCGGATGCAGGACGGACTCCAGCGCAACTCCGCCAGAGCAGGGGGCATTCCGGGGGTGTCTGAACACCCCTGGAATGCCCCCTACACCAGCGGAGTTGCGCTGGCATCTGTACTGTGTCCGAACTGCACATGCACAGCGTCCGAGTGGGGTTACGCTGGCATATGGCAAGTTACACTGGCATAAGTGCACTTACACTGGTGGATCTACTGTTACACTGGTGCAAGAGTTACACAGGATTGCGCTGTTAATCTGTTACAAAACATGGGAAGTAGTGCAGATGGAGCAATATTTAAGGCATATACTCCTGATGGGTTTATCCTAGGACACTGCAGGAATTTGTTGCAATTCTAGAAGAGCCTCTTGTATTTGTTACACAGGATTGCGCTGTAACAGTGCAATCCTATATGCATGTCTGCTCAGAATTAAGCCCAGTTGTGTTTAATGGGGCTTACTCCCAGGAATATTTCATAGGAGTGTAGCCTTAGACCAGTGGGTTAAACCGCTGAACCATGAGCTGTCGATCGAAAGGTCGGCAGTTCGAATCCGCAATGGGGTGAGCTCTCGTTGCTTGGCTAGCTCCTGCCAACCTAGCAGTTCCAAAGCATGTTAATGTGAGTAGATAAATAGGTACCGCTTGAGGGAAGGTAAACAGCGCTCCATGTTCCAGCTGCATGCTACGCGCTGCGGCAAGGAGAGTCATGCCGGCCACATGACCACGGAGGCGTCTTCAGACAACGCTGGCTCTTCGGCTTTGAAATGGGGATGAGCACCACACCCTAGAGTCGGACACGACTGGACTTAATTGTCAGGGGTCACCTTTACCTTTTTTTAGCCTTAGACTGCAACCCTAAAACTACTTACTAAAGTTAAGTCCCATTGGTCACAGAGGGACTTACTTTTGAGTAAACACGTTTAGGATTGCTCTTGAATTAATTTCTTTCCATTGACATCTCAGGCATTGTATTTTAAAAACAACATCTGTAATCTGATTTTTCCCATTTAAGTGATCAAACAAATAAAACATAATTCACAAGCTCTGTCAATATTAAGTTAATAAAACAAATCATGACTCAAGTTAAGATGTGAAGTTGTAACCTCCTTCCTATGAACCTGAAGCACTAAATAAATTTTATTATTACTTTATTATTATTTTAAAAAGTTAGTGTTTGGTTGCCAATGCTTTTTTGTTATCCAAATTGCAAACAAAACTCACAAGTTTCAAGACAATATTTGTTCTCAGTGTACTACCTTAATATCACTCCTTTTATGTAAATGTATTTGTTTCAGCAATGCTCATTTTGACTCACGTTTCATCCTATTTTCATGAAAAGAACAAGAAATGAGATGACCCCCCTAGTAAAATCCTTGTTTGCATCTCTAGATGCAAGATCAGAGACATTTAAAGTTCAATCCTTCAGCAACCTGTTCAGTTACATCTATTCAGTCTAATTATTTTGAAGAGAAACCTACAACGTAACCAGGCATGACTAGAGAACATCTTACTCCATAACATCTCTAAGATACCTACTGTAACAAACAAAGAAGGATTATAAATTTGGATATCCAATTTATGCAATGTAAGTAAAATGCATAATTTAGCTTTTCAAAGTTTTTTTTATATACAAATAAACAATGATCAATACAATACATAATGTTTGTTACAGGTTTAAAAAGGAACCCAAGTTCAAATAATTCTGTGGAATGGCCAGCACCCAGGGCAGATTCCTCTCATATATTTAATGTTTATCATCAATCATAATTTCTTAAGAAATACTGTATTTGCCTATTCAGACAATTAATTAGTAGCTATTAAGTGTAGCTATTCTATTATATAGAACAGTAATTGATGTTTGCTGTCAGCGTTTGCTGTCAGTGATGAAGTTTGGGGTTGACTTCGTTAGTTTAATTTTTTTATTCCAAGGAAGGGCCGTCATAATAACCACCAGGCACAATGAGCTGTTCAGCAACAAAGGCCATGATGAACGTGTCCCAGGCACATGTCTGAAGTGTCCATTTCTGGAAACTGTTTCAAGAGGTAACACGACACTAGGCAGCCATCCAAGCTAGTACTGTTTGTCAACACCAGCAACGGACAAGGGAGAACAGGATCACGCCTTTCTGAAGTCCCCACTTGGAATTCACAAGCTTAAGCGTCAGAACATTGCCTTCCACACGAACTTGATGATGTGATGTTTCTACAAACATAAAAACCCTCCTAGATACTGGGCTGCATCCAAAGAAAATTACAGCCCAAACCTATCCTTGAGATATGCCAGCGTATCTCCACATACGCCAGCACAACTATCATCATTGGGCAGCGTAGAATGCCGGCACAGCACCAGAAAAATGCCACGCTGACGTAGCTCCGATGTCACTAAGATACCAGCGCAGTCCACCGACATAAAGGCAAGAACAGGGAGGAGACCGGGGTGTGACATGGAAGGCATGAAGAAAAGTACTGTATTGGTCTGAGTATAAGACTCACTTTTTTCTCCTAATTTAAGTTTTTAAACTAGGGGTGCGTCTTATAATCAGGCTGTTGCAATTTAATGCCAGTGATTGAATTAACTTTTTTTAATAGCACCAAACTTTAAGGGTGCGTCTTATAATCAGGTGCGTCTTATACTCGGGACAATACGGTAAATGCATTCCATATCCTAACCCCCCTTTATGTGATGGACATGCTCCAGAGGCTAGAAAAAAGGCTATACCAATTACAGAGTAGGTAAGAGTAACCTCATAGAGAACAACGGGGAAGGGAAAAATCGCAGAAAATTACACCTCCCATGTAGGATCTGCAGGGCCCAATTGGAAACATTCTTTTGTGGGGCCCCAGGTTCACAGCCAAGGTCTGTAGAATCTTAGAGATATAAATAATATTTATTATAGACTTTATATCTCTATGGCAGAATGGAAAGCAATCAAAATATGTGCTTTAAATGTTTGTCAGTTAATGGACCAAATGAATCTAAGCACATTTTAATATAAAATTGTATACATGTAAGCCTACAAGTAAACAAACAAAACGTGTGACTACTTTTGAAAAGTAAATATTTACAAAACCACTTATTTTAGTGACTGTGGGATGACGTAGTAAAAAATATTGCCGTATTTATGTCTGTATTTTCAGCTTGCCACATGTATTCATAGATCCCTATTATCTAGATCAGTGGCTCTCAAACTTTTTAGCACCAGGACCCACTTCTAAAAATGACACTGTATCGGGACCCACCTAGTTTTAAGAAACAAAAGGTGATCTAGAAATAAAATTTATTTATTTATTTACAAGAGCTCAGCAGCTTGCAGGGTAATTAGCAGCTATCTTGTAAACTGCAGGGGCTCAGTTCTTTGAAGGGCAATTAGTAGCTATCTGATTTTTGAATAGCCTCAGGGCTTGTGGCAATTACTTATCTGATCTTTCCATCACCTGAGACCCACCAGAAATCAGGTTGTGACCCACCAAGTGGGTCCCAACCCACAGTTTGAGAAACACTGATCTGGATTTATGTATGTAAAACTTAAATATTTGAGTCTGCCCTCACCTATACAACCATTAAAGGTCCAGGAGCATTCATGCTGAAAGGTTGGCCACCCCTGATGTAGTGAATAGCATGGCATCATGTTTTAAGTATGAGCTGACTCACTAAGGGCAATAAAAGCCAATTCAGAAAGTACTGCCCTCACTCTGAATAGGCAAATGCTATTATTTGCATTCATGTTGAAAGGTTGGCCACCCCTGATGTAGTGAATAGCATGGCATCATGTTTTAAGTATGAGCTGACTCACTAAGGGCAATAAAAGCCAATTCAGAAAGTACTGCCCTCACTCTGAATAGGCAAATGCTATTATTTGCATTCATGTTGAAAGGTTGGCCACCCCTGATGTAGTGAATAGCATGGCATCATGTTTTAAGTATGAGCTGACTCACTAAGGGCAATAAAAGCCAATTCAGAAAGTACTGCCCTCACTCTGAATAGGCAAATGCTATTATTTGCATTCATGTTGAAAGGTTGGCCACCCCTGGCATAACAGCATGATTCTATTTGTGGTTGTAGACCTGAGGGGTCTGTTCTTTCTCCTTGCTTTGCTGGCTTCTCCTTCTTTCCCTTTATTACCTTTTGATCACAGTCAAAATTTAGATTGTATCAGGACAGGGAGTTGTCATCCTCCCCCCCCCCCGCCCACTTATGTTAAGTATCATACATATCAAAGATATGAATATCATTATTTTCAGTCCCTTTCTTTCTAATTCCTAACATGGATTTTGACGTTTTCACTGTCGCAGCAAGCTGAGCTAACGCTTTCCGTGGACTTTGCACTACGACCCGGAAGATCTCTTTCCTGGATTATTGCAGATCATTTAGTTGCCAGCAGAACTGATGCAAAATCAGGGGACAAAATTGCCCCAATATGCACCCCTTTGCCCTGGTCTTCTTTGAACCTAATCTACCATTCTGTTGCCCAACATGTAAATGTGTCATTTGATGCTTCTCAATCACCAGTTGAAAACGGACAATGAGGAATTCAGGATCAAAATGGGTTCCCCTTCCTAGCTGTCAACTGTAGAAACTTCCCTACTAAAAACCTGTCCTCCTGCAGGTTTAAATACAACATAAGGGAAATATTCCCTTGGCTTTCTTTAATCCCTGTACATTAAGGCCAAGGCAGTGTTTTAATCTCCTGTATTAATGTCATGGCATTAGCTGACTTCATTACTGCTACCAGTTCTATAAGTGAGTTCTGATCAAAGGGGAGGATCCGGCTGTCAATTACACTGTCTCTCAGACCAAACATAATCTTCCTCTTGGAAACAGGTCTCCACATCACAAATACCTGCCACCCTATTATCACAACACTTTTTGTTTGAAACAATTACTGTATTTGTCTTCATAATAGGCTTGTACTCTTCCCTTTTCCTCTGATGCATCTATCAATGTCACACACACACCACCACCACCACCACCACCATTTTTAAGGTGGTTTGTTGCTGCCCCTCAATGGTCGCTTTTGTAATAACTTAACGTGTTCTTTAAAAAAATATTCTGCAGAGCAGCAAGTACGACAATGTGGAAGTTCAAAAGGCTGCAGTTCTGAGTTCAAACTAGGCATAGCTCTGGTATTTGCCCTGGAAATTAAGTAGCCATAAGCATGCATCACCACCACTCATAAATAAGGATATACAGGAGAACACCAGAAATATTTTAATCTGCCTTTAAATGATGATTCTAAAGCAAGAGGAAAAGGATTAGATCAGACAACATCCTTGGTTGGCTCACAGATTGTCTGCCTTCAAATACAAACTGTGGACGTGCCAGTTTGTAGGAAAGAATACACTTTTTGCTTACTTTAAAATGAGAAAAATTCATTTATAGCCTGCTGATGTCTCTTCCAAAGTATGAATTAAGGCCGATGAAGAATGGATATGCCTGGTTTTCTGACATTCATACAGTACTGAATTTTGTATTTTACAGTGCGATCCTATCCAACTTACACCACCAGTGTTACCAGCAGGGGAGGGCAGGGTGGGAGGCTTTGGAGGGGAGGGGAGATTTGAATCCCCTTTCCGTTCTTGGGCCTCCCGTTCTCGCTGCACTGGTGGTGTATGCTGAATAGGATTGTGCTGTTAGCTTCTCAGACCCAGTTCGTACACTCACTACTGTAAAGCTCAATCCCTGTGCACGCCGAACACGTCGTATCAGTATCTTATGTATGTCTGTATCACATGGGCATGTCACCTCATTAAAGTGGCTGCCACTGATCAAGCACAAGGAAGCCTAGTTGTAATGGCAGCCACTGTGTAAAGTTGAAGGAGAGAAACCGTAGACTGTCCCCTGACTAAAGAGACAGACAGACAGACAGACAGACAGACAGACAGACACACACACACACACACACACACACACACACACACACACACACACACACACACACACACACACACACACCAATTTCAAACTCTTTGTATACTTTCAAGTATCCCAAAATCAGACATTGGTCCCAATTCAACTAAAATTATCCTGAGTTTCATTGTTTTCAACATGATTTAAGTTAGTTGCTTCTAACTTTTCCATTCATTTTTTCTAACTAGACTTACAGCGCAATCCTGTGTAATCTTGCACAGTGTAACAGTAGATGTAACAGCAACAGTACAGTGTAACATGGTAACAGTATGGTGTAACAGTAACAGCACGGTGTAACAGTAGATGCACTGGCATGTGCACTTACACCGGTGCATCTACTGTTACCAAAGGCGTTGCTCCGGTAGGGGCTGGGCTGTAAGTTTCGCTCCGTCCTAGTCCCTTTACCGATCGAGCAGGAGGCGGCCCCGCCCCCTCCCTGTAGGAGCCTTTCCCCTGCGGAGAAAGCAGCAGGCAGGGTCTCTTGCCTGCTGCTTTCTCCGCACGGGAAAGACTCCGACAGTGAGGGGGCGGGGCCGCCTCCTGCTCGCTTGGTAAAGGGACCAGGACGGAGCGAAACTTACAGCCCCGCCCCTACTGGAGCGACGCCTCTGACTGTTACACTGGTGCAAGGTTACACAGGATTGCGCTGTTATTCACAACTATGTTTAGCTGGATTAGGTCTAAATTTCATAAAACTCATGTAACATTTCGCAAGTCAATTACTCTTCCTTCTGCCTGTTCGTGATGCCCACACAGGAAACAAAAGCCTCGTTTTAATATTTTAATATACTACAGCTACGTTATGCATGCTTGTGAGCATTTATATCCCCACCGCTTACAGTAGGCAGGATCAAAGCCACTACACAGTCCTAGGTGACGGTCCGGACAGCACTTTGAAGAGATAGCTGTTCTGAAATACAGGGTGAGAGAGAGAACTTTCCCTACCCACATAAACTGCCTTGATATGTACACTTTAGAAACTCAGAGCAGGTGGTGAAGACAGAACAATGGGGGAGGTTGATGCTATGCACAAGGGGTTCTGTCACAATGGAAGAGGACAGGCAGCAGCAGTCTGTTGAGGCTGAAGCCGGAGCTACATTGCACATGTTCGCGTTCCGTCTGCACCAGCTCGACTTTTGCTGCGTTTGCGTTACATTCGGCCAATCAGAGCCCACTGTTTGACCTGGGGGCGGGACACCAGACGCACATGGAACGCGAACGCATACAGTGTAGCCCAGGCTTTACTCCAACAGTACCAGTGCCGCTTGTGAAGTACAAACCCAGGACAGAGATCCTATCAATGCAGGACGTATGACGTGTTTCAGGCTGCAGCAAGAGGAACCTATGAAACCATTCTACACTGGTTCAGACCATTGGTCCGCCTAGCTTAATATTATCAACACTGACTGGCAATGGTTCTCCAAGGTTTTAGACAGGAATCTTCCCCAGCCCTACCTGCAGATGGGTAGGATTTAGCCTGGAACCCTCTGCATGTAAAGCATTACCGCTGAGTCTCAGCTCTATCCCTCTTTGCTGGCACTAATGCACAATTACGGGAAGTCGCTGCTTTAACTTTACATCAGACCATCCCCTTCAAATATAACTAGAATTCCATCTGATTCCATTCAAATTGGCAAATATAAGCCTGGACCTTTAGACACCTACAAAAAGCCAAAGCAGGGGAAAAGCCAATAGAAATAAAGTACAGATGGGCCCCCATTTCCACTGATCCACTATCCACAGTTTCAGTTATTCACGGATCACGGGGATCCCCCCCCCCAGGCTTTTACTTTTTCCCAGTAAGCTTTCTTCCTTAAACAAACAGGAGAAGCAGCCTCTGGCTGCTTATTACAGGCAAGTAGAACGAGACTAAGTCCTAGAGAGGCTGCAAGGTTAACAGAAACCTTGCAGAGCCTCTCTAGGACTTAGTCTCATTCTACTTGCCTGCAATGGAGGCTGCTTCTCTGTTTGTTTTAAGGAAGAAACCAAGCTTGCTGAAAGAAAAATAAGACCGGGGGGGCGCACACCTGCCTGCAGGGGAGGCAGGGCGGGGGGCCCTCAGGAAACCATGGAGGGGGGTTCGCTCCTATCCACGGTTTCAAGTATCCACGGAGGGGCCTGGAACATATCCTCAGTGGATATGGGGGGAGTACTGTATTTCCATTAAACAAGCACTGTGCCTACATCATGAGCATGGTATCGGACCAAAAACTGTGTTTGAACATAATGTCAACACTTCAACCTTGTCCATACTACAGTTTTCCACAGTTCCAATTTGCCCAACATTAATTCACATGTTTGCACCACCTTTGTGATTTGACCGCATGCTTAGAGGCCGGCTGCCAAATTATAAGTGAACTGTGTGTACGCAGCAGGGTCACTCTAAACCCGTGCCAAGAAGCTTCTTCCCAGGGTTTTTTGGCACTGTCACCAGTGCAGGCATTTTGCTTGTTTGCCACTCTGGTAGCCTATTCTTCCCATTATGTTTTGTGCTCATTTATTGAAAAATACGAAATATTTTATTGCAATTCATCTTTTATCAAATATTTTAATGTTACACAGATAACTGCAAGAGAGAAAAGAAAAACACAAGGAAATCTTGGAACAAAATGTTCATTTGTATAAAATGTCATCCGAAGCCACGAAGCAGGTGCAAAGATGGGCTTGTTGGATGCCCAGGAACAGGAAGCAGAGGATGAACAGACCCATTTGGTCAACTGGCAGCAGCGATGACACTCAAGAATGAGGCAAACTGCACGTTTTTGATCTGAATGCTTATGCCCAATGTGACTTTCACCAAGTGCACATCACTCCAAGTACCGTTTACACCTATTCCACATATTTTTAAGCATGGGTATGGTAACTGCTGCTTATTTCAGCAGCTTCGACTTAGCATTGGCCCAAGCAAACTCGCAATGCAAGTTCCTTTGTGAGCACAACAGTGGAACATGTCATCCAGTAGAATCTGCATCATACCAACTTCAAATGTACAAAGCTCCCAGTTACCTGAATTCATGATGTGCCCCCCCACAGTTCATTACCAGTGTAAACTTCTATGAACAGTGTTCCTCTTTATCCAGTTTTCTTATCCAAATCTTGATTTAGACTGTCAATATGCAATTGTAGCATTTATCAAGTGTTAAATTTACTGACATGAAATTGGCAACGTAATATACAAGTATGCTCCAAATAAATTCTGCTGAGCAAAATGCAACTTGCTTCTTAGTTGCTATGCTTTGAATTTCAGCCCTGATCCACCATTTAGCCCTGCAAATATTTATTCAGCAATGGTTGCAAATCTGTGCTCTATTTCCCCCTATACTCCTGCACCACCAGCTCTGCTTTTCCCATCCTGCCTAGTCTTCTACCCTTGGTCTACTATTCACAAGCAGCGAATAAGGGCATTTATCACACCTGAGGTTTAAAATTGCTTTTGAGCAACTTCTATTCGTGGTGAAGCAAAAGCATAATAGTACAGGTATCTGTAATATGAATGAGTGTTCTGACCAATATTGGTTTTACTTTTACATCACAAACCTGACCAAAGCAAGAGCCACTTTATGCCTCATCTGCGGAAAATACGCCCCAAGTGCAGGCTCTCCTTGCACCGTCAGACCTGGTAGCAGCTCTCAAGTCAGGGCAAATTAACACTACAATGGTACAGATCAGAATGAAATGACAATCTTTCCTGCTCCCAGAACATTCTGCAGCAGGAGAAATAGCCACAAGTCAGCATCTCCAGCTCCTTTTTCCTTGCAGGATACGCTGGTCTTGGTTACGGACATAATGTAGGAGATTTGTAGGTGCTCCCGCACTGAGGCATGGCAAGGCACAATGATCTTCTAGGGTTTTTTCCAGAATTCTTGCCCTAGAACAGTGTTTCTCAAACTGTGGGTCGGGACCCACTTGGTGGGTCGCAACCTGATTTCTGGTGGGTCCCAGGTGATTGAAAGGTCAGATAAGTAATTGCCACAAGCCCTGAGGCTATTCAAAAATCAGATAGCTGATAATTGCCCTTCAAAGAGCTGAGCTCCTGCAGTTTGCAAGCTTGCGTAAATATAGGGAGATAAATATTTGAGTCTTTTTTTGGTGGTTTTTTTTAATCCAAAAGTCAGTCAATGATAGGTAATGGGAGCAGGTGAAGGCTGGGTCACTGGGTCATAACTAAGCCCCTCAAGCCTTGAGGCTATTCATTTAGGGCTGCCTCGTTACGAGAAACGGATTGAGTTTTTTTGCATATAAATAATAAAATATTGCTTGTAAATAAATAAATATATTATTTCTTTCTAGATCACCTTTTTTAAGTTTTGTAAAGCTAGGTGGTTCCCGATGGAGTGTCATTTTAAAAAGTGGGTCCTGGTGGTAAAAAGTTTGAGAGCCACTGCCCTAGGAGAGATCTGCAGCTAGCAGGAGGAAAATGGTACAGATAAACTGAAGGAATCTGAGAGCTACTGTGGCACAGTAGCAAGACATTCAGCTATGGGTCAGGGAGTCCATGGTTCAAATCTCACCCCTGCCATGGCAAGTGATTGGCTCTTATGAACATAAGGCAGTCTTTTCTTGGTCCTTCCAGCCCTATGTTGTCTGTACCAACTGGCGGCAGCAGCTCTCCAAGGTTTCAAAGAAAGAGGGGACTTTCCCACCACTGCTTAGAAATGCCAGGGACTGACCTGGGACTTTCTGTTTGCAAAGCAAGTGCTCTACCACTGAATTACAGACTCTCCCCTAAATGCCTCAGCTTCAACCCTCCAATCCCTAACATGGAGATAATATTGCCTTGCCTTACAGAGAAGTTGTGAGAATTACTGAAATAATGCATGTGAAGAATGGAAACCGCAAAGCATGGTCTAACATGGAATCTTAGCCCTTCTCATACGCAACTGTTCAGTTCTTTCACAGAACTTCAACCAGTACATAACAATGAAGGGCCATTGTATGAAAGAGTGGGGCTGTGGTGCCTCATCAATTAATTGGCTATGTTGATCCACAATTTTTTCATCAATTTAAGAATGCCCAACAATTATTTGGATTTATTCATGTTTAATGCTTGTTATTTAATAAACACACTGGCAGGTAGCTAGCAATATCTTACAAGAGGCATTCCTTCTTCCACATCCATGAAAGAATGCCTCTTCTGAAACACATACAAGAGCATTTCTTGACGTTTTGAATATTTATACAGATGAATATACAGTATTTAATTTCTGCTATTCTTTTCATAATGAAATAATATCCCTTTTTATCCATGTATTTCTTGGTAATATGTTGTTTTTAATAAATAATTTAACCCTGGAAAGATTGCTAGGGTCAAACATACCGACACAGCACTGAAAGAATTAAAAAACTTTATGTAAGTTACCTGCAACCCCATATTTAAGATATTCCTCAATTATGATGAGGTTTGAATGGCTATGCAGTATTTCAGGCCTTCCTTTTCTAAATTCAGTGAAAAACAGGTCTGTATACTCTAAGTTATGGGGGGGGGAGTCACTTGTAACCCTATGGAACTGACCGAGAAAAGTGAAAAACCCTGCATGTAAGGTGTTAGGAGTAACAGTGACCCCACCAAATGCTGTTCCTTTTTCTTTTTTTCCATTACTCTTGCTGACTACAGATGGTTATACCAGAACCTGTTCTCATTTCTTGAGAGAAAAGAGCACAAAGGTTGATGATAGTAGATACATTCTTCACTTTTATTAACCTCACTACAAATGGCAAGTTCAGTTGTACCTCTCAGGTCATTTACAAACCAAAACATTTTTTTCCTGTTGGAATTTTTCCTGTGACCCAATGTTTTAAAATCATCATTCTTTACAGAGGCCATGTTGAGAAGACTTTTTAATCCAGCTTTTGGGGTTCTTCTTTCCCCTACTGTGTCTACACATTTTGCAAGAAACATCCAACCACACATCTCCACAATAGGCAAGACTTTATGGAACCTCTCAATCAAGGACCTTTAGATGAACCCTTTTTCTCTGTTTACAGGAAGATCTCTGCAAAATGTGTCTTTGAAGGTTGCCAACTTTGTAAACAGCCCAGAACAATGCAAATACATATTTAGTTAAGTGGTGGGAAAGAATCTGCCTTAGTACTGGATGTGCCACACATTCATTCATTCATTCACTTATGAACGAAGACATCCTTGTAAGTCATATTGTAAAAACTACAGTAGTTGGTTTGCTGGCTGTGGCTGGCTATATTCCATTGCTTCTGAATCTTATGCTGTGGTATAATTGACACCCTGCTGACAAACATGCAACTATAATGCTTTAATGAAGAATAAATTTTCTCAATAAAGTGTTAATTCTTTTACTTGCAAATGGTCTCATGCTTAGTACAATTCCCAGGGTGTTTTTTTTTTAATTAATTTCTGGGGGAACATTTGACCCAACCCCAGGACAGATACAGCAAATCTTGACTTTGACCCAGGTTTAAAAAGTAAAGGCATTTCTCTCCACACACAAAAACAGAAAGGAAAGCCTCTTCTATGACATATGCATGTGGCACCACAGTGAGCATAATTATCTAAAAATAAAGCTTTCTTCAGAATTATTGTTCTATTCACATGCAAATTTACAGTATGCAGAGTTCACCAACTGATTTAAAACATATATGATTGACAGTTTTCCTTCATCAGGTGGCAGCCCCTACATGGTTTCTCGCAAAGAAACCCAAATAGTTTCTCGCAAAGATTCCCAAATTTGGTTGCAATGGCAATAATTCCTTCCCACCCACCCCTGTGATTGTGCTGTCCTTAATTTCTGACCTTACGCTGCACTTCTAAAGCACTCAGATCTGCTGAAGTGCAATGAGAAGACAGAGACACATGTCCACCTCTCAGAGAGGTGTTGCTCTCTGAGTTCCACAGAACACATAATTAACATCCTGTGGCAAGGAGTTTCACAGAGCATGGAACTCCTTGCCACAGGATGTGGTGATGGCACCCAAAGGCCTTTAAAAGGGGGCTGGACAGATTTATGGAAAAGTTCATCACAGGTTACAAGCCATGATGAGTATAGGCAATCTCCGGGTTTTAGAAGTAACCTATATCTGAATGTCAGGTGCAAGGGAGCGGTAACAAGGTACAGGTATCTTATTGCCTTGTCTGGTGGGCCACAGGAGATACAGGAAGATGGACTAGATGGGTCCTTGGCCTGATCCAGCAGGGCTCTTCTTATGTTCTTATGCTCTTCAACTTCACACTGCACATCAACAGGTACAGGTGGGCCCCCATATCCACGGATTCGCTATCCACGGTTTCAGTTATCCACGGATCGCAGGGACCCCCCCCCCCCAGGCTTTTACTTTTTTCCCAGTAAGCTTCGTTTCTTCCTTAAACAAACAGGAGAAGCAGCCTCTGGCTGCCTATTGCAGGCAAGTAGAATGAGACTAAGTCCTAGAGAGGCTCTGCAAGGTTAACAGAAACCTTGCAGAGCCTCTCTAGGGCTTAGTCTCGTTCTACTTGCCTACAATGGAGGCTGCTTCTCTGTTTGTTTTAAGGAAGAAACAAAGCTTGCTGAAAGAAAAACAAGAGCTGCGGGGGGGGCACACGCCTGCCCACAGGGGAGGTGGGACGGGGGGCCCCTCAAGAAACCATGGAAGGGAGGTTCGCTCTTATCCACGGTTTTAAGTATCCACGGAGGGGCCTGGAACATATCCCCAGCGGATATGGGGGGAATACTGTACTGTACTTGCCAAGTACAGCACAATGTCAAGGATGCGACTCTGTCAATGTCAAGGATGCGAATCATGCCAAATACTACGACCTAGTAGGTTTATATCCATTCATCCTGATAAAAGACTGGGAGGCACAATGATGCTTCAACTTTCTCCACAATACCCACTGTCTGAATGCAGTTCCTAACAAAAATGGAAAAATTCTCTGACAATGTAAAATTACATGGCCAACACACTGAGATGTTTTCCTCGGCAGTTCCAGAAAGTCTGCTGCCCCAGCCAACGTAAATGGGAATGCGTCTGTCATGGTGGTCCTGGAAATCAGGATAAGGGGCATCTTGGGCTTCAGGAAAGACAAACTCTCTCTTTCCTGTTATTCTGATCTCATCCCATGTGAATGTCACCTAAATGATGAAATGCAAGAAAAATTGTGCCAACTGCAAGGAGTTTTCATCACTATCCTGACAGTCTCAACCAGAGACCTGTCTTGAACCTTTTCCAAAGTCCCCTGCTCTCATAAATCACAGGCAAAAACTGACTGTGACCCTATCATAAAAGCCACAGCACCTCCAACTCCATCCACTCTATAAAGGTGGAGATTCTTTGAGCACTACCCAACCCTTATCCCATAACAACCAAGTAGGACTTGTTACAGAATTGTCTTGGGAAAACACACACAGATTGGAGCATGCAAGCAGTAAGGTAAGTAGGGGGATAGACTGTGGAAAGGTGAATAAATATAGTACATACCCAGCAACATCCACTACTATAGGCACGGATAGAGAATAATTATATGCAAAACAACACGAGAGAGAGAGAGAGAGGAACATATAAGACCTTTTCCTTACCCAACATACCAAATATAAGGGAATGCTATATACTAAATATATGGAAACGCAAACAAATAAATGCACATAAACAGAGCAAAATATATACTGTAGTACACATTCTGCATAGCAACAAAGATGAAGGGACCCATAAAAACACACAGCATTTATGCACAGCAGTCATGATGGAGGAAATGCACACACCCACATCCATGGTAACAGAGAGGAGTTGTGCGTTTTTTTCCATCTCGGTTGCCATGCACATACAGTGTGCGTATTTCTCCACATGGTGCATTCCATATTCAACTGGCATACGAAGTGCCTATTTTCCCTCTTCTCTCTGCATCAAGTTGGCTAGTACGCACACTTTCAGGATTTTTTAAGGAATAAAAATGCACACAACCACCAAGTTGGAAGACCTATGTACTCAAACACACACTAAATGTACACAAGCTAAAAAGGTGAATGCTATATAGCCAGACAAATGCATGTCATAGGAATGTAATGACACCAGCCACCTCACACACTATTTTTTCCAGCACAAATTCAAGCATTTTGTTATTTTTGAATGGCTGCTGCACGTGAGTTTTCCCCCCTCTGCAGAGATGTGGGTTCAGGGGAAGGGCAGAACTATCTAAACATCCATACCTCTCTCTCTCTCTCTCTCTCTCTCTCTCTCTCTCTCTCTCTCTCTCTCTCTCTCTCAAAACCCAGTTGCTTGCCAGGAGTAGTGGATGTAAAAGGGCATACAAAGGAGGAAAGTCCACACCACCAAAATGGCAGGACTTTTGAGAGGAAAAGGAAGTGCACAAAGGGGCTGAATCCTCACCCTGTCTCCTGCAAACCCTTCCTCCTAATCCTAGGTACATCAGAGAGTGCTTATTACTACTTACAGCTGACTCAATACCTTTGTGAGGTAGCTGCATTTCCAATATGTGCGCATGAAGTGAAAACTGTACCACCTGAAGGGCTGCTGCCCTCTGTATAACATTCACCCTCAGATGAATTAAGACGTCTGTGAGCCATGCAGCAGACATGTCAGAAGAAACCATGTGATGTATAAGAAGTGCAAAGGAGCCTTTGGCCATGAGGACAAGGTACATGCTCAGTGGTCCCCACAGTTATTACAACAACTCAGTTTTAGGAGCAAAAACTGATGACACAAAACACTCCTGTCTACTTCTTTGCCTTTAACAGCAGCTTGATCGGCAGAAGTAATAAATATCACAGCGTCAAAAGTAATAAATATCACAGCCTCAAAATAAATATCACTTGCTTACGCCTGACCAATTCCAGAGGCGTAGCTCAGTAGCTGTTACAGCACAACATAACTATGTCACTATGCTTGTCTACTCAGAGTTCTATTGTGTTCAAAGGGGGGGGGTGTCTTCCTCCCAGGAAAGTAGGTATATAGGATTGCAGCCTTAGGCTGCTACAGCAAAAAACAAACCAACCAAAAAGGTGTTCTTGTGGTCCCAGACTTTGTTTGGGGGCACATGTTTGGGGTACTAGTAGGGACTCCCTAGTAGCTCCCCCCCCGGGAAAGACTAGCTATGCCCCTGGTAGGGAGCCCACATGGTTGCACAGCTAAGTTATGCCACTAAAAATCTGCTCGTCGTTCAGGTGCCACAAAGACTTCAGGTTTGCGCTGCAAACGCCTCGTAGGTCATCAGGCTGCTGCTAGAAGCACAGGAGCAGCAGGGGTCTTTAACAAAGCGAAGTTGGCCACCCTATTGGTGCTCCGGGTACGAGCGCTGGCAGAGAAAGCAGGGAAGGAAGCCCGGCCTCTGGCGATGCCCTGAGCCTGGGAGAAGAGACGTTCCTAGGCCCGAGGCGAGGGAAACACCCCGGCGCACCTAACGGTGCGCCCGGCGGGCAGCCTCCTCTGCAAGCGGCCAGCGCCGCCGCCAGGTCAGGTGAGCAGCTCTGTCCTGCTGCCCTCGGCTGGCGCACCGGCTGCTCTCTCTCTCTCTCTCCCTTCTTCTCTTCCCCGCAGCAGCGAGACGCCGCGTCGCGCTGCTACTGCCTGCTAGACTTGCGCGCAGCAGCAGCAGCGGCAGCGGCGGGAGGAGGAGAAAGAAGGACGGGGCAGCCGCAGCTCGGCTGACTCACCTCATTTTCCCCGCAGTCGGGCTCTGCGCAGCCGCCCCTGGCCAGCGTTCCCCCCACTGCGCAGCGGGACGTTTCCCGGGCCCCGGATTCGGCGGCGTTGAGGCTGCGGCTGCAGCAAACGCGGCGGCGGCGGCTGGTGGGGCTGTCAGATGCTCAAGGAAGGAGCGCCCTCCTCGCTGCTGCAGAGAATGCCCGGCAAGCGCTGGCGTCGCTGCTGCATCTGCTGCTGCTCGTGCCGCGGCTCAGTCTCCTTCTTGCTGCTGCTGCTGCTGGCGGCCTCGCTGGGCTCCGGCGGGCGGGCAATGGCATCTTCTTTCCCAGGCAAGAGCGCTAACTGGGCAGCGGCTCCTCGGCGCCTGGCAGCCGGTCCAGGGGCCCGGCCATCTCCCCGCCGGCTTTCCCTGGATGTGGCGAGGCGAGGGTGGGCGTGGGGCAGACGGAGAGAGGAGGAAGCGCACAAAGCCCGCGGGGCTCTGCTGCCCACTGCTGCTGACAGACACTTCCGCCAGCCTGTCTGCCGCCGACGCCGCGGCTCCTACGGCTCTCGCAGGCACCGCGGACCTGGCAAGCCCATCCAGGCACGCGCAGAGAGACACACGGGGCGTTCGTGCCGCGCACCAACACAGCCAAGCAGGCGCGCGCCTGCGTGCAACCGGTGCGCGCGCCTCTCTGGCTCAGACCTTCCAATTGTGTTGAGTGTGTGCATAGTATACGTTTCACCAGGGTCTTCAGAGACGGCGGTGCTCCCTACCCGATCTTGCTGGCAGTGGACGCAAACGAGGAATGTAGTGGCCACTGCAAGGCGAACGGCTTTTGGGGGCATAAGAACATAAGAAGAGCCCTGCTGGATCAGGCCAAAGGCCCATCTACTCCAGCTTCCTGTACCACACAGTGGCCCCACCAGATGCCTCAGGGAGCACACAAGACAACAAGATACCTGTGTCCAGTCGCCACTCCCTTGCATCTGGCATTCAGAGATAGCCTATTACTAAAACCAGGAGATTGCTTATCCTCATCATGGCTTGTAACCTGTGATGGACTTTTCCTCCATTAATCTGTCCAATCCCCTTTTAAAGGCATCCAGGCCAGGTGCCATCACCACATCCTGTGGCAAGGAGTTCCACAGATTAATTACACGCTGGGTAAAGAAATATTTTCTTTTGTCTGTTCTAACTCTCCCGCCACTCGATTTTAGTGGATGTCCCCTAGTTCTAGTGTTGTGTGAGAGGGAAAAGAACTTCTCTCTATCCACTCCATCCCATGCATAATTTTATACGTCTCAATCATGTCCCCCCTCAGCCGCCTTTTTTCTAGACTGAAGAGCCCCAAACGCTGTAGCCTTTCCTCATAAGGGAGATGCCCCAGCCCACTAATCATTTTGTTCACTCTCCTCTGCACCTTTTCCAGTTCCACTATATCCTTTTTGAGATGCGGTGACCAGAACTGGACGCAATACTCCAGATGTGGCCTTACCATCGATTTGTACAACGGCATAATAATATTGGCCGTCTTATTATCAATCCCTTTTTTAATGATCCCAAGCATGGAATTGGCCTTCTTCACAGTCGCCACACACTGGGTCGACACTTTCATCAACCTGTCCACCAGTACCCCAAGATCTCTCTCCTGATCCATCACAGACAGCTCAGAACCCATGAGCGTCTATGTGAAGTTTTGATTTCTTGCCCCAATATGCATCACTTTACACTTACTTACATTGAAGCGCATCTGCCATTTTGCTGCCCGTTCTCCCAGTTTGGAGAAAACCTTCTGGAGCTCTTCACAATCCCTGCTGGTCTTCATCACCCGGAAAAGTTTAGTGTCATCCGCAAACTTGGCCACCTCACTGCTTATCCCCAACTCCAGGTCACTTATGAAGAAGTTGAAAAGCACCGGTCCCAAGACCAATCCTTGGGGCACACCGCTTTTCACCTCTCGCCATTGTGAAAATTGCCCATTGACTCCCACTCGCTGGTCTTCAACCAGTTCCTAATCCATAGGAGGACCTGCCCCCTTATTCCCTGACTATGGAGTTTTTTCAGGAGCCTTTCACGAGGGACCGTGTCAAACGTCTTCTGAAAATCCAGATATATAATATCAATGGGTTCTCCCACATCCACATGCCAGTTGATCTTTTCAAAGAATTCTAAAAGGTTTGTGAGGCAAGACTTACCCTTCCAGAAGCCATGCTGAGTCTTCCTCAGCAAAGCTTGTTCTTCTATATGTTTTCCGATTTTATCCTTGATGAGGCTTTCCACCATCTTCCCTTGAACAGATGTTAGGCTGACCGGCCTGTAGTTTCCCAGGTCCCCTCTCTTTCCTTTTTTAAAGATTGGCGTGACATTAGCTATCCTCCAATCCTCTGGCACAGTGGCCATTTTAAGGGACAAGTTGCATATTTTTGTCAAGATATCATCAACTTCATTCTTGAGTTCCTTCAGAATTCTTGGGTGAATGTCATCTGGGCCCGGTGACTTATTGATCTTTAATTTGTCAATTAAGTCTAAGATGTCTTCTCCTTTAACCTCTATTTCACTTAATTCTTTAGTCAGGAGTGGCCGTTTGGGCAGCAGTATCTGCCTGAGGTCTTCTGCCGTGAAGACAGATGCAAAGAACTCATTTAATTTATCTGCAATCTCCAAGTCCTCTTTTATCACCCCTTTCCCTCCCTCACCGTCCAGCGGGCCAACCGCTTCTCTGGCAGGTTTCCTGCTTCTAACATTCTAGTATTTGAAGAATCTTTTATTATTCCCTTTAATGTTTCTGGCCATATGCTCCTCGAAATCATTCTTGGTCTCCTGTATCATCTTTTTACATTTCTTTTGCCATTGTTTGTGTTTCTGTTTATTTTCCTCATTAGGACAAGACTTACATTTGCGAAAAGAAGCTTCCTTGCCCTTTATAGCCTCTTTAGCTGTGCTTGTCAGCCATGCCGGTACCCTCCTGGACTTAGTTGAGCCCTTCCTCCTTTGTGGGATACACTCCAGCTGAGCCTCTGTTACTATTGTTTTAAACAGCCTCCATGCACTCTGGAGAGATGGGACTCTTTTTACCTTCCCTTTCAACTTCTTTCTAACTAATCTCATTTTAGGGAAATCACACACACACACACAGGTTTAAGCTGCCAACTGAAGACATCATGCTTTTGATTAAGGCTCGCCCAAGACCTGGAGCCTGAGACGGACGGAAGTGCCAAATGCTGAACCCCCTGACCTAGTGATGTGCCATGCCAGCCTCTGCTCCTCCTCGCGCTCCTCGGATTGGAAATGGAAGAGGGAAATGGAGTGGAAGAGGACGTGTGGAGGACTGGAGCCTACCACTCTTCTCTCCTTCACACTTCCTCTTCTGTTCTGCTCCATCTCCAATCCAGGGAGCAGGAGAAGGAACAGCAGCAGCTGTCACTGGAGGCAAGTGGGCAGGTGGCGGTGGGCAGCCCTGCTGCCCATCTGCTCCCTGAGGCAATTGCCTCAGTTGGTCTCATGGGTGGGCCAGCCATGCATCTGATGAAGTAGTAGACTGTAGTCCCTGAAAGCTTTATGTCATGTAAACAAAATCTGTCAGTCTTCAAGGTGCCTCAGAAGAACTCTTTGTGTATGTGTGTGTGTGTGCGCGCATGCATGCGTGTATTTGCTGTCACAGACTAATGGGGAAGTAAAAATAAAAATTAAGAGCCTTTATGAATATGTCCCAGGGGCCATTCAGTATAGTGTCCTGCTTTTCCCAGCAGCCAACTAGATGACTCTGGCAAGCCCACAAACAGGAGATGAAGTGACAGTCCCTCCCAGCTGCTGCTGCTGCTCCCTGCAACTGGCATTCCAAAGATGGAGGTAACATGAAACCTCATGATCGGTTCCTTCCCATTCATAGTTTTGTCCTCCATGAATTTGTCTAATCTTCATTTAGAGTTTCTGGTTACTGCTCTGGAGTTTGTTTTATGTACAGTTGTACCTGTGCAATTAATTTGATCCTCTTCGATTCTTTAATAAAATTCTGAAATAGCTTGAGCGAGTTTAAGACAGGATTAGAGAAATTCAGGGAGGACAATGTGGCCATCAACAGCTATTGTTGTTGTTCAGTCGTTAAGTCGTGTCCGACCCTTCGTGATCCCATGAACCATATCCCGCCAGGCCTTCCTATCCTCCACAAACATGGGGGGGGGGGTTGTTGCCTTCATGCACCGCTCAGCTTTCCAAGAGCATCATCTGGGTGGCCACTATTAAATACAGACTGGTAGACTAGATGGACCTTAATTCAGAGGATCTTGGAATGATTCCCATAATTCATCAACAAATATTTAAAATATGACTTAAAATACAGGGCATCTCAAGAAAATGTTCACATACTTTATAGCGTCACATTTATTATGCTATAATTCACACATATACTGCATATAGTGTGGCATCTATGCACCGCTGCCATCGTGGACTAAGTGATCTTCAGACATGCACCAACATATATGTGCTGGGTTCCACACATCTCTTCAATTGCTTTCCTTAGATGTTCGAGTGTTGCAAGTTTTCTACAATGAATGAAAGCTCATTAAAATGTGTGTACAGGGGCGTAGGCTGATATGGGGCCCTGGGGCAGTGGGCCCCAGGGCGTAAGGGCAGAGAGGCTCCTGGGGGGGCGTAGAGGGCCTCTGGAGGGGTGGGAGACATCCTAGGTTTCGGTTTTTTCTTTTGTTTTTTCCCGTTTTTTTCCGGGGTTTTTAAAGGTTTTTTTTAGAAGTAACGGGGCTTTGTAGTTTTCCCCCCCCTTGCATTGCAGCCTTGCCTAGCAGCCCAGGAGTCCTGATTCACACCACCCCCCCAGAGGGCATTAAGGGGCAATACACTTTCAAGTTTATTCTGCAGAGCAAAATTCACAAAATTGATGTTTGGAACACTTTCAAGTTTATTCTGCAGAGCAAAATTCACATCATTATGAATGCCTCATCATGTGTGCTGCTGGAAATGGAGACAGGAGGTACAAAGTGGACAAGGAGGCTTCCAAACTGAAATCAAAAAATCCCAAAAATTTGCTGCGCGGCTGCGCTGTGGGGCGTAAAGGATTACGGCCGCGCGTTTTTATGGGGGGGGCGTCAAGGGTTTGGGCCCCGAATCAAAAATGGTCTGGCTCCTCCTCTGTGTGTGTACATTTTAAGACACTGCGTATATCTTTCCTGACCACCAGTAGAATATGCTGTCGTTTAGGTATCATAAATGTGGAAATGTAGAGTGCCAGGTAGGTAACCTCTCATTTGTAAAATCCTAAAATGTTTCACATCTTTATAATTTCAGTGCATGCTGCTAGCAACATTTGGTTACCAAGGGTTGAACTTTGAATTGTACTCATGTGAAATACGTGCCGTTGACCTATGATCCCCTGAAACAGGAGTCTAAGGCAGCCTGTAATACAGTACTGTATGTCTGTGTGATGGTACATCCTACCTTTTACAGCAGTGACCAACCTTTTGGATATGTGCACCAGGGCCTCTGAGGGGGGGGGGGGTTAAGGGGTACAATTGTACCCAGGCCTAGGGCCAAAAATGGGTCAAAAAGGGGGCCCAGGACCAGGAGCCAAATTCACATGAAGGGAAGGGGCCCAAAAGAAACTTTGTACCCCCTGTTAAAAATACTTCGAATGGCCCTGATGTGCACCATACCATTACAGCATGAGATCAACGTAAGATGGAGCCAGGATGGTGTAGTGGTTTGGGAGTTGGACTCAGACCTGGAAGATCCAGATTCAAATCCCTGCTCAGCCATGAAGCTTCCTGGGTGACCTTGGGCCAGTCACTATCTCTCAGCCTCACCTACCTCACAGGGTTGTTGTGAGGACAAAAAGGAGGGGAGTAACTATGTACACCACCCTGAGCTCCTTGGAGGAAGAGTGATATAAAAATGTGAAAATAAATAAATAAATAAATAAATAAATACTACTCCAGAATATTCCATAGTGCAATATTCCCCTTCATGTGTCTTAGTATATTTTACTCAATTACCTCTATTCTACTTAACTGTAACATAGTCCTCTCGAAGTTGCTTTTATTAAAAACAAAACTGGCCATCGTAGCTGTGCAGCTACATGCATTTGTGTGCAACGTATCATTCACCTCTTTGTGTCAGCCCATGCTCAGACATGCATTCCTGTGCCAGTTGGTTTCAGATCCAATAAAAGATTGCACCCATTTGACTGCCTGGAAGAACATGAGATTGGCAAAATACAGACATGGCCATCAAAGCCTCTCACACATACAACATTCACTTTAATAGACTTCAGTGATTCATCTAAAATGATGAGATTGCTGTGAGGGAACAAGTTTTGCTAGGAAAATAATAAAAAAAATAAAACCATTCTGTTTTGATTATCAGGTGACCCTTCAAATCATGGGTCACTAGTGACCGATCCGGCCATGTGGCACGTAGCATAGCGGAAAGATGGCGCTCTATCAACTGTCAGTTTTCATGGCATATATAATCTGAAATGTGAATACAAATTAAAAATCAATGTTGGGAACATGCCTACAATGCTAACATAAAGTGACCTCATTTTCTGAAATGAAAGGACACTTGAACAGAGCATTAAAAACTATCCTTGGAACTGTCTGGAATTGGACAGCCGGTAGATGGCCAGAGTAAGAATGTACCCCAGTTTGCAACAGGGTTTCTTTTGATTCAGATTCTTCTTGTGGAACAATGTCCCCCACTTCTTGTATTTTAGCTAAGGGCTGCCTCCATTTCTGGATCAGAACCAGAAGCGTCACCAGGAGGGTGGGGGTGGTGACCACCCGGTGGTCCTCCCCCAGGCGACACGCGGGGGGTGATAAAGTGGGCGGCGGCAGCAACAACCACTCCGTTTTGGCGTTGGGAGCAGCAGCGATGGGTTTGGCCCACCCTCCCACCCTGCGTCTCCAATGGGATGTGTAGCAGCGGCGGTGACGTCACTTCCGGTAGTGACGTCACGGAGGCCATATAGCGACGCCACTGATCAGAACGGTGACTGAGGAGGGCTGAACCTTTTTGGGAGGGGCACTAAGAAAGCTGTCTAGGAGAACTTTGCCTCAAAACAATGTTGTTAATTTGCATTAAAATACCCCAGGTTCAATTTGTGATTGTACTGTATTAAGGCTCAAGTGCTTCGGCCGTTTATTAGGCTTAGATTTCCTAGGGATGTGGACCTCATTTCTTGATGGAACGGTACTGCTCAGACAGTCTTCCTCCGTCAGCAAGTTCTCCCTTGCCTATGCCCACAGTGCAGAGGAGATTTGACTATGCAGTTGTGGAGCTCTCTCGCTCTCGCTCTCCCTCTCCCAGCTTTCTACTCCCCTCAACACACATTGTTGTCTCTTGAGAGCTGCAGTTTGTTCCAGAATGAACACCTCTCTGCTTTTTGCAGAACAGTATTCGTATATTTCCAATGTAACATTCACATCATGCAAATCTTTTGGCACAAAAGAACAGCGAGTTCAGTTTTAATAAATAGCACCCTACTTGGTGACTGGGCACCTTCTTTCTCTTCAAAGGGAATGAGGGAATGTGAGCCGCCCACACCATGTTATTTGCAAAACTGTGAAAAGGAAATGCAACATCCAGAACTATCAAAGTATTGATGATGGAAAGCTAATATGAAAATCAATAGGACATGATTTCTCTTCTTCAAAGTCTCAGCTAAGACCGATATACCGAATGAACAACTGTATTTGTTGGGCTGCTTTTAAGCCTGGATGAATAAGGTTGTGAATAGCCAGTACATTTGATCAGCAAAGTGTCTCCTTTCAGAGTCCTCAACCGTTTTCAAATTACAGTGGAACCTTGGATTGCGAGCATAATTGATTCCAGAAACGTGCTTGTAATCCAAAGCACTTGTATATCAAAGCAAATTTTCCCATAAGAAATAATGGAAACTCAGATGATTCGTTATTCTGCAAGAGATCTTTGTGTGTGTCTGCATTATCTCCTGGGCTCAGCTAATTAAGAAGCTGCCCTGCAGAGTACTCCTTTGCTCTTGCAAACTGTAGCTCACTTTGCAACGTCTGATATGCAAAACCTGAGCCTTGTTCTGCAGAGTAAACGTCTGTGCTAGAGGCAGATGGGGGAAGGGGAAAACAGCTTGTTAATGAGGTCTGCAAGACAGAAGTTGCAAAGCAAAGTCTGAGCTGCTATTCTGCACAAAGGGAGCCTCTAGCAGAGGAAGAACAAAGTGTTAATGAGCAGTTAATGAGGGCAGTTTGTTGCCCAGGAGACGCTATTGTTACTCTGCAAACACACAGATATATCTTGGAGAACACAATGTACTCGTATTGCAAGACATTGCTCGTTTATCAAGTCAAAATTTAGAAAACTATTTTGCTCGTCTTGCAAAACACTCGCAAACCAAGTTACTCGCAATCCAAGGTTCCACTGTACATGCAACTCAATTCCTCAAGAGCACTTTCACTAGATGCCCCTCCCCAAGACCTGAATGTATTCATTATTGTTTTATATTTATTTTATTGATATATAAAATAAAGCTGTCCACTTCCTCCTAGCTCTGGTACAGAAGAATCGGTCTGTCTTTAAAGTGATACATTCTTTTTGTATTCATAAGAATACCCCACTATGTTCTTTTGTTGCTTTCAGACCTGTGCATTCCCTTGTTCCGGAGCATGTATTAACAAGATTGTTTTCAGCTGTGAGGGCAAAGAACTAGCTGCACAGCAATACCACTTTTATCCTGTCATTCTGAGTGGATGGGATATTGCAGTATAGTACTGTCATTGAAAAAAGGGCTTGCAAGAGTATGGTAGAAATGGTTCCTAATTGTCAGAGAATACTTTAAATACTACAAGACGTCTGTTTCAAGAGGAACTTGCATGAAGGGTGTTCTTTCTTCTTCTGAAAAACCATTCTTGGATTGCAATCATGTTCATATTAAAAAAAAACCTTACAGCCCTTTTAAAAAGGGAATCGTATTAAGAAGTGGATCACGTTACTCAGTCTATGGGGATAAAATGCTTGCCAAAACTTTACACGGTTCAGCATATATCCTTGCAGCCACGTCAACACATGCAGGAGGCTGTACTATGGGCTGCACACCACATGGCAATCTTCCAGTCTGCAAGGTCATTCAACGGATTTGACATTGTTGCAAAGCTCTGAAATGCTTTGCCAGTCTGATCGTCTCCATGCTGCTACTGCAGCTACTTCTAGATTCTTTGTATTGAAAATACAATTGTATTGAAAATACAATGCTTTTCCACTTACACACCGCTAGTGACTAGCCAGTAGTAAGAACAACCATAATAAAACATAGGCAGATATCCTCAACACGCCATGGGGTGAATGTCAAAAGTTTAAATGAAATGGCAGAATAAGAAGCCATGAGCTATCAGGCTCAGCAACATTATCCAATGCAGGAGGGCAGATTTGCCTCAAAGGTTTCTGGTGGGTAATGACTATTTCCAATACAATATTGGCATCAATGGAAATCCCAGGCTACTAGCAATCCTATTTTTGCAACTTTTTTTGTGTTGTGTTTTTTTTTTTTTGGGGGGGGGTGTCCTTGATGCAACCAGGTTTTACATCCATAAGATATGGGCTTGAATCTGTCTGATGTTTCATTCTCCCTTCTCCTATAATGGTTGGGAATTCAGGACAAGTGTTGTAGGTTCCATCTGCTTTGAATGAGCAGGTACTAACCTTCTCCCTGCCCATATATTTCCCAGATCCAAAGATAACCACTCCCTCTTGCAGTATCTTTCTCTTCCACAGTGCTCCAAATACAGACTGGGTACCTCTTATCCAGACATCCAAAATCCAGACATTTTGGGGGCTATGAAAAAAACACAAACACCTTTTTCCAGCAGCTGGCTGGCATAGTGCAAGGCATGCTGGGGCACAAAAAATATTAAAAAATATTGTATAACATTACCTTCAGGCTATGTGTATAAGGTGTATGAGAGACAAATGAATTTTGTGTTTAGACTTGGGTCTCATCCCCAAGATCTCATTATATTTATGCAAATATTCCAAAATCCAAACAACTTCCTGTCCCAAGCAGTCTGGATAAGGGATACTCAACCTGTACACGTTTGCCCAAATTACAGAGGGGACGGGGGGAGGTTTGCGTTAGCAAAACACTTGGGAAAGGGATGAACACCTCTTGCTTCCCACCATGTCTCTACTTCTGATCACACCATTCAGAAGCTGCTTTTCATTTTGCAAAAGGGCTACTGACTGATGGCCCAGACATCTGTGTGTACTCTCAAGTTTGCGTGCAGGACAGCACTGTTTTATATAAGCAACCTGGAAGGAAGGAAGGAGATAGATCTCCCTCAACTTTTTCAGTTTCCTTTAATCTCTCAGCATTCTGCTGATTAAAGTCCCTCACTTGGCAATTCACTAGGAACAGTGTCTGGACTACGTCTCTGCCCGTAGGATCAATACTTTGGGATTGCCAAGTATGGACTGGATATGGGGCTTTTTCAATCACAGAGGGAAACACTCCCTGGTCACACTTTTATCGATTGATTAGAAGAGTTGTATTCACCTTTCTCTTATCAGAAACCCAAGGCAGCTGAGTTAAAACAAAATGAACACAATACAAAGTTTTAAAAACCAATTATGAAATTTAAAACAAAGTACAGGTCACAAAACCTATCGCAGAACAATAGCTACAGAAAAATCAGCTAGAGCTCTTCTTCATCAGCAATCAGATGAACATGTCCACAAAGGTCATCCTAAAGAGCTTAACTTTTACTATGCGGTGAAAACTATACAGTACTATGACAGAGTTAGGGGTCTCCAATGGGGGAAGATTCTAGATCAGGCCTGCCACAACTAACTTCAGACAGCAGTAAGGAGACCAAGACCTTTGATGCTGATCTAAGCATGTGGAGAGGAGGAGAGTGGATGCTGGTCATTCTTAATTTCCTGGGCTACTTGCCACCCTATTGTGAAGAGAGCACCTTCTCTAATTGTAGCTCAGAAGGCATTTTTTAAGTGTGGCTAGATTTCTTCTGATCTTGGTCATTGTTACAGCACTGTTGGTGTAATGTGGAAGAATTTTCTGGCACTGAATGTTTGATTTTCCTAAAGATTTTAAAACAATGGTTACTGGTATTTTGATGTAAATTTGTATGGTGATTCTCATGTGGGAAATGTGAGAGTTCAATTGTACAGACAAATAAAGATGGAGACAAGAATCCAGCACTGCAGGTTAGATTTCACATCCTCTGAACAAAGACTTAGAACGGAATTACAAAGGAAAAGTTTATGCACACCGTTCGATACTCAAGTTCTTTTGTGATGTTCAACCTTTGCACTGTTGTGGAACACCGGAACACTGAAGTTTCACTTCAGAAGTTCATATTGAATGGTATAACATAACCACATCAAAGCAATTCACCTTGATACATGAGGTTTATTGGTGCCCTGCACTTTCAGTGTAGCAAGTTGGAGATGTAATAAAAAAGCTTCAAAATGTATTAAATCTTCATTGAAATACTCTAAACAACCTGTGCTTCAGAGCTCAAGTAAGTCACGTTTCCTATCCATAATAAAGAACAAAACTTTACTACTTAGCATTTCAGAGCCTGCTTACTATCTCTGCTCATTTAAAATCTTTAGAGACATTCCCCAATGTAAACAATAATTTTCAGTCCACATCATGATCAAAATTGGTATGGCCTTCTGAACTATTCTATGCTACCTCCACTCTTGCTTCCTTGCCAAATACAATCTTTATTTTGTACTATAAATATCTGTCCATGCAAAGCACACAGAGGAGGGGAGGTGGAAGTTATTTGCCAACACACAGGCAGCCTCAAGACATTTTCCTGCCCCAAGTGGCTGCACAATGTGATCCAAGATATGGTCAAGGAATTCTTCTTCGACACTCACTGCAAGGGATCCTAAGACGCACACCACTCAGAGTGTGCGCTGTTTCACTGCTACTTACTTCTAAAACCACTGCCGTCCCACTTGGGTAGCTTGTGCAGTCCAACTGGCCCTCTTCATAGTTCATATATCCTTAGTTCCCCATTTCCTCTGCAGGTTTATGATACACTGGAAAAGGTCTCTTCATTCTTGGTCTACTTGGCCTTAAAATACGAATGTACAATATCCATAAGCAATCGGTAAGTAAGAATGCCTTACCATTTCTTATGAACTGTTGAACATTCTTACACATGTATAAGGTAGTAGTAGTATTCATGCTGATCAATACAGCAACTGGTTTACTCTATCAACTGAACAATGGAGATGTGGTCAAGTTGGTTCCTTATTGATAAAACTTGTTAAAAAAAATATTTCATCTTGAACAAGATTACCTGAAGCTGTACTCTGTACTGAGATATTCAAGTTAAATATGGGGCAGGATCTGCTAATTTCAAAGAGAATAAATGGTTCTCTTGAGGAACAATCCTGCAAACAGTCACAATGAAGTCCGACTGATATCAATGAGATAATCCTCCATGTTTTCTATGGAAGTGAGTTGCAACTAACTTTTGCTGAATTGTGTTCTCGCACTTTAAATTTTGCTATGGCAGAAAAAAAATGCAAGTTAATGAATACTCAAACATTCACATTTTCTTATCTAAACAAGTTCTTTGCTATGGGGGGGGGGGAAGCACACAGCAAAATGTGTAAAACATACTGTGTAAAACATTGTTTTCTCATTTCAAATGGCAAACCCATGGAAGCCCCACTGAAATGGATACTGGAGAACAATAGTGCTTTGTGGCCAGTTCACTTGGTATCTTCCAGCTTGGTTTAAATCTTCTGTATCAATTCTTCACTGTCCATCAGAAAGGAAGTATCTTCACTTTTTGCAATTATAGATTTTCTAACTATATGGCCGCTAGACAGTGCAAAGTGTAAATAATAAAACAGTGAAGCACATATATGTAATATTAGGATACGCTTTTGTTGTGACTATTTAATAGAGAAGTCTCATTCATACGTATTGCATAAACATCCAAGCCATTACTTCATTTTAAACATGTACTTCGCCATATGTTGTACAACAAAAAGAAAGAGATACACAATGTTTTGTTTGCTTTTTTAAAAAGTGGTGCTTAATGTATTACTGAAATAAGTACGGTAGCCAGCCGAGGACATAGCTTTCCTGAGGTTTGTAAGGAGTTTAAACTTAAAAAAAAAAAAATCATCACAGTGACTAGGCTAGACAGCAACCATACTGTTAAACTTTAAATATACAGTTTATACAGAACTTCTGTGCATGACCAGCTCTTGGTTACACATATGTTCACACAAGGTTTCTTCTAAATGACTCGCCACTGCATAATACTGGTATCTTTTCCACCTGTGGAGATGAGATGAGTATCTTCATACAGAAAATCGACATTGGTTACATGACTACTGTGTCCACCATACACGTGGCTTGGAGCCTGAAAACATCAACAGAGAAAACATCATCAATAATAGAAGGGATAAACATCAGTAATGGGAGCTGTTACCAAAACAAATGCTGTCAGCTCCGGTAACCAATAGCTGTGTACCACACTACAAAGAAATAATGTCATGCTGCTTCAATCAATCAAGCCATCCTACTAAAACAAGTAAGCTCTGGCTCCTGTGTTTTGTATCTGTACTATCCAATGTGGAGAAAAACTCATTGTGTATTGTGTAACTAGTGGATGGAGTAGGCAATAAAAGTGCCCAAAGCGTTGGGCAGAAGTTGGAGCTTTGGGCCAGCACAAGCAGCTGCTGTCACATATGGTATAAATCATGTGAAGTGGACTCTAGTAGATCACACTTTCCACTGTACGCACTGGCTGATCTTCTCTCCCACTGCACCCTTCCCTCCTGCTCCTGTGTGCGTTGCTCCGCGTGTGGTTGCTCCCTTGCTTGCCATTTGATGCCTGCCACTAACCATGGCTCTAGCTTTCAGAGGTGCCTTGGGGAAAAGTCCTTGCGGGGTCCCCCAATGGTGTGCTCCCTCCTGCTTTAGAAAGCATGTGTGCGCCAACTATAAGCTTCCCCCTCATGGTGCCCAAGAACTGGGAAGCAGACCGATGTGAGTCCCCCTTTTTGCCTCTACCTGTAGCCATGGCAGCCGTGGTGAAGGAGAACTCTCATCTGTCCACTGCTCAGTTCCCAGTTACCTTTCCTAGCTGGGCACTCAATGTGGGGGGGGGGGGCTGACTGGGAGGCAATAGGGAGCAGTGGGCTGTCCTCTTTCTTCCCCTGCCAGTGTCAGGGGATAAGACGTCTGGGAATTGTAGAATGGCACTGGGGGAAGAAGAAGGTCCGTTACTGCTGATATGCTCACACAGTTGCCCAGAAGCATTCCCATGAGCCCAGGCTTATTGGGCAACGGTAAGCACAGCAGGCCCTCACTGCTTCAGGGTTTGCCAGGGCATGGGTGTGGCCCCTTGTGTAGGTATGATCCCCTGGCATTAGTCCCAGGAGGCCCCACCTATGGAACCATCCCTGACTAATACTGTTCCCTGTTGGCAGCTCTCCTGTGCCCACAAGCCTGACAGGATTGGTCCCAAAATGATTTGCAATTAGCTCCTTATCATCATCATCTTCATCATCACCACAACATGTAAGATGACTTGCCCAAGGCAAACTTCATAGAATAGTAGTGGTGATGAACTATTTTCCCCAAAACCAATGTTAACTACTGACACCCAGGGTCCATTCTTCATAAAATCTGCATTCTAGTAAACCTATCTACACATGTGTAAGGTCACGGGGGGCTTCCCCCCTTTTGTTCAGAATAGTTGTCATCTCTCCATTCTCCTCCCAGGGGGGCAACTCCACATCCAGGGGTTTTTGGAAGGCCATAGGGGTTGCAGGCAGAACAACATGAGGTCTCCCAATGGGGAGAGAAAATGAAGGATATGAATATTTTAAACAAACATACATATGCTCAAGTTTATATATTGAGGGTATTTCTAAAACAAACAAGAGGAGCAAGGTTCCCCCCTTCACAATATTTGCATTTATGGTGGGTTTTTTTTAAAGCCAGGTATCAGCTGACAAGTTGGTCCATTGATTCAGGTCTCCAAGGCAAACAATGCCAAGCTGTGTGCAGCTTGGCACTCTGTGCTTCAAAAATCCTGAATCAATTAACTATCTTGTCAAGGGAAGGCCAAAACTGGAGGAGTCAGTGGCTGGCATTTGTGAATCTCACTGCAGGCCCCACCCCTACTTTTCCCCTGATAATTTGAGCACTGGTTTGTGAGGATAACTAAGACCTGACTCTGCTATGATGTCCTCATTCATGAACGACTGTAGTTTGAACAAGAGAGAGATTGAGAGTGGAGTGCTTGAGTCCAAGGCTCCAGCCTGTTCATGGCTTAGTGTTGCGTCTGAATCAGGCTAATGTAGAGGAAGTGTTTTGAACTTTTGAATTGTGCTATGCAGATGCTAACTATTTTCACTATTACATTTGACATATTGTGCGATTTAGTTATTACTATGTCAGAGTATATTGCAATGCTGTGCTATAATAATATTTCACACAATCAAAAATATGCTAATGTGTCTTAAAATTCCAATACGCGGACCTATACAAGCCATTCTTCTTATACAACTGATGATTTTAATGCACTTGTTCCATAGATCTAGTGTTATTGTGGAAAAATCACAACACTGTATTAAACTTTAAATAAGAATGAAGTAAAAAAATAAATTTGAAAATAAAAGTAATTAAGTGTTAATCTTGAATCAAGTGGTATGAATGATTACTTTGCGTATAATGTTTGTAAACTGTTTATTTAAACCTCCAATGTTGCATCTGGGCGTGGACTCACCTTGGCCCATGGCGGCCGGCAGGTCCCCTCAATCCCGTCCAGAAGCAACACAGACCCAGCAAATGCCGGCAGGCCTGCCAGCCAATCAAGCCAACGCTGCCCCTCTCAGGGCAGCACCAAGGCCACACAACAACGGGAGCCAGTGAAATGGCACCGCCAAGGAAGAGGGAACCTGCTGAGCGCAAGTTGCAGGTGGCCCTGGATCAGGCTGAAGTGGCCTCTGAGTTGCCAGCTTCCCCGGGAGTGAGTCTGAGATGCCCCAGGGAGTGAGTCTGAGATGGCTCCTGGCCCTTGTGTGAGTCAAGGCAGGCATGCCTGGGGCACATTCGGCCAGAAGAGGGCAAGAGCTACAAAGTGGATAGGGCAGTCTATGGAGCAGGAGGCAGACCCTGAGGGAGCATCCATCTCCCACTGCTGCGGATACCCCACTGGTGGGCGGAGGAGGAGAAGGATAAGACGAAGCCCCTCCCTGCCTGGATTCTGAGGCTCCCCAAGGAAAAGCTTAGAGGGGCGGACCTGTAAGACAGCCGCCCAGCCAGGGCATGGACCCACACATTGTTATTAGCAAAAAGACCCATACACACAACTCATCAATTTGGGAGTGAGGGCTATTTACAAAATAACTCTTTCCATAATTGAAAGTACAGCTGCTGCTGTCTTACCCTAAACTGTGAACATGGATAAGAGAAGAGATGTACTTTGCCAAAGTCATCACCAGTTGATAACAATTTCCTCCCTTGCGAGCGACAGACAGCATTAATATCTGTGCCATCTGAACCTTCTGGCCACACACCTGAAACATGGAAGCAGCATTTTAGCATTCCTTTAATACGCTCTTCAAAATGCCCCTATTTTCTAAACACAGCCACAGACAATTCATCCATCATCTGCTACCAATTTGTGTACAGTAGAACTCCAGTATCTGCAGAGGATAAGGGTCCCCCCCCCCCGCAGATACTGGAAACTGCAGATAAAAGGGAACACCAACTGCACACCCCCATTGCGCAAAGGACTTACCAGCTTATGTCTGCAGCCTTCCTGGGTCTGGGGGGCTCGATGCCGATTACAAAATGGAGGCAGGAAGCACTCACAGCCCTCTGCCTTGCTTCTTGTGAGTGCTTCCTGCATCAACCAGTTGATCGGCACTGGCAACACACTAAACATCAAAGCGCTAATCTAGCACCGAACAGCTGATGGGCTGGGGATTTTAAAAGATGTGCCTTTTTAAATCAACTGTTTGGCTGCTGCAGGAAGTACTCACAGGAAGTGAGGCAGAGAGCTGAGTGCTTCCTGCCTCCATTTTGTAATCAGCAACAAGCCCCTCCCCCCCTGACCCAGGAAGGCTGCAATCACAAGCTGGTAAGTCCATTGCACAATAGGTGGCATTTTTCAACCGTGGATAAGTGAATCCATGGACAGCCGATATGGGCCCTACTGTACTCTCTAAATGTATAGAACATTTGTCCCCTTCCCCCAGTGTAATGCAGGGAGACCCCAACGGGCCTCCTCGGATTTCCACCAACTATTTAGCTGGCATAAGTCTGAGGAGGCTGTGTAATGGCCGCACCGGCCTAGAATGGGGACAAGGATATGGCGGCCCCCTCCCTCGCCGCCAGGACCTCCCCCGCGCCTGCCGGGGGATTATTTACCTTCTCCGGCAGCTGCAGGGATGATCCGGTGGTGGAGTGAGGGCGGCCGGCCTCTGCACTGGCCACCCTTACTCTGAAGTCGTCGCGAACGTGCTTTATGGCACGTTCACGCCGGCTTGGAACGGCAGAGCACTCACTCCGCCGTTCCAAAGATAGGTGGAATTGCGCCCTCAGTGTACTTTTGATATAAGCTGCCTTGAGCAATTCTATTGTAATGAAAAGGTAGAATACAAATGTTTGAACACATTATAAATGTATAAAGTCTGGTTTCCTGCTGAAAGCTGATTTGCTGAATAATTGCAGAGGACTGATATGTTTGTTAAGGATATTATATACTTACCAAAAACATGGAATCCTAAAGTACAAGTGTAAGTAACCCATTCTATATCTCTAGTGGTTTCAACACTTACTACTTGTTTACAAGCTGAAGGAACCCCTGTAGAAATATATGAGAGAGAGAGAGAGAGAAATGTCAGTTATAAATGCTGTACTAGAATTAAATGCAGCTGAAGATACTAAAAGAAATATCTGCTCTGTTATGATTTGCTACTCATACTAGAAATCCATTAGGAGCCAAGAATGAACTCTGTACCAAGGACAGAAGACTATTTGTTACTTACAGTATAGGATTTCATAGTCCCCTGAATTAGACACAAGGTACTGAGAGTTAACAGACCAGTCCAAGTGAGTAATGAAGCTGGAATGACCCTATGAAGAGAGATGCATTATATTAATTCCAACAACATAACATCCCCCCAACAGAATTACACGAGTACATATTAAAAGCTACATTGAAAGGTACACCGAAGCCTTGTTTACGTTAAAAAGCAGTGGGTGACCTGTGCTTGGTAGGAACCCAGGTCATCACACTGGAAGCTGAGCTGCTGCCCAAAGTTCCATGTGCTCAAGGGAGGGAGAAGGAGGGAAGGAGAAAACAGTAGCACAAAATAGTGGCTTAACTCCAGAGCACACTTACTAAAAACAGAGGAAAGGGCTATTTCCAATTCAGTCATCCAGAGTTGTCTGGACCCAAGCACCAAAATGTAGTACAATCCAGGAATTAAAATGTGTACAAAAGCCAACAAGGTTCTCCTCACATCAGTGGAACTATCAGAGGGACTGGAAGCTCCACTTACTCTGGGACCCATAACTCACTTTCAAAGAAAGATGTATTTGTATGCATCATAGCCACCTTGAATGAGAAAGTCTACTTGAGTCAAGTAGATCCAGCTTTTTAGTTGCTATCTACTTAATTTCTGGAACTTAAATGAAACCTTTGGCCCAATCCTATCCACCGGCAGGGCTGTAGCCTTTCCCTTCGGCTTGCGGCACGAGCCGGAGAACCCGCTCGGCCACACCACAGGCCGAAAAAATGTTTAAATTGTCCCCTGTAGCTCTCCCTACGACTAGTCGCCTAGTCTTCACAGCCGCCGCCATGTTGGATCTCCCGAAATCTTGCGAGATCCAAGATCGCGACATGAGATTTGGGAGCCACGATCTTGGATCTCATGAGATTTCGGGAGATCCAACATAGTGGTGGCTGTGAAGAAAGGTAGGGAGAGCTACAGGGGACAATTTAAATGTTTTTTCGGCCTGCGGCGTGGCTGGAAAAAAAAGCACTTTTCAGGAAAAAAAACCCATTTTTTCTCTGCCCGTTATCAGCTGCTGATCGCAGCAGCTGATAATGGGGAGCATCTTACGTACCCCCAACCTGCGGTCCACGTACCCCTGGGGGTACACATACCACAGGTTGAGAACCCCTGCTATAAAAGCAAAAGCTATTTGAGATATGAATGCGTTGGGTATAAAAATTCAAGGATTATACCCTAAATTGATTTTGCGTAAATGGAAGGTACTTCTGTTTACACACGAGGGGAGTGATTTTGCCAATTCCCCTACCCCGAAAGTCCACATCCCTCAATTCTCAGGAGCGGATTTGCAGGGGCTGCAGGAAGCTACTGTGAGGACAAGGGGATGGGGAAGTAAAAGAAACCTTGTAGGAGCTTTCTTTCATGTACGCTCTATAAGGATACAATCCCAAGTCTGTAAAAAACTGAAAAAAAATATGTTGTTTCCAAAAGCTAGAGCCTAAGCAACTTCTGGAGGCAATTTAATACCTTTCCATTTGTACAAACCTTTAGCAGGTGGGAAATGAACAATGTGTTCTTGAAATATTTCTGCTTTTCCACGTTATTTCATACATTATTTTACAATTTTGTGTAGTTGTCCTGAACCTTCTGGGATATTAACACCACAATCCTATGCATATCTAGTCAGAAGTAAGTTCTATTGTGCTCAATGAGGTTTGCTTCCAGAAAATGTACATAGGATTGCATCCTAAATCAACCAGGGGGAATGTTAAGCATCTTTAATTATAGGCACAGAGATTCAGCTGTACCTCTAAGCACATGCTGGTTCACTATCATTAATAAGGCGGTTACTTACTGAGCATTTGCCAATTCTACTGTATTTCCTTCCATTTTCATTAACACTATATATATAAATACAATTGTCATGAGAACCTATTGCCAAGAAGTTGCCATCTGCAAGAGAAAAATAAAACAGTTGAATAATTATTTTGGTATTAAACTGCCGTCAAACAAGTTAATGAAGCAAAAACGTATAGTGGGCAATCCCTTTTAAGCATTTTTAGTAACAAGTCTATATACAGAAATATTTCCCTTTGTGTACTTACAAAAATCAGACCGGCAGAATCACCTTCTTTTGCCTGATTCTCTCTCATATGCTTAAGCTCCTCTGAGAAGGCCCTGCTCTAGGTTGCTACAGCCATCTAAGTTTAGGGTGGCAGCTATAAAGAGCAGGGACTTTTTATGGTGGCACCCTGCTTGTGTCACTCTGTCTGTAGGCTATTTAAGACAACCTTTGGAATAGCAGGCTAAGGTGATTATTGCTGTAAGTAGCCATTTTATTAAATTGCTGTGTTATTTGTTATTTAATGTTATCATGGAGCCTCATCTGCTTTGGGTCTGAAACTGTAAGTACTGCTGGCTTTGAGAGACCCATTACACAGAGTGAAAATTCTAAAACCATCATCACCATCAATTTAACACAAGAAGATACGCTTCACTGAAATCTTCCATGCAATTTACAGGGTTTGGGGAGTACAGAAGTGATTCTCTTTTTTTAACCAGTTGTAGCTTTAAAGGTAGAATCCACTGATCCTGCTGACATCAGATCAATAAAAGTTGCCAAGAAGCAGCACCTGGTAGATTGTCTCTCATGGGACCAGTACATGACTCTACTGCACCGCAGAACACTACATTGGTGCCTTCCAGCTATATCAAGCACAGCGAGTCAGCATGGCCCAGCTGTCATGTGACAACGTTGTGTCACGCTACTGCAACTAGTGGGAGTATGGCAAGGACAGGCAGTCACAGTAGTACTGGTGGGTTGTGGTGCAACCTTGCTGCCTATGCCTGGGATTTGCATGGACTCAGCTCTCTGTACTGGCAGAGGGGAGGGTGCAGTATCAGCGCAACTGAACATGGTTCCATGTTTGAGTTTTGTATCTTCTCAAAAAGTTACTCTAAATGCTGTTTCACATAATCATATATATTTGTAAAAAATATTTGCACCCCACACACCTTCTACCTAAAATGAGTTCACAAAGATTCGAAACAATATGAACACAGTCAGAAAATCAAACAGTACTTTGACAGCACCAGTGCAAAACAAGAAAAAAAGGCCATATTTTATCTGATCAAGTAACGTCAAGCTGTTTGTCTGATTGTTTCAGCAGGGTATTTTGGCACAGGGACTAGCCTTGTGGACAATTCATGTGTGCTGCCATTGTGACACTCTCCAACCTGCTTTTCCAACGTTATTCCTGAGCATGTCATGTGAGCTACGATCCCAGTGTTTAGTGGCTTTCAAAAGGCCAGGTACCACACTAAAATCCAATTAACTTTTCAAAGAGGTCAATATTTGGTAACCACATTAAAAAGTGGTCATGTGAACCAGTCAGAAGAGATGTCAATTGGTAAAACTAAATTAAAGGAAGCCATGGTTCAGTTAGGTGGCACTGTGATGAGAAAGTTTAAAAGGTATTAAGTTTTCTATGAACAATATGTAATTTTAAAATATAAATTCATTGTTAAGTTATGCACTTTTCCATCTCCAGATATTAAATATGCTGAATGACATAAGCATGGAGTGAAAGACTATAATACATGAGGATTAACAAGTACAGTCTATACCACATTCAGTCCCTTCTTTTTTGTTTAAACAGAATAGGCGATGATGCCAAACCTGGTGAGTAACGCATTGTAGACAGCTGTTCATTTCCATCTGTGTGTACAGTGACCAAATCTTTTGTTTCAGTGTCAAACACAAACCACCTGTTGAAAACAGTGGGAGGAAAAGTCAACAAGTTGTTTGGTATGAAAGGACAATTAAAAAACAAAGTCAACTCCCCCCATCCACGATGTTCTTTGTGTCAGAACCGCCAGCTTAAGTTGACACTAAATGCTGTGAACGAGGAAGATGAGACTGGCTTTGTGGCAATAAAATGTTGAACAGAAAATAAAAGAAAAGGGTTATCAGCACCTGAACATCAAAGTCTCCAGTCAAACAGTATTACTGTGTATTACAGTTCTAGAAACAGGCAGTTTAGAGAGACTACACATGTGAAACATTTTACCTGTTTGACAGCCCAATCCTGGGTAACTCTTGCACCAGTGTAACAGTAGATCCCCCAGTGTAAGAGCACTTATGCCAGTGTAACTTGCCATATGCTGACCAACACAGGACGGACACCAGCTTAACCTCCCTCGGGCACCTCACATGCGCAGTTCGGATGCGGAACGGATGTCAGTGAACTCCACCGGCGCAGGGGGCATTCCAGGGGAGTCTGAATGCCCCCAGAATGCCCCCTGCGCTGGCGGAGTTGCGCTGGCGTCCGTTCCGCATCTGAACTGCACATGTGAGGCGTCCGAGGGGGGGTTCGCTGATGTCCGTCCTGCATCAGTTGGCATACGGCAAGTTACACTGGCATAAGTGCTCTTACACCGGGGGATCTACTGTTACACCGGTGCAAGAGTTACACCAGATCCCTGAGGCATCTGGTGGGGCCACTGTGTGATACAGGAAGCTGGACTAGATGGGCTTTTGGCCTGATCCAGCAGGGCTCTTCTTATGTTCTTATGATTGCGCCCTGTGAGATTTTCATTCTAAAAGTATATGGCATTTTATACCTTACTGGTTCAGGAAAAAAAAAACCCAGCTGATTAATAACCTTTTAGCCCTATGCATTACGTTTTATTAATTAAGTTGAGAGTAAATATTTAACACAAATATTGTAACAAAAAATTACCAAGTTACATATATTCATTTTTCTTTTGTCTATACAATTAATGAAATAAATAAAGTTGCATACACAAATAAGAGGCAAATATTATATATAAAGTGCCAGATCCATAGTCAATGCTGGATTGTATTTCCGCCCTACAAGTCATTATATCATTTGATCCCCCTGATCACAACTTGCAGAAATGGTGTAGAATTACTGCCTGTTACTTTGAGGTTCTCTCTACCATTCTTATACATGTGGGATACCACTCTATCCCAAGCGACTGTTTGACCAATTTCATTCTTGAAGTTTTAAATGCACTTGCTTAAAATTCATTATACATGTCCCCTAGAACAGTGGTGTCAAATCTAAGTCCCCGAGGCCTTATTAAATCCTTTGGGCCGCAAAAGCCTGCACAGCAAGGAGGTGAGGCAGCCAATCAAGAAATGAACGGCAATTCTCCATGGTCCACTGCATCATTTCCCTTCTCAAGATATAATCCAGGAAGTGGCGAATTGAGGCAAAATTTACAAAACATAATGTTTTGGATGAAAAATTGTGAGTGAGGCACCCAGACACTTGTGTAGAAAATCTTCACCCCTCATCCAATCCAAGATAAAATCCTATACACGCTTACCTGGGAGTAAGTCCCACTGAATTTAAGGGGCTTATATCTGAGCGCATAGGATTGTGCAGTTAGTTCCATAACCACTGAACAGCTAATACGGTGATACAAGTGAGGACTCACAACAGCACATGAGGCTTGAGGGAAAGATGTCCACCGCTGGCATCCTGAATCTAGCCGAGATGCACCTAGTGGTTTAGGGTCTACTTGGATTTGTTCTACTGAGCTAGTTTGCCTGTGCATTCAGCTCTCCCTCTTAGATGCTTGGCCGTTAGAGATAAAAGGTGAAATTCTGCCAGGAAACAGGTTATCTCGTTGACTGTGTGCTCCCTGAGGCATCTGGTGGGGCCACTGTGAGATACAGGAAGCTAGACTAGATGGGCCTTTGGTCTGATCCAGCAAGGCTCTTCTTATGTTCTTATGCCCAGCAGAGCAGTGACAGGGCTTGAGAAGATGAGAACTGGTGACCAATTGCCTAATCATATACCTTTGTAACTGTTCTGCCAGAGGACATCCTTTCCAAGGACTTTGGCTGGAATGAACTACTTGAAGCTTAAGAAAATGTATGCTGCAAGAGGTCAGGGCCTTGGGTCATGATCCCTGAGCAAAGGTACCCTCGCTCCCTAGCTGGAAAGACTCACATCTCATTTGACCATGATGGTGGGAGAAGCTATGGGACATTCTTGCACAAAGACACTTCTCTTTGACCACCAGCCCAGAGACTGTGAACCTCTGGGGGAAGGTTTGAGGATTGATGTGGGAAGGATTGATGTGGGAAGTGATTTGGTCCTGGAATAGTCAAAGAAAGGTCTGGAGAGTTCTGAGTGGAGGTAAGACCACCAAAAGCACTCCATGTTGGACACCATCATCCCCAGAAGTTAAGAACATAAGAAGAGCCCTGCTGGATCAGGCCAAAAGCACATCTAGTCCAGCTTCCTGTGTCACACAGTGGCCCCACCAGATGCCTCAGGGAGCACACAAGACAACAAGATACCTGTGTCCAGTCGCCACTCCCTTGCACCTGGCACAGAGAAAACCCACTTCTAAAACCAGGAGGTTGCTTATGGCTTGTAACCTGTGATGGTCTTTTCCTCCATGAATCTGTCCAAACCTCTTTTAAAGGCATCTAGGCCAGATGCCATCACCACATCCTGTGGCAAGGAGTTCCACAGATGAATTACACGCTGGGTAAAGAAATATTTTCTTTTGTCAGTTCTAACTCTCCCTCCACTCAATTTTAGTGCATGTCCCCTGGTTCTGGTGTTTGGCAAGGGTCTGACGGCTGAGCCTGATTAAACATTTCCATCTGTCTCTGGCAGCCCAGGCTGACAGAGAAAAGATTCTGTCCACTGACAGGAAAAACATGTTCAATTTGGTGTCTAGGATGATCTCCAGATGCTGAATCTTCTGGGAGGGAGTCAGAAATCTCTTTGCTTTGTTAACCAGAACAGTGGAGGCACTGAAGAATCCAAAGACTGGCTGATACATTGCAGATCCCTTGCTGATAAATGGGGCAGCAAACCAGAAGGTTGTCCAGATAGATTGATGGGTGTATCCATTACCCCTGAGGTGAACAACTAGGATTACAAGGATCTAGGAGAAAACCCTAAGGGCTGAAGAGATGGGAACAAAATATTGGTATTGCTTGTTCCTGGAACTGAAGTTGAGGAAATTACAAGGATGAATAGGAATCTGTAGGGAGACCTGGCTGAGGTCTATATAGGCCAAAAATCCTTCCCTTGTTAAGACATGTCAGAATAGAATGGTAAGTCTCCATCCAGAAGGACAGCTTCACAATAAATGTGTTTAGTCTCTTGAGGTCTATAATAGCTCTGAAGTCCTGACTTCTTTGGAATGGTGAAGAGAACAGAAAACACCCTGAAAAAGCATTGTCCTACTGAGTCCTATTGCTTGACTCTGAAGCAGTGAACGGTGAACAAATGAGACAATGGAAGAGTATTTTTGGAGACTTGTGAAGACTGGAGAAGCACAAAAGAGAAATGCAGATAAACTGTAGAGAATACAAGAGAGAAGGACTGGGGCTGCCTACTTTGACAGAGAAGGGAGACAGCACCAAACTTAGTACTGTCCCTTGAATGGGAATGGTCCCTTGAAAAAAATCTGTCCTGGAAGTAATGACCACGAGAGAAACAGGAGCAATGTGAAAAATGGATGCTACTACTTCTACGGTGGTAATTCACCTAACAAAGTTAGGGCACACTGCCTCTCCTTCCAACACTGGAAGAGAAGGGGACTTCGAAGCAGCATGACATGTCGAACCACCTTTCTGTTTGCTCTAACAAAGTGGTGAAGCTGCCGGGGGTCAAGGAGCCATGGTTGGCTGCTCAGTAACTAGAGGAGCCATCAGAGCAGAGGCCGATGCCTTGCTTGTCACAGGAGAGCCTCTTGAAGCCAAGAGGAGATTTAGCACTTCTTGTTTTCTCTCAGTGGGGGGGGGGGGAGGAGAAGAAAGCATGGGAAAAGAACTTGCGAAGTCAGAGAGCTTCGATGGTGGCTCCTAGGTGGCAGACGTGCCAACACTGCCCTACTGACCTGACACGGAGGAAAGTCAAAATCGGAGAAAAAGTGCTCTTGCTACCACTGTAGTATCTCTCTATAATTTTTTAAAAAGTAACAATTGCTTGGAAAGTCAAACCTCTAAGGAACTCCAATAGCATCCTGCCCCTATCTTAGGCAGGAAAACAGACTGAAGATTAGTATTGTGTAGAAAGTTTCATGGCCAGATACAACATTGCGAGACAAAGGATTCAAGGGTAAAAAAGCCATGTAAAATTCGGTATATTTTTCAACCACAGAGACGTAATAAAAACAATAAAAAGATTTTAAAATACTCCACGATGTTTACCAACAAACAAGCGGTAAAATTATTACAGTTGCAGCCTTCGTATGTAATAATTTTATCGCTTGTTTGTTGGTAAACATCGTGGAGTATTTTAAAATCTTTTTATTGTTTTTATTACGTCTCTGTGGCTGAAAAATATACCGAATTTTACATGGCTTTTTTACCCTTGAATCCTTTGTCTCGCAAGACTGAAGATTGGTGAGTAGTTTCCACCTATCTAGGAAGTGGCATTCTCAGCTGTGCCTTAGTTCCAGAGGTAGGAATTAACCCAATTTACAATTTGGCATGGGGCTATTATTCAAAGGAAAAATTAAACATTGTACTAGGATTGCACAAATTCCTTATGTGAATTTAAACAGCTCTTTAGATTCCAGCACAAAAACCCCTTTTGTTACATTTCATACATTACAGCAAACTTGTATCTTCTTACCTGTAGATTATTCTCCATGTAATATGTAAAGTAGTTGTGGTGACCTAATGACAGAATTTCACTCTGTGTTTCTGTTTTTAAGGCTGCAAACCTATACACACTTTCCTGAGAGTAAGCCTCATTGAACACAATGGGACTTACTTCTGCATAGACATGCATAGGATTGCACTGTAAGAATACTTGAGAAACTTTTGTTCTTATATGAAATAAACATTCAGTGTACACCCACTGCACAAAGCAGGTTTTTCTTAATCTTACCTTCCAGTTAGTGTTCCTACTGCAACCACAGACCCTGAAGGGTGAAAACCAGAAGACTGTGCTGGATCCTATTCAGAGAAATTGCACATTTATAGCAAGTGTCAAAGCAATTTATAGCAATAAACATATAACTACAATAATTGCTCAGTACAGCCTATGCATTCTAATTCCCTACATAATGTTTTTTAAAGAGCTTTTCTGAAGTATTAAGGGTTCAATCTCTCAGGCACTTTGCCAGCAAGCCCTCTTAGAAAGTAATAGATTTAGGCAAGGACAGGAACTAATTGTACCCAGGTAATATCCAGAAAGAGTGTGCGTGTGGGGGAGTAGTGGTGGTTTCCACCCTATGTATTTTTGATGCTATCAAATTAGTCATTAAAGGCCATTTTCCCTCTGGAATTTGGTTATTTTGAAAATATCTAGAAAGCGATACTTAATATAAAGTACTGTATTGAAATATGGTAGTGAAGGAAACAAAGTCTTTCAATATTAGTCTATCATAAACACTCAGAAATGAGAATTATATAAATATTTGTGATAGGCAAATATTCATAAAGAATCAGTACTTGAATTATGGAATGTGGGGGCTGGATCCATTACACTTTGTTCTGTCCCTCCAACTACTGCTACAGGGAGAATGGGGGACTAATATATGGCTGAGTCATTTGGGGTGAGGCTGATTCTAATTCTATATGATGATCAATGAATAATAAAACTACAAAACTAGGTAGAATATAGTTTTTCGGACAGGGTAAGTTCTACAATTATTTCACAACAGAAACTGTATTTTCATTTTCCTCTCAATGCAATGCAGACTAATTTGTAATGATCATTCAGGCACTGAACTGTAAGCTGCCTTGGGTCCCTTTGGGGAGAAAGGTGGGGTAAAATATTGTAAAATAAATTAAAATAAATAAATGTTCTACAGTTTTCTTAATGTAAGCACATTTGACTCTTCATACAATCTAGAAGGTCATTCTTATCAGGATAAACTGAGATTCGCAACACTGAAATTTATGATCACTGGACTGAAAAGTAATTTCAGAAGTGACCAAGACTCATCATGTACGTGTAGCTTGGATGAATGCCTGCAAGTATTGCTCTGGATGGGATTTCAAATGTTAAGAGTATCTCAAGTTGAAGCATACCAATCTTGAAATAAATACACTTCATGGCATCACACTCACTATGTGTAATATGATCCCTGCTCATACCATGGCTGGCCTACGTTGTACAAAGAGGGTCAAGTAGGCTACAGAAGTTAAGACAGACGTGGGAGCCATTATTGCTGCAAGAACTGAATGAATGGTCTCTTTCTCTCCCCAAGCAATTTTTCTGAGAGTACATCTACAGGAGTGACCATAACATGAGACTCCTGATCTCTAGTGAACTGTGAAAAGATTCAGGATTCTCTAACATAATTCTCAGCAAATCACAGTTCCCAGGTTTCTTTGGAAGAAGCCATGGTGGTAAAAAACCAATATATGTTTACAGAATAGATACTACAATATGTTTATAGAATAGACCCTAAGAAGAGCAGACTGAAAAAGTGGGTGTGCAGACCACACAGTTAAGACTTAACCTATATTTCAACTGTTCGTGAAAGAATTATAATACATAAATGACTACATGTACCGGTATGTATAAAAGGTGCAGAACCACAAAACACACACTCGAAGAGCAACAAGAGCATCACTCAGAGCTTTATGTGCAGAAACTCACACAAAAGCTTTGCTAGAATAGGCAAACATTATGGAAGAACCAAAGACATTCTCAAGAAACCCAACTTTTTTAATCAGTCACAGTTCATACCACAATCTCTGAACAAGTTGCTTTCATGACCCATTTCAACAAAATGTGCCTCACCTATTTTGGATGGATGTTGCTTTGAAAGCGAGCCTGTTGATGCAAATTCTTAAACAGAGATTGGTTTCTAGTTCTAACAAGTCTTAGGAGCCATAGGGTTAGGCCTGATGATTAACAGCAATGTTGGTTTTCCATGTTTTTAGTTTAATTTTTGTTTTCCAAATACCTTAAGATTCACATTGGAGAATCTTTAAAATTTCTACAAGTCTATATCAATACCTTCTTCATTTTGTTCAGTTTGTTGCCATTGAAGTGCAAATTGTGTCTAAAAAGTATTACAAAAAATAGAACACCTACCTCTATAATTTTGTTCCAGATTGGACGATGACTGATGGCATCCCAGAGTGTAATGTGTTTGTCTTGTCCACAAGTGAAGAACTGAGGCTTGGAGGGGTGGGCTGCTAAACCCCAAAGCTCATCAGTATGACCCTAAATAAACACAGCAACATTTGTTCAGCAAATGAATATGTACACAAATAAATATGCGAGTTTATCATATTATTTTTGTCATGTTATATTTCACAGATAATTAAAACTCTTTTCAAATTCTCCTCTCCTTTCAAATCTCCCTTCAACCCCTTTTCGAGACTGTAATCTCATTGGAACAAGGGATTCTTTTGGTTTATGATACTCTGCAAATTGTCATGTACACTGATACTATATTTTGTATACAAAGCAACATCATCATCCAGTCGGCCCTCATTATCCATGGGGGGTTGGCTCCGACACCCCCGTGGATAATGCAAACCGTGCTGCACTCCTGTACCCCGTTATTTGCAGGCTGCTTCTGCAGATATTAAGATCCACAGAAGCAGAACCCGCAAACAACAAGGGCATGCCTGCATATAATTACTTAAATAATAATTATTACCCTCTCAGCAAACATTCAGTTGTTCAAAAAAGCCTCTTACAATCCAGATGCATTTTTAAAATATGAATTAATGCTATAGTTATTTTAAAAGCCTTGGTCTCAGGTTGAAATGTACTTAAAAAAAATAATTACCTGCGTAATTGGATAAAAGTCTCCTGACAGGGACCCTTGTAGAACAAAGTTTCGTGTCGTGCCTATCAACACAGTATCACCTTTCCCTTCTGCTATTGTTCTTATTGGCCCAAACTGCTCCGGAATCTATTTTCAACATTAACAAGCAACACAGAGTTATTTCTCAAGCCTAAGTTTTCCTCAGTGCTGATAAAAAGATATAGGTCTATTTGTTAAAAAGATTTACATTGATAAAGAGATAAATTCTTTCACCACTGGGGGACACATGAGATGTGGTGCAAGAGCACCATGTTTGGAATCTGTGAGGGAATTACAGCCTCTTGTAATCTGCTGGGTAAAAGGCAAAGATTTCTTCGTAGTCTTGGTGTTTTTGGATAGAGGTCTTAAAAGACAATCATCTGAGCCTCTTCGCAAGTGAGATGCGCAGCAATGGACTTATTTCTCCTTATTTCTGCAAAATCATCTTCTTTTAGTGAGAAATGGGTAAAGCACACTATAACATCTTATGTTTTAGCTCTGGGGGATATGGACTTCACCGCTCTATACACTTTTCAAAAGTTAGTACTGGTAATAACTGACACATGGTACTAAGAATTCCTTCATAAAATACCCTTCTCCTGTTTGGGGATCTCGCACTCCTGCAGCTGAAGTTCTTCAAGTCCTCCATTTTATACTAGTGTTCTGATTGAAATTAATTTATTTATGTTTATTCCCCATTTCCATTGCTCTATTAGCAAGTTTAGGTATATCCGACATCTCTTTAGAGTAGAGATTTCCATTACCTTTACTATCACTACTTTTACTACTGAATGAACAATGAGCATTCAGCAAAGAGAACTTCTTTCAGCTGTTGCAAATAATGGGGTATTTGCTTGTTTTGAAATCATCCAAAGCTCTGCTCACTGAAGGTGCCTTCACCCAATTTTCAGCAATTCCTCCTTCCCTGTGCCCCATCCCAATTTATTCCCAAGATGCACAGGGGTGCGCACGTGCGTAGGGGGCAGTAATTTACCTTGCACAAGTTTCCTTCTGCTTGTGCAAGGTCAGGATACAACCCAGTCATGTCTTCTAGAAGTAACGTGAGAAGTGATCGTTACAGGGCTCAAGTTGCGCAAAAACAACAACACCCACCTCTTTTAAAAGAGATAAGTTAAGGAATAAGTTTTAAAGGGCTGACGACTTTACCTCAGTTTTGTGAAGTTTTTGGTAATTCCCATTCCAAGATATTAGCTTTCTATCTTTTCCACCTCCTGACACAAGCGTACCATCTCTCAACATACAAAGTGCAAAAATGCCACCCTCATGGGCCCCTTGAACTGCAGAGCTTATTCTGTTGGTACCTAGATGTGAGGAAAGAAGTTATGATAATGTCATTTTAATTTATCCGGCACTTATTTCTTTCTTTACTATAGCAAATCAGGTATTCTTTGGGGTCACTGGAACAATCTTTAGCCTGGGACTATATAGTCATGTACTGTAGGTACTATGGTCTGTAGAGTTCGTATCAATTCTTTTTGTTGTTGTTCAGTCGTTAAGTCGTGTCCGACCCTTCGTGATATGGTTCCCATGAACCATATCCCGCCAGGCCTTCCTGTCCTCCACTATCTTCCTGAGTTCGCTCATTTTCATGTTTGTTGCATCGGTGATGCTGTCTAACCATCTCATCCTTTGCCTTCCCCTTCTCCTTTTGCCCTCAATCTTTCCCAGCATCAGAGTCTTCTCCAGAGAGTCCTCTCTTCGCATTAGGTGGCCAAAATATTTGAGTTTCAGCCTCAGTACCTGTCCTTCCAGGGAATAGTCAGGGTTGATTTCATTTAGGATTGACTGATTTGATCTCCTAGCAGTCCAAGGGACTCTCAGGAGTCTTCTCCAGCACCACAGTTCGAAAGCATCTATTCTTCGGCGCTCAGCCTTCCTTATGGTCCAACTCTATATGCCACATGCAATAATCTGGATACTAATAGCAAACTCAGGTGGTTGTGTGCCTATCCACTGGTATGCAAAACAGGGAGTCAAGGTAGTGGTGGAACAGGATGAGGAGGAATGGGATGGAGATTGGGGAGGAGGATGGATCAAGATGGAGAAGGGGGTATTATCGGTGATATCCTATCCCCTTCCTGGCCCCGATCCGGGTCCATGCGGATTTGCGTCATTGGTATAGCTGGTGCAGGTCCAAGTAGATCTAGCGGACCAGCACAGGCTTACCCTGGGGGCAAGGGAACAAATGCTCCAGGGCACAAAACACTGTGGGATACAGCGCAGGTCCCTTTGGTGTGACTTCACTGCCGGACAGGGAACTGAGCTGGATTGGGGTTCATTTTCATTAATGAAAAAAAAAGGGGGGACCTCAAAACAGCCTGATGCCAAAAAGTGCTCAGTGGCCCCCCTGGAGCCAAAGAATAATGTCAGTTGGAAAAACAACAAGAGCAGAACACAGGGTGTGGGGGAGAGAGCTGGCCTGCTTGAGCCAATCAGATATTAGGGTTGGGAAGATGCAATATTTTGTTTCTGGTTCCCCCTGTAACAACAACAACAACAACAACACTTAGCTTTGGAAAATGGTTTTTGTATGTGCAAAGCACTTCACCCATACTAACTTGATTAACGGCGCAATCCTGTGTAACTATAGGCAGGCGGAGCGTGCGCTCCACTGGCCGAGGGTGCCATGAACATGCCGTAAAGCACATTTACGGCACCCAGAGAGTAAGCGGCACCGGCACAGAGGCCCGCGCCGCTCACTCCCCCAGTGGCCCGGACCTGCACCGGGCAACCCAGGTAAGACCTAGGTCACTCGGTGCAGGGGTGAGGATGGGCGGGATGGGGCGGTGAGGGAGGGAGGCCAATGGCCAGCCAAGCTGGGAGGCTGGGCTGGGAAGGGGCAGGGAAATCGGCGGAAGTTACACAGGATTGCGCTGTAATCCATACCCCAACTCTGTAAAATAAATACTACTATCTACATACTGCAGCTGGGGAACTGAGGAAATGACTTCTGGTTTACTTCTGGGAGGCGTTCTGAGGCCCGCGGAGGCCAATGGAGTGGACTGCGGGCCCGGCGTGACCTGAAAGTGGCCTCCAAAGGCTCCCAAAGGTGCGGTTGCGACCCACTCAGTGGAGTCACTAGGGCGTGCGCCGCCCTGTAGCGAGGGCGCGCGCACCGCCCTAATGACCCCCGTGCCGCCGTGACAGCCAGCCGGAGAGGATGTCTCCGGAGCCGGCAGCAGCGGAGCCTCCGCTGCTGCCAGCTCCGGAGACATCCTCGCCGGTCGGCTGTCTTGGGCCTTCTGAGGGAGGCCCGATGCGTGACATCATATTTATAAGGTTTTCGCGCATGCGCAGTACATTTCTGAGGGCAAATTTGCCCTCAAACATTCTGCGCAGGCGCGAAAACCTTATAAATATGACGTCGCGCATTGGGCCTCCCTCAGAAGGCCTTGGAGCTCTGCCGAAGGCGGACGCTCTGAGGCCTCCTCCTGGAGTGGGAGGCGACGTGCGGGTGCGCACGTGGGACCACGCGGGACTCTTTGTGCGCGTTGCCCCCAGGCAGTCCGCCCTCCCCGCCATGCTCCAGCGATGCCTCTGGACCCACTGTGGTGGACAAGGTGGGTCACAGCACTCAAAAGCTTGGGAACCACTGACCTAGTGAGTTCATGGCAAAGGCAAGATTTAAATTGGGGAAGTCCTGATTTGCAGCTCAGTCTACTTTATGAAATCCCAGTTCATTTTTTCCTTTGGACAATTGAATATGCTCAAGTTCAGGCTGAAGAATTTTTGAAAGTATTATCTTTGATACCTTACAGTCAAACTGGACATGCACACAAGTGCATGGAATAGAGGCATGCTTCAAACTGGAAGTGCCTCATTTTGGTCACATTGGGACGAAACGGGGGGGGGGGTTTGAGGAAAGTACCTTCTTTCTCTGCATGTTGTTTTCCTAATAAAAGCCCCCCGAATCAGCAATTTCCTCAAATCACTGCTTCACAGAGGTATAAAATTATGCATGGGATGGAGAGAGTGGATAGAGGGAAGTTCTTCTCCCTCGCGCACAACACCAGGACCAGGGGACACGCACTAAAATTGAGTGCAGGGAGAGTTAGAACGGAGAAAAGAAAATATTTCTTCACCCAGTGTGTAATTCATCTGTGGAACTCCTTGCCACAGGATGTGGTGATGGCACCTGGCCTAGATGCCCTTAAAAGGAGCTTGGATAGATTCATGGAGGAAAAGACCATCACAGGTTACAAGCCATAAGCAACCTCCTGGTTTTAGAAGTAGGTTTTCTCTGTGCCGGGTGCAAGGGAGTGGCAACAGGGTACAGGTATCTTGTTGTCTTGTATGCTCCCTGATACGTCTGGCGGGGCCACTTCCTGAGATACAGGAAGCCGGACTAGATGGGCCTTTGGCCTGATCCAGCAGGGCTCTTATGTGATTTTCAGTAGGAAAACAATGCACAGGGAAAGAGTGAACATCTCGCAGTACAATCCTGTGCATGTTTACTCAGAAGTAAGTCCTATTGTATTCAATAGGGCTTACTCCCAGGAAACTGTGCATAGGATTGCAGACTTAGTCTGCACACCCTGATCTTGATGGGGGGGGTCACCCCCCCACCAGCAACTATTTTTGACACACGCAAAAAAGAGTTGCTTCAGGTTAGAGGCACTCCTCTATTGCACGCATTTGCATGCACATCTAGTTTGGTCCTTGTGTTTCTAGCTTTCTTATGCACACTTACCTGGGAATAAATTCCATTAAACTCAATGGGGCTTACTTCTGAGTAGAAATGCATTGGGTTACACTGTCAATGATTCTCAGGAGATACCAGGCTTATCATCACCAAAATTAAATTACTATTGTCTCTAAGTTTTATATTTTCTACAACATGAAACAAAATATTTTTCCTATTACATTCAATACATAGTAATTTACTGTTTTACAAATTAATTCTCTTCTTACCTTTTCCCCAAACTAAGATATTTCCACTCGAGTCTCCTGTGATTGTATCACCATTTTCAGAAAACGTCACACACAGGACAAACTTTGGCTTCTCTTGTTTCTGTGCAGCAAAGCATTTAGTATATTTATAAACACTGCAGAGTTAATGTATTTTTGTTGCATATTTTATTTACTCAATAAAGACTTTAGCAGAGTATAAACAACAATATGCTTTAGGGGGGCAAAATGGGGCAAAACTGCAATGGGCGGGGGGGGGGGAGTAAGGCAGCTTTAGGTCTTTTCCCCCCACCATGGATCCAATCCTGATCACACACCCCTGCATGTTATTTCAATAAGGAAGAACCCTCTCACTGAAAGGAGAACTTTTCAATGGAACTTTTTTTTTTCCCCTCAATGAAAACTGTGTGGGTGTGGGCAATCCGGATCAGAACTGCAGTGAGCTCAAGGTCCCAAAGCCCCTCTCCCCTTCTGCCACAGTTTGTCCCTGTTTTGGGTCCCTGCCACACTGTTTACAAAAAGAAAACACAGGGTCACATTTTGCATTCCACGTAGCATTTATTTTGACCTCAAGAATGAGTAGATTAGAAGTGATCAGTAGCATCAAAAGGAGATGGAGAAGCTAAAAAGGAAAGGAAAGGATAAAGTCCAAAAGGTAAGGAGGCTGAAGGAAGGATGAAGAGTACAAAATGGACAAAGAAAGAGGAATCTGAAGGGAGACCAGGAGGCTGGAGGAAAACACAGGGACAGCCCAACTAGACCCACTGCCTGAAGCCACATTGACTCATCACTGACTCCATGTGTGCTGCTCCCCCACCCCCAGAAATAAATTAGAAAACACAGCCACCTACCTCACTCCTTCCACATGATCCTTTTCTATAAAACAGGAAGTGCTAGATACGCCGGTTAACTTCCAGCATGTCCCACTCTTTCTGTTTCATTTAAAGGGGCCACAAAAAACAGTGCTACTAAAGGCAGTGGTTGCTAGGCCTAGACTCAGCCTGACAGGGGAATTCTACCCGTTGTGGCTTCTACTGTTAATCTCAGACTCGCAACTCGGCAACCCTACATAGAACATAGCTGCTTTTTTTTTTTTTACCTCAAATAAACCTTGCTTTTTAATAAGAGAACTTCCTTCAAGCGTCCAAAAATAAAGATGCGATTTTCCACACGTAACTATTATATTAGTGTCTGTAGGGTGAAAATCAGCTGCAAATACTGCTTCATTAGAGCACTAGAAGGAGAGAGAAAAATGTTGGAATTGGCAAACATCATCATACACATAACAAGATGCTCACGGACAATTTGGAGTAGCAATAATAGGCTTGCACGCTTTAATAGTGGATTAAGTGCATTATGCATTTTTTTAAAAAAAATACAGACTTATATGCCAGTTACTTGATGCAAAAAACTTAGGATAAGGGCTTTATGCCTTATTAGGCTGTAAGTCTATATTTACGCACTAGTTTCCCAAAGTCTCCTACCAAGTTCTGCCCAAGAAGAAAAAATATATATTTTTGTCTATTAAAAATGGGTCACACAAAGACTTTTTTATATTTTGTTCTGATAAAAGATTGCAGAATGATTCTACACTGACATTTCACACATTCATGGTAGTGTGCTGAAATTGTGCATTTGCGCGTGAGAAAATCAGGGTCAAGATCATGACAAAGCATCTTTTTTTCCCTAACCCTTCACCCCCTCACCCTGCCATGGTGATATCTCCCCCCCCTCCCGCCCCAGCTGCCAGTTTCCACAGGAGGGAAGCTACACCGAGAGCTATATGCTTAAGGGCTGCTAACACATTGTCTGAAAATGCATACATCTATCAGGAAGATATTAGGAATGATTTCCTGTTCTCTTGAGCTAAGGCCTGTATTAAAGAAAGGTTGTCCTAGCAGGACTGTGGATCAGCAGCCCTCCTTACAAGATATCTGATTGAAGAATAAATGTTATGTGCATTTTGTGACAACAAGCCCCCCACAGGTGTCAAATCTCACATAAAATATCTTATCACAAAATACCTTGACATCTGCAAGCTTTTCTTCTCTCTGCCAGTCCCACACTGAAAGCACATGGTCATTGGAGTCATCCACTGAACAAAGGTTGCTCCCTCCATTCTAAAACAAAACATTCAACACTTTATGACACCCCACCATATGGAAAAGTCCTAGAACAGGGGTTCTCAACATCTTCCCAGCCGAGTACCACCTCCAGTGGCACTCTCTTGCAGAGTACCACCAGAAGTGACTGGCAATGACATCATCACCAGTTACCGCCGGTTTTTGGAGGCCAGAAAACACAGGTAGGAGGCTCTGAGCGGGTGGGAGGGCCCTTCTCAGCATTCCTGAGAGGCTCAGCCAAGGAGGCTCAGCTTAGGAGCCTCTCAGAAATGAAAATGCAGTGCTGAAAGCACCATATCGGGGCAGGGTTCCGGTGGTCCGAGTACCACCAGCAGTCGGCCAAAGTACCACTGGTGGTACAAGTACCACTGGTTGAGAACAGCCGTCCTAGAATTAATTACAGATATGACTAACCTTTTTAGCTGTTTTTATTCTTATGTTTTTATCTGTTGTATTTTTATTCTTATGTTGTGCACCATCTTGAACATAAGGCGGTATATAAATCTTTTAAATCAACAAACTAGAAATGACTGAGACTATCCATTCCCAAGCGGTGGGTTTTCTTAACCCAAAATGCCATGGCACCTTTGCCTGGAAATGGGTGTAGGCAGCAATATATCTTGAGGGATTTGGAACCAAAGTAGACGTGATGAAGCTACCACGTTTCTGCCCTGCTCACGTATGAAGCAGGATGGGGGTCTAAGTTTTTTTTTTTAAAAAAACATGAAATAAAGTATGTAGGTAAGGGGTATGAAACCCTCCTCCTCTCCTGCTGCACTCCATTATTTCAAGCAATTTACTCTGACCCCAGCTCCAACACTGGAAGTAAGCTGGGTTAGGGATTAAAATACTTGAAGCAATGGAGGGCAGGGAGATGAGCTGGGACAGGGTTTCACTCCCCTCCGCCAAGTACTCAATTTCATGTGAAAAACAGACCCATCCTCTGCCATGTATGCGAAGAGCCCATTGTGCCTAGTCTGGCCCTAAGTCCCCCAGCAGGGTTGCTTTTGTAGGCTGGCATCTTTGCTACTAGTCAGCCCCCGAGTCCACGGGTAGGTCCCCCCCCTTTGGAGAAAAGAGTTCAGACTCCAGACTATGTCATCAGCTGCCAGAGACCATACTCTCATTGTAAGTATATAGTATCTTTACGTGTATTTTAATTGTAAGCCACAAGGAGCAATCCTAACTGAAAAGTGAAGCACAAGTGTATTTTATGTCTGCATGTGTAAAGGGGAATAGCAGGAATTAGGAGACCTCTTGGTCACACATTAGAAAAGAGAGATTCTATACCAGGTAAGGCAAACATCCCACTTTATAAGGTGCAGTACCTATAAAATCTGGGAGCTACTGTGCTATCATCTTGTTCAAACCCTTCATAATAAGGAATAAGTGTTCACCACAATACAAAATAAAACCCAAAGAGTCCTGTGTCGCCTTAAAGATTAACAAATGTATTTGAAAAGTGAAATGTATGCATGTCATGCATCTGATCAAAACTATACTGAAATACATTTGTCAGCCTTTAAGGCGACACAGGACTCTGTTGTTTTGCTGCTACAGAATAACATAGATACCCCTCAGGAAGTTGTTACCACTGAAGCAAAACAAATTCTAGTTGATCAGAGTGTTTTTCTAGATTCCAGTAAAATAACATTTGGTGCAATCAACTGGAAACATCTCCTGCACAACCCACACTGAGTAGGAGTTGCACAAGACTGCATCTGCTTGCAGAGGAAGCTTTCACAACAAATTGTGCCCACTAGTCTTAGTTTTTAAATGTATACATCTGGCTTGTGGAGGTACATGCAGCACACAGACAATGCATTAAAATATTACTTACTGATTTGGAAAATGCAATGCAAGTGACAGCCCGATCAAAGAACCCCATTCCAATGACATGCAGCGTATTCAAAGTAACAGAGTCCCAAACACGTACGTGGGGTAGCAGTTGCTGTAGAAAGTGAACAAAGCAGCAGCTGGGGAAAATCTTAACATAACCAAAGAATGTGAAAATAACCAAACACACATTTTGGCAATATTTAGTGCTTATGGGACATACAACATCTCCAGCTCATGAAAACGAAGCACATGGGGCAAGAGCCCAATTATTTTTCATACTGTCAAATGAATATAGGAAACACTTTCTTATTAGACTCTTATTTAGAAAAGTTGCATAAAGGTAGTTTTTGTTTCGCTTAAAGTAATCAGCTCAACATAGCACAATTTCCCTCTCTCCCTCTCTAATATGTTTATTGCACAGAAACTCTATTCCCTCTGCTCATGGCAGCTTGCAGTTCAAAAGGCCCTGATACTTCATGCAGCCAAGCCCTTCTCTCCCCAAAACATGTTTTTAATCATCATGACTACAATGTATTTTTACAAGCACTAGAGGGCAGTCTTTGAAAACAAGCTGTATTGTAATAGCAAACTGTACAGGAGACTGACAGAAAATAGTGCAGAAGGGCAATTTGTCAATCACAGCTATAGTTATACAACGTACAGTACTCATGAGTATCAAGCCTTGAAAGAAAGAAATAACCAGAACTGTTCTTGGTCTTTTTATTAACGTCAGTACATGTAAAATACTTGGCTCAGGGTATTGTGGGTATCCCTTGGAAACAGTGGCGTAGCTAGGTTTTCTGGTGACTAGTGATGTTACCCCTCTCCCAAGCGGCAGAAGACTCCGAACTAATTGGTGGTGACTTGATGACGTTACCACCAATTACTTCTGAGTTGCATGTCGCTGGGAGCAGCCGACCACCTTTTCCCCCCTCTTTTTTAATTCGCTGTGAATAAAAAAGACAGGGGGAGAGGGGTTGGCTGTTCTGAGCGGTACACAACTCCAGTGGCAGTGAGGAGGCAGTGAAAAGGTAGGTCCCCCCCCCCCTCAGCTCCAGCCACCCTCTCTACTCTAGAGCTGAACAGCACATACATCGAAGTGCTAATCTAGCACTGGGGGATTTAAACCCCAGCGCCGATCAGCTGTTCGGTGCTAGATTAGAGCTTTGATGTATAGTGCGATCAGCTGTTCAGCAAAGAAAATAGAGGGGGTGGCTGGAGCTGGGGGGGGGTAACCTACCTTTTTGCTGCCTCCTCGCCGCTGGCTTAAATGTCTCCCGCCACTGCAGCAGCCTTTTTGTCATCCCCAGACTGAGAGGCTGCCACCATCCCCCCCCCTCCCCTGCCCCTCCCTAACTACTCCACTGCTTGGAAAGTTTAACAAGCTATTCTATAGTCAAGGCTTTAGGTTTTGTTGGGGGGGGGGAGAAAAAAATGCGAAGTGCAGATTTCCAATTGCAGGAAATAAGGAGCAATTAAAATAATATAAAACAGGGTTACATACATAAGAACATAAGAACACAAGAAGAGCCCTGCTGGATCAGGCCAAAGGCCCATCTAGTCCAGCTTCCTGTATCACGCAGTGGCCCCACCAGATGCCTCAGGGAGCACACAGCCAACAAGATAACCTGTTTCCTGCTGCCATTCCCCTGCACCTGGCACAGAGAAAACCTACTTCTAAAACCAGGAAGTTGCTTATGGCTTGTAACCTGTGATGGTCTTTTCCTCCATGAATCTGTCCAAACCGCTTTTAAAGGCATCTAGGCCAGGTGCCATCACCACATCCTGTGGCAAGGAGTTCCACAGATGAATTACATGCTGGGTAAAGAAATATTTTCTTTTATCTGTTCTAACTCTCCCTCCACTCAATTTTAGTGCATGTCCCCTGGTTCTGGTGTTGTGCGAGAGGGAGAAGAATTTCCCTCTATCCACTCTCTAGAGGTTTTTAAAGCCTGGGTTTCCGTATTGCTGTTAAGAACTACAGTCAATTACTATTTTATTTATTTATTTTTTCACATTTTTATACTGTCTATCCTCCAAGGAGCTCAGATTGGTGTACATATTTCCTTCCCTCCATTTGTCCTCACAATGGCCCATGAGGTAGGTTAGGCTGAGAGATAGTGACTGGCCCAAGGTCACCCAGGAAGATTCATGGCTGAGCGGGGATTTGAACCTGGATCTTCCAGGTTTAAGTCCAATTCCTGAACCACTACACCATCCTGGTTCTCAATAATTCTTCTTGGCCCGTACGGGAATCTTCTTGGCCCGTACATTGTATCTTAGTAGCCCAAGCAAAGGATTAGGTATTCTTAGACTGTAATCCTATGCATACTTTCCTGGGAGTAAGCCCCATTGAACACAATGAGACTTACTTCTGAACAGACATGCATAGGCTTGTGCTGTTAGTAACTGTCAATGGAAAAAAAATGAAATACTGAATTTTGCTATTACCAACTAGTGAAATTACACCTGCAGTTTTGTACAAATATGAATTGATCATGAACCTTCTCTCTATTATCTTCCTTGCCAAGAGTATGTTTTTCTTCAAACCTACTCTGCTCCTTAAGGCACGCATTATTCTCTCACGTATCATGAGGCTGAAGTCGGCTCCCATTTCCTATTTGCAATTCCTGGGTGCTTATGTGATTCAAAGGTGCAGATGCAGTCTGAAAACGTTACTGGGATATGAACTTCCCCAAAATAAGCCTTGGGCCACCCCCTAATCACATACCAATGCAACCAGCAGTCTGTGCCCTCAGAAGTGAAAGAGCACTGCATCTGGCCCGAAGCCTTGTTTTGGCACAAGGGCAGGTGGATGACTACCAGGCATGACCCAGCATGACTAGATGCCCCTGTAAATACGGAACTGAATCCGAATCCCAAAATAAACACTGGGTCACCCCAAATTTACACCAGTGCATCCAGAAGACTGTTGTCTATGAAGTGCCATAGACAACAGGATGCTCAGTATGTTCACTTCAGCAAAACAGTGAAGGGGTATCAAATGGGATCCCACAGTGTCTACCCCGAAGGATGGCACCACTTTAGGCTGGAAATGCAACTGGAACCCAGGGACCAACGTTAGCCTCATTCACAAATCCTTACTAACACCATTCATTCTATCATTTCCCTATAAGCAGAGGTCTCTGAAAGCTATAAGGAAATTTCAATACACACACAGAGCTGGCTCAAAGGAAGCAAAAATGGTTGAACTCTGTCCTCTCAATATTCTGAAAATATAAGTCTGCAGTTAACTCATTCCAGTCTACAATGCTAACTTGAAACACACAGGCTCCTTCCAAGGCAGAGATCAGGGGGGAAAAGCAAAGCAACAGGCTGAATTTTATATCCGGAAAGGAGACAACAAAATTAAGGTGCTAGGTTGAAAGTCAATTGAAATCAAATGGGAAGTGTTACAGTAGTAGCAGCAGGTGCATCTTAGAATTACAGCACAACATAACCACCTGGTAAAACACACGCACATTTCTATAAAACAAAATTTTAATTATAGTCAGACTTACTTTTCCATCCTTAGATGTTCCGGCAACCTGACCAGTTGCTATGGTGATCCTGTCAGGATGGACAGCTAGGCTGCAAAATAAACCTTTATCAAATGTCATGTTTACAAGCACTGTTAACAAAGGGAGCTAAAAGAACTCAAACTCTTTGGGACTTCATATTTTCTGAAATATGTATTGGCATGCAGAAACAAATATGTATTGGCACCCAGAAACACGCTTAATTACATTTATTTCTTCCTCTCCATAACTAATTTTGAAAGGCTAGTTTGCTCCAGCATGTACACTACCTTGTCAAACTACGGTATTTTCTTTTGTGAATTTGGAAAAATAAAAACCTATTAATCATTTCAATCTACATTTGATAAATCATTTCCCATGACGAATGCACACATTTGCACCATCCCAATTCAGAATATTTTCCAGTGTCAAGTAAATCTCAACACTAAGAGCATAAACTTTCAATAACCAGAGATGTGTCTGCTTCAGTGCTCTTATTTCTCATAATCTTGTGTTATGGTAGTGAGAACCAACATTGTGTATGTGGGTTTGCCAACCAGGAACACCTTGGTTCAAATATCACTTCAGCTGTAAACTCACTAGCTCGCCTTAGGGAAGCCACTGTTCCCATTAGTAATATAGTAGTAAATAAGGCATAATAAATAAAAACAACAACGTGTGCTAAGCACACTGACTAACACCTTATATAAATGCTCAAGATGATGATTAAGTACAAATGAACTATTGCACAGTCCAAGGATTGTGGAATTGTTGTGTAGCCAATGAATGTGCACCTATTCAGACAGCCCCAGAACTCCGTTTTCAAATATGAAAAGCCACAATGCTTTCTTTACAAGAAACAGGACACACTACAAATACTTTTCATTGCTCTGGAGGCTACCAATTTGCACTCGAGGTACCAACATGCTATGGCTTACCACTTCACGTCATCATTGTGACCAGCGTAATGTCTTTGCAGTTGTTCTTCAACGTTGTATAAGACAACAACTGATGCAATGAAATACACAGTTTCACCCGTTGGAAGGAGGTACAGGTTACTGCGGCAGTCCCGACCCCTATAGCCATAGCTGGCACATTAGTTAAGATACAACAGCTCAGAAATTAAACGTGATGTTTCAGCTAGTAGAGTGAGATTTAGGGGCTCCAAGGCTCTTTGGAGTATTCACCATTATGCTTCTTAGGAACAGCTGGTGCTACTTGTACCAGACACTGAGTGAAGCACTCCATGGTTTGATGGTGGGAAAGACATAGGCCCAAACCAAACATGCAGCTATTCTGTGGGAAAATACATCTGTGAGTCACATTCATAAGTTTTAATTCATGTGGAATTTGCGACCACACATTCACTGCAATCCAGGACTTTCTTTTGAGGCTAAAGCTGTGCTAGTCCCTCCTCCGGTGCTGCCAATCATCCTTCAGCAGACTTCCTGCATCTGCATGAATCCCAGCAGCACTTGCCAGCTGAAAGGGGTGGGAGCTTCCCTCTGAAGGCTTGCCCTTCTGAGGGCAGTAAAAGGGCACTCTTGCCAGTGACAGCAGGATTCACAATGGGCTGTTTGTTTTCTGTGCCGGCGTGCACAGGGCTGACCTGCTCACACGGGAAGAGGCTCCCTCCCACTCCATGAGGCTTCTGAGTAAACGGGCATGAGGTCATGACTCATGCCCCAAAGCAGGCACCCTCCCATCCTCCCACACACATTCACATCAACACCCGACAAGCAGACAAAGATATTTTAATTTAATCCTTCCCTGCCTCACTCTCATTCATGCCCTGCCACTATGCAACCTGTGCTGCCATCCTATAAACACTTTCCCAGGAGTAATCCCCATTGAACACAATGAGACTTATTTCTGAGTGGGCATGGATAGGATTGTGTCAGTGGTACCTCTCCTGCATCTGCCCCCTGGCCTCTCTCTTTCTGCCCTCTTCCTTTTATGTTGCAGAAAGGAGATGGAAGATAAGGAAACTCACATGAGTTTTGCATCCTGACGTGTGCTTATTCTGTGGAAAATGCCCATTAAGAGGTGGATTTCTGCAAGTATGGTTTGGGCCATCGGCTTCTCTAAAGGAACAAATTTGCTCTATAGTGTTTTTATATTGTGTCTTGACAGACAGTCGGGACTCCAACCTTCCACTTGAAATAGACTTTGCCCTACTGGCTAGAGTGAGTTTCCTTTCAAATGGCGGAAGGAGAGCATACAACTTAAAATAGATCCCCTCCTTCACCAAGCCAACCCTACTAAAAGGGGCTACATTTTAAGCAAAAAAAATTAGAAACCCTCCCAGCCTCTACTCAACAGATCTACTCATAATATAAGTAGTACATGCCTTGAGTATTCTGCTACTGTCCTTTGTGGGTAGCTTCACATAGCCACAAAGAGCAGCCCTCATTGTCTCTGTCCCATGAAGAGGGACAAGAAGTAACTTGGAAAAGATCAATATGGCATACATACCAGAACTCAGCTACTGGCGAGTATATATTCATTTTAGTGCCTTCGTATACCCTTCTTTCACCGTGTTCTACCTATTGTAAAGATGTGTCATTCCTTGTGCTTTGAAACATTTTAAAGATGCATAAGATGGGGGCAAAAAATAGTATAAACATTGTTTCGAGTGAACCTGCTATTTAAACAAAAAGTATTATCTGGCTGGAGGAGATCTCCAGTAGGTCAGCCAATGTATCCCTCTGCCTCAAATTACTGGGATTGATTTCATTATCCCTCATTCAGGATGATTGCTTTCATTATCCTTGTGTTAACTAGCCAGATGGAAACAAGATTGTAGAAGGGTTGCACTGTCTATTTTTTTTTAGCAATGAGCCAGAATCTCATTCAGTCACCACCAGTGCAAATCGTATCAAATCCTGAGAGTTAATCTATTTGTAAACTGGTATTATTGTTGTCTAACACGAGACAGTCCCTTTCTGTGATATATGAGCCTCTCATTTATTGCTGACAAAGATGAACAGACCTAACTCTGCTCATGTTTTGCTCTAATTAGCATGACTTATCAAATAAGACTAAAACAATTAAAAATCTAGGTGCTTAAATTATACCTACAGCTGATTTCCACATTATATTGCCACACATTCATATTGCCACACTTTCAAAATGGGTGCAAGGAAACAACTAGAAGGTGGTTGCAAACCCTAATCTTTGTAACCTTAAGAATAATCAGATGCAGTCCTGAGAATATGTTTGTCCTTGGCCACTTCCGATCCACTTGCCTACACACTTTTAAAGAATGCAAACAGGAAATATGAACATAGAAAACAGCCCACGGGCACCTAATTAGGATCTAAGGATTTTCCAAAACTGCCATGTTTCTGCAGCTCTTGCCTATATAATGTGCTTGGTTACATTGTTATTCAACACATGTATATGTAGATGTAGGTACCCTATTCAAAAGCAGTCTGAGGACAGTTATGCCCATGGCCAATTTGTGTAAGAGAGTAAGCAGTATATTAGAAACTAGGTACTCTAAGCAAATTTCACAAGATCTACTAAAAGCAATTCCCACTTAAAACCTGTCAGGCTATATGACAAAAGCGATGGCTGCATTTATATAAAAAATATCTAAATGACTGTATTGAAAATCATGCTCTTTCCAGGAACAACTGCTTGTTTTTCAAAAAAAAAAAACTGTCCAGAGATGCTATAAATAAGCTTTGATATGTCAAGCAAAAGAACAAACCTGTTTAAGCGCATCATAATTAGTAACCATAGCGCCCTACTTTCCTGTAACATGCCTAATTTAATCCTGTGATAATTAACTTGTTTTAAGCATAACCTTAGGGCTACATTCAAGTGAAACCTTCCTGGAGCTGCTTAACTGCTTTGCATAAAGATGTAGAGCAGAAGTTTCATATCACTAATTCCCATTTGATTGTTTTGTTGGTGATATAGTAGTCATTTCCCAAAACAAAATGCCCATTCTACTTAATAACCTTCAAAACTATAAGTTAAAAAAGAGCATCAAGAAAAAAAAGCTGCTTCCAGTTTAACCGTTTTAAAAAAGGATACACCCATTCCAGTTTAAGCCTCTTGGCCGGTAGTTCTGCTTTTGCTTCCAAATTGTAAGATTCCACTTGATCTTTGGGCATGTACATTGTAACAGGACGTCCACGCAGAAACATTTTAACATATCCTTCATCTATTAAAAAGGTCAGAAATATAAAGAATTATATACATAGTTCATGTATTCCAGAATTTTTCCATCCCAACCCACTAATATTTTTACTTGGGTAAAAATTTTGTCTAATGACATCTTAAAAGTTATATTGGGGAGAAATATTTTTTCCCAGAAATCAAAGCTTGATATAATAAATTATGTACATGTCGTTTCTTTCTGTTTTAAAGCTCTTTAGATCAGAACAACTTCTCAGTCAGACTGCACAAAATTAATTCTGCGCACTGGAAAAAAGAAGGTATAACTGTCTGAAAATATAGGTCTTACTTTTTGTACCCAAGCTGAGGAAGAAACCCCAAAGTAAAGATTAACACAGAAATGCCACTTAAAATTATTTTATTTTATTTAATCAAATATTTACATATCCAAGTATCAGCATCTGTTAATTTTCAACATTCATTGCATCTTAGTGTAAAGGTAAACTTTACACACTTGATTATATTGTTAGAGATACACTGAGAACACAATGAAGACAAGCAGTTAATAAAAGAGCTATGCTGATATACATGCCAAAAAAAAAAAAAAGGAGCTAGATTTTCAAATAAATACAGCAACAATGACAACACAGAAACAGAAAACATATGGAAGAGCTACAGATCAAAACTGTGCCAATAGTAAATTAACATGTTTAGGGCCAGAAACACTCTAGTCAGTGGTAGTATAAGAAAGATACCCAGGGGGAGAGAAACAATACTTCAGTAACAGATCTGAAAGTACTGACTAGGGGACTTCATGGGGCTTAAAAAACTAGGTGATCTAGGAAATGGCATGATAGTCTGACTAGGACTTTTAAGAACTGGCAAAGCCAAAGGAGGTTTCTTGCGAACAGCTGACGAAGCTTTTCGAGATTCAAAACTTGCTGCCTCTTGCTGCTCCATCAGCAGATCAAGGGATCCAACCTTGCTCTCATCCGAATTAGGCAGTTTTGGAGTCAGTGACATCAGTAGAGTTACTAGATGGAATAATCATAGGCGCAGGGAAAAATGGAAGGGCAAAAGTAACAACATTATGTAAATCAGTGACAGAATCTAGGTCTTAAGAATTGCTATGGATTTGCAAAAACACCATTACAAAAAAAAAAATCACTGTTTTGAATTTTAAAGAGTAGGGCTTTATTTTAATGGGGAAAGTGAAGGAACGTATAGGTTGTCCAATCAGCTTTAATCCGAATGCAGTGAAGCAGTATTAATAATAACATAAGTTGCTGCATTCATGACTGCTCTTTCTTTGGTTTTAAAAAGCAATGCAGCTTTGCAAGGAAATATATCAGAAATGTATTAGACTACTTCTCATTCTTATTTTTTTTAAGGAAGAATAAGAAGTTGCGTTGCCAGTGAACATACAATTAAAAGCTTAACAGCTGTATCTCAGGACCAGACTACACATCACCTTAAGCATCTGCTTGAAGCCAGCGTGCTTGTTTTTAACTCACTAAATAGCAGTTGTGTAGGGCCTGACCTGAATGGGGACCATGGTGTGGGGAGGGGGGGGGAGAAACACCCTTGACCTGTCACAGTCCTGATCTGGATTGCTATTTAGAGAGTCAAAAGCAAGCACATCAGTTCCAAACACTTGCTTAATGTAACATGCAATTTGGCCTACATGTACTTTACACTTGATACATATTATCAAAAATAATTTGAAAGCATGAGAAGTTACTAAAATAAACATGAAAACAAGGAGTAGTATGCAACAAGGAACTGAACACTTGACAATATGCAGAGCTGTATGGGCAGTTGCAAGTGGATACATTTCTAGCCTTGTATCAAGGAACAACATACACTTCTGTACTTAAAACTGATGGACAATGTAACACGTTAACTACAGTACAGTACTTGTTTATCAATATCTATGGGAGCATCCAATGTTAAGGCCCACTGATGACATAATGTTGGTGGTCTCCTGCCACGGTTACCTGGGAGTAGGCTGCAAGTTCAGACTCCCTCCCTTTCCCTGGTGAGACGTCCCCTCCCCTTTCCCTTGTTGATTTTTCTGAAGTTTAACATTCCATCTCTGGTCATATCGAACCATGAGTAAAGACAACAAGGAAAGGAGGGGGAAATGGTCCTACATGGGATAAAGGGATTGAGAAGAAACATATAGACCTCTTCTGATTTCTTAATCATAGTGAAGAAATTGGGAGCATTACAACTGCATAGTGCCTGTGCTATCTGAAGAGTGAACTTTAAGGCTAATTTTTACTACTGAAAATCTTTTCTTGTTGTATTGTGATTGGTTAAAATATCCACTGCATCCAGATGTAGTGAAACAGTTGCCGTTGGAAAGTTGCCAGATTTTTGGCCCAATCCTAAAATCAGTCATGCAACCAAATAAATGCTTGGGTGGGGAGTAGCAATTACAGCATCGTATCACGAAATGTTACACATTGCTTGGGCATTACTCTGGCACAAAAGTTCAGGAACAGGGTGGTGAGCCATGCTAACTTTAGTATGGAGAATTTACAATTAACCTAAATCAACAGTCAGCCACATGCTCAGAATGGATAATAATCCTTTCCAGGTAAACAGCTTGCTAGACTTACTGTTCATATATGTGACAGCAGGCTAGAAAACGCGGCCGTACCTATGTGCACAGCCAATACCTCTTTTGAGTATCAAAGCAGAAAAGCTACAGGTAGTTTACCATGCTTTAGGGCCAAACTACACGTTAGTATCAAACACAGTTTGGTCCACATTTTTTATTTAGTTAAACAGCAGGAATAAAGATCAGAACTGCAGCATGCAGGGAGGGGGTATTTAATCCTTTCTGTTCCTATCAGAATCCCAACCAAAACTGCATCTCTGAAGCTGCTATTAGCCTTGGAAGAAAGCTTCCATTGCTGCCAATTGCTTCCCAGGAAGCTTCCCTCCTGAGGCTAACAGCAGCTTCAGGTTTGCAATTTCTGTCTGGAGTGGGACAGGGCAGGAAAGAGTTAAAGGTCTCCAAGCTTTGTAGTCCTATCTTGGATCAAGGTCTCTCTATGAGTTTAATGTAACATGTAGCTGGCCCACATGGCAAGTGTCTTAGAAAAACTATGGTAATTGAGATAACAGATATAGGTTTAAGGGAGTGAAGTCTCTGGATGCAAAAAGGAAAAAAAACCCAATTGTTAAAAGGAACCATGAAGCCCAACCCTAGACATGTTTATTCAGAAGACAGTCCTACTATGTTCAATGCTTATCTATGGGTAAGTGTGCTTATCTACTATGCTTATCCATGGGTAAGTGTGCACAGGACTGCAGCCTTAGTTAATGTGCCCACAGTATTCTTATAATGTTGCATCAATATTGCTTGCAAACAGTGTTGAAAAGCTAAACTCAAATGTTATTAGAATAGTAGAAAGCTTAAAACTAATAGCACCTTCAAGTTACTTCCATGCGAGATTGCAGGACTAAAGTTACATGTAGTTTAACAATTTGTTAAACAGGTTTAATAAGTTCCATAAGAACTTATTGATACAAAGCTGAGATAAGGATGACAACGATGATGATGCATATTAATTAGAAATTTGTTAGGAATAAACTTTGTATAAATGCAGCTCAAACCTGCTTAACCCACACAGGCAAAAAAAAATCACACGTGCATAAATTACAACTTGGATATACAGTATGTTAATAATTAGCAAGTACTCTCAACACTGGACATTCATTAAACCTAATTTGAGATTAACACAATTTACAAAAAACACTGGAAAAATCTGTAAACCATGGCAGTTCATTTGTTGGTAACTCAGGTTAAGTCTATAATCTATCTATCAGGAATGATTCAAGAAGCGAACAAGCAGCGCAATACCATTCTAAAACAAAATGCTTTTTTAGGCACGTTAGGACAGTAATCCAACAAACTACAGAGCAGGGCTATCACAGGTCTTCTCAGCCAAAGTGCCAAGCAACTATTATCACACAGTGGGACATTCACGTGTTGCCATATAGCTCTCTCAACATTTGAGTCTTTTCTTTGTCATTTATTTGACCAGATTCATTCCACTAAAAATCTGAGTGGCAATCCATTACTACTAAATTCTACAAGGCTTAGAACTTAGTAGATGCTCTGCAAGATGCTCTTGTTACAGTGCAAGGAATAAGCTGCCTGTATAGATACAAGCTCCTTTGACCCTGTTAATAGGCTTGCTTAGAGAGCTATGAGGTTTCAGAATGGAGACCTACCTACCTTTGCAATGTGTCACACGACGCTTTCCTTGTGGTTACAGAGACAGAGATAGAAGTGCTAGATAAAGACGTATTCAAGAACAGTCAGGCTCACCTAAATCCCTGCTCTACGGATTCCCCAGATGCATTCTCTTACGTCCCATTCAAGCAATGCTTTGTCCGTTCATACAAGCAGAGTCCCAACCACCCCCTGCTATGTCCTCCAGTGAACAAACACTGTGTGAACAGTATAATTATGGGTACACGCAGCAGCAATTCCCATGACTGCAATGATGGAAAATGGAAGATTACTGGTACTGCCGATTTTATCCAAACTGCTTATATGATGTGCATAGTTGGGGGACAGTTGGGTCTGCCTGCATACACAAAAGTGCATTGTGAGAACTGGTCCTTAGACACTTATCACACGGACAGAGCAATCCTGCCCAACTTTAGGGCAGTGGAGTGAGCGCTCCGCTGCCCTAAGCTGTGGCAAACATTCCGTAAGGCATGTTTGCGATGACTCTAAAGTAAGGGCTGCCTGCTGCTGGATCACCATGCGGCTGCCTGAGGAAGATAAGGGATCTCCCGGTGGCCGCATGGGCGGTCCGGGCGGGGGCCATTAGACGTGCCAGACCGTCTAGCCAACTTGGCCATTACACGGCCTCCTCCAACTTCCGCCAGCAAAATAGCTGACAGAAATCCAAGGAGGCCCATTAGGCCTTCCCCCGGTTTACACCGGGGGAAGGGGATGAACATCCCCTTTCCCAGAGTAGACGTCCGGGCTGCTACAGAGCGCCTGGAACGGGGATGGGATCCAGCAGGCAGCCTTGGGCTGCCCGCCGGATAGTTACATAGGATTGTGCTGTTAAGCTGCAATTCTAAACACATTTATCTGGGACTAAGTTCCACTGAATACAGTGGAACGTCTGAATAAACATGCTTAGGATTGCACTGCTGGTTGTCACATAAGTGTGGTAAAATGGTCATCTGTATGGGCTGAATGACGGATACTCTCTTCAACTGAGTGATTTGCATCCAATATTCTGTGCTTCAACAATAGTAGGATGTAGTGCTTTTTTAAAAGAAACATTTATTTAGCCATTAGTACTATATCGCTTGCATAGTACAACAATCCTTTATTTTTGAAGGAATTTTACTTGGATTTTTTCCTGAATTCCAAGATGAGGGAGAGTAGGTTCCTCACATGAGTTAAATTACTGATTAGTAATAAAGAAATGAAACTGAAAACCTGAAAAAAGATTAAAAAGGATCGAAGACTGTTATAACCGGTTATGATGTACACAGAACGAATCATCTCCGGGATTCAGGTTATAAAATGGCTTTATAAAATGTAACAACTGTATGCTATGGATGATTTCAAAAGTCAATTCAAACACATATGTGTATAAGCACCTTTAAAATTCTACAATAAAATACAATAAAACATTTTAAAAAGGCTTCTTTCGCATGACGTTTCGTTCATTTCCCATGAACTTTATCAAATGCAGACACTGCCTCAGTAGACAGGAAGATGGAAATGGAATCCCCATTGCATACCTGTCACTTTTAAAGAGGATTCTGGCTGTCTGGAACGGGACTTTCCGAGAGCAGTATGATGGGGTCGCCATGGGGGATCCTTTGAGCCCTGTGGCCGCCAATCTCTTCATGGAAAAATTCGAACAAGAGGTTTTGAATACTGCAAAATTGAAACTAGACTTATGGCTACGCTATGTTGATGATATTTTGTGCATTTGGGAATATGGGGATACAGAATTGGAGGAATTCTTAAATCATTTGAATGGACATTGTCCTGCTATCCAGTTTACTATGGAACTGGAAGTGGATGGAGTTTTACCCTTTTTAGATGTTTTAATATCTAGAAAAGAAGATCTAAAATGTGCATGCTCAGTGTATCGCAAACCCACACACACAGGGCGATACCTGGATAATACATCTAACCACCACCCCGGGCAAAAGAACTCTTGTCATGACTTCACTCATGCACAGGGCTCTTAATTTATGTGATTCAGCATCCTTACAGCAGAAGAAAATAAAGGTGACGGAATCACTATTAAATAATGGATATACAGAGTCTCAAATCAGTAGAGTCTGGGAAAAACAAATTTATATTAAACAGAATGGGAAAGTGGTGAAGGAACTAACAGATGAAGAAGTCAGGCCCCCGGTGTACCTACCATATGTGAAAGGGACTATTGATAAAATTGGTAGAATAATGGGGAAATATAATTTTAAAACAATTTTTAAACCAACAAATAAAATTAGTCAACTTTTAAGGAGCCCTAAAGACCCCAGACCCCCTTTGAGCACCCCAGGCATATACAGGGTGCCATGTAGTTGTGGGAAGGTGTTATATGGGGACTTTTGTTGTTCAGTCATTAAGTCGTGTCCGACCCTCCGTGATCCCATGAACCATACCCCGCTAGGCCTTCCTATCCTCCACTATCTTCCTGAGTTCGCTCATTTTCATGTTGGTTGCATCGGTGATGCTGTCTAACCATCTCATCCTTTGCCTTCCCCTTCTCCTTTTGCCTTCAATCTTTCCCAGCATCAGAGTCTTCTCCAGAGAGTCCTCTCTTCGCATTAGGTGGCCAAAATATTTGAGTTTCAGCCTTAGTACCTATCCTTCCAGGGAGCAGTCAGGGTTGATTTCATTTAGGATTGACTGATTTGATCTCCTAGCAGTCCAAGGGACTCTCAGGAGTCTTCTCCAGCACCACAGTTCAAAAGCATCTATTCTTCGGCGCTCAGCCTTCCTTATGGTCCAACTCTCGCAACCATACATTGCTACTGGGAACACCATCGCCCTGACTATACGAACTTTTGTTGGCATGGTGATATCTCTGCTTTTTATTATGCTATCTAAATTTGCCATAGCTTTCCTTCCAAGGAGTAAGCGTCTTTTAATTTCATGGCTGCTGTCTCCGTCTGCAGTGATCTTGGAACCCAAAAAAGTAAAACCTGTTACTGCTTCCATTTCTGCCCCTTCTATTTGTCAGGAATTAATGGGACCAGATGCCATGATCTTGGTTTTATTAATGTTGAGTTTCAAGCCAACTTTTGCACTCTCCTCTTTCACTCTCATCAAGAGGCTCTTTAGTTCTTCTTCACTTTCTGCCATTAGGGTGGTATCGTCTGCATATCTGAGGTTGTTGATGTTTCTCCCGGCAATCTTGATTCCGGCATGTGGGGACTACGAAACGTTTTATTAGTACCAGAATAAAAGAGCATGAGCGTTCGTGCAGATTGGGACAGAATGAGAAATCTGCCCTGGCTCAACATAAAGAGGAGTCAGGACATGAGATCAGATTTAACAATACTGTCAAGTTGTCCAATGAAAACAACAATTTGGCTAGGCTAAGTCTAGAAGCCATAGAAATATTCAAACATGGGTCCCATGTTCTTAACCGCAAGCAGGAGTTGTCCTTTATCAGTAAAATTTGGACCCCTGTATTAAGCAAGAATAGTAAGCCTTTTAAATAGTTTTTGTACCCTGGCTGCTATTATCTAGGTTACCACCAGGGGCAGCATAGATAGGGTTACTTTGGGGTCATGTCCCTTTAAATGCAGAGTTTCCGTTTCAAATGACTGTTTGCTTGCCAGAATCCTCTTTAAAAGTGACAGGTATGCGATGGGGATTCCATTTCTATCTTCCTATCTACTGAGGCAGTGTCTGCATTTGATAAAGTTCATGGAAAATGAACGAAACGTCATGCGAAAGAAGCCTTTTTAAAATGTTTTATTGTATTTTATTGTAGAATTTTAAAGGTGCTTATACACATATGTGTTTGAATTGACTTTTGAAATCATCAGTAGCATACAGTTGTTACATTTTATAAAGCCATTTTATAACCTGAATCCCGGAGATGATTCGTTCTGTGTACATGAAAAAAGACTGTTATAAGAATATGACATTTTTAAGTGTTTTAATTTCAAAAACTATTGGTTCACAAAAAAGGACTTTGTTCTTTAACCCCATTTCCGCCCAGCCTACAGGTGTACGTATGTAACTCTAGATGCGTATATACACCCTTGAGCAAAAATGCCTTACAAAATGCTATAAGCAGCATGATGCTTATAGCGAAGAAGCAGGCAAGCAGCCTGCATGCTAGAGAGGCTCCTAACATTAAACAGGAAGCAATTTGCTTCCTGTTTAATGTTAGGAGCCTCTCTAGCAGATACGGGGGCTCCCCCTGTATTTACAACTTGAGATCTTGCTTAGTAAGCCAAAAAAAAAAAAAATAGAACCCTAGAAGGTCACCTTCTCTTGTTCATGCTTTCTGAAAACCAGGTTTAGTTGTTCAACAATTGAAACTGCATTGGTAAAAGTTGAATACTACCATATTCCATTCTCTATCCTTAACATGATCCTCCTGAGTGCAATAGATTCACAAGCAGAAGAAGTAATATGAAGTGTTCTGTGTACACTGTGTTTTAGCACACTCCTGCAAAATCACAGGCTTGGCCCATACATTATTCACCAAATCAGTACCAATACCAGTGGCCTGTGAATGCTAATTGTGCAAAAATGAATAATTATGTAAATTCTTTCAGAATTTCACCTGAAGATTGTAAGTGCTTATGCTAGCATAGCGATTTAACAGGACTTTCCTGGTGGGTGGATTTGAACGCACCTGTACATATGTTAAAAGCCCACACTTTTTGCCATTTTCTCCTAGGCACATTCACTCACCACGATCTTGACTAGGTGGATGGATCTGAGCTACAAATAAAGCTGTGGGCTACTTTTTGTCAACGGTATGTGTTCATGTGCATACCTGAAAACAATCCTCCTCCTCGTGTGCCTGTATTAATGATATTAAACTGCCTAGGAAAACATGTAGACTTTACTTACACTTACAGGTTACATCTATATTGAGCTTTTCTTTCAAGAAGCTCAGAGAACTTGGAGTGAGGTTCCCAGTAGCCTCACACAAGTACAGCTTAGCTTCAAATAGAATTACCGGTACATCAAGCACCACCAGTCATTATCTGGGCATATCCGGTAAGTGTCTGCATTTCTCCTAAACGGGAGGGGGGCGCGCTGCATTAATATATCACATCTCCCAATCCTAATGCCCAATTGGCTCAAGCAAGCCAACACACACACACACACACACACACACACACACACACACACACACACACACAGCCTGCCTGGTGTTCTGCTGTTGACTTTTTCCAACATTTCATGGTCCCTGAGGGCCACTAAGAATGCTCAGCCCACAGAAGACTGTTTTGTGGAAAGTTATGTTTACATTTTCTCTTAATTTATAATATCTACTCCTGAATAGGTAGACACTACTTTGCATTTGGGTAGCCCTGTTTTGTTTACAAAGTGACAGGCACTCAATTGCCTACGTTTGCTATTAGTATATAGATCCCAAAATGACTCATAATATCCCATACATGCCTTTTTAAATAAACAGTTAAATGAAAAGTAAAATCACAACCTGATAAGACTGACGTACTAGTCTGAGCTCAACAAACTGTAGAAAAACGGAATTCCTACCTGGGAATCTCCTGTTCTGGGAAGGAGAAGTGGGGCATTCGAACGATGGGTAGCCCCTCCCATCTGGAAGACAGGGTCGGACTTGAAGCTTGCTTCCTCTCCTTGGGAGGGCGCTCTCCTCAACCCAGTCCAGAAGCTGACGAGTCGACGAAAACGCCTCCAAACAATTGAACCCCACAGAACCAGGAAAAACTGTTGTGGGCTAACAAAAACTCACTAACAGAACGACTTCCAGACCAGAAAAAGGTCAGGAAGATGAAAGCGAGATAACAAATGACAAGAGCAAACTAGGCAGCCAGAAGAAGGCGGCACCGGAACCAACACAGAGCAGGCATACCAGGCCAGACAGGACAGCCTCCCACAGTCAGGGCAGATTTCCGGGAAAACTACTCCCCAATGTTCAACACAAGCATACAGAATAGATCGTGACTGGCATCAATAAAGTGGCGGGGTCGAATGCCCCACTTCTCCTTCCCAGAACAGGAGATTCCCAGGTAGGAATTCCGTTTTTCTCTGGAAGGGAGAAGTGGGGCATTCGAACGATGGGTGATATAGAGGAGCAGTACAACCAAACAAAGGGAGGGAGATAGACAGTCACGCTCAGGGCGGAACCACCTTCCCCAGTACTCTCCTGCCCAAAGAAGCCTCCGCAGATGCCGCCTTGTCAATTCTGTAGTGCCGAGTGAAAGTATGAATAGAGGACCAAGTAGCTGCCCTGCAAATGTCCTCCAGAGAGCCCACCCCTTCAAAGGCCGCCGAGGTGGATGCTCCCCTGACGGAATGAGCGGTTATTCCCGCCGGCGGGGGCTTCCCAGCTGTCTGATAGGCAACCGTAATGGCCTCCTTCAACCACCTCGCCAGTGAAGCCTTTGAAGCTTTTTCACCCAACCTGGATCCCTGGTAGAGGACAAACATCGCATCCGTTTTACGGAAGGTAGCCGTGCGTCTGGTGTAATAACTCAGGGCCCTACGAACGTCCAGGGTATGCCAAATTCGCTCCTGCCTAGATGAGGGCGAGGGACAGAAATTTGGCAGGATTATATCCTGCGATCTGTGAAAAACCGAATTAATTTTGGGCAAGAAACCAGGATCGGGCCTCAAGACGACCTTATCGGCGTGAAAAATGCAGAGATTGGCATTTACTGACAGGGCACCCAATTCAGACACCCTGCGTGCCGAAGAGACCGCCACCAGGAACAACACCTTCAGAGTCAATTCCCTTAAGGGAATTGTTGCGAGAGGTTCGAACGGGGCACCTGTCAGATACGTCAAAACCAGAGTCAAATCCCAAGAGGGACACCTGTGTATCGTGGGTGGATTTAGAAGAGACACTCCTCGAAGAAAACGCTTGATATGTGGATGATGGGAGATGGAGGAACCTGAACCCGCACTAAGAACAGCACTGATGGCAGCCAACTGTCGTTTAATAGTGTTGGTACTAAGACCCAATGCCAGGCCGGCCTGTAAGAATTCGAGGACATGCTTGACCTTAGGACGTGAAGTATGGACGCGTGCCCTGCGACACCACCCTGCAAAACGCTTCCAGGTGGAAGCATAGCTCTGCTTCGTAGAGGCCCGCCTGGATGCCAACAGGGTGTCCACCACCTCCTGTGAATAACCACAGCGAACTAACGCCTCCCGCTCAACCGCCAAGCTGTTAAGCGGAACAGGCTGGGCTGCGGATGAAGTAGGGGACCCTGCATTAATAGGTCGTCTCTTTGGGGCAGGTGCCACCGGGCTTGAATCGACAACTCTAGGATCGTCGGAAACCATGGCCTCCGGGGCCAATACGGTGCGATGAGGACTACCTCCGCCCGCAATTGCCTGACCCTGCGAAGAACCCTTGGAATGAGAGGGACAGGGGGAAAAGCATAAAGCAGACCCAAGGGCCATCCTACCGTGAGAGCGTCGAAACCCTCTGCCCCTTCGTCTGGTGGCAGAGCTAGATACCTTTTTAGTTGTGTCGTGGCCCGTGAGGCGAAGAGATCCATCACCGGCTCCCCGAACTTGGCTGCTACAGACTGGAAGACTGCCGGGTTGAGCCGCCACTCGGACTCCATCAGTGATCTCCTGCTGAGCCAGTCCGCAGTGACGTTGCTCAGCCCCGCCAGATGCTCCGCCTGCAGAGAAAGCAAATTCCGCTCCGCCCAAATCATGAGCAGCGAAGCTTCCTTTAGCAACGTACGTGACCTTGTCCCCCCTTGCCTGTTCACGTAGGCCTTCGCCGTCGTGTTGTCCGTTCGGACTCTCACGTGGCGACCCTTCAAGACTGATTGTAACTGTTCCAGGGCCAAGCGGATCGCCCTGAGTTCCAGGCGATTCATAGAGAACTTTGCCTCCTCCGGGGACCAGTCCCCCTGAATGAGGTGCCCCTGCATATGCGCCCCCCACCCCCGAAGGCTGGCATCTGTGGTCACTATCAGGGGTTCGGGCACTGTCAGACTTATACCCCGACTCAACCGAACCGGGTTTAGCCACCAGTCGAAACTTGCCTTGATGTGCTGCGGAATGCGAATTTGAGTGGGGAGCCTGTGTTCTATGTCCAATTGGAATGGGCGCAGAAGACCCTGGAGGGAACGCATGTGGAATCTGGACCACGGTAGCAGGTCCTGGCAGGACACCATTTGCCCCAGTGCCGAGGCCAACGACATCACGCTCGCACTCTGCGCAGCTTGTAGTTTGGTCAAGGAACTGAGCAAAGCCGCCTGTCGCTCGGCTGAAATGCTGACCCGAAATGCTCTGGTGTCTATAGTCAAGCCGAGATGTACCATCTTTTGCGAGGGGACTAAGGAACTCTTGGCTTTGTTTACTATGAAACCCAGATTTTCCAACAGGTTCATAGTCAGGTGCAGGTCCCTCACCGCCCCTTCCCTGGACGATGATCTGATTAGGATATCGTCCAGATAAGGGAAAATGTGGATGCCCTGTTGCCTCAGGAAAGCCACGGGGGCTACGAGGGTCTTGGTGAAGACCCTCGGAGCCGCCGCGAGGCCAAAAGGCAGAGCCCGATACTGGAAGTGGCGCCCCCCGTAGGAGAAGCGCAGAAACCTGCGGTGACTTACTCGGATGGGGACGTGGAGGTAGGCTTCGGTCAAGTCGATTGACGTAAGATAATCCTGCTCTTGCAGTGCCATTGCAATCGACCTCCAAGTCTCCATGCGGAAACGCCGCTTCCGCAGGAATCTGTTGAGCCACTTCAAGTCTAGAATGGCCCTCCAATCCCCGTTTTTCTTTGGAACTAGGAACCAAACTGAGTACACCCCAGTGTTGCGCTCGAGGCGCGGGACAAGTTCTATGGCATTTATTTTCAGCAGGTGCTCGATGGCCTGAAGCCGGAGAAGATGTTTGACGGGATCTCGGGACCTCGGCATTTTGACCACCTTGTCCTTGGGCCTGCGTTCAAATTCTAGGGCATAACCTTTTGAGACCAATTCCAAAACCCAGGCGTCGTTCGTAATCTTCGGCCAGTGGGAAGAAAAGTTGGAAAGTCTCCCACCAACCGGAATCTCTAAAGCATCTGGTCGAGGGTCATTGCGGTCTAGAATCCCTACCGCCCTTGGAACCCCCTGTAGGATTGCGAGAACGTTGTCCAGATTTTTGGAAGGGACGAGGTCTGTTCCATCCCTTCTTAAACCTGGTGTTGTCTCTGAACCTGGTATCACCCCGAAAGGGCCGAAAGGACTGAGTGGATTTGGGTTTGGCTTGATCTTTCTTATTGGACGGCAAGACCTTCCTCTTATCCTTGTTTTCAATCAGGATTGGGTCTAGGGCCTGCCCGAACAATTTTGTCCCTTGAAAAGGAACGCCCACAAGACGAGCCTGGGAACCTACATCGACTTCCCAAGAGCGAAGCCAAATGTTCCTGCGGGCCACCACCCCCACGGCCATGGCCCTAGAATTTAATTGTATTGCATCGTAGGATGCATCCGCCGCAAAGGCAGAGGCTAATTCAATTTTCTTTAGACAATTTTTGGCATGTTTCGATAAACCAGGTTCTGTGGTGGCTAATTCCTCCGCCCACAAAAAAACAGCCCTCGACATCACTGAGGAGGCGACAGAAGCCCGCAGTGCCTGTGAGGAGGATTCGAACCCGCGACGAAGCGCAGACTCCACTCTTTTGTCGCACGGATCCTTCGGCCCCCCCTCGCCTTCGGTGGGGATAACCGCCGACGAGGAGAGGGCCGCCACCGGAGAATCCACTACGGGGGTCTTCAATGAAGTCATAATTTGATCAGAAAACGAATAAAGCTTATTGAACCAGCGCCCCTGTTGTCGGTTAGCTGCCGGCTTGCTCCATTCCCTGTCAATTACTGTCTGGAAGGCGGGTGGGAAAGGAATTAAATTAGTCCTAGGCGCACCCTGGGGAAAAACAGCAGGTATTCCCGCCTTAGGTCGTTGAAGCTCTGGTTTTTGTTCTTTAGGCAACCCCAAGACATTCACCACTTTATTAAGCAAGCGTGGAAAAAGTTCCGCAGGGAACAGCCTGTTTGCTTGACCCCCGAGTTCCTCATGTTCCTCCCCCTCTGCAGACAACTCCCCCTCCTCTTTATCAGAGAGGGAGGCCTCTGAAGGAGATAATAGAGATGAATCGCGGGAATGGGTCGTGCGTTTGCGGCTAGCCCCCTTAACTGAGGTCCCTTTGGGAATCTCAATATGTTTAGACTTTCTTTTGGCCTTCTTGGGGGGAGGGGAGAAAGACTCCTCAGAAGAGCCCCCATAATCAGAGGATGACAAGGAAGACGGAGATTGACGTTTATTATTATCCCGTCTCCTTTGCGTGGGAAGTGGTAGAGAAGGCTTGGATAGAATAGAGGGCGATGGTCCCTTGATCGCCAGAGCGATCATTTTGCTTATTTCCTCTCTTAATTCAGAGGAGAGAGTGCTGTTGTCTTGAATGATCGCTCCCCCCGCCTCCTGAGCCACGGTCCCGCCCACTGCGGCGGCCTGGTCCGCCATGACGCCCGCTACTCACAGGACAAGAAGGAGAAAAGGCGGGAACCGACGATGCTGGAGGTGAGGCTTGTCTCTGATGTGAGGCGCTGCAGCAACTAACGCCCTTAGAAGCCTCCAAGCCGCCTGGGCAGGACACTGGCACTGAGTTTGCCGGGGGAAAAACGGACGCGGGCAGGACGCTGCGCGCCGTCTGCCGAGATGTCCGTGTCCTGAGGGGATAACCCCTCCCCCTCACGCGGCGGCGGCCTGCATGAGGTCCGCTCCTCCGCAGAGCTGGTAAAAAGGCCGACGGGCCTGTAGCGCGCCGCGATCGCCCGACTGAGCCAAGGCTTCAATCGGGGATCGCGCTGGCTCCTTCTGCCAGCGACGCGAGAAAGGCGAGGAGCGACGTCGGTGGATGAGCCGACCCACGAGGGCTCCGGAAACAAAGGCTGGCCGATAATCTGGCAGGCAGCCCAGGGTCAGTTTGAGGGGAGAACGAACTGAGCTGACAGAAGGAACGTAGCGAAAAGACACACACTGAGGTAAAAAACACGCACTCTGAGGTAAAAAGGCAGGTGAAGGGAGAAAACTCCCTTAAAAACAGAGAAAACAAAGAGAATAAAGGAAATATGATGGATATATAGGATAGAGAGGAAGGAATAGAACAATCTAAGACTAAGACTAATCTCACAGCTCCAAGTACCCGACCGAGCTCTTGAGAAGACAGAGTCGGACTGGGTTGAGGAGAGCGCCCTCCCAAGGAGAGGAAGCAAGCTTCAAGTCCGACCCTGTCTTCCAGATGGGAGGGGCTACCCATCGTTCGAATGCCCCACTTCTCCCTTCCAGAGAACCGCTTACTTCTATTATGCTCATGACTATAAAGCAGACTAGCCAGGATTTAGAATTTATACAGTAGGAGTTCTGATGGCTGGCATATCTCTATGGAGAGTCTATATTGCTTCAAACATTCAAACGCATGATTAGCAAAAAGTAACAATATAGTGAGAATAGAGAAAACAAAGCAATTACCTGCACTGAACATTGGTTCCTTGGGCTTGCTGTGAAAATAATCAAGAAACTTCCTTTTAGCAAGATTGGACTGCTCATCATTCCTCCCAAGTGCTCCTCTTGACAATTACCCTCCATATCTATCAATAGCATCTACCCAGATGACCAGGGCCAAACTACACGTTACATTAAATGCATCATTGGCCCTGGTGCATTTAACTTTTGTTCACTAAATAGCCACAAGGGCCAAATCCATGATAGATCAGGACCGTGGCATGGGGTAGAGACGTTTTCACCCCCACTGCAGCCCCAATCCATATCTCCCTCTCATTCCACACTTGCTGTTCAGTACACAAAAGTTAAGCACATCAGGACCAACGACACATTTAAATGTAACACACAGTGTGGTCTTTAACGGAATCTACCATCACATTCTTTGGCCTAGAACTCTCTTCCAGAACGCTATATGGTGCAACCATTTCCTCAAAGCCCACTTTTGCTATCAGGAGAAAAAAAAAAAGAATTTTCACTAATTCGCTAGCCTTCACCCACATAGAAGTGAAGCCTAGGTCCTCTATCCTATGTATGCTTGCCACAGAATCAAATGGGACTTCCTCTTAAGTAAATGCACAAAGGATTGCTGCTGAAGTACCTATGACTGTATTTACTTATATTTATCACAAGTGACCCTTATTTCTCCTATTCCTCCCCATTCTCCCTTGTTTGTTACCATTGTTACCAGGGTCAGTCAGTAACATGGGGTCAACTGAGGCAACTACCTCAGGCCGCCTGTCCACCTGCCTGCCTCCATCTGGTTCTCTGGTTTCAAACATGAAGAGGGGAATGGAGAAGAGGAAACATAGAGGAAAGGAGAGTGGTGGGCTAGAGTGGCGGACCAGGGAGTAGGAGGAGGAGAGGTGGAGTATTGGTTGCTGACATGCACCAGCTAAGGGGGAACAGCATTTTGCACGCTGCCTCAGGTGCTGGGATGTCTTGGGCCCTCTCTCCTTGTTCCCTTATCTTGAATGTCTTCCTTGCCACTGGCATTTAGATTATAACTTTCACATGGCAGAGACCATTCTTTTGCTTATGTTTTTGCTTATGTTACATAGTAAAATGGGTGTAAAGGAAGGTTATGGGAATACAGTCAATGTTAAAGTCTGTATACTGTACATGGAGTTTAAAACTATTTTAAAAACAAGAAAAACCAACAACAAAAATCGTGGCTAGCCTTAAGAGCTGTGTGAGATGCAACAGGGCTATAGCACTTGAGGGGGTGGAGATGCTGTGGAGGCCTGTGCTCCTCAGAGGTATTCCAGGCTCCATCCCTGAATTTCAGCTTTCACTTCAACAAAAAGCTGGCGTCTAGCCCTTTAACCTGCAGTGATATAAACTAAAGAAAAGTACGCAGACCGGATTCTACCCAATTGCTATCTAAGAAGCAAATGAATGCAAAGACATTAAAATAATTTAGTATCAATTTTTAAAATTTCATTTTATTAAACGTATATGTCAACAAGTATTATGTTCTGGCTGTTCTACAATGATTCCCTGCTCCTTCAGATTCTCTCACCACAAAATGTCTGGCTGCAAGTCTCAGACAGAATGACAGGAGTAGAAGAACTTTCCATACCTTTCACTGTTCTTTTTACCACTAGACGAACTGCTTGTGGATCCTGCTCTATTGCGGCTACCTTTGGAATCTCCATAGCTTTCCCTTCGACCACCAGGGGACACACGTTCAGCTGAGTTGGTTCTTTTGACAGTGCTAATGGGAAAAGGAAATATATCCATTTAGAATACTGTATATGAGTTATCCTGAGCATGCATTTAAACCTCTAAAAAATACAACCTCCAAACAGTAATCTATCTTCTGAACCAAAATTAAAAGCATTGTTTGGGTAATCAAACCACAGTCTAAAAGAGTTATCTCCTAAAGTTTCGCTGCCACTTGTAGGAAGCATTGTTTTGACAAAAAAGCATTGTTTTGACAATGCTTCCCACAAGTGGCAGCGAAACATTAGGAGATAACTCTTTAGGAGATAACTCTTTTAGACCGTGGTTTGAGTATCCAAACATTTTTTTTAAATTTTGGTTCAGAATCTTCCAACCACGAAGGCCTAATGATGTTAGTAATCTATCTTGAATGAAAATGACTAACTGAACCTTTGGAAACATGCAGAAATGTGTATGTAAGGATTTTAAGATACATCACTTTTAGCAGGAATAAAAAGAATATACCAAGAAAATGGTGGTTATCTGAAATACAAACATATCCTTAACTGACAGTGTAATCCTATGAATGTTTACTTGAAACAATCCCATTGTGTTCAGTCGGGCTTACTCCTCAATAAGCATGCACTGAACCGCAACCTAACAATGCACTCCTGCTCATGTATTCAGAAGGAAGTCCAATTGTATGCAATGGGACTTACTTTCAGGTAAATGTGTACAGGATTGTGGCCTAAATCTATACTGACATGTTTTGTAAGTCTCAGTCATTGTTGCACAATGCCAAGATAATGAAGAACTTCACATACGACTAGTCGTCCCTCGTTATATGCGGGCGTTCTGGACCCCCCACATATAACCTGAATCCATGGATGATGGAGTCCGCAGGGGGCAGGGTCGCAGTGCCGCAAACGCTTACCTGGCAGTTGCGCTGAACCCTCCCAGAGGTTGTGCCGGGCCCACAGCCCACTCCACAGGCCTCCCCACGCCTCAGAACATCTCCCAGATGTGACCGGTCGCGACTTCCGGACGCATCTTGGAGGCATTCTGAGGCGCTGGGAGGCCCATGGAGTGGACTGTAGGGTTCCACTTTGCGCGGGGACATCATCAGTGGATGCTGAGATTTGCGGATGACAAATTTGTGTATACGGGGGGACGACTATACAGTGGATCATTTTTATTTGTGAGTCCGGGATCTGCGGGTTCCAGATCTGCAAGGTCCACATAAAAAACCTGTTAAAAAGCCCCCAAATTGCCATTTTTACCTTTAAGAAGTCAAACCGCTGCGTTTTCAAGCTTCCACGGGGCTTTTGCAGCCATAACGACCCACTTCCAAGTCACGCAAAGAGTCTTTCCCCCTCCCAGCCTTGCTCCAGAATGGAACCCGAAAGTGGGCCATTAAGGCTGCAGAAGCCCTGTGGAGGCTTTGAAATGCAGCGGTTTGACTTAAAGGTAAAAATGGCAATTTAGGGGCTTTTTTTCAGGTTGGGGGGGGCGGGTCCGGTATCCGCAGGTCCTTGCTATCGGGGGGGGGGGAGAACAGATTCCCCGCAGATAGCGAGGTCCGACTATATGTACATTTATATACCTATTCTTCTAAGTATTTGTGACCTTAACTGAACATAGTAAAATACTTATGGTGCAAAGAACAATTCTGAAACCATCATTTTGACAAAAGGATATCAACACTTTGAATTGCTCTCATTAGGGTGGTTTAGGTCACAATGCAGTGACCCATGCAACCAGCTCTGTATATCCATAAGGACTTTGGACTTCTGTTTCTTGAACAGCAGCCTCTTCCTCGCAGCAAACTGCTTTGGAAATGGAGGAAGAATCTGAAAAGTAATGTTAATACTGTAGGATCCAAGGCTAAGGATCTAAGGATACTCAAAAGGAAGGCTTTCGTTTCAAAAGTAATGTTTATACTGCTTTGTGGGCTTGCTGTTCTACAAATGGTAACAGCCAAAATTTTCACTGAATGCACACAACCCGCCCAGTCCTGTGACTAGGCAGGCCTCCTCGTACACAGTATATAAGAGAGAAGTTGGCATTTGTTCAGTTGGTTCAAAAGCTTTCCCAAGCTGCACACTTGGAAGCTTCTAATAAAAGACTGTACAGCCTTGCATTTAGGACTTGGGTGAAAAAAAAGCACACACCTCAAAGGGGCTATCGAAAACAGAAAACATACTCAAAATAAATGCAGATAAAACAGATAAAGGATAAGAAAATACAAATGGAATTATGTCACAGGGCATCTAAAGTGTGTTACTAAAATAACTGAGACCATATTGTTGTCTCTTTAGTTAGTATTCTTAAGAATGCTGCAAAGCCACAATAACAAAGTTTTATCGTAAGCATGCAGGCTACAACATATGTATAACATGGAACATTTATATGCAAAGGTATTTGAATTAACAAGAGATCTTTAGCAGAAGTCAATGCTAGTACAGAAATAGGGGAAACAAGTTAATACATCCTAAAACGTCAGTTTTAAAGTGCTGTTTATGAGAATTTCCTTCAATAGTTTTTTTTTCTTTGAATTACTTGAGTTTTTAATAATTACTGTGATTATACACTACTAACAATGCAGGATGTTTAATCATGAGCTAAAGAAGAGAAAGAGACAGACACGAATAGATATGGCATTACAATACTAGTAAGAATCCCTCACCTTAGAGCAGTTTTTTTCAGTTTGCATGCATTGAGAAGACTCACAGACCTGCTTAATCCATGAATGAGAAGTGCATAAACAAAGCAGAATAAAAGTGAATGCAGTAAAATAAGAATGTAAGAACAAGGAACATTTATTAAAAGAAAGTTACAATACAAGACATACAATTCCATGCAATCAGCATACAATCCTGCGCATTATGTGCAACAGGATTAAGGAACCATACCATTTAACAGGTTCCTAGATCAGCCAGTTTGACAAATTCAAGCTATCCACTTAAGGCACATTGCACAAAAGATACCGAGGGCTCGAAGAAGAGTTTGCAAAGCACTTAGAACACATTCAGTTTTAAGAAATGTCTTCTGTATGCAGATATCTCAGGATCTTTTTGCTTTAAAGCAAAAAGTTAATGAAAAAATCAGAGCAATAATCAATACGGAACAGACAGGAAACAATACTAGAGTAGCAAGAAAAAAAAGATGAAAGTTATACACACAGACACACACAAATAATGAATTATGATGTACTGTATAATCATTTGAAACACCACATACCAAAAACATCTTCCCAGAATGTCAGACAAGAAACAAAGCCAAAACTCTCAAGTCATTATAGTAAGAGAATATAGGTCACAAAAACAATGAGACAAAAAGGGGGATAACCATATTTAAGAGTAAGAGCAGTTTTGGGTTTGAGAAGATTTTTTACTTGTTATATTTCAACATCACACAGGGATGGGCCTTTGCTTAAATATTTCATAAGCCAGAGAATATTTGCCCTACCTTGAGCGTCTATATCACAGGATAGCTACTTATAATCGATATCAAGGATAGCTGACAGTGCTGTTTCTTAGGAATAAAAGTCACCATTCTTCCACTTTTGTAATTAGCATTATTAAAAACAACAACCCAGAATGGTGGAGTTTGATCTAAGTAAGAGAGATGCCATTGTTGCAGTCATATGACTTACTGGATTCATTTTGGCCCATGTAGACACCAATATAATTTTGTCTCCAATACATACAGAAGTACCAGCTTCCACTGTACAGTTCCTCTTAACACAGTCACCCCTTTCATATTTACTTTGAACTAGAATTCCACAAAGCTTTAGCTATATTACCTCCTCAAGTTTACTCAGACCTTGTCTGAAACATTTGACAACCATGCATGAGTGTCGAACTGTGGCCCTCTTTCTCTGTGGGCTACTTCAGATAATATTCTCCTTTACCTTCTCTCTACCATATAATGCATATAGGCCAAACTGTGCAGTATGCTCCTAGATTCAGGAGCAGGGGAACAGGACACACTGCACATTTTTGGTCTGATTGGATTTTACATGCACGCGCCCTCTTCAAATGCTACATACACACAGATGTGTGGGATTTCAGATGTAGGACAGGCACATCCAGTGGACAAGACAGAAAGGCATGTTGCTCCTCCACCAGTCAAAGGGAGGAGGTAGGGTGACGATCATCCACACGGGCACCCATCTCTCCCACATGGTAGCATGGGGCCTGCTTTTCCACAATTTGATCCCATGTCACTAAAGTGCATATGCATGAATACTGGAATTATGTGGGTAGGGTCAATCACTAGACACCCCCACACACACACCTGAATGACAACATGCAGCAATGTGGCAATCATGCCATGTGGAAATGGCTGCTACATTGTTTGGCAAACATGTATATAGGGAACCTGAACAATGTGTAATCAAAGCAGTGTGCATTCCATGACTGCCCAACATGGCTGCAGCAAATAATCACATACTTTGGTACTGGGCATAAACTCCAGCGTCCTGAAGGCTTCAGCGACAGGCTTGAATGTTTGTGGGCAATACCTGGTGAAATATCAAAAGCCCAACAATAGGGTGGGGGTGAGCAGAATTTCCAGCATTCAGAAAATAATGTATGTCACTGCTCTGAATAGTTTTGCCCTTTTCTCCATGATTAGCCGAAGCAGTTATGGTCTACTACAGAATCAATTTGTGGAATTCATAACCATTACAGAATTCTCTTGGCACAGAATTTGGTTTACCTTTGTGCAAAATCTTTGTGTAGAATTCTGAACAGTCAGGTCTCATCATACACACGCTATACTTGATCAAATTCAAGTAAAAGCACTTGGCGGCAACAACAACAAAAAAAGAGAATCAACAGTTTCAATAGTGCCCCACCATTCCACTCACCGAGTATGTGCCCTGGAGTGAGCATGAGAATGAAGCTGTTGTTCCATCATTTCTCCCAGGTCTGGGGGAACTGAGAGAACAGCAGCTTCATTCTCATGCTGTATGTATGTCTTAAAGAGACAGTAACTGTACAGTACACGATTTTTCCCTTATGCACCGACTCCAGAATATAACCCTCATGTAAGACAAGACCTGACTGACCTTTGTGCACATGGGATTTTTTTTAGCACAGAGTATATGCAGTTTAGTGCACCTCCATTTGCTACCAAGATTGGTTGAACACTGGCAGACTACCAGTGTTCAGCAGAGCTGTGCAATGTGGCTCATGATGAATGCACATCAGATGTGCACAGACCGTGCTGATGCATAGCAGAGCTAGGAGTTCTAGAACTCAGAACAGAGTAATGGCTAAAGTGATCTTACTACTTTGAGGAACAGGAGCAGGGTCTGAGAAGGCCCAGTGGTAATGCTGCTCCTACTTACAACGCAACTAAAAATAATGTTGGGGGAAAGATACAACATTCCTAATTTTTAAAAGCACAGAAATATGTTTTAGTTTAAAAAACAATGTTGCAATTTCAAAAAAATTTCTAATTCTGTAAAAATGAAATTTTTTAGTCCCCATATGCCTTGTACAAGACTGGTTCTTAATAGCAATGCTAATTCAGATGATAGAGCCAAACTTCAGAAGAGAATGAAGCCTCTCCTATGGTCCTCTCTTTCTTCTAGCCTCTGTTGTGCTAAGTCACAGCACTGACTAGAAGAAGGAACATAGAGTAGTAGGGCAACTCTTGTCCTTGACTTTCAAGCTTTCAAAATTCCAGAGATACACTGGAAGAATCAGAAAGTTTGAGTTCCATGCCAGAAAACAGAAACTCCCAGGCAAGAGCTAGTGGAGGCTGATTCCATAAGCAACCCTAGATACAATGTACCGTACCTCATGGCTTCATCTCAGTTCCTGCCACATTGGAGTGGCTGTGTAGCAGGAAACAGAGACCTTAGCGGAAAGCATTGTGTGTTCACATTGGCAAGAATTTTGAACCAAGCACTCAATGGAACTGAAAAACATCGTTAGCCTGCATCCCATTATTATTATGCTTAAGAGTCCTTTTTTGAGATACCTTGTTTTTCTTTTGTCATAGCTTTTATTAAAAAAATGTTTGGTCTATATTCTTTGCTTGTCTAGCATATACTGGATGTATTAGTTTGGGATTCTGCTATGATCAGTCATACCCTTTAGTGGCAAGTGACTAATTTTTCTTTTAACATTTGCCAGCCAAGTTTACTCCATGACTGACAATAACGTGTTTAGAAAAGAAACAAGCTTTTTGGGGGGCAAGAGTTTGCAAATATCAAAGTACAAAGTTTGTGTACTAACTAGAAAGCAATACGTGTGATGCACTGTAGCTAATGCCCTGATGAAAAGAAAATAAGCAAACTTCACACAAAGTTAAAGTAACAGGAAGAACACATGTCATACTTTTAAACTATCTGGCAAAGGAAAGCAACTATAGGGGCTACATGGCTGTATTGCAATATCTTTCAAGCATCCTTTTTATGCTTGTTGATTCGATAACGCAGAAAAGATCCTCACTTTCAGAACAGGTTACAAAATCTCAAATTATAACTTCCAGTTCTTAAACTCAAATTACAGAGACAAGAACAGCCTAATTATGCGATTCTTTACCATTTATTGCAACAACATTAATCCTGATTAATTAATGTAACATAGATAAAATAAAGTTGAAGATATGTCTACATAGCTTCCAGCTGTAATTTGGCTTAATTATCTAGAAATTTATCTTGAAAGTATTTAGAAGCTGGAGAGAGAGAAGATATTTACCTTTTAGCTGCTGGCGATACAATTTCTTTCCTGGTTCCTGATGGGGAAGGTAAAGAGCCGCTGGGTTTCTTTGGTAAAACAGTTCCATTGTTAATAGTAGTCTTTAAAGGCAGTGTTTGTACTAGAGGTCTTGCTGTTGAACAAAGAAAAGATAAAATGAGAACCAGCAACAATAAACTAATATAAAAAAATCTAATTACAAGAGAACTACTGTACACATGGTTTGCAAATTTGTGTGCATGTCTTGACAATATTATAACAAGGGATTTACAGCCCAATCCTGTCCAGCAGGATGCAACGGCGCAAATAAGGTGCCCGCCACATCCTAAGCAGGATTGGGCCTGCGCCAGTGCAGCCAGAGGCCTCCTTGGGGTAAAGGGATGTTCGTCCCCTTACCCTGAGTAGAACCCCAGCTGCCCCAACAGGTCTACTCAAATGTGTGCCGGCTATTTTGCTGGTGCACATTCGGGTTGGCCGAGTAATGCCAGCCAGGCTCAGGAAGGGGGACAGGATTCAACGAAGCGTGCCGACAACGATCCCTCTGTCTTCCCAGGCTTGGTGGGCCACCACCCCTGAAATGCTCCTCCCCGCTGCATCGCGGGCACCTACCTCTCCACCACAGCACTCCATCGTTCTGCAGCGCCGGTGGAGCAGCACATGCCTCTCTGCTGGCGCCGCTTACTCATCAGGTGCCGCAAATGTGCTTTCCGGCACGTTTGCAACACCTTAGACCGGTGGAGCAATTGTTCTGCCAGTATAGACAGGATTGCGCTATAATCTCTAACCACCAAAGGAAGTTAGTAACTTTAGAAGCATTTTCCTAAACAATAGTAAAAGATAACATTTAAGTTGCAATCCCGCTTGCTCTGTACAGGAAGCGGCACAAAGACTGACTCTACACTGGTTGCTGGTATAGCCATTTCCTCCCTCACCATGCGCCCCTGGCAGGTTCCTCCGCAGGGCAAAGAGCAGCTGGGAGGGGGTAGGATTTTGATAGGACTATGGGGGGGGGGAGTGGTTAAAACCACCACCGCCACCAACTGCAGTCCTGTTCTAGATCCTGCAGTTGCTGCTTTAAAAAAAAAACAGAAGGAAATACAAGTATACATTTGACATCTTGTGCAGTTCTTGTCCTGCAGTGCCTGGCTACCACTTTCTACATGCTACTTTTCTGACAAAGCATTCACTTCAAGGTGAAGCTGTCCCATGCCTCAAACTGAAACATTCAATGACCTGCTCCTCCTCCTCAGACCCCCGCATGTGGCACTGCTCCTGCTTCTGCACACTGGGGACCAGGACAGGAGAAGGTTGCTGGAGACATCATCATGAGGCACTGTAGAGCCCCATCTTGAAACAAATGCTCTGGCAGCAATGTTGTACTATGTACTGTATACTCAAAGAGCAGCAACGTCCTCGGGCAGCCTATTAAGGAAGGGACAGCTATACCGTACTGGCCTCCAACAGAAAGATCTTCAACCTCTCTAACTCGAGTACTTAACTGGTCTGTTTTTCCACTAGCAACTTCATCACCATTTCAAAAAGGAACACCATTTGTTTAGAAGCATCCTAACAATGCAATCCTTATATGTCTACTCAGAAGTAAGCCCTGTTTATTTCAATGGGACCTACTCCCAGGTAAGTGTGTATAGGATTGCAGCCAAAAATTAATACAAGACTTGTAGAATACTTTTGTATGTTTAAACACAATTCAGCACATATTGGAATCAACTTTTGGAGAGCAGGCACTGCAGTACCATCCTTATTAGCCAACTGCTCCCACCCTTCGAAAACTGGAGTACACCTTATTTCTTGTAGATGGCTCATCATACCTAGAGCTAGAAAGCTAGAAAGGTTTGCTTGTACAACAAACGTTTCTTGAGGTCAATATTCAGCACAAAGTGACATCTACACAGCCTGTTGCTGTGTTTCTCCTGGAAAAAGTCCTCAGTGGTGGGGGATGAAACATCGGAACCTTTTAAGCTTTTGAAATTGTGTTTTAGTTTTTTAGCATTTTAAAAGTGTATGAACCTGGATTTGTGTGCTTTTAAATGGATTTTAAACTTCCACACTTGTTAGTTTATTTTACATGGCTTTAGAACCCATATACCCTATTTCTTTGAAAAATGTTTTCATCATCAACTCTATCTAAGCCACAGAAAATACACACAGCTGCGCAAACGTAATGGTTTAGTATTTCACAAAAATCAGAAAACAGTAGAACTAGCACACTCATTTTATGCTATCATTTATAGTCTTAAGTAATCAATTAGAATGTGTCATTCATAGGTTCCATACAAAAGTTCTAAGATCTAAAACCATAGTACTGTATTAACACTAATAGAGCATACTGTGGAATCAACTGAGAAAGCATAACACTGTTAAAAGTCCTCAACAGTTATGTAGTCCTTCTGCTATCTTATTTAATTTCTATCCTGCTCTATCCCACGGCCTCAGGCAGCTTACAGTGTTTTTTTCCCTAAACAAACATGTAGTTGGGCAGCCCAAACCTACCTAACTCCTTGTGCAGCGATGCAGTGGCACCGCCGGCATGGCCTCTGCTGCATCCCACAGGGGAATGTTGGCTGCTGGAGGTCTCCTCGGAGTAAGCCCTAGCAGTCGCTACGGGTCAACTCAGACCTACGCCAGTGATATTGCTAGTGCAAGTCCACGTTGACCCGTGCAGGCATATCAGGCCCAGGAAGGCGGGTTAGATTTGGCAGGTGCACCGCCACCACCGAACCCGCCCCCCTCCCAGCCTGATCCGCCCGTCCCGCCCATCTCCCCCCCCATTCTGCCCTGGTTCACCCTCTGCACTGGGCTTACCTGCTATGGCAGGTCTCCTGACATCCACCGGCACATGGGGGAAGGCTCCAGCCTTCCTGCCAGCACGCCGGTTGCTTGTGCTGCCGCAAAGCACTTTACGACTCCAGTTAGATAGGACTGGGTCATTAGTTACTGAAATAAATTAAGGCTGCATCTTATACACACTTACCTGAGAGTAAGTACTATTAAACCAAAATGAGCATACTTCTGAGTCGAAATGCATAGAACTGTGCTGTCATATCAGGTTTTTGTCTATCACTGCTCTTTGCATTCTGCCATCTGGCTTTATTGTCTGGTTTTTAATTTTGTGATCAGTTTTAATCTTTCACAGTGTATTGTTGATTAGATGATCTGTTATGTAAACAGTTTTATTGTTAGCTGCCTTGGGGTCCAAAAATCGGAATACAGACCTCTAGAAATAAATAAAATTACTGGCAACAGCCAAAGCAAACCCTAAGCATGTCAGTGTTGTCAAACTCTCAGGAAGGCAGCAGTTCAAAACCAAATGCACTTCATTTTGACAGGTGTCAGACATTCGTTTTCAGAGGGGGGCGTTTGTTTGCTCCAGGGTCTTACTCATGGTTGCAGCACTGACATGGTTATCAAGCTCAGCAGTAGCTGGAGTTTTTAGTTGTATATTGATTTATGGGTTACTATCTACTGAGATTACAAATGAAGCAAAAACTGCAGAACGGGGGAACATTGAGCCTAAGTTATAAATTACATTATAAATTTGAAAAAGGCACTTTTTCAATGGGTGCTCCTCTTATATTTAGCAGGGGGAGAGTAACTGCCCCTTTCACCCCAACACAGTGTCTTTTCTGGTGGCTGTTTGCTGGTGTTCTTCTGCATCTTTTTTAGATTGTGAACCCTTCTGGGACAGGGAGCCATTTAATCATTTGATTTTGTCTTTAAACTGCTTTGTGAACTTTTTGTTGAAAAGCGGTATATAAATACTGATATTATTATTATTATTATTATTACTATTATTATCTTAAATAAATGTATGTAAATAGCCATGGAAAGTAAAATACTGACATATTTTTTTAAAAGTATCATTGAAAGCTCATATAACTTCACAGATGGTAATGTCACAAAGACCATCAGGATAAACCAAAAGCAAATGGAAAGGGATATTGGTGTATCCCTTTCCATTTCTGGTGGTGTAGGTCACGTTTCTTTCAGTTCTAAGGAAAAAGCTCACCCACTAACGGAGTATAGTTAGTAGAAAACTAAGGCTGCAATCCTATGCACACTTATGCAGCAAAATGGCAGATGCGCTTCAATGTAAGTAAGTGCAAAGTGATGCACATTGGGGCAAGAAACCAAAATTTCACATATACGCTCATGGGTTCTGAGTTGTCTGTGACGGATCAAGAGAGAGATCTTGGGGTGCTGGTAGACAGGTTGATGAAAGTGTTGACCCAGTGTGCGGCGGCTGTGAAGAAGGCCAAATCCATGCTCAGGATCATTAAAAAAGGGATTGAGAATAAAACGGCCAATATCATTATGCCTTTGTACAAATCGATGTTAAGGCCGCATCTGGAGTATTGTGTCCAGTTCTGGTCACCACACCTCAAAAAGGATATAGTTGAATTGGAAAAGGTGCAGAAAAGAGCGACCAGAATGATTCGTGGGCTGGAGAACCTCCCTTATGAGGAAAGGCTACAGCGTTTGGGGCTTTTTATTCTAGAAAAAAGGCGCCTGAGGGGGGACATGATTGAGACATATAAAATTATGCATGGGATGGAAGGTGTTAGGATATCATTGCAAGCAAGTGCTGATCTCGCCTCCAATCTGCCTCCATCCCCACCCTCCACCCTGGCCAGGAACATCATCGTTCCTCCCCCTTCCCCACTCCACTCCGTCCCTGGCGCTTCACCCCACCATTGCCAGTCCAGGACCAGGCTTCCTGTGCTGCTGCTGGTTGTGGTAGATCATGGAAAATAGGTGCTGCCAGCACTCTGTGTGCACTGCCAAAAACCATTTTACAATAGCAGAACTCTGTTCTGCTGTCATAAACTCCTGCATGCACCGGCCCAATCCTGGATAGGATTGGACCATAATATGTCACTAACTATAACTCAAGACATTATTGCACAATTGTTTAAGCTTGTACTTTCTCATCTAAAATAAAGGCTAGGTTCATAGTAATTGCCAAAACATGGTTTGGCTGGCAGGGTCATGCCTCAGGCTAGTTTGCTCCGTAGTAATCTATGGTTTCCAATTCTGGTTCAGAGGCAAACAACAGCTTGCACAAACCATAGTTTGCCCATGATCAAACAAGGAAGGGAGGGACGGAATGAAAAAGTGAAGGAAAAAAGTGAAAGTCCTTACAGCGAACCCACCTTTTGGCCATGACATGTGAATCTACCATCTTTTCCCACAATGACTCTGTTCTGCTCAAGTCATGACTATGTCGCGTTAAAACAAAATAAGTTAACTGCAGATAAACTATGATTCTCAATAGAACTGAAACATAACTTTAGCTTGATTGTCCCAGTGAGCGTTTCTCTCTCAGAAAAGGAAAAAGAGATTTGGCTGGAGATATTCCTTTCAAAAGTAGTAGTAGCTGTCCATATAAAAGCAAATTGGAGTGGGTGTATTTGAAATCAATACCTTTGGTAGGTCCTTTCTTGTTCTGCATGGCCTGCTGCTCCTCAGTAATATTCAAGCGCCTAACTACATCTGCCAGAGCTGACTTGAGCAGCTGGATGTCATCTTCCTGCATCTGAACACGTTGCTCCAGCGAAGCAATGCGATCTGTCACCTCCATGCTGCTTGCAGCAGAGGCACTGTCATCTAAAAAAAAATGGGGGGGGGGAGAGATGAAATTTTAGACTGGAAATGTGTAAAGAAGCATAAAGAAATATCATCATCCAAGTTCTTTTATTAACCATAAAGAATAATTTTCCGTTCTTATGTATTGTAGGATGTAAAATTTAGGAGATCTTTTCCATTCCGATAGTTACAAGCTGAACATAAAAAAACCCACTCAGACCTTCAATTCATTATAATATTCTGTCAGTTGATCCTGCATCAAGTTTCCATTTAAAGTACTTTAAAAAACAATAGTGGTAAAAATGATTGCAGTCAAATTGTAACCCCACAATTGGCCCCAAAAGATAATTTTGTACCCGACCCTCACTGTCTTGTGATTTTTGTTGTTGATGATAGTGTTGACTCTATTTTCCCATGATTTAAAAAGCGGAATTCTCTTGTTTTTTGCGGTATGACAATATGTATTAAATAAATGATTTTACAGCAGAAGATTCACTTTCATCAAAGATTAAGGGCCCAATCCTATCCAACTTTTCAGCCCTGATATCCAACGTTTCCAGCAACGTTGGTTCCCCCACCTGCATTGTAGCTGCATCAGTGCTGGAAATTGCAGCTGCATCAGGGCTGGAAAATTGAATAGAATTGGGCCCTAAGAACATGCTTAATAGCCAAGACCCTACATACCAAAGCAATAAATGAGAATATTTTGACACAGGAGTAATTATAGCAAGTTTACTGTTGAGAAATAGTTATCAGTAGCTGGCCAGTGGGCACTACTTCCAGTAAGCTACCCACAGCTTTGCTATCTAAAACAAAAATACTTAAGCATTTAATAGCAGCAAACAAACTTGTTCAGTTACCGGTACTTCAAATACCAAAAACACAATTAGTTGTCAGGATCTGATACTGAAACATGCCCTCTTTCCTGAAATGTGATGTGAAATTTTTTTTGCAGCCTGAAATAATCACATTTGTGAAGCCGCTATTGTACTCAGCAGTAGATTCTTTTGTAGTGTGGCTACATGAGATATTAATCCTAACATTAAGATTAACAGGCACTTTGGCATCTGTATCAGATGCCTGCAGACATAAAGCAATCCTTGCACTGACACAAGGAGCTGTTTTAATCATTTTGTACTTTAACTCAGCTGGAAGTAAAATGAATAAATATTGCAAAGATAATCCCATCAAAGATTTGATTTAAAACATCATAAAACAAACTCAACTGTGCATGCGTTTTGCCAAGTTCAATTTGGTTTTAAATTGAGCAATATTTTTAAAATATTTAGAACTACATTTGCATCAACAAAATTCCGAGTACAGTACTCCCCCCATATCCGCTGGGGATATGTTCCAGGCCCCTCCATGGATACTTGAAACCGTGGATAGGAGCGAACACCCCCTCCATGGTTTCCTGAGGGCCCCCCGCCCTGCCTCCCCTGCGGGCAGGCGTGCACCCCCCAGCTCTTATTTGTCTTTCAGCAAGGTTTGTTTCTTCCTTAGAAGAAACAGAGAAGCAGCCTCCATTGCAGGCAAGTAGAACGAGACTAAGTCCTAGAGAGGCTCTGCAAGGTTTCTATTAACCTTGCAGAGCCTCTCTAGGACTTAGTCTCGTTCTACTTGCCTGCAATAAGCAGCCAGAGGCTGCTTCTCCCTGTTTGTTTAAGGAAGAAATGAAGCTTACTGGGAAAAAAGTAAAAGCCTGGGGGGGGGGTCCCCACGATCCGTGGATAACTGAAACCGTGGATAGTGAATCCGTGGATATGGGGGCCCACCTGTACACAGGGCAAAAGCTACACTCCCACCTATTTGAACACTTTGTACTTGCTGTCAGCTTCTATAGTCTCTCTCCCTCCACACAACAAAAGCATCCCTTAGATTCATTCATCTGTCTTGCCCATGCCAACAAGTAGAGCCAAACTACACATTGCTTTTGGTTTTTGGCCATTGGTTTTTGGCCATTTCTGGTTTTTGCGAAAACCAGAAATGCCCAAAAATAGTCGTTTTTCACCGAACTGAAGATCAAGGAGGCCTGCAGAGGGTCGCACAGGCCTCCCCAAAGCCCCCACAAGCCCCGGTAATAAGTAAGAAGGTGGCGTTTTGGGGGTACAATTTGCACTGGATTTTTTTGCACAGGATTTTTTTCCCTGCTGATGGTAGCAAAATTAAAGGTGCGCCTTAGACTCGATGGCACCTTAGAATGGAAGAAATACGGTAATAATAAAGTCCCTCTAGCTCAGCTAGACTGTGAATACCTGTGAATACAGAGTTTAGGATACTAATCCTAAACATTTTGCTATCAAGAGTATTCAAGGCAATATTCACTTCAGTTATCCTATCAGCCTGGCTCCAAGACCTGAAATAATTGTGGCTAGGAGGAAAACAAACTGGAAGAGAAGTTGCATGGCAAAGTAGAGAATTCAAAAACTTCACCATTTCCATCCCTCTTGTCATTTCTCTGTTTGAAATCAGAGGGATGAGCACCCTCACCGCTACCTTACCACGATTTGATGTAATCTGTGTTTTAAAACTTGGGTCTGCAGCCACTAATGTCTTGTTTAGCTCTCTCATGCAAAATTAATCAAATGTAAAAATTTTCTGTTTCTCTAAATCAGCCTATGGTTTCAACTTCCTTCTGAGTGTCAGAACATTAATGATACATTGCAATAAATAGGCTCTCCAAGTGACTTTGAAAAAGATACAGGCACATCCACTGCTTTCGTTAGGGGGAAAAAAATCTACTTTGGAGCCATGCCAAGTATCTCTGACTACAACCTACAATTTCTCAATACCCTTAAAGTACTCTCATCAAAATATTTTGTGATTCAGAAACACCATGGACAACGAAAAATAGGTATTTCCTGGCTTTTGTGTTACAGACTGAAAGCACAAATTCTTAACATTTAGCCCATCCCGGGCCATATGTGCCCAAAGAGTGCTCTGTATTCAAAGGAATGCTCACTGCTGCTGGCCTTTTTCTTTTCCCACTAATTCATCAATTTTCTCATATATGGGAACGCTTTCTTGTGGCAGTTTCGATGACAAAATAGGGCGATTAATCCATCCCCAAAATACCTTCCACTTCTTTAAAAGTTACTTGTGACTGAACAGAGGAAGACATGAAGATGTACCAGAAATAAAAGACTGATGAAAGGTACTGTACACAGAACATGGATGCAAAGAACTATACAAGTGTGTACAGTCAATATACAATGAGATAAAGATCAAGGCTTCCAGAGAAAGGTATTTAAGATGGAACATGTACCAGCATCAGCCTCACTAACCTATAAAGAGTTCCAGCTCTTTTTAGGTAACAATAAGATGCATCTCACCACACACTTGAGAAATACTAACCATGTCAGAATATGGCTATACCTGACCAAATCTAAAATTGTAAAGAAGGTAAACTGTGCGGCTTCATGGTTTTTATACAGGCTATTTACATATTTTTTGGGGGGGGAGTGGTGTACTTAAGCAAACATTAAAACATACATTATCAGCATAATAAAGTACAATTAATATTTAAACTGACATGCAATTTCAGACAAAAGTGTGATTTCCTAATGATGAACCAATGCTTTAATTTGTTCCAAATGTTTGTTTTATTAATAACCAAAATGCTTATTTTCCCTACATGCAAGCAGCTTCAACACGAGGGTCCCTAGTGAAGACTGATTCTATAGTAAATTCCAACACATGTAGATCTGTCTGATATTTCATATGGTATCAAAATCCTTTTAATAAAGACCCTCCCACCCCACCCAAGATGAGTTTGTTTTGTGTAATGGATTTAGGTACACAAATATTTCCATAAATCTGAAAGGTCACCTAACTGCATGAAGCCAAAGTGAAGCATTTTAGAACTTGATGGATTTCAATGGGAGAGCTGAGAACACATTTTAATGCCTTCCATTGGAAGCAACAGAACCTAAGAGTGGTTCTTAACTTTGGGTTGATCATGCATGTGATATTTCATTCTTAGATGCAAACTTTTCCAGAACATGCAGTTTAGGGATCTTACTAATACAGTCTTCTCATCGAGAAAAGCAAAACGAACATGACAATGCCTGACAAATTTTTATCAAGAAATGACAAAAGACTTTAGTCATGTTTAGTCAACCCAGAAAATGTGCTTCCCCTTCCAGGAAGGCGCTTCCTACCAAAACCACTATTCGCTGTTGAAAGTGAAATGCACGTTTTGTGGTAGCCATAATTAAAGCGCACATCAATCCATAATCTACTATTTGAGAAAGCTGTTGATCGTTATTACACTAATGGTGCAATCCTGGGTAGTGACGCGCCGGGGTAGCGTGTGCTCCCCCAGCGCTGGGTGTCATGAAAGTGCCATAAAGCACTTCCGCGACACCTGGCAAGTAAGGGCTGCCGGGGAATCGTCCCTACTCCCGCCGGACCAGGTAAGCCCTGCATCGGCTGGTGCAGGGGCAGAGAGAAGGGCGGACCAGGCAAGGACGGAGGGTGCCCATTGGCCAAACCCGGTAGGGGGAGGGCGTGCATATCGGCGGCAAGCTCCGCCAATAACCCCAGCCCTCCCCCGGCCCGGTTTGCCCAGACACTTGGCCCTCGACTGTACGCCAGCTCCAGAGCTGGCGTACATTCAAGTAGGCCCACTGGGTCTAGGCCGGGTTGCACCAAGGGAAGAGGACAATCGTCTCCTCTCGAGGTGCACCAGGGCTGCCCCGGGGCAGCCAAGGACCTGCCTAGGATACTGCGGCCGGCCCTTTAGGCCGGCTGGGTATCCTTACACAGGATTTGGCTGTAAGAGCACAATCCCAACCAACATTCCAGCACTGGTGCAGTTGTGCCAACAGGGCGCACGCTGCATTTTGCAGTGCAGGGACAGTCATGGAGGCCTCTTCAAGGTGAGGGAACATTTGTTCCCTTACCTCGGGGCTGCGTTGCGGCTGCACCGGCACTGGAAGGTTGGTTAGGATTGTGCTGTAAATAATTCAATAACGCTGACATTTAATTGAACTGAATATACACTGCACAAAGTTAATGCCCTTGCAATCAAAAATAATTTTTGATTATGCTAGCCTCAGGAAATGCCTTCAAGCCAAAACTCAAAATTATCTAAGATCTAATCTGGTACAAGTCAAACCACCAGTGTTTTACCTTTTTGAAGGAGATGACACTATTTCCTTGATCAACACAAACTATGCTCCTGTTTAGTACTAGGATACTGACATCAACAGCTTTCCCAATACAGTTGCTTGACGTGATATTTGGATGGATTCCACAGGCCTAGTGCTTGGGAGGATTACATGGAAGTGACTACAGTTTTCCAGGCAGCATAAATTTCTACATGATTCCACATCATACAACTCATTCATGTCTTCTCATTCATGATCCCTGCCATTGATTGTACATGGATTTCTCTGCCAATATGTGCCCAAGTCTCATTTCTTGGGGAGCTTCTATAATCATTTTTTCACTTGTTAAAGAAACAAAATGCTCAGCCATTTGCTATGGGCTATATGGACTTGCTATGGTTATGGGAACTCTGAATCAGAAATCTCATGGTTAGAGAATGAGACCTACTTTAGTGAGCTACACGAGACTGCTGTTCAGGTCTACAGACCTCTTTGGGCAGAGAAAAAGACAGCAATGTGCAACACTAGCCACACTAGCCACTGGGATAGGTAAGCAGTATAAAACTTCTGGATTGGCAAAATCTGGGATAATACTAGGAGCCTGGCTGGCCTCCTGCCCTTGCTTGGTCAACACAGGAGTACATGCTGCCCTTCAGTCACTTCCAATTTCCAGCTACTTCCAGCTTCTCCACACTCTCCAGCCAAGATTCAGATATGGCATTTACCACTTCCAGTCAGACATTCTTCACTAATGGTGGGAGAAAAAGTGTTGCTCATTCCACTTGTATGGAATGCCTGTAGACATTCCAGACAAAAACTTTCAAGAAGTTATTCTGTTGCTACCAAGTCAAATTTTCAAAGTTGTGTTTACTTCCTGAAATTGTTGAAAACTTGATCCTCAGATCCCTAACAGGGTTTAATACATGTTCAGTTGTTGCATGTATTGTGGTTGAACACATATTGAACACCTTAAAAAGAGTATGAGGATCACGTTTTCAACAATCCAGAAAATGTCTTTACCATTCCTTATGTAAAGAATATGTGTATTTATTCCAGCTGTAAACTGCCTTGGGTGCCATATGAATGGCAGAGAATGCAACACGCAAATGCTATATGATATATAAAAATAAACACATGCCATTTGCAAAAATGTTGTTAGTTGCTCAAGCCTGTCATTATATGTTCTCTAGTGTTTGACTATAAGAACTACCAGTGTAACTGTTTCACCTACACCTCCTCCCACCCTCTCTCTGTGCCTTGTGCACTCTAGTTCTTTATTGTTTGTCCACTTTAGAACTTGCACACCATTGTCAACATAACCAGGAGGAGAGGCCATTAAGTCATTTGGATGAATGCTAAACCTTGGATCTTGTACACATAGGAAGAGGGAGAAGAGAAGATTCAGGAATTAAAATAAGTACAGTATGATGAAATCACAGAGGAGATGCTCATCCATGGCCATCACACACTGCAACAGACGCAGGTTGAAGTAGAGCATGTGATGAGATGGCTACTTCACTGGAATGACAAACCAGTGTCACTGAGAGAGACCCAGCAACTGTCCATTCTATGACCAGCTGAACAGCACAATATAAGGCAACAATCTCCTCCTCCAATTGTACATTTTGTCTGCCCAAAATTACCACAGAGTATTGATAATGCAAAGCAAGATCTGTAGCTTGACACACTAGACACATTTCAAAAAATAAGGTTGTATTCTCTGGTTCAGCAATGCACATATGTTCAGCAGCATTTCACATGAGAGGACAACCTATTTACAATGCAACAAGGGGGGGGAGAAGAAATCACTTGGAAGTGACAAGTACTTGAATGCACAGTGTATGGTGTCAGGTGTGTTTTCCTTTCTGTGTCACTCATGCCCTGTCCCTTCAGAAAGCTTGGTCATTCAGCAAGACATCCTGGTGAAAGAGCTACTTTTAGAGCACTGTGTAGTCCGTGGACCAGTGCTGGTCTGCGAGCCGTCCACTGCCGGTCCTTGGCATAGCTCCCACGACTTCCAGCTTCTCCAGCAAGTTGAGGGTATCTGGAGAGAGCCAAGTTATGAAATCTCCCAAGGCTTGCCGCGGGACATGAACGTTGCCTCTCGGGGTTGGTGCACTAAGTCTTGCAAGAGGTTACACAAGATCGAGATCAGGAGCGCATGAGGAGGCAAGACCAGGGTGAACCGGAGGATAAGGAACAGATGGGGTGGAAGAGGAAGGAGTGGAGAGGACAGTGGGGCGAGAAACGAGGGAAAAGAAGAGGGAAGTGGGAGGCTTAAGAGCAGTGGAGAAGCAGGGAGCAGGGAAGGGGAGAATCTACAGGAAGAGGAGATGCATTCAGGATAAGGGGATGCAGGAGGTGGAGGCAAAGGAAGTGAGCGGATCAAGAGCAGCGTGGGGGGAGTGATATAGATACAGGAGAATGGAATCAGAAGGGATAAGGGGAGCCTATGAGGAGAAGGGAGGAATAAGACAAGGCTGGACAGAATGGGAGAGCTGGGGATAAAACAAAGAGAAAGACACCACACCACATGTCTATGCAATGTGTGTGAGAGAGAGTGAGAGCTGTCCCTGGCATATTGGAAAATAAAAATTGCAGTTCCACCACACCAGGAAGTTTTGAGAAGCACTTCTCTAGAAGACAATGCTAGGTGGGATGCAGTCAGCTGACCCAGTCTATAGAATTCCCTCCCCCTGGAATTAAGAACGGCTCCCTCCTTAGAGACCTTTTGGCGGAGCCTCAAGACGTTTTTATTCAGGTTGGCGTTCAATGGCTGACATGGTGGACTGGCTTTTTAATAAATGTAATCATAAGGTGACCCACTGGGGTTTAACTATTTTAATTACCTGTTTTAATTATTTTATTGTATTGTATTATGTATTTTAACATGTTTTAATTGTAAGCCGCCTTGATTGCCCTTATTGGGAGAAAGGCGGGATAAAATTTCTTTAAATAAAAAATAAATAAAAATACTTGGGAACTAGTAAAGCCACCATCTGGAAGGCCTTTCACTGACTTTTGATTCATGACCTAGTACTTCTAGGTCATGAAACTTCCTAGTACTTCTTTGCCCTCTCCCAATGAGACCAAAACAGAAGCCTGGCATGGAGATGCAATTATGTTATTGATATCACAATCTTTCCAGATAAATTATGTTCATATGAGAGAGAATAAAGGACTGTGAGTGCAATCCAACTTACCTTGCGGGCGGCGGAACTACCCTGTTGCCCTGAAAATAAGACCTCCCCCGAAAATAAGACCTACCGTCATTTTTGCGTGATTTCTGCTGGCACTCATAAATATAAGACCTCCCCTGAAAATAACACCTAGCTAGGATCATCAGCCAGATGGACGTGAACCCCCCCCCCGGCACCCCCCCGGCACTTACTTTGACTGATTAAAGCTTCATTCTTTCCCGAGGGGGGGTTATTGCCTCCCTCTTTTCCTGCCTCCTTGCAGTCCTCTCTAGCACGTCATCTCTATGGTGGAGGACTCAAGTGCAGGCCTTCCAGGCCTTGCAGAGCCTTGCACCCTCGGGAAAGAATTAAGCTTTAATCGATCAAAGTAAGTGCTGGGGGGGGGGGTCGCGCCACAGGTTGGGAAAATAAGACCTCCCTGAAAATAAGACCTACTGCATTTTTGGAGCCAAAATTAATATAAGACACTGTCTTATTTTCGGGAAAACACGGTAGCGCATGGAATAGCCCAAAGTAGTCACAAATGTGCCGTAAAGCACGTTTGCAGACTACTTTAGAGTACTTTAGAGTACTTTAGAGCACAAGGCCGGCCTGCCCTGCTCCGCCAGCCTAGGACTTGACCAGCCGATAGACCCAGGTAAAGTTGGATCCAGAGGGTGGTCGGGTGGCGGGCAGGGGGGTGTTTCGGGCGGTAGCGGGAGAGCGGCCATAGGCCCAGCCGCACCAGGAGGGGGTGGGGACATGGTGCCCGCCATATCCCGGGCTCCGCCGGGCTCCGGAGGGCGGCTAGGCCGTTACACGACCCCGTGAGTTCCGCCAGCAAAATAGCTGGCGGAACGCGAAGGAGGCCTACCGGCCCCAGCCACTGTTACACTCGGAGAAGGGGACAATCACCCCCTTCCTCGAGTAGACTTTCCGTTGTGGGCTGCCTGCTGCAGGCAGCCCGTGGCGGAGCACTGGATCTGGCGGACGGCCCTGGCCAGCCACCCAATCTTTAAGTTGGATTGGGCTGCCCATCTTCATCTGAGTAGCATTTAAACCTGGGTACCACAAATGTTGCTATATAAAAATGCTAGTTTCCCTTCTCAACCAGCCTAGGTTACCCGTGACGCATTGTTGTAATCTTAAAAAAAGAAACAAACATTTGCATCATGCATGTGTGGTGAACAGAACCACTTCTTGACGACTTGGGTCTAAGCGGCGTCGGCATGTTTGTGGCCTGTGGCAACTGTCTGGCTGGGATCTCTTTTTGTGCTGGCTTCTAGGGGCACCAGGTGGTGCTGGGGGACTGGGAAGAAGCCTGCTGTGCAGTCATGGGGCTGGGGCGGTTCTTGATGATGAGTGTGGGCAGCTTCTCTTTCTCCTCCCAATGGGGCCAAGGAGGGGGTGAAGGCTTGTGCCAGCCAGCCAGGGCACCACCAACATAGCTTTAAGCAGCTGCAGCAGCTTGGAGCAATCACCAAGCCCACCACACTACTGGAGTTTTATTGTTATGCGCTGGGTCTTCTGCCAGCATGCCGAGGCCAGCACAGGCCTCTGCGCCGGCCTGGGCAACTCCAAGGCCATCACGACATGCTTTATGGCACTTTCGTGACCCAACACCACCAGCTCTCAGCTGCTGAGCTGCGAAGTGATGCATTGGCAGAAGCAGCACTGCTGAAAGTGCAGTGCTGGGAGAGCCCAATTATCATGCAGGCCACCCTTTCCGCAGTGCCGCTTCTGCTGAGGCGCAGGGAAGGAGAGATGGAAAGGAGACCTCAGAAGGTGAGGAACAGTATGGGGGAGGAGGGGTGACAAAGGAAGAAGCTGCTGAGGCACTGGAAGAGCTCAATTATCACATGGGCCACCCTTTCATCAGTGCTGCTTCTGTCTAGGCATCACTTTGCAGGACACTTGTCAGTGAAAGGGCAGTGAACAATGGACATTTAAGAGAAAAATGCAGACCTGCAAAGCAAGGTTAAACAAAAGAACTGGAGAAAGAAACCTGCGAATCCTGACTCATACTCCCAGCAGTCTTTATTATAGAGCTTTAAAAAAAAACCCTATATAGTATACCAATGCTGGTTTGAAGAGTCATCCTTGACAATTTACTGAAGTATTTTGAAAACTTGCCAGACAAGTCTGGGGTACTGAGGAAAGCACCTCATGAGAAAAGGCTGCTAAAAGAATGCAAGTGTGCATTATCATGGAGCAAGAAAATTACAGGTGAATATCTAAAATAAAGGGAGTTCAAAACAACTTCTTCCCACTCTTTTCTTGTTATTCAGAAAATTCCAAAATCCAAAATCCTTGCTATTAAAATATGCTTGGTTATTACTCTCTCTTCTCTTTAACATTACTCTCTTTTCTCACACCAGCACTCAGGACTAACAATGAAGTACAGTATGCTCTTTTTTCACTCACAACAGAAAACCATATCTACATCGCTGTTTACCTACTGCTCATACTTTAACTTTAACTTCTTTTTCTCCTTGTTTCCCCTCTAGCTTCTAAGTCTTAGAATCCAAGACATCCTCTACAAAGGTTTCATTCAAATTTATTTCCTCTTCAGTTTTCTAAACTGTAGAAGACAATCTGGTCTTCCCTTCACACACCTGTTTCTTTCACACCCTTTTCTAGGCTTAGATCACCTTTCCAAAGTTCCCAGTTGACTGTGAAGCAATTGACTCTCCTTCAAAACCAGCTCTGTAACATGTTCTCTCTAATTTGTTTCCTTATGAGCCAAAATTTGTACATTTCTATCATCTCCTCAGGGCAGTGACTGCTGGTCCAGTTCTACAACATCTTCTTATCATGCAAGCTAATCCTGTTGAAACCAAACACAGAAGAGGAAGGCATGCATGAATTGAGCCACTTGCGCTCTCTGTGAGCAAAGAAAGCAATCGGCATAAAGAATAATCCATCAAAAACACTAATTAGCTAATGTGCTTCATGGAGTCTGCTGTTATCATTTTAAAATGTCTACAAGACTTGTTAGAAAAGCAGACTATTAAATCCTCAACCATTATTTCTCATAATATATCACCATCAATAGTTAAAATATTATTCTGTATTTTAGAAATTTTATTCAGCAACAGACATCCAATATTATTACATTGGGAGTTGTCTTGTTCATTATATAAACTTTGATTTATGGAGCTCCATCCTTTGTCTCTGATGTAGGAGAGCTGCTACTTTTTTCATTTTGAACTTGGAGAAATCTAATTATGTACAATACTAATTCCATACATTTTTCTGCTTCTTGAACAGATATGGTCAAGTATATCTAAAAATAAAAGATTTGCCTACACAGCACTAAAAGTTTTAAGATGTAATTTTACAGATGTAACCATTTCAACAGGCACAAAAATGAAAATACTGTACGCAGAAGTCATAATTAGAAACACTTTTTGCAATTAAGGATATTTTGTTAAGATGGAATCAATTCCTAAAAGTTCCCATTTTTAAAACAAGCCCATTAACTTTAACCCAACTGACAAACACTCTCGGTCTATATAACAATACAGACCCTTACCCAACACTAATCCCTCTTATGGAAGAGCCTCTCCCTGTCTTTTATCTTTTGTAGTAAAACTTTACTGTAAATTAAACTGTATTTTGTCACTCTGCCATCCAAACACATCATGTGATTTAACATAATCCTGAAGAAACAAGCCAGAAACTACAGAATTTAGGAACAGGCAATTTTTTTTCCATCTCAAAACAGATTTTTGTTTACTTTAAAAATAGTCTCACTAAGGGACCATAAATCTTTCACACTGTGCTCTCTTCAAAACAAACTGAACACATCACTAGAAGTACACCACACACAGTGTTGGTATTAAAAAATATTGTTCACAAATGTGCATTCCTTGGAAGACTGAAGGCTTGCCTTGCTCATTCAAAACCGAAAGGCTGTGCAACAGAAAACATGTCAACTGGACAAGCCTTTAACTCATAACCCTGGTGGTCTCCAGACCCAGCAGGAGAAACTGGTTTCCTCCCTCTCAAGACACAAGATGGTGAGTTTTCACTTTCTTTTCCACCCTCTCTAGGAGCAGAATGAATTTTATTGCACACACGGCTATGCATTCCTGTAAGCCAGAAAAAAAAGTTCTCTCCGCAGCAGACACCACCAGCTCTCTCCCAAGCTTACACACACGTAACCAGCATCATCGCCAACCCAACGTGTTTTTTTCTGCCTTGCTGTCAGATCAAACAGGGTGTTGGTGGAGCGAAGTTTTTTTTCCCCTCCCTCTTTTCCTGGGCTTCATAGTTTTAGAGCAGAAAGAAGATTACAGGGAGAGCCTCGAAAAGGCCCTGTCGTCTGGATAAACCTCTGTGCTTCATCCAAGCAGGATAATTGGGGGGGGGGGGGCTGGACTGCCACTGGCCAGCTTGCTCCTCGCATCCACTTCACTTGCCAGCAGCAACTAGGCGACAGGCAGCAGCCAGTCCTTGCAAGGCGCCCACTATCACTAATGCATCAGCCCGGCTGTCCCCACCCCAACCACGGCAGCCCCACACTCCGGGCAGAGCGTGGGTGCTGGGGAAACCCCCCGTTCCTCTCCTTACCATTGCAGAACTGCAGGAGCGAGGAGGTGTCATAGAGGCTGCTGTAACTGGAGAATCCGTCCTCCATCATCCTGAAGGCAGCCCTCCCCTCCCCCTCGGGGTGTTTTGCCCCCGGCCTCTCTGGCCCTTCTCCCCACCGGCTCAGGCGGCTTCTCTCTCTCTTCTGCTTTGCTGGCTGGCTTGCTTGCTCACTCCTCTCACCCACACACACACACTGAGGAGAAGCCGAGGCGGCTGGGGCCGGGGCCGGCCTGCTGCCTGCCTCTGCCAGTTGCCATGACAACGCATTCACTCCACCGTGGCTTGGGCCGCCGCCGCCGCTTCTTCTCCTCCTCCTTCTTCCCCCCCCCCACTAGAAGGGGAAAAGAATTGGGCCGCTTCTTTCTGAAACGGGGGGGGGGGCGGGAGGAGGAGGAGGAATGAGGGTTTCCCACCTCTTCCTGGAGACTAGAGAGTGGTGTGTGAAGATGGTGATGCTTCTCCCACTCCCTGTGACTTGGAAGCGAAGGAGCTACAGGACTTTTCCTTACCGTGCTGTGTGCGAAATTGCATTTTTTTCCCTTCAAATTTAGGATGCAACCCATTTCCCATTAAAGGCAATGGCAAAACTCTCTACTCTGAAAGGAGCTGGGTAGTGGGGTGGTGAAGGTTGACAGTGCCGAGGAGGAGCTAAGCTGCCCTTGCCCACACTCCAGCATTATTAATCACTCCCCAACCACTGACACTGCATCGGGGCAAGGGAGCCGGAGCGAGCAACCACTGCGGTTTTTGGGCGGCGGGGGGGGGGGCAAAGGTGGCGGCTTGTTCCATAAAACCGGGGGTTGCACTACTGGGAGCTCCCTTTGCAGAACCGCCGACGGCGATGGGAATGAGTCTATCCATTCATACGACCACTAAAGTGTTTGGGAAACCTACGTACGCTGCTGCCAGCGGCCAGCCGAACTTTTGCATTTGAGGCACTTGCCTTGCCATGCCAGCATACCCAGCTGGATCCTACGTGCGGTGGTACATGCTTACGAGCTGCTGCACGCCACCAACCGCAGCTAGGGTACAAGGGATTTGCTCGTAGCCGCTACGTGTAAATTAGGATGCATGCCTAGATCTACTTGGTTTACTTTCAACTCAACTCTGCAGTCGCCCAGTAACTCAGACTTGGGCGGAATGTGCAAAATCAAAATGCAAGCCGTGCCTCTAGGCATAGAGAGAGTGCCTTTTCGCCTCACCGCTGGTGCCTTATGAACCCCCTTTCACCCGCCTTAGCCTCCTAGGCTACTTCCACTACAGGGAGTCCCTCCCCCAGGGAGGGACCATAAATTCCAACAGGCGAGATTCTCGCCACCTTTCTTTTCCCGAAAGACTGGCAGCTTCCTAGGAAATAGAAGGAAGCGAGCATTCTGGCTTCCAGCACTGAACTACGCCCTCCCTAGTCCCAGTTTAGCTGCGTTGCTGCTCCTCCCAGCTACCCTGCAAGCCGAGGGGCTGGAGTTGCGTCCAACCCCCCTTTCAAAATACGAGCTGGGAGGGAGAAACGGATTCTGCGCTGGGGAGGCGCCGAAGAGCTGAGCAACATCCGCGAGTAGAGAAAGTGAAAGAAAACGGGGGGAAGCTGCTGAATTTCGATTACGGTATGGAATTGGAAAGCGCAAGATAATGAAGGAAGGAACGTGGGATAACAGAGCGTAGTAGAGGAATACAAACGAAACCTAGACAGAATGAAGAAAAGCAGCCATTTCTGACTCCTGTGTAGAACAGAACTTGCCTCCAGGCTGCTTTTGGACTGGAAAGAGCTGAGCAAATAAATAGGAGCAGGACCGACCGACCGTCACCGAAGACCCCTGGCACCTGAGGCCGAATGCTACCTACCTACCTACCTACCTACCTCCCCGTATCTGGTGATGTGCCAGACTCTGCTCCTCCCACTCTCTGGATTGGAAAAGGAGGATGGAGTAGAAGAGGAAGAGTAAAGGACAGGAGATGCATATGCTCCAGTAGCCCACCACTCTCTTCTACTCAGTCCCCCTCTTCCTTTTACAATCCAGGGAGTGGGGAGAGGAGAAAGAGTAGTTCAGGTGAGTGGGCAGGCAGAGGTGGATGCCCCTCCAGCCACTCTGCTGCCTGAGGCGACTGCTTCAGTTGGCCTCATGGTTGGGACAGCCCTGGATACAAAGAGGGGGGGGGGGTTATTGCCAGAGAAACGTTTGCCTGGTATAAGTGCTTTCCAGCAGAATCCTATGCTCAGAAGTAAGCCACTGAGTTCAAAAGGACTTACTTCCAGTAAGTTGTATAGGACTGCAGACTCCAGCTTGCTTCTGAAACGTGCCTGTCTGCCCTTCTGCTATAAGGTGCAATCCTAGACAGACTTTCCTGGGAGTAAGCCCCACTGAATACTGGGATTTATTTCTGTGTAAACAGGTATAGGCTTGCATGGTGAATCTATGCATGTTTACCCAGAAATAGGCCCTGCTTACTTCAACAAGACTTACTCCCAAGTAAGTGTGCTTAGGATTTCAGCCATGTGGTGCAATTTGATCCTGTTGATTCAGAATAAACACTGACTTCTATGGAACTTAATGCCCTAGAGTAAGTGATGTGCTTAGAACTGCAGCTTTTTATTGAAATTTGTACCCATGAACCCAAGAGAAGTGAGAAGAAGGATATGTAAAAAGGGAGAGGAGGATAGAATTTACAATATTCTCCACAGAAAAACTACAGAACTTCACTGAGGATGGAAAGAGTTCAGTGTAGGATATGTATCACATAATCACCATCATCAGAGAACAGTGGCGTAGCTAGCCTCTGTGTGGGGGGTGGCATCCATGTGACACCCCTGTGACATCACAAGCCCCACCCTCGCTTGTGATGTCACAAGCCCCACCCCTCCGGCGGCTTTTCTAGTGGACCCCCCCCCCCCGCATTTTTTCACCAGAAAAAGGCTACAAGGGGTGCGGGGGACAACTCATTTTCCCCCACGGTGCCGAAAAAGGCCCCCTTTTTGCTGTTGCTGCTGTCGCCGACTTGCCCTGGCTTGTGCTGCCACCCGGGGGTGGACCGCCCCCCCCCCATTCCTACACCACTGTCAGAGAAAAGGATGCTACGACTTCCTGGAGTTTGCAAAGTTAGGGGATTGATTCCTCTGAATCTTTCTTAAGCAATGTGCAAGGGATGTGGCTGCCCAACTGCAAACAGAAAAGACATTGCAGCCGGATCCTCTGCATGTTGACTCAAAAGTAAATTCCTCTTTGTGCATGGGATTCCAACATTGAAGTGTATTCATTATTACTATAGTACACTTTTTAGCCACTTGCAAAGTTGTTCTAGAATCTAGAGTCTGTTCCACCCATCCAGTGATGACAGTTTACATTATGAGTAGGTTGACCATATCCAAAAAGGGACAGGGTGCCTATACCTGCTTTAACCATTGGAATTTGGGCAGGTGTAACTCATCATGGAAGGGTGCAACATGCTATGCCTTCCCAAATTCCCTCTTCTTACAGTGGTGAAAGGTATAGACATCCTGTCCCTTTTTAGATATGGTCAGCCTAATTATGAGAGGAGATTCATTGTGATCCCTGCAGGGCCTCTGAGAGGAATGTTATCAGGGGGTACAAAGTTTCTTTTGGGTCCTTCCTCAAAGGGAGAAGGGAAAAACAGGGCGGGGGGGGGGGGTAGCAACGACCGTAAAATCTTCGAAACCCAGGTATACCAGGCTTCCTGGTCTGCTGGTTGGCCCGGCCTCCATCTTTCACTCTCCATGAGGCCAGCTGAGATCCCAGGAAATTTCTGGGGCCCCTCCATTGACTCCTGGGCCACCTTTTTGACCCTGGGCCCGGGTACAATTTACCTCCTTTACTCCCCTCTCATGGGCCTGGATCCCTGTCAATGACTGCACAGGGATTTAAAGGGTAGTGGTTGTAAAGTAGAATGCTGGGGACACATGTATTTTAGACCTCAGACTTACCAGGACTTAATTTGAGCCTGTGCACTGCATACCCCAGAGCCTGTTTTGAATACTAATCCTTGGGCCTGGGATGCTGGCATAACAATGAAGCAAATGCCTTCGAGGACAGTATATGCTACGCATTTTCCTCTATTCACTATGAGCTCCAGAGCTTCTGTTCTTAAAGGACAGGCACAGCTTTCAGGTAAGCTTGGGTCCCCCATCTATTTTCTTATAAAACTAGATCTTCATTGTTTACCTCCTCAAAACGAATTGTCCAGTCATCATACTTGGAATACACTGCAGTGCTGTACAAGACAGTCCACAAACAGTCCATCATATGCATTCATGCTGGGCTTAGTCCCACTGTTGGCCCATAGCCCTCAGACAATATTTTTAATGAAAAAGAAGATACAGCCAAAAAGGGCAACTTCTATTTTAAAGAGTCAGAAAGTCATGCAAAAAGAGAACAATAACCTGACATTTGTATTAATGCCTTTTAAAATGATGGTGTCCAAGGCATGGTTGCAAAATTAAAAGTTGCAATCCTATGCATAATTACTAGGGAGTAGGGCTGCAATCCTATTATGCATACTTTCTTGGGAGTAAAACCCATTGAACAGAATGGAACTTGCTTCTGAGTAGACATACATAGGATTGTGCTGCAAATCCTGTTAAAATGAATGGGATTTACTGCCAGGTAAAACAGGATGGTGCTGTAACTCTCACTGTAAATTTCCTCAAGAATGCAGCATGCTCCCACTATTGTCACCCACTTAAGGGTGTCCTTGTCCCACCCAACTTGAAGCATCTCTGGCCTCTTAAAGAATTGCCATTTCCCAACCTAATGCCCATCATGGCTAGGAACAAAAGAATCAAACTTTCATTAGGGTTTTAGCTCCAACGTTCTTGGCAACAATGTTTGGAAAGCTTTAATCACACAAATAAATAGGAAATTTAACACTCCTTATTTAACAACAACAAAAGTTTCTAAGGATTAGATGTGCACATGTCGCAGTTCATGAAATATTTATCCTGAAAGACACCTGTGAAGCAGGGAAGCAATATTCTATCTTTTCAGAGAAAGAAGACACAGGAGGTTTGGCGTTCAGGAAACAAACATCTGAATACAAGGAGAGACCAGCTGGCTGTTTGGTATCAGAAATTCCATCATACAGAAGCAGAAAAATGGCAGCTAGGCACTGGCAGTGACTCTACTCAGTGCAACATTTAGCCTGAATATGCCCAGCTCCAGGTACATTATGAGAGGTACCCATACAACCCACATGTAGCATAGGGATTAAAAGACAGAGCTAGGAATCAGGACATTCTGGGTCCAGATCTCACCCCTACTATGAATTCATTAGGTTAATAGTAGACAAGCCACTAGACAAGCCAGCCCCAGTTGCAACAGGGTGATAATAATGCTCACCTATCTTACAATAAGGATAACCACAAGATAACACAAGTGAAATGTTTTCCTTTCTTAGAAAGGAAAGGGTGGTACAGCGGGTTAAACCACTGAACCATGAGCTGTCGATCAAAAGGTCGGCAGTTCGAATCCAAACTGGAGCAGGTTCAGAGAAGAAGGGCAACAAAGATGGTCTGGGGGAAACGTCCTGTAAGGAAAGGTTGCAGAAATTGGGTATGTCTAGCCTGAAGAGAAGGCTAAAGTGGGACAAGATAGCTCTCTTCAAATACAGTACCATGAAGGGCTGTTACATGGAAGAGGACAAATATATGTTCTCTGTTGCCCCAGAGACTAGAACTAAATCTAATGGGCTTAAGCTGTAGAAGTGGAGATTCCAGTTGAACATCAGGATAATTTTTCCGACAGTAAAAGTGGTTCATCGATGGAACCAGTCTGAGGGAAGTCATGGGTTCTCCCTCACTGGAGGTTTTCAAGCAGAGGCTCGACAGGCACCTTTGGGAGATGCTCTAGAGAAGATTTTCCTGCTTCAATCAGGGGTTGGACTAGATGGCCTTGAATGCCCCTTCAACCTCCATGGTTCTTCAGTGATGTATAATTTAATATACACAGTGATTGTTGACTTGATGCAAAACTAAGTCATTCCTTTGGCCTTCAGTGTATGACCAGTTCTTCCAAAAAAAAGTCAGCCTTCTCCAAAGGAAAGCCTACAGCTCAGTTGTAGTGCACTGCCATCTCTATGCTACAATGCTTTCAGTGGGAGGCATATCTGAATGCACATTTCCATTCACATTCTGGTGCAACTAGTTACACAAAAGCGTCTCTTAAGACCTAAGTAGAGCTGGATCAGAGTGATAATTTTCTATCGCTTGCAAAATGGTTAAGTAGGATAATTTCCTACTAAGTACAGCAAGATTTAATATAATTACAGCACTCTCAGTGAGATGTCAATGCAAGTGTAATCTATACTTCATTAAGATGTCAAACACTTTCTGTATAAATCCATGAAAATCTCATTATCGTGTCTGATTTTGATGCCAAAACAATTTCTGTATGTGCCAGTGGAGATCCCACTACAGTGTGGGGTTAATGAATCATTGCATCTCTAAAACATTACCTTTTTGGTAAGTGATGCCCTCTTAGCAAGATAACCCACAATAAAATCTCAAGAGATACAGAAGCTTTGTTAATAAGATGACAATGCCTTTCGCAATAGTAACTTGAAGAAGTAGAAGAGGACTGATGGTACAGCTTGGCTCCAGCTCAGTATGGGATAATTAGATACCCATTAGAAAAGGAATGACCAACAGATGTATTCTCAGGAGTTACTCCATGCTCCATCACTAGTTCACTAGAAGCTGGAACTGTTTTGCTGCACAGACTTTGCACAAGTGCTTGGGCACATAATAAAGTCAGCACCATACAGCAATAAGTGCTTCACAATGATGACACAGCAATAAGTGCTTCACAGTGATGACGCTCACGTATACTCAGGGAATTCCCTGAAGGCAGATAATGCTGACATCCTGCCAAAGCGGAGCAAATCTGGATCAGGTTAGCGTCTCGACAGGAGACCATTTGGGCATCCTATGTATACCACTCTGAGCTCCTGGGAGGAAAGTCAGGATATAAATGTAATAAATAAATAAATGTGATAAAGCACAGTAGGATACCACTCTTCAGTTGATTCCCAAGGTGGCTACCCCCCCCTTTTATTTCAAAAAGCCAACAAACAGGAGTGTAGGTACTATGCAAGCCTCCTTGGGAAGAAAAGTCTATAATCAGAGAGCCATGCCCAAGGAAGCCTGGGCATCTGCCCACTTGTTTACCACCTCATCTTGGGTGGTGAATGTACCTGGAGTACAGCCTCAAACATGTATATCAGAGCATGCGCAGACTGATATGGGAAAAGACATTTTCAGTTACCTGGGTCTCAAATAATGTAGGGTTTTAAAGGTAAATTATGTATATATTGTTACACAGATGTTATGCGTATGTTACACAGATGTTAAATCAAAATTAAAAAGAGATGTAATGTTAGATGAGATCTGTGTCACTTGCAACTTGAAAATGTTTCCTTATGAATCATTTTCTGTAAGATGATTCAAATATGGTAGGATCAACAGAGACTGGAATTGTCTCAGGGGCTGGGACTGGCCTATGGGCTGCCAGTTGGCCATTCCTGCTTTAGAAAATTAAGTAGTAGCTTTCAAGTCAAGGCTGTGCAGTACTATTGAATGAGGAGAACCATTTGGAAAAGAAAATTAAACCAATTACCTTAGAAATTTCGTGCAGAGGAAACCTGAATCAAACTTATCAGCTGCGTTGCATAAAGCAGTGCTATGGTTCAGGACAGAATGATTTAGGTTTAAGTCTCTGAATGCTGGTCCATGATGCTATTATTCTGGGACCAAAGGTTAAGAAAAGGGGAAACAATTTCATAATTTCATTGCATGGATTGCTTGATGCATTACAATCTTGTTAGACTACTGAAGCACAAAATGAAAAAGAAATTATATGCTTGCAAGTGCGCACAGCAGAATAATATATCTGAAAGCTTCTGTAATGGATCTCTCAGAACTAGGAAAGTACCACTAAAACACCTTTTGAATAACCCATTGTTCAGTAAACTACTTAGCTGATAGATCTGTGCAAACCCATATGAGTTAATCTGAAAAATCAGAAACCATCTGAGTGAAAACATATGGCTTGGAATAATATAAAATGCAAAGGTATTATCTCCAAGAGATAACACATTTTTTAGAGACTCTGCCTTGCAGCTATGGTCTCTAAGTGGTATGTCCAAAAGCCAAAAACATGTTTGCTCCTTCTGCATAAGCCTTATGGGCATATCTTATTGAAACTTCTCAGATATACATAAAAGCTGAAGTATCATTGCTTAAAACTTTAAAGATTGAGTGCAAACGTATTGGAGTGCAAATAATACAGATGCTCTCTCAACCCAAAGAGCTCCCACAAAGTCTGTAGCAGTATGATTAAGAATTGTCTCCATGGCTTAATACAAGTGCATAATTGAGACTGATTTTAAGGCAAAGGGATTTTGCTCCTGCTATCCCCTTCATAATTCAGTATTAAGAGCATTTGGCTAGTGAGTGTATTGCTTCCCATTTTCCCTCATTATCGCTAACCTTGTTGCAAGATGACTGATTATCAAAACCATTATGTAGTGCATATCAAAAGATACACTTTAGCATTTCCACATCAAAAGCATGGTAATTCGTATCTGTGGAAGCCCCTATAGGCATTGTAATGTGAAATTGTGACAAATATGTAATTTTAGTTCAAGAGCACGGAATTGTATGTACGATGTAAGATGTTGTAAGTGCAAATTACATCTTTAAAAATGTTGAAATACTTGAAAGTGAATGCAGTAAACATCTTCATCAAATCGCTCATAACTAACAGCATCAAAATCTGTTTTGAACAAAGCAAAGACAGTCTGGATGGTTCATATTTCTGCATTGAGAAATTTCATCGCAGCTCTTCCACCACATGAAACAGCGGATAAAATCATACTTCCATAAATCAGGAGGTGTGCCGTGGCATTTTGAACTGGTTGAAGTTTCTAGATAGTCTTCGAGGGCAACACCATGACAAGTACCCGTATTTTTCGCTCCATAGGACGCATCGGACCATAGGACGCATGCATCCTATGGAGCTAAAAATAGGGAAAACGTGTTTTTTTTTACTTACCTGCGCTTGTGGGGGCTTTGGGGAGGCCTGCAGAGGGTCACGCAGGCTTCCATGATCTTCAGTTCAGCAAAAAAAGGCTCTTTTCGGCCATTTCCAGTTTTCGCGAAAACCGGAAATGGCCGAAAAGAGCCATTTATCGCCGAACTGAAGATCGGGGAGGCCTGCAGAGGGTCGCACAGGCCTCCCCGAAGCCCCCACAAGCCCAGGTAAGATTGCTAATTAAACATTTGCTCCATAAGACTCACGCTTATTTTCCCTCTATTTTTTGGGGGGGAGTGCGTCTTATGGAGCGAAAAATACAGTATATTACCATACTCACTCTTAGAGGTTACAAAAGCATGCATGAAAAGAGAAGAGAGGATGCAGCTGGCATATCAGATGGAAGAGAGATGTCTCCTTTTTCTATGGTTGCAATCTTATTTCAAGAAGCAGTACTATTATTATTATTATTATTATTATTACTATTATTAACAACAGTATTTATATACCGCTTTTCAACAAAAAGTTCACAAAGCGTTTTACAGACAAAATCAAATGATTAAATGGCTCCCTGTCCCAAAAGGGCTCACAATCTAAAACAACAACAACAACAACAACAACAACAACAACAACAACCTGCATCCACTTGACCAGACTAGACATTGGCTCATTGGCCATTGAAATAAAACAATTGGATTTCATCAACTTATTGATGGCATAACGTTAAAGCTACATAGAGTCACTCCCAGCATATGGACATATGCATATTTAAACAACATTGGTGAACGGACCGACTGCATGGAACCACTAGCGTCGCTGCAAGGGGGGGGGCAGAGTTCTAAGTTCTGCCGAGGCTCCGACCCTCCGTTACCCCAGAGCACGAAGCGGCCCTGCCCCCTCGCCTTCGGAACCATTCAAAGCGGTGAAAGCAGCGACGCCCCCCCCTGCAGCGACGCTAGTGCATGGAATTCCTTAGAACAGGGGTGGCCATCCTTCCACCAATTAGGGCTACTGTGTTCTTAAGAGTTGTGTAGAAGACAGCTCCGTGGCAGGGGTGCAGAACTGCTGCCACTTTGCTGCAGTGTCTGCAACTGGCCAGCAGAGGTGCAATTTTCGTGCCATCACTGGGACTTTTGCAACAGCATATTGGGAGATACAGTACAGTGTCCTAAAATGCCCATAGGGTTGGGACTTTAATTACACAACTAGTCATATGCAGGGGCTAGTTTTACAGTTAAATGGCAAGTGTACTTGGCGAAGGGATGAAACTGCAGTGGCAGGAGGAAGGCATTAGTAGTTTTTCCCTGCCACTGTGTTAAGGTCAATTGTGTCCCTGCTAATTTTTAATGCTATTTTTAAATGAAAAAAGAAAGGTTCAATTGGCTTGTTGTTGTTTAAAAATAGTCTGGGTGGTGGTGGTGATGATCAAGCTCCAAACAGTTTCTACTTGAACACTATGGGACTTGTCTCTGAATAAAAATGCACAGGGTCAAGCTTGGCTTTCCCAATCACACCTCTAAAAACCAGTCTTTCCAGAGTATGCCTCAGATGGGCTGTTCAGTTATTCAGTGTTTTCAAGGTGATACATTGTGTTAGAAAGATTCTTATCTTTCCATATTTCCACAGCTACACTGAAACAAATGAGATGCAAACTTCTATAGCAATAGATCTACATACCTGAGCTGTCACTTATCTGATAAAATCCAACACACTCTGTAAAAACAAACAAGGGAGGGCCTATGGCAATGGTTCCCAAACTGGGAGGCGCAGCTCCCAGGGAGCCGAGGAAACCGGCCAGGAGAGCCGTGGAGTGCCACGGAATCCTCTTGGAAAACACTACAGTACAATGCCAATTGGCAGGCTCTACATAATGTAATGGGGGGCCGCGGCCAATGGTTGCCAATGGTCAAGGGAGCCGCAGGTCAAAAACATTTTGGAAATGCTGGCCTGTGGGAATCCCAAACAATGCTAGTAATATTAAAGCTAGTAATGCTAGTAGTAATGTATGGACTTGGGCAACAAGTTAGCTTAAAGCCACTAAAGCCATCATTTGGAAAAGAAAAAAAAAAGTTCCCCGAGATCAGGTAAGGATATCTTGCTCTCAGCATCATCGATTACAGAGGCCAGATCTGTAGCCGCCCATTGTAGGTCTTTCTTTGTGTTGGCACCACAAGGGAGGCCCACCTGGGATATCCCTGTATATTTTTCAGTGCCCGATTAAGATGTGTCAAATAATGATCTCATGGATCTTTTAAATATGGGGAACATCAATTTTATAGCAGGCTGATGTATTTGGTTGTCTTTTTTATTGTTTTAGTTTTAACTGTTGTCCCCATTTTGAGGATTTTAATAGAAAATCAACCTAACAGTTTCATAAAGAAAAAAATTTAATATTTGCATTCATTCTGATTATATTTCTAAATATTTGTATTACAAGTAAAAACAGCAAGACACTGTAGATTGCCTTGTTCATAAATACTGTAGATTTCTCCTCCTCTCAGCACTCCCCAAGCATATCACACTATTAACTTCTGTGGCTGTGGTTGACCCATTAATAAAATTAACTGTGCCATATGGCTAACTTGGTCATGCAGTTGGATTTTTTGGGACCATTGTAACTGTATGGCTGTGGCCATAACCTCATGAAAACATTTATGTGGCTCAATCCTAAAATAGATCAACACTCTGTAATACCAGAATGACATGCCCTCTGCCCAGTGATTAACCTGACAAGCAGGACACACTAGCTCAATATTAAAGCTTATACTAGCTGATGCACCCAATGTTTCATCTCCCTGAATTATTGCGAAATAATTTTTCTCATCACGACACAATGCAATTAAGGTAAATAGGGCCATCTCTAGGGAACAGCTGCACATTTGGTTAAATTAGCAATCAGTACCATAAATAATACAACATGAATACATTTATACGCTGTAAATTAACCACCCTGTGAGAGCAGGCTATCATTTGTATTGAAGACCAATCCAATTTTTTTATTTGATCTGTTCATACTGTGATGGTCTAAACTGGCAGCATATATCAGGTTGTGTGACATGGGGAATGCAACATACAGCATTGTTTCCCTGTGGAAATGCAGAGCTTTGAATTCTGTTTACTTGGGCTAGAATTAGTAATGATCTATGACCATCATCAACTAGGAAACTAAAAGATATTTTGCTTGCCATTTGTTGTTGCTGTTAGAAAAAGCTATTCAAATGAGGTGTCTACACTGTACACTCTACAGAATATATAAGCGGCTGTGACCTTTTTTCACCATCATCCATTGATTGATGACTGATGTCATTCTACCTTGCCTTGAAAGAAACCATAAGGTACCCAAGGTGGACCAATTAAAAAACATTAAAAACAATAACTTAATAGAATATAACAAAAATCCACAATCATATAAACCATCAAACAAGGATCAGTATAGGGTCAGCATAATTCATCTGTACAGTATTGCTAAATGCCTGGAAATGTTTATCCGGCATTACATGGTCTACTGACTAATCTGGCCGCAGTTCTAAGTGCTGGTGTTGACCTCTTCCACATCCTAAGTGGCCTTAGTCCTGCATGCTTTCGGAAGCACCTTATTATTTCATCTGTGATTTCCTGCGATCGCTGGGGAGGTTCTTTTCCAGGCACCATCTATTAGGGAGGTTTATCTAAGAGCATTCAGGCCAGAAACTCTCAGTGACATCTTGCCCTTCTTTATTTATTCATGTTCCTACAATACTCACCTGCTTAGAAGTCGACTACAAGCATTTGTCAAAGTGAGCTCCAGTCCATGCAAGCTTCTGTCACAATATGTTTATTAGTTTCTAAGGTGCAGTTGGACCGTTGATTGTTAATTCTGTAGGAGATTAGTGAGAATTGCACTGATGTGCTGATACGTATAGCTGCTTCTTAACTGTTCTCAATAACATTCAGGAAATGAGGGAGGGGTTTATCTGAGACTTCTTCCACAGGTAGAAGCAGCCATAGAGGCAACTGGCAGATACTGTACTAGCAGTACCAGCATAGAAGCTTTCCAGCAGATACTGTACCAGTGTGGCAACTTCTGTCTTGGCAGCTGTAGTAGATCTATTATTCAGATAATTATAATTGAGATTGTAATTTTAACTGAGATACAAATTCACAATTAACTGTCTTCCTTATGAGTTCATTGCTGTCTACATTTTTAAGCTGCTGTTCTTGCTTCCATTCCAGGCATATATACTTGCCATTACGGGCCTGACTCAATTAATATTTACACCCATGCATTCTGCAGGGCATATACCATATTTCTTCGAGTCTAAGGCGCCATCGATTCTAAGGCGCACCTTTACTTTCAGTACCACCAGCAGGGGGAAAAAAATCCATCGATTGTAAGACTCACCTCCCTTCATTGAATCTACCCGCTCAGCACCAACTCTCCCCAGCATGTCTCCTACAGCTGAGGATGACTGAGTGCACTGCCTTTGCATAGCATTTCTGGCCATTATATTTATGCAAATATTCCAAAATCCAGACAATACCAGTGCCATTTCCTACGTTACCTGGGCTTGGGGGAGCTTCAGGGAGGCCTGCGCAACCCTCTGCAGGCCTCCCTGATCTTCCGTTCGGCAAAAAACAGCGATTTTTGGCTATTTCTGGTTTTCACGAAAACTGGAAATGGCTGAAAATCACCGTTTTTTGCCGAACTGAAGATCGGGGAGGCCTGCAGAGGGTCGCGCAGGTCTCCCTGAAGCTCCCCCAAGTAAGTAAGAAGATAGCATTTGGGGGTGCTTTTTGGAGACCTTCGATTCTAAGACGCACCCCATTTTTTGAAATGCTTAATTGGGAAAAAGCATGCGTCTTAGAATTGAAGAAATACAGTATTGGACCTTGCATTTTCCTTGGGCAGGAGGACAGCGATCTGGTAGTGGAGGAGATTAACATCATTCCCTTGTCATGGTCAGATCACTACCTGATAGGGTTTAGGCTTGTTGCAGCTCCTAACCTTTGCGGGGCTGGGAAGCCTATCAGAATCGTGCACCCTCGGAGGCTCATGTGAGATGTGAAGTTAACTGACAGAGGGCATGGTTCCATCCTGCTTCAAGCTGGCAGTTGTTTGCCCCCTGTTGAAGAAGCCTCCCCTGGTTCCCATCACACTGGGATAATTCCTGGGCCAGACTCCAATCTGCCTTCTTGGGCTAGATGCTGAAGCATGTGGTGGTGGCCTAGCTTCAGGGATTCCTGAAGGAAAGCGATTGTCCGAACCCTTTTCAGTGTAGCTTCTAGCCCATCCAGCTGTGGAACTGAGATAAGCTTTGGTAGCTCTGGGGAAGAATGAGGCTTCAGCTGGTACTGGCTATGAATGTAGGTCATAACAACTGCAGAGTGGAAGGTGTCCTTTCACTGTGGATCTAGAGTTGTAGTATACCTAGCAAAGGACATAGAATATGGGATTTTTGCAATTGGGGCAGAGGGCCCCAACTCCAAGGGCATGCTGTTAGCCTTGGGGGAACTGATGTTTTCCATACCAGTACTGTCTGTCTGAGTACTTAAGAACATAAGAACATAAGAAGAGCCCTGCTGGATCAGGCCAAAAGCCCATCTAGTCCAGCTTCCTGTGTCACACAGTGGCCCCACCACCAGATGCCTCAGGGAGCACAAGACAACAAGATAACCTGTTTCCCGTTGACACTCCCTTGCACCTGGCACAGAGAAAACCCACTTCTAAAAACCAGGAGGTTGCTTATGGCTTGTAACCTGTGATGGTCTTTTCCTCCATGAATATGTCCAAACCCCTTTTAAAGGCATCTAGGCCAGATGCCATCACCACATCCTGTGGCAAGGAGTTCCACAGATGAATTACACGCTGGGT